>OY728165.1:894635153-897135153 GCA_963277665.1 Viscum album | reverse complement strand
ATATATATAAGATGATACTAATATATAAGAGTTTTAGGTAACATCAAAAAATAGAATATTAATAAAACTTATCACTAATATCAATTCTAAAATACATCTGTACTTTTCTGGCAATAACAACATTCCACGATATTGAGATTTAGAAAATGAATGTGAAAACATCCTTTATAAATGCAATGTTTGTGGAATACATAAATATAACTTAATCTAAATGGTTTTTAGGTCAAATAATGATGATATTTTGTGAAAGAAATGGAGATCAATTTATAGTTTGAAGAATGAATCTCGATCCTTGATTATTAATTTTCATGTGGACATCAAATAATTTAGTTTCATCAAGAACCAAATTGGGACTTTTTTCTACAGTAAAGATAATCGAAAAGATATCATTTTCGTATTTTTATATGTATATGAAATATTAATTATGACAAAAAAAGTGAAAGTATTACAGTTAGTTAAGTTATGGTTAAATGAATTCTTCTCTAAGAATGAATTAGGAGAAGCAGCCTATTTTGTAGGGATCAAGATATATTGGTATTGATCTTAGTGGCTACATAGGAAAATTGAATGTATATATATTGAAAATGTACTCAAAAGGTACAATATAGAAAAATCCAAGAGGGGGTTGTTTTCCATGTCACATAATTTCAATCATCAATCTTCAACATTACTTTTTTATTTTCAAAACACTTTTAAGGGGATTATGAGAACCCTCACAACATTAAACACCAAAAGAAGCTACAGATTTGATGAAGAAAAGTTTTAGCCAATTGGAATCAATTTCCCTAAACAATAACCAGGGAATAGAATTTAGCTTGGAGTCAGGGTTTCCCTTTAAGATGCCTTCGTACTGATGAGCCAAGTTGTCCCAAGTTATCGTGAACTCCTCCCTGTTAATCTTCCCCATATTGAAGCCTCTGAGTAGAATATTGTCCTGGTTTTCCATCCACTAGCTATGTTCCATAGTGGTGGTCACACAAAGCATTCTTATCGTCTTCTTCAATGCCTTAATATCCATATCGTTCTCCACCATTTATTCACCCGAGTGTAAAATTAGGTCCATGTGTTCCAGCACTAAGGATATTTGTCGCTGAGGGTCTCCAACAGAGCATGTCTCACGTTGCTATACAGGATCCCTCATATTCATTGAGGGAGAGGCAGGGACACCAACCTCACCCCATATAGACACCATGTGGCTATATGTGTTTTCCACTACATCTGAGTTGCTCACAGTAAGAGTAGCCTTTTGGAGAGACATTCCCTTACATGCAGATGTAGTGATAGGAGGACTAGGTAGGTTAGAGTTATACTTCCTATACATCCACCTCAAGTTTTTTTTGATAAATCCATCTAAATCAATAGTAGTGATATTTCCCTTCCGTGAGGAGGATCTGAGATATTCCTCTGCAATGGTCACTTCCTTGGGCTCCGAAAAGGCATCCAGAACATCATCCATCTCTTCATGGGTCTCTCCCGGGTCCACTGAGTGATCCACTCCATACTTCCTGGCTAGTTCCCCACTATCATGGCAGTCATCATCCCCCAACACTTCATACAAGTTGGGAAGGTGATATTTGTCCCAGCTCAAACCTTCTCAGCATCAGACAGGGTCACCTGCATTGGAATATCGGAGGTTGTGGCTTGTTGATAGCCATGTCCCATATATTGAAATTGTATTGAGGTGTCCTCGAGACACTGGGAATACTCACAAGAGATAGGGTCCTCAAAAGTCCCTCAGTCTCCTCACTAACATTAGCCGCATTTGTTGGAGCCATCTTGGATGCCATTTACTCTAGGTGGACCTCCTTTATTGCGTCCTTGCTACCTCCATATGGGCCACATTTGAAAATCCTGAGCAGGTCTTTCCCTACCTCTTTACTATTACCTGAAACATCTTTATCCATTGAAACCACCTTGATAGCATCCTTGTCAGCTGAAATGACGTTGCATACCATTTCCCCTGGGATGCACATCCCCAGGTCCATCTTCAATCGGTCAAACACCATAGCTACATTCAGGTTTGGAGGGGCCCCGTATTTTCCTCATAGAATCCTTTTCTATATGACCAGAACTATATCCCGGTGCCTCCATCTCTTGTTTCATTCCATATTCAGTACCACTGTTGGCGCACACTAGTTCAACGTCCATAGATTTGCCGCTACCTACACCCATACACAACCCCTTTCTATCGTCACATGGTTTATCATCCTGCATTAGATCCATCCTCCCACGTATACAGGCTACCCTTAAATGAACCAGATTCTTGCAAGAATTACAGATGTCAAGCCATGTTTCAAAAACAATAGGTTGTTTGTGCCAAAACTCTCCCTCCACTGTAATCCACACGAACTCACTGGGGATTTTAGAGACATCAAATTCCATACATATATAGGGAATAACCGGGTGATAGAGTTCCCTGGTTCTTGAATCATCACACAAAAATCTACCCACCGGATTTCCGAGAATTCTCAGAATTGTGGGGGTTAAAAAACGGTAAAGGATGTTAAGAAAAACTAACCCAAACCACTATTGTACGGTAATCACAATGCATGTGGAAGTTATACGACTAACAAAAGAGGTAAAATCGAAGACCATTATAGCTATGCATGCCACTAGACCAGGCTTCAACCAAATCCTCCTCTATTACGAATCGAATCCAAATGTTCCGAGAGTCGAGCAGGCCCATTGTAGATCTATCTTGTAAACCCCATGACCCAAAGATATACCTTTCAAATGAATCCACTGAGGGACTCCTCTTTTTGAAGTGCGTGATCAGGGAGAGATTTAGAAGACCTACAGCCTCGTTGAACTCCGATATCAAGATTGAGATGTTCGGGAGGCCATTTATCCAGTCCGAGACTTCTGGGAAAAGAGGAATCAGAGGAAATGAGGGAAGACACTTGGGGTTTGAGAAGGGAGAGAATGATAGAGCCTTTCCATGAAGGGCATCGGAAGTCCCTCCCCCAGCGGGGGAGGAGGGACTGGTATGAGGGATACCACTGTTGCCGAAGGGTGGGGGGGGGGGGGGGGAAGGCTTCGCCAAATCTCTCCCACTTCAGGGAGCATAACATCATCTCTATAATACTAACATAATGTCAATATATCAAATAAAATGTGTCAAAAAACAAATGAATAAATTTAATGAATGATTATAATAACTTATTCCTTGTTAGTGGGTTATATCAAGTATTCCATGATATGTACTAGGATTGATGATTTCATTACATTAAGAAAATGTGGTGGATGACAATTTAATCAATGGAGAGCTACACTATGAAGCTGTCAAAACTATACTAAACTATATGAGGTGTACAAATGATATTAACCTACCATATGGATGATATGAGGAACTAGTAGTGAGAGGATACACTAATGCAAGTTTCAAGATAGATCATGATGACTGATAATTGTAATCCAGAAACATATTTTTCCTAAAAAGTGGTTTACTATGTTGGATAGTCTCGATGAAACCTTTGGTAACCGATTCTAAAGTAGAATCCTTGTATATAATAGATTTTTAAGTAGCCAATTATGTTTTCTGGATAAAAAACATTATCTCCAACATTGATGTTGTTCCAATTAGCGAAATACATATTATATTTTATTGTGGTAATATTGTTGCAGTGGTGCTTTCAAGTGATCCAAATCCACCCTAGAGGATAGATTATATACTTTAGAAGTTTCATTTATTGAGGTATTTTACTCTGAGTGGTGAATTCACAGTTAATATTGTATCCATAGAGGAAAACATGGTAGATTAACCGACTAAATCTATATCTCATCAAAATATTTATTGTCATGTGAGAGATCAATTATTGAGCCTTTTTATATGTTGGATCAAATGAAATTAAGAGTTTTGAATTTGGGTTCCCTAGACCCAAATTATGATGTACATTATGCACAATTACATCTATACAATTTGATATATATATCTGTGTTTGTGTGTGTGTGTGTTTATCTTACCATAATCGGGTCAATACATCTATGTTAAGAATATTTATGTATATGTACTTAGATTAAATGTCATTTCAAAGGGTTTTAGAGGTTCTTAGGCTATAACGTTACAATAGAGATTATATTCAAGTAATAAAAAAGTAGTGTCATATAGTCCAGATAAATCATACTAATAGGACATAGATTATATTCATCTTTTATGTGTTGGGGGGTCATAAGAATTGTGACTTATTCCCATGATGTCCACATATGGTGAAATCAAGAAGTTGAGATCATGAGGATTGAACCACCAAATGGAACACTATATTTTCTGGGTGATATGGGATGTTCTTATCTAATGAAAAGTGCATTGGTCTCCGATCTTGAAATCATTTTCATTTGTTACATTTAATCACATAAATTCTTTAATTAATAACTAAAGTATATGTCACCAATTCGTTGTTTGGATCCACCTTAGTGGTTTTATAGAAAAGGCTCATCCATGATTCCTTGGAGGTTGTTAGTTTTCCCTAAAACATTTTCCTTAGGGAGTTGATTTGAAAAGTTCCCTAGTTCCTTGTAGTTTATGCAAAGAAAAATGAATTGAGGAAAAATTACAGAATTCATTTCATCCAACTCATTAGGAAGTTTCTCATGTTGGTAATATTTTTCTAGGTGCCCTTCTTTGCCACAACTAATGAATTTCTGAATTCCATTTATAAAATTTCAAATGTGTTTATTTCAATTCATTTGACAAGTGTGAATTTGAAATTTATTAGAATTTTTATATTTCACCATAGGACCCCAATAATTAAACTCAACATATCGATTCTTATCCCCATTATACAATTGATATTCTTCTATCTCCATATCGACTTTGACGGAGTATTGTAAAAGTTCCACGTAGCTGTCAATGTCACGGATTTCCATGGATTTTTTTGACTTGGTTTTAGCCTTCCAAAGAAGTGGTAAACCTTGTGTTTGGGGGTAACGTAAAATTTTGAGTAATGGCATGAATTTCTTCTAAAGTTATATATTTAAAACCCAATATATTCATTGTCTTTTTTCTAGAGGGAATGGAAATCCATATCCATTTTAAGTCAGAGTGTGTGAAGAATTGTTTTATCTAAAATCCTTTTCCCAAATCCATTTCAGCGCATCACTTCAACATATTCCAAGGTATTCATATTATTCATCAAGGACCACCACTAATCATCATTCCCATCAAAATACAAATATCCAAAATAAAATTCTCGTGTTCAAAACATTGAATGATGGAAAATATATTCTCAATAGAGTTGATACACTGTTCCATCATTAAGGGGCTTAATGATCAACTGAAATTTAGATTCTATTATCACATGAGGATCTTGATTGTGGCTTGATATATTTTAGTGGTGTTTGAAATATCCTCCTTATCCATGATTTTTTTCATAAACTAAGTCAGTTGAGATATAATCATCATTATATTTGTTATTCTTGCATCAATGGGTTTCGGCATCTCATTAGGGGAAATCCTAACACTACTTTTCACAAGAGTTTCTTACCTGATTACTCATATTTAAGGCCATTTTTTAGAATCAGTGGAAATATATGGCTGATTATTATTTAACTATTAAACTTATAAAAGTTATTCCAATGGAACTAAAGGTAAAACATATAAATTATATTTATTTCCTTAACTTATGAATTTATAGTCTTTAATATATGTTATATATGATCTTTTTTCTAACATGTATTCTTAAAACCATTTTCCCCATAATAATTGTTTTTAATGAGCTCATAATGTTACCAATTCAAATCCCCCAAGATTGTCAAACCAACAGTGCTTTAAGTAATATTTTCATGTACCTGGTTACCATGAGTCATGCACTGAACACCATGTCAATGTTTTTAATCCTATGTACATCTATTCCAAATCCACATCCACTTACATTATCCACATAGTGATGTCTTTTCATAAAAAATCAATTATCCTATACTAAATAAAATTTAGGGATTTTTTCATATACAAAATTTTATACCTAAATATTTCTCTATAGTTTTCTAATACTAATCCCAAAAATACATAAATGTTTCCTATGATTCTAATTATAACAACACATATATTTATTTTTCTTTAATACATTATTTATTTCATAATATTACACTTAATACAACCCTAAAGATCTATAATTATTCGATCTTTTGGAATTAAGTACATTACATAATAATTAAAACATTAAATACGTCACACTTATTGAAAATATCCTTAACTAGTTCATATTATTATTACAAACTTAAAATGCATGGGAAAACCAAGGGACAAACATAAGAAAGGGGTGATATATAAAGTTAAGTATATAAATAAACATGGAATATCATGAAGAGAATGATATATGCTAAACAATAGGCATATCAATGAGTCATAAAAAGATTATGAATCATATACATGAATATATAGATAAGATGTATCAGAATAATCCTAACATATGAAATGTGGAAAAATCTTAGAACATTTCATCGTAAACATATGGTAAGTCAAAACTCGCTAATTCATCATGGTGGAAAAAGAACAATTAATGAACCATAGTATCTCCCTATCCCAAAATTAGGTATAATGATACTAAATATTACCCAATTCATTGGAGAATTATCTAGATGCACCTATCATATCCATTTCATACTTATGCTTATGTATTCCATACTGATCATACAACATTGATCCATTCATCACAATAATTTATTCCAGGATAATGGAGTGGAATATATATATGAAAGCGTCAAATAAAAATTTATATGTGCATAAATGTTAATACCCTTGATATAAAATATTTATGGTATTCACTACAAAATTATTTTTGAATGGAATATTTTGGTGACATTTCGTCAGAATAACGTCGTCACATAAAAACTCATACAATGGTTTGATGAGATAAATAGAGGTCTAAAATCATTTAGAGATGAAATATAATGTAATAGGGACATGTAAATACAAGTATAAACATGATTAAATTAGAAATATAATGCATAATATCTTGAAGTAACATCACCAAATAAGATAAAGGAAAGAATCCATACAAAATGGTTTCACAGTAACGGGTGTACATAAGGTTTTTGTTAGAGTAAAAAATGATATTTAACAGGGTTAAAAAAAATTATATATCATATGTGTAATAATGGGGATATGGAAGAACATATCTCAACATATGAAACTAAAAATAAAAGGAATATCGTACTAGGATTTCTTGATAAAATATAAGAGTGGTGGATCCCTTATTAAATTTCTTCACAGTAACATCTTAGGTAAGGGTGAAGATGAGAGATGAAAAATGATCTTTAATTCATATAAAATCAATTGGATATTATGTGAATTATTATAAATGGATTAATATAAAATAATTAAAATTATAATACATTTTTCAATGAATGTTCTTGATTTGAATGGAGGTGGAGAAGGTGAGGATTCCTTACTTTAGTGTTTGACTCCCAAGGCTTGGGAGGGGCTTCCTACAAGATTGGAGGAAGCTTGGGTAGAACCTTGGGACTGTTGGGTAGAGTTCGTTCAAGATAAAATTTTTTGTATTGAAGATAAATGGGATATTGTGTGGGTTTATATCGGAAATGAGGGGGGTTTCCTTATTATTTAGGTTTTGGACTCTACATAATAACAAATTCAAAACCACTAACCATCCCATGATTTTTAACAATGGTTTATACCAAATGGGAGAGGATTTTATTATTTTATATGTAATATGGTATAAATTATTAATATAATTCCCTTGCTTATGTGAATGTGAATAACAGTGTAAAATAAATGATTTTAAACCCTTAAAATATATTACAGGTTATGGAGGATTTATAATGGAATTAAAAAATAAATCAAATTAATATAAAATAAGATTATTTTAAAGTTAAAATTTTTATCTAATATTTTATCCCAATTATATTAATTATTACATCACTTTTGTTTCATTATATTGTTTTAAACCACAATGTACATTTATACGGTAATTAATTTTTACTATAAAATTTGATTATCTCTGAAAATCATAAAAAATTAACTATTGGAAAATTTTGATTCAATGTTAAAAAAATTATATTCATTTTTGGTAAATAAATATCTATATATTTTAATTTTTACTTTTAATAAAAAAATTACATTTACTATGAGACGAAGGGGTTTTTTGACAATAACAGTTTTCTAACACTTATAAAAATTGAATCTTATAATAAAACCATTTATAGTAGATATTAATTATTAAATATTAATATTTTATTAAAATATTATTTATTTAAAAAATACATTAATTACATAAAAATAAATTTCAAAAATTAATTTGAATGTTAAAAAATAAATTATTTGTGGTTTATTCTATCGAAATAAAAAAAATAAAAAGTAAAAATAATAGTATCAAAATATATTAATTATTCTATAAAAACAAATATAATCTTATTAATAGTGTTGTGATACATATAAATTTAATACACCCTCACACACCTCAAGTGTGTGGTGTGTGATGGTGTGACATTCATGGGGTGGTTTCTCAAACATGGTTTGGGTCATGATCCTTATGTGCTTGAACTTCTCCCATAAATGGTTTCTCTCATTGTGAAGTTGTTAGATCTCATCTAGGACATGGTCAAGGGAAAATTTATACTAATCACTTAATCACAGGTCAATGGATATACAATCAATGGTAATTATTCTTAATGGTATTTTATATCCAATGGTATATAATAAACAAAATATCATTAATTTTCTATAAAAATATTTACCTAATTATAAATTTCATTAAATCAAAAGGGGAATTTTATTTATAACAGTTGGGGTTATTATAAATATTCTCGAAGTATGACTTTTTTTGTGATATCTGCAATTTTCATGATGTATTCTTTAGTATTTTAATGATTTATTATTTCTTAGGTATAACATTATTATGTTCCCTGATTATTCTTATATGATCATCTTATAATCACTTGTGAATATTTATTATTACCAATTATATTAACCCTTACTGAGAATCTGATATCACCCCTTTATTATATTTCCACATTCATGGGTTATTAATATAACAAAAGTAAAATTTATGATGTGTCTATAAGAATATAACATGTACAAAATTTATGAGATATGTTGAAAAAATATATATATTATGTACTAGTAAAAATTCCCATTATGTAAAAAACATGAGTTTTGTTCGAAAATGTTTTGTCAAAATTCTCTAAAACTAAAACCAAAAGGTATTGGTAATGTATTTAATTTAATATCTTCATTAATTAATTTATATTGATACTCACATCAATAATTATTCATGTTTGGTATTAGATTAAGGTTTAGATAACTTTTGAGAAAATGATTTTATCAGTGGAGGATATTTTGGGACTTTGAAAAGTCATTAATGTTTGAAAATTTAAGTATTCTATTAATTGAAAAGGTATAGATGACCCTTTAAGTTAGATTACGTAATATTTATTATTTTTCGTATTGGGATAAGATATATTTAGTGAAAACTATATTGATAATTCCTATGGATAATTCTATGTATAACGTAACATCCATATGTATTGGAAAAATATGTTATGTTTTCTTTGTAAAGAAATTATATACCTTTTTTTAAATTGGAATTTGGGTGTGATTGTGAAACAAATTCACCTAGGGGTAATAACCCAAAAATGATAATTGAACACTGTCTCGATCTTCACTCTAGTGCATAATGAGTGGTCCTATTACTACTCACCTAGAGTCACACTCCCAACAGATATGCATTTGTCTTTCATATTATATTTTTAATCCATTATGGAAGATTTAATCCCTAATTAATTAAAGTTAATATTTTAAAAATTAAAAGAGACCCTAACTTAAATAAACTTTTATTGAAGTGAATTTTCTAAGGATAAAATGAAATTATAAGTATAGAAGACATATAGGTATTGGTTTTCCATATTTATATGATAATTTATAATGATTTTTTCTATAAATATATTAAGATTCAATATTTGGTTGAAATTAGGTCATGAAATTGAATTTGAAAAGGTAATGATTCCAAAATCATCTAGGAACTATAACTGGATAGGGATAATAATTAAATTGTTTTTCATCTTAGTGTGTGCCTGTCATTATTAAAAAATTGAGTTTCTTAATCTTACCTAATGTAGCGAGCTTGTCAACATAATATAAATTAAAACTTGAAACTCATATATATTTTCATTCACGGGTGATATTTATAAATAATATTATGATACATTATAAACATTATGAGAATCTTATCGTCCATAGACTAATATTTTATGAAATATTTATCGTTACATAATTTTTTCAGTAGGTTGTGATACATACATCTATGATTATAAATGAACATTTATATTTTATACTATTATAGCATATATTTTAATTTTTTGGGAATGAATATGAATAATTAATTTATAAAAATAATTATATAAATAATAAATTCAATGATTATTAATTGATTCAAAATGGAAATAAAAACCATTTTAAAGTAGAAGAGAAGTTTTTCTAAAGAAACAAATTAGGTGTGCGATGTGTTTTTATATAAATAAATTATGTCAATAACTGATTTTTGATGATTGAAATGAAATTTATATAATATACATTCAATTGGAAAATTAATGGTCATCTTATATTGTTATTATGCATTTCATAAGAATAAATCTAGTTCGGTTCTTGAAAACCATATTTTTCTAAAATACTTTTTCAAAACAATTTTCACATATATTAAAATTAATTTATTACCCTAATAGGTGTTTAATTTGATAAAGTAGATTCCATATCTGTATTAATGAAGTTAAAATTTGGTAAATAGTTCGCTTTTACATTGATTCTTTATGAATATTAATCTTAGTAAAATGTATAACCTCGTTAAAGGGTAAATCTTGTTAATATAGGATAAGAATAAGTGTTAATGTTTCCATGTTACATAAAAATACAATAAGATAATCGAAATAAGATAATTATAATATTATCATTGAATTTTAATTATTTAAGGGATAATATTCCTTGAAAATGTCCTATATAATATTTAATGACAATAAAAATACAAAATTTCACAGTCTTAATTTCAAATATATTTTATATGTCCACATATGGGATAAAATATCATCAATGAATATAAATTTATATTTTTAGAATAATGATATTAATTCCATGTTTTAAATATTTTTCTAATTTTTATGAATTATAGAACTACCTTAAATGCTTATAAAACACTGACACCGTATTTTATCAATTAATAGAAAACTATAAATTTTGAACTAGTTATAGTGTTACATGAATGTCATGTATGATAGTAAAATATTTGTTTTCATTAAAAGTATTAGATTCAAAATCCAAATTTCTTATTTATGAATTTAAATTCAAATTAAATAAATAGTGTTTGTATTGATGTTAATGATATTTTATACAAAAAATTATTTCATCACAATATTAAAAAATAATTAAATTATTTATAAACACATGGGGATTAAATATAGTTTAAAATTTCATCCCTTGTCCATTTATGATCAAATTTTGACCTTAAAATTAAAATTTTTACCCCTTAAGAGTGAAATATATGTTATTGCAGTTAACGTTTAAATAGGTTAACTAAGGTGTTAAACCAAGAGATAATGTCTAAAATACCAATTAAAACTATGAAAATTTTAATGGATGATTATATTCAAACCATATTCTACATTATCATTGAATCTATGCCCCTTTTAAGAATGTTTCCTGAGAATGATAGTTTTATTTTAATCTTTTTGATAATTCGTAGTGTTTCATTTCATTCCCTTCTAAAAAGAAATCCCTTCATTACATTACATCACATTGATAAAATTTTGTCAGAAAGTACCTACTTATTAATCTTCTAATTATCCTTATATAACGTATAGGGGTTTTGGTCTCCTCAAAATACCAATATTACATTCCATAATAATGTATTTTAAGTGTTATCCCCAAGAAGTTGTAGTCTTCACATAGTCATATTTCAATTTATTTTCCTTTTACATACTCTAAATATGTGAAATTTCCCAAAAAAAATATTATATTAAGAATCCTAAATATTCTAAAATTTTATTACAATAATTAAATCACAGTTATCCATTCACACTCTGTTATATGGAATGAGAATGCATAGCTTGTACGTATATACAACTTGTTATCTCTACATATAATTACAATTCATTTTTCATAACCCCTATTATAGACTGATATTATGATGGGCTTAATGTTTATATATGATATCTATAAAATTATTATACTTTTGGAATTATTATATCATATATAATTTCTTACCTTCCACTATGATGGAAAATGATAAGGTCACACATGAATATGTGTGTAATAGCACCTCTATGAAACTATGTTATCTATTTTTCATTTATGATTTATATGTATAGTTATTAGGAAATATTTAATGAAGACATACGATTTATATGTTATAATAATGATTCTATATCGGTGAATAATTATTTACTATTCTTTTTATTTTATCCATCGAAAATTGAATACAAAATTCATCAATACGTGCAGTTTTCCATCTCCATGAAATGTGTAATTCATTTTTACATCTCTATTTATTGGAGTCCAAAATAAGTTCATTCCATAAACTTCATGGGTTCTGGTTACTGGGGTGTCACGATGTGGCATATGGGTGTAATTCCATAACACCGTATTTCTATAAACCACATTAGATATGGGAGGTGTTTTGGGAATGTAAAATGATCCCAAATCATCCCCTTCCCCGTCACAATGAATTTTTATAGGTGGTGGGTAGTGATCCACCATGTGGGTAGTGATCCTAGTTGAAGATCAAAACTAATATGGAGTAACCCAAAGAAAACAATATTGGTATTTAGGTTCCTCTTCCAAAACTCGATATCCTATATTTGATATCTGTGATGGTAAGAAACCTATCATTTTTAGGGAAATAAATGTGGGGGTGTATCTTTTTAGAACCTAATGAATGATAGTGTGTGCACTATGGGTCAGGGTTACTACATATAGGGTTTTCACGGTGTGACATATGCATGTAAGACCATGATACCAATTTCTCTATCCTACATTGGAGACTATATGGGTGTGAGGCATAGTTCGTAAGCCCTATCCATAACACTCTCCAATATAAGGCCTTTTCATATGGGGGTTGTTATTGAACTACCCTAGTGCGTAGTGAGTCTTGTTGAAGAAAAAAACTATGATGGAGTGACAAAATGTGGACAATATTGTGTTGGAGATCCCTCCAACCCCAATTTAGATCATTTATGTATATATTTACATATTTAAACATATAAATTAATTTAATTCTAGAAATTAATATATACACCTAGTGACTCACATATAATATATCAATTAATGTAAATCTTTTAATACCAAAACATAATCTCATAAGTTAATAAATAAATTATTTTTATAATAAAATAGAAAAATATATTATCATTTTGAAAATAATTATATACACAAATATATAAGAATTATTATTATTTTTGGATTTTTTGATATTTATTTAATGCATTGTGATAAAAACATAGAAACATACAATTATAATTATATGAAAAAAAATTATAAAATTTTCTTGTGTATTTATAATTATTTAAGATGGATTTAGTTATATCCCAAAAAAAATAATTTCAAAATACGTATTATTTATTTCCTAAATTGGTGTAGGTTTGAGTAAATCCATGCTAAAATTTTTGTAGGAGGAAGATGGCGTGTATGTTCTATGTAATAACCTAGCCCATATCATTGAGTCTGTGTCAGAGTACAATATAGCCTCATGTAAGCATCCTTATAAAAAAAGGATTCTAACTAGCAGCAAGGGTCAAATTGTTTTTTTGGGGATAATATTCACTCAGTAACAACTATCATGGATTAGATATACAGTCAATAAAAAATAATATAACACATGAACCACATAATCAAATCTAGACAACAAAACATGTTCTATCAATATGGCATATAACGCGTCATTAATGATAATATGGAAAATAATCATGTATGTAAAATTAATAAATACACAAATAAAAAAAATAAATAAGTAATTATTGGAAATTATAGAGTTCATCTTGATATCATATTTATCACCCAATATCCCCTACATATCTACACAATATATTATCATTTAACTTTAACAGATTCCTCAACATTAAGTCTTTATGTGCGCTAATTTTCTCATGTAGGCTGTAAGTATAAACCCATGAGATGTAATCAATTCATCCATTACATAAATACATCAACATATAAAAGTTTATGTCATGTAAATAAGTATAATGCATAAAAAATAATGTGTTGAGTCATTTTTCACTAACCAGGATACCAAGATCCATGGATCTACCAACTTCAGCTCCATGCCAGAACAAATTTCAAAAATATTTGTTTCAAGATTAAATAATTTCATGTGGTCCATACATTGGATTGACATGTTCATAAAATTATATTATGTTCACAGTCAACCAATAAAAAACAATTCCACTCCCTATATTAAGGGACAATCACAACATCCACATGCAAAAATTATTCAATAGCCTTGGGGAAAGCCACAAAATCACGTGTTGACCAAATATATAACTCAGAGTTATTTCATGTTTACATGTGTCAACCAAATATATGGCTCTTGGGAAAGCCACATTATCAAAATTAATATAGAATGGTGAAATCACAACCTTCCAACCATAATGATGACACTCCCCCTATAAGGGCACGTCTACTCAAGCTAGTCCAAAATGGTGCCTTTAAACTAATCACAGAGTTGCCATACAAAAATCTAAACAAAATAAATTATATAACATGTAATAACTATGTCATTATAATAAATTTCCCATGACTATACTCACACAAACACAACCACATGTGAATCCTATCAAGAAAGGGTCTCATGTATGCACATGCCCCCACATACATATCATAAAAATAATTGGTTCATAGTCTACACAGTAACCAACATGTGAATCATAACAACAACGATTCTCATGACTACTAGCACATCCATAATAAAATGAAACCCTAAAATTTCATACAAGGTCCATATAGGGTATGTAATTTCTAACTCTAGAATATTGAATTCCAAAGATAATTATTTCCACCGAGATAAAGACCACACACCCAAAAATTCCAAGAAGCATTCCCAATTCAGTAAATGAGAATACTAGACACAAGATACTGGAAGAAGAATTTGACAAGGGATAGAATTTCATTAGTATTTCCCAATGAGAACCACTATCACAAATGATTCTAGATACAATTAAGATAATAAAACCATCCTATAAATATCATGGATCTAATACTCTTTCCAAGGGGTTTATACAATTAATGATTTGGATAGAGGTTGATGAGAGGCATAGGGGTTGGATAGGTTCAAGTGGAAGAGTAAAAAACTGATGCTAATAGATAATGAACCTTCTTCATATGGATAATTCAAGAAATCCTTCAGCAAGGAATGCTAAACTCTTATAAAGTAGAGGTTCCTTTGATTAAAATTTGATCATGTTTTCAATGAAATAAGATTTAGATATTGTGTACCGATAAATACCATCATCAACAGTCATCATGGCTTCCACAACATTGTGGGGAAATCCCAACATATCGTGGTTCCTCCAATAAAAGTGATATATGATTTTCAACGAATTTGAATATGAAGATAAAAATCCCAAAAAGTACATTTTGAACCGTCAACATGTCTTAAATAGTGGAATAACATCAAATATCATGTTGGCTTACCCCTACCATGCTCTGCACTATGGTGTGGTGAGCTCCATTTTTCCCATTTTTGATAGAAGTACTCATTGAGAACAATACTCATCCTACCTTAACTAAAATTCCTTACCATGATGTTTCCATATCCCCATGTATCATAGAAGAAACCTTAAAAAAGGTTCTTTGTTAAATGGTCTAGAAACTCCTTTTTTCTTGTCGTGGTTCACTGAAACACCAAATAACCAACACTATAGCCAGCCTCCAAACACCCAAATCCAAAAACTGCCACCCCGAATCTAAATCCTCCAATAAAAATCAACATAGATTTCACCTCACTTACCACCAGTTAATGGTGATCCCAAAAAATCCCAAAACCCAATTCTATCCTCTAGAACTCTTTTAAAAATAAATCTTTAAACCTCCATACATCTATAAAGAATCACAATGGTTTAAAAAAATTCAACCATTATATTCCAAATATAAAGGAAAATGGACCATGAAATTTTAGGGTGCTACAAATATCCTGCTCTAATGACTTCCAATCCTCAACAAGGTCACTTGAGGTCTTATACAAAAAAAATCCATTAGTCCTAAAAATATAATTATAATCCCCATTATTTCTCTTTGATACACCTTTGTAGACACAAAAAACAGAACGAGGGACACTTTCTTCCTTTGTATAACCATCTCACTACTACCCATAATCCATGTCAAATGTTCAATAAATAATCTATCATGCTACAATTAAAAAAATCACTATTAATAATGTGTTCATGGTCGATTTAATACCTTATATTGTGATTCACATGGATTATTTTAGTAAAACCTAGATATTATGGAGGAATATTGAATTAGAAGACCACCTTCTTGATGTGACTGATGGTCTCGAACGATCCCAAAAAAATAACATCAATTTTCACTCTATAAACAGTCATAGATGTTCTAACTATGGTGAAACACTAAAGAAAACATGAATTCCCCTAAAGAACTCTAATGGGTCATAATATCATGTCAGCAAAAGAACACTTCCTACTCTAGGTAATCACCAACTAACTCTAAATCAACTACACATTATCGATGTTCTCTTTCACTAAACTCAGCCTAAGGATTGTTTGTTCACCGACCTCATCCTAACATAGTGTTGAACGAAATATAAAACCATTGAGTTCCTAAAAATCCATATGAATCATATAATAAATAATTTTTACCTAAGATAAATCTTCCATTAAAATATAATAATCCCAAGCTATGCCAAAATCAAAACACATTCTCTGAGAATACACCCTAAAATAAGGATCATACATTCTATCTATTAATCATTCTGTGGATGATATTTCATAGTCATACTTAACTAAATTACAGTAACTTTTATAAATACTTGAAAAAATATGATATAAAAGTAATGTCTCGATCAGATATTATGATTTTGGTCACTACATGCATTCACATTATCTCATTAACATCAATATTTCCAAACTCCTTCACTGAATGATTATCTTGAATCAACGAGAAATGTGTTTCTTACTTCAATAGTTTTACTACAATCCATAAAATTTCTAGACCTCTTCAGGTTATGGGTATCCCTATAAAAATGGACATCATCAACTCAACCCACATCCATATAGGTATGATAATAGGATGAAACCATCCACATGGTTGGGGATGCATAGCCTTAATCTTTTGATAGCTCAGACAACAATAGAAAAACTATTCAATCACCCACTTTATAATTAGTCTCTAGAGTATTTTCTTTGTATAATTGTATAGAATAATTTAGAATGGGTTCACTACCCATTATAATTCTTGATATTCCCTCATCAACACTTATCTCATATGTATAGGGGATACTATGCTACCATGGAGGTAGGTCACATCATCCTTATCCAAATACCATCATATAACTAGTTCATTTCCTTCCCCCTATTCCAAAATTAATAAAAATTGAGGATTTGAATCCTATATTTCTTTCACCCGGACTAGTAACAATGAAATGAGCTCTATGGGAGCATAGTTCATTACTGCATTATTTTAAGATGCACCCATCAAACAATCAACTAAACAACTCATCAAATTCCACTCTTCTATCAATTACCAATATTTAAGATCCTATGTCTTCTTAATGAGTGCATATCTAAGAGAATAATCTATCTCAAATTCCATAATCTAATTGTACTCAACATAACTCCTCTAAGAACTGTTAAATTTTAAATGAGGTTTCATATACAATAATCTCTCGCGGTTTTTATAAATGATAAATCTCTCACTAAAAATATAATGTTACCAAAAATTCAAGGAATGTCTCTAAAACGTTATCTCCATTTCATATGTAGGGTAACTCCACTCATAGCATCATAGATAATGACAACCATAAGTAACTACTTGATCCATATTTTTCATAACAGATCTCAATCCAACAATTCATGCATTATAGAAAACTTATAACTAATCTTATGATAAAAAAAAATCAAGAACAAAAAAGATTTCATTCATCTCTTCAACTATAACAAAGATGATCCACATTATTTTATAAATTCATACTTTATTACTTTTTGGGTAATCCCATTCATAGGAACTTCTATGTTGGATATTTCTTGAATTAACGAGCTATATTTTTGACCATATAAATAGAAATATTAATCTTGAACATGTTACTAGGTTATTCCCAAGATATTAATTCTTCTACCCTTATCAGATCAATAGAGATTTTGTCCAACTAAATCACATGTCCCATGAAATATACCACTACGATCCAAGAGTGGAATATTAAAATATTGTCATCAATTATATGCACTCAATGTTTAATCAACATGATATAAATTTTTTTGTATAAACATCTGAGGATTGTGAATAAATCAGAATATCATCAATGAATATAATGATGAAGGATTCTATGTATGGGTGTAAGATCATTTAGATGAGTTCCATGAACAATTGTGGATATTTTTTTAACAAAAAAGGCATCATGATATACTTATATAACCTTTAACTTCTCCAAAATTATTTCTTCGGTATATCCACTTCATTGACCCCAAAGTCGGTGGTAACTACAAATCAAATTAATCTTGGAGAACCATTGTGGTAATCTTAATATACTAAATGGATCATAAATATTTGATAATGAATACATATTATTCATAGTGAAATGATTTATCTTCCTCTAATATATTCAAACATGAAAGACCCCATACTCCTTGGAGAAAAAAATTAGTGAACCTCATAGGGTAGTTCTGGGAAAAATAATTCTATCCGCCTATAAATCCTCAAGTTATACCTTTATTTCCTTAAACATGACTGATTCCATATAGTAATTTGGAATCTACATTGGCTACACAACTAACATAGGATCAATATGAAACTCAATGCACAAGTTAAGCGGGATTACTGAGATGTTATTGAGAAGAAAATATTGAATGACATTCATTATGGGAGGGATAGAGGATAAAACTATTTCCTAATCTACCAAAAGAACTATACTCGATGCCTATGTTGTAATGGATACCACATTGATAAGGTATATTCTTAATCCACCTACTCATAAATCCTATTTTCCTTTCAATTTAATCATTTCTCCCATAGGATCAGTAAATGTTACTGATCTTCAATAACAATCAATGTGAGCTCAGAAACTATTCAACCAATCCATACCATAAATCCAATCAATTCTATCAATTTCTATTATTATGGAATCCTATATATTTCCATAGTTTTCAACCACTATAGGACACACTAGAAACTATTTCATAAAATCTAACATTCATATAAAGGGAGAATCAAGAAGAAAATCCATAATATATCTTTATTGGCATGTCTAAACCAAGCATAACACGAGTATAGATAAAATAATTGGAAGCTCTTGTATCTAAAAAACAGTAGAGAGAGTTGATATGATCAAAATCATACATCAAATAGGGTAAATTCACTCACCACTATTAGAATAATCTGAATATTTATCATATGATATAACTATTTTAGATCCACATCCCTTCCCCGGAGGAAGATAACATTACTAATCCATAGAATTCATCTTATTTTTTCACCTAATGATGAGGTACCTTAGATGCTCTATAAGAAGATCCCCCAAATCAGAACCCTGCTTAATTCTCTCAAAAGATCTACAGATTCCCCATCTTGTAACATAGATTAATATCATTAGATATTTGGGTTCATAATATGAGATGATATCCTTTCCTTCCACAATTATATCTTATAGAAGCCCCCTCCACAATGGGTGTTTAAGATGCTCTCTTGTGCTCTAGTTTCATGTTCTCACCCTACCATATCACATTTACATTCTTATTACTATCACTATAATATGATCCCATGTATTCATAACGAATACCACTTATCAATCTATGAGTGATGGGAAGAAAAAATGTTCTTTTATCCACCTCCAAATTCTTCTTTATAAAAATTACCTTTTATAGTACTTTTGGGTACTTTTTCTCATCGAAGCTCCTGACCTGGAACCTAAATTTAGGATGTTGTCCAATCTCAAACTTCAATGACTTTTGTTTTATTTCCCAAACAAATATAATAGAAAATTAAACCAATTCTATAAAATTAATACCATAAACGACAACCCGCATTTTACAAAACTAAAGATCCTTGAATTCCGGAGTCTATCTTTAGTGTTTCATGAAATAATTCATTAAATAATATTTCCTTGAAGGAATAATAATAATTACCATCACACGTACCATCTTGATTCATGCTTCTCCACCATTAATTATTTAATAAATAATCTCACTCGTCGTTCATCTGGTGTATCAACCTGATTAATGATTCCCTCGATGATGTAAAACATTTTAACATCATCATGGGGGACTCTAGTGCCCTTAAAAGAAATGTTATACTAACACTAGAAGTATTAATAAAAATCAACCATAGCCAGTCTTTCCCTATAAGCTCCACTACTATTAATAAGAACCAACTCAATGTCTCCATGATGTAGCATCTTTTTTTCTTGAATTACTAGAAAGACTACTAGAGTATGATAAATTTCATTCTCATATATATCTAGAGACACTACAACAGAATCCTACATTGAGGGTTCATTATAACCAACATCCCTTGGTTTTCCCATGATACAGAGATACGGATGAAGTCTCTAAAATTCATAAAAAAAATCATAGATCTCAATTGATGGGTTAAATGACCATAACAGTAATGAAATTATTGGCCACATAAAGAACAACCACCCCATTTAGACCCTTCATAATAGGCTACCTATGTGTATATAACAAAACCCATAACACAAACCAAAGCCTTCGGTAACCTTCCATTATTAATACACATACATATATATATAACAAGATTTTACATGATCAGGATAAAATAATTTAAATTTCAGTATAAATAAATCACAGCAGTATAAAAAATAGATTCTTGGTGGAATTTAATTAATCAAACCTCTTACAATGAAAATAAATAATATGAATTACATGTAGACCTGCATGACTACTCATGATACATGAATTCTATACAATTCCACATACTATAATAGATCAATTGTTTATAAAATCAGTGTTTAATAGTAAAATCAGAACATATAATAATTATTCCATACCCTATAACTCATTGGTCCATTTTATGTCAACTGGGAAGGCACATATATTAGTCTTATACCTAAGTTCAACACAACTTATCTCTTTTATACCATTTCTATAAAACATTAAATAGAATGATATAAAAATAAAGAAAACTACTCTGATAATATTGTGTAACACCTGGACCCAAATCACAAGGACCAACTAGATTGTTGCAAGTCCTCTTGTAAGCCACCATGTACAGAACATGCTATATACTAGAAATGATGGCCTCAAAGGTGATTTGGGTATATTATTCTATTAATAGAAATAATAATGAAACATATATATAGTCATTAAAAAATAATAAAACGCAATAACCACATAACAAAAGATAAAAAACAACATGTTGAATCAGTATGATATATAAGGAGGCATATATGTAAAAAAATATAACACCCAAGTTTGCAAGATAAATTACAAACACAAAGATTAAAAAAAATAATTAAACATGATGATATTTTGAATTCTGTCCCAATATCATATCCATAACCCAAGCTCATTCATCTTATTTTCTTAACACATGGACATTTCCCTTCACTATTATCATAAATAATGCACACTCATGTGGTTTCCCATTCATGGTGTAAGTATGAACCCATTAGGACACCAAAAATTAATCATTAACATAATTGAATCAAAATATAAAAGTGTATTCTCTATAAAGAAGGTGAATTAAAAAATCTATCATGGTTAGAGTCATCATGAACAACCCATGTTTTCACGAACCCTGACACTACCCGCTCATCTCCATGATGGAAGGGATGTCAAAAATAGTTATTTTGTAAAAAAACCATGTTTTGTGATACAAATGTCAACTCAACACATTCAACACATTATTTTGTTTCTAGATACCCTAATTAAAGAATAATTTAATGTATTCCTTTAATGAAAGTCACATTTTCCACACATTGAAAAAATAATAGCTTTAGGGAAAGATGCAATACCACATGTTGATCTAATATCTAGATTTTGGTAAATCTACGTTCACACAGGTCGAATAAATATATGGTTTGGGGTCAAGATAAATTATTAAATGTCATCTATGAAGGGGAATTAATAACATTCCAACCAAAATAAAGACACTCCCCCAATAAGGGGATAACAAGTCAAGCTAAACTAACCTACTTCAATGAAACTAGTCATTGAGGATACGTATATCAATCCATACATAATTCATAATATATCATGTGTGGAGAATATCATGAAAAGAAACATCTCACATCCACAAACACACACCCAAATGTGAATCATATAATGATGGGTATCATTACTACACATTCAAATACATATATTTTATAATAAGAAAGGGTCTCATTATAGAAACATGAACCCACATGAGAATCATAATAAGTAAGGGTATCATAGCTACACATGCACATAGATGAAAATTACACCATACAATTTCATACAATGTCCCCATATGGTATGAACTTCCTAACACAATTTTATCAATTCCCAATGCTTGGAATTGCCACATGGATCAATATCATGCACTAAAAATATGTTGAATCATCCAAAATTGATCACATAAAAATATTGAAACAAGATCCATACATAGTAATGTGATAATATATAAAATTTGATTAGAATTACTCAATGATATTCACTATAAAAACCCATTCTAGATTCGATCCAGAGAAGAAATAAATCCCTAATTGGTCCATGATTCGATCCTTTATTTAAGGGACTTAGATTCATAAAGCCATTTTTAGAGGCTGATGTGATTCATAGGGTTCATCTATGTTCTAGTGGAAGAACAAAAAATTTCACTTAAAGGATTGCAAGAGTTCTTCATATAGAGGAAGCCCCAAAGGCTTCTATACAGCATGGTGAACTCCCAAAACATCTTGGTGGCTCTAGTAAAAGAAAAATATATTATTTTTTGAATTTTAATATAGATATTGGAATCATATAAAACCTCTATCGAACCATCACAAAAACATCCACCATTGTATAACATAAAATCTCATTCCATTTTACCTCTTCCATGCTGATCACCACAATGTGATGTGTTCCATGAAAACCATTTCTGAAAGAAAGAATCATCAATAACTAATCCCAATATACCTTCCAAAAACATTATTTCCAAGATATAACCACATACCTTTGTCTCATAGGTGAAACCCTAAGGAATCACACCTTGTAAAAAACTATTAAATCAGTTTCTCTAGTCATGGTATACTCCAACACTAAACATTCAACAACATGATCAGTCATTAAAAAAATCCCATAATCGTATACTCTATTCTAACTCCTCCAAAAATCACCAAAACATCTGGTAACATTCCTACCGCAATGATATGGTGACCCTAAAAATGAAAAAAAAGTCAATTATATCCTCAAAAACTCCCCCAAAATCCAAACTACGTACCCCAAAAGACCTCTATCACGTCTCAAAGGATAAGAAAAATTAAACAAATAAATGATGAATATAAAGGGAAATAGTCCTTGAAATTTTGGGATGTTATATACAGTGTTGGTCATAAGAAAGACTTGGTGTAGAGATTAACAATACGTTATAATCAAAAACAACATTTGTATAATGGGGTGGTTCTAGAGTGGAAACACAATTTATATATTCTTCAGAAACCAAAGATCAAATTCCTGTCAGGGATAATTTCATAATATTTGAGGAACTACTTTATTAGTGTTTTAGTGGTGATACGATTTACTTTGGTTACTATTTTAGTCTTATGAATTGGGCCTTTAGGCTATAGAGAATAAAATCAATCATCATTAAGAACTTTTAGATAAAATTATTTTTTTCCATAAATAGTGGGCATCATGTGACATGGAAGGATCAAACGAAAAATTCAATTAAATGGGTCATTGGTGTAGTTTGGAAACATGTACACACTACTTGGTGAGTGAACATGAAATAGGGATATGTGTAGTGGTTCATGTCAACCAATCATCTATCCATGAATATTTTTCATGTGGGATGGATGGGTTCCCTTCAGATAACTATCAAATCAGTGAGACTAGTTAGATAGTGCAATTCAATATGAAGATGATATAATAGAGCACCACACAGGTATTACAGGGTGGGATGTTCTAATGAGAGATGGGTGCACTAAAACCTATCATTTGAAACAAATCATATATGGTTCTATGATGTTGGATATAATTGTTATATTCGTTGATGTGTTAGATTTCAACATGATGTAATGATTCATGGTGGGGGGATGAAACTTTCATAATGGTAATATGGTGTCATGGCTACTCACCATGGAAATAAAGGCATAACATAGGTAACATGTCATGAAGTGGTATACTAACTCAATGGGGGGTCATATATTTTTCCTTCAGATCATTGGGTCTTTATTCCACCAACATTTCTAGGAATATATGTGTCTAGGACTACGAGGTATGTATTTTAATAAAATAGTTCCAGTGTGTGTTTTCCATTCCTTATATAGAGGGATAATCTTAGATACACTAGTGTGTCTGAGTGTGTATGTTGTTTGGTTTTTTGTAATCTATTCTACCTATATTTACAATTATAATAATTTATTACATATATATATATATATATTATTTATTATAAGTATAAGTATATTTATGTATATATTAAACTATGTATTAATTTAATTATAAACAACTATATATGTGTGGTTGTGTGTGTTTTAACTATTGTTTATATTAATATGTTTATAAAATATATATTATAAATGAATAAAAAACTATAGGCATTTTTTGTCTGTGTTTATAATTATATATATATATTTATAACCTTCATTTTATTCTAATTAAATGTTTATATATAAATTAATATAAAAACACATTTGTTCCTATATTAATCAAGGGTAGATTTAATTTCATATGAGATAAGGCTTGGATAACCAAAATTATCTCAAATTAATTTTATGTGTGTCATAGGTAAATGTATGGATATTAATGTGTATAAGAAAATTTCGAAATCCATCCCAAATATTTTGAATGATATAACATTATTTTGTATATATTAATAATATATTCTAAATTTGGTGGAATAAAAGCTTGTCATTGATGGATTCGATATATTTCCCACAAAATAGTATATATACATTTTAAATTTATTAAAAATAGATAATTATGTTCATACACTCAAATATTATTTACATATTTAATTATTTAAAATTTATATAATATGCATGTGTGTGCTCAAACATATACATAATTTAAAAATTGTTATACAAAATATTATTCATAGACACAAATATATATATATATATATAATAGTTTTATAGATATATAGACACACAAAAACAAATTATAAATATATATATTGACACACAAACACATTTATATAAATACATTATAAATATCATTCATGGAGAGAGTGAGTGAGAGCTTGTTTACTATACCTTCTCATGGTTTGGTACTGTCATGATCCGAAGAGAAAAAACATTCCACATTTATTAATAGAACCAAACATAATGACCTTGACCAAAACAATTTACAAATTGACACATGAATAATAAATAAAGTATAATAATTTTGTCGGGCTGAACTAACCCGAAATTGAATCGTTTACTAATCATTCACTAAAAAAATTGTGTTTATATGTAATAATCTTTAATTTGAAAAATGAAATACCTAGTATAGAAATAATCTTAAAAAATATAATATAACATAATTGGGTTTGGTGGGTTGGTATCATGTTACATATTAAAACCTAACTTGGCCCTATTATTGATAAATATTTTAAAAGTGTGTCTGCTTAAAATTAGGTCCTCAACTATTTGGCCCTGTTAGAACTTTTTATTGGGCCATGATTATCAAGTCGGGCCAGTCCCCTAACCCATGTACATGACAAGACTTCACTTATAATATAACTATATTTTTATAAATATATATTTAACTAAATTTTTAAAATTATAAATTTTTTACATATTTAAAAATATTCATTTATAGAAATATATGTATAATAATAATTTTTTAAGAAATATACATTTTTTTTATATTTATATAATACAATTTCTATACACATGTTGTTAATTATAAATTATAGAAATCTATATTAATACACACAGAAATATGAAAATATTTATATATATATTATAAAAAAATATTTATAAAAATAGAAATATATAAATTTATAAATTTTCAATATGTTTGTGTGTAAATATTTTATTAACTTCATGTATATATACACATGATTTTTATAAAGACTTAATTAAAATATAAGGTAAAAGTTATAATTATAATTAGTATACATATTTATAAATATACATCTATTGATACAAATAAATATATATATTCAAACACTTTATTATAAACATGCATATTTATATTTATAACTTTATAAAATATTTATTTGGAATATATATATATATATATATTCTTATATTGATATGAATGTGTCTACATAGTTATCACAGATAGATTTCAAATCCATTGTGCTTGAGTAGTCCTCTAGGATAGATTATCTATAATGAAATTAAAAAATGTTGGATATTCACATCATCTTATCTTGGATGGACTTTAGTTGATCCCAAATAGTTTATCCCATATATATATGGGTTACCCATCTAGGAAAAATATAAAATCCTTCCCAAAAATAAAATTTTTATTTAGGACATATATCAGATATGTCCTAGATGTGTTAGCCTATATATTATATTTTATTATAGTAATTGTTCCATTTTATCATGCATCTATTTGATACCATGTTATTATGATACCGTTCCATTTATTATTTTCTATCATAAGAGTACTTATAATTCATATATTTTATGATTACATTATTGATGATATCTCACCCTCATGTTTACCTTGGCAGCCCCTCAATGGACTCTTATTCTCACCAACTATTTTTGTATATCCCTAGGATATCACATTTAGTGATAGGATAATTCTAATATTTAAGTTTGAATAAGTAATATCGATGTAAAATATTATGTATTTTTTTAAAATGTTGTATATAAACTCTCAAAGACAAACACCTCTAGAGAATTGAGTTCATTTTATATAGTTTATCATAAAATTTCTAGGATATTATTTGTATGATATTTGGGCTATTATAATGGTATTGGTTGAAAAAAAATGGTTATTTTTATGAATTGGTTATGTGAAACAGATAGTAAATACATCAGAAAATATCTAGATTAAAATATTGAATGTCATAAGGTAAGATATTCTTGTGATATATGTGTTACTATTTAAAATAGAAAACTATTTCTTTTAAATGATTATTTATTTGAGTATTCACATATTTAAATTTCAATTGTTTTATTATATGGATAGAAATATGGTGAACTATTTCAGTAACTAATGTGATGGTAAATGTAATTACTACCCCAATGGTGTGAATAATATGATGAGAGAAGAAGTTTAGAACGCCATAGAATTCTGTTCTCAACCTTCTCATCTTATATATAACATATTTAACTATTAATAGCATCAATCTTCTTATAAGAGAAAATAAGCTGATATTGAATCATTTATTCAACAAATACAACTCTCTTACTATGGTTCATTCAACCCTAAAAAGTCATAGTAATGGATTAATTTCATTAAGAAGATAATTTTTTAATCTAAGGGTCAGAGAAGAAGAAATTTATATTGGTTTTATATCACATAGAGTGAGAATTAGATATCTGGTAGAGACTAATCAAAAATTCTAAGTCTAACCATTAAATAAACAGAATATAATATGATTAATTTAAGAAAATATTTTTTGAGTAATATTTTCCTCTCACTCTCCCTATACAAAATTAATGGTACGTTTTTGGGAAAAATAAAATGGGGGATTAATCAAAGGGTACATATAAAAAAATCATCACATGGTTTAAAAGGTATGCATAGAGATTTTTTATTGACCTTGGAATCATGTTTTACCATTCTTTGAGGTTATTAATGATGAATCTTTGAAATTTATTTATGATTTATGACATTTAAATATATGAAAAATTAGTTTTATGTCCTCTTAAATTGATAATATAGACTAATTAATATTTGTGGTGTCATGAGGGTATAAATATTAAGTGACTACTGGAGTTTAAATTTAGAGATTTAAATAATAAATCTCAGATAGAAAAGTATATTAAATTACCCACATTTCATAATTATTGTAAAAAGTATAGTGATAATTTCCTCAAATGAATAAATAAATGATATGATTGTATAATAAAAAGAAATCTAGAAAGTAAATAGTGAATAGAAATGATGAAAATAATCAGTATATTGAATGAAAGGAAGGTAATAATCAATCCTCCACCCATGGTATATTTTTTAAACTAAAAGGAGTACAGAAACATTAATGAAAATGTACTAATCCAACAACCATTTAGTATAAATGATTAAGATAAACTCTAATGCCAAGGTACCAGGGATGGGTTAATGATTTTTATACTACTGAGGAGGAGTGTAAAAATGAAATTGTGATCTCTAAACTTGTTATTCATAAAAGGAATTCCTATTTTATTTTGGTTTTATGCATTCGTTCATATCAATAAATATGAATAGCAATATTCAAAAACAATCACAATACATAGATGTTTAGTTATCTATGAAAAAAATATGGTTGGGAAATCATTGAAAATCTAGTATAAAACTCTCCCCTAATTATAATTTTTGGGAAGAATATCGTAGGAAGTATCATTATACTACCTTTGGTAAAATTAAATTCTATTATAGGATTGGACTATATATCCATATATAGAGACAATATCTATTTCTAAGAGAGTGAACTTAGATTTTATATACTAAACCATCGGCTGATCTTATATAATTTTATTGAAAATGATGTATTCCTTTTGTAAACTCCATGAAATGTAGGAATATTCTGTCCTTACGAGAAAGAATATTGATATCACATGATTGATAATAACATAATTTATAATCCTTGAGGACATGCCTATAATGAGAAAATATGTTGATTTTTTCGAATAACACTTTCCTATCCCACCTCATAATCAAGAGGTTGAGTTATGTATTGACCATTTACCAAGATCTCTAACCATATCATAGAGTACCTAAAGAATTACTTCTATTTAATTGGATGATTGGAATAAAAAATATAAAATAAAATAGATAATGGTATCATATATCCGGTTGCTTCTCTATGGAGTTCCTCAGTCCACTTTGTTAAGAAGTATGTTAGGTCATTTTATCTCTCCAATGATTATCATGAGCTCAATAAAATATTAACCAAAAAAAAGAATAATCTTTAATATATTTGTAACATATTTCATTAACAGTATAGTTCTCAATACCTATAAATTTTTATATTCGGTTAGGATTTAATTACTTAATGTTGAAAGATTATGACACTCCAAAGACTACCATTTTTATAATATATGGACACTATGAGTTCATAGTGATTCAATTCAAAAACACTAATCATCCAATAATATTTACGACATAGTGAATAAATACATTTTATATTACCTCAATAAATTTATTATGTACATTATATATGATATTCTCTTATACAAAAAGATAATGTAATAGTGTGAGGAAAACCCATGAAGTGTGAATAAATTTCTAAAGGATAAGAATGCAAAGTACATTAAATATTACTTCTGCAATGAAAAAGCCACATTATTGAAATTATATATCATAAGAAAGGGGATAAATGTTGATACATTAAAGATAAAAGTACTATAGGGATTTCCTAGAATGATATTTCTAATAGAGATCCATATTTCCCTTAAATAAGTTGGGTACTATCAATATTTAGTGAGAAACTTATCACAATTATCTAACCCACCAACCAAGCTAACATTTAAAGGATTGAAAATTTCGTGATGGAGGAATGTGAATATAAGATCATGTAGAATAATAAAAGGTTATTGTAACACCCCAACCCCAGTTATGGGAGTTTGGGAATTATTTTAATACATTGGAATGATTATAATAAATTGGCAATATTATAAGGAATCAAGTCCCGAAAGACTGATCAGTTTTGCAGTTTTGGAAAACAGATTACATACATGAACATTATATTACACATTAGAAAATAAACACAACATAAATGATACTTTGATAACACCATTAATCCATTAGATTAACCCTTCATATCAATCATAAAATACTTCTTCACATCCTGGGAAAAATAAAACATTGAAAGGGGAGATCTCAGATGCTATGTAAGGATAACAATATAACGGAAACATTCATAAATAAGAACACACATTTATGGAAATGTATTAGACTAAAACAAAAGCCTTTTAAACAAAAACTTTAGTATAATATGGAGAATATAAAATCAAATAATTCCATTTACTTTCTCATATGGATATTCTACTACTTGAATAATCACATTCAATATCAATAACCACTTTCATAATGATAGAATGCATAATTCCAGACATTAATTTCTATGTTAAGGCCTCGTGATAAGACCTAGGAGCTAACTGTAACCAGACCACAACCCGGAGAGCCTCTATAACTAGACTCCAACTCATAGTTCCTCTATAACTGGACTCTAACCCAGAGATCCTCTATAACTGGACTCCATCATGGAGAGCCTCTATAACCAGACTCAAACTCGGAGAGCCTCTCTAACTGGAAACCAACCCGAAGAGCCTCTCTAACTGGTCTCAAACCCAGAGGGTCTGCTGTAACCAGAATCCAACCCGGAGGGATTACTTTTACTGGTCCCCTACCTGAAACATACTAGTCCAACACACTCATATTAATAAGAGGATGAAATATAACATAAACATCCGTATTAAAAATATCATACAAAATGTAAATACTTTAACCATAAACCATGAATGGCAGAAAATAACTCATCCACAATCAAACATATCACAAAACCATAAATACAATATGAAATATTAGTATCATAATAAATAAACTTCAAAAATGTGTAAAATTTATCAATGGATGTTGAGATAGGTGAAATCAAAACTATTTGAGAGAAATATATATTTCTATTTTGATATAATTTAATAGTCACATAATTATATAGAAAATATGTATATTGAAAATATTCTAATATTTTTTTTCAAGTAAGCTTCAATGATGTTATAACATCAGAAAATAGCTGCACCCACCGTATGAGATAAAGAAACATGCTTACCTTAATATTGTTGAAAAAGTCATAAAGTACCTTATTTGGAAAAAGACAGAAAGATTCATTTCAAAAACATATAAGTTAAAATACGGGTATAAATGACTTCAAACCATTTTCAATTAAACAGTAATAATGTTTTGAAATAAATATTTAAAAAACATGGATTTGGATGATAATGATGTCACTATAGATAATTACGTATAAACTACCTCGGTTAATGAAGAGATTGTGAAATTATTCCTTACCACATTGTAATCAATCATGTCGCATGACCAAAATTTAATAACCACCAAATAATTCACAGAATACCATTAATATAAATAGAATCATGATATTATATATCAAGTGGAATTTAACAATACATCACATGCAATAAGTGGCGAACAATGGAAATCTCACGAAATTAAAAGAGAGATAAGAAAGCCCTTACCTCGTGTTTGACTTGACTTGTTTATTTCTTGTTCTTCCTGACTAATAACCTTAAGTTAATTTATAATTTATTAAGAACACTTTTTCAAGTTTATTATTCCCTTTATAACACTGATTTCCATGTTATAAACAATATATAGCCATTTAAGTTAATAATGGTCGTTTTGTAGATATTTGATACTTGAGTAAAAAATAAACACCTTATAATTACAAGTTGTCCATGTGGTCAAAAGTCCATTATCTCCAGAATTATATTCATGATTTAGATATCACATATATCATATATATCCAGTATATATATTTAATTATAATAGTACATAATATTTGGAGATAAGAAATGAAATGCACCATTCATGGAGATGGTAAGCCATACGGATGCATGAACGCTACTTTCATTTCTATTTAATATTTTAATTGAATGAAAACATAATGATACATAGCCATAATATAATTCCAATATAATGTCATATATATTTTCAATAACTCCATCCTTTATATGTCCCATGTATGGTAAGAACGAGTCATATCACTTTGATGGGGAGGTAGTCCACACTTTCTCAAATGAAGTTATCGCATTTTCTCATATTTGAAAGCATAAAGGTATACTATAAATTAAAAAAATGAAGCATAAGGAAAACATAAACATAATATATATAATATATAAATAATTTTTCATCATAATGGCCACCATAAGAGGTGGTAGGAGATAATTTAACACTAATCATTTTGTGAGTCGTTAGTTTGCCTTCGATAGAAACAGTATATTCTTTACCAATTAGATGGAGGCGTGTGTAAGTTTAGTTCTAATACATCTCATAACAACATCCTAGTTTATTGAGGATACTAGTTTTTTTTACAAAATTAAGGAATGAAAATATTTTAGGGGTAGGATAAGTAAAATAAAAGAATAGAATTTAAGAGAAATCATTGCATTTAATTAGGGTAACTCCCTTTGGTTTAAACCAAAAGAACTTCTTCAAAAACCTTCATGCTAAGGTAAGGCTTCAATGAGTAAGAGAGGGATATTGAAATATTATTTTAACTGTGTTTTTATGAGAAAAGGATCTTGGTGAAAGTGAGGAATGGGTTATAAGTGAAGTCTTTTTATAAGGAGGAGGAGGGGTTCTTTAGGAAAGTGTGAAAATATTATTTTATTATATAATGATTTTCGGTTTCTAAAGATCCAATAATCATTAAGGTAAAATATAAGATCACTCATGGTAAATATAAATTCATAAAATTAGAATTTTACAGGTTATGGATGTTATTTTAATATTTATAATCTTATTTATTTAAATCATTTATTAATGAAGTAAATATTGTATCATTTTTGTGACATGAATAATTTATTTTATTTTACGTTTAAAAATTATAAAAAACATTCCATGATATAGTAAAACCCTATATATTTCAGACTAATATTTATAGTTGAAAATATAACTTATATAACTTTATTTAAAAATTAATTTACTAAAAGATATTTGTTTATGTCATTTTTGTCATTACTTTATGTTAATTAAAATAAAGTGTCATTTTCACTCTTAAGTGGCTCCATGAGGTCCCATAATCGACCCAAAGATGCTCATAGTCGGACATGACTTATCCAATATTGTCAAAACACTTGTTAAGGTAATTTGGTATTATTTGAATATTCTTTTTACCTTGAATTACTTTATTTTCCTTTAATGGTGGTAAATAAAAATCCAATGTTATTATTCACCAAAAATTATTTTTTCCTTATTGAACAACATTTTACGTACTAATAACAACCATATATGTCGTATTTTAGAAATTCAATTCAGTGAAGTGATAAAATTTTATTTAAAGGAAAAATTCAATTTTTTTAACTACTACTAAGTGATTTCACTATTCATCAAAAATTGAAGTTTCTCATAAAAATACCAAAAGTTAAGCCTAAGCTATATTTGAGATCCCGAATTCAAAAATGATTTCTATTTTACCAAATTAAAAAATATAATTTTCATTAATTAATATAAAATTAATCCCTATTGTCATAAAAAATAGTGTGTTTTTAAGAAACAATATATATCGATGGATTGATACATGTTTATGTCCAATTTCAAAGTGAAATTAATTATAATGACCTAAATAGTATTAAATGATAAAAATAAATCTAATTATAATTCAAAACCATTCAAATGCATAATTTGACACTATATATTATTTTGATTAAAAAAATTTTAATTAAAATTTACTATTTTTCACTATTCACCAAAATATAAAAGTTATCAAAAAAATTCCAAAAAATTTATCAAAACTAAATTTTTATGTCCTAATTCTAAAGAAGAAGTTTATTTTGTCAAATTTTATATATAAAAGTGTCAAATATTAGATTCAAAAAGGGTTCTCCATTAAAAAGTGGTAAAATTGCATTTTCTGAAAAATACATTCTTTATCTGAAAAATTGAATTTCTATTATATTATTTCTAATAAACACATAATATAGATGTTAAAATTATATGAAGTATATAAAATTCAAAATTCAGTTAATACTATCCATAACCATTTTTTGAACGGCTAGTTTGGAAAGTTGTGGTGCGCTCGAACTCGGTGTTGCATGTAGCGCAAATTATTGAATTACTTTGAAGAGATAAGATACTATGAAATCTTGGGGTTTCACATTCATTCCTCCTTCAATAATTTGCATCCTCACAATTTTAATTTATTCTTCCAAAATAAGAGGATGAAAATAGAAAATATCATTGTGAAAAACCCACAACGGAGATAGGGTTAATAAAATTTAGTCTTAATAAGAGGGAAAGGGAAATGAAAAAGTCACAACCATCTTAGTGTATTGATTTAGATAACATTGGTAGAAATTATAGACACATAATTGGAGAAAAAATATAAATATTTATAGGGAGTGATTGAGGTCATCAATCACAAAAAAGTGTAAAATTGAGAGCCTCAAAGCCATCAATCTAAGATGATTTAGAATATCATCGGTTCAAAAAAACCTATGGTAATAGGATAACACATTTTTTGTCTTAATATCCCTTAAATAAAGTTTAAGAATGAATTTCTTCATAGACTAAGAAATATGTATATACTTGACAAGTAGAGTTCCATCCATTTACTAATTCCTACCACAAACTCATCTTTCACCCCAAAAGATAATAAAACTCAAAAATATTATATTTAACCATATACCATGAAAAAAACTAATTTATAATAACCAGGGACTTCTTGAAGGCTGGTGGTAGGTCATAAAGCCTTTTCACACTTTGGTTGTGGGTTTTATTCCTACAGCTTTGTCCGACATGATGGGTTATTGCCCGACCTGCAGGTTGTCCTTTTTCTAAAAATATAGTATTATAATATTCCAAAAAACATCATAATAAATACTATAAAAAGTTAAACATAATCCATTAAAATCTTTAATGTTATTCAAAACACTGCTTTCCAAACCCGTAGTCCAAAATTTATAAGGAAGGTAAATAAAATGAAGATCTCTTTTTCAACATAAAAACATTTGAATATCGTTATCATGTATTCTTTTAAAACATGATAACACCCTAAATTACCATGAAGCCTTATTGATTACATTAATTCTCCCTTATTCCTTATATTATTCTAGATATATTTTTTATATAAATTTTTTTAATATTCTAACAATGATGGAATAAAATAACCATTAATCAGTTCCAAGGTAGTCATGAGTATCCAATATAATTTATCCAAATCAACCATCTCTTATTCCAAAATCAATACCTTGGTATCAGGACTATATTATGGTTTACCTTTCCTTCAACCATATATTTTCCAAAAATATTATCTTTCTTTTGAGTCACTTGTCTTGGTTCCACACAGTCTCAAGTCCTTAATGAAATTGTATTTCAATACAATCCTTATATACTCTATAATTATTATACCGAGTACATCGTTGATACAATACTAAAATGACATAATTATTTAATATTAAAATAAGAAAACTAGTCATTACTCTTCATCTGTGGTAATATAATAACTTGATTATTATCCAAAAACATCCTTTTTGGTATTCTATGATGATTTGGAAATTGATTTGCCTAGTGTCCCAAATCCATGCATATGAAGCATTGTACATTTGAAACCTTTTTCTTACACTAGCAATCATGAACATGGTGTCCTTTTTCTCCACAAATATATAAAACTCTCATTCCCTTCAAGCACTTACCAATGTGATTCTTTCCACAGTTATCACATATGGGAAAATCCTTCTTTCCCCTCTTCCCTTTATCCATCTTTCTTTCTTCTATCCTTTTCTTCTCTTACTTCCCTTCAAATCCATATGACTCAGATAATTATTTACTTATCTTATTAACACATGATACTATTTATTCATATGATGAGAATATGTGGGACAATACTTCCCATTTACATGTTGGCTTAATATCATGAAAGTTATGATCCTTCCAAATCATTTGATCATGCGTATTGCTGGAATTCTCATTCCTTCTACTCAGCACCATTTCTTAAACAATGGAATAAACTACGTCAGTTTATGAATCACAATTCATAATTACAAACATTTAAAATTCCTAATGTAAATTTAACAATTGATGGATAAAATCCATAATCATAAAAATGTTTTCTTTATGGAGGTATTTACTCATGAATCATTCATAATGGCTTGTAATGAAAATGTGAATTATCCTAAACAAGTCCCCCGGGAGTGTCGTAACCAAGAGTGCAGCAAGACCCACATTCTTGCACCATTTCCTATTTGATTCTATCTCAAAGTGATGTTTTCGGGTTTTAACCCTAAGTACATATGTTCCATATCCACCTATACCAGCTCGTATCCAAACAAGGATGTATTGTTTGGAAAACTAAAAAATCTCTACAGTTCCAAATTTCCCGGAATTTCTTTTATAATAATCATCAAAGTATATCTTTGTGGTAATGTTCTATAATCATAGTTTCTCTAAATCTATTTCCACCATTATTTCTACGCGTCCTATAAAACCAACTATAATGCCCCGATCCCAGTTATATGAGTAGGTGAATTATTTTAATACATTGGCATGATTTAAAGGAATCAAGTCCTGAAAAACCAATCAGTTTAGAAGTCTTGGAAAATAGATTACATACATGAACATTACATTACACATTAGAAAATAAAACCCAACATAAATTATCCTTTGAGAACTCCATTAATCACATATCTTAGCCCTTCTTTTCAGTCATAAAATACTTCTTCACCTCCTAGGAAAAATAAAACATAGAAAGGGGTGAGATCATATGCTCTGTAAGGATAACAATGTAGAAAAAACTTTCATAAATAAGCATAAACATTTAAGGCAATGTATTAGTCTAAAACAAAATCATTTTAATCATAAACTAAACATAGTATGGAAAAGATAAAATAAAATAATTCAATTTACTTACTCGCATGGATATTCTACTAGTTGAATAATCACAAGAAATATCAATATCCACTTTCATAGTGATGGAATTCATAATTCTGAACTTTAATTTTTTTGTCAAGGCCTGCTGCTAGGACCTATGAGATAACTACAACCGGACCCCAACTCATAGAGTCTCTATAACTGGAATCTAACTCGGAGAGCCCCTATAACCAGACTCTAACATGGAGAGCCTCTATAACTAGGCTTCGTCTCGGAGAGCCTCTATAACTGGACTCCAACCCGTAGTGCCTCTGTAACCGGACTCCAACCTGGAGAGCCTCTGTAATAGAACTCCAACCCAGAGGGTCTGATATAATCGAACCCCAACCCGGAGGGCTTACTTTTACCGGTCACCAACCCAGAACATAATATTCCAACACATTCATCTTAAGAAGAGGTTGTAATGAAACATAAATATTCGTATTAAAACTCGCATAAGAAATTTCAATAGTTTAACCATAAAACATGAATGGCATAAAAATAAATCATCCAGAGTCAATAATATCACAAAACCTTAAATACAATATGGATGATTTTTATCATAATAAATCAACTTCCAAAAAGTGTAAAATTTATCAACGGATGTTGACATAGGTGGAATCAAAACTAATTGATAAAAATATCTCATTCAATTTTTAAATAATTTAAAAGTCAAATAATTATAAAGAAAAAATTTATTTTGAAAATATTATTATAATATTGTATGGGAAGCTTCAAAGATGTTATAAAAGAAGAAAATATCTTCACCCCTCGTATGAGTTAAAAAAACATTGTTACCTTAATTTTTTTGAAAAATACAAAATGTACCTTATTTGGAAAATGACAGAAAGATTCCTTTCAAAAACATATAAGGTCAAATAAAGATATAAATGACCTTATCTAATTGTATGATAAATACTATTTTTTTGAAATATATGTTTAGGAAAACATGGAAGTGGATGATAAAGAGGTCCCAGTAAATAATTACGTACAAACAACCTCGAATAATGAAGTGATTGTGAAATTAACCCTTACTATGTTGTAATAAATCGAGTCGAATGAAAAATGTTAATAACCACCAAATCATTCACAGAATAAAATGAATATAAATAGTATCATAATAACATATATCAAATGGAAGTACACAATACACCACATGTAATAAGTGGCGAATAATAGAAATCTCAAGGAATTAAAATTTAGATAAGAAACCTTTTACATCATGTCCGAATTGACTTGTTTGTCCTTTTTATTATAGATTAAGAAACATAAGTTTATTTATACTTGATTAAGAACCCTTTTTAATGTTTATTATTCCTTTTATATCACTTATTACCATGTTATAAACAATATGTAATCATTTAAGTTAATAATGGTCATTTTGTTGATATTTGGTACTTGAGTAAAAAATGAACACCTTAAAATTACAAGTTGTCCATGTGGTCAAGAGTCCTTTATCTCCAGAATTATATTCATGATTTAGATATCATATATATCATATATATCCAGTATATATATGTATTTATAATATTACATAACAATGGAGATAAGAAATGAAATGCACCATTTATGGAGATGGTAAGCCGTACGTACGTATGGAAGCTACTTTCATTTCTATTTCGTATTTTAATTGAATGAAAACTTAATGATACATAGTTATATTATAATTACAGTATAATATCATATATAATTTCAATAACTCTATCCTTTTTATGTCCCACGTATGGTATGAATGAGTCATATCACTTTTAGGGGGTGGTCGTCTGCACGTCCTCGAATGAAATTATCGCGTTTACTCATAATGGAAATCATAAAGGTATGATATAAATTAAAAATAAAGAAGAATAAATAAAACATAAACATAATATATATCATATATAAAAAATTGTTTCATCATAATGACCACCATTAGAGGTGGTAGGATATAATTAAACAATCAACATTTCGTGACGCGTTAGTTTTTCATCCACAGAAATTGTATGTTCTTTACCCATTAGATCGAGGTGTGTGTAAGTGCAGTAAGAATAGTTATCATAAAAACATCCTACAATATTGAGGATACTGTATTTGTTATAAAATAAATTAATGAAAATATTTTAGGAGTTGGAGATGTAAAATAAAAGAAAAGAATATAAGATAAACTGTTACCTTTAATTCGGGTAACTCCCTTTTGTTTGAACCAAAAGGACTTCTTGGAGTGCCTTCTGCCAATGGTAAGGCTTCTATGAGGAAGATAGGGATATTAAGAGATTATTTGGGTAGGTTTTGGATTATCCAAGGGGCTTGATTAGTGGGAGGAAGGGGTTAGAAGTCATGGGTTTTTATAAGGGGGAGGATTGGTTCTTTTGGAAATTGTGAAAATATTATTTTATTATATAATGATTTTCGGTTTAAAATGGACCAAATCTCATTAAGAAATAATATAAGCTGACTCATGGTTTAAATAAATTCATCCAATAAGAATTGGATAGGTTTGGAATGTTATTTTAATATTAATATTCTTATTTATTTAAATCATTTATTAATGAGGTGAATACTGCATCATTTTTGTATCATAAATTATTTAATTTATATGATGTCTAATAATTATAAATAAAATACCATGATTTAGAAAAACATTTTATATTTCCAAAGAATATTTATATTTCAATAGATAAATTATATAACCCCATGTAAAAATTAATTTACAAAAAGCTATTTGTTTTTGTAATTTTTGTCTTTACTTTAAGTTCATTAAAATAAAGTGTCATTATCACTCTTACGTGGATCCATGAGGTCCCAAAATCGACCAAAATATTCCTATGGTACGCCATGAATCACACAATAAGGTTTGGACAAGTGTTAAGGTTATTTGGTATTATTATGATATTCTTTTTAACTTGATTTCCCTATTTACCTTTAACCGCGTAAATAAAAGTCAAAAGTTACTATTCACCAAAAAAATAATTTTATCTTATTGTACCTCATTATACTTACTAATAACAACCATATATTTCAGATTTTCTAAATTCAATTCACAGAAGCAATAAAATTTCATTTAAATGAAAAATTCATTATTTTTAACTACTACTAAGTGGTTTCACTAATCATCAAAAATTGATGTTTCTTAGAAAAATACCAAAAAATAATCCTAAGATATATTTGATATTCCGAATTAAAAATTTATGTCTATTTTACCAAATTCAAAACATATAAGTTGCTTTAATTAATTTGAAATTAATTCCCATTTTCAAAACGAATAGCGTGTTTTTAAGAAAACAATATCTATCAAAAGATTGACAATTGTTTATGTCAAATTTCAAAGTGAAATTAATTATAATGACCTAAATTGTATTGAATTATAAAAATATAATATAATTACACTTCAAAATAATTCAAATGCACAATTTAACACAATAATTTATTTCTATTAGAAAATTTCTTTTTAATAAAAATTTTGTATTTTTCACTATTCCCCAAAATATGAAAGTTATCAGATAAATACCAAAAATTTATCAAAACAAATTTATTATATCCCAATTCTAAAGAAGAAGTTTATTTTGTCAAATTAAATATATAAAACCGTCAAATATTGTATTTAAAAAGGGTTCTCCATTAAAAGGTGGTAAAATTTCATTTTTTGAAAAATACTTCCCTAATCTGAAAAAATAAATTTGTTCTTATATTATGTCTAAGAAACACATAATATATATAAGCTAAAATTATATGGAGTATATAAAATTCAAAATGCAGTTAATACTATCCATAACCTTTTTTTTAACAACTAGTTTGGTAAGTCATGGTGCACTCGAACTCGGTGTGGCATGTAGTGCATGTTATTGAATTTCTTTGAAGAGATAACATACAATGAAATCATGGGGTGTTACAGTTATTAGAAAAACATTTACTCAAATACTATCAAGTATAAAATAATTTATGATATATAATGGTGAATCATTGAATGGCTAGGTTTGTGACCTCATGAAGAATGATAATGTTATATCACATTAACAAAGACAATTGATGTTCTATGAGATAAACTCAGACACATGATCAAGATTTGGTTGTAGTAACCATCACATTAAATATTAAAGGACATTATATCTATAGATAGAAGTGTGTCATATGTATTGCTAAAAAAAGTATAAAGTATATATTTACACAGAAATAGATCAACATGAACCAACAAAAATGAATAATACTAATAATGGAATATAACAACTCAATCCATTCCCATCATAAAAAGGTTAATAATTTGGGAGATTCTATAAGTACAAAATATTCTATAACCTTATCCATTATTAGTATTTAAAAGGATCTAGTAATCCTAGATATGTAAAGGATTTGGATTGGAATCATAAAGGGAGGTACAACATCCTACATTACGGAAATGCTTACCTAAACCATGTATCCTTGAGAATATTAAAAATCTAAAAGGGATTATTTGGAGATACAAAATAAAGTAAAAAAAAAGGAATTTTCAGGGTTGATCATTGATAAAATTGAATTTGTATGATTTTTTACAAAACTATGTGTATCATCTGAGTTTGAGATAATGAAGGAAGCATTATATGATGATCATGCCTCGACATTATTTATCCATCATAGAGTCTCAATGATATATAAAGATCTATGAGATCACTTTTTTGTGGAAAATTTAAATAAGTATACTTCTAAATATACATCAAATCCCTCGTTTTTCTAATAAGTTATGTAAAAATTACAAAACACAATGGTGGTGAAGTAATCACTACCCACACCAACATGTAAATTTGAGAGCATTACTATGGTTTTATTCACATGTATTCTGAAGACATATACAAGAAATAATTCCATCTTTGTTATGTAATATCATCTTGAAAATACATTTCACTTCATCTTCATTTACGAACCCATATCACCCATTCAATATTCCTTGATATATATTAATGAATAAGCGAGGCTACATGGAACCCAACTTTCAATTTTATATGATTGATATATGAGGTCCAAATAAAACATATAGATAAGTATTTAACATTACTTTAATATTGAGATAAATGTTAATATGGCCTATCACCCTTAGATTAGTGGTATAAAAAATGATAAGCAATACACTTGAGGATATGTTGAGAACATGCTCAATAAATTACAAAGGACCATTGGATCAACATCTTCTATTTCTAGAGTTCTCATAAAACAATATTTTCCACTCAAAAACCCATATTTATTATTATAAATCTCTATATGGGATGATTTTTAGGACTCTAAAAGGGTAGGTTGAAGTCCGATAGTGTTAAATATTCATACATTAACAAATTAGTGAAATGGATGATATGGTCAAATCCATTCAGAAATGCATAAATGTAATAAATAGTTGATAAATAAAATGTCTAAAAATCATTATTGAGACCTGAATTTCAAGTTCAATGATAAATTATTTCTTTTTTATATCTATATGGAATATATTTATGGTATTTTAGAAGAAGTTAAATATAATTCCAAGATATATTATCCCCTTTGAAATCCTTGATCATATAAGATTTTTTCCATATTGACCATTACTCCCATTAAACTTATATCAATTATATTAATCATTTTATGCATCCTTATTAGATAATTTAATACCAAATCCTTCACATATAATTAATCTAGATTTTGTATGTTTATATAGTGATCTCTCTTTACAGGATCATTTTGTGAAGATAATGGACCGTAGAGGTAAATTTCTATGTACTATCGAGAAACAATAACATTAATGAGGAAAAATAATAAATTGAAAATGTAGTGAAACAAAGGTAACCATATCTATTTTATTCGTAGAGTTTGAGATGAAATATTGAGGATGAAATTTCTAAATGGGAGAATAATATAATGAGCCAAAATTTTCTAACAGAATTTTTTCTCCTTAATATATATGTTTAAAATTTAATATTGAACTATAATAGAAAACATACCCCCCCCCCATAAAAATGGACACAGTTTTATTTATTAAATATAAAATATTGTATAGGAATTATAAATACACATCATTAAATTAAAATTACTACAATGGGATAATGAAGAAAAATTAAATATCAAAACATGAATTTAAAAATCTAGTGTGTTGCGACCACTTATATTTATCTCACCTGTAAGAAACTGTTTAAAAATAAAAAAAATAATGTAATGAAATTTTTATAAATGAAAAATAGAGAAGCATTAGTGTAATTTTGTTGAATGCTTAATAAAGAAAATACGATGAATTTATATGAACTAAAAACCTAATTTAATTGATGGAATACAATACGTCCGTCAAAATAATAATAAGACATTTATAATAGTAACATGATAATAATAATAGTAAAATGATTTTAATTAATATTTAAAATTAATATAATAAGGAAAAACTAATATTATAATATCATAAAATGATATATCTTACTGTATAACATAATGACAGTATACAGGTATATTTTTAATAAATTATTTTTAAAATATTTAGGGAAAATATAAGTTTTCTTGTTAATATTTAAATATTATAATTACCTAATTAATAAATTTATTTTGATAAAAAAATCCGAATATTTATAATCATCATATTAGAATTATTTTAGGAATAAATTTTTGTATTTTTTTATAATATTGAAATTTTTCATAAACCGCAAAAATAATTGCTTCAGTGTATATTGTATGTTTTATGTCATTTATATTTTCTCAAAATGAATCAATAATTTCTAAAAAAATTAATGACTTTTTATTTTTTTTAATAAATATAATAATAAATATAATAATAATAATATGTTTTTTCCAAAAATAGTATTTGAAATATTAAAGTCGAAGTTATATTTTATTCAAATGAGAAACTATTTTTGATTATTTAATTTAAATAAAATATTCCAAACATACTATTTAGTATTTCAAGTGTTCAAATAAAAAAATAAACATTTCATACTAATGCACTATTATAATTCCTAGTACAAAAAACTATTCATAGTCTTGAGTAAAAATAATGAAACGCATAACACTCTATTCAAAAGATACTCATCTCTTTGACCAATAAATACACCACAATAAAAAATATCTCCCAATACAAGTAACTACAAATTTATTTCCATAAAAACCATTTTATAATGTTTTCTACATTTTTGTCTAATTAATATACCACTCCAAGATTTTTTAAAGAGTAGTCTAATAAAGTGTCCAAATTACCAGTAAATTTTTGAATTACACTTCTTTTAAATATACAACCCCTTATTTCACATCTTAAACTTTTTAGAAAAACAATAATCATAAAATATAAAAATTATAATTCAAAAATAATGAAAATAAATTAAAAAATTATTTAGTATTTTTATTAAATAAACATTATTCTTCAAAAAACCAATCACGTGTTGGTGGGTTTATACCACATATGAAAATGATAATATTTATCTTCACTCCCTTTATTTTGTGTTTTAAAAAACATCTTAAAAAAATATATTTTTAGTAATTTAATTAATTAGTTTTTTCATTCTAGAATTATAAATAGTCCATTATATTAACAATATTAATTATAAAACATCATATTGGATGGTTTATAAATAGAACAAATAATCAGGGAAAAGTGGGAGTTGGATATATAATTTATGATGAAAAATATAGGAGTTATGAAAAAATGATTTTTTTTATAAAGATATGTAGAGATAAAATATATAATAATTATGATGTCATCTTTTATGTATATATCTAGAAGGTTTTATAAGGGATTTAAATGGTACAATAAAATATAGTTTTGACCTCATTGGTTGATAAATGAAATATATATAACAAGAAGAGACCCAAAATTGATGCTGAAGACAAGGATATGGAGAATTTTACATATAAATTCATGATTTAAATCATAATATAGTACATTGTTTATACTAGTTCTATAATTTATTTTGAAATGTAATTTTTGAACCTGTTCATATTGAATCCGGTCAGGTAACTAAAAGGAATCTTATAAGTGGATACTATAGTTTTTCAATGAGTGAATGTAATTATTTATATATATTTTATTAAATGAGAATTTATATAGATATATGGATATAAACATTGTATGTTGTTTATATTTCCGGATAAGTACCACTCGTTTTGCATTCACATATAGAGGAATGATATTTATCTAAAAACCAAGAAAACAACTAATAGTTTCATTTTCAACAACAAAAGTGGACCATGGGGTTTCAATAGTGGATGTGAAGAAGTTAATATGAGTGAATGGTCTGTTAGAGGAAATAAAAACCAATCTAGAGATTTGAATGATATTTTTTTTGATAATTATATTGATATCCATCTTAAAAAACCTAGTGTTTCAATAATGGAAAAAAATTTATGTAGTACTACTTAATCAGGTGTCATCTAAAAGATAGAGTGATAGAACTAATAAAGGTTTTATAGGGTTAAATTTTTGAAAATATATTTAAAAATAAAATATTTAAAAACTAATTTTGGTTTTCTTTTCCCTCTGGGGAATATAGAAGATGAAAGGTGATAAAAATATTATGGATGCGTTAAAGGGAAAAGGGAATGGTTTTAGAAAATGAAAGAAGGAAAATCCAAGAAACAATCTTTCGGTGGGAGATTCATGAGTTTTGAAAATAGGCTAACTAGTTGAATTAATAACCAGTGATGTAGGAATAATCTCTGAATATTTGATCCATGCGTTATGTAGTGATTACCTGGAGTTTATGTGGTTTTACTATGAATAGGTGGTCCCAATAGGGTTGATTATTTGTAAGATTATTTTTCTTTAAAGTATTTATTAGTGAGATCACCAGTAACTCAAATTTTTTATTCTCTTATCTATTCAAGTAGATTATGTTATATCACTATGGATATATGGAATTTCCTAACCCATTATCAAATAATTAAGTTTGAGTATTGTATGATTTATTGTTTTATTATCTTACCATTAATTCTTTAATTTTTATAGTTATTATCTAATTTTCTAGATAAGGGGTGTGGATTTTATTTGGAAACTCCATTATCAATTTCCATAATATATTTGATCATTTTCCCATGGTTGATGTTTATAAATAGGGTCTTTATTTTAGTCAAAATATAAGAAACCATATATTATTTATGGCTTCCAAACATGTTTTTATTAAATATCAATATTTATATAAACTTATTTTATTTAAAAACATCCAAACTATATTAAATATATATTCAAGTGTCAACTAAAATCTTAGGTAATATATAAAACACTCATTTTATATATTAGCAGTATTATATTATTTGTAATCATAGATATTATTTTATTAAGTGTACTTCATGATACATTAATCTCAACATCTAACATCAATAGGTTTACTTCCCTTTAAAAAAATTCTGTGAATCATCATTTCTCATGATATAAGGATATTTTATGACCCACTGTGCATCGTATAAGAATTTTTCTATCCTCAAAAATTATTTTATTCTTCTATTATATAATTGTTAGAGATCTAATGTTTTGTATTCCCTATATTATTGAATTGTGTTCCCTAAACTTCCTCCTTGTTAGTATATCATTAATTCATTTCCAAATAATTATATATTCAATCTTGTATCTAATTAAATTATTTTTCATTGGTTTACTAAGAAATATTTTATCAATGTTCAGTATAGTCTACACAAAATATGAATTATCCATAAAAAATATGTCTTTCATAAATGGTTATCAACACATCTCAAACTACATCCAATATATTTATATAACCTATATTTTAGATTTTTACTCAAATATTATATCCTCACTCATTAATTTTCAATGGGATGTTTATCAGATAAGTATTGAAGTTAATCATGGTACAATACAAACAATATTGAAAATAATTAATGAAAAATACATGTATAAAAAATACACTAATGGTATTTTCAGACACCAACTGAATCCTTGTACTCTTAACTTGTATGACAGAATGTTTAATAATATCAATTTTTGTATAATTTACTTTTACAAAAATATTAATATCAACAATAATTATTTCTCATTATTTTAATTTCAATTACAATTCAAATTTTTTACAAAAAATACAGAACTTATATACTTTTAGAAAATTACATCTTATTCCAAATCATAATTTTTTTTTATTTCACCCACACCCTACACTAATTAATAGTTTTCCTTATTTATTAATTCACTAGGTATATCAATATAAATTATTATATCCTTAGAATAAAATGGAAAGACAATACTTTTTTATAATCATCTTAATAATATATACTACCTTTATCAACATTTAAATTATTGAATGAAATAACCATTACATAGTTAAAAACATCCATTTAGATAATAATCTATAATTCTGACTAATCATTGGATTTATATAATTTAGAAAATAAATTCTCCTTTGGAATTTCTCCAGATAAAACTTCATAGGTTTCCTCCCCATATATTATTATATTTTTCATCACCAAAAGAACAAATTGTTTCTATATTCATTATTAAAATGTAATTTTTAGAAAAACCAACATTACCCAACATCATCGTTAGTAATTATGACATTCATGATCAAACATTTCGAAGATACTTATTCATCTTTTTAATCACTCTAAGAAATTAATGATTATTTCTAATATAATATTTCTATGCATTTATATAAAAGAATAATTAGGGTCCCTGTAGACTAAATCCCACTAGAGTGTCACTTGGTACTCATTGCTCAATATAGTATCAAATTAATGATAGATGAGATATTGAATATAACAAAAACCATAGATTCCCATTAAATATTGGATTTTGGATCTCATCCACCCCACACGTTGATGGTAGTCTCAAAATAGTAATAACATTAAAATGTATTAATATTCTCTCACATCCCGTCGGATATTTTTTCCTTAATAATTCACCCAGATACCCCAATGAAGATACTACTAAAAATAATTACCTACCTATCCCTATAATACTGGATGAAATACATATGTTGAATAATCTATAACATACTATGGGGAATAATAATTTCTACAGAACTGATACAAGAACTGCAATTGGATTTCTAGTTCTCTCAATCTGAGTGATGTGGGTAGAATAGATATTACCTAAGGAATCATTATATAACTTAATTATAGATTATAGGGAATGAAAGAGTTTAAACACCTAATGGAATTATTATCCATCAGAATTATTCTTTGGGATTTTAAAGGAATAGAAAATTTTCAATAGTCATGTACAAGATATTCTTGAGGAATTAAGCTTCATCAATGATCAGAAAAATTACTACTATTCTATCTCAAAACAAATTTAGGGTTTGTAAGAATAAATACATGCATAATACATCATTCATGTATACCCAGATCACAGTCTAAAACATTCAGTTGGAGAGTGTAATTAAATCCAATGTGGTATCATATCACTATCGATATCTATCTATCACTAGATTGTATCACATTTAAAAGTATTTAAATAAAAAATTAATAAAATACCTCAATTAAAAAATCATTCAATATGTTTCACAATTATTTTCGTATAATAATCTAGATATTCCACATAAACCCCAATGGATTTTCACTTTCATATCTTATAGAGTTCTAATTAAATATTAAAAATTTAATGAAAATTAAATATAAAAACCTAGTAAATATTAATAATAGATAAATTTTATTAATTTTTTATATTCATTAATTATATTTAATTAACTATTATTCATTATATATATAATATTTAATTTCATCGTGAAAAATAAAATTGATTCATTCTTTATAAATCAGGTTTAATGATATATATGGTTTCATTCAAAATATAAATTTTAAAATTGTATATTTTGACTTTGAAAAAACAATTGATATTATTTTTTATATTATAGATGGAAAATTTCTTATAGAATTTTTTTTCATTTTTAGAAAAATGTGATTTTGGATTGAATAATAAAATCTACAGTTTTTTAAGAAAACAAAATTTTCAATTCCCACTTTTATAAAAAATCATTTTATTATTGGTTTTAAAATTTTATTACATCATATTGATTAATAATTATCCAATAAATTTCATCATAATCAATACTACATTATATTTTTGGAATAAAAAATATATAATTAAAAAATATTATCTAGAAAATCTTTTTTCATCACATTACATATTCTCGTTTTCAAATAATATTTTACCAATTTTATATATTTAATTTTGAGATATGGATTTTATATATTTAATTACGATGTTCCAATTTGATAACTGGGTTAACCAAGTATTTTTATTCTAAAGAGTATTTTTGGTAAAAAAAAGTCATCTTACAAGGTAAGAGTTAAGGTAGGTTTAATGGTTTAGAACTAAAATGATAAAGGTTAAAATGACATAAACACATTTCTAAATCATATTAAATGCTTATACTTTTCCCCTAGAATTTATTTTCTCTGAAAAATTATCATTTTTGTCAACCATGGACTGATTAAGAAATTAATATATTTTAATAATTTGAGAAGATCTATCTATGTCATGTCCATCACATATAAAAGGAATCCACTATCTTGATTTATCTACACATCAATATCCTCTTAAAGTTTCTGAATCTGCCCAAATCCATTCCAATCATCCTTACCCATGTCCTAGTTGTCCTGTTTTGATCAAAATATAATCCTAGGAAGGATTTATTTATAAAACTAAGAAGGTTATATAAAGAATAGGTATAGTAATTAAATAAAGGATATATTTTAATTTAATCTTTTTCCTCTTTTGAAATTTTTTATCAAATAAATGATATCTAAACATTCTAAATTTACTTTTTTGAAACACAATCCACTATTTATATTAATTCATGTTTCAAACATGTATATTTCTGAATATCTTAATATGTATTGTTGAAAACATTACTATTTTAATGGATGGAGATTTTAAATTTTACATGAAGAAGTAATTTTATGTATATCATATAGAAATGTACATTATACATCCTAAAAATCCATAATATTTTCATTAGACAAAGGTTTATAAATTCTTAACAATATAGTTTAACTTATTGCACCTGAAAGTATTATATAATGTCTATAAAACTGATATTATAGGATATAGATAGAATTTTCTACCAAAAAACGTTTATAAAACCTATCAGATGAAGAACTTCATACATTCTACCATATGAAGATATCTATTTCAATCAGATTTAGCCTAGATATACTATAGATCTAAAAATCATTAGGATTATCAAAAAAGAAATTATAATTAATATTCTAATTGAATATGAAGTGTGTCTTATGTCGTTTTAACCAACTCTTAGAAATGAATAAAATGACATTGTGAGTTTTCCAATTAATAGATCCACATTCAAGGAGAAGGAAGCATGTACCAGTGATCAAAAGTTTCTACAATGTGTTTTGTAAAATATTTCTACCATAGTGTTCTTTTATTTATATATTTATATTTCATTCCCTTAAGGTATCTTTTTCTAGGATACCATTTTAAATTCTTTAAGTTTTACTTCTTAAATTATCATTATTATTCTTATTAATCATGGGCTCTCAATGTTTGATAGACATAATTTTCTTCCAATCAGTCTAATGTGGGGTTCTAGAGGATAAGGAAATAGATCTGTTTTTGATCTATCAAATTGAGGGCTTACTTGGTAAAGAATATAAACAATTATTATAAGGATAAGACGATAGATTCCATACGTAATGTTTCATAATTATTTAACATTGAATGTTAAAGTTTCAATACTTTTTATAATGGGTTTATATGTTTTCGGATGTATATTATAAATTTTGATGTAACTTTTTTTCAAGTTTATATTTTTTTATTAATATTAATAGAAATATGTACACAATTTTTTATAGGATAATTCTATATATATTTATAAAGTGTATCTGTATACAACATCATCGGAAAAACATCATCAAACAGTTGTAAAAAATGTATGTTTAATTTTTCATTACTACTATTCACCTCACTCTTATAGTATAGTTGCCTACTCTTTTGATCTAACAATAAACTCTCCAAACCATTATCATATAATAATATATGTATCTCCCTTATAATTAAATTACATTAAAATTATATTATAAATATTTGAAATATTAAAAAACATATAATAAAAAAATAAAAACAATACATGTGCATAAGTGCAGACTACCAGCACATGAGATAATTTAGTTCTTTTTACCAAGAACTCTTATAGTAGGTCCAAATGATGGATATAAATTAAATAATATGATATTTATTATATTTATTATATTTATTTCATTATTTAGTTATAAATAAATTGTCTAATTTTTTCATTATCTTTCAATGAAAAATAAAACCATCCCTCATGTGTACATACGGATCACCACCTCATGAATCGATATATTTTATTTTCCATAACCTCTTCACATGGAAAATTCATATAGGATTATTTAAGGATATAAGACTAATTTTATTATATAATTGTCATTATGCAATGATTAATGAAGATATACCATTGTTCCCTGATTTTTTTTGAAAAAAGAAAATGTTACATATATGTATGTAAGGACTATCATCTCTAAGATTATAACATAATTAATTTTTCATAACCACATAATATATTTTATTCTAGGATTGTAAGTAATTTATAAAAATTAACGTCACAAAATTATTAATATTCTTTAAATGATATAATCATTATCCATTTGATCATATTTAATAAACTCAACCCATTCGGGACTTATGAACCAAAAATCCTTTGAACTAATAATTTTTATGTGATTATATATGAAAATTAAATACATTATAGTGAAAGAGTATAAAATTATACAAAAACTTCATGGTATCACTTAATTATGTAAATTATTAAGTTAAATTATTTTTTACCAAGATAATCAACTTACTTGACAAGTAAAACTCGAGGAAAGGAATTTTTATTTAAATATCTATATTAAAAGTTTTAATGTTTTTCTTCAATTTTTTACTCCATATCAATTTTATTTAAATTTTATTAAGTGTGATATTTATAAACAAAGATTTATCTTAAAATTAATTTCAACGCATGTTTTACTTTTTTGTATTGTTTTTTAAGGGAGTATTTTTAATGATTTGCAGATGGGTTGTTTTTTATATTATCACAAGAAATGTGGAAGGAATCATTTTTAATGTATACGAAAAGAGTTTAGTTTACCACCATCTTGAAATTTATTATTTCAAAAGAATAATATATATTTTCCGTGTTTTTCAAAATAATATATTATTTCATGGTCTTCTAATAATTTTTTATTCAATGGGTTTCAATGAAAAGGAGGTTTATGATAATTTTCTATATAATATTAGAGTTTGTTTTAGAATATGAATTAACTGTAACATTTTAAGAGTTTAAATGATAGAAATTAAATATTATATATTTTTTATATGTTTTATAGTACTTTGAAATTTTATCTGATGGGTGAGACTGATATATATCTCTAATTCATTGAGTAATGATTATGTTCTCAGATGAATTTCATGGAATTAACTGAGTGGGTTTTTAAATTTATAAGAGTTCGCTTCAGGTATTTATGAATTTAGTATCCAAAGGAACATATATGAAATTTATATGCTTAATAATGTTTTTTATGGAACTTTCTCATTTCATAAGGTAATCTAATGATATTTTTTTTGATGAAATTATTATTCCCATTAAAGTTAAAATGTATGTTTTCAAGAAAATGTTTTCTTGTGCTCTTATTTTTTCTTAGAAACAATCATGCATATGATTTTTCCACTATGGTTTATTTTAATGTGTTTTTTGAAAAACTATGATTTTAAAATATTATATTATGTGTAATAAAACTATTATTTGAGATCAAAGTTTATTATGTTAAATAAAACCTACCTTATATTTTTTAAGGAATTTGAGAAGGATTGATTAATTTATTTTATTATTTTTTTCATCTCTTAGAAAGATTTTTTAGATTATCCAATTTTTTAAAATTATTTTCATAATATTTAAGGATTATTGGTAATAATAATGATGTCATGTAGAAAATATTGAATGTTTTTCATAAAATTAAAACATGTTTTATATTAAAAGTGGTGTATTGTGGAAAAAATAGAATCATAGTGGAAGTAACCACATTATTATGTATGGGATGAATATATAAGAGTTATTAACTAATTATTTAATAAAATAATCCTTAAAATATATTTGGGAATTAAATAAAATGATTGAATGTTTAGAAATTAAATTATGGGATGAATAAGGGTCTCGTCTTTATTTAAATGACTTTCCCTTAATAAATACATATTATATATTATTTGAACTAGAATTCAAATTCTTATTATCCTAAGGATTATTTTTGTATAGGGATTTATAGAATTATTTCATAAATCATACATAAAAACATATATTACAAAAGATACACTTCTACTAAATATTTTTTTTCAAAATATTAAACTTTTTAAAATCATGATTTCATTCAATGAAAATTCATAAAAAGTTTTATAATAACATTATCCTTATCCATGATTATCGTTAAATCTATGTGATAAATATTTTAGAATAAATAATGATAAAAAAAAGTTAAGGAAGGAATATAAATGAATAAAATCATATTTACAATGAAAAATATGAATACCCATTGGAAACCTTTTCATAAAAACATTAATTTTCTTGTAAAAAATTAATCATTTTTCAATTATAAATAATTTTCTAAAATTTTGAATCCAAAAAATATACAAGAATTAATTATTTTAAAGAATATAATATTATTTAAAGTTTAATAATAAATATACATCATATAAACCTCACATAACCATCATAATAAACCTTAATAATTTTAATAACTATATCACTGACATTTAATATAATTACCACGAAAAAAATGTTACCTAATTAATTTAAGCCCCATTAGGGAACACTCATTATATAAGCTATAATGGGATCACCCATTATCTCTAATGGGACTAAATTATTTTTTAATTTTTTACAATGTCCATATCATGAATAAAACAAAAAATGATTTTCAACCCACGTAGAAAACACTTTTGTATATTAAAATACAATTTTTCCTATAAATTCACCTTTAAAATATATAAACTAAATACAATATAAACGGAACAATTATTATTGAAAATAAAAATGAAACATATAAAGGAAATAAAAAATAATTGAGGATTCATGATGGAAGGAAAATCATCTCAATCAGTATAAGTTTAATAAATTCTTCATATATTTTTAATGTAAAATAAAAAGATAATCCTTAAATTATGATTTAAAAGAAAGTCCATTACCTTGAGTTTGAATCATCACGTAAAATGTTTATCTACCTAACAAGTAAACATAGGTTAATTTATACACTTTTATGAAAAAAAAACATATATTTTTTAATTCCCTTAATGTATTTAATTTCATGTTATATAAAATTTCTGAAATAATTTAGGTCACTATGAAAATTTTGATGTATTCAGTTCATATGTGAAAAATGACATAGGTATGTTGACTATGGTCAAAGTGGTCATTTTTGAACCATATAAAGAATAATATTCATGAAATAGTTCTCATTTTTATATAATTATTTCACTTTTTAATCCATCCATTAAATATGTTTATAAAAAATGAGCTATGTTTCAATCATAGAGACGTTAGACTATATATATGTAAGTGTAATGTTACCATTTTTCAACGATCATTATGAAAAAATGATAAATATTTTTTTATTTAAATAATCTTAATAATAGAAAAAATATTAAATTATTTATTTAAATATACTTTTACATATCGTCCATGTGATTTTCTTATGAAAAATGAATCACATCGCTCTGTGGAGGTGGTATTCAACACGTACACACGAACGTCGTTACCATTTTTCAGTCCCTAGAAAGGTAAAAATTAAAATGATATATTATTTTTTAATTTTTACAAATATATCATTCATATAATAAATAAATCTTAAATAAATCATTATGAAATTTCTTGAGGGATTGTGATATAAAATGAATTACATAGGTTCACGAGGCTATAGTCCTCCATACACATGATTGGCGGTTTAGTTCCGAATTTTTTGAAATCTGAGGATGATATATGTTTTTAAATTAACATAAAAACATTATTATGTATAATATTCTAATTTAATTTTATAATTAAGGATAGGGTTGATTTACAGTAGTTGTAAGATGAAATACAATTGAAACAATTAATTAAAAACAATACCTTTTTATGAATACTCATATTCTTTTCCCATTAAGACCAATAAGGATGCCTCTATCCCTAATAAAAGACCTTCATAATAAGGATAAGGATTATTGGACTGTATTTTTGGAGTATTTGGATGATTTAAATGGGTTTTGAAGTGTGAAGGATTAAGAAGAAGAGGCTCCCATTTATAAGAAAGTGGAGGGCACTATTATAATTTTTTAAAATATTAAATTAATATAAATTAATTTTCATTTAAAAATGTATAAAATTTGGATTATTAATAATATAATGTTATTATTTGTATAAATAACAAAATTAAATAAATATTAGATATAACACCTTCAAATTCTAAAGTAATAACATTATATTTTCTAGCTTGTATGGTGTGCAACACCAAGGTATTATGTTGATATAAAATCCATAGAAATTATAATATATTTAATATTTTAAATAAATTAAATGTAATTTATAGCTTTGAATTCATATGAAACTCAGTTAGTGTATATATCATGTAATAATGTGTTTCTTCAATGGATTGCATTACATGGAAAAATGAGTTTTACCGAAAAATAATATATTTGTAATATATTATTATTTAATATATTAAGATATAACCTAGCCATTAAATTAATATTTATTAATATTATGAACTAAATTGTTAAATTCCCTAAAAAATATGAAATTCATTAATTCATTATATATTTAGTAGGAATGAATATAAGAACCAATTGAATATATAGGGAATTTTTTTATAGAAAATTGTTTATATGCCATGAAAGACATTTTATCATAATAAATTAAATTAATTACAATTATTGAAATATATTAATAAAATATATAGGTTAAATATTAAATATAATATATCTGACATTCATACAATAGATTTGGTAGTCATAAGATAAGAAAAATTTCAATGTTTCACATAAAAATCAATATTTTTCCAATTGAAATTTTAACATCTATTAATGGAGAACCTATTTTAAATACAATTTATTGAAATTTTATAAATATTATATGTCAAAATAAAAATAATTTTTTAAATAAATAAATAACAATTTTGTTGAAAAGAATTTTTTTTATTTTACTCTAAATTTTCATTTTTTAATGAATAGTAAAAAATACTGAATTTTAATTCAAAACTACATTTTCATCTTATTTATTAATAAGGTTTATTTATATTATAAATGGGTTTAAAAGTTTAATTATATAAATTTTTTATTTATTAATAAAATTTAGGTCAATGTAATTAATTTTACTTTGAAATTGGATGTGGAAACATAGAAAACGTTTCAATATTTTTACATTAAAAACCTCCACTATCACCCCTTATTTTGGAATATATTTAAATTAATGTCTTCCACATATATGAATTGAATTTTAAAAAATGGATTAAATATTTTGAATTTAAATAATTTATATTATCTAAAAAGGTCAACATAGATTTTTACCAAAAATATTAGCGAAAATAATTACAATTAATTACAATGATTTAGGTGAAATTAAGCTAAATAGGGGACTAAACCATAAACTTAAGGGATAAAATGACCTAAAAACTTATCAAAAAGAAAATTTATGGACACATTTAAACCATTTAATCTATTCTCTATACTCTTTCCAATATAGGATCCACATTCAATGATAAAAATTTTGGTGGAATTACGTTTCGAAAATTTACAAGAGTGTCACTACTCATCCACTATGAAATGGTACATTGGACTCCTGCATCCTCACATGACTCATGCCTCATTTTAATTACCAATTTCTACCAAAATTTATCCTAAACTTCCCTCCCAAAAAAGTTTAATCCTAAAAATTTTATGAAATTCATCAAAGGATTCCTTTTGGTGGAAATCAAATAAAGTTACCCAAAGAAGAGGTAACAACTGTCCTCAAGATCAATAGTTTTATTATTCTATTTTATTTTAATAAAAAATTATTATATAATTACATAACTAAACCATTATACTACATATAATTTTAATTTTTTTGCCTACATTTACCCAAACTTCTATCTAATGGGTAATTAACTTACTGTTTATGTGTACGATGAACTGCCGCCTCACGAAATGAAGTTGTTCGTTCATCCTTTACCACCTCTCATGGTTGGGAATTATATTGGACAATATATTTATATATTTTTTGTATGATATTTATTTTTTCTTTGTTCATTGTTAGTTATTATATAACACATACCTTTATCCTTTAAATTTTGATTAAATACGTTAACATCATTTGTGAAAGTGTGGTCTATCGCCCGCTCAAAAAACTATACATAGAACACATAAATGATCGTTTCAATTGAAAAATGTGACATAAAAGAAAAAAATATGATATTAATGAGAACATTACCTTTATAGAAACATAGTATTTTATTTTATTTATTACCATTTTCAAATAATAAAAAGTGATAAAGTCGCTCGTGGATGCTTGGACTACCCCCTCCCCGACAGGATGTGATTCCTTTACATAATTATAAATTTTATTTATAATTATATATTATTTAATAAAATTATATTTATTATATAATGATCATTTCTTAATGAAATAATGTTAATTACCTTCTTTCTTTAATGATCATTGAAAATTTAGAACATTACTCATTTGTACGTACGACCTACCATCTCCATGGTCGTAACATTGTTCCATTATTTATAACTATATTTCATGGTTGGTTTTAAAAGAAAAATTAATATAAAAATATTATATATATTATATGGTTATTATTCTTTATATTTTTTTATAACAAACCCTTTTTTCCATATTTGACCTACAAAAGTTTCTTTTGGCACATGAACTGAATTTCCTAAAAAACACCTATTGTAAATTTAATTGTTTGACTAGTTATATACAAAATTTTAATAAGTGTTATAAAATTAATAATAAACCTGAAAAAAAATTAATCAAGTATATAATTTACATATTTTTATTATTCTAGAATATAATAATACATGTGACAACTCAGATTCAAAGTAAGTGATATAGTTTCAATTTACATTCAATTAAGACATATTAATTACTATGAACCAATCACTTCATCATAATTATTTTATTTTCTTATTAAAGAGATAAAAAACAACCAGTACACCAAACAACCAACAAGAAAATAGGAGGCTACGGAGACCTGATGTGGTGAATCCCAAGGGAGTCCCCTCTAATGAGATTCTTCCCTTCATTAGAGAAGGAAGGTGAGTATGATGTAAGAAAGATGTTGAGGCCCTACAAAGCCAGAGTGGCCAGATGATCAGCTATAATATTACCCTTCCTCCATGTGTGAAAAATGTCAATTCCATAACTGATAAGAGGTCTTCACCTTCTCATAATATAAGAGATAGACCAGGGAGTTTTGCAGTTTCCATGCATGGAGTCATAAATAATGAGAGAATAAGTTCAACTTCTGCCATTTGGACACTCTTATTCCTGCAAATCTGAAGAACAGTCAACAACATGAGAGACTCAGTAATAGGATCATTCTCTCTACCAAAGTGAATGTTGATACCTAGAACAACACTGCCTCATGATCCACTGACCACACCACCACATTACATGTCATTCAAGCAGTAGGATCTGTCAATATTAAGTTTGAGGCTACAAGGGTGTGGGAACAATCTAACCCATTTACCAATATTCTGTGGAAATATATCAGTAGCCCCCACATATAATGGTCTGAGGGAAGGATCATCAATCCATTTCCTACAGGTTCTAACCATATCAACCAGTAGGAATCTCGTATGTGCCCCCAGCGCCTGACCTGAGTACAGAAATCCTTCATGCTTAGCATTGTTCCTTGCTAACCAGATACACCAACATTCAGTCGCCAGAATGACAGCCCGGGCATTCTTCTCTATATTAGCATCCCCAACCCCTTGAAACCAGTGATCCAAGAAAGTAGAATCCCTTAATTCCGGAACAGATAATTCAATGAAATACATGAAGGATCACCAAACATGGAGGGCCCAATCAATACTGAAAAAAAGATGCTATAAGCTCCCATAAATTTATCCCCTATAGCATGAAAAATGTGAAACCAGGAAGACACCAGTCTTCTTTACATTTCAATCCATATGAAGGGCATGATTCCTTATGAGCCACAACAGAAAATTAAACTTAAAGAGAATTTCCTTAACATAGAGAGTTGAATCCCAGGTACCCCTTGAGATGATGTGCTGGTCACCCTCTAGTAATCCCTTAATGTGAAAGCACTATAGGGACACAATAGTAAAAACACACTAATCTAGTTCATCCGAGAGCACAATAGCTTCAAATACCATTCGTGGGTCCCTATTTATCACAACAGTGAAAAAAAACTGGGAACTTACTAGCTTTCTTGAAGGTGATGTCAGTAACTAGGAAGCCGAGATACTCTAAAGGAACACCATCCCGGTTTTGATACCAAAAATAAATCTCACCATTCACCACAATCCATCTAATGTGGGGTTTTAGGGATAGAATGAGGGAGGTAACCACAAACCCCAATGAAACTCGACTCCCGTTATCCCCATTACCACCACCGATGATTTTCTTGGCCATGAATTTAGCCCCACAAAGAGTGGGCCTCAATGACCTCCCATTCTAGCTTCACCCGCAATCTTGAATTATATCATATATACTCCTCACGTCAATACCCCCCTCTTGAACAGGTCTTCAAATTTTTATCAACGAATCCTAATTCCTCCTTCCTTCCTCATGATCATCCCATATGATTTTGGAGAGAATAGAGTCTATTATTTTTATCACCACCTTTTGGTCTTTGGGGGTGGAGAGGGAATGACATGGGATAAAATACAAGACATAGATAGACATGATTATTATACTTCCAAAGGATAAATGGTGTTTCTTCCGGTTGTGAACACAACTAACTAATTTTCCAACAACCTAATCAATGTACTGAATACGAATCCTTCCAGCGGAAACAAGAGCACAAATATATTCCATGGGAAGGATGTCATACTACATATCCAGCCTATTTCCGAGGGTGACAATCCTTCTGTCCATGAAACATATTGGGAGAAATAAGTGGATCTTACTCCTATTAATCATCTGGTCACTCCAGAGGTAGTAATTGTCCAGAATTTTATTAAACCTACGAACACACCTCAAACCATCATTAAAAAAAATTACCATATCTTCAGAGAACATGAGATGAGAGATACCACAAGGCCTATAATTATAGCGGTATGGCAGTACAGATCCCTACATGATGCCTTTATTGATGAGCTGACTGAGAACATGTTGGGCCATAATAAAAAGACATGGAGATAGGGGATCCTCTAGCATCAACCCCCGAACTTCTTTGATGAAGCCAAACATTCTCACCATGAAACAACCAACCAACAACGAGGAGATGAAACACTTAAAAAGAAGGTCTATAGACCAAAAGTAAAATCCTTACCTGACAAGACATTGATAATGAAGGACCACTCCAGCCTTTCGTATGCCTTGTCCATATCCATCTTGATCACTAAATTGGAACCATGGATGCTAGTGTTAATATCACCAATGACCTCTCGACATACAACGATGGCCCCTTGTATTGATCTTTTCTTGACAAAGTCATGTTGTTCTATGGAGATCCATTGAGGGAGTAGGATACTTATTTTGTTGTTGAGAATGGTGGAAAAGACCTTATAAGATAAGTTGCACCTACTCAAGGGATGATAGTACTGTAAAAGAGAAGGATTTTTAATCTTCAAAATAACAACCATGGTGGTAGCACTACAACCTGAAGAAGGGGTCCTCCACAAAAGAAATACTAAATAGCCTCACCATTTCATCCTTAACAATACTCATAGAGGCTCTAAAAAGGATCCCAGAAAGCCATCCAAGACAAGAGCACTTTCTTGGTTGAAGCTTCTCATATCCAATCACTTTGATTTTTTTATATACTACCTTTTAACAAGTTATATCATGAAATCCATTATGATTATGATATTTTTAGGTTCACATAAGTTTATTCCTTCATTTAGATTAAGATTAAAATGGTTCAATGTGTTATGGTACAATTTGGAATGTTTATATATTATTATCCAAATGAACATTTTAATCATCATCTTCTCAATCCCACATTATTTGTTATTGATGACCATATCTTGGAAAAATAAAATTATTTTAGGTACCCACATTCATGTGTGGTGGATATTATTATTTCCTAAACAATTTACCATTTTTATATATATTGTTCACATTGAGATTTATTTGATTAAAAGGGGATATGTTCATTAGTTTTAATCTTTTATTCTATATGGATATTTGATAATGATTGTTTTACATTAATTAGATAAATTATTTAATATATGAATAATTCTATTTAAAATAATGAAATAGGTGGGTCCTAGTTATAGATACCCGCTCAATGAATTTGTAGTCTCATGAGATGAAATTTTTTGACAAATTAAATTGGTTTTTCTGATATGTTAAATAAAATTTTGAATGGCCTTGATGGTAATGGTTCCTTATACCTCAGAAACATAGCCTCCATTAATTATTTGTTTCCCTCATTTAGATTTCTTTGTAATTTATCCATGATATTTTGGGTTAACTTTTATATGGATACGTGTAAGTCTCAGTTCATTTATTATTTCATATCTAGTTAATTGAAAGATATGTTTTATCAATTATTTACTTTTCTTGGTTAATTATTCTTATCAATTCATTTTTTCTTCTTTTTACATTCACTTAATGATCATTTTAGCTCACACTTCTTTTTTTCCATTCCCCGGGTTATGATTAATAAATATTCGAATAATTTTTAAGTGATTCTATTTATTTCATTTTATTATGTAGCATGTTTGTGTTTTCTATTTCCCGATGTATTATAAGTATAATGTATGTATTTTTTTCACAATAGACAAACTGATCGGTATATCCAGATTTGCTTCCATTTATTTGCACTGATTTAATTAAATAATTGACTGGTTCTAGGATGTGTTTGAGGTGTTCTAGTTGGTATCAGTGTATGTTAAGAACAAACCCAAGAAATAATATTTATACAACTTATATTAGTTAACATAATCTTATGATACCCTTCTAGAAAAAGTACACCGAAGATATCCCCAGGAAAACTAGAGTTTATGATTATAATACATTCAATGCATAAATTTATGGTATAGTTTAAACAATACTTTGAATGATATATTGTCCATAAATTTTATGATATAATTGGTTATATTATATTTTTTAGATATGGATCTTATAAGGAATAATTTTATCAATACTCATATTCCAAGTAGAGGTTTCCCTACTGGGAAAGTAAATGTATCGGGTATTGGAACTGACCAAGTTAATGATATATTAGAGAATCTTAGTCAATTTAATAAAAAAAATCACGAATAGAGGAACCTATTCCATAGAGAGAATATCCAATGTTGTATTGCTTTCTGGGATATAGGTCCCAATCATTTTGTTAGCCTACTAATTGAATTTAGGATGAGCATTAGATTAAATATTTGGTGAATATATTTATAGAATTAGGATTTGGTGAAAAACAAAAGGTTTAAAATTAAATGTGTTGTCTCAATGGTGATGTTGATCAATAATGGACGTCGATCCAGAATACTAAGTAGGAATATGAAATATAACTCAGGTAATGGAGGACTTTTAAATAGATATTAATTAATATATACTTACCTTATGGTCAAAAAAATTAGATTAAGGGAGAATTAAATACATTAAAGAAAATTGAAATTATAGTGTTGTAGATTATGAATATACAATTACAAGGTTATCCAGGTATTATACGAATTACACAAGCAACACAGAGTATGATATCGATCACTTAATTGAATGTATTATTCCAAATCTCTGAAGTGTGTCAGTTTCTCAAAAAATTCAATCTTATCAATAAATTTTTTTATGTTCCATAAAAATATATATCTATTTTTCAACATCATACAAATTAAAAGGAATCTAAGAGAAGAATATTTATTTTTAATTATATAAAAAATTAACAAGTTAAAGAATAATGGAAATATTGATTTTACCACATGAGATAATTGTGGAAATAATCAACCTGGTAAATGCATAAAGGGAATGTGATATTGTTATAAGTTTAGAAAAATGGTCATTAGGTAAAAGAAATAAAATGGATAAATGAAACTGTTTTTTTTCAGTTTTATAACTGCACGGATATGGGGCATAATGAAAATGAATTCCCCAAGATTCAAGGTAATATACTTAGATAATAGATAAGGGATCAATCCCAAGAATATGTTATTAACACAATTTAAGTGGAATAATTAATATAATTCTATATTTGGATCTATTAAATATATTGTAACAATATTTTATTATGTTATCATGATGTGATTTATGGCATATTTGAGGATTGCACTGTAGTTCTTTTTTGTTAATGATTTTTTATAACATGTTGATCGGTACCAGGAAAAGTAATTTATGAAAATTCTTTGAAAAACACATTATTGAGGAGATGATAACCCTTAATGTGTTCATAGTGTTAAGAAAATTATATTTAGATAAAGATATTACTGGTTTGGAAGACGTAAATCGGATAAGTACTAAGTACCTTGGAACTGAGTACTGGTTTATTATCAAAGTGGTTTATACTATCGTTGATGGAGTTTACATCATTTTTGTATTTATAGAGAAAACCTAATAATCTATGATAAATTTAATGAATAGGGAAGCATGAATATTCCCAATAAATAATTATGGTAATCCATGTTTTTACCAAATTACAAGAGAATTCATGATGACTATGTTCACACATTAGATATGTGATGATTAAAGAGTTACTTCATATTGATTGAAGTCTAATGATGATTTAATTTTTGAAATTTAGTGACCATTCTTCTAGAGTATTGTATCATATTATTTTGAAAATGATAATGATTTATAAAATAGGATAATATGATCTTTGGATTACTTTTTAGATTCTTGTGTATTACGTCACCCTTCGATAGAACATGTTCTAAGAGTTGATGTAGAATTACTTAAAGGAATAACAAAATGAAATGATATTGTTTATATAAATTTCTATTCTATTATATTATTATAGTGAGAAATAATTTCTCAACTTCAGGGAAAAATAGTCTTTAAATAAAACATGATTTCATATTATCATCATTTTTTATGATATCAGTGTTATTAATTCACACTTATGGTGTGTTTTTTTGTGGTCAATAACATTAGGATGCACATGTTCTCTAGAACTCTTCAAAAAAACATGATTGTTTGATTTTTCTTCCATATTCTTGTCTCCATTTCCCACCAATGCTCTGCTACTAGCGAACCAAGTTATGTTATCATTGTATATTATTGTTTCTCTGATTAAGAAGATATGTTATTAACCCTATTCACAATGTGGGTATTTCAACATTAGTTTATTTTTAAATATCAAATCCTCGAGTTCCTAGATTTTGCTTAAATTTTTAGGATGCAATTTAATTAATGTGGTGAGAATTTAAGACCCATAAATTATAATGTTAGAGCAGAATATTTTATCGCATGTATGACACACATCAGGATATTCATAAGGAATTATAATATCATGAGAATTTATAATATATTTACTATTTTATATATATTAAATATAATTCATATATTTTAAGGAATGAAACTCTAATTTATTATACTTCACAAAGAATACTGAGTTTTCTCAATTGATTTCATTACATGCCAAACTGATCATTACCATACAATAATGTGTTATTAAAATATTATTATTTAATGTAATAAGATACAACTTTTCCATTAAATTAGTAGTTTTGAATAGTATTAACTAACATATAAAAATTTATGCTTAACACATATTTAAAAAGAATTCTTTTATTATTAATTAATTTGAAATGAATATAAGAACAACTTTAATATAAAGGGAATGTATTTATAAAGAAATATTTTTTTCCAAAAAAGATAATTTTTCCTAATAAATTAAATTAATTGAAATTGGTGAATTATATTATTGAAATATATAATTTATTTTTTCAATCAAATATTTTTTACATTAATACATTAGATTTGAAAATCATAAAATTAGTGAATATTCAGAGATAGTGTGTTTGTTTCCCTGAGAGGAAGAGGCGGTGAATCAATTATAAATTTTTTCTTTTAAGTGTCTTTTCAATTCAAACAACCTTCACCTTATGTTAATGATTTCAATTCCCAAATAAAATAAAATCCAATTCACATCCATAGGAACACATAGATTAACAAGGTTCACCATTCAATAAGAATTTATGTGTCCTTGATATGGTTTGGAAATGAACCATCTCTATAAAATCCCCTAGAAATCAATACTTGGAGTAAAACGAGTAGGATATAGCCTTACAATTGTTTTCCACTTTTCAGACAATCCACAAGTGCATGTACACCGCTTAGCACAAATATGGTAATTCAAATGATTGTGTAATAACTCATGTTACTTATGCTTATTTTCAAATCCAAAAATATAATCAATTAAAATAACATTCATCAATTACTTTCCCATAATAATGGTAAGAACATTCTAGACGTTGTTCAAAAAAATAGATTCTGATTTTGTTTGTTTTGATTTTTCCATTCTGATTCCTTCGAGTAATGTTCTTTAAAACCAATTCTTGTATTCTTAATTTTTGATATATTACAAAAGAAATGAATCAGCAGAAATTCATTTTCTAAGTTTGATAGAAACCAGTACACTTCTTACTTAGTCCATGAAAACCAATACAAAAATCCTGAAGCTGATTAATCCATCATGCTATAATGATTACCTAACTAAAAATTTCACTTCTCTGTCAAAACCACTTTAAGAAAAGATCAGTATGAGTTCTTATTCCTCTCCATAAGACACCGAGCATCAATCTCTTATACTACAAATAGTACATCATCTTCCAAATATTATAATTTACTTTTCTAAATTCATAGGTGACACTCAAGACCATTGTAATGAATCCCAAAATATGTTCCTTCCAACACAAATTCACCCAAATTTAAATTTCCCCTAAAATTTCCCTATGAATTTTGACTTCAAAAACTCTTCTTCAATATTATTGATTCTTACTCAAAAAATATATCATTCTTAAAAAAAACTGAATCATCAGTACGGTTTCATTACAGGAGTTTGATTTTTCTCATTACAATTTCCTCAATACAAGGATCTGTGCCAATTTAAAACAAATTAATGAAGAAATTGATACCATTCAAATTTCATGAATATTATACTCAAAACCAATTTTATCTAAATAATTTATTTGTATATACAGCTCCTCCTTGAAAAATAATTCTATAATATCATATTCCTTTTTTCTCTTAATCCACTTGAGATTTATCAAATTATTCTCTCATATCCTCTTGACCCAATTGGAAACCTATAAAGTATTTCAACCCTTTTGAAATGGATGACTAAATAATTGATCTCATTCTCCCCTTCTATTTTCCTAACGCACATAAAAAATTCATTCACAGTCCTATACTTGTATCACGATTTCCATCATGACCTTAAATTCATTTTAAAAAATAATTATAATCGTCATAATTATATTGGAATGTATTGTAACTTTCAATTCATTACAGTTTATTTCTTTTCTTCTAAGCCCAAGTAAAATATTTTAATAATATGATTGGTCTTGATATGATCATTCAAATTATGATGTTTTTATTCTCGAGCTTGATTTTTTTTTTGTAAATGATGTTTTTCATGTATGAATATTTTATGGCATGTATGATGGAAACCTAGATGATATAGCATATTTTCACCACCTCTTCAATCTGCAACACCTTTTCCATGTTGCACCACTTTTTTAACCTTTATTTCTAGGGTCGATCAATTTAAAAAATAGATGACTATATCTCTTTCACTCCCCCTTTCATTCATCATGATTAAATCATAAGTTTCACCAATTACTTATGATTTATGAGAAATAAAAATTGGGTAAGCGTCATCATAATTAATTAATCAATGTCATGCTGACTTTGATTCTTCAAAAAACAAACACTTATCTCACATCATATTCAGGGTGAATCTGATAACCATTTACATCTAGAAAGATATATTATCTTTAATTCTAGACCCGAGTTTATTACGATCAAAAACATTTCTTACAAAAAACTTCTTCTCATTTTGATAGACATTTATTGTGGGACCAATTATATTTAAAAACAATCAATATAATTTTTTTCATATGAAAAGTGAACCAATTTCCATTTTACCTTTATTTGAAAACATTCTTGAAAATAAAATATAACAAATAAAAAACATAACCTTAATTATCATCTTAGTTTTTAAATTTTCCCCCTTTCTATTTTTTTCAACCAAGATTCATAAATCCCTGAACATTGTATCCTCATGTAGTTGATTACATATCAATAATTCTAATTCTAAACGATCTACCTAATTATAGAAACATGAATCGTTGAAAGAAAAACCATTCTATCAAAAAATATTTACTGTGACAACATCTTAATCACTCTTCTTCTATTCATCTCTAACTTTACTAGAATACAAAAAAATCATTACTAAAACCACTCAAAAATTATGTTAGAATAGTTCACACACAAAACAGTGCTAAATTCATAGCATACCAACAACACTCTCTTTTATACAATAGATTTATGAAATAATGTTTTTCTCCCCCTTTACAATACAATCCAATCCAAATGTAAGATGAGAGAGGGTATAGAAACTCATACCTCAACCTTGAAAAGAAATAGGTAATATTCCCATGTTCAACCTCAATCAAGAAAATGATTCCTTCAATAAATGTTTTATAAATATGTTAGAAACTAGTTCCAATGTCGGAATGTATTTCAGCTTCATTTTATTCTTCTCCATATATTATTTGATGAAATGATATTTGATATCATTATTTTTTGAATGAGAATGTTTACTATATTCTTGTTGAGATTTATGGTTCATTTATTTTCACAACCCAAGAGAAAGGTTGACTAGCTTCAATGAGTAGAAAGTTTTCATCCACAAGAGTTGTGTAGCCTATTTTGTGGAAAAAACACACAAATTAATCCATAATTAAAGTTACTGAATTCTATTTATTTTAATTCCAACTAACATAATTATTTCCAATAAAGAATACTCAAAAAAATCTGGATCTTCTATCATCAACATTTCTTACACAATCTTCATCGGAATTCCAAAAAAAATCAAAACTATCTGACTTGTAATACCTGATCCCAAATTTATTTGTGCCTTTAAGGTATCTATGATTTTTTTCTATCAAGGACATGTTATTATTTTGGGTAACTCTGAAATATTTCATATAAGATAATTGCATAAAAAACATTGGTTCTTTAGAATGTTAAAAGCAATAGGCTTATCGTAAGCTTCATATACTCTTTATGGTCAACTTCTTTTCCTTATACATCTTTACTTTACATGATTTACACTAAAATAGGTGTGGAAATAGGTTTTTATTTTTCTATGCTGAATCTATTAAAAATTTCTTTAGAATACTCTTCATGGGATAGAAAATTTTATTCTTTTGTTTTCTAGATTTGTAACCCAAGATATTATTTCATTTCTCCTAGTATAAAAATTTCAAAAACCTTCTTTTTTTCTTTGGAAAATCATTCAAAATTTCATTCATAATTTCCAAAAGAGATAATATCATCAACATAAAAAATTACAATGACAGAATACTCTTGCATTCTCTATTATAAAAATTGTTATCCACACTTCCTTTTATGAAATTCCTTATCCTTAAGCAAGTATCCAATTTGGAATATTGTTCCCTTGGATATTGTTTTAGCTCGTACAAGCCATTCTTTAATCTACGCACATAAAATTAATATATTCCAAAAACAAATCCTCATGGATTTCAATTATAAACCTCCTATTCAAGATCATGATTTTGGAATGCGTATTTAACATCCATTTGTATAATCTTTTTTCCTTGTTTGGTAGTAATAGAATACAATATTCTAATTGTTTCTAATATGGACACTAGAGAAAAGGTTTCATCAAAATAAATTCCTTCAATATGTGAGTATCCTTTTAAAACCAATATTTATTTATTTCATATAACTTTATCTTCTTCAATTATCTTTTTCTAAGAAACCCATTTTGTGTCAATGATGTTTTTGTTTTCAGTTTTGGGTATGAGTTCCCATGTGTTATAATTTTCAATCTGATCCAATTCTTAATTCATGGTTTGATCCCAATCAAAATATTCCTTCCAATTCTTCTGATCAGCTTTTTAAAACAATTATGTATGTGTAATGACATTTTTTGTTCTTATTTTTTTGAACATTTATTATTGATTACCAATTATATTCAGAGCTTCCACTTGTTTCCTTACCCTTGGATGAGACTTTTGAGTGTCTTACCCACCACTAGAATTAATTGAGACCATTTATTCTTATTGAGATGTATTACAATTGTTTGTATCCTTATTAGAATTGTTTTCAACACCATGATCAACTTTCTTGTCTACCAGATTATGTTTCTCACTCCCAAATCTATCAATCACATTCATGTAAAATAAATCCAAATTTTTTTTGGTTTCTTTGTTGAACCATCTTTATCCTCTTCCTTTTATACCAAAACTAATAAATATTCCATATTCACTTTTATCCTCAAACATTTTATAGTTTCCACCTATTTTAATTATAATGTATAGACTCCTGAAAACCCTCAAGTGTTTCAAAATTATTTTTTTCCAAAAAACAATTCATATGATGTCATGCCTAATTGAGGACTATATAAACAATGGTTCTGAATATACACAATAGTGATCATGTGTGGTCTGCAAAAGTATTGATAATGTCCATGTTCATGTAACATGGTCCTTCACATTTCCACCAAGATTTTATTTTTTATTTCAGAAACCCCATTTTGTTGGGGAGTATATAAGGAATTATTTTAATTCAAAATCTCAGGATTCTCAAGAAAGTATTAAATCTCTTTACTTATATATTCAACACCATTATCTATTCGCAACTTCTTCACAAAATAGTCACATTCCATTTCTTCTTTTATACTGAATCTTTTAAACATTTTCAAATAATGTGATTTATGTTTCAAATACATGACACAAGTATGTGAGTAAAATAATTACTGGAAGTAATGACTTAAATATCTCCATTTGGTGATATTTTTCATAATGGACCACATATATCAAAATGTATTAGCTCTAGGGGTTGTTTTGAAAAAATTTCAACCTTCTTATGCACATCATTATTAATTATTTCATTATAGAAGATAGTGAAACAACACCTTATTCTCCTCAGAAAATCAGGAATGACTTGTATGCTTTTACTTTTAGATAACTTCCTCATGTTTCTCTGACATATTTGTCCCAGCCTTCTATGCAAAAATTCATTCTCTTCTACCATAATCATGTAACATGAGATATGTGTATCACCAATTTGAAATAAATTTCCTCTTGTATGTTGGAATATTGTAACAATATTCCCATATTCTTCACTCTTCACAGAAAACCCCATCTTTCATGAAGATGACTTTTTTACCCTCATCACATAATTGTGAAACATTTAGAGAATTGTGTTTTATAACATCAATATATAGTTTTTTATTGGATTTCAACTTTTATTTTCGAATGTGGAATATCAAACACCTTAGATTTTTAATGACTCGTCATTACCAACTGTCACAGTTCTTTCTTTAAAATATTTCACATTCTTGAAAAGTATCAAGTCTCCTATTATGTAATAATAACACCTATTCTTAAGTATCCATGGTCATCATCCCTTTGAAGAATTCCATATAGTTTCAAAAACAACTAATTTTTCTAATTTCTTCTCTTTCATCAGATTAGAATTTGGATAATTAAGAATCTATTGTAATGTCAGCAACAAAACAATACATTAATTTCTAATAAGTACTAGTTAATTACATCTCTCACAAATAGATTATAAGGGTTGTAACCTATTTTCAATCATCACTTCAATTTTTTCTTGTTTTCTCAAGGAAACCTTCCCAGTATTCATTCTTTGAGAATATTGAATACACCTTAACACTTTTTTTATAAAACTATGGGATAATAGAAATGTTTTTATTTGAGCCAACACATTCTTGATGTGTGACTTCATCCACCAAAGTACTTGAAATAGCCATAATAGTTTTTTCGTCTGAACCATTCATATTTATTGGAATAATGAATATGTTTCTCAGCCACCCACTTGTCTTTCTTTTATAAGATAACAGAATTTGTTTCTCTAATTAGATTCTTATTCATTTTTAAATCCTTAATAGAATAAGAAGTTTTCAAAACTTTTCCAGATCCAGATAATAAGTTTTCAGAATCATGATGTTTTGTAACTTCTAAACTCTTGACTTTGGCAACAAACATAAAATTTCCCGATTTATACTTTTTATAATCACTTTCAACATTCTTCACACCATTTTATGGTAAATTTTGTTGATATTTCATAGGTATATCATTATGAAAAAATTCACTAACATCTGTAATAGATTTTTGAAAACTTGTATTTCTAAATTCAACATTAGATTACATTTTTTGGAAAAGTTCCCTCTATAATTCTATTTTATTCAACTTCACTTATAAATGCTCATTATGATTCATTTCCTTATAAGGTGATTTATCCAAATCATCTATCCCTTTTTCTAGATTAAACATTTCTAAAAGTAAACAATCTTGATTTCTCATTGAAGAACATTTATCTTCTATATTTTTCTTTTTATTTTTCAAACCATTTAATCTTTCTAATACATTCTTTCAATTATTCATTAAAATTTATTTCAATTTGAGTTGATTATTCTTTAGAACTACTATTTATGAATTTTTCATCATTCATTGTTGTGATAAAAGTATTTTCAATACCATACTCAACTGATTTTTCAAATTTAGAATCACTGCATTATTCTTCTTCATCTATAGACAATAATGTTAATCATCTCGATTAGAAAAATCTCAATTATTTTCCTATGTGATTTTAATTTTTCTTTGTCTCTCTATTTCTTTTACACTCTTCTTTGTTTTATTTATTCATCATCACTACCCACTTAATTTTTTTCAATGACTGTTTTCCACAAAGTGACCAACTCTTCCACATTTGAAAAAATCCATGGGATGTATCCATTTGTATTTTATTGTGACTTTTTGAAAAAATTTAGAAAACAAGGATAAAATATCATTGACATATTTACATAAATATAGAGTCATAAAAACCATTATCTTATTCAATAAGAGACTTCATGGATTTTTTTTATTTGTAGCCATGAAAGAAATTTCTCTATCAACATTTTTTCACTTCAGAGCTTCCTATCTTCTCAATTCATATATAATAAGAGTGATATGAAAATAATCTAGAGATAATGTTTCATGATCATTGTCTTCTAATAAAAAAATTTCCTTGAACTTGTCAGGTAGTATTCTCAATATCTTTCAACAAATACAAAGTCATCCATGTTTTCACCAAGACATCTGATAATAATCAGAATGTTATTTACCCAGGTAAATAAGTCTACAACATATTCATTCTCAACTTTATTAAAATCTTCATATTTCAATCTCCTGATTTGTATATGTTTCTTTTTGTTTTTTGTATTTCCTTCATATATGTTTTTTTATTCATCCCATATACCCATAGTTGTGGAAACACATTACTCTCTCAAAATATCACTTTTAAAAATTGATTATAACATAAAATTATTTTCCCATCCATCATTCTAAATATTCTTCTTATCAACATGTGTATGTAGAACTTTATCATCAATGGGTGGATACCCAACTATTGAAGCTTCATGAAAATCATAACTCATAGACATAAGATATGGTGGAATCCTATTCCTTTATATATGATAATAATTTCCATAAAATATTAGAATAAATAGACATTTCACACTATTTGAATTCTCCATTAGCAATGAATAAGTGAAGGGAACCTCTTCTCTAATACCACATGAAAGTGCCCAGACATTGTATTTGTATCACCGAGAGGGGGAAGGGTTGAATCAGTGATACTCTTTTTCTTTTATGTTTCTATAAATTTCATAAAACCATCACCACCTGTTAAACATTTCAATTCCCTACTGAAAAAAATCCAACGTACATCCATAGGTACACAAAGATTTAAAAGGTTAACTATTTAATAAGAATATATACGCCTTTGGTATTGTTTCAAAATGATACAATACAATATAATACACTATAAATCTATCCTTGTATAATAATGAATAGGATATAACATTATAGTCATGTAGAACTTTGTAAATAGTCCACAATTTCATGTGTACCCTCTTATCACAAATAGGGTACTTGAAATGATATTTTAAATACACATGTTACTTGTGATTCATTTAAATTCAACATATGTATGCAATTAAAAAAAATTAAATTTAATACCCATAACAGAGGTAAGAAAACACAAGAATTTTTTTTAGAAAAAGATTGTCTGATCTTATTATATTTGATTTTCCTTACCCAACTGCATCGATTATTATTCTCCCAAAACAATTCCTCTATTCTGATTTTCTAATATAATATAATAGAAATGAATTGGAAGAACATAGATTCTAGAGAACATTAGAACCTAGTATGACTATTCCTCAGTCCAAGAAATCCAGTACAAAAATCTCTAAGCCAATTAATCTATCCTGACATGGTGATCAACCAAAGAAAAATTTCAACTCCCTATCAAAACATCTTCAACAAAAGATCGGTACAAATACTTATTCTTCTATCTAAAACATAGAGATTATCCCTCAACTTTTGTGAACATTAATTCATCATAAAAAAAGTACAATGATCTTTTTCCTTTTATAGGTGACACTCAATATATTTTCCCTGAATCCAAAATTCTTCCCAGATCACACAAATTCATTCAAAATTTAATTTCCCTTGAAATATCAAGATGAATTTGGATGTAAAACACTATTTTCAAAGCTTCATGACTCTTATTTAAACATAATATCCTTCTTCATAAATTCATTTCAATAATTATTATTATTTAAATACATGAATTGGTTTTTTTAATCTAATTTCTTCAATACAAAGCTCTGTATCAATTGAAAACAAATGTATTAAGAAATGGATATGATTCTAATATCCTGAATATGATTCTCATAAAAAAATTGAATGAAAATAATTCATCTGAATATAAAATTCCCACATTAAAAGTCATTCAGAAATCTCCTTCTCTTTTTTTCTCATGAACCACTTGAGATTCCAAACATTATCTTAACCTCTTCTCTTAACTGAATTGGAAACCCACAAAGTAATTAATCCCTTTTTTAAAAGGTTGAATACATTTTTGATCTCATTGTATCCATCACTTCTATTGACCCACTAAAACAACATCATTCACAATCTTGTTATTGTATCATGACTTCCTTCGTGACATTAAAGTAATTTTTGAATAGTTTTAGTATCATCTGTCTTCAATTAGAAAGAATCATAACATTTCATTCATTCCAACTTCTTTTTTTTCTTCCCAACCTAAGTAAGATTATTTAGGAATAATATTGGTTGGGATGTTATCATTATGATTATGATATTTTCCTTCCTGATCAAGAATAAAATTTTATTAAATACAATCTTTTCTATGTTTGAAAATTTCAAATCATGTATGATGGAAAACCAAATGCTACAGTATATCGGCACCACCACTTCAATTTATACCACTTTTATAATCTATGACAATTTTTCAATCATTCTTTCGATTTATGATCAATATGAAAAATAATTGACTATATATCTTTTACTCCACCTTTATTCCATTAATCTTTAATCATAATTTTCACCACATAATTAAGATTTATGAGAAATATAAATTAGAAAAGTATCATCACAATTACTTAATCGTAGTCATGTTGACTAAATTTCTACGAAAAAACACTTCTTTCACATCATATTCAAAGTGAATCTGATGACCATTTACTACTAGCAAGATATATTATCTTTTATTCCGAAACCGAGTTGATTATGATCATAACCTTTTCTTCCAAATAACATCTTCTCATTAAGAGGTACATTCATAGCGAGTCCGATTCTTTTGAAAAAATCATTAATATGATTTTTTCCATTAACAAAGTCAAATGATTTCATTTCTTCCTTTATTCATCAAAATTCATAGCAATAAAATACAACACAAGAAAATCATTACCTTCATTATCAGTTTGGTCCTAACAATAACAACAATCCCAGAATTTTTCAAAAAAATAAATATTTTTCTAATGGCACTTTTAACAATGATTAATGGAGATACAATTTAAAATACAATGTTTTAAACTTTTATAAAAAATATAAGTCACAATAAACATAATTTTTGAATGTAATAAATAAATATTAGGTTATTGTGAGTTTTTCATATATTTCTATTAATTTTCATTTTTTGCCAAATAATAAAAAATAGTGAATTTTAATTCAAATATTATTTTTCATCTTAAATAATTATAAGATTAAATTTTATTTTAAAATAGTTTTAAAGTTTCATCATATAATATTTTATAATTTAATCCATTTTAGTCCAGTGTAATCAATTTAACAATGAAATTGGATATGAAAATATAGAAAATGATTGATCAATTTTACTTTAAAACCATACATTATCGTCTCATCTACGAGATTAAATTTAAATTAATTTCTTCCACTTATATTAATTGAATCTAGAAAAATTGAGTATATATTTTTAATAAGAATACGTTATTATTTCTTATAAAATATATATAGTTTTTCAGCAAAAATATTTTTGAAATTAATTAAAATTATTTACAATTGTTAAACTGATGGCCTAAATAACATAAAACATTTCCATAATCAATTTTCTAGCTATATTTCTACCCTTTTCTCACTTTTCATGAATTGTTTCCATTATTGGATCAACTTTAAGTTGTAAAAATGTGGGTTTAATTCCATTTTCTACAATTTACAAGAGTGTCACTCCTCCTCCACAATAAATGGGCACTCAAGCCTCCAACTTCCTCACGCCTCTCAAGCTACTCTGGCTCAACCGCTATCTACATAAATGGATCCTAAACATCCCTCCCTTAATCATAGAATCCTATACATGGAAATAAAGTCATCTTATTAATCCCTTTTATAGAAACCCAAAATATGTAACCAAATAAGTGGTAACATCTTTCCTCATCCTCTTTAGTTTAATTTCATTCTCCACTATTTCAATTCCCATTACTATATGATTACATAACCATAGTAGTATCCAAAACATATTCAGAGGTGTTTATGTTATTTTTTATACCTAAACATATACAAACTTCCATAAAATGGGTTTTGTACTTATATTTTATGTGTACGGTGAACTGCAACCTCACGAAACTAAGTTGTTCTTTTTTCCATTACCACATATCAATGATGCAAATTATGATAGAAAATTTGTTTATATATGTTATATATTATATTTATTATGTATTTAGGATTTCTTATTTATTATATAATATATTATATTATACTTTCTATTTTGTGAAAATAAAAAAACATCGTTTCTGGAAGTGTGGACTACTGCTCCCACTAAGAGATGTGATTTGTTCACACAATACACTGAAAATATAAAATATGGTTTTAATATAATTTGTGTGATTTAAATGACACATATATCATATTTATTACATAATTACATTTTTGGAAACATAAAATATCATTTTCATTATTTCCCTTTTCACACACTAAAAAGTGATAAGTTCAGTTGTGGACATGTGGACTACCGCCTCCCTAACACAATTTGATTCCTTTTAAATCAATAAAACATCTTATGCATAAGTGAATATGATTAAATAAAATGATATTTATGATATAAGTATCATTTTTAAGGATATATTTTTACTTATCTTCTTTCCATAACGATCATTGAAAAATTGGAATGTTACCCATGAATATGTAAGCCCTACCATCTTTATGGTTGTAATATTGGTTTATTTTTTATAAATATCATTCATGGTTTGTTTTAAAAGTATAATTGATGTATAATTATGAAATTTTTTCATGATCATTATTCTTTATATTTTTATATAATTTCCCCCATTTACCATAGTTGACCTACCAAAGTTTTTTTTTACACATTAACTGAATTTTTCAAAAACACCTAATGTAAACATAATTATATTAGTGGTTCTATAAAACATTTAAATAAGTGAAGTAAAATTAATAATAAACATGAAAAATTTTATGAAAAATTTATTTATTTAACATTTGTTTTTTTATTTTATAATATAAAGGTACATGTGACATTTCAAACTTATGGTTTGGGATTTCATCTCAATTTACATTTCAGGGGGTCTAATTTGTTATTATACACGAATTAAATTTTATTTGATGTATATACTACTTATTAACATGTTATATCATCAATTACATTATTATCATGATATTCTAAGTTTCATTTATTATTATTCCTTCATGGATCTTTTGATTTAAATTTTTCAAAGGGATATGGTATACTTTGGAATGATTAAATATTATTCTCCTTAACAACGTTTTAATAACTATATTTGCAATCTCTCTTTATTTGTGACAATTAGATTTCTCTTCAAACACTAAAATTATTAAATGTACCCACATTCTTTTGTTAACTATATTATATTTCCGTAATCAATACACCATTTTTATATTATGCTCACTTTGACAGTTATTTGATTAATTGGGTAACTATTGAAAAATATATATATTTTCTTCAATATGGATGTCTGATAGTGCTTACTATATATTGATTAAAATAATTATTTTATATATGAGGAATTATTTAGATAAGTAAAACATGGGTGGGTCCAAATTATATTTTTCCATAGATACATCGGTAGTGTAATGAGACAAAATAGTTTTCTAAATTAGATGAGATTTTACCAGATATGACAAATCATATTCTGAAAGGTCTTTAGGGTAATGTTTCCATGTTCCTAGGAAACATAGCATACAATAATTATTAATTTCCTGAATTTATATTTAGTTATTATTTATCTATTAGATTTTTTGTTGCCATATCTCTAGATACATTTTGATGGTGTTTGATTCAGAGTGGCTGGCAGCGATGAGGCATTAAGGTTTAAAGCTGTGATGGGTATCGTCAGAGGATTTCTGTTTTTTATGTTTATTGCAGGGCATGTGATGTGAGGCCCTCTGCGGAACTGTGGTCCTCTCAACTCAACTTTGGCACCCTGGTTCAATGCCCCATTCCCAGTCGGTCTGGTGCAATGTTCTCCGAGGGGGTTTTGGGAAGTGCTTTTGAGTGGCCATTGGTTTTTAGGAGTTGTGTTTTGTGTGGCCACTGGCACTGTGGATGATGGTAAGTGTTGATAATGATGGTGCACTGTTGATGAGGAGGTATCGGTGGCAGGTAATGCAGGAGGTGGTTAGCGGTACTCTCGCGACCCGAGGCGGTTTTGTAGTGGGATCGAGGTGGCTGCATGGTTGCAGTGAAAAGTTTGAAATTTCCTTTTGAATTTTGAATCCGATTGGTTTCTTGTGGCATGGTAGCTGTTGTTTTCAGATGGTTCTGATTTTGAAACTTGGGAATTATGTTTTTCAGGTTCCCACTATCCCAAAAAGTGGTTTATTAGAAAATGAAAAAAATATTTGGAGGCATATCTCTAGATACATTTCAATATTAGTTCATTCATTATGCCATAACTAGTTATTTGAATTTAATGTGTTATCAGTTATTTAACCTTCCATGTTTATTATTCTCATCAATTCATTAATTATAACAATTTACATACCCTTAATGAGAATTTGATCACACCCTTATTTTGTTTCTTTTTTCCATGTTATGAAGAATAAATATTTCATTAAACATTCAAGGATACATATTATTTAATTTCATTATGTATCATGTTTCTAATTTTCATTTCCAAATTTATTATCGGTAACATGTATATATTATACTTTTCCAATACTACTAAACTGATCAGTCCTTAATGATTTTATTCCCCTTAATCATTCTAATGAAATAAATTAATGGATTGGCTCTTGGATTATATGGTCCAAGTGTTACATTAGATATGTTTTGACTATATGTATACCTTTATGTTTTGGTTTTAACCCCAATTTTAACACATTAACTCTTACCATAAAAACGAGATATTTACTCTTTAAGGGTTAATACGGTTACTATAAAGTGAAAAATTACATGTTGTTTGAATTTGGTTGATATTTTATACATTATCGTAAAAAATTGACTAAATATATTTTTTAAGGAATTTTATAACATTTAATAAAATATTATTTAATATAAAATATCCATTATGTTATAATTTAAAACTATTCATTACTTTTACATTAATAATATCTGGAAAACATCTAAAATTTGAAAAAATAATATTTTCTATATCTATACCAATTTATGGTAATATTTAAAATATTTTGATCACATTTTTTATCTCAATATATATTTATATTTAATTTTATTAATATCATTTATTTGATTTGTTCATTAATTAAAAAATTAAAACATGAGTGTTGTATGGGAATATAACTTAATTATTTTCTGACTAAAAATGACAAATAAATTAACACAGTAGAGGGAAATTGTTTATCTTTTGAAATAGTATTTATAGTATAAAATTTCATCTAGATAACACCACATTGAATATATTATACTTATTAAAAAAGGGTTTCATATTTTAAATTTCTATAAATAAATTACTATAAAACTCATAGTATCATCCAAGTGGACCCAAAAGGCCATAAGTTATACCCTTTAATGATTATGGTCAATTTATACTCATAAAATATTATTTATATGAATTTTTATGTCTTTTTATAGTTCTTATTATTTTATTCTTTAAACTAATTACTCGATTTACCATTTATCATGGTAATTAAATTACAATGTTTACTATTCATATTGAGCAAAACTAAAAGTGTAATATTTACAAAATTTGAACCCACTTTTTCAAAATATTTAATTAATTTTTCAAAATAAAATATCCCTAAGTTTTATAATTTAATTTAAAATTAATCATGGAAAACAATGTGAAAAATAGTTTCTTGGAAAACACATTTTTAAGCCCAAAAATTGATTCATACAAAAATAGGTTGTAAGGATGAATAAAATATGATTAATTAGATTATATCTTACTAAATAGTACTTAATTTAACATGATATACAATTCAATTATTAATGGTACTATTAATATAAATAAACTGACATTTTTATAATTATCGGTATTTTTACAATTCAATAAAACATAAATATTTTCCGAAAATTATCCAGATTTAATATGAAGACAACTTCAAAATTATGAATAAAAAAATGAATATAATTTTTTCTTGTTTAAATTATATAATTTCAAGTTAAATTTATTAAAATTAAACCATATAGTTTTGGAATAATATTTATTCTAACATTACCTGAGTTTTTATAATTATAGTTGGTATCAGAAAAGGGTTTATATAATTTTAGTGGTTTAGATAATGTATGTAAGTTCAAATGATTATAATTAATATTTATCATTAGTATATTTTTAATATTATCATGTTTCTTTATCTAATATATCTCTACTTAGAATGGTTTTCTACATATAAAATAGGGAAGCTGAATCAAGAAAGAACTAAGAAAAAATATCATTCCAAAAAATCATTATAGAAATATAGGATTATAACTAATTAGTTTCTTATTATAATTGATCAATATATTATATATATTAATGTTTTTAGAATATATGTTACAGAGAAATCAAACTCATCCCAAGGAAATATGTCTATAATATAACAATAATGAAAGGCTACCCTCTAGTATTTAAGGGGCGTTTTTACCCAAAACTGGATGAGAGATGGATTAACGGTTTGGAAAATATATTAGAATTCCTGGTTTATTTGGAAGAGTAAAATGTAATTCATGATATTTATCTTTTTCAAGCTGAATTATGCCAGTGTTTGTCAACGTTATGGAATAATAGGGGTGGTGATGATATTGATGCCTTAGTATGGGATGAAAAGAATTTATCCTTTTGAAATATTTTTCTAAATATGTTTAGAATATAATGAAATAAAAAATCCTATAATTTTGGTATAATTAGGATGATTCAATAGATGTAAATATTGTGAAATTTACCGGATTGTGATGGAACATACTAAATTATATTTGGGAATATGATAGTAAAATTAATTGGTTTTACTCAGGATTAAATCCAAGATATCTAATTAAATTGTTTTATTGTGAATTTAAATGTTATTAGAAACTTATTTTATGTGTTGAGATGGTAGATATGGAGTTCTCTGAGGATAATGTGTTCTTTGAAAATAAGAAGAAAAATAGTCATGTATGGTAGCCAATGGGGAATCATCCATTAGGGGAATCAAAAGCTAATAATATGAGTATTAAATATTATGATACTTGTGGTGAAAATAAATCCACATAATTTTTTTTAAAATCTAGGAAGTTTTCTTGATGTGTAATTTTTTTAAATGTGTATTGTGAATGTGAAAATTAGATAATAGTCCGGATAAGACACGTAATGAAAAGTTTTCACTAATATGTTTAAATTTTAATGAAATGGGTAATTATTAGAGTACTTGTATGATGATATGATTAAATTATGGAATTAATTAATATCAAAAGATAAATATGTGGATAAATAATATGTGGCCACTTCAGTAGATTTTATAGTTTCCAATGATGTGGTTTTAAGTACATTAATTTTATATTCAAATTATACTAGTGTTTTGTTCAATTTTGGGTCTACACATTCATTCATTTCTATGAATGTTTTGGGAAAATTTAAAATTTTACCTAATGAAATATAGCTATAATTTTTTATAAAAAGTCATGGGGTAGTATTGATGAAATAATAAATTTAAATAATGTTCCATTCATTGTCTTTGGAATATTATTACTATAAATTCTTATTTTCTTTTCCCTTATAGAGATTGATGTTATTATGGGTAAGAATTGGGTTTATGTGTACAATGATAAGATATATTGTTTAGCTAAAGTGTTTTTTCTTCATTATGTACCTCATTTTTTATACAATAATGAACTCATACCATTCAGACAAAATCAGGAAACATAGAAACTTATTAACTATGAAAATTAATGTTATCTCACATATGTAATTGTAATGAAGAAAACTGTAAACAAAAATTGTGATGTTCTGATATTAATTGAATGTATAGACGTATTAATTGATGAATATTATAGTATTACACCAAATACAGTGATTAAAATTACTATTGAATTAGTTATAGATTATAATAAATTATCAAAACCTCTTTCTCAAATGCCTTGAGTACAAATTTTGATATTGAAAAATATATTGCAATAGTTTCTTGATAACAACTTCATTCATCCAAGAACAACATGATTGCGTTATCATTTTTTTATTAAAACAATTTATAATTCCATGTGGATTTAAACATATTATATATCACTAAATAACATAAATATTAAGAATAAGTATCTATTTCCATATATAGATGTATTGTTCGATCAAATCCAGATATCTATATGTTTCTAAAGGATTAATCTCAGGTCCATGTTTCATTGGATAAATATAAAAGAGGTTGTATTTCCAAAGAAAACATATTAGACTAGATATGGGTAATATAAATTGTTTCTCTTCCATTTGGGTTGATAAATGGTCATACTAAATTTATTGATTTAAGGAAAAGTTTTTTCCAAGGGTTCATGGATAAATTTATGGTTTTATTTATTGATGAACACATTATATATTATTAATTTCATGATGGCAATGAGAAAAAATTATTTATTTCATAGAAAATGATAAATGATAAATTTTATTTTTAAAATTTATTATATGTGGATTTTGGTAGTGTAATATTTCATTCAATGGGAATAACTTAAATAATATTGCAATAACAGTTGTTCCAATTTAATATAAATTGTCCAGATATAAAAAAATACATACAAATTTTATAGAGATTAATAATTATGTGGATTACTTGGTTATTATTAATGGATTGATAAAATATATTCTTGTTTATCTGTCCAACTAACTATTCTCACTTGAAAATGAGATAAATTTATCTAGACTAATGAATGTGATAAATGCTTCCAATTATTGAAATAATATTATAGTATCCTCCATTTTCCCTTAATTATATAAAGGGTGACTTTTATTTCTATAATGAATATTTTTGAAGGGTATTTGAACTGATTTGATGTATACGGATCATGTAATCTATTATGATTCATGAAAATTGAATCCTAATGAGATAAATTATCCTACACATGATCCGGAAAGAGTGGTTATATTATTTTCTATAAAAATATTGTGACATTATTTTCATGTAATAAAATTTTAAATATATACTGACTAATAAATTTTCTTGTAAATATTAACATAGAAATTATTAAACATGTGATCGATAATATGACTAGAACTAAGATTGAATTTTGATTACATGATTCATTACCATCAAAAAAATAAAATGGACTAGTTGATGTTCTATGTAAGTAAAATAACACATAATTAACTAGTATATGAATGGAAAATTATACATTGTTTAATAATTTAATGAAATTTTACCTAGAAATAGTGTATATGAGAACAGATTCTATTTTTTCTCAGGTGTCAATGAAATCATCTTTTTTATAAATTATTAACAAGGACCATAAGAAAGATTTTAGTTTTAAATGAATAAATTAATTCAATAAGGTTATATTTATTGATTCTAAGGTTTATAAAGAACATTTTATTAGTTTTTTAAGAGATTGTGTGTTCTATGTGTTTCCTAGATGAGGAAACATTTTTTATTAAATTTTATAGTTTTTCATTTTTTTCATCCTTGACAAAATAACATATATAGAAACATTCAAGAACAGTTTTTGTGGGATGGAATAAAAAAAGATATTGATAACATTATCATGATATGTTTAACTTTAAAACAGGTTAAAACGAAATAATAATTACACATGGGAGTGATCCCACATTTGTTCGTTCAAGAATAGAAACGATCGAATATATATTTATTGATTTCATGGATGGATTACCAAATACAACTTGAGGTAATAATATGATACTATTTATTATTGATTGTTGGATTACATATATTCATTTTTTAATATATAGGATAATATGTATCTAGATAATATTTATAGACTATATGTTAATGATATAATCATATTTCATGGAGTCCATCTTTCTGTTGTATTTTATTTTGATCCCAAATTGACCTCTAAATTTTTGAAAACTTATCAGAATTCATCGAGTATGATATTCAATTTCATTAAAACATTTCTTCCTAAATTTGATTGAAATATAGAGTGAAAGACTCATTATTTTAAGGATATTAATTAAGCTTATTCATTAAATTTCCAGGGATGATTGGATCAATATCATTCACAAGATAAATTTTCTCTATAATTGCAGTTTTCATTCAATTATACATATGGAAACTTTTATGTATTTATAAGGAAATAGAATTCAGAATACATATTTTTGGGATAATTTTTTTAAAATATGGTTTTTGATACAAAAATTGGTAGAGTACGCAGTTGAGAATGTTAAGGTGATTCAACAATATGTGGGGGATGATCAGAGTAGGAACAACAGTAATGTTGATAACCAGTGGAAAGATCTATTTTTTGAGAAAGGGATCCATTATTTTCTTTATGTTTTTCCACGAAAAGGTTTTATTTTTTATATAAATAATGAAATTATATGTCCATTTTTTATTGGACCATGTAATATTATAGATAATAATTTATCATTTGGTTATAAAGTTGATTTTCATTCTTGTTTATCTCAGGTACATGAAAATTTTCATGTTTTAATATTAAGAAATTATATTCTATATTATTATTATGGGTTGAGACTCAAATTATTTCATTTATAAGATATCTTTTATTGTGAGTAACTTTTTTTAGATTCTTGATCACAGAGAGTAGGTTTTATGGAATAACTTAATTCACGAAGTTATGTTTTTTTGTGTAAAAACAATATGAATGAAAAATAAACCTATGAATATAAAAATTATATAAATGAAAAATATACCCACTTATTTAATAATTTTATAATAATAATACATACATAATTTATAAAATTTGGGAATAATGTGAAAAGATATGTAATATTAATAATATATAATTTTTCAATAAAAAAGAATATAGTTTCATTCTACCTAAATTTTGTTTAATGCATTGTACAGTTTTATTCAACAAATTAATCATAAAATTATATAATTTTAAATTGAAAATGAATATTTGTTTCTATATACTAAATTCAAAATTATCTTAGATTAAATTTTTGATAATTTTCTAAAAATCTTCATTTTTTATAGAATGGTAGACAATACTTATTTCAAGAAAATGGTATTTTCATTTTGAGTTTATATATATTGTAACATCCCTGGTAAATAAAGACTGTGTCCTTTTAATATTTATTAATATTTTTGAATTAAATATTAATTTTACTTTAAAGGTTTTTCTATGTTGGATAGCGTACCCGATACGCAACAATGGATTTCATTGAAATCTAACATTGCACACTAATAATATAATATTATTATTTTAAATGGTAGTTAACTCCTATCCATTTTATTGGTGGGTATGAAAAAAACTAACTACAATATTATTATATATGTTTGTTAAATGTATTTACAACTATCCAATAAAAGATAGAGGCTTAAAATGTGAATGAATCTAATTTTAAGCATAATTTACATTAAAAGGTCAATTTACCACCTTTTAATGGTGAACCCTCTTTAAATCTAGTTTTGGTTACTTGAATACATTATATATGACCAAATATAATCCTTCTTTATAATGGGGACACAAAAATTTATTTTGTGTAAATTTTTGGAATTTTTCCGATAAAGATCATTTCATAATGAATAGTGAAAATATTGTATTTTAATTCAAAACTAGTTTTTAATTTAAATTATTTATATGGTTAGATTATCTTTTTAATTGGTTTTAAAGTGAAATTAAAATATATTTTTACCATTTAATCCAATTTTTGTCATTTTAATTAATTTCACTTTGAAATTTGACATAAACAACTATCAATCTTTTGATAGTTATTGTTTCTTAAAAACACAATATTTATTTTGATAATGGGAATTAATTTTAAAATTAATTAATGCCAATTCTATGTTTTGAATTTGAAAACATAGACATCATTTTTGAATTTATAATATCAAATATATCTTAGGCTGAATTTTTGGTATTTTTCTGAAAAACATCAATTTTAAATGAATATTAAAACCACTTAGTGGTAGTTAAAAAAACTGGCTTTTCGGTGAATATTAACCTTTGACTTTTATTTGTCACGGTTAAAGGTAAATAGGGTAATTAAAGATAAAAATAATATAATAATAATTCAAAATTACCTTAACACTTGTCCAAACCTTATTTGTTGATTCATTTATGCCTATGGGCATCTTTGGGTCTATTTTGGGACACATTGAGCCACTTGAGAGTGATAATGACAATTTAGATTAATTAACATAAAGAAAAGTAAAAAATGACAAAAGAAAATATCTTTTGGTAAATTAATTTTTTAAAAGGTTTATATAAATTATAATTCGACTATGAATATTCATTGGAAAGAAAAAACTATTTCCTACATCATGGTATTTTTTTATAATTTTTAGGTATAAATAATTTAAATTATTTATGACATAATAATGATACAGTGTTTTCCTCATTGATAAATCATTTAAATAAATAATATTATAATGATTAAAATATTATCCAAAACATGTCCAATTATTAATGGATGATTTTATTTCGAATATGATTCATCTTATCCTCAACATTAATGTGTTTTGGACCTTTTGAAACGGAAGATATGTTTATAATAAAATAATGTTTTCACACTTTCCAAAAGAGCCCCTCCTCCCCCTTATAAAAGGAGACCATTTATAACCAACTCCTCACACATCTCAAGCCAATTGGCTCATCTAAACACTCCCTATTTAAGCTCCCTACATCTCTCTCCTCCACCTAGAAGCCTTACCTTAGGCATAAGGCACTTTAAGAAGTACTTTGGTTCAAACCAAAGGGTGTTATCCAAATTAAAGGTAATGGTTTCTCTTAAATTGTTTTATTATATTTTACATCTCCAACCCCTAAAATATTTTTATTAATATCTTTTGTAACAACACCAGTATCCTCAATATACAAACATTTTGTAATGAGAATGATTGTATATACATTTACACACACCTCCAACTAATAGATGAAGAACATAATGTTTCTGTGGATGGAAAACTAACGTCTCACGAAATGATGAATGTTTAATTACATATTACCACCTCTCATGGTGTCCATTATGATAGAAATGTATTCAAATATGATATATATTATTTTTATGACTTCCTTATGCTTCTGTACTTCCCAATTATATCAAGTCTTTATGGTTTCCATAGTGGGTAAATACGATAATATCATTTTAGGAAGTGCGGACTACCGCCCCCTCAAAGTGACGTGACTCATTAATGACTTATGTGGGATGTATAAAGGATAGAGTTAATTATATTATATATGATATTATACTGGAACTATAATATAACTATGTTCCATTATTTGTTAATTCTATTAAAATAATAAATAGAAATAAAAGTAGCGTTCATGCGTACGTACGGCTTACCGTCTCCATGAACGGTGCATTTCATTTCTTACCTCCAAATGTTATGTACTTTTATAAATACATATATATACTGGATATATATGATATATATGATATCTAAATCATTAATACCATTCTGGATATAATGTACTATTGACCACATGGACAACTTGTAAATATAAGGTGTTAATTTTTAACTCAAGTACAAAATTTCATCAAAATGAATGTTATCAAGATAAATTGTTACATAATGTATATAACATGGTAATAAGTATATAAAAGGAATAATAAAATTTGAAAATGTTCTTAAGAAATTATAAGTTAACTTTAGTTTATTATTCACCAGATTAAATAACAATCGAGTCATGTCAGACATGAGGTAAGGGATCCGACTTCTCTCTTTCTTTTCAAGTACTCTTTTTTATGATATTTAATTTATGATACATGTTATAATGTTTTATGATGATACTTTATTTTCAACATACTTTAATTTTTATTTTCATATGATGAGAGACCCCCTCTTACTCTCATCAATTCATTTTAAGAATTTTTTTGTTGCGTTGTTACGCTGCAGAATTTTTGTAAGGTATTTTTTACCTCACTTTTAATTCCATGAGATTTCCATTGTTCGCCACTTATTTATTTCATGTGGTGTATTGTGTACTACCTTTTAATATATATTATCATGACTATCATTATATTCATGGAATTCTGTGATTCATTTGGTGTTTATTAACTTTGGGTCATACAACTCGATTGATTACAACGTGGTAAGGGGTCTTCATCTCACTTTTTTTTATTCCCGTGAGATTCATGCTATATTTTCCACTATCTCATTTTTTGTGGTGTATGTACTAACCATGATTTTACTCTTTGTGGAATATAATTTCATTTATCAGTATTTACATCTTCATTGGATCACCCTTCTTTCATGTTGCAAATGTTTTGTAACTTACCAAATCGGTAAGGGAACTTCTTAACCCAATTCTCAATCTTTGGGTTGATATTCTCCTTCTTATTTATGTCATACTATGAATATGTTTGAATGAACACTGATTGTTTTAAACTTAATATCCACTTATATTGGTTGTATTTATATTTTTCACACATAATTATCTGACTGATTTATCCTTAATTTAAGAATACCGTCTTTGTAAGGGGCTTTGTCTCAATTTACATTCCATTACAACTTATTTATTGTTATGCACCAATTCACTTTTATATGGTTTATATACTGTAATTTGACATATTATATCATGAATCCATTTATTCTCATGACATTATAAAGTTCTAATTATATTTTACTCCTCAATTATTTGTATTCAATAGTCTCTCATTTTGTTAGAAACATATTAACTACAATATAGTTTCAAATGTTTTAAATATTTTTTATTCTAAATATTTCTCTTTAATGTCCATGTTTTGAAAATGGTTTTTAAGGATTTATTTATATGGATATTAATGTTTTAAAATAATAATTCTTTTAAAATCTTCAAAGTGGTATGGGATAATTTGATTCATAAATATCGTTTTAAATGGTTTATGAGAATGGATTGATTATTTCAATATCTTGAAACTAATTATTTTGACTTCAAATGAAATTTTATTAGTGAAATGATTATATTTTCAATATTATATGTGTTGTGATGGTACTTTGACATTTGATGGGTAGTTACATGATAAACCATATGATGGGTGGTTCTTTGAATACCAGGACGGGTGGTTACGTTATAACCTCCAATGCATTTGGTATGGAAGTCGGTCGTATGGCTTTTCCATTTAGTGATACGTATGGAAGTCGACCATATGGTTATTCCATTTAAGTATATTTATGTCCCACGTTACCTATATATGTTAGGTGTTCTTTATATGGGTTTTATGTTAATCTTTTGGTTACAAATGGGTAAGTAATGATCTTATATTCAGTGAAGAGTATTTACTACTTCATTAAGGTGAATAGTATTACTTATGTTAATGTATTCATCGTTTACTTATTGTTTTGAAAAACTAATAGTTTTCATTCTTTGTGTATCCCTTAGTGAGTTTTTTATGCTCACCCGAAGTTTTAGAAATGTTTTTCACAGGACATAATGTGGAATAGCGTCAAGGATGGGATCAAGGAAAAGTCATGATGTCTTAAATATGGAACTAGACATGACTCTTTTTTTCAAGAGTTCTTGTTTTGTAAAAAAAATGGATATTGGGTAAAAGTTTCTACATTGTAATATTTTGAGATGTAATATTTATGTCCTAATTCTCTAAAACTCTAATCCTGAAATGATACTCAATGTAAATTATTCATTTAATTCAATAATATGTAAGGCATTTGGTCGGGTCCTTATAGTTGGTTTCAAAGTTCGGTTTAGACGACTTTAGGGATTTGGAATTTTCTTTAGGCATATGGTTAGTTCCCTATCTAATATTTCAGTTAAATCCTTGTTTTATAAAATTTTCATATCAAGGAAAGTCATTAGAAATTGAAGGAGGAGGATCTCAAATGACATTCCTATATCTTCTTGATTACATGCTCGCAATAATTATTGCAAAGTCATGTTTGGATGATTTTGAAACTTTTTCTATCATAAAACTCACTTGCAAGCAGTTGTTTGAGATATCGAACACCTCCACTATACATCGTCATCATCGTGGATCATGGTTTGTACTTAGAAAAATCATATTTTCACAATATTCTCATATTTTCAAGAAAGTTAAATATTATCAAGGAATTTTCAAATATTTTACATTATCACAAGATTTTGAAGCTTATTATGATTATGAAAAACGTGCTAAAGAAGGAGACCCTTACGCAACCTATCTATATTTTATTTTAAAGTATTTCCTCTCAGCACATACATATGGTATTTTAAAAGGACCATTAATTGAATGTTTTAAATGAAATTTGGTCTGACTATTTTATAGAAATTATGTTTTATCATATTTTTTGAAATTATATGTCATACATGATTATTATCCAAAACTATTTTTCTTGTGAACAACCAAATGACCCAAGTTGTACAAGGTGTTTTTGGATGGAGGAAGAAAATTATTTTTAAGGATCTCTAAATAATTTTTGTGATGCATGGACCTTCTACCTATGTGAACAAGATGACGAAGAAACCAAATGGACACTATGATCAAGGTATGATGTTCTTCATTTGGGGGATTTTTTTATTTTATCATATGGTGGTGATATAAGACATCAAGTCTTAAGATGTTGAGATCATAATGAATTTGGGTGAAAATGAGAGTTATAAGGAAACCATTAAGGTTAAAACATGTTAGGTTTATTTTTGAGTTTTATAAAAAAGACAACCCGTAGGATGGGTGACAACCTGTCGCATCCGGCAAGGCTCCAGGAATCGAACCCACAATCAAAGGGTGACAAGGGTACATAGACTTCTACTAACCTACTTGAAGTCCCTGGTTAGTATGACTTATTATTTTAGTAAAATGATTTAATAGAATAAGAATAAGTTGATTTTTGGAACATCTGTTTTATCAAATGCATATACTTTGTATAGAAAATGATTTAGTGATTAAGTGGTAAAGGTTGTTGTGGAAGACTTTCTCTCTTTTGAGGAAACACTATATTCCAAAGGATGATAGAATACTATGGGATTTCAATTGTGCAATAATGTTTTAAATTTTAGTTTAGAAGAATATATGTTTTTATTATGGACACATGATCATTTGATCTATTTATAAAAATGATTAACCTATCATGGATTATATGTGATTAGGTTAATTACTTTTCAGTATGAGACTTTAAGAGTAATTGATGTTATTTGGAGACAAATTTTAAGATTTACCTTGGAAGACTCTATGAATAAATACTTTGGAGATTTTGGTTTCAATATTAGTTTTGATTACTTTGAAGAATTTTAAGAATAACTATTTATTTAATGGTCTTTCTTGAACCTTGGGTTCTTCTTGATGAATTTGGGAGATTAAGAGTATTATTTCCTTTTATAAAAGATTATCATATTTAGTGATTACCTGATCTTGTACTAAAATGTTTGGTTTTAGTCGAAGTCTAAATAAAAAGGAAATAGATAGTTCTACTTTTTTGGATTATGTGATTCTCTAGAAGATGATTCTTGTGCTTTTGATGTGACCAAGTCTTTTTGAATACTCATCGTTTAGAGAAATGATTTGTTTTGGTATAAATTTATTAAAAGATGAAACTCTACTTTAAGGTAAGTATATTTCCATATGTTTTTATTCTATATAGAAGATGATTTCTTCAAAATTTTGAAAAGGAATGTAAAACAAGAATGTTTTTGGTTTAGGTTTCCTACTGGTTAATCAAAGACTGTTTACACACATCACAAGTTTGTCATTTTCTTGTGGTTAAATTTCTTCTAATCATGTTTCCTATCACTCTCCAGCAGAACATGACCATTTGTTTTCTCATCCATATCCATGTTTTCATGGAATCATATTATGGGTCAACTCAGGTGACCATTTTACTTCTCTTTCTTTCTTTAAAAGTGATAGTTTTACTGAATATTTTTTCTGATATGGGACTTTCAAAAAAGTTTCTGAGCCCAAATTTTAAAATTGCGAGGATGAAATTCCCAAAAGGGTAGAAGGATGTTACATCAATGTTAAATAAATAATATGACCATTTTATATTTTTTAATATTTGTGACTTAAATATTAATTTTTCTTTGATGGGGTTTCTATGTTCGATAGTTTACCCGGTACGCAACAACGGGTTTCATTGAAATCTTACATTGCACACTAATAATATAATATTATTATTATAAATGGTAGTCAGCTCCTAGAAGTTGTATTGGTGGGAATGAACAATACTAACTACAATATGATTATACATGTTTGTTAAATGTATTTTAAATTATCCAATAAAATTTAGAGGCTTAAAATGTGAATGAATCTAATTTTAAGCATAATTTACATTAAAAGGATGATTTACCACCTTTTAATGGAGAACCCTCTTTAAATATAGTTTTGGTTACATTAATACATTCTATATGAACAAATAAAATCCTTCATTATAATGGGTACATCAAAATTTATTCTGTGTAAATTTTTGGAATTTTTCCTATAATGTTCGTTTTTTAATGAATTGTGAAAATATTGTATTTTAATTCAAAACTAGGTTTTAATATCAATTATTTATATGATTAGATTATATTTTTAATTGGTTTAAAATTTAAATTAATATATATTTTTTCCATTTAATCCAATGTTGGTTATTGTAATTAATTTCACTTTTAAATTGTACAAAAACAAGTATCGATGTTTTGATAGTTATAGTTTTTTTAAAACACGATATTTATTTTGTTAACGGGAATAAATTTCAAATTTAATTAATTCCTCTTATATTCTTTAAATTTGAAAAAATAGACATCATTTTTGAGTTCAGAATATCAAATATATCTTAGGATGAATTTTTGGTATTTTTCTGTAAAACATCAATTTTGGAGGAATAGTGAAACCACTTAGTGGTAGTTTAAAAAACTGACTTTTTCATTTAAATGAAATGTTACCACTTATATGAATTGAATTTCAAAAATCCTACATACATGGTTGTTATCAAAAATTAAGATTTGGTTCAATAAGATGAAAATAGTTTTTGGTGAATTGTAACTTTTGACTTTTATTTACCGTGGTTAAAGGTAATTAGGGTAATTCAAGGTAAAAAGAATATTATAATAATTAAAAAAATCCTTAAAACTTGTCCAAACCTTATTTTTTGAGTCATTGACGGCCATGGTCATATTTGGGTCGATTTTGGGACCACATCAAGCCACATGGGAGTGATAATGACAATTCAGATTAATTAACTTAAGGAAAAGGAAAAAATGACAAACGAAAATATATTTTAGTAAATTAGTTTTTTGAATGGGTTATATTCATTATCTTTTACACTATAAATATTCATTATAAAGATAAAACTATTTTTTAGATCATGTTAATTGTTTTATAATTTTTAGAGATCAAATAATTTAAATTATTTACGACACAATAATGATGCAGTGTTTACCTCACTAATAAATCATTTAATTAAATAACATTATAATGATTAAAATATTATCCAAAACCTGTCCAATTCCTATTGGATGATTTTATTTCGAATATGAGTCATCATATCATTGACATTAATATGTCTTGGACCTTTTGAAACCGAATATAAGTTTATAATAAAATAATGTTTTAACACTTTCCTAAAGAGCCCATCCTCCCCCTTATAAAAGGAGAAAATTTCAATCCAATTCCTCACACCTCTCAAGCCATTTGGATCGTCCAAACTATACAAAATTAAGCTCCATTAATCTCTATACTCCACCTATATGCCTTAATTTAGGCAGAAGACACTTCAAGAAGTCCTTGTTTCAAACTAAATGGAGTTACCCAAATTAAAGGTAATGGTTTCTCTTAAATTGTTTTCTTTTATTTTACTTCACCAACCACTAAACTCTTTTTATTATTCTCTTTTGTAACAAAAACATTATCTTAAATAAACAAGGATGTTGTTATGAGAAGGATTCATGGTACACTAAAACACACCTCCATCTAATGGATGAAGAATATAATGTTTCTGTGGATGGAAAACTAACGCCTCACGAAATGATGATTGTTCAATTACATATTACCACCTCTCATGGTGTCCATTATGATGGAAATGTAATTATATATGATATATATTATGTTTATGACTCCCTTATTCTTATTTACTTTCCAATTATATCAATACTTTATGGTTTTCATTGTGGTTAAATACGATAATATCATTTGACGAAGTGCGGACTACCGTCCCCTCATAGTGACGTGACTCGTTAATGCCTTATGTGGGATGTACAAATGATAGATTTAATGATATTATATATGATATTATATTGGAATTATAATATACCTATGTATAATTATGTTTTAATTCCATTAAAATAAGAAATATAAATAAAAGTAGCGTTCATGCGTACGTTCGCCTTACCATCTCCATGAACGGTGCATTTCATTTCTTACCTCCAAATATTATGTACTATTATAAATACATGTATATACAGGATATATATGATATATATGATATATAAATCGTTAATACCATTCTGGATATAATAGACAACTGACCACAAGGACTACTTGTAAATATAAGGTGTTCATTTTTAACTCAAGTACGAAATATCGACAAAATGATGTTTATTAACTTAAATTATTACATAATGTTAATAACATAATAATAAGTTATATAAAAGGAATAATAATATTTAAAAAGTTTCTTAATCAAGTCGAAATTAACTTTACTTTATTATTCAGGAGATTAACAAACAATTGAGTCAAGTCGGACAAGAGGTAAGGGATCTGAATTCTCTCTTTCTTTTCAAGTACTCTTTTTTAGGTCACTTCATTTATGATCCATGTTATAATGTTTTAGGATGTTATTTTATATTCACAATACTGTAACTTTTATTTTCATATGATGAGAGACCCCATATTACTCTCATCATTTCATTTTAATAATTTTTAAGTGGCGCCGTTAGGCTGCAGAATTTTTGTAAGGGATTTCTTACTCACTTTTAATTTCATGATATTTCTATTATTCTCCAGTTATTTATTGCATGTGGTGTATTTTGTACTACCTTTTGATATATATTATCATGACTATCATTATATTAATGGTATTATATGATTCATTTTGTGGTTATTAACTTCAGGTCATACGACTCGATTGATTAAAACGTGATAAGTGGTCTTCATCTCACTTGTTTTTAGTCCCGTGATATTCATGCTATATTTGCCATTATCCCCTTTTGTGTGGTTTATGTACTTCACATGATTTTACTCTTTGTGTAATATAATTTCATTTATGATTATTTAAATATTTATTGGATGATCCTTCTTTCATGTGGCATATATTTTCTATGTTACCAAATCAGTAAGGGATCTTCTTAACCAAATTCACATTCTTTGGGTTGATATTCTCTTTCTTATTTATGTCATCCTACGAATATTTTTGAATGAATAATTATTGTTTTACACTTAATATCCACTTATATTGGGTGTATTTATATTTTTCACACATAATTATCTGACTGATTTTTCATTAATTTAAGGATACCATCTTTGTAAGGGGCTTTGTCTCAATTTACGTTCCATTGAGACTTATTTATTATTATGCACCAATTCAATTTTATATAATTTATATACTGTCCTTTGACATATTATATCATTAATCCCGTTATTCTCATGATATTATAAAGTTTTGATTATATGTAACTCCTCAATTATTTGTATTCAAGAGTCTCTCATTTTTTTAGAAACTCTTTAACTAAAATAAAGTTTTAAATGTTTTAAAGATTTTATATTCTAAATATTTTTCTTTAATTTCCATGTTTTAAAAATGGGTTTTAAGGATTTATTTATATAGACGTTAATGTTTTAAAATGATAATTATTTTAAAATATTCAAAGTGGTATGGGGCACTTTGATTCAGAAATCTCTTTTTAAATTATTTATGAAAATTGATTGATTATTTCAATATCTTGAAATTAATTCTTGTGAATTAAAATGAAATTTTATTAGTGAAATGTGTATATTTTCAATATTTTATGTGTTTTGATGGTACATGGACATTTTATGGGTCATTACGTGATAAACCATATGACAGGGGTGCCGTGAATACTAGGATGGGTGGTTACATTATAACCTCCAATGCATTGTGTATGGAAGTCGGTCGTATGGCTATTTCATTTAGTTATATGTATGGAAATAGACCACATGGTTATTCCATTTAAGTATGTTTATATCCCAAGTTACCTTTATATGTTATGTGTTCTTTATATGGTTTCTATGGTAATCTTTTGGTTAAAAAAGGGTAAGTAATGATCTTTTATTCTGTGAAGAGTATTTACTACTTCATAAAGTTTAAAAGTATTACTTATGTTAAAGTATTCATGGTTTACTTTTTGTTTTGAAGAACTAACAGTTTTCCTTATCTATGTATCCCTTACTGAGCTTTTTATGCTAAATCCAAGTTTTCAAAATGTTTTTCACAGGACATAATGTTGAATAGGTTCAAGGATGGGATCATGGAAGAGTCATGATATCTTAAATATGGACCTAGACATGACACTTTTTTTCAAGAGTTCATGTTTTGTAAAAAAAATGGATATTGGGTAAAAGTGTCTACTTTGTAATATTTTGAGATGTAATAGTTATGTCCTAATTCTCTAAAACTCTATACCTGAAAAGATCCTCAATGTGAATTATTCATTTAATTCAATATTATGTAAGGTGTAAGGCCATGTCCTTATATATATTTTATCATTTAGGTTTGGATTGGTTTAAAAAATTAATTAATTCATTTTAATTACACATAATCTAATAAATGTAATATTAATCTATATTGTACATGATTTTGGTATAAAAACCTTTTAATAAATATAAAATATCGTATTTTTTTAATCAACCTAACATTAGGTATTTTATTGTAAGTGGGAGGGATGTTGTACATTATGTAGGCCTTAATAAATGGAGGCTATTGACATCCCCTAAAACAACACCCACAGCTCTACGGGGCATCCTAAGATGGTATACTCTAAAATTAGGACTTCTTGGGAATCCATGGATGTCAAGAGGTCATATAAATGGTTACTCTATATTAAAGTATGTAGTAAATCAAGGTCATTATTAGGGAGATTATTTTACTAACAGATCAAATAAATAACTATTCAGGGTTAGAAAATTCGTGTAGAAAGTCTTGTATTCAAATAACTATTTTTTGTCGTGTTATATGTTCTGGTTTTAAGAGTAATTTGTTTTTTAAAAACATCGGTTTAATCATGAAAAATGAATTTATTATTTAAAATAATTGGTTTAATATTAGGTAATTAATTCAAAATCATTTATATTTAATATGAAGTGTATCTTTGTTAAAAAATATTGATTCCATGGTAAGAATTAAAACAGTTTTAAAGTGTTAAAAATAAAATGATAAGGGTTAAAATGACCTAATATCTTTTATAAAACCTATTATTTGGTCATATTTAGACCTTATCATTTCTCTTACTCAAAAAAATGAGTATTCTTAGAGAAAATTGGATTGAGAAAGACACTAATATATTTTAATCTTTATAAAAATATCATGTGTGTCTTCTCCAACCCTTATAAAAGGACACCCCTCTCCACTATTATCCACACTTCCATAGCCTACTTTCATAAAAAGTAATATTAAAATCTATTTCAAGAAACTCTCTCTGTGTTTTGGAGGTATGTTTTCTTCGTAATACCATCTTATGAAGACTATAGGTATAACCCAAAGGATGTTTTCTGAAAAAGTTGTATAGTTCTTAATTGAGAGTTTTCTTTTTCTTTATTATTTTACGCCCTAAAAATATCCTAAAATTATAAAATGATAAAATTATAATTTCTCATATAAAAATTGTTATTATGTTTATGTAATAACAATTTTTCATCAACTTTAGAATGTATTAAAAATTAAAAACATCACTTGTGTATTTGTGTGGACTACTACCTCATGATACATTGTATTTTTTTTCATCACTAAATATTATGATTGTTAATAATGATTTATGAAAATTAAATTATATGATATATATAATATAAATTTAATTTATAATTTTAAAATAAACATGTTATTTTTTTTCATTACTATTTAATTAAAAAAACAGTGCCTGTGTGTACAGGAAGACTACCGCATCACAAACTGGTGTATTTGATTTTTAATAACTTTTTCTCATGGATAGAATATATCAGTGGAATAAAATAAATAATATTATAATCATTATATTATAATAATTCTATTAATATAAAATAATACTTAGCATATTTTCCTTATATTTTCTTAAAAAATGAAAATTTACTCATTCATACGTATAAACTACTGACTATATGATTATTACAAAATTAATTTTTCATAACCACCATACATAATTGGTTATATCTGTATAATTTATATATAAAAATGATTAATATAACATGATGAATATTATTTAAATGATATAATAATGATCTATTTTACCATAGTTAGACTACCAAAATCATTTTGATCATATGAACCAAATAACCACAAAACATTCGAAGTAAACTTAACCATTTAAGTGATTATGTATTAAATGGTAATAATTGATATAAAATGAATAATAAAATACTAATGATTTTGAAAATTATTCTGACTAAATTAAGCAATTAACATGACATTAATATTCTTGATTAATATGAATGTACGTGTTATGTAATATATGAGGTATGATATTATTTAGAAAAAACCTTATTTTAAAATTTTTATGGTTTTTTTATTTTCTTTCATCTCTACAAATGTTCATTAAATGATTTTTTATAAGTGATTATCATATTATAATAAAAATTTTAATTCTTTTTAAACCAATTTTTATTTTTATTTTTTAAAATTGTTTTTAAATGTGACTTTTTAAAATTTTCCAAATATGTTATTTTGAACATTTTTTTTAAAAGTGTGAAAATAATCTTATTTTAAAGTATCCCTCATTAGAGGAATTAGAATTCATCATGAAAATTATTCATTAAGAATATTTCTCAAATACATTTCATCATTTTTTAAAATAATATCTCATTTCTCATTCGTTTGAGATTTTTTATTTAATGAGTTTTCCAGCCAAAGGTTTTTTATCCTTTGTTTTGAGTCATTCCCCAAAGTATTTTTGAAAAATGTTTTGAAAAATAATATTTTATAATATTTCTTATGAAAATTAACTCTTATATATGTGTTCTGTTTGTTATGGTTCATGGAAACTTCTTTTAGTGATGATTGATCCTGGTATATCTCTCTAATTTAGTGGATAATGATTGTGTTATTCATAGAAACAAGTTTGGATTAAAATAATATGTTATTATATTTTTAAGTATTATTGTATTTGTACAATGAAAATTATGTTCCAAGCCATCTACCGCAATTTTCTATGATTTCTAATGATTTCTCTTGGAAATATTTTGATTTATAATTAATGAAAATTATCTTTTTCGAAGGAAATGATTAGACCCATTAATGGTAAAAATTAGGTGTTTCTAAGAAAATTTTTTCATCGGTTTTAATGATTTCAATGAAATCCTCAATATTATTATTATTCTATTATGTTTTCGTCTAAATAATTTTATGAAATACTAAGGTAAAAAATATCCTCCCATGTGTAAATAAATAAATATTTGAGATGAATGTATATTATGTTAAAGGGAAAATCTCTTAAAAGATCACTTGATTTACAAATGGAAAAAGAAACTTATTTTCTTCATGATTATGTACCTTACCAAGTTTTTTGTAATCAGAAAAAAAAATTAAAATTATTTTCATAGTTTTTAAAGTTGATTAGTAATAATTATGAATTCAAGTTGAAAATAATGAATATTTTTTATTACAATTAAATTTTATTTATATTAAAAGTGTTATATTGTAAACAATGGATATTGAGTGTTAGTGATCACATTAAAATTAATCGGTTTTTTATGTAAGAGTTATAACCTAATTCTTGGAAAAAAATATAAACCATAGGAGATATTTGGGAATATAAGAAAATATATTCTTTTTAAATATAATTTTGTGTTGAGTAAGGATCAGGTCCTTATATTAAAAATTTCTCACTAAATTATATATCAAACTAGAACATAATGTAGTCGATGTTAATTTTAATCTTATGTCATCTAAAGTGTCCAAATTACAATAATTATATATTCATCAATTTTCATAGCTTATCTGAATATTAATAATAATAATAATAATAATAATTAAACCATTTTAATGTAAAGTTTTTATTACATCCTTCTTACTTTTCTATCCATTAATTACATGTATATTTATTAATGACACATAGCTTCATCTAGACGAGATTTCATCCTCAAGAGGATATTCCATAATCATTTCTCAATTTGTTTTTGTATTCCATCATGGTTCATGAATCTAGTACTTAGTTTCCTCAATCCATGATTTATTTTACTAGGTTTAATATATAATTATATAAATTTAATATATGTAAATAGTTTCACTCCTTTAAGATCCATCATTGAAACTCCATTAAAAAAATATCCTTTGGATTAAATACTTTTACTTCAGTAAATTATCCATGTCTATTACCCACTTCAATGTTTTTTTATGTATATCTTATTGTGACTACATTTGAAATTCATTATGTATTTATGATATTCTCTTCAAATTAAACATATCATCATCATTACATCGAAACACTAAATTACATCACATTATTTTATTAAATTATATCGTTATTATTTCATTACATATGGATGTCATCTTGAAATTGTTGATAATTCCACTTATACTATAAATTTAAAATTCATACCAATTAAATGTTAAATTTGTCACAATACTTATAATTAAAATTCTCTTCTAATTTCCCTTAATAATTCCAACATTATAAATTATTAAATTGATATAATTCTATCTCATAAACACATTAACCATGTTTAATTCACAATAAAATTTTAATTAAACTCAAAATGAATTAATGAATTTCATTATATAATCTAATAAGTTAATTCTTCCATTTATATTTATATTCATTTAATCGATATTATTTTATTAGGTTTCCATCCGTATTAATATTAAAAAAGTTTAATAGAATTTTATTTATCTCAAATACATAATTATGTAAAATAGATGATATTAGTATACATTTAATAAAACTAAGTCCCTCCTCCATTACCATTAAAAATATTAACAATTTATATTTCTCTTTAAGACATTACTATTTAATGTTATCAACACTTTATACCATTAATTTAATTACACAGTATGTTTCTTAATTATTATCAAATACCTGTCACTCCTCACTATAGAAGACACAATAAATCATTAAGTTCACATTTAGAATATTCCAATTTATATCATTATGGTATATTGATATTAATTAATAATATGTATATATATTTAAAATAAAATTGACAACCATCATTAGTAATTCTATTCATAAATTTAAACTCGTTACTTTTCTAAAATAATTCCCAATGGTAAGGAAAAATTCATTTATCACATTACTTATGAAATAATAAAAAAAATATGTTATTTTAATTATTATATAACATAATATATATAAATTAAAATAAACTGCTAATTTTAATTAATAGAACATTTTAAAAAAGTGTATAATATTATTAAAATAATTTCTTAGGATGATATCAACTAAAGAATAAATAATAATAAATGTTTTCATAAATATATTTTTTTGAACATTGTGTATCTATTCCTTCTTCCTAAAATGAATCTATTTAATTTATTAAATAAAATTATTAAGTATAAAATTATACCTTACCCAAAATATTAAAATATTTTATGGTTAAATCTAATAGGGTATGATCTCTAAATTTGGTTTCTGTTGTAGTCCCCAATTCTCAACAATTTCAATGATATTCATGGTCAAAGATAATTTCTTTATAGTATTTTACTAAAATTTCATGAAAATCTGTTGGGTCAATCAAAGTGATTATAACTCCATCATATTTTTATCATCAATGCATTTCCATAAAGATGTGTTTAAAAAAATATTCATTTATATTAAGATTCTATTATAAAATTATACAAAAATTATGGAAATTTATCACTACATTTCCTTGAAATTAATGCTTTAGATTTAAGAAATTATAAGGTAATTTATTTTATATTATCATGATGATTATTTATTTTATGTTTTTCAACATAATTAAACCATTACGTTTATAGAATTTATGGGATAAATTTATAACCCTAAATATTATCTAAGTTATATCTTCAAATTTCCACATCATATTTATGATTTTCATTCATTAGAACCATGATTAAATGTTAAATAATGTATATTGATATTTAATAATGAATTTATGTTACCTCCTCTAAAATATATAGTGAATAAATTAATAATGACATTAACTAAAAATTTAAACCAAATACATTCATCAAATATTGAACAATAAAATTAAATAACATTCATTTAATTATTTAGAATAATATTCTTAAAGTTTATTAGATGATTTAATGTTTTAGATATAGATCACAAATAGGATGATAAGAAAGAATATAAATTATTAAAATAGAGTTTCTAGATAAAAACATTCTAGGTTATCATAGTTAGTCCATTTTTCGATAGTCATGATCCTCCATCCATTGGTAGTTTCCATATATAGAGGAACCTTCAATATTAGTTCTCTCTCAAAATTATCTAAAGTATAATTTTTTTATTCGAATCATAGTCATAATATATTTTCATAATAAATATTATTTATTTAAAACCCTGTATCCATAACTATGAACTATGTTAATGATGTATATAAATTACTTAAATTTAATCCCAAAGGAAACCCCTTATTCCAACATCAATGAAATATTTTCTTTATTGATTAAACATTCAATTAAGGTTCAACTTTCTACTTTACACTTTTTAACTTCAAATAAAAATTTTCTATAATAAATTCTCAGGGTATTAAATTAAACCGTTAGATCATTCTCTTTAACATAAATTTTGGTAATTAAATTCAAGGAAACTATGATTGCTACCAAATTCGAAGCACTGAGAAAGTCTTTATCATAATAGAACTCATATGGTTTTATTCTCCAAAAAGATAAAATTTTTATCCAGACTCTGATATAAACCATATAAATCACAATCATCAAATTTAATCCTCTATGTATGTCTCTTTAGATAGTGTACAACTATATTACAAAAGTCAACTGATAGGACAAAAATCCAAGACAGTTCCCATTCACATCAATATTATCACATAATCAACTGAAAAAAATCACTTTGGTAATCCTCCACATTCAAATTAAATATATCCATTTCTAATGAATTAAAGATGTCACTATATAATGGTGTGTTAATTTATTGGTATATCTTATGAAAATACACCATTAACCATTGAATAATAGAATCAAACTCATCAAATTCAAAGAGAACACTCAATGTTTCCCCAAAAAATATATCTAGTCATGGAAATCCTCTTTATCAAAAATATTCATATTTAATAAATATACATATATTGATAAATTATTCCTGATGAATCCATACTCGACATACTCCCCCTCTTTTGACCATAAAAAATATATCATATATATTGAAAATTTTCTTAAAAAAACCATTTCATTCATTGTATGAATTACCTAGTGATTTAAATTTCCTAAGATCTCAATAATGGGTCAGCATCATATTTTTCACCATGATAAAAAGGTATAATTTAACATCCTTTATTAAACACCCACACTAAAGTTTAATGACTTATATAATAAGAAAAATTTATTCATATATAAGGGAATCAATTAACAGTGTTCATTATGTGGATGTAAAGATAGTTTCGCTTTACTATTATTAATAAGAAACCCAAAATCTGGAATAATTCAGTTCTAATGGTGATATTTAATAAAAAAAGCATGTATAGTCACAATGAATATCTGATCATAACAATTTTCCTAAATTTATATTTTTTATAATTAAATGAATTTTCATCTAGATATAACATATATGTAATTCTAGATCACATCTATGAGACATCACCCAACTACACTAATCTACCGTAAACTAGTTGTATTTTTCTTGTCCCTAAAAATTTCTACCAACATCAGATAGTGACAATAGTTGATTAACACCCATTTATTACTCAATGTGTGGTACTATTAACTTCAATTTCTTATACCCTTCTTCATTTTATAATAATAAAATTGTATAAAAATATCCAATGTATCATTAAATAGGATCACTGACTCTCTATTTCAAAACTACCATCACATTGATCATTAAGAACTAAGTATTCCATCAAAATCTAAAACCTTATAAATATCTATAATAATTAATTAAAAATTTATTTTGTTAATAGTAATATCTTTATCAATAATGAAATATTCCATTTGGTTTTTTGTTTCTCTGTTGTGGAACATTCTATCAATGAGTTGTCATGGACACAAATTTATTCATCAAACCATTGTATATCTTGTTTGAATGTTTATTATGACCCATTACAAAAAATATGAAGTGAATTTTCTTGTCTTTGTATGTATGATTCTATTGACCCAAATATAGACCCTTGAAAAACACTAGTAAAGAGCATAGAGGCACTAAATACAATATCCAAAAACCCAGCAATCATATTCTTATAATTCTCATACTAATTTATAGTGCATTCCCAATAGGTTTATAGATCAAAATCAATATATAGTCTAGACTTGGATGGGAAGATTCATATTAAATTTCAATTATAATACCCCTAATCTAAAAAATGTATTGTTTACTTGCCTTTCATGGATTTCAAAATGTCTATTAAATTTCATCAAATACTATGAATAATTGTACACATAAACACATGTGTCACTATGGTAATTCTTGGAGCTCGCACTATGATTTAGTTTTACTAATACGATAAATAATTCTCCTACCTGTCAAAATCAACTGTATGTGTAACTCTATTTGATGCAAACCTAATGTTTAACTCTTAACATCATGTATAATTACGTAGAGCCTCAAATACTTTGCAAGAAAGAATTAAATATTTTAATCAACTCCTAATATGAAGGATACAAATTTAGAACAAATTGTAGTAATTCCCCCATTATTTAATAAAAAAATATTTTACTTTACCTAGAAATACTATTTTCAATGTTTTCATTGTTATGTATGAATTATTTATCTCAATCTATGCAATAACATATCATTCAAAGTAATGTCTTATATTAGTTTCCCAACCTCCTATTTTAAACATAACATCTTAAAGTCAATAGTTGATTCCTATTATATTTAAGAAAAAACACATATCTTGAGCTAATAACATATAATCTACATATTAATAATACATTTTTAAATTAGGTACGATTGTAATATCAATAAATTTAATCAAATCAATCATCTAATTATGATATCTCAACATGGATCTATATGATGCATGTTCCTGTCTATTATACCTAAGACCTGCTACACTTGTTTTTAGAACTATTATGGAAAAGAGTCATGATGTAGCATGTTTGAATTAATAATATATAATATTAAAATTAAAAAATAGAAAATAAGATAAACAAGTCATTATTTTTAAAGTACTTCATATAAAAAATTTCCAAAAATTTTTCATCACACCAATATTCTCTTTAAGAGGTGTTAATCATACTATAAAACTGACATTTCATGGGGTTTAATAAACCATTTAATAGATAACTATTCTAATATAATTATAACTAGTATAAGTAATTACATTCAATATATTCAAATGACCAATTAAAAATGTTTTCCTTCTGTTAAGGTATAATAAGTACATATTAATTATTTTGAAATAAAAAATATAAACTATCAATAGTTTAGGAAGAGTAAAATTAATACATAAATTACAACTCAATAAATGTAAAAATAGATATAAAAATAATGATAATATTTTATTTATCTTTATCATTTGAAGAAATTATTTATAATATATATTAGATTTCCTAGAAATCAAATTTGTTTGAAAATAGTGGTCATATTTAAGGTTCTTATCATCTTTTTTTCATGGATTTATAATCATAGACTATTCTCAAATAATCCTAATACTAATTCTATGTTTCCATAACATTTATTAATCTATGATTTTAATCATTTTTTCAGGTTATGGAGTAACCAATAGTGCTTAAAATCCCCATATACAATGTTCATAAAACAATGTTTCTTCATTGTGTTCTTTTAGATCATCTTGACAATATAATATTAGTAACTTCATGCTCTTTTCACACAAAACATTATGTCAGTTTAGTAATGTATCATGAATCATAATTTTATATTGAAATTTCATCATTATATTTCATGTGTTATGACTTGGAAAATCATTCAATATTTAATTCAAATTTCTTTTATGGTATTCAGGTGCCCATGTATCAAAAATACAGTTCCACAATAGTACTTGATATTTTGGTTGTGTGGTAACATAAATGTTGGAAACATAAAGAAATTAAATTATTTATTGATACATCTTGAATCTAATTTCTGATATTCCATTCTCATTGATACATTCTAAAGTTGGAACATGGTGCTTTATTCTCTTCTAGAAATAGTCATAGTTTGATTATAATTTCCCTAATGCTACTTAGGTTTCCTCAATGTTGTTTTAGGTTAAAATAAAACAATGAATTATTATTCCAATGTTTATATTAAAATGAATCTAATAAAATTTCAAATATTATATCAGTTTTTTAAAATATCCTAATCATTTAAAATTTTATTTTAATGAAAAATATAAAAATAAATCTATATGAGTTATATGAGAAAAATTCAAATTACTTCATAAAAAATCACAAGGAACAAAAAAACAAAACATAGGGGATCTTGAATCCAATTAAATTGGATAAATTAGACATTTTATCCCCCATATAAATATAAATTAGTTCTAGCATAATATGAGCCCCAAATATAAGGGTCAATTCAGTCCATATTAGGCATAACCTCTAATATATGCGATAAAAAATCACTTAAAAAAGAAATAAAATAAAAAATAAACTAAATAACATTATTTTTATAAAACAATTTACTATTATATCATTTACCCTTCTATATACTACTTTTTCCTAAAGGAAACATAATTAAATAAAAATACACAAAATTGAAAAAACACAACATAAAAAACATTAGCACCCCACGAATCCATTCAATTCATCAATTCAAATAATTCTCTCTATTTAAAATTATCAAAACAAATAGATCAGAACAAAAAGGTAGGATATGTCTATATTATATAGAAAATATTAAAAAACAAGCTAGAAAGATAGAAAAAATAAAGAGACAGTGATTAATGGAATAATAGTCAAATTGCATAATCCTTCTTGTACATGTTTTCTTCCACTTTATTAGTGTTATTTTATATTCATGGATATATCTTTACCGATTTCAATAACATTGGAATAAATTAATTCTACGATATATTAATATTCGATATATTTTTCTATAATTTTAACTACATGAAGGAAAAAATTATAACTTTCATTATTTTGACTTTGTTCAATCATTCACATTATGTGGAACATCGTATAGTTTATCGGTACCAGGTTTCTTTTAGTCATACAAATCAGGTACATATTTCTCTATGAATGTTGATATTGTTGTATAATAACTACGTAAAATAACATCCTCAAATTTTAGATGAACTTTATAAGTCATTTCCTTATTCTCCTAATGGACTCACTATGTTGATTGTCCAATGATAGATTTGATAAATAAATTTGAAAATAATTAACAACCACATGTGTAATACCATCTAAATCACTAATTATTGACTTATATATAACTCTAAATGACTCTAATAATACTAGAGTAACCTTCATAGAATATGTAGATGTCACATGAGATGATAGAATAGGTTCCACAGCAAAATCCTATAGTAGGATAACCACTGGATTCCTCTTTTTCATTAATTGTTACTTTTAATGAGGTGTAATCTCATTCGTATAGTTTTATTTCCATACATATATTCCTCCTTAAAGTCATTTTGATTTTTGAAAATCCAATTTTTTATCTTCGCACTGTCAACAAATCCATTCAATTATTTTTACCTAACTTTCACAGCTTTGACTACCTATACTTTATCATTGGGATTACTCTGAGTTTTTCCTTTAAATATTTTTTTCCAAGTTTAGTTAATCTTTATAAGAAGTTATATACTTCCACCTAATAGGGTTATATCCTTAATATAAATCTCCTTTAGCTCATTAAGAAAATTCTAATTCATCTCTCCAAGCCAATTCATCATTAGTTCTAAACACATGAGTTGCACAGTATAATGGTTAATAGAAATTCACTCTCTTTTAAATATTTTAAAAAGATGGAAAGTTATAAAAGCTAGAATCACTTCATTATATGATTAAATTAAAATTAAAATTCTAGATTCAACCTCTTTGAATTGATAAATATATATAAACTATGATTTTATATTCAACACAATATTATTCAATGTTAAATAGACATTTTCATTATTTTTACTTAAATTTACATAGTTGTTAATATTTTTGAAAGTATCTACCTTTATAATAATAATTTAAAACATTAAATAATTAATTGTTCTATTCAAATACTATTAGGAGAAAAAAAATAATGCTAATTTAGGGAAAATATTATTTTCTTCTTTACAACACTTTCTACCAGAGTAGTAGGAGATGAAACTATCAAATTTATTTTATCCATTCCATGTATAAATAGAATTCTATTATTATAATAATTTTTTTTGGTACTAATAATAAACCATAATACTTTAATAACTTGGGGAAATCATTAATTTTGATTTATGACCATGGATCCCATGAAATTTGAAAGTTCACTAATGTATGTCCCCAAAAAAAATCCTCTTTAAAAATTCTTTCTCTATATTAATCCATCGTAATATCCAATTTTAGTAATAAGATATTAAAAACCCTATCTTAGATAAGGTCTTGTATCACTTTACTATTCAATAAGAAAATTGAATTGTTCATCCAATGAAATATCTTAACCTTTTAAATGGTTTCTTAAATAACATAAATTCAAACATGTAGATATATTATAACATAAAAAACTCAAAATAACTTAATCATGGTTCTATAGATGTAATGAGAAACATCCTAGTAGCCCAGATCTTGTGGTCACTTTATATAATTAACACTATATTAGAGTAATCATATCCCAAAGGATAGAAGGGTTTAATTATCTTGGTAAACAAGATACAAACACGATTCCCTTTCTATAATGGAAATAAAATAAAAAACATAGCGAAAGTAAATATCTTTCATCCTTGAACTCATTCAAAGATTCTATCTTTATATAAGGGAAACAAAATAAGGGTAATAAAAACACTCAATAGGTGTTACTTATAGTAGAATATATCATTAGTAAATAAGGAACAGTCAATACAGAATGTTAAATAAATAAAAACACAATCCAATCAATCAATAACTTGTGTATAGATAATAATATGGCAGGAAAATTTATCATTAATTAATTTCATATAAATAATCACTTAATCATGAAGCGTATCCTTGGATATCAAAACTATTAAAATAATCACATGGAAATGGATAATTTATTTCAAAATAATGTTATTCATAATTTCGGAAATCATAAACTTTCCAACAAAGCCTTGTTCCAGTAAATCATACATAATTTTGTAATACATTGGATATATACCAAAACTATTTTTTCTCTTGAATCCTAATGATGCATCAAAGGGTTAAAGGGGGATCATCCCTTCACTTACTAATTTATGGATATATAATATCAATATCTCTCTAGTCGTTCATGTAACAATAAAATAAATATATATATATAAATGGATCACAGTTTAGGAAAAAATAATATCCATGATATAATTAATATAGATATTTAAGAGAATTGTAATGTCCACTGAAATATAATTACAGAAATCTGATTGTTTCAAGAAGATGTGATGGGCATAAAATGAATAATAGATAAAAGATTAATATCAATTCATTAATAATATAGGTTTTTTAACAAATCCATATATATAGGAGATTAGAATAATATGGAATAAAAACATTTAAATATGATTTAATTAAATAATATTCTACTAAACCCCATTGAAAACATTTAAACTAATATAAATATCATAACATGGTCATGGGGATGGGATTGTTGTTAATTTCATATATGTTAAAAGTAAACATTAATTTTGAATTTTATTTAAATAATGTTGAAAATGAATCTTTTATAAAAAATAAAAACTATTTCTTTTAAACCGTAAAAATATTCATGGTTCTTAATGAATAATTTTAGTAAATAAAAAACAATTTTTTAAACAAAAATTAAAAATATATACATGATGAAAAATATACCTGATATAAAATTTAAATAAGAATGGGCATTATTTTGAAATTTTATTTTCATTAATAAAGTATAAAAAGTGTAAAAATTTTGGAATAATATGCCATACAACCTTTTTATTTCCTAGACATTTCATTTACATACTTCAATGAGAGGATCTTCTAATGTTTAGTTTTCATAGAAATTAGGAACATAATCCACGAAAATATGAAAACAAATTTTAAACAAATTTAGTAGATTCTTAATGAGATCGTCCTAATTACATTTACAATATCACATATCCTAGAGACATACATCAATGTACATGGGTGGGAATAAGGCCTAATAAGAGAAATAGATTATATATGTTCCTGTGGAATTTCAATAAAGGCATGAGAATCAAAATTGTGGAATGAGAAATGTAAAAAAGAGTCAAATCATAGTAAAAATAACACTTAAATGTGCATACAATATTTATTTTAGGAATTCATAAGAATATCACTAAGATTAAACACCAAGTTATTTTAAATGAAAATTACCTTGAATTTCCACCAATGTATCATAATACATGTAATCTGAGGAGATTAAACTCATTACCCAAATCATTAGAGTGATATCAATGAACACCCCTAATATGTTTGAATATTATATAATCCACATATATCATAATAGAAAAATTCAAAAAACCCCGTGGAGAATAAAATAAATGGGTTTTATATCAAAAGCATGGAGTTTAAAAAGTGATTAAAACACGATCATTATGTCATTTTTAGACCACGAAAAAGGGAGTACAGGTTTCACATATGTTAATCTGAAAATAAAAAAAAAGAATCTAGGTGAACAGTATTTGAAAAAAAATAAGCTTCTCTATTAACAAAATGAAAATGAAAATATTATTTCATTTGGAGAAAATGATATTTTGAAAATTAAATTCATCAGCATAATGGGTATAAAACATGGTTTTTAAAATGGGTGAAATGAAAGGGAATGGGGGTCTCCTTTGATAAAACATAATTTTGATGTGAGGGTATGATCAAGAGGGTAATATAATAGAATTAAAAAAATTATATGACATATATAAAATGAGGTTCTTTAATAAAAAAAATAAGGATCATTCTGTTATATCTAGTTGTTACTCCTAAATCATAAAGAATTGAACCATAGGGGAATTGAGGACACCTTGGGGGTGGCTATATAACATCCTAGGTAAATAAATAATATGAAACTTTCATATTTATTAATATTTTTGAATTAAATATTAATTCGGGATGCTATGTTCAATGGCGTACTTGACATGCAACAATGGGTTTCTATGAAAATATCATGTTGCACATATGGCCGAGTCATACAGAATAATAATAATATAATATTACATTAAATGGTTGTTAATGCATAGCCATTATAAGGTAGGGAATTAATATAACTAACTAAAATATTATTATACATGTTTTTTAAATTTCATTACATTTATCCAACAAAATTTAGAGGCTTAAAATGATCATGACCCCAATTTTAAGCATAAATACTCTAATATTCTTTAAAAGGATGATTTAAGGCCGTATAATGGAGAACCCTTTTTTAATCTATTTTTTGTCACATTTATATTTTCTACTTGAAAAAAATAATATTCTTCATTATAATTGGTACATAAAAATTTACTTTGGGAAAATGTTTGGAATTTTTTGAAATAGTTAATTTTTTAATGCATAGAAAAAAATACCACATTTTAATTCAAAACAACCTTTGAATCTAATTTATTTATATGGTTAAGTTTTCTTTAATTGGTTTTAAAGTGTAATTATGTTATATTTTTACCATTTAATCCAATTTTGGTCATTTTATGTAATTTTATTTTGAAATTGAACATAAACAAGTGTCAATATTTTTGTAGTTATTATTTCTAAAATGCACGCTATTTGTTTTGACCAAGGGAATTTATTTTAAATTAATTTAGAAAACTTGTGCGTTTTGAAAATGGAAAAATTGATTAAATATTTTGAATCAATATGTAAAAATTTTGTAAATAGGTAACATTTATTTTTAGAAATTATTAATATTTACTTCAGTAAATATTTTATTTACCATGGTTAAATGGTAAATCTGTTAGACAAGGGTGAAAAATAATTTTAATAAGAATATTAAATTTTATATACACTTTTCCTAGCACTATTTTCTGATACATTTAAGGCCATTTTATTCTTTGGTTCTATTTTGGGACCCCATGGAGCCACATGGGAGTGATAATGACAATTCATATTAATTAATTTAAAGTAAAGACAAAAATAACATAAACATGAATATTTTTACTAAAACATTTTTTATATGGGATATTTAAGTTATCTATTAGACTATAAATATTATTTGGAAAGATAAAAATATTTCCTACATCATGGTATTTTATTTATAATTTTTATATATTATATAAACAAATTTAATTATGATACAATGGTGATGCAGAAATTGCATAATTAATAAATGATTCAAATAAATGATAATAAAAATGTTAAAAAATTTATTTGGGTACTTTTTTCCCATTCACTATTTTTATAGATTAGTATTACTTTTATATATTAGTTAATAAAGATTTATTGAATTAGTCATGATGGTTTTTATTTTTTAAAAGGTCATGATGTAAAAGGTATTAAAATTCAAAAAAAAGAGTTTTTAAATTAATCAATATTTTAATAAATGATAAAATAGTCCTAAAAATCATAGATTTGGCCAAATGACTTATATGATGTGAAACATTTCATTAATAATCCATTATCTGTTATTTAGAATTTTGTAGTAAGTATATTAACCATACATTATGAATATATACGAGGACATGGTAAAAGTTAAATAAATTAACAAATGGTTAAATAAAAAATACAAGGATTAAAAAATATTCAATCTATATATAATTCTTATTGGATGAATTTATTTAAACTTATATACACCTTATCATCTAATTAAATATGTTTTGGAAGTTTATAAACAGAAAATATTTATTAATAAAATAATATTTTCAAACGATCCTAAAGAGTCTCTTATCCTCTTTATAAAAAGCCATCACCTCTAACCATTGATCACACCACTAAATCCCCATTGGATCATCCAAAATCTTCTGAAATAAGCTATTATCCATATATTCCACTTAGTTTCCTTACATTAGGCAGAAATCACTTTAAGAAATCATTTTGGTTCAAACCAAAGGGAGTTACCCGATTTAAAGGGGATGTCTTCCCCCAAGTTCTCTTATTTTATTTAACTTCTACACTCTATTTTTTCTTCATTTTATATGCTTAAATAAAAACCCCATTATCCTTAATATAATTGGTTTTTTTGAAATGATTAAAACTACACTTATACACACATCCATTTAATGGATACGAATATAATGTATCTTTGTACAGCGAACTGCTGCCCCACCAGACGAGGATTGTTTGATTATGTTCTACTACCTCTCATGGTGGACATTATGATGGAAATTTATTTATATGTTATATATATTATATTTATGATGTCTCTATTTTTCTGTATTTTTCATTTATAGAATACATTTATTGTTTCAATAATGGGTAAATACGATAATTTTATTTTAGGAAGTGCGGACTACCGCCCCCTCAAAGTGATATAACTTGTTCATTTAATACGTGGAACGTGTAAAGGATAGAGTTAATGAAATTATATATGATAATATAATATAATTATAATATTCATATTTATTATTTATGTTTTATGTTTTCATTCCATAAAAAATATAAATGAAAGCAGTGTTCATGCGTACGTGTGGATTACCATCTCCATGAACTATGCATTTCATTTCTTATCTCCAATTTTTATGTACTATTATAAATACATATATATACTGGATATATATGATATATGTTATATCTAAAACATGAATATCATTCTGGAGAAAATGTACTTTTTACCACATGGACATCTTTTAATTATAGGAAGTCTATTTTTGACTCAAGTACCAAATATCGACAAAACGACCGTTATTAACGTAAATGATTTTGTAATGTTTATAACATGGTAATAAGTATTATAAATCGAATAATAAACTTCAAAAATTTTCTTAAGAAAGTATAAATTAACTTTATTTTATTATTCAGCGGATTAAAGAATTTACAATTCAAGTCGGACACGAGGTAAGGGGTTTTCATCTCACTTTTTATTCCCGTGAGATTCTTGCTATATTTGTAACAATTTTTTTTTGTGTGGTGTATGTACTTACCATGATTTTATTACATGGGTAATATAATTTAATTTATGGGTATTTACATCTTCATTGTATGAACCTTCTTTTATGGGGTGAATGTTTCATAATTTACCAAATCGGTAAGGGAACCTTTCACCATTCTGTTTTTGTCAAAGACTTCTTTAATGTTATGCCTTTTTAAATTTCCATTTTATTATATTGGGATATTTTATTTTATATCCTTATTGTTTTAAATTTTATTTCCATGTAATGAGAGATCATTTTCTCTCTTATCAACTCATTTTCTGATGTTTAAAGTGACGTTATTAGGCTGTTGAATTTCGGTAAGAGAACTTCTTAACCCAATTTAAATTCTTTGGGTTGATATTGTACTTGTTGATTATGTTGTACTATGATTATGTGTGAATGATATATCATTTTTTTACACTTAATATCCACTTATATTGGGTGTATTCTTATTTTTCACACATAATTATATCATTGATTTTTCCTAAATCTAAGGATATGTCATTGCAAGGGAGTTTGTCTCAATTTACATTCCATTGATATTTTTTTCTTATACACCAATAAAATTTTATATAGTGTATATAATTCCCTTTGAAATATTATATAATTAATTTCCTTTTTATCCTAATATTATAATATTTGATTAATGTTATTCCACAATTTTTTGAATTCAAGCGTCTCTCATTTGGTTAGTAACACTCTAACTAAAATATCATTTTAAATGTTTTAAAGACATATTCTTATAAATATTTCTCACAAATTTTTCTATTTAAGAAATGGGTTTAAGGATTTATTTATATTGATATGATTGTTTTGAAATTATAATTTCTTTCAAAATCTTCAAAGTGGTGTGGGACACTTTGATTTAAAAATATCTTCATAAAATGTTTTAAATGGTTTTGAAAATGGTTTGATAAAGCATTGATTATATCAATATCATTAAATGATATTTTGTTATTATAATGTGAAAATTTCATATTTCCTTTATAATTTTTTTATGTGTTATTAATATGTTATAGTTATTGGGAATTGTTTATGTATATAGTTGTTTCTGTGATAAACCTAGGGAGGGTGACCACAAGATAGCCCTCCAATTATATGAGTAACGTGACGAAGGTAAATGTTAATGATTATCCTAAGATATTCATAGAATATACTCTAATGGTTATTACAAATTTAACTCCCTATGTAGCTATTAAAGCTACAATGTAAGTGTGATATGGATGCCAAATTTATCTTTATGATGTATGATTTCTCCATGTTATTCATAAAACCTATGATTTTGTGTGGTATATTAATGATCAAAAAGTATGATTTCATTTATTTGTATGTATTGATGGAATACGGTTTTCTTTTCTTGTTTTATAATTGTTAATATGATTTTTATACTCATCCCATTTTTTTGAAATTTTTTTCACTGGGTATAAGGTAGGGTAATATAAATTAATAATTCAAGAAGATTTATATCAAGAAAATAACTCTTGTTTTATTTAAGTTGTTTTATTATTGAGAAAAATTTGGATTGAGTATAAGTGTCTAATTTGTTATTTTTGAGATGTAATGTAATAATTATAGCCTCATTCTATGAAACTTTAAACCTAAAAGATCCACAATTTTAATTATTAACTTATTTCAATATTATATAATGTTCACGGCTGGGGACTTTTAATTTCCATCAAAGGTAGGTTTAGACAACATTATGGAATAAGAGTTTTCGTTAAACACATCGTTAGTCTTCATGTCTACTCTTTATGTTAAATCCTTATTTTTATATTTTTTAGATTAATGAATGTTTGTTACAAATGGAAGGTGGAGGATCTCTAATGACGTTCATTTATCTTCCAAATGACTTAGTTGAAATAATTATTTCCAAGTCATGTCAAGATGACTTTGAAACAATTTCTGACATAAAAATAACTTTCAAGAAATTTTTTGAGATATCAAACACCTCCGATATACCTCAATACCATTGTGGATAATGGATTGTATTTAATTATATCCTATTTTCTCAATATTCTCATATTTTCAAGAAAGGTACATAATATCAAGGAATTTTGACATATTTTACCTTATCACAAGATTTTTAAGTATATAATGTTTTTTTAAAAGGTGCTGAAGAAGGAGAACATTGTGCAACCTATTTATATTTGATTTTAAATTATAGTCTTTCAGCACATACTTATGGTATTATAAAATGACCATTGATTAAATGTTTTGACTTAAACATGGTCTGACTATTTTATAGAAGGTAAGTTTTATCAGAAGTTCTGTAATTATATGTCATAAATGAATATTTTCTGAAACTATTTTTCTATGAACACACATATGACCCATGTTGTATGAGGTGTATTTGGATAACGGAATAAAATAATTTTGAAGGAACTCTAAATCATTGTTGCAATGCATGGACTATCTATCTACATGAATAAGATAATGATGAAACCAGGTGGACACCATGATCATGGTATCATGTTTTATCCTTTAGAATAATTTTTTTTGTGTATGTAAAAAAATGTCAATAAGACTTCAAGAATTAAGATATTTAGTTAATTATGAGTTGGGATGAAAATTATAGGTAGAAGACAACCATTTAGTTTAAATCATGTTAGGGTTATTTTTTAGCTTTATAAAAAGGTACAACAAGAAATATGGGTGACAAATCATTGTGTCTAGCAAGGCTGTAGGAATCATACCCACTACTGAAGGGCGACAAGGGTGCATCACCTACCACTAGACTACGTAAAGTCCCCAGTTAGTATGACTTATTCATTTTAGTTAAATAATTTTATGTTTTATTAATAAGTTGATTTTGGGAACTTATGTTATATAAAATGGATATCCCTAATATAGGAAAATGATTTGGTGATTATATGATGAATTTTATTTTGGGAGGAATTTTCTCTTTTGGGAAATATTATATGCTTAAGGAAAATAAAACACTATAGGATTTCATTTTTTGAGTAATGGTTGAAATTTTACATCACAAGAATCAATTTTTTTATTGTGAACATATAACGATTTGGGTTATTTATGGAAATGATTAACCTATCATAGAGAATATGTGATTAGATTTATTACTTTTCAATACGAGACTTTAAGAGTAGCTGAAGTTATTTGGAGATAAATGTTAACATTTTTGTAGAAGACTATGTGATCAAATCTTTCTGAATATCGGGTTTCAATCATAGATAGGATTATATTGAAGGATTCTAAGGTAATTTTTTATTGAATTTTTATTGTTGAACTTTGGGTACCATTTGTTGAATTCTAGAGATTAAGGGTAGTGTTTCTTATTATAAAGGATTATGCTTTTGAGGATTATCTGATCTCATACTAACCATTTTATTGTATATTTCTGACGACAAGAGAAATATATAGTTAATATTTTTTGGATTATTTGATACTCTATAAGTTGATTCAAGTGCTTTTAATGTGACCAAATCAGTTTTAATACTCATCGTTTGGATAAAATATGAGTTTCTGGTAGGAATTTAGTAAAGGATGAAAGAATTCATGACAAGTAAGTATGTTTCCTTATGTTTTTATTTAATCTCATATATAAATTCTTCAACTTTATGAGAAGTGACATAAAACAAAAAAAAATCCGTTAACTTTTCTTAATACAGAATCAAAGACCATTTTAACCCATCAAAAGTTTGTGATTTTATGATTATTAACTTTCTCTTAATCTTTTTTTCTATCACTCTCCAACAGTTTTTGAAATAGTTTCTCTTCCAAATCCATGTTTCCAAGGAACAGTGGTGTTGGTTATCATGGGTGACCTTTTTACTTCCCTTTATTTCTTCTAAAGTGATATTTTTTCAACTCTTTTTCCAATGTGGGACTTTCAATGGTGTTTCTGAGCCCTATTTTTAAATTGCGAGGATGTAATTTACAAAAGGGGGAAGGATGTAACATCCTATGTAAAAAAGAATATGACATTATCATATTTATTAATATTTTTACATAGGATGTAACATCCTATGCTTTAAAATAATTTTACAGATTATGATAACTTTTTATATTTTAATTAATTATGGTTTTTCAAAATAATATAGTTGTATTGGATTTTTTAAAAATTCATGATATGAATAGTAATAAAACTAACATAAAAGCATTTTTAAATCAATCAATATTTTATTAAATGATAATATAGTACTAAAGATATAATATTATGCCAATTTAAAATTATGAGGTTAATAATTTCATCAAAGTTCCATTTTGTTTCTCCTATCATTTTATTGTAAATATATTAACCATATAGTATGAATATATAAGAGGACATGGTAAAAGTTAAATAAGTTAACAAATGGTTGAATAAAAATTATAAGGATTTAAAAATTTTCAAAACCCATCAAATTATTACTGTATGATTTTAATTAGACTTATATAAACCATATATTTTAATTAAATATGTTTTGGACCTTTAGAAACCAAAAATCATTATATAAAAAAATTATTTTCAAACATTACGAAAGAGCCCCTCATCCCCCTTATAAAAATCCATCAACTCTAACCCTTACTCACTCCTCTCAAGCCCCCATGGATCATCCAAACTCTGACCAAATGAGATCTCAGGATCCCTATCTTCATCCTATAATCCTTACATTCGAAAGAAAGAACTTCAAGAAAGACATTCGATTCAATGCAAAGGGAGTTACCTGATTTAAAGGAAACGTCTTCTCTCAAGTTCTCTTGTATTATTTTACTTCTTCACTCCCTATGAACTTCTTATTATTTGTTTACATAACAAAAAATTATCCTAAATATAAATTTTTTCATAAGGATTCAAACTACACTTACACACACCTCTATCTAATGGATGCGAACATACTATTTTGGTGTACATCGAACTATTGCCTCACAAAATAATGATTGTTCAATTATCTTCTATTGCCTCTCATGGTAGCCATTATGATAGAACTGTAATTATTTGTGATATATATTATATTTATATTGTCTATATTCTTATTTATTTTACATTTATATCATACCTTTATAGTTTCCATAATGGGTAAATACGATATTCTCATTTGAGGAAATGCGGACTACCGCCCCCTCAAAGTGATATGAATCGTTCATTCCATATGTGGAACATGTAAAGGATGGATTTACTGAATTTATTTATGATATTATATTTTAATTATAATATATCTATGTATCATTTATGTTTTCATTCCATTAAATGTTAAATAGAGATGAATGTAGCGTTCATGCGTACGTACGACTTACGGTCTCCATGAACGGTGCATTTCATTTCTTATCACCAAATGTTATGTACTATTATAAATAAAAATATATACTGGATATATATAATATATATGATATCTAAAAAATTAATATTGTTTCAGAGATAATGTACATTTTACAACATGGGAAACTTTTAATTATAGGAAGTTCATTTTTGACTCAAGTCCAAATATCGACAAAAAAAATCGTTATTAACATAAATGATTGGGAAATGTGTATTACTTGGTAATAAGTAATATAAAAGGAATAATAAACTTGAAAAAGGTTCTTAATAAATTATAAATTAACTTTAGTTTATTATTCTAGGGATTAAATAACGAATGAGTCAAGTCGGACACGAGGTAAACGGTTTTCATCTCACTTTTTATTCACTTCAGATTCATGCAATATTTGGAACTATTTCCTTTTATGTGATGTATGTACATAACATGACTGTATTCCTTGGGTAATATAATATAATTTATGCTTATTTACATATTCATTGTATAATCCTTCTTTCATGTGGTGTATGTTTTGTAAGTTACCAAATCGGTAAGGGAACCTTTCACCATCCTTTTTTTATCAAAGACTTCTTTTGGGTTATGTCTTTTTAAATTTACATTTCATAATGTGAATATATGTTCTTATATATCCTTATTGATGTAAATTTTATTTCCATGTGATTATAGAACCTTTTCTCTCTCATCAAATCATTTTCTGAATTTTAATGTGACATCGTTAGGCTGTCGAATTTTTGTAAGGGAATTACTTAACCCAATTTCAATTCTTTGGGTTCAACTTCAACTTCTTTATTATGTAATTCTATGAATATGTGTGAATTACATAAGTTTTTTTTCACTTTATATCAACTTATATTGGGTTTATTATGATTTTTCACACATAAAAATTTCATTGATTTGTCTTTAATCTATGGATATAATATTCTTAGGGGTATTTCTCTCAATTTACATACCACTGAGTCTTTTCTTGTTATACACCAATTCAATTTTATATGTAGTATATAATTCCCTTTGTCAAATTATATCATAAATATTATTATTCTCATGATACAATAATATTTTATTAATTTTATTCCTCAGTTATTTGTATTCAAGCGTCTCTCATTTGGTTAGTAACTCTTTAACTAAAATATCGTTTTAAATTTTTTAAAGATTTATTCTTTTAAATATTTCTCATTAATTTCCATGTTTTAAAAAATGGTTTTATGGTTTTATTTATATGGACATGGATGTTTTGAAATTAAAATTTCTTTCAAAATCTTCAACATGATATGGGACAATTTGATTCATAAAATCTCTTTATTAAAATTTTTAAATGGTTTTGAAGGTGTTTTGAAAAAACATTTATTATGTGAATAACTTGAAATGATATATTTTTATTACAATTTGGAAATTATATCTTTCATTTATTCTTGTTTTGTGTGTTATGAATATGTTATTGTTATTGGCTATTATTTACGTGTATGGGTGGTTCTGTGATAAACCTAGGGTGGGTGAGCATGAGATATCTCTCCAATGAATTTGGTAATCTGATGGAGGTAAATGTTAATGTTTCTCCTAAGATATTCAGGTAATATACTATGATGGGTATTCTAAATTTAACTCCCTTTTTTGATGTGAAAGCTACAACATATGTAAGATATGAATGCCACTAGTTATCTTTATAATTTATAATTTCCACTTGTTATTCCTAAAACCTATGATTTTGTGTGGCATGTTAAAGATCTAAAAGTATGATTTATTTGGTTTGTATGTATTGACGGAATTATTTTTTCATTATTTGTTTTATAACCCTTACAGGGATTTTTATTCTCATCCCATGTTTTTGAAATGTTATTCATGGGTTATAAGGAAGGGTAGGATAACAGAATAATTCAACAAGATTTATATCAGGAAAAAAACTATTGTTTTATTTAAGGCCTATTGTTGTTCTGAAAAATTTGGATAAAGTAAAAGTGTCTACTTTTTTATTTTTCATATGTAATGTAATAGTTATGGCCTAATTTCTAAAACCGTAAACCTGAAAGGATCCTCAGTGTGAATTATTAACTTATTTTGAGATTGTGAAATGTTTAAGGTTGGGGCCTTATTCTATGTGTGAGTTTAAACTATGATATCTTCATGTAGGATGGATTTTGAATAAATTTAATTGAAAAAAGGGTTTTTATATATAGTGAAGTTGACGTTTTGTTTAACAATTTCTAAAAAACAGCCTTACATGTCTAGGATGTGGAAAATCAAAAAACCATGGGATTCCCCTTGGATTTTTCCAATGGTTTTGTGAATTTGGGACATATTTTTTCTTATTTTAATCCATGACAACCGAACATATTATTATATGACATATTATTTCATTCAAAATAAGTGTTTTCACAAAATAATGTTTTTAACGAAACATTTTCTATTTTAGAGTTTGGAAAGTATGTTGTCAGTTTGAAAATTTATTAAAATATATTAAAATAATTTATATTAATAAAGTAACATGTTTTGTTCATGTTTTAGGTTTAAATAATTATTAAATAATTACTACATAATTATAAATTCATTAAACTTTCCCAAACCCTCAAAATGTATTTTTACTATTCATAATAATTTTTTTTAAATTCTCATAAATTCACCTTAAACTAAATTTTTTTTTGAGTTCATAAATTAATTTTTTATCATAAATATTATCTAAATATGTCAAATTTAACATTTATCTATTAAATATATACTTATTAAAAAATAATATTTTAAATATGCATAGTAAAATTTATAACACTTAACAAATTTTAATAGCATAATAAATTTTCTCTTATCATTTGGTTTTAAATAAAATTAATTTTATAGTAATATTTAATTAAAATAATTATTATTAATAATTTATTTTTTTAGGATAGTAGATTATATTTTTTCTATAATGTATGATTTGGGCTGAAAAATTAATTCCTAAAATTCCACCTTAATTAAACCAATATTTTATAAGAGAAAACTATTCTTAAAATGAAACTTATGGAATACAAAATATTATTTAAAAATATAATTAAAATTGAAGAATATAATTCCATGACACTTAACCCCTTATAAAACCCACATATTACCTAATGGTGAGGTGGGTTATGGTGATAGATTCATGGGGCAGCTCGACTAACATTGACAGAGTGGTGATTTCAAATGACATAAACTTCTCCTATAAGAAATTTTTTTCAACCTGTACTTTTTGATGATAAGATTTGGCATGGTAAAGAGAGGACCTCTATGATACTACATACCTCCTATGTTCTCTAAAATGAGCTTCGTATGGAATGAATCTACTGGTTGATGACATCAATCTTCCTCTTTACCTTAAATATCCTCTATCATCTCTACTTACAAACACTAATTATAATGCTAAAATTATTTTCAAGAGTAGTTTCTTACTGTCATGTTGAAAACAAATTAGACCAAAAATCATTTAATTATAAGATGATGATTATCACATTTACCTTTACACTCAATTCATTAATAAAGACATTTTGTTTTCTTATCTATAAAAATAATATAACAAGATTTTTCTCAAGAAAAAAATATCATTAAAATAGTTTGAGTCTTTGAAAATAAAAAAAAAAACCCCATAATTATCCAAAATGTAAATTTGGTTTAAAAAAAATCAAATAATTATCCCAATGGCTTCATAAAAATAAATAGTCTCAATTAATGAATAGACTTTGAAATAAACCCTTACCTCGGGTCCGATTTTCCTTGAATGTGCTCTAACATCCTTTATAATAAATTTTAATTTTTTATAATTCAATAAAATAACCATATTAAAACATATAATATCATATATATTTAACTATAACCTTTTATTAGTAGTTTATTAAAGATTCCTTATTAAATTCCTTGATTTACAATGTTAAGTGTCTAATTTTTCATGTAAGTTTCAGTTTGGTAGTTTTAGTCTTTTCATTATTCTCATGGATCCATAACTTCCAATATATTAATCACAATTTAAAAATAATATAAATTGATTATATACATATTTAGATTCATCCTTTTAAATAGGAGATGAAAAATGAATCATGTTGCTTCATGTAGGTGGTAGTCCACACGTACGCACAGGAGAGGTTTTCATTTTTTTAATGTTTGGAAGAGTATGAAGTTAAATGATATAATATTTTAAACTAACCATATTTTAATCATAGATATATATATATATATATTAAATATTTCCAAATTGATAACCATCAATGTAAAATGGGGATGAAAAATTAATTACATCGCTACATGGAAATATAATGATTTATGTTAGCACGATTGATGTTTTCTCTCTTCAATGAAAACCCTATTTTTTATTACACCTCAAGATTTAAAAGTGTGTTCTTTTTTTAAAAAATAACCTCTTGGATGTGCGGAGAAATATATAAAGTTATTGTGGAAGTTATTATATGATATAGGAGGCTCAAAATGTTTGGGGAAGAGAAGAGAATTAGTTCCCTTTTATAAGTTAGGGGACGGGAACTCGTAGAATTTCATATGTAATTTATTAAAATAAATTAATTTTAATAAAAATTTACTTAAAATTGACAAATTTTTTATATGGGGTTATTATAAGAAAAAATAATTTCATCTAATAAATTATTTTCATGTTTAGGTGATGTATTAACTCTAATCTCACTTCTCTAACCCTTATTAACCCTTTTGAAAATTTCCACAATATCAGTATTTTTACTATTTAAATGTCCTTAATATTTCTATAAAAAGAAAAGTGACTCCTTAATGATCCATCGATGATTCATTCAATAATATAAAATTCCCTTGGCTGAATATAGGATTTTTATGAATTTTAAATCGTATAATAAAATATTTTTTATTATAAAAAATCAATAATTTCATTTTTAACGATTCATTTACATTTATGTTAATGTCCTAAGTATAGTTACGGAATTTTAAATAAACCTTTCACACATATATTATATGTTTTTATATAAAAAATTCATCGATCATAATACTTCATCTAAATTATACTACTGTTAATATTTTTAAAATCATTTATTTTATTATTCTATTTATTGAATAAATTTTTTGTCAGTGGTAGATAATTATTTAAGATAATTAATTAAAAATTAAAAAATAAAAATAGATTACCATGTTAAAAAAATATTCACTACTAGAATATAGCCCTATACCCACGGTTTTAAGACAAACTATGGGTATACGGGGTGCTTTATACCCAAGGTTTACCAAAACTGTGTGTATAGGTATAGTATACGAACCGATACCCACGGTTTTTGGAAAAAACCATGGGTATATGTTTTTTTATGACCTATACCCACAGTTTACCAAAACTGTGGGGGAATAATGCATTTACCCACGGTTTTTGGAAAACCCTGGGAATAGAGTTTATTTTTCAAAGACCCATACCGACGGTTTTGTAAAACCATGGGTAGAGATTTCCCGTGTTATGGCAACAAAAAAAATTCACTGGACTCAAAAACAAATTGGCGGTAAATCCTATATCCACGGTTTCCCACCTATACCCACAGATTGAATTAATATATTTAACTATATACAAAAATGAAAACATATAACCGATGTAGATCATTTGGTTAATGGTTGATTCATAGTTCTGGCGGCCGGGAGATCAAATCTCACTGGAGTCTTTTTTTTAATATAGTAAGTGAGATTAATATATTTAAATAATTGTATATAAATTTTACAGCAAGATACATAGCTGGGTTGGTTAGGCACTGTGGAGTTTTAGAAGAAGACACATGATCGAAACCCACCACATTCTTTTTTACTAGAACGGATGCATATTAATATATTTAGTAAAATGCAGATATATATTAACATAAGTGTTGTACCCGAAGTGGTGAGGCGCATTGATTCAGAAGCCCTAGTCGTGGGTCCAACACCTATAAGGAATATTTTTGAACTATTTATAGCCATATTTTTACAACCGTGGGTAAAATGAATTGATAGTGTGGAAATGGATATGAAGCTTTGACATGGTGGCAAACAAAACTGTACTCATGGTTTTCCAAATTATGGATATAGAATGTAGACCTATCCTAACGCCATGGTTTCCCAAGATTCCCAAAACTTTGGGTTTAGTTCATTTTTCCGGTTGTAAATATATATATCAATTGAACATTTATAACTGAACATATCATCTTTTTATCCATATATCAAAACATTTATTGATATTAAAATCCATAGAGGGATTTTTTGTTTATTCTCTTCATAAAACAATGTAATGTTCATTTTCAATAAAAAAATGGAACAATGTTTCCATTTATTCTAAACATCTATTGGTATTTCCAAACTCCACTCATCTAGAATGATAAAGTAAAGAGTTTAAGAATGATTAATTTTTTATCCCAATGTATTAACCCAAATTTACCCATTTTACACTTATCGTGGTGACATGTATTTAGAAATGATACTATTCATAGTAAAAAACTAAAAGGGAAATGAATACCAAAGTTTTTCATCCTTATTCAAAATATTGAATCCATTTTTTAATATTTAATTCACATAAGTGGGAAATTTAAATTTAAATTTATACCCACACAATGCAATGAAAAGATATTTTCAAGAAAAAATGTTTTCTATAGTATCAGAAGTATTTATAGCAAATTCCAACATAAAATTAAATTCAATTACTTGAATAGGATTCTTAATAATATATTTGATAGAATATTACTTTTAAACTTGTTTTAAAAAATGTAACTTTTTAAATTCTTTAAATTAAATGTTAGTTTCAGAAAAAATTAGTATTTTTTAATACCCTTTAAACAAACAAACTTTTCAAAAAAAATTATCAATAAATCACTTTTAGATAATTAAATAATTCTAATCTAAAAATTAAAGTTCATTTTTTCGAAAGATTTTTTAAAATTTTCATAAATTAATTAAATTATTTATCCATATAAAAGTAATAAAACCCATTTTTTTTAAAATGTATTTTTAAGGAATATAATGATTTTACAAAAAATACTTCATCTAATGTCATTGTAATTTTTTTGAAAACACTTATTCCTTATTCAATCCACCAATTTATTTGCTACTTTATAATGGTATGAAAAAATACTATTCATTTATACTTGGGGTTGCATGTATAACAAGTTTTCTAGGAAGAGAAATATATCATACAATATCAGTGTGTTATTATATATTATAGAATAAACAGCCGAGAATAATGTTCCACATGCAAATAAAACATTCACATCATTTCAATGCTATTTTTTCAACTATCTTATTCTTAGTTTCAACACACCGAAAACTATACCTACGTAGAAACATTTTTTTAAATAATATAATAGTTTCATGATGATTAAATTTGAAAAATTCAATTATTTTCATATATGTGAGATTTGTAGGTGTTCCATTCACTCATAAAGTTAATAATTCATACTTATCTTTATCCATTAATTTGAACATCACATCGAACTCCATATCCTTTATATCAAACACCATCTCATGATCAAAACATTTGAGGATGTCATCTCACTTTTGAAAACTAAAGCTATTCTAAAGATTTATAATTGAACAATACTAAAATCCAATATCAATAACAAGTGAAAACATAATATTTTTTTATTCAATTTTTCCTAATAGTCCTCTCTAAAAACATATTTATATTTTAGTTAATAAGATGATAAATTACTTCATGAAGATTTCTCTTATTAGGAGAGTCTATAATAGCTTTATCCTTTCCTTTCCTAACTAGAGTAATATAAATATAATCCCTATTATATTTACCATGTTATTGATTTTAAAATTCATATTATTTTCTTTTCCCAGTTATCTAAAATAATATGAAAATAATATACCAACAATTAATAATCTATCCTAGTTTGAATAACTTCAAATACTGAGGATAAAACACTCCCTTTGATTTAATATCCTATTTAATATGAATATATTGTAAAAGATATTATTCAAAATAAATTAAGATTTATAATTAACGAAGTAACATTCCACTATATTGATTATACAAAGTTGTATGTAATAAAAAATGACCCACACATCAAAATTCAATTTGATGTTCAGAAAACATTAAAACCATTCTATAATATGTGTTTATTGTTATGATAGTATCAATGCAGTGATGTAATCTCATGGCCCATCATAAATTTATATATCTAGGCTTTCATAATATATGTTCCTTCCTTATAATGCATTCAAAATTAGTGTATCCTAGAAATATATCTTCATACAGTGTCATGTAAGTAACATATTCTCACATTACATTGTCAAATAACCTATATATTATGTAATATCATATTAAAATTTTAGATAGTGATATAGATCAAATGTAATTTCATGTAAAACATAAGATATCATTATGTTCAAACATTTCTGGAGGTTCTAACTATCACAATTTTCTCAAGAAAACATATTCATTGTGTCCAATTCACCCTTTTTTTAGAATATGAAGCTATAATTACTCTATTATAGGACAACATTAAAACTATTTTAATATAAAAATAGAACAGATAAAATTTTCAAATTTTTATCATTGAAATATTTATTTTTTTCTTAAAATTTTTTTTAACTTCCAATGGAATATAAAATATGTCAAATTGAATTTTTTTATGAAAAGACTCCAAAATTATATCTTCTTTCATCACATAATCTCTAATAAAATGATATATCACATCAACGTGTTTTGTACTTGAATTATAAATTATATTCATTTAAGTAGATTTAAACAATGAATTATAGCAAATAATGAACATCCTATAATAATTCAAACCCCACTAAGATAAAATTTATCTAAACCAATGATTCTTCTAATAAAAACATGATTATTCTATATACATGGTCTAATATATTAAAAAAGCGACTGAAAGATACTTCTTATAACTCAATGGTAACAAAATTTTACTGAGAAAGCGAAAAACTCTACATGTACTATTTATATCCATCTTGAAATATTAAATGTCTGCATATGAATAATTAATCTATTTAAACTATGTATCCCATTTATAAAATAATCGATGTTTAATAAAATATTTTACATATATTATTATCCACATAAAAAATTTAAATGAAATTCTATTGAATAAAACTAAAACCATTGACGAATAAAGACACAATAAAATTAATCATATTTGGTAGCTACTAAATATAAAAGAGTTACAATAATTCCTATAAATTATTTATGATAAACTAATTTACCATGATATCCTTCATCCACTCTACATAAATTTATAATAGGTGGACTCGTGATCTTATAATAATAAAAAATGAATCACTTTAATAATTCATTAGTATACTTATATTGATTTAGAAAAATTATATAATCTATTTTATATATTTGGAATCCCACAGTGAAATTTATCTCCCCCATTTAACCCATTTCAAATTCATTAGTCAACAGCTCTGGAAAATAATTACAATGAAATTCACTTGATAAACTATATACAATATCATCCATTTAAATATGAATAATCAAAAAACATCGAGATTGTAACACCCCGAAAATAGTTACCCATAGTCGGTACATTGTTACATAACATTGTCATGATATAAGTAAATCATGTCCCGAAAGACTGATCAGTTTAGTAGCCTTGGAAATACTAGATACATTCATAAGTTTGACATTACATTATAAAATGAGAAACTACAACAACATTGTTTCCATAGACCATACTCATATCCCCTTAGACTATCCCTGAAGTTCAGTCATAAAATACTTCTTCGTATCCTGGGAAAATGAAACATGAGAAAGGGGTGAGATCAAATGCTCAGTAAGAGTAAGAAATAAAGCAGAAGATAAAATAAACATTAGGCATGGTGAATAATTTAAAACACATTCCTTTATATATAATTAACATGAACACATTATGGAAGGTATATGAGATGAGTAAATAATTCCATAATAAAACATAGTCATGGTTATTCTAATAGTCGAATAACCACCTGAAATATCAATATCAAATCTCATAATGATGGAATGCAAAATGATGAACATCATATCCACATAGTCAAGGCCTTGTGCCGAGACTACAAATAAGATTTTGTCAAGGCCTTATGACAAGACTCTAGTTTGTCTCTGGAGACCTATCGATGCATCAGGGAGCAATATCGGGATCCGCCTATCACTTACTAATTCCAATGCATTCCTCTTATTAAAATTTTGAAACATAACATAAACATTTTTTTTAAAACTATAATACGATGTGTCAATACTCTGTCCACAAACCGTGAATGATATAAAAATTGTACAAATACATTCAAACATAACTCATTCAACATAATATGGATGATTGTATTGAAAAAAATTACCCTCAATCGAGAATAATGAAGGATATTGACATAGATGAAAATCATCATCAAAATAATTTGATAGAAATATCCCCCTTTTTCTTCAAAACATATAAATGTCACACTATTTTTCAAGAAGTCATTTAAAAACATATTTTTGAATCAAAGTTTCCCATTCCACTTTGAAAATTTATAAAATTAATTTTAAATTTAAAACATGAATGTCCATATAAATAAATCCTTAAAACCATTTTTAAAACATTCACATTAATGGTAATGATTTAGAATAATAAATCTTTAAAACATTTAAAATGATATTTTAGTTTGAGTTCTTTACCAAAAGAGCGAAACTTGAATACAAATAATTGAGGTAATAAAAAATTTATAATATCATTAGAATACATGTATTCATGATATACTATGTCAAATTACATTATATAAACTATATAAAAGTGAATTGGTGTAAAACAATAAATAATTCTCAATTGAATGTAAATTCAGAAGAAATATCTTATAAAGAAAATATCCATAGGTTAAGGATAAATCAAAGAAAAATTAAGGTGTGAAAAATATAAATACACCCAATATGATTGGATATTTAGTGTAAATAAATTAGAGTACATTCACACAAATTATTGTAAAAAACACCAATTAATTTGATGTTTAACTCAATAAATGGAGATTGAGTTAAAATAACTCTTTTCAAGTTCATATCGATGACTTGAGAATTTATCAGTGGAGAGATTATGTATATCAAAAGTATATCCAAATAAAGGGAGTGGAAATTACTAAAAAATAAATTAATAGTGATTCCACACATAATCATGGAGTAAAATAATCAATGAAGTGTGTGTAAATCCGAATGAGTGGAAATTGAAATTTGAAATTCCCTTACCGATTTGGTAACTTATGAAAACTAAACCCCATGAATGAAGTATCATACAATGAAGATGTAAATACCAATAGAATAAAATATATTATAAAATTAATACAATAAGGGGAAGTACATACTCTACACAAAAGGAAATAGTTTCCAATATAGCATGAATCTCACGGAAATAAAAGTGATATGAAAACCCCTTACTTCATTGTAATCAATCGAGTTGTTTAAAAAAAGTTTATAGCCACCAAATGAATCACAGAATACCAAGAATATAAAGACAATCAGGATAATATATATATAATGGCAGTACGCAATATACCACATGCAATAAATAAGTGGTGAACAATGTAAATCTCATATTATTACAAGTGAGATAAGAAACCTCTTACCTCAAGTCTGGCTTGTCTTGTATGTTCCTTGTTCTTCTAAGACAATAAACTAAAGTTAATTTCTACATGGTTTAGAAATTTTTTCCATTTTATTAATCCTTTTATATCACTTATTACCTTTATATAACAATTAGTTAATTATTTGAGTTCATACTGGATATTTTATCGATGTTCGGAACTTGAGTCAAAAATGAACTTGTTATTATTACAATATTTCCATGTGGTCAAAAGTAAATTATCTCCAGAATGATATAAATTATTTATCTATCATATATATATTATATATCCAGTATATATATCTATTTATAATATTACATAACATTTAGAGATAATAAATCAACTATATCGTTCTTGGATACGGTAATCTGTACGTACACATTAACACTACTTTCAATTCTATTTTATATTTTAATGGAATTAAAATATAATGATACATATATATATTATAATTACAGTATAATATCATATATAATATCATTAATTACATCATTTATATGTCACACATAAGGCATTAACAAGTCATATCATTTTGAGGGGGCGGTAGTCTGCACTTCCCCAAATGAAATTATCACTTTTTTTCCATAACGGAAACCATAAAAAAATGATGTAAATAGAAAATACAGAAGAATAAATAAAACATAAAAATAATATATATATCATACATAAATATATTCTCATATTAATTTCCACCATGAGAGGTGGTAGGAGATAATCGAACAATCATCATTTCGTGATATGTTAGTTTGCCATCCACAAAATCTGTATGTTATTAACCCATTAGATGGAGGTGTGTGTAAGTGTAGTTCGAATCCTTCTCATAAAAAAATCCAGTATATTTATGATACTAGTGTTTTTATAAAATAAAGTAATAAAAAGTGTTTAGGGGGTTCGAGGCATAAAATAAAAGAAAATAAAACAAAATAATTTAAGAGAAAGTGTTTCCTTTAATTTTGGTAACTTCCTATGGTTTGAAACAAAAAGACTTCTTGAAGTTCCTTCTGCCTAAGGTAAGGCTTCTAGGTGGAATAGGGGGATCTTGAGAGATTATTTTGGTAGTGGTTGGATGTGCCAAGGGGCTTGACAGGTGTGTGGAATGGGTTAGAAGTGGTGTCCTTTAATAAGGGGGGGGGGGTTCTTTAGGAAGGTGTGAAAATATTATTTTGTATATAGTGATATTCGGTTTCTAAAGGTCAAAAACTAATTAAAGACGAAGATATGATGACTAATTGTCGAAATAAAATCATCCAATAATAATTGTACAAGTTTTGGATATTTTTTTAATATTAATAATCTTATTTATTTAAATCATTTACTAATGAAGTAAATAATACATCATTATTGTGTCATAAATAATTTAATATATATGATGTATAAATATTATAAAAAACTACCACAACATATAAAACATTTTTGGATTTCCAATGAAAATTTATAGTCTAAAATATAATTTATATAACCCCTTGTAAAAATTAATTTACTAAAGGATATTTGTTGATGTCATTTTTGTCTTTACTTTAAGTTAATTAATCTAAAGTGTCATTATCACTTTAAATTGGCTCAATGGGGTCCCAAAATCATCCCAAAGATTTCCATGGTCATATATAACTCAAAAAATAAGGGTAGGTAAAGTGTTAAGTTAATTTTGTATTATCATAATATTATTTTTACCGTTAATTACCCTATTTACCTTTAACCTCAGTAAATAAAAGTAAAAAGTTACTATTCACCAAAAAAATATTTTCATCTTATTAAACAACGTTTTACTTATTAATAACTAATATGTATGTAGGATTTTTTAAATTCAATTCACAGAAGCGGTAAAATTTCATTTAAATGAAAAAGACAGTTTTTTGAACTTCCACTAAGTAGTTTCACTATTCATCAAAAATTGATGTTTTCCGGAAAAATACCAAAAATTCAGCCTAAGCTATATTTGGTATTCCAAATTAAAAAATGATGTCTATTTTACCAAATTCAAAAATAGAATTTTCATTACTTAATTTGATATTAATTCCCATTGTCAAAACAAATGGCGTGTTTTTAAGAAACAATACCTTTCAAAATATTGACACTTGTTTATGTCCAATTTCAAAAGTGAAATTAATTCCAATGACCACAATTAGATTAAACTGTAAAAATAGAATCTAATTAAACTTAAAAATCATTTAAAAAATAATATATCAATATAATTAAATTATACTAGAAGGAAATTTTGTATTAAAATATAGTATTTTCACTATTAAAAAAATGAATTTCATCAGAAATATACCAAAAATTTACCCAAAGTAAATTTTGATGTCCCAATTCTAAAGAAGAATTTTATTTTGTCAAATGGAACATATAAAAGTGACCAAAACTAGATTTAAATAGTGTTCTCCATTAAAAGGCGGTAAATCAACCTTTTAAAGTAAATTATGTCTAAAATTAGATTCATTCACATTTTAATCCTCTAACATTTATTGGATAAATGTAAAAACATTTAAAAAACATATATAATAATTTTTTAGTTAGTTCTGTTCATTACCTCAATTACAATGGCTAGGTGTTAACTACCATTTAAAATAATAATATTATATTATTAGTGGGAAACGTAAAATTTCAAAGAACCCATTGTTGTGTATATGGTATGCCATCGAACATAGTGTCCTATTTAATGTATAATAAATATTTAGTTCACAAATATAAATTTAGTGTTCTTTATTTACCTAGGATGTTACATCCTTTCCCCCATTTCGGAATTGCGTCCTTGAAATTTTAAAACTGGGCATGGAAACATCATTAAAAGTCCCTCATCGGAAAAGAGTAAGTAAATCTATCACTTTAAAAGTAAGAAAGAAAATTACAAAGGTCACCAGAGATAACCCATACTTGGATTACATGTAGGAAAACATGTATATAGAAGATAAAATAAGTGTCATGTTCTGATGGAGAGGGATAGGAAATAAGATTAGGTGAAATTTAACAAACAAGAAAACCAAAAACTTGTGATGGGATAAATGGTCATTAGTTTCCTAATAGGAAAATTAAACGGATAATTTTTTTGTTTTACATTCCATTTAGTAAAGATACGGAATATAATTATGAGATCGACTAATAACATAAAGATAAATACTTACTTTTTAAGTATAGTTTAATTCTTTAATATATTTCTTCCACTAACTCATATTTTTTCAAATTATGAGTATTCAAGGTGACTTGGTCAGACTAAAAGAGCTAGAATCAACATATAGAGAATCACATGATCCAAAAAGAACAAAAAAAATATTTAACTTGTCTTTAGAGATTAACCACCACCAAAATGGTTAGTACAAGACCAGATGATCTCCAAAAAGGATAATACTTTAGAGAAATAAACACTGATTTAATTTCTAAAATTAAACAAAAAATACCCCAAAGTTAAATAAATACCATTCAATAAACAATTGTACACAAAATTCTTCATTATATTCCTTAATAATATTGAAACCCAAAACATAAAAGAATTTGGTTATATAGTCTTCCACGTTAAATTGTATTCCAAATGACATCGACTATCCTTAAAGTTGCATACTCAAAAGTAAATTACAAAATCACATATTCTCTATAATAGTTTAATAATTTCCAGAAATAACCCAAAATATAGAAAAAATTACCCCATTAGTCCACAAATTAAATCCCATAGTATTCTATTTTCCTTAGGTATGTAGAGTTCCCCACAGAGCGAACGTCTTCCAAAATAACATTTATAACTTAATCACCAAATCGTTTTCCTATACTAAGGACATCCATTTAATAAGACATATGATCCCAAATAAACTTACTGTTGATCAATAATATTATTTAACTAAAAATAATTAGTCACACTAACTAGGCACTTCATGTAGTGTAGTGGTAGGTGATAAATACCAATCACACTATTATTGTGGGATCGATTCCCATAGCTTTGTCTGATGCAATGGGTTGTCACACAGTCTACGTGTTGTCCTTTTTTAAAAACTATATAATTTTATAATATTCCCAAAAATGATATAGATTACTCAAATTATTTATAACATAATTTCATCACAAATGTTATCTCATACCTCTCATTTTCATTCCCAAATTTAATAACTTTTAATTTCCTCAAACTCAATGATAATATAAAACCAAATGGTTATTTATAGCTATATCTACAAGAGAAAAGATAATTCTTCCTCAAATATCATTTTCACATGACAAACTTCAGGGTTACAAATACAAGAGAAAAGTCTTCCAAAGTAATAACATAAACAAAGAGCACTAATACTTTTCAAACATTTCTCCATCCATTTACTTCAACATATATTCTTCCTTGACCAAGAGGATATCTTATAGAATAGGGAATTCACATGGGTAATGGCCAGGTCCCCTACATTTATGGAAAATTTCTGTAAATGTATTCTTAGGACCATTTTTATTTTCTTCCATAGTACTCTTTATTTTTTCTCAGTAATTATTTACATTATTTCCTTCTTTCCCACACATAAAGAATTTCTTTATTCCATTAAGACACCTTCCTAGGTGTCTCCTTCCACGTTTCCTGCATTATTCATATTGATCTTTCTTTTCTCCATGGTCTTCACTACTGGAGGTCTTATCATTCACCACTTTTCTCTTCCTTTTTGAGTATGGGTGTTGGTTAATATATATGGTGTTGATCATATTTTTGGAAAACTAATTCTAAATGAACATGATATCTTTTACACCCATCAACATTCCATTTTTTCTCATTTCCACCACCGTTCAAACCTTGTACATCATGCTGAAAGTTACAATGACTTCCTTGGAATCCAGCCATTGACAAAAACCAGAACGGATTATGTGAGTAAAAAAAATTCATAAAATCATTTAGAGAATAACATTACACCTTATTTTCTACTTAAAACACCTTAGGATTAACCAAGGTCATTTATTCCCATCTTATATTAAAATACATTAAATTGGTTTGTAAAGAGAATGTAAATTATCCTAAGAATATGCCCCGGTAGTGTCTTAAACAAGAGTGCAGCATGGCACATTGTCATGTACAAAGATACCCCGGGTCAAGCCCGAAACTCCATGTCAGAGTTTTCACTCATAGTTACATCATATCCAGAGCCGCCTCAACCTGATTGTATCTAGATAGGGATGTAATTATTGAAAAATACACAAAATCTCTTTATTACCAAGATTCTATGATGTTATTCTATTCTAATCCTCAAATTGTGTCTTAGGGTGATGTGCTATAATCAGAGTTTATCTAAATCTAGTTTCCAAGGTTTGTAATAAACATCCTCAGATACCAACTGCAACTCCCTGACCCTAGTTACCTAGAGTTGGTGCATTATTACTTGACATTGGCATTATACAAGGAAATCATGTCTTGAAAGACCGGTCAGTTTAGTATCCTTATAAATACTAGATACGTTAATAAGATTTACATTACACTATAAAATGAAAAACTACAACAACATTGTTTCCATATACCACACTCATATCCCCTCAGACTATCCCTACAGGTCAGTCATAAAATACTTCTTCGCCTCCCAGGAAAATGAAACTTGAGAAAAGGGTGAGCTCAAACTCTTAGTGAGAGTAATGAATAAAGTGGATGATAAAATAAACATTAGGAATGGTGAATAATTGAAAACACATACCATTACAAGTAATTAACATGAACACTTTATGGTAGGTATATGTGATGAGTAAATAGTTCCATAAAAAACATAGTCATGGGTATTCTACTAGTCGAATAACCACAAGAAATATCAATATATAATCTCATAATTATGGAATTCATAATGTTGGATATCATAACCACATAGTCATGGCCTTGTTCCAAGACTACAAAGAAGATCTTGTCAAAGCCTTGTTCCAAGACACTAGATTGTCTCATGAGACCTATCGATGCATCAAAGAGCAGTAGTGGGCTCCACTCATCACTAACTATGTCTAATGCATTCCTCTGATGAAAAGTATGAAACATAACATGCACATTCAAATTAAAACTAGTATAAGAAGTGTCAATACTCTATCCACAAACCATGAATGGTATAAAAATATCACATCCATAGTCAAACATAACTTATTAAATAAAATATGGATTAATGTATTGAAATATATTAACCTCAATCGAGAATAATAACGGATATTTACATAGATGAAAATCATCATCAAAACTATTTGAGAGAAATATTCCCCTTTTTTAAAAAACATTTAAAAGCCACACTATTTTGTCAAGAAGCAGTTTAAAAATAGATTTTTGAATCAATGTGTCTCGTACCAATTTGAAATTTTTTTTAAAAAAAAGTAATTTTAAAACATTAATGTCCATATAAATAAATCCTTAATATAATTTTTAAAACATGGACATTAATGAGAAAGATTTATAATAATAAATCATTAAAACATTTAAAATGATATTTTAGTTAGAGTTACTAACCAAAAGAGAGAAACTTAAATACAAATAATTGAGGTAATAAAAACATTATAATATCACTAGAATAAAGGTATCCATGATATACTATCTCAAAGTAAATTATATACAATATATAAAAGTGAATAAGTGTATAACAACAAAAAAGTCTCAATAGAATGTAAATTGAGATGACATCTCTTATAAAGAACCTATCCTTAGGTTAAGGATAAATCAATGACGTAATTATGTGTGAAAAATATAAATACACTCATTATGATTGGATATTCAGTTTAAATCAATCAGTGGACATTCAGACATTTTCTTGTAAAAACAACACCAATGAATTGGATGTTTATCTCAATAAATGGAGAATGAGTTAAAATCACTCTAATCAAGTTCATATCGATGGCTTGAGAATTTATCAATGGAGTTATTATGTATATCAAGAGTATATCCATAGAAATGGTAGTGGAAATTACTAAAAAAATTAATAAATTATGATTCCACACATAATTATGGAGTAAAATAATCAATGAAGTTTGTGTAAAGCCCAATGAGAGGAAATTGAAATTTGAAAATCCCTTACCGATTTGGTATCTTTTGAAACATACACCCCATGAAAGAAGTATCATACAATGTAGATGTAAATACCCATAAAATATAGTATATCATAAAAATATACAATCAGGGGCAATACATGCTCCACACAAAAAGAAATAGTGGCCAATATAGCATGAATCTCACAGAAATAAAAGTGAGATGAAAAAACCATACTTCATTGTACTCATTCGAGTCATATGAACAAAAGGTAATAGCCACAAAATGAATCACAGAATAACATGAATATAAATAGAATCCTGATAATATATATCAAATTTCAGTACACAATACTCCACATGTAATAAATAAGTGGTGAATAGTGGAGATCTCACGGAATTAAAAGTGAGATAAGAAACCCCTTACCTAAAGTCCGACTTGTATTGTACGTTAGTTGTTCATCCTGAATAAAACAACTATGTTAATTTCTAATTTATTAAGAACATTTTTTCAGGTTTATTATTCCTTTTATATCACTTATTTCCTTTCTATAACAATTAGTTAATTATTTGAGTTCATATTGGATATTTTATTGATGTTCGGAACATGAGTAAAAAATGAACAAGTTATAATTTGAATTTTTCCATTTGGCCAAAAGTCCATTATCTCCATAATGATATACATGATTTGGATATCATTTATATATTATATATCTAGTATATATATATATATATTTATAAAAGAACATAACATTTGGAGATAAGAAATGAAATATATCTTTCATTAAGATGGTAAGTCGTACGTACACATGTACGCTACTGTCATTTCTATTTTTTTATTTTAATGGAATTAATACATAATTATACATAGGTATATTAAAATTAATGTATAATATCATATATAATATCATTAATTCCATACTTTATATATCTCACATAAGGCATTAACGAGTCATATCATTTTGAAGGGGCGGTAGTCCGCACATCCTCAAATGAAATTATTGCATTTTACCCATTATAAAAACCATAAAATAAAGACCTAAATTGAAAATAATGAAACATAAGAAAAAAAACATAATATATAAATAATACATAAATACAGTCTCATATTAATGGACACCATGAGAGGCGGTAGATGATAATTGAACAATCATCATTTTGTGAGGCGTTAGTTTGCCATCCACAAAAACAGTATGTTCTTCACCCATTAGATGGAGGTGTGTGTAAGTGTAGTTCGAATACATCCCATAAAAACATCCTAGTATATTGAGGATACTGTTTTTTTCATAAAATAATGTAATAAAAATTGTTTAGGGGGTTGGAGAAGTAAAATAAATGAAAATAAGACAAAAGAATTTAACAGAAAGCGTTAAATTTAATTTGGGTAACTTCCTTTGGTTTGAACCAAAAAGACTTATTGAAGTGCCTTCTGCCAATGGTAAGGCATCTAGGAGTAAGAGGGGGATCTTGAGAGATTATTTTTGTAGGGGTTGGATGATCCATGGGACTTGAGAGGTGTGTGAAATGAGTTAGAAGTGGTGTCCCTTTATAAGGGGGAGGAGGTGTTCTTTAGGAAAGTGTGAAAATATTATTTTATTATAAAGTGATATTAATTTTATAAAGGTCCAAAACTAATTACAGTTGAATATAAGAGGACTCATGGTTGAAATAAAATCATCAAATAAGAATTAAAAAGGTTTTGGATATTGTTTTAATATTAATAATCTTATTTATTTAAATCATTTTTTAATGAGGTATATAATACATCATTATTATGTCATAAATAATATAATTTATTTGATGTCTAAAAATTATATAAAAAAATGATATAGGAAATAGCTTTAGATTTCGATTGAATATGTATAGTCTAAAATATAATTTATATAACCCCTTGAAAAAATTAATTTACTAAAAGATATTTGTTTATGTCATTTTTGACATTACTTTGAATTAATCTAATGTTTCATTATCCCTCCCAAGTGGCTCAATGGGGTCTCAAAATCGACCCAAAGATGTCCAGGGTCATAAATAACTCAACCAATAAGGTTAGGACAAGTGTTTAGGTAATTGATTAATATTATAATAATATTTTTACCTTTAATTACCTATTTACCTTTAACTGTGGTAAATAAAAGTAAAAAGTTACTATTCACCAAAAAAAATTCACCTTATTGAACCACATTTTACATATTAATAACAACCATGTATGTAGAATTTTTAAAATTCAATTCACAGAAACTTTAAAATTTCATTTAAATGAAAATTTTAGTTTTTTTAACTACTACTAAGTGGTTTCACTTTTCATCAAAAATTGAAGTTTTTCATAAAAATACCAAAAATTCAGCCTATGTTATATTTTGTATTCCATATTCAAAAACGATGTCTATTTTACCAAATTCAAAACATATAATTTTCATTAATTAATTTAAAATTAATTCTTGTTGTCAAAAACAAATGGCGTGTTTATAAGAAACAATACCTATCCAAAGATTTACACATGTTTATGTCCAACTTCAAATTGAAATTAATTCCAATGACCTCCATTAGATTAAATGGTAAAAATATAGTATAATGACACTTTAAAATCAATTAAAAATATAATCTAACAATAAAAATAAATTAGATTTAAAGGAACTTTTGAATTAAAATATAGTATTTTTCACTATTCAGAAAAAATAATTTTTTTCAGAAATATTCCAAAAATTTACCCAAAGTAAATTTTTATGTCCAGATTCTAAGAAAGAATATAATTTTGTCAAATGAAATATATAAAAGTGACCAAAACTACATTTAAAGAGGGTTCTCTATTATAAGGTGGTAAATCAACCTTTAAAAGTAAATTATATTTAAAATTAGATTCATTCACATTTTAAGCCTCTAACATTTATTGGATAAATGTAAAAACATTTACTAAAATATATAATCATTTTGTAGTTAGTTATGTTCATTTCCTCCATTACAACGGCTAGGTGTTAACTACCATTTAAAATAATATTATTATATTATTACTGTGCAACATAATATTTCAAATAACCCATTGTTGTGTGTCGGGTATGCCATCGAACATAGTTTCCACTTTAAAGTAGAATTAACATTTAGTTCACAAATATAAATGTCGTGTTCTTTATTTACCTGGGATGTTAAAGAGATTCTTATTAATAATGAATTGGATCGAATATTATTATACCAAAATATTTCTTATAAATAAGCTATGATAACCTATCATAACTTGGATAAGGTGAATATTTTAAAACATAAGTATAGTTTATGATATTAATAACATTTTTTTTCTTGTCATTCTTAAAACAAAATGGGTTCCTCGTATATAAATTTTTGATAATATATCCACTAAAATTTAACTTTTCACATACATATTATATAATTTGAATCTTTGATATATTATATAATCAATTAATATCTTAATATATTCTTACCTTAAAAATACTGTGAATGTATCACAATATTCAATGATTTATTCTTGACTATAAACTTGAGAACCCATTCAGGATTTGTTTCTCAAAATTTGGAAACAATTATCTTGTCTATTCATAAAAATACGTCTAGTCCCAATCATTTTTTCCCTAATGAAATTCAAATAATTTCAATACCTTATAACCTATAAACACATTAATCTCCTCTTTTGTATACATAACCTATTTTTTTTATTCAAAGAATATAATAAATCATTTAGATAAAAATTGATATCAAATAAATATTTATTCCAAGATTTCATATAACATTATTGGTTAGTAATATTGAGACAACAACTCTGATAACTATTTTAATGGATTGATATTTATGTTTCACCAAAATACTCTATATATTGGGTTAATTATCCCCATCAATAGGTTTGGATACTTGAATATGTGTTCCCAAAGATAGAGAGTCTTCAATATTATTATCTCTAAAGACTTCAATAATCTGTTGCACCACAATATATTTATCCGACATATTTTTATCATCGAATTTGATATAAAATGGATCATTAATAACTACAGTACTCTAGTTATAATCCTTTTTGTCTTTAAATTTATCACCATATCCAAAAAATATACCATCATCCAATTTAGAAAAAAAATTATCTAAATTATCCTCGATACTGGTATGATAACTTTTCATCCAAAAACTCTAAAATAACACGCATTTGGTTCCCTTCCTCTCTACAACTCATAGAGGGTATTTTGAGTATAAGTAAGTTTATGATAGTATTTTAGATGTAATAATATATATAGACATCCTATGAATAAAAATAAAAAGGAAACCCATACTCACCCAGCTTGGTTTATCAAATTTCATAGCATGAATGGACTGAAGGCCTAAATGATTAATTTATTTCAATATAATCCCATTTCAAGGGAAAAGAGGGAAACCCACACATGACTCCATGGACTTAAATAAAATCATCCCAGATCAAAACTACATGGATTCCCCCCTCCTAGTTTTTACGTCATTATGGAATGAATGTATATTCACATGGATTATCTACTATCTATCCCATGTATAAATGCATGGTCCTCGCACGGATGGAAGATCCATACCCTCTCGTTCATCCAAATATGGATAGTCATTATTTTTGAATGCTAACTGGTCAGAATCATAATGTGGAGCTATCCATGTAGTATTTTTAGACATTCCATCATCTAGAATGAAAAAATAAGCCATCTGAAACCTGCTCCATACTGCATTACCAGAATGTAAACCAAAAAACCATATTAAAATTTCAAATTCAAATCTCTTCCATGCCATCATAATTCTTGAGATGCCTAACCACCTTGAAAAAGTCACTGAATACGTCGGACATCAACACACTATCAAGAATAATCCATTATATCACCCAACTTCTTCAAGATTTGAAAAAATCATCACGAATCAAACTCTAAGATCACTTTTTATTGAGATGGTTATGTATCCATTTTCATTCTAAACATGATTTTTGTATGTAGAAAGAATAGAAAATTTTGTATTATTGTGAACCAAAAAATGTTACCATTTTAAATCTATTATATTCACAAACAATAACAAAAACACATTTCTTTACTCAAAAACTCAAAATTTTAGTTGAAAAAAACAAGTGAATATTAATAATATGATGTGGTTTGTTGGGGTTCAATTTTTTGATAATTATAACGGAATTAATTTTTTTATTTTCCTTCACACATGGATCACAAACTTGAAACATTCATACTTTGAGTTTGTTTAGGTTTACTCTCATTTAACACTTATAATATAAATGAACTATTCTTAAATTGATATTCCCTTCCCTCTTATTCAATAAAACACTATTTCTCTGTATAAAATTAATATACTTTTCTTATTTAGCATTTATTTTAAAAAATTAAATTTATAAACATTCTACTTATATTTAGAAAACATATTTCACAGTCATATTTCATACTAATGTATTTATCATTATTGAATATTACATTTATTCAATCGTTATCTAATTGAGATATACTAATCAAGTTATGTAATAATTTCTCAATATATAGAACTTTATTTAAAATCCGATAATATTATATACCAACTTCACTGAATCCTTTCACGTTGCTTATAGAATTCTCTCCAAATTCTAAATTTCCTATGTCACGTCTTCTATAAGAAATCATGCCTTCTAAGTCTCCAATAATATTCCTAAAACATCCAATACTCATGTACAAAACATCCTTCATGATAATTCCAATGCATTATTATTCAAAATACAAAATAATTGAACTTTTTTGGAATGCATGCATCATTAATAGTAATATGAGTAGTTATAAAATTCTTAGGCACCCATAAATACTTAAAAAAGGTATTATCATGGGTCATGTAAGCAATTTATTTATAGATATATGATTTTGTGTGTCTCAAAGATTGTGTATGGCTAATATAATGTTCACTAACATAATATTCCTATGTCCAAAATTTCATAAATGAATTGTTACAGTAATAACTGTTGAAATTTCTAACAAAAAATATTATAGATCATGGGAAATTGTCAACTGTGTCTAACATTATTTTTTTCTTACTTTATTGACTAATGTCATCATCATATCAGAGTATTCCCAACATTGTACAAAATTTTCAATATATTGTTTCAATAGTTCAATCTCACTTGAAATTTTCTAATCATACTTTATAAAAGGACACAAATCATCACATATATTTTCATTTATACTAAAATATTTATTCCTTAACTTCTCATTATTTTGAGACAAACCATGTTTTCCCCAAGAAGCTTCTATTTACATTCTTTGTGTTTCTTATATAACTCAAATATTTTAATTATATCACTCAAAAAATAAATATATTTTATGTAACTCATCAGTTATAGGTTTATCGTAATCAGAATCATTATTGATGACATGGCCATAATCAAAACATAAACCACAAACCTCAGTTTTAGTATTCATTAGACCAATGTTGTCATATTCCTTCATGGATCTAGATTCATTATTTGAGTTTAAATATTTAATACAACTCTGTGTTGTTTCCATTTATCTTTCTTCATTCATCTTTAAATGTTTCACTATTATTTTATTATTTATTCACATACAGTTTTTTTTAATACATCCTTTATTTCTATTCACAAAACAAGTAAAATTTAATGTCTTAAAATTAGAACTAGAACTACCTTTCTTGTTTCCTTTGAAATGATCTCCTTAGTTTTTTTAATAATCTTATTTAACTTCAATTTTCATCCATATATAATGAAAAACCTCCCACAAGTTTATCATCCTTATAGTTTTCAAATATATGTGGCTAAAAATTTGATAATAAAATATTTATATATTTGAAAGTTACAGCTTTATTTTTTATTTTTTCTACTTCTTCTATATTATTTTTTTATGATGCATATTGTATTAATGAACTAATATGTTCATCAAGTTTGTCCTCATTTACGGTCTTCCTTTCATCAATAGATATTATCTTAATGTTTCATTTCTTTTTTATTTATTTTACATGATTTTACATCGTTATAGTGTTAGACAATTTTACTTTATGTTTTCTCACTCTATTCACAGTGCTTGTGAACCTATGAATCATTATATTTATATTATTGTTCCATGAAATTTTGAATTATTGGTACTCAAATAATGGATCCTTATTTCCTATAAACTTTTAAACATAATGTACTACACTATAGAGTTTATAGTGTCACTAAATAAAAATACTTGGTGATGGAATTCTTATTTTCGAACCAATTAAATATTTTTCTCAATGCAATGGGGTTATTTTTGAAGATCCTTAATAAGAACAATAATATTTAATATGAATGAATCACTTTTTATCTATTATTGGATAGTAACCAGTTATAATATTAATAGATCAATCTTATAGATAGTTAAAACATTGATCCATCGAGTATAAAAATATTAGGTCTAAACAACACCCATTATACAATTTTGGTAGGATCATATATCTACAAGGTATTAGCTATAATAAAAGTTTATATTTGTTCATTTTTCCATTTCTTCATATCATGAATGAATTATACATTAACCCATGAACATTTATGTATCAATCTATTCCAATAATCTATAAAACACAACTATTCCATCGAGTATGTCAATAATACAGGAATAACTTGACGGAGGTTACACAATGTTGGTGTAACCATCGTGAGGAATATTTTCTATTGATAAATACATCAAAATACACCAAGTTATCACCCAGCTGGGATTATTACATGGCCATTAAATGGTGATTAATTTTCCCTGGACTGAAAATTATTGTGGAAGAATTGTATGAAATTAGAATGAGACAAAATAATATCTAAAAAAAATAAAATCATTCAAATTAATGAAATGGAAATAACATACAATTTCGATAGAAATTAAATTTGTTTGAGGAGAGAGATTCTAATGAAATTTAAAATAACATTAAAACATTCTAAAATATTGAAATCAGGTTATCTAATTTATATTATTAAACATAAATTTCCATGTTCATTAAACATTAAATTATAGAAACTGTTACAGGATCATAATAAAATAATTAAAAAAACAAACAAAGAAGAGAATAAGAGTGGTATATATAGTTATGAATAATGTTTGGAAGATACGCAATCCTTATATCATGGTATTTATATACCAAATATTCTTCCTTCACTTTTGAAAATTATAACACCATGAATGGAAGTGGACACAACTATTTATAATTAATAGGGGCAATTCAGATTCCCTCCAAATATATCCTTTTAATGTTTACACTTTTTTGGCCAATGAAAATAAAAAATATTTAAAATTGATCATTAGGATACCAATTATCTTTTATATACTATATTTTAAAAAATTTCATTCTTATTTTTATATTTAAAAAAAATATGCAAAATACAATGGATTTAATTTTGTTTTTTGAATGACTATTGGGATTCAAATATTCCATATCCCTATAAAAATATTATATTGAAAAAATGAAATATTAGCATCTATAAGTTATTTAATTTTCCATTTCATTCTTACATATCCTTATTCAAAAATATTGATCATTTTTATTAATGACTTTGGTAATAAACACCCATAACTATAATTGGTCAAAACAGTTGATAGATTTATAAGTTTCATTTAATTATTTTATTGGGATAATTAATAGTGAAATTGATCAATGATATTTTTATAAATTTTTAAACTACTTTATTTAGTCCTTTAAATTTTGTCTCAATGAATTTGGTATTTTTTATCTTTCCAAGAAATAAAAACATATAGTTTTCCCAATAAGAAATACAAAAGTATTGGTTCCTCTTCCATGATAAAAATAGGCATAAATTTAATAATGTAGCTCCAACTCCAATTCAATTATATATGGAAAAATATTCTAGGTATCATAAAAATAAGTCGTCACATTTGTTGAATAATCATATAAAAATATGTGATTGGAATAAAAAATTTCCCTCCAAATGGTTAAATTTAAACAATTACATCATGCTATATTCAATATCAAAGCTGGAATATTATGAAGAAAATGTTATTGTTTTAGAAAAATATAATGGTATAAATTTATTTAGAAATAATTATTGAATTTAAATTATAAAATCTGACACACTTGTTCTAGTGATCAATCTCGAGCATAAAAAATAACAAAAATATCAAAATTCATGATCACTGATTGACCAATCTCAACATTTTATTCCCATTAATGATAATGTCTCCTAGGATGTTCCCTCATCCACCATGCATTTAAAAACACATCATTCCTTAATTATGTCCGATATATATTCATTTTTCAAATAAAAAATAATATTTAAATAATGATCTCACACAGATTTACTCATTTCACATTGATAAAAAAAATTAATGGACTTCCATCATTCACTAACCAAGAGGTATATTCTATGAGTTTATTAGATATCTCATCCTCCATTCTCATATTAATGTGTTGATTTATCATGAATAATTATTTAAAGGGATTTTATATGGAATATGGGATATATGTAAATTGATAATAAGTTGGAAATTGGGAATACATCAACTTGGAAAATATGATAACCCTTGTCTTTAGTACACCTTAATTCGTGATTTTTTACAAAAAATACAAACTAGGAGATAGAAAAATATAATTTATTTTGGAAATTAGTTATATTAAATAACCACATAAATAAGAGGCACATTAGCATTATTGAAAAATTCCTTAACATAATCATAATATTCCTTCATTCCTAAATTTGTATGGGATAACCAGGTGATATACATAAGAAAAAAGTGAGACATGAAACTCAGAAATAAAATAAAATAAGAATAACATTATTAAATTATTTCATGTTATACAATAGGAATTTCAATGGGACATATAATTAGTGAAAAACATTAATAGAAAAAATGTGGCATGGTACAGTAAGAAAACATAAAGGCAATATGGGGATGTTGCAACAACTTTAAAAATGATATCATTCGCATAAGTCAATGTTAAAAACCAATAATTTAGAAAATGTTATTATAATAATAACACAAGCATCATTAATGTAATCTCATGAGACTAAAACATTACCCAATGCACTGGGGTGCTATTTGGGAACACCCATCATAATCCAATCATGTACATGCATAAGTGTGATACATATATAATATGGAATGAGAAAATATTTCACTACATTTAGTTCCATGATTAAGTATAATGGAATAAATATGTTTAATTTCCCAGTAATAGAATTTTAGCTATATCTTAGTTAATACCCTTCCACGGAAATACTGATGGAATCCACAATAAAATGGTTTGGCATGGAAAAATAAAAGTGATAGTTTTATAGAATAATGACAATAAATAAAAGTTCTTTGAATGGTTTATTGAGAGATAAGGGGGTATAACATAATTTTAAAATATAATTTATAGTAAGAGGTATGTGGAAAAAAATTATCAACATTAGGAATTGGAAATAAAATGTATAGAAAGATTAAGATGCTTGAATAAATAAGAGAATGAGAGAATACCTTACCTTTAGAGGGTGTTTCAAATAGATTGGGAGGAGAATATTGAGATGTTTAGGGAACCATCAAAGGAATATTATAATGGTAGGGGAGAGTAAGGATATAATCCACAGTTTATTAGATATGAATAGTGGGATCCTTCATGGGTTTATATAGAAAAATACATGGGAGTTCTTTATTATTTCCCATACATAAATTTTTGACTCCATATAATATAGTAGTCAAAACCATAAACCATATATGGATTTCAGATAAATATGAGTGTCCTTCATTATTTTATGAGTCCAATGTCCCAACATAATACAATTTTACCCTTTATGATGTCTAACTAAATCATATTTATAAAGAATTGATTTTAAAACCTTAATATAAAATATATGTTTTAATGGATTCATAATGGCTTTATAAAATTACTCAAATAAACTAAAATCACATTATTTTAAAATTAAGATATATATTTGGTCGTTAATACCTTTTATATAATTTATTACATCACTTTTTGTTCATTATTATTTCATAACATGCATTGTACATTTATACTATAATTAATTGTTACACTAAAATTTGACTATTTTAGAAAATTATGAAAAAATTATTATTAAAAATTTTCAATGTTCTGACTCGTAAAATAATATCAATTTAAAAAAAACTATTCAAAAATTTTTATTTTTTAATTTTAAAATAATAATAAACATTGATTAAGAAATGTTGTGTTTTGGGACAAAAACAATTTTCAAACCCTTAAAATTTTAAATTTGATATCATGAAATGTATTACCATTTATATTTAATAAAAATTATTTTATTTTATTATTTTACTAAATTAAAATTTATTTTTAAAATTCATGAATTAATCAAAATGTAATTTCTTGATTGAAATTTAATTTTACACAAAAAATAAATTATTTGTCTTTTCATATCAAAATAAAATAACATTTTTAAAGTAACCACAGTAATAAGTATATATAATAATTATTCAATTGATAAGAAAATATATGTATTTATATTATTAGTGTCTTGATATAGATCCCTTTTTTACACATCAAAATTCCTTGAGGGTAAGGTGTGTGATGCTGGTATTTTTTTTGTGTGGTTTGGCATACATGTTTTGGGTCATGATCATGGTAAGAATCAAATTCTGTTAAAAATGGTTTCTCTCATTCATTAGATGAAGGATATAGGAATTTCCTTTATTAAGGGAAATTCATAGTGGTTCTATTTATCTTAGAATCATGGAAAAATGGGCTTCATATTGTATGATATTACTGGTGGAGGTCATCACTTCATTTGTCTATGATAATAGGATATATAAAACCCTATATTTATGCTAGTAACATGATCATTTTTCAATGAAAATATTTTCAATAGTTATTAATATTAATGGTATTATAAATTATATTGGATAAAACCAAAGGAGTGAATGTATTTTCTATAAAATTAATATGATATTTAATTCAATCTTAAAAGGAATCTTATTTATAAAATTTTGAGTCATTAAAATCTTCTTCCCTTTAGAAATTTCTCCCTTGATGACTCTATTTCTCATACCAAAATACATGTGGGCTGTTTTGTTTCACTACCTCATCTGACTCCTTTGTCACATCTTGAAATGTTTTTTTTCTTCATATAACTTTTACCATATGCATTTTATTATTTCAACAAAAATTTCCTCTAAGGGCTATGATCCTTAAAGATATCTCTTTATATTAAATATAATTATCCAACTGAACCACCTATGGATTCTTCACATGTTATATTTCTGGTAGGTACTTCACAACATGAATATAAGTAACACATCATGTACTTGATATGAGTTAGATGTGAGTCATAGTCAGTAGGCCATCGCTCTGATGCAATCAAAATTCTTAAAGGGACCTTTTTATCCACGACTAAGATTCCACTTCTTCCAAAATCCCATGACATTACTCAATATAGATATGTTGAGTAATATATTATCTTCAACTTCAAACTCTAGGACTCATTGAAATTTTTTATCATATCTATTATGTTGACTCGGAGTAGCCTATATGTACTTTTTAATGATCTTGACCCTTCCTATAATTTCTTCAACCATTTTAGGACCCCATAGTTTTTCTTACCCAACATCATAGCATCATGTAGGTGTTATACATCTATTACGATAAAGGGATTCATAGTCTTGAGTTTAAACTATGATTTTATGTTAATGACACTAGAGAAAGATGTTGGTCCCATACTCCTTTAATGTTAATTGATCATTATATCAACATATCCTCATTTGTATGGATAGTCTTATCAAATTGGACTTCTATTTAATGGTGGTAAGATGTGAAAAAGTTAAACTCACTATTTAGATCATTTATAAAATCCTCTGAAGCATAGAGGTAAATCTTAGGTCTCGATCTCATACAATCGATAGTGGTGTTCCATGAATCCTCACCACTTCTTTAACTTATATCCTCACTTGTTGATCATGTGATATGTTCTCTCAAATTTCAATGAAGTGATTAGTATTTGTAATATAATCCACCTTAACCCATATATCATTATTTCCTCTTGATTTCATGGGAGGACTAGTAATAAATCAATTTTTATTTTTTCCCATTTCCATGTAATAATGTGAAATGGTAGTATCATCCCCTCCGATTTTTTTCATTCTATCATTCACATTCCAACATATAACAACCCTTGATGTCAATTTTGAGATCTCCATTATCATATTTTCATACCAATAGTTCTCTTGGATATCTCGATACAAAAATATTCTCTCTGGTTGGATGGATATGGTTAACCTATGTGTATCATCCAACAGATCCTTTTTAAAATCTTAATTTTATAGTACATATATACATAAGAAAAATATTAAAAATCCATCATCATTAATTTTAAAATTTTTGAGTTTTACTTTTCTTATAGATTCCACATTCTTATGAATTTCTACATCATCCCATTAAGCTTAATTTACCTTCTCTAAAAGTGGTGGTTGAGTAATCAGTTCTGAATGGACCATTGATGTTCTTTCCTTTATGATGCCCATGTCCATCCTTTTCAACTCTATGATGATTAGATCCTTATCAATTATCATAAATGATAAAATTGAGGTATCCTTTTTACATATAAGGTCTAAAAATTAATTTTATTTTCCAGGATAGTTGTGGATTCGATAATCATAGACCATAATCATATCTAACCTTTTTTGTTGGCCCATATTCATCTTTTTCTATGTGAATATATAATAGAGGGTCTTCTGATATGCATATATTTAACAGTTCCCATAAAAGAGATAATGTTGCCATATTTTCAATGTGAAGATTACTACAACCAACCCCATATCATGTGTTGGGCGTTATATTCACAAACATTCAATCTCTTTAAGTAATAGGTTATCACATTGTCATTAAAAATTTGTATACATCCCAATACCTTCATTAAAGAATTTTTTTAAATAATAAAATTTACCCACTTATTGGCAGCATAAGTTTAAGTAAAATTATAAGACTCTTTTTCAATTACTTGAAACTCACTTTATATTTATTATTAAAAAAATCAAACCTCTTCTTAGTTTTCTTATTTAAAGGATTTTAAAATTGAGAAACAATTCCAAAAAACATCACTAATACCAATCTAATACAAGGAAACATCGAGTATTTTTCACATATGTTGGTCACATTCATCATTCAATTTCATATCTATTCAATGTGTCAGCATATATACCATTATATGTGATAAAATTCGCAATGAATTATACTTACTTAAACCATTACTCAAATTTACATTACTATTCACAAAACTTCTTCATTAGTATGGTCTTTATCAATGTTCTCAAATTCTTTTCAATATCCTCTTTGATATTGCTACATATTATAATATCATCTAAAAACAACAACATATTTGTTTAGGGAATATTTAAATACCCTATTCATCTATTCCCTAAATATTTTTTTTGAATTAGTGATTCCAAATGACATTACTAGGAACTAATAATTCACATAACTTGTATAGAAAGAAATATTTGGGATATCCACTTTCTTCACCCTTACATTATAATACCCTAACTGAAGATCCACCATGTAAAAGTATTTTTCTCTATGTGGATGAGTTAATAAGTCATCTATCCATGTAAGAGGATACTTATTCTATATTGATATATTGTTTAACCCATTATAATCAATTTGAAGGTGCATTGACCCATCCTTTATCAGGAAAAAAGAGAACCGGTGCACCCTAAGGTGAAACACTTGGGTGTATGAGCCCTTTAACTAGATTCTCCTTAGTTTATTACTCATCTCATAATGTTACAAAATACCCATTCTATATATATTAATGGATATTGGAAAATCTTGGTTTATAAGATCGATTAAAATTAATCCTCTCATCTAGGAGGAAGATCATGCAATTCTTTGAGAAATACATCAACATATTCCCTCAAAAATGGAATTTCATCAAGGATGATCTTAGATTAGTCATTTAATCTTGATAATAATTCTACTAATTCCATAATATCCATTCTTGTTATGTTGGTTCTAAATAATATTCATTAACCTCCTTGCATTTGTATATTATTGGAGAATGATTCCTGATATAGTGGGTGATTTGCCTCTCATAAAAATTTATATTGTAACTATAAAGATATCAAATTCATATGCATAAATTCATCAAATTCCACTAAAGGGAGTTTTACAATTTTCTATGGGAATTTTAGCCCATAAATTTGGATAGTGGAGGACTTATATGTATAAGATTTAGAAATTTACACATTTCCATTTTTACTAAAAGATACGCTTCCATGCCTTGTTATATTGTTTTAATAGTTTTAATAAACTATTTTCATCTATAGTAATTAATATAACTAAAATATAAAATTACATTCTTTGTTCTTGAATAAATAATTACTATACCTATCATCACTTCATTGTCAGAATCCACCTCGCCTATTGTGATGAAAATATGTCTCCCTTACTACCTTGCAGGTAGTTGGCATTGATTTTCTCTAGAAACCATGGGATTGGTCTATGGTTCACATAGTGACTTTTTCATTATTTATGAAACATTTTTAAAAAGGTTGAGGTTTGACTGGACCATTCCTCTATTCCATTACATCATTTGGTTTCTCACCTCATCATTTTCTAGCTACGTTACCTTTCTTATTTCACCTAAATCATTTCATTGTCTCCCATAGACAATTTCTTAGGTTCTTCATTCAACACATTTTTTATGTGGGATTTTTAAATTTCTTAACACCATATTATTTCTACATCACACTGCCAGAATTAAAGTCCAATTTTTCCTTATTATCTATGTGGGGCCATTGAGATTAATTGATCTCTATTTCATCTTTGATAGAACATCGTATAATTTCATTATAGCTATCAATGTCCTCAATCATCATGGATTTTTTATAATTCGATTTATCCCAACAAAGAGGTGGTCAAATTGTCATTTAGGTGTAACAATAATGTTGGAAGCATATCATGAATGTATTAGGATGTTGTGCTTGTACTCCCGTATAGATTCATTAAATTTTTTCTCAAGGGAAAGGAAATAACATTCCATTTTAAGTATTAAAGTGTGAGGAAAATGTTTTTATGAAGACAATTTCTGGAATTCCATCAATCACATTTTTTATTATCTTCTATGATTTTAATATTCCTGATAAATTTCCACCACTTAATAGCTTCTAATTCCATAAAACATCTATTATAACTGTCTCTTTCTCAAAACATTAAAGGATGTAGATGATCATCAAAATAGAGTTGATCCATTTCTTTGTTTTTATGTTATCATACGATTGATTGAAATATAATGTCTGTTGTCCCACAAAGAACCCAATTGCAAAATTCCCTTTCTTAAGGGGATATGGTAACTACTCCATATTTATCTTTCTATTAAGAATGTGATTCAACTATGAGTGTATCGTCATAATGATCACAATTCGTTCACCCATAATTTTGGGAAACTCATTTTTTTCATTCATCACATTTCCCTTCACATAGGTTATGTACTAAGTTCCACATATTTATATCCATTATCTATAATCAAGGGAAAATTTGGGGTGAAAATTTTTAAACTATTATATATATAAAGTGGAATGAACTTATATTAAAAGGATTATTTTAAAATGTCATTTATTTCTTAACTTATGAATTTTTAGGCTCTAATCTATGTTATTTGTAATATATTTCATAACATAAAATTTATGTAATTATAGTGTTCCTCTAATTTTTTTAATTATATTGTAATATTACTAAAGAATGCGACCTAGGAGTTTCTTTCCAAGTATGTAGCGATGCTGATTGTTATTCACCGGTTCTTAATTGATTCTAGCTCAATACAATATTTTTTGTTGTTAACCTTATGTAGATATGTTCCAAAGACACATCCTCTAGTAGTATCCATAAAAATGATTTATTTTATCAGAAACCACTTACTCTATATTTTATAAAAATAAAATATGTCTTATTTTTAGTCTTATCTCTAAATATTTCTCGAACTTTTCTAAAATTCTAATCCCAAATATTAGTAATATCTCTTTTCAAACAAACTATGAAATACCATGTATTTATTAATTATTTATTATTTATTTATTATGCATAATACAACCCATAAATCAAGAAAGATTGTATGTTTGGTAATTTATGTATGTTATATAACCACTTAAACCGAGCATGATCCATCATTTTTGAAAACATCCATAACATTCCTATAATATTCCTTCGTTCTTAAAATTGCATTGGATAACCTAGGTACATACATAAGAAATAGTTGGTCTATAAATACCATTAAGGTAATAATAAAATTACATGAATAAAAAATTACAAGATAAAAAAATGAATTTCAATGGTATATAAAACTGGTTATAATTAAAAATATGAACCTTGAGGCCAAATATAGGGATATAGCATAAACACAATACTAGAATGTGGAAAAACACTAATCATGAAATTATAAGCATAATTAAAGGTTAAATACCATGAAAAATAACATAATTTACTTATGATAATATCAAATTCACTATACATAGTCTCTCATGAGAATAAAACATTACCAAATTCATTAGAGATCAATATGGGAACACCTATCATATTCATATCATGTACAAGCATAAGGGGGCCACATTGATCATATAACATAAGAACATATTTGATTACATTAAATTACATGTTAAAGTTTTTTAGAATAAATAGATGGAAGAAGAAATAAAATAACTATTGGTATGTCTCGGTGAATACCCTTGATTGTAAATAGCGATGGTATTCAGAACACAACGGTTTGGCACAAAAAAATTGTACTGAAATTTTAGTTGCCTAACGACAGTACATTAAAGTTTATAAAAAAGTTTAATGATTTTAAAATGGGTATATCATCATTTGGATATAAAATATAGTAATATATTTTTATAAAAACATATCTCAAAATTTGTAACTAGAAATAAAAGTCTTGATATGAAGAAAATCATTGAATTAATAGGATAAGGAGAGGATCCCTAACCTTCAGAGGGTGATTCCAAAATCATGGGAGGAGGTTCTTGAAAAATTGGTGGAATTATATGACTACACCAGACAAGATAGGGTAGAGTAATTTAATTATTCATTGTTTTAAGTGAATGATAATGGGGGCATGGGTGGGTTTGTATAGGAAAAGATATGGGAGTTCTTTATTATTTCCTAAAATTTGGTATTGGATCAATATAATAATGAAGTCATAAAAACAATCCATAACATCATTTTTTCCAATGTATTTTGAAAATTAGTAGTCTTATTAAATATTATATATGGAAAAGGTAAAAAAATAATTAACTATTACCCTCGGTGATGTGGAATAGATTAAGGTTTTAAAAAAATTGATTTAAAAACATTAAAATATAATTTAGGTTTTGTATGATTCATAGAGGATTTATAAAAATAATCAATCATCCTAAAATCACATTATTTTAAAGTTTAAACATATATATGTCCTTTAATAATTTTAAAGAATTTATTATAACACATTTTGGTAATTATGATGGCATAATACACAACGTATATTTATACCGTATTTATTTTTTACCCAATAAATTGATAGTCTCAACAATTATGAAAATGTAATTACTGTGTAATTTCAACTTGTTGATTCCAAAAATAATATAAATTTTAAAAAAAAAATTATTTTTCTAAATAAGTTAATTTTTTAATTAAAAATAATAATATAAATATATTTTGAAATATTTGGTTTTTTGAAATAACATTTTTTGGACACTTTTAAAAATAAAAATTGACTTTATAAAAGTTATATCATAATCTTTATATAATAAAAAATAATTGAATTCTTTTATGGAATTTCCATTTATATATAAACTTTTTGAATTCATTAAAAATTAATATCTTAATTGAAATTTCAAATGACACAAAAATAAAATATGTGTCTCACCATATTAAAGTAAAAGAAATTTAAATACTAAGAAAAATAAGAAGTAAATATAACCATTATTCTTTTGAAAATAAAATATTTATATTTATGTTATTAGGTACAATATGTATAACGATTTATTAATGTATAAAACACCCGGATGGTAAGGAGTACGATGGTTATATTTTTATGGGGTGATTTGGCATACGTTGATTGGGAGATAAACTTAATGGTCTTGAACTTCTCCAATAAATGGTTATTCTAAGTCATTAGTTGTTAGATCTCCACTTGATCTTTTTCATGGAAGAAAGCTTTGTGATTCTATAATGCTCATAAACTGTTATAAATGGTGTTCATAGGGAATGATCCCATAGATCCATTCCATCACTTCCTCTATCTGTGTCAATTGGATTTATCCAAACCATATATTTATACTAATATCATGATCACTATTCAATAGATATATCACCAATGGTTATTTTTAAGGGTATTTTAAATTCAAAAGGATAAAACATAGTAAGTGAATATGTTTTCTATAACCAAAATAGGGAATTCAATTCCATCATAAATAGAATATTATTTTTAATTTTAACGGTCGTTTCATACAAAACCATTAATAACCAATGAAATGGGATATAAAAGGATATTAAAAAAATACAAAATAAAACACACACTTTAGAATGAGAAAAATTGTATAAATAAATGATATAGAATAAATATAAAAAATTTTAAAAAATAATATGATTATAAAAAGGTAATTGTTACTATTTTTCTCACTTCTCAATGATTTTTTTATTTTTAATTCATTTTTCCCATGTTTTTAATTTTTTCAGTTATTTTTTTAAAACACTACTAGAATGATATGTATCAGAATATGTGATAGTAAATGTAAATTTATTCATTCCCAAACCTCTATGTAATAAATCCTATACCAATTGATTAAGAGGATACATGTCCCTTAGAAAATAAAACTGGATGTAAATCTATTAATATAAATCCATAGTGAAATACATTCCCCCAAAAACAAATTTCATCAAATCATGCATGAAATATTTACTTGAATGTTTTGGGGGACAAGGTCTTGATCCTGAAATGTGTTTATCAAAAGGGGGTCATTATTGACTCAAAGGGGCTTCTAAAATGAGGTTTAATGTATAGTTATGGGAGTCTATTTGGATAAATTTATTTTCATGTGTAATAAAGATTTACACTTTCTTTTTAATTAACATAAATGTATAGAAATTCATCATGAAGTACAAAAAAATCTAGATTCCTAATCATTTGTGAAAAAAGATAAGGATAAAATATTGTCATAAATTAAATTGGTATGAAATCTCAATTTTTATTTCAAGAAAAGGGGAAAATTTCATTTTTCTAGTCAAAATTTGGCTACTCAGAATGATATATTGATTAGAATAAAATGAATAGTTCAATATTTTAAATAAAAATGAAAAAATATTATAAAATAATTATTTTTACTCATTCATAATTGATTAGAACAATATATGAATTTATTATGTGTAATCTTGATTTTTTTAGAAATACACACAAGAAGGAAGGTAAAAGAATTGTGAAGGGGGTGAAGAGAGAAAAATATTGATATATATATATATATATCAAGGGATACAGGGAGAAAGTTGTGTTTCCTTTTATATATTGGGTTGGACACCTTCTTTATTTAGTGGATAACATAGAACACGTTACCCATCTACGAATATTTTAGTTATCCTATAAGAACAATAAATTCATCATTCGTTTAAATGAAAATTAATATGAAATGATATATTTATAAAAGTAAACAAAAATGTTGGTTTCCTCCAATGAATCCCTAATTTTTTTAACTACATTAAAATAATTAAAGTAGACTCCCCATATTCCAATAGTAGATTATGATACCTTAGTTTAAAACACAACATTTTCTCATCTCCTATATGATTCTAGAAAAAAACATTTAAGAGATCTCATTACTCATTGAAGAATTTACATCTCTGTTTATAGAAGTAATTTTGATTTAGTAGGAGTTGGTAACTAAGTTAAGTATTCCCTCTTCAGTATACAAATTGAGGAGAGATATAGAAAACTGGTTGTTGGTCTTCTATTCTAGAATTCAATTTTCATCTATTTCATTTGGAGAAATGGATTCTTGATGGATGTTTAGTTTTGTTCCAACATACTCATTTGAATAAATTGGATGTAAAACATTATTCTACATATTCATTCAAAACACACCAAAACAAGTGATGTATCTTCTTTATATTCGTTATTTAGATTTTGAATCCTTTTTTATGAGTTTATATTATTAAAATAACTACAATTATTTTATAATTAATCTGAAAATGGTAAAATAAAATTTAATAAAAATGATAATCTTATCATTTTAATGGTTTAAATCATAACATTGGTTCCTAATAGAGTGCCTCCTGAAATCCACAAAAATAATATAGAAATTGATTTTAATTTTTTATTGATTCATTAACCTCTTATACATCGTATTTAGAAAATATATGGAAATCTAGTGTCATATATTGTTTTATTACCATATTTTTATGAACATTGTGAAATTATCCAAATAACTCATAGAGTTATGTACGCAAGGCTTTAAGGAACTCTTGATCAAGAGCCTCTTTAAGATCCTCAATGAGTTCCCAAGATACTTTATCTGCACAATTACAGTTACACATGCATCATAAATTTCAGGAGAAAAGTATTACTATTTCATATAAATCAAAGGGGCCATAAAAAATAAAATCCATTTGTAGTTTTTATTTATATATTGTTATTTATGTTTTCTAAAGAGAAAAAAATAAAATGACTTATTTTAGCACCATTCTTGGAAATGATACTCATTTTAAGCGCATTAAATCATCAATTATTAGCCTTAAATTTTTTAATGCTTTTCTATAATGTATAGAACATACCTTGAGTTGACTCTTCAATTATGGTAAAATTATATTGGAACCAATTAATGTTTTTTTCAATGAAATCTTTGGGTATTTTGTATAATAATATGAAAAAACATTCAATTTAATATGAATGAAAATATTTATAAAAATTTTGGATATGTAAAAAAATTTAATAATTAATGGATCCATATTTTGGAGTATAAAAAGATCATTTAAAAATAACATCCACTATAAAACTTGGGTATTATACAGGATTTATATGTTATTGTCTAGAATAAAATATGAAACATGATATTCCATCCAATTCCAAATATCATTGATGAATGGTTCATCAATCCATGAAATTTTACGTGTCTATGTGTTATAATAATCAATAAAACAAAAATATTCTATCAATCATGTTAGTAATCTACGATGCAGTTGATGGTTGATTCACAACATTGATTTAATAATCGTGAAGAACATCTAATCTCCCTCAATCAATCATCACTAAGAAGGGTCTATCCCAGAAGGTATTTTTAATCATATGTAAAAATGATGATTAATATTGATTTATATGTATATTATTGAGGGACAATGAAAGGAATAGTGAAAGGAATAAGATGATGTTTAAAACAAACAAACTCACACACATGAAAGAAATAGAAATAACAAACACATTAAATAAAAATTAATGGTTTTTTAGGAGACATATTACAAACAAAATATAATATATCTTGACAAAATACAAAAAAATATATCTTTATTTTAATCAAATATTTTAAAATAATAATTTCATTAATATTAAACATTAAATTTTAACAACACATAAATTATTATAAGATTGAAAAGTGAAAAACGATGCTGAAAAAAGAGTGGATGAAGGATTGAACTAGTTATAACTAAAGTGTGGTATATCTTAATACCACATATCAATGTTTGGATGTTCTAAATATCCTTCCTTTACTTATAAAAATTTTAACCCCATAAAATGAAGTGGGGGAACAATTTATAATCAATTGGGGTGGCTGGATTTACCTCAAATTTTATCATTCAAAATTTGACACCTTATTGACCAATTATAAATTAAATATTTAAACTTAGACATATATAATATTTTTTATGTAAATATTATCTATTATCCCAAAAAAATTCAGGTTTATTTAAGACATGAACTATATATTATGGAAAATTTTACTGTTCTTCCAGACACATCACATTACTATAATCTAGCTTCTAATTAATATATAACCTCATGTAAATATGATATCTAGAATTTACTAAAAATATTTAACACCCATGGAATTATATTCACACAAAAAATTATCTAATTTATACAAATTTTTTGGGAGATGTGGCCTCAAAACTAATATTTGACCAAAATGTCAAAAAAAATTAAACATAATTTAATGATTTGGTTAGTTTAATTAATTATAGAATTTTTCACTGATTTTTCCCTATTTTGGAATGTTTTTGTTCCATGAATGGAGTTTCAAGGTATTTGGGCCAATATATTTTTTCCAATAAAAACATTACAACGTCCCCATGATGTAATATAAAATATCTTAAGTCTTTTTCCCTGATATAAATGTCCCTATAAATGACCAAGTATTCTCTAGGTCTATTTGAAAGATGTGTACAAAAAAATTCTAGGTCACCTAAAAATAAATAATTAAATTAATATTATATTCATTTAATATTTTATGATTAATCAAAAAAATCTATCTAAATAGATTAGTTTAAAAAATTATCACTTTTATCATTAAATATCAAATATTAACTCTCTTAAACTTTTCAATACTAGGTTGAGTAAATCAAAAATTTATCTAAATAGAATGATGAGTATTATAAGAAGAAACATGTATAAGCACGTTTTTTTAATGTAAACATATTTAATATTTATGATTTCATTTTTTTAAAATCTCCATAGACACATCATTACCACAACTAGATTTAGGGACCACATTAGGTAGTTGGTAATGTTTATCCACTGAGGTCAAATACTCAATTATTTGTTTTTAAGATATATTATTCCATATTATTTTTCTAGTAACCAAATAATTTTTATCATTCAAGGGTGGATTTTTAATAATAAAATCATCAATCAAACCTTATACATCTATTTAGAATAAAAGTTCCATTAATTTTTAATTTATAAGACATAAATAATAATATAAGAATTTCTAAAATAGTTAACACTCTGATTCTATTTTATTTCTCTGAAGTGTATGTGGTTAGATGTTAAGAGGGGGTTGAATTGTAAAATATAAAAAAATTAGTGTAGAAAAAAATATTAGAAAAAACAGAGGATTTTTCTAGTATTTTTTGTCACATGTATATTATATCTACTCTTCACACCTCTATACTCTATAAGATATACATATCACACTACAATCTTGATTTCTCAAGCGGATTCACATATCTTTAACATCATAACTTTTCTAATTGAGGTATAAACATTACCCAATATGCATTTTTATCGCGTGGGGGAACAAATTATATACATGATTAAAAATGAAATAGAATAATATTAATTATTTATTATTTAATATTCATGTGCTTCAATATTCTTAGGCACTATTATCAGTGCAGTTTTCTATTTAATTGTAATTTCTCATCATGTTTTCAATAGTTTCTTAAAAATAACTAATACTAGAAAAATTTTCCATCACCATTTAAACCACCCAGTGGTATTGATTAAAACCTTGAATTTATGTATCTGGTTACACTAGTTAGGTGGATGATTTTTCCCTTTTATATAAATGGGATATTATTTAATAAATGTTATCATTGTGGTCCATGATTCCAAAATTTTTTAGTGAAGAGAATTAGACACCAGTAAACTAAAATACATGTACCTACCATAAAAATACCAATGAAGATTAAATTTATACCTTGGAAATTAAAATCATTATAAAAATTTCATTCGACTTTTATAAAAGTGAATTCATAGGTTTGACGTGTTATTCAAGATTCTAAATTTGATGATAAAATTTTGGGAATGATTTCATAGACTATATTGACATCCCACTATTTAAATGAAAAAAATTAAATTAATTTTCCAAATAGGACAAATTTTCATTGTAAGATAGAAAAAATAATATGAAAACATTTCTTCTTCTACAAACCAGTTAAATATTTCTATCTTGGTGATTTTATTCACATATTTTCAATGTATGATAGTTGCACTGGTTTTTGGGTCACAGTTGCAAAAGTAAACTTCCCATTAACTTTCCACACTCCCATAATTTTTTAATAAATTAGTATTATTTTTATGTATTGTAGAAATAATCATGTCTCCAAAAATTATAATTTAAATTAGTTTTTCTATTGAAAATAAAACATGTTCGTATACTTTCAGTTGTAATGTTTTATTGTTGCTTTGTCTACACAATTTTTTTCATTTATGTTCCCAGAATCAAAATAAGGCTTAAATAAATCTTCTTATTCTTATAATATTATTCTATTAAAATAAATTGTTGATGTCATTTCCTAATGGTGTGAATTATTCACACCATGAAGTTAAATTCTTTACATAATAGTAGAGAGTTCATTGTTTTCAAGTTTTCTCTTTTTAGATTTTACCTTTATGAGATAACATCCATATTCCAATAAGATAAACATATAAATATAGGGATAACACCAACAAGAGTTTATATAATGATGTCTCAAGGGTCCGTATTGGAATTTATTTTTTGTTAAATTAATTTCTAATCACTTCTTTAGTTTATAATTTCATTCAATGATTATTTACTCCTTCATACTCACTAAATTTATTTGTTATGAATCATTAGTGTTAAATAAATCCACCTCTATAGACTGTTAATGAAAATTATTATCTACATATTTAGGTTATTATACTTGGGATTTTGTAAGTTTTAAACAAATGATGGATTAGTCCATTTTAATCTTTCTTTCTAAATCACTATCAAATTTATTAAATTGAAATTCATTAAAAATAAATTCATCCAATATATTCCTAGAAATAAACTTGGTTCAAAACATTATCCTAAATTTAATTCATGTCGGTATTATTGAATTATAGTAGTGTAAATTAAACTAATATGGTAGTTGGAAACATTATATCCAAGTCACTGTATTTAAGTTTCATGAGTTTATAGGTTATATATTAGGTCTCCCAGGATTTGAAAACCCAATATATTCTTTAAGTGACCAATTAAATATTCTATATAAATTTAGTTGATCCATATTTTTTTTATTATTAATAAAGATACAAGTTAGTCATACTATAAACCATCATTATATTCTCACACCATTTCTCTTTTCTGACATAAATTTCAATTATCTTTTCTCTTTTCCTGGCCATGTATTTCTTCTTATATTTGTAATTAACATAACGTTTTAGTTAGGGTGTATAATTTCAAGGGTAAGGAGTCAAGTGAACTTAGGATTCTTCTTCCATTATATCATACTACTCTAAAATTTATTGATTCTAAAATTTAGTTCTCCCATATGGAGGATCATCCATATATTGAAATCATAAAATTGGGTGGAAACTAAAATATAAATACAAATGAGGATGCCCATAAGATAGTGAATGTGTTAAATGAGACCATTATGGGATACCTCACAATTTTATAGGCCAATTAACCCTATTAAATTATACATTAATAGCTAGTATATTCCCACTATTTCATAAAACAACATGTATGAAACCATTTCCCACCTTTTATTCGATTAATTTAGATTTTCATTTCCATAATATATATATGTTTAATGAAACAATTGATACCATGTTCCCCCTTGTAAAATTGAATACTATAATATGTGAATATTTCCTTTTATATTAAATTATCTTGATAATAATTGGTTAAATAATTTGATACTAGCCTATATCTATTATCAGGACCAATTAAAATGTCTGTTTTACAAAAAATACCTTCCCCTGCATAAAAAATATTCAATTATAAAAACATTCAAAACAACATTGAAAAGGGAGGAGAGTCGTTTTATGAAATTTGGGAAATAATTAAAGGTACACTACAAATGGTACTGAAACATGGGTTTTTAATTTAAAAAAATTAAAATATTTTAAGATGGGTTAGGGTTCGGAAAAAAATAATTAATTAAAAATCTCTATAATGATCCTTTGAGAAAATCTATAAATGATGCTTATTAGTATCAAGAAGGTATTTATGAACCAAACCAATCAAGGGGATCCTCACCCTATTATGAGTCACATCCAAAATATGTTTTGGTACACACTCTCATATAAGAATAATCCCTTATGGATAAAATCATATCCCTCACCAGTAATGTTGATGAGATTGATCTTTGGAAAGGAATATAAGTTCTATCAGTTGTCCATATTCTCATATTTTGTGGGAAATATAAACATATGATTTAAAATATCCCAAATATTCATTTCATTAAGGATTAACTTATAATATGCTCACTAGAAGAGGTTAATTCTATGAATTTTTAGAGCAAATTTCCCCAAAACACATTCATTCAAAGGTATAATGACCAATTAAGCATTCCTACCGAAATATCAAAATCTCTACCATTAATAAAATTTTACAATACATAACCAATTTTAAAACCAACAAATAAATTGAAACATTCCTCATTCTAATTCCAAAAATATATATACAATAACTGATAAACCACTGGGCATTGTTAAATTTTTTTGGGACTATAAAAACATAGAATTTTATAAAACATGGATAACCTAACTAAAAAACTATGATACTTGTTTATTATGGGGGTAAAACCCAAAAATATTTTATATATATTCTAAATAATGTCTAGTAAGTCAGAAAGGTATCTTTTTTATTTTTTGTAGAGAGATAGAAAGTTAGATGTAGAGGTATATTGTTATTTGGATATTAAGATTGAACGTGTGTAACTGTAAAGTAGTTTCAATATTTATGTGAAATTGGATTTCAAAAAATTATTTTTAAAATTATTATTTTTTATTCAAGATAAAGTGGATACAATAATCCTGGTATCCCCTCCTCCACATGGTGATCCCCCTTTTCCCATGGCCAGGTACATAGGGTATTTCAAAATCTTTTTTTTCTTGATACCATTTTTACACCGAGGTTCCATTAATGGGAAAATGGTTATGCCTCAATTTAGGGTAATGAGATACGAAATTATGAAATATTATATTAAAATTGAATTAGAAATTTTCATGATAAAATTAATATAAATAAGTAGGAAAATTGATTATATTAATTGTAGTAATTAAATTACATGAAAAAGAAATATAAAATACCAAATGAAACCTTCACCTTATTGGTACACAACCCTAGAACAAGGTGGGTTTTAACCCTTCAACATAATGAATATAAAATAAGGTGGAATGTTGAATGAAAAATTAAAACATAAATGAAATTCATAGATGAAACTATTGAGGAGCCTACATAGGGTAGATTCTCAACCAAAGCATTGATCTCAATTTCCCCTACTAATAGAAGCATCTTGACATTATATTTAAAAACTCCATCAGAGGTCATGTAGAATTCAATAGTGTCAAAACACAACTCAGGTGGTATCTAGGTTATAAAATTATCTCATTGAAAATCCCATCAAAATATCCTTATTGGGTCTTTTAGAAAGATTTCACAGTGTGTATTTCATTGAAAATGTTAAAGGGTAGAGCTTTACACCAAATTCTATTTCTCAACTAAATATCCTATCTTTTGTTCATTCCCTTTAATATTTTATCTTTGTGTAATTTTTACATGTAATTAATCTGGTTTTAGAAGCTCTAAAATCATTATTTCTTTTAGGCTCCTTAGTTTTGTGCCCCAAAAGTGTTCCATTATAATTTTTCATTATTGGGAGTCTTATTTTGTCTTGGATCATACTGTCATATATTGTTTTGTCATGTTATCTTCTTTTCTATTAATTTTCCACAATTTGGATTTATCCTTCCACAAATAAAAGAACATGTTAAATAGTATAAATATTGGAATGAATATCAATAATATTACAAAAATTGATGTATTGAAATTAACTAAATTATATTCATGAATTAAATATATCAATAAACCTTCTAATAAACTAAATATCCTATAGGGACAAACCAACTAGCTAAAACCTATAAAAATCTATTTTTATCCCATTACATAGGATATTTCTCATGAAAATGGATAAAATTAAATCTAAAGTATCATCCATAATAATTTATTTAAACCCATTAAAACTATTTAGGAAACCATTCACACGTATTTTATCCCTTCCTTAACCTTTAAGGGGAATATTGATGCACTCAACCCTCTCTTGAAAATTTTAATTTTTTTAATATCTTGAGAAATGAAAATCCCATGTGAAAAAACTAAACCAACCATTCCGAATCCATTTAAATATTAAACATATCAGGCTAATAATTAACAATGAACCTTCTAATATAAGAAATATTATGATAATTCATAGGAACCACTTCCACTCCCTATAATCCAACAAGTTCCTCCATCAACTAAAAAATGAGAGAAAAAACCAAACCTCATTTAAAAAAATTAAAGGACATATTCTATCATGTTACGATGAATATTCAGATTATTGATTAAATACAAACCTTAAATTCATGATCCAAACACCTTACTATATTGTGTACATTAAGAAGGAAATTTTCAAAAAAAAGGACCTATATAATTTAGTTAAAAATGTGAGAACCGTCATCCTAGGAATCATTCCTCTAATGTTGAAAGGCCATAGTTGTCTAAACATTAATGTTGAACTATAATAGAAAAAGTTTTTCAAGTAATTATCTTATATAAAGGATATTATAAAATTAACTCAACATGCAATGTAATTTTTTATGGTCTTTAGGATCTCTAACAAAATTTTATCCCACTCGAACTAAACAATCATATTTTCATATTCCTATTTATTTTATGAATGGTGTTTGGGTAGAAGTTGAAAAATTCATCTACCATTATGACTTTATTATACTTAATTATTATCCAAACATAATTGTTAGGTAACAAAATCCTATTATCCTTTTTCATTCCTTTATAGAAAAAATGAACTTTTTGATTAGAATATGCAACGGTAATATGACCATAACATTCAAGAACATGAGCCTTGATCAAAATATTTATAATACATGATATAAATTTAGGTATGAGGGGGAGGTTCATGTGGTGAATTGGATATTTAATTTTGAAAGAGAAAAAAGAAACCTCAATGAATTGTGGATGTTTCTTTAAGTATGGAATATATTGATTTACTTTGTTCACTTGAGTTTCTTTTTTCATACTAAACATGAAACTCTTTAATATATCTCAAAATATTATTTTATAAGAGCACGAATCATTAAATACATGGAAGAATTCAGAAACTATAAAACTATACCCATTCCCAATATTGATGTGGAAACATGGTGGCTGAAAAATCATTTTTGAAGGGACAAATTATATCTTCACATATCTAAAAGGAAGCTAAGATCAATTTAAACATACAAACTAATTTTAAAAAATGTAATCCATGTGATATTGAATTAATTTTCTTCATTTCCTCACTCATGTAGGCATTTTTATGGGATAAAAAACCTACTCAATTGTAGTTTATTCTTCTATAACAAAAAATTAAGAGGTAGTTCTTCTCGATATCCTGATCAGGAACAATAAAGTAATTTGATACACATTATCTAATATGATTATGATTGTACCATTCATAAATATACTGATGATAATTATTAAAAATGGTTATAAACTATGTCTTCAACTTTGGTGAATTATCAATCCTAATCTCAATGATGTGGTATCAAATGCATTCTTTATGTTTTCGAAAGTGATTGTTATTTACCCCAATATTGATAGTTTGTGGCTAATTCTAATAGAAGTGGTTCCTGAGAGGGATGTAATTATTATTATTACCAATGTGGGTGGTCATATTCTTCCATCAAGGGTTAGTGGTGTATCAAGACTGTTCATTGACTATAGGAATTTAAACTCATGTACTAAAAATATCAATTTCATTTTCCCTTGATTGATCATGTTCTTGAGAAACTGGTGAGACATGAGTTCTACTACTTTTCATTGGGGTATTCTAAATATAATCAAATTTTTTATGAATAATATCATTGTAAAATAACCTCACAAATCCATTTTCACTTTTTACATCAAAATAATTCCCTTCGGGTTATGTAATTCTCCACATAGCTTTTAGTGGTACATGATGGGAATCTTATCACACATGGTGAGGGTGTCTAAAAGTATTTAAAAAAGATCTCTCCATCATTGGGGATATATTTTAGGGATTCTTTTGAAATTTTTATAGGGTTTTGTCAAGATTTGCGGAGAATAATTTTAACATAATTAGAGTAATTTTCATTCCATGATAATGTAAGGACTATATATTGTCCATAATATCTCTAGTAGATGGACTCTGGTTAATAAATCCATTTTCATCATTCATCTCTTTTCCACTCTAAAAAAATTCAATTAAATGAAACCATTCTTAAGACATACTAGAATCTATAGAAGGTTCATTAGAATCTCTATCTCTATTGAATGTCCATATTATTATGTACTTATGAAAGTTGGACATTTTTAATGGATTAGAATATGTGGGGAATATTTCATAACACTCAAGTCATCTCTTATCTATCCATCCATTATGCATGTTCCAAATTGGGAACATTATTTCAATCACATGTATGTTGTGAGTAAATTTTCAATAGGATATCCTTTGGAAAAATATAAAATAAAACTCAATTTTTCATTTCTTATGAAATTATTTTATTTAATGGTGTAGAAAACAAATATTCCATCACTGAAAAATAATTTCATATTGTTAACATTACCTAATGAATTTTAGATCCTATCTCTCTTGATCCCCCACAGCTATTTTTAATGATCATTCCAAATTGAAAGATTGTTTCCAAAAATATTATATCATGGATAGATTGATTACAAGGGCCCTTTTTCTAGAATTTAAAATCACTATTAAGAAATAAAGGTTGTCTAGATGTTGTAGTAGATCATTTTTTAGGATGAAATTTAGGGATAATTAGTCACATCATTCTTTATTTGATTCATTTCTAGATGAGAACCACTTTTATATGGGTGATTTACTATGGTATATGGATATAGAAAACTACTTTTTAAAAGAATCATTCCAAAATTATTATAGACTTATGTACGAGGAAAATAATTACTATTTTCAAACACAATGTGTTTGATGATCAATATTTGTACATGTTTTTTCCAAATCTTGTCATTAAAAGATGTGTTCTAGAGGCTGATAATGATTAAATTTTTTATTTTATCTATAGAGAGGATTGTGGTGGCCACTATTATATAATTAAATCCACTAAAAAGGTTCTATATAGAATTTTTTTCATATCCTCCTTAGGGATTCTGAAAGATTCATTGAAATTTTTCCTCAATTTCAATGAATAGGATCCATCATTAAAAGGAATCAAATTCTCGTTAAACCCATTTTGTTTATTTTAATAATTTATTTTTAGGGACTTAATTTTATAGGAATATTACCAAACTTTAGAAGATATATATATATCCTCTTAACTTTTTATTGCATATCTTAATGTTTTTAGGAAATTCAAACTAAGTCCATTGATCAATTGGTTATGCTTCACATACTCAAAGAAAATTTATTTTCTATATTTAGAATTCCTAGGGTCATCGTCAATGATCATTAAAATAAGTTAATTAATCCACTTTTATTGGAATTCATGTCCAATTATGTGAACTCTCACAAAATATAAACATCCCACTACCCTTAACCCAATGGATAAGATTAGTTAATGAATATGGGGATAATTCAATGTTTTTTAAAAATTATCAACCCCATTTCTAATGACTGGTCTATGCAGATCTTGGATGCCTTTGGGACTATGAAACAATCCAAAAAACCATCCTTTTCATGTCACTATATCTGTTATTTTTTGTAAAATCTTTCTACATTCTATTTAAAAATGAACACAAATATTTCTTGGAAATCATGAAAATGAATACTGATATATCAATAGATGGAAGAAAGATAAAATTAGACATTAATAATATTAAAAAACCTAATATAGAGGCATATAAAAATTCAATTATAAAAAAATCAAGATCCCAATCTTCCCAATATTGGGATCACAGTGTAAAAAACATTGAATTAGGAAAATAATTTCTCTTACATAGTTCCAAACATCATTTTCACTCATTGAAGTTATGGTTGAGATTGTTAGAGACCTACATTATGCCTAATTTATACCCTCATGAGGTAGTAAAGACTGATAATTCAAAAAATGGTAATATATTTAAGATCAATGGTCATAGGACAAAACATTTTATAAATTCGTTCCACAAACATGAAATAGAATAGGATTTTAAAGATCCCATATATAGAAAAGAAAACAATTTAAATGTTTGGGGGTACAAGTTGAGCAATGTTATTAAAGGAATTTATTTCTAGGATAAAACATAGATGTTATACACTATTTAATTTATTTTTTCACTGAGTGTTTATAGTTTTAAAAAAGTGGGAATTAAAATTATAATTAAAAAATGAGAATTTAAAAGATTTTTTTTTAAATTCCAACCTTCGGGACATGAAAAAAACATTATGTCTAGTAAGTTTGTAGGGATGTAACCCATGATTGAAGGGTGGTAGGTGAGAAATGACTATCACTAGCCTACATGTAGTCCTTCAATTTTCTATCCATTTACTATATATTTATATTTATTATATATATATATATATTTGTTTTTCATTTTTTGTTATCATGTATATTGATATTATTTTTTGTGTTAAAAATAAAAAATGAATTAATTTTATAATTTTTCTATTAGTTTTTATATGTTTTAAATTACTATTACCCATTAGGGTTTCCATTTTTTAATTGTTTTATTTTTTAGACTCGTTTGTGGTTTAGGTTGAATTATTTATAGAAACAAACACACTCTTTCTAGATTTCATTCAAAATATTTCATCACCCATAGGGAATATGTGAATGAAAATATGATTGACTGGTCAATTAGTTAAAAATTAACATCATATTTATAATATAACATGACTTTATTCAATAATTTTATTACAAATTTATTTTGTGTAACTCATGTACTCCATTTTATCCCACGTTTTTAAAATTCATCTTTTATGTTTCAGGTTAGTGACATTATATATCTGGGAATGAAAAGAAACAAAAATAGATTGATGAAAAATAAAATCATGTTAAACTTTCATGAAATAATTTTTGGATTTAATATTAAATTTTCATATATTTTTTATAATTTTAAGGCATGTTTCAGTTCTCAAATTTTAATTTCAAAAATAAAGGTTACTAAATGTGATTCTTCATCATATACATTTTAATCCATTTAATCTAATTTTTTAAATTCCTGTTAATTGGATTGTGTGGTTTGGTTTTTATTTCTAGGGTTCCACAAATAAATAGCATAGGTTTGGGGATCATTTTATTTTTATTATGAGTATTATAAAAAATAAATAATATAAATAATATATAAATAATATTTTGTCATTGACAAATATATTGATATATTTTTTGTCTATAGACACTTGTAGATAGAGACTCAATATATTTTCTAGTGTAACACCTAGATTTTTATCTCAATTTATGGTAGATTTAATTTTTTATTGATTAATTTACTCAAGATGAAACCCATGAAGGTGAGCTTCACTAGGTTACCTATGGTATTCAGGACTGGGATTCATCAATAAATACTTGAAATAATGGTTTTATTAATTGATGAAAATTCCAATTAACATGAAAAAATTTCAAAAAAAATATTAGTATTAATATAAAATTAAAATGATTCTCACATAAAAATTCCATATTCTTCAACTTGAATAAAAAAGAACCACTTTATTGTTTATAAAAAACCAATTTATGCTTAGTTAGAATTGTATTAAATTTGGGGAGGAATTTGAACAATGGAATAGGATTGGGAATAATACATTGATATGAAAATAGATTAAATTAAGTTATTTTTTTATACTTAATGATTTTTTACATGAGGTATTAATAGGAATAAATTTATTATAAATTGTTTTTAGAAAATTTATTTCAATTTTCATACTTTTCATTTAGTAATTATATAGGGGCTATAAAATCTCATATTTGGGGATATTATTAGAAATATACAAGGTGTTAATATTCATTGTTTGTTATTGAATATTTAGGTACTACAATATCAATAAACACTAGTGTTAGTTCATTTTAAACTTTTAACATCATTTTAATCATTCTTATTATTATTACTATAAATTAACTAATACTCTCTCATTTTTATACACCATGTAAAAAATAAAATGGTATTTATTTAATATTTAAATGATAAGTTCATTTTAACATAGTTATAGCGAGTATTTTTTTGGAATAATGTGAGAGGAATTGGGGAATATGATTGTTTTGGGATATCATTTAAGAATTTTATTACTGAAGTAAATTTGATACATGTCCACTAAAATTAATGACATGTATATGATATAGAAAAATTAAATATAAAATTTATCAATTGGTTATAATAAATAATGATTAGTATTTAATTTAATTATAGCCTTAGATAATTATGAATTTTTGAAGGGTGATATAGGCTTCTCAAAGTGAATATAAATTATGGGCCAAATTCTGTGCCCCAGAATGACATCCCACCATTTTTATCATTAAATTTTTATGGATAATTAAAATGGGATAAAATTTAAATTTAAACTAAAAAACATGTTATAATATACTCCATTATTATATGATCCTCCCAAATTAGTCTATTAAGAGGCGTGTTTTGACACATCAAATAGAGGGATGTATGTTGCAACAATTTTTTGTTCGATGGTGGAAAATTCCACTCTCCATTATCATTCCAAGAACATAATGATACCATAATAAATTTGGATTAATTGGATATATTTGAGGTAAACCAAGTCTCTAAAAAAATTTATTTATGGAAATTTTGGTGAATAAAATGGAGAAATCAGTTCTTATTTCAATTGTAATGTTTTTTTGTTTTTCTTTCCACATAAGTTTAGTTTTTTCTTGTTAATTTTCATAATAACTATTTTTTATCAATAAAATATTATTTTATTATTATATTATATTCTTATTTTAATATGTTGATATATTTTCCTAATGTTTTTAATTTATTCACACTACAATGATAGAAACGTTTCACACAATGATGAGGTGCTTATTATTTTCTTGTTTTATCTTATTCAATTCTATATTTATGATTGTAACTCTCTATTATATTGACTGAAATGAATAAATAGAGAGATAAAAATATGATGGTATGATCTAAGGAAGCCTTAAGGGGGTGGATTGAATTTTATTTACTACTCCCTTAATCATAAATAACATATTTTAATTGATAATTCTATTCAATGATTATTTACTTTTTTCCCTCACAATATTTTATGAAAACACATTTTTAGTGTTTTAATGATCCCCTTCCTTGAATTTTTCATAAAATTAAATCACCAAATGTTTAGGTGATTAAATGTGGGATTTTTTAAGTATTAAATAAGTGGTATGTGAGGGAAACTTTTAGTTAGTTTATTGAATCCCTCTTGAATTTAATAATTTTAAATCCATTAAAAATAAATTCATCCACTATACCCCATCCAATAATCCTGGATTAATCCATCCTCTTTAATTAAATTCACTTAGTTTATATTCATTTCGAGTAATAAAAATTAAAACATCCCCCAAGTTGGACACTTTATATCCATTCCACATTATAGAACATTCATGAATCTTTTGGTTTTTTTCTAATTCAAGGAGGATTTGATAACCACAGTCGTGTCGCAAGAGACATCTTCAACCCACTGGGTAAATTTTGTATAACTGGTACATATAATATTTTTGATGGCTTAACAGTATAAAATCATGATTTTGAAAGGGAAAATATTAAACCAAAGGTAGATTAAGCATAATAGAAAAAATAATTAAATTAAAACTCAATACAAGAAAAATCAAACAGAACTAAATAATATTAAAATGCTACATCAGCTCAATAACATGAAGAATTGATTTTTAGTACATAGTATAATTCATTAAAGTAATAGTGGTATGAAATTAGAGGTCGTATTTTTAATATTTATTGTCCAGTTCCTTTGATCTCAATTTATATAGTAAAATTCGATGATCTTCTCACTCATGTAATGTTTTTATAATCCCGATTCAATGTTTATTTTGATAATTATTTCCAAATTGTGAATTAAATATTGGTTATTTAAATACCCTTGTTGATATTTCATAATATGTTTCCACTTCAACAAATCCTTGTGTAACATATTCACAATATTTTAATAATTGTTTGATATTTCATGGATTCATAACATTAAATTACCTTATTATCATAGCCAGTTTTTTAATTTTATATTAGGTTCTCTTATTGAAAAGGGCTCATAGTTGTACTGGTAAATTTTTCATTCTTCAAATTAAAATTAATTGATAGAATTTAGGTTTAATTGGATCGACAATATTCTCCAACATTAGTAATTGTCATTTTTTTCATACGGGTACCTAGTATCATGTAATTCCCTAAGATTATATTTTTCATAAATTTATTTTATACAAAATTAACAAAATCTATTGTCATTGGAACACTATATTATAGGAACCCATGGCTATATTTTCCTTTTTATAGAGTTTTATATTGATTCCCACTTCTGAAACACTACCTATTTTATCACTAAATAGTCTAAGGGAATCATATAACAATTTGTTATGATTCTAATGTATCATTAACCATAAGGCTAGTTGATATTAAATTTCTATATATATTTCATGAAATATAAAAAACATTGTAATATGATAAAAATATATTCATATTTTCTCATAAATTATATCATAAGAAATTATAACCCATTATGATGTGATCATGTTGCCAAATATGTTATCTTGACTCAATATTATTAGCCTCTAATGGAATATATGTTAGGTCCAATGTAATAGGAGATTCTAATTAATAGATATTTTCTTTCCAACATATGCTTAACCTTTATCATAGGATATAAAAAGTTTCTCAGAAAATCGAATAAAGAAAAAAATTAAACAAAAATAAATTAACTAATTATCACTTTTTCATTAAAAATCAATTTTTGGATCATAGTCCCAACAAAACTATGATTTCTAAATCATTAATCATCAATAACATTCATTATTAGGAGTATATCTGCCTCAATCATCATTTATAAAATCCTTTATTATATCTAAATGAACTAGAGTTACATAGTAATATAATATCTATAATATATATCTAATCTCATAGATCATCTACCATATGTATATATTGATCTACGTATACACATGGAGACCAACCTGTGAGTAAAAATGGCAGGTTGAGAAATAATACTCATTATGGTCATCCTAATAGTTGATATTCCAAGAGATCATCTTTTTCTACATAAATTGTTAATAACTAATGTGAAGACAAACCAACATCATTAAACATAATCATATGCCCAAAAGATATTCATGATCAATCTTTATCTAACTACACATACCTCACTTTCATCATGCTCACCAAATAACAATGTTTACTTTTATAGTAACTCAATTATTATATAAAAATTAACACAAGTGTACCCCATAGACTATATCATTCAAGGGTGCCACTAGTTCCTTATATATTAATCTTATTTCCATGTCATCAGTGAGGAGTCCATGGATATAACCTCAATTATATGTTCCCATTACATTCTAGATGTTGGATATCATTTATAACACATGTGGATATTGGTTTAAAATAAAAATTCCATTAGAAAGTAATAATATTCTCTCATATCAATTTAGATTTTTCCTATTAAATAATTCAACCTAAAGGAGAAAATTTTTATGCTAGAGGGAATACACATATCAACCCTTCCATGAGATACTATTAAAATTACACATCCACACTTTCCTTAAAGATACTAATGTAAATAAACATCTCCCCTATCTCATACTTCATCCTTCACAATATATATGCTTCCCTTATACGTCGTTTTTTTAAGACATAATACCTAGTGCATTTTCATACACCTCAATCCTGAAGTTGTGGGAAAAGAGTGTAGACACTTATGTGAATTGTCATTTATCAAAATGATTCTCTATGGATGCTGGAGATATTACATATCCCCACTAATCTCATACCAAAAATACATAATTAATTACACATCTTCATTTATATCCTAATAAAGTTATTACATATCTCAACTTAGTGTTATGGGATGGTGGAAGTATGTGCATATATATCTCACCACCAATCTCTACCCATATTAGTGGGTGAGAAGGGATAAAGTTCATCATCATTTAAATCTCACCCTATCCAATGGGTTTTTGTAAAATATTCTTCCATAACATTATATCACCATCTATATTCAACTTTCACTTGATTTCAACACATCATAATGTAGGTAAATATAATAAATAGTCACTTTACTAAAATAAATAATCCACCTATCAATTACATGAGACTTTATCTATTATAGTCCGATGCTTCAAAATCATCTGCAAAAGATTCCCACATTCCAAGATCATTGAAATATATTAATAATAATCATAATAATAATTCTTTAATAGTTAAATATAATTTATTTTACTATAACTATAGCCACATCATAACTTATCCTATATCAAATTCTTCCACATGAGTTAGATTTGTGTCATCTAATGAGATCCCAATTACTATAACTATATTAGAAAACAGTTTCAAATATTATATATATATTTATAATAAAGATATATCTACATTAATTTATAAAATTTCCATCATAATTGTTCTCTACCATTCCATCGACCACAATATATTCATTATGTACTCATAATTCCATCAAGATTGTATTTAATCATTGTAAGAATATTTCTTTACCATTTTAGTCATTCCTATTCTTTTTGTTCAGGGTTAATATCACTAGAACAAAACTGCCATTTTTCATAATTCACATTACTTATTTTAATAGACAGTATATATAAATGGAATATATGATAATAATATAATTTTCGTTGGTTCCATGTTACAGAACACATTAAAAATCACAATGTATTTTAAATGAATTACTATTATTTAGTAATTAATCAATGCCTTGTTGACAAATTAATAATACATTATATACCTCAAAGAGAAGCCATTTTAAATTCATTGACTATTAAATATATTATCTTCAAATTTAACCCGATTTATGGAATTACATCTATTTAAAAAGATCATCCCATAAAACAATTAAATTATATCACATTACTGTCTTGTCAAATAAATATTATCTCTAAATTTTTTATGATTCAATTTATACAGTTAATTTTCAATGCACCCTTATTACCAATTTCTTTATTACCATAATTATAATGGGAATTATATTCAAATTTCCATTACAAATTTAGACATGATAAATCATTACATACATTAAATGTTCTCAAAAAAACTAGTTTCTCATATTGGATTGAAAATAAATTTTAATTTTTCTCAATGTAAAATAAAGTGATTAAATAAATAATTTAATGCTATCTTCCACCCATTAGAAATTTTATTTATTTAATCTATATTATTTTATTACGAAGACTCTGTTCAAAATATTCCAAAATGGTTAAAGCATTTTATTTATTCCTAATACTTAAATATGATAAAAGAATAAGATTGTAATTAATTTAATAACCTTAATCACCAAAATTATCTTCATGGAACATCATAATTATTTCCCTTTCTTTTCATGTAGTTAATATTTAATATTGTAAAACCTTTATAACATTAATACAAATACATAAAATAATTCTTATCTATTTTAAAATAATCATAAATTCTCATTATAACAAAATTTATGTTTAATTAAGTTCTTATTTAAAATACTTTAATTGATATAATAATTTAATATTGAAGGTAATTAATATTATTTAATATATATCATAATTTAAATAAGAATCCATCATTAGTAATTTAATTTTTAAATTTAAATTCATTATTTATATATTGATTCATGATGACTAGGAACAATTCCTCATATCATTACATAAAATGTATTAATAATTATAGTAGTAATGGTAATATATTATTTTTATTGTTATTATAATTTTTTTTATATAACATATTATAAATATATAACTTAATAAAAAATAAAAATGGTTTAAGAAAAAATTATTAATAAATTATTTCTATAAAATATGAATTTTTTTATTTACAGGTTTTTATAAAATGTTTTAAACTAAATCATTATAAATAATAATTTTATTAATTTTTTATAGTGAATGGTGTGTATCGGAAAATTCCTCTCAATATGATTTTATTTATTTTAATTTTTTAAATATTTTTTTCAAATATAAATTTTTTTCTAAACACAAAAATAGTTCTAAATTATAAAGGGATTGATCGTCTATTTTATTATGTTACAAATGTACTATTTATCATTTCTTTAGTGATATTCATGGTCAAAGATATTTTCATCAATACATTTATTCACAATTTCATTAAACATAATTGGGCCAATTAAAGTGTTTCCAGACCTATTAGCTTCATTTAACCATGATGTTTCTATCAATAAATGATTCGAGATGTGATTCATCTATATGAAGAGTTTATTAAAAAATTACAAAAATAAGTCTTAAAAAATCTCTTTAAATTTTTTAAAATATCCATATCTTCAATTATAAAAGTTTATAAGGAATTGGTTACACATATTCCTTTAGAAAATATTTTTAAAATAATTTTTCATAATTGAAATTTTATGTTTGATGAATTTAAAAGTGAAATTTCAAACCCTAACATTTAATTTTATATTATCTATAAATTCATTCGTCAAATATATGATATTTTTATATTATTGTAAAATTATTTAAATTTTGAAAAACATATATTGGACTTCAATCACGAGTCTATGTTATCTCTCTTTGAAATGTTAATTGATGTTTTGTCATATCAGTATTTTATTATAATATTATAAAACACTATTAAATACATTTTCACCAAAAAAAATTAGTTATATTCAAATAAATTTATAGAATAATATTCATATGATTCATTAAATTATTTAATTATTAATAGAAATAAATTAAAGTGAGATATTATTTGGAATATAAATTATCCAATGGGAGTTTCAGAACCAGGGAACCATGCCTCAATCTAGATAATCCATTGTTCTCAAATGACACAACTCCATTTGATAGGTTCTTCCATCTCCAAAGGATTCTCTAACCCTATATAAATCACAAAATTCTCCAATGTATCCATAAATAGATTAATATTGGTCAAACTAAATTTTCTATGTAAAAATTATTTATTTTTAAACTCTCCCCACCACTATAACTCTTCTTAACTATTTTCAAAAATTACGAAATTATTATCCCAAAGGAAACTCATTTTATTGACTCAATGGCAAAATAAATTTCTAAATATGAAATTTTGTTTTGGTGGAATTTAATATTTTTCTCTTTTAACTAAAAAATAATATTTTCTATTAAAAAATTTCAAGGAATTAAACTCAACCACTAGTGTACTCTATTTAATGAAATAGAGCACTCATATATTCATGAAAATTAAAATAAGTACCAAATTCTATTAATCAAAAATGGAATACTAATAATAGAACACGTCTTATTTAATTAAATTATTTATAGAACACCATTTTCTATAATGTTATCTCATCAATATAAGATCAAAAACTTTTTTTTTGTTTTTCCTTAATTTATATCATGATAATTCATTCCATATTTCTTATTGTTATTCATAACATAAAAATTGTAAAAACACCTACACTTATAATTCCTACATTACCCTTATTATGTTCTGTTGAATAATCTTATAAGTTACTGTATTCATATAAAATTCCATAGTAATTATACTATTTTTTATTTACTAGATTTTTGTATAGGATCCTCCAGCCCCTCTTTGTTAAAAGAAAAGATGTTCAATTTATATGAACATTGATATCTACTACTAGTAAATATGGAGACATATTTATTTTTAAAAATAAATTTAATTATAAAAACATGTTAATAACTTTTAATATTTCTTTTCATTGCATTATTATCAACTTTATAATTTTCTATCATTAAATTTTGATTATTTTAAAAAATATTTTTTTCTATTTTTTATTATCTGCAATTTTTTATCCTTTTTCTTCCACTGTTTTCTTCAAATACATGACGATCCATCCTTTATAATATATTTTTTTTTCTTTAAATGGATTTAGTTTCATGATTTTTATCAATTAAACCCTTTATTGATTGTTGTTACTCTAGGGAAATAATTGCCATCTGGGGAAGTATCTATAATAGTATTTTCCAACAATGTATTACTATATTGAAAATTGTTACCATAAGTATAAAAATTCCTTCTAGAAAACTTGAATCAATTTAATTTAAAAAAAACCACCTTACTTTAACATAGTTATCTATGATCACTAGAGATACTGGACGGAGAACAGTGTCTCAACTTTGGAATAAACTATTTATTTATAAACAAAATTGATGACTTAATTCCTTAAAAGGAACTTAAATATTTCTTTGATAAATAAAAGTAGACTTTTATTTTAAAAATTTATATAATATGAACTTATTTATGTTATATAACATAATATATATATACATGTTTCTTTCTATAAGATAAATCATTAGGTATGGACACCCAATGTGACAAGGCCCTATATAATTCCACAAAATATACTAACAAAAAGAGAAATGGTTTGTCCATTTAATTGAATTTTTTACATTAAACCAAGAGAAAATGGTTCAAGTATATATCAATATCTCACCAATATTTCCTATAGTATCGAAACATTGGGTAAAAATGACCTTGGAGTTAAAATGATTGTGGAAAAGTTCATCGGTAACTTTCTAAGAAAGTGGAAGACAAAGATAATTTCAATAGGTTATATAAATAGTATCATATGTATTAATATTAATGAATATATAAATACTCCCATGAAGTATATGATATGACACATATTGGTTGATGAATATTAAATGAGAAAATAAGATAATTTCTTACAAATAATTAACCATTATAGATCATTTCGATTAAATTGATCCATAGAATATAATAGATGATTTTTATACTTTCTAGAGGGATGGGTTGAATATTTTAGAGAAGGGATTAGAGAAAATGATAATATGATAGAATGAATATACATTAAAATATAGACATATAATAGAAGGAATAATAAAATTCAATATATATACTAAAATTTCAATGTGACAAAACATATACTGTTTTAATACCCTTTTAATATATATTATGGATAAAATATGTTCCAAAATAGAAAAGGAAATTATGAAATAATGAAAAACTTCTAGAGTGCATGTAATGGACCATTATACAAAAGTGGTTAGCAAGTTGATGGTGGATAGTGGATTTATATATTCTCTAACTCTATAATAAACACATATATCATGGATAATAATAAAATTATGAGTACAAATAAATGAAATAAAATATAGTACATAAATTCTTGTTAATCCTAGAACTTCACTTAAGACACATCCAATTTTAAAAATATAACATAAATGGGTGGAGTTTTCTCATATTTGAAGACAATACATATGGAATCATTATGGTACTATGAGATGAAACTATACGTAGTTAATAATTAATTTCCAATCTACTTCATTTTATTGAACATAAGAGAACCTCATCAAAATAAGCTGGATATGGGACGGTGGGTATTCTATCATGTTCGATAAAAAAATCTTAACTAATAATCAATAATACCATATTCTATATAATTACCACCATGAAAATTTATATACTCTACAATTTTGTGACTTATCTAATAAGAAAAGTCAATTTTTTCGGGATATGGAACGACATTCTTGGTTATAGAATATTCATCATTAATATTGAAACCTCTACACCTCGACCAAACTCACAAAAAATATAATAGTTAAGGATTTATTAAATTTGTGATTTTTTCTTAAGTTTATGTAATATTTTCCAATACATTAATAAATGATAAATTAGACTTAATTAAGTAAAAAAATATGTCAAATTATAATTCTCTTTAATTAGCACAATTATAACTTTATGGGCCAATAAAAATAGGAATTATTATTGCGAAGTGATGTGTTGATCATCAAGTTGATGAAAATAATCATTATACATTTTTTTTCTTTCTATTTAATTAATAATAAGCACTAAATAAGTTATAAAACGTTTTTTATTTTAATTAAAAATGAAAAATGTATATCATTTTTTATTATTTGAATTGATCATGATGATGAATTTTAAAAAAATTATTTTGAATCCTGTTATAGTGGTAAATATATAAGATACAATTCCCCAACACCATGAACAATAAAATATAATAATCAAATTGAATGAAGAAATATAAATCCCTATTATATTTTCAAAACTATATTTTGTAAATATAAATATACAAGTTACATTTTCACCAAGACTATGTATAATTTTAGTTATATTAAAAATTATTTTTTATATTTTCCTATTTTAAAGAAAACTTTTTAAGAACAATTGAAAAGTGGAGATCCTATGATCATATAATTCAATGTTTTCATATGTAAACTATTTAATCTGAACACTATGGATAATATTTGATTATTCAACTCAAAATTAGATGAACAATCATTTTTAATTTAATCCACCATAATTAAAATGTATCTAATATTTAGTAAAGATACACATACCATTAAATAAATGGAATAAGTTAAATATAATAAGTCCAATACTTTAATAAGTAGAATTTATAAAAAAATTGTGATCTAGAATAAAATTTTTTACTCTCTTTTAGTTTAAAAAATTATGTTATTGTATTTCAAAATAAAATAATAAATAATCGAATGTTTGTTCATGAAAAGAGGAAGAATAGTATTATTTTCATTATAAAACTGATAAAATATATATGGACAATCCCACAAACAATTTCATTGGTTATATTGAATATTCGATCATAAAGCTAATAACTTTCTGGAATGAATTTTACCATATAATATTATTATCATATTTAAAATAAAAAAACACTAAATAAGTCCATTATTAATGAAAACTGAATGATAAAAATTACAAGTAATCATAATCAATCAAAGAGGATTACAATTTTTTTATGGTTGAATGATCCAAATACTAATTGTTCATAGGTTTGAAGACGTTATAAAATAATCAATTTTTTGAAAATTTAATTTTCATCTATAAGAATTCAAGACAAGTAGCCATTTTTTATAATATAGAAAATGGAATATTTCATAGGAAATGATTTTACTGATAGATAATTATTAATATATTCAAATTATATATTCCTTTATTTCACATTTAAATAACATTTCTTTAAAACTGATGTAAAATACTTATTTTTTTTAAAAACAATTTTCTAATTGGAATTTTATATTGAACAACATCTAGTTTTAAAATTACCACATATGTTAGACCATGTCTTTTGAATTATAAACTCTCTTTATGGACATTAAAAAATTGTATAAGTCAAGTAAAAATGTATTTAAAATATAGTTATTCAAATTGATCATTAAATGGAATGGATAATACTGTATTATTTATCAAAAAAATTAGGATCCTTAATTATTTTGATCTACATATATTATATCATATTTTTATTTTTATCAAAAAAATTATTCATAATTTTTTAGAATCATAATTAAAATTTATTTCCAGATGGGATTGTTTTGTGTACTAAATTTCAGTTTTGGTTTTAAAATTTAAAAAACTCTTGAAAAAATCATTCTTACAGAACAAAATTATACTATTTACTTATTTTAAAAACATTATTAGAAAACACCTCAATTATAAGTTCTTTGTTAAGTAACTCATGTATTCTAGACCATGATGAATCCATGAAATGAAAAGATTATTATATTTATAGAGGGATAAATTGTAGTATACTATAATTAATGAATATTTGGATAGAAATCTTATTTTTGTTCTGTATATGTGCTAGCTTCAAATAAACTCTATAATAAATCCATATAAAGGTATGTAATTTTTTTATTAAAGGGAACTTAGGATGCTAATTTATTTCATCCTTCTAGAGGATATTTTCTTTTTAAACCTAATTTAAATAAATATATCAAAGGATACATATAATATAAAATTAGAATATAGTGTATTTATTACTATTTAGGTGATTTTCTACTATATTGATCAAATAATAAACAAAAGTTTATTTCTATTTAAACTACAAAACGTAAATTAATATAATTCAGAAGTTGTTTTCTACAATTTTTTTTGATGCAGCACACAGATGTCCATTTTGATTTTACATACACTCACATACAGATTCATTGGGATAACATAAGTTTCATCTTAATATTTAAAAAATGACATATCATTTTACATCCAATTGAATTGATATTTTATATCACTTTCTATGATACCATACACATAATGGACACCTCACTCATGAGTTAATCGAAACAAATGATCAACTCTGTGGTATTTTAAAAAAAATTAAATTTGTGAATTATTAATTTATAAATCAAAAAATGTGGATGATAAAATTTATCTGATCATACTTAATCCAAGAAACTCTCCAATAATAAATTACATACTCATAAATACAAAGAGATCATATATTATTATTAATTTTTTTTATCCCTCTAGAGGGTATTTTCTTTTCAAAAAATTTTAAGATTCCGACATTAGATGATGTAGATGATATATAAATAGTATATGTAGTATATATTATTTTCTAGTTAAATATATTTTATCTATTTATAATACTAAATAAAAATGTATTTCACTTTCCACTATTGAAACTGAATATATAGCAGTTGAAATTTTTGGGGGAAATATTTTTTGTTTGGATAATATATTTTTTGATTTTTGTTTCACATGCATCTATGTAAAAAAAATTATATAAAACAAGTCTGATATCGTTATTTGAAAAATTTTCACATCATTTAACAACTAAACACATTCATTTTTTACATCACTTCCTATGTGAAGACATACATAAGAGATATTTCACACATGAGTTCATTGAAATAACCAATAAAATAACTAATATTTTCACAAAGAAAATTGAAATTTGGGTCGTCATATTATCAAAAATAATATGGGGATTATACAAATTTTAATTGTCACACATAATACTATATATTCTAAAAAAAACCCAATATTTTAATGATATAGAGAGCATATTTTCTTATTGAAAACACTCAATGATTATAATATCTATATTTAATATACAATAGTCCTTTTTCACCGTTAGAATTAAACCAAGTTATATAAAATTTATTCAAAATAATATATTTTATATGTGAATGATGATTTTATATTTCATTATTTTATAAAAAATCACCAAGATCTTATCAATTTAAAATTATATAATTTTTCATTGAGATATGAATTAATTTTCAATAATTATAATAAATGGTATAATTATCAGATGAAAATAATCTCTAAAAAACCGACATGTTATAATTGTGACCACTCCCTAAAATTGGGATAATACACTCAATAAATATATTCCCTTCAATTATTACACATTTATCCAATTATTTGAACCACCTTAACTCATCACTAAATACTTGGAATTGTCAATCAATTCATAATTACAATTAGGATTTAAAATATAGATAAATTTGTGCCAACCATCCTATTTGGATCATATTTTAAAGTGTATTTAGCTTTTAATTTAAATAGTTCTCAACCACTTATTTTAAACTCTTATGTGTCCTCCTTTATACCTTTATCTTTCTCCTGATGTTGATTATATCTTCTCTAAATTATTTACAACCTTATTCTCCAAATCAATGGAGTACTTGTATAATGATGACATAATGATGTGGGAAGTAATCATTTAATGGATGATAGAAATATATTTCTATATGATTTTACTCTCTGCTATTAAGATTGTTATGACCTTTTAATAGTGGTAGAATCTTGTTATCCATTGAAAACCACCTCTTTCATTTCAAACCAAAGACATTTGATATTTCTTCTCCACCATCACATTTTATATTTTAACTCATAAAATTGTGCAATCCTTCATAATTAGTGGTAAGGGATTCAACCTATACTTGAAAAAAATCACTAAATATATTTAGTGGAACTTCATTGTGAGGGATTCTTCATATCATAAAACAAGCTAAAAAACATGGAATAACTAACAAGAATAAAGTGGTGTAGATGATTTTTGGGTTAGTTACACAAAGATGTAAACAAATAACCATTAATTTGGAATTATGGATAGTATATATGTACATGAAGATACTTATGGTCCGCTATAAAGTGACATCAACATTATTTATTTTCATGATTTATATATCCTTGACTTTTTCATTTATATGTGATATGTAAATGTCATTGATTTTATATATGAATACATCCACGAAATCTCAACTACAAGTAGAAAGTGATGATACAAACATATATGAAAATTATGCCCCTAATAACACTCATTAATCATTAATTGTGTCTAGATACCGTGATGCAATATCCATCTTCTATAGTAGACTACACTATCAACAGTCAATGCATAACTTATATGATGATTGTTTTCAATAAATAAAAATTATATTTTCTGATAAATACATAATGTAATTTCTCTTTAAAACACCTTCCATATCTAGACTCATATATCATGGATCTCATTTAAATACTACGGAACCAACTTATACTCTTATTGTATTTTTAAACTAATTATTTGATGAGGATACCATTATTTAATCCCTCTCTCCATTATAAAATTGAAAAGATCACACTTCTCGTGTATAATAGGTAGATGAATACTTCATGGCTCTCTATCCCACAAAATTTAAAATGGAGGAAATGGAAAATGTGATCATGGTTCTATATGTATTTATCAAAACTAACATCCTTACAGCTTCTGTTATTGAACCTCCCATTTTTTAGCATACCCCTGTTAAAACCAACTAAAATCTCTATAATCTTCTTTTTTGTATTATTAAAAAAATACGATTCATGTATTTAGTCCAAAAAGGGAAATATGCACATGTAGACTAGGTTATAGACCACCCAAACCATGGAAACAAAAGATTTAACCCAAAATAAATATGAAATACTCATAGAGGGATAGAAAAAAGAAAACCAAATAGACCAAAATACAAAAGGAAAACAAAAAAATGTACACAAGGACAACCACACATCTTGAGAAAACTCTTCATGATAAAAACCAAGTCTTATACCCCTCACACCACCTTAGTAACTACATCTCATACCCCACCCATTTCCTATCTACCCATGTCTTTAGCCTTCATAATATTTCTCAATCCCAATGGTCTAATTGTCCTATAGTCATTGCAATGAATCCAATTGAAGCATCATTTTTCACTAAACTAGATCTGAGAAATGATAAAGTAAAAATCATTTCCCTCACCCCACAATCAAGAATTCAAATAAAAACAGCGTATCAAAAAGGTTGAAAACACCATTGAGAGTACTCATCATCACCTTTGTAGAACAACTAATGATACAATATCACTAGGCCACCATCGACCAATCTACCATCATCAAAAACATGCATGACTCTAATTAGAATAACCATTAAACCACTATTTGGGAAACTTATATTTAAATTAAATGGGTTGATTTAATATCTAGTATCATCAATGATCATATTATCCATCTGTATCCACCCTTCTATAACCACCTTATAAACCTATCTATATTCTTTCCATCTCTGTGACCCTATTAACAAACACAAAACCTCCTCTACTGTGAGAAAAACGCCTATCAATAAAAAGTCATGCTACCTCAGTCCAAAAATATAATAGATGATGGATCCAATACATAGTAGACCCATAACCTCAAAACAAAAGATAATAGAAGACCCAGTTTGGAAAAAATATTAAACATTAAATCCAAAACAATGAAACTAGTACTCAGATAACCATTAAACCAGTTGTTATAGAGAATCCATATGATAAGGGCCTAAAAAATTAATAAAAACCTCACTAATAGTGCAATAGAGGACCCAAATAACCTCAAAATCTTATGAAATTGAATAAAAGCCACCAAGAAATAGTATTTTGAATAAACATCACTAAAACCCCTTCTAACTCAATAAAATCAAGACCTAGGGAACACATATATGATAAAAATCATTCAACCTTGAAAAAAATACTTATTACTTCAACCTCATATACCTACTAATATTTATATCATCATCCGCATACTTCAAAATAACATTAATCCTCATAAGATGAATATTTTTATCTCACCTACCATCAATAACCATCATATATCACACTATTATCTCAAACCTTCAATCCAAATATCATATTCCTACACCCGATATTTACAATAACATCACAAAAACATCCACTATATTTATTCTAATTAATCCAAAAAAAAGTGATAATAAATTATATATTAATTATGTAGTGACATGTATGGAACTTATTAAAAAAATATATACTACTTTTTACATCATACAACTTCACCTTAAATAATTATTACTTGTTAATTATTTTTTTATCTTGTATTAGTTTATTTTTTATACTAATAATGTTTGTGAACATTAATAATAATAGAAAGTTACTTTTATTAATTGGGTTAATATAAGGGAAATAGGAAGTTATTGTTAATTTTTAAATTTAGTTTTGTTTATTAAACACATCATGTATTTTTATCATCCAAAACTGTAAAATTGTTTGGTTACAATTTGAATATTATAAATTTTTACATTCATGTTTATAATAAAAAATACACTTTTAGTATTTTACTAAAAAGTTTGAATTGAGAAATTATAAAATATATAATTGATCATTAACCAGGGCCATATTTCTTATATGGATTCCTGATATAAAAAGTTCAAAGAAACATAATACTGAAAAGTACCTATAGAAGGAATCAATCCATTAATGAATTAAAATACTAGATTATCTATTAAATACTATATCATATACATACTAATTATCATCTCTCCTATGTTAGAAATAAAACAAACAATCATAGAGATCATACCAATAATTTTATAACCCAATAGATTTATATGATCATATATTAGAATGAAACTATTTAATAAATATGGAGTCTGTATTATTAAATTTATTACATCAACTAAATATACTAATTATTATTCAGTATTAATTATTAATGTTTTCTAGTCACTTTTCTAGAATCAATGAATAATTTTTGGTGATGTCAAATTCAATGTTTCAATGAACACTTTTATAGTGGTCATATTCATAACTCTATATAATGAACCAATTAGATCATTAAAAAATATGATATTTATTTATTGAATACCCTCTTATTCCCTAATCCCAGTGAAAAAAATATAAGAGTTTCAATTGTTCATTGAGTACTCTTCCGTTAAAATATATATGAGTATTTTATGACAAAAACTATTCTATTTATTTTTCCCCTCTATTTTTATGTAATAATTCATTCAATATCTCTATTTTTTTTAATTTAAAAATACTTAAATTCAAATACTTTTAATTTTTCCATCAACCATTAGGAATTTTTTAAAATTAACGACTATTTATTAAAGACAATTTGTTAATGTGTTCACTACTTGTACTCATTTTTTTCCAGATTGTGTTAACAGATATTTCTATTTATTTTCATTAATTGTGAATAAATTTTAGGTATTTCAAAATGGATATCCATTATTTTTTAAGATAATATATTTAGTGATTTCTTATATGAGACTACCTTTTAAATTACTATACAATTTACTTTAAATTCCTATTCTTGTTATTATTTTAATAGAATATTAATTTTTTGTGTTCAAATTATGAGTATATGTTTGATTAAAATTTATTTATTGTTAATTTTTTTCATTTTCTTTTAAAATGTTATAATTATCTATTTTCATTAAATATTAGAATATAGTTTCCCTAAAATTATCAAAAAAAATTATAAATGAATTAATTTGTAAAATGTTTTCAATTCATCCCATGGTAATAGTCATCATTCTTGGAAAATATATTCCCTTGGGATGAATCTAGGAATTATAAAGTAAATTATATTATAATTTATTTCTCTTATGTGATTCTTATTTCATAATATATATAATAAGTGTTTATTATTTTTACTATATTTTATAAAATATTTAGAATATAATTCATAAATCAAGAAACCATTTTACTTATTCACCTTTAATGTAAAACATCATCTAGTGAATGAAAAAACACCCTTCTATTTATAGTATATAATTTCGATTATCACAATATATTACATATTACATATTATATTATTTAATTCTAGATACACCTTTATTGCTAAAATACAATATATCCTAAACTATCACACAATACGCAGTTTAAAGAGCCCTTATTTATAAGTATATTTAAAAGTTCAATTTTTGAATGTTATAATTTTATTTAAAAACCCATAATTTTCTTATTCATAATGATATTATATTAAGATAATTTTTTTCATTTATCATAAAAATGATTTTTAGGTGAACAGTATAATATACCGATTTTACTAATACTGTGAATTTGAATCCATTTTAATTATATAAGAAATCTATTAACCCCTTTAATTAAAAAAATATTTATTTTATAATTTAAATTATACATTAAAAAATAGTTAATAAACTAATTATTAATCTTTTGGAACTCGAGTAATATTTTTCTCAAGAATTGTTTAATATATTATACATTTTTCAAATTAAAATTAATTTTTATCACTTATAGAAATTAAATCAAATAGTTTTTTAAAATTATAAATTATGTATTTCCAAAATATGTAATAAGTATCACTTTATTTTTAGTCATAAAATTATGTTTCCTCAGGTAAAAACTAATTACTGTGGTAAAAGATAAAATGTTTAAAGTTATAATTCAAAGGTAAAAGGGCTTGAAACATGAGAAACAACATAACTATAATTTACTGGATAATTAATGAATTGAACATATATCTTCTACACTACATTATTTAATATTTTTTTATTCACTTGACATGTTTTAGATGCGCTCCCTTTGTATTATGTTGAAACACTTATAGAAATGACATTATCACCACTTATAAAAGGGTCCTCTCCCCACCCCTTTAAGAAATTATTAAAAATTAATTATTCCTCTCTAAAACCTACCCTTTTAAATAAAACTATAATAATATTACACTCTTATAAAAATATTTTCCACAATAGTTAGACTATTGACTTCATTTCCAAGGATACATTCAACAAAATTTCTTGCCACAAATGTCGGTATTATCAACTACTTAGATTTTCCTATTAATTAAATTCAATTAAATTTATTCAATACACACTAGTATAATGATATTACTATCATTTATATAATTTAAATTTCATATTTTAATTTTATTATCATTTTTTATTCATATACCCCATCCATCAAGGAAAATAATATCATTGATCTTGTGTGGTGCGGGCTACCGCCACCATGACGTAATGTGTTTCATTCCCTATCACCACCTTAAAATCATAGATATAGGATTATATTAATGAATAAATATGATTTTTAGTATATAATAAAGGTTATATAAATTTAAATTATATATCCTATTTGTCATAAGATCGAAAAATGATCATTGTGAGTTTAATAATTTAAATAAGCATACTACGAGGACAGTCTTTTAATGAAATTGTATAATATTTTCATATCCATTAATTTATATTATGGATCCTTAAATTTATGAAAATTATCACTAATAGACACTAAATAATATTATTATACTCTTTTTATAATGATATTAAAAAAAATAACGACATAATTATTCATTAAATCAAGGTTTGTTCATTTTTTGTTTTGTTTGAAAAATTACATAAACAAAACCATGAATTTAAACAACGAATGAATATGGGAACATAATGAATGGAAAAAATTGATATAAATGTCTAAATAATTATTTTTTGGGTTATTTATATATTATATCAATATATAATTCATCAATCAAGGAAACACATTTCGTTCATCAAGGATAGCCAAAACATGCTTATTATCAGCTTCATATTCAATGGTAAAGTCTAAAACACTCATGAAATAAATTTGAAAAATCATAAAATTTTTCAAATATTAAATTAAATTACCTATTATATATTAATTTTGGAGTAATAATTTACATCAACACTATTTTAATGGAGCTTCTACAAATGATCAAAACTATAAACACCAATGTAAAAATTAGAACTATTCTGGGTGAGAATGACTATCTATAAGAAATATAGATTAACAAAGATATGATTATGTTTCTTAATTATGTATTTTATAATGATTTATTATTTATAATCGATTTCAATGTTATTTTTAGGAATTCAGGATAATAAGTAAAGGATTTTAACTCAATTCCTCCACTTTGTGACAAGTTTTGTATTATGAACTTAATTTCTGTTATATTTTTTTACATAAAACCAATTTTGGATTATTTATAATTAAATTAATTTATTAATGTTATTTTAAAATCATTTTTAAACCCTATCTTTCAGTATTTTATGATTGATTAGCTACTCATTCCATAAGATGGGTTTTTCTATCTCATTTTTCATTTGTTAGGACTCATGTTCTAATCACTATCTATTTTGTTTTATGTGGAAAATAAATTACCATGAAGGTATTTCATTCATATTACATATAGAAATTATAGGTACTTTCAAGCATATGCGATTATCCCTCTCTCATATTATTTTACACAAAGAGTTACATTTTCTATTGTGGAAAACCCATCATACATTTTCATAATGTAAAAGTGAGTGTAATTCCGAAGAAAATATATCCCTATATAGATACTACAATGTATGTGTGAATCTAGAATAGATTCACCTATGGGTGATAAAAAAACATTTGTTGATAATTGTATCAATATTCATCCTAATTCAAAATGGGGGGGGGGCTAAGACTGTATAGGTGCAAAGACACCCCTGGGGGATATGATTTTTAATGTTCACATGTTCTTAATAAACCATGATATATAATTTTTTCTACCATTTATATTGAATATTTCCAATGGAAACTATTATACCCAAATATAATATTCCTTTTAAAATCAAACACATTAAAGGTACATTCTCAGCTATATTTATTTTATGATGGTGTTGTCTATTACTTGGATAGTACGTTAGGACTTTAAGGTCGATTAAAGGATATTCTCTTTAAAATCCTCATTATTATATAGAATGGTGATGTATTTTAATTTTTTATGTATATATATATATATATCCGTGTTTTATTCATAAAAATGTTACTTATAGACTTCTAAGAAATATCTTAATAGCACTTATGCAGAATGCCTTGTGAATAATTAGGTTGTCATTGGGGCCCAAAATCATATAGCCCATATATTCATTGGTAGGTATCACAAGATAAAACATATTTTATTTTGGGGTATACAACCTCCCATTATAGGATATGTATCTTTTAATATTCCATAATATTTTGTTTTGATATGTCACATCATACTATCCATCAGTAAAATATCAATTATTATTTGTATCCATGTTTTTATGTATTATCGTGGATATAGTATTCTGTTGATTTTATTTAATTATGGATTAATGTTGTTTTTTTAATCTTTCCATATCACTTATTCAATTTTAAGGTTATATATGTTTCTTCTATTAATTATTCTTCACTCAACATTTATGATTTCTCTTATTAGTTTTCCTTTGCCCAGGAAACCTCGAGGTGGACTACTTGTAATATTTAGGGATATAATGGATGGGATAATTATGTTCTACCAATAATTCCATGTTATATACAATGTTTACAATTGTAATTAATATTTTTATCTTGTCTTCCAAGACTACTAAGTTGTTTTGTCCTTTGGGGACACATGTATTATATACCAATAATGTAATATGACTGCATGATCTTGGATTTTGGATTCTGGGATGTAACAATTAGTATCATAGTATGTTTAGTATGATCCTTGGAGACTGTATTTAGAGGAACCAAGTTAGATAGTAAAAATTTTATGATAATCCCTCAATATTTTTAGAAACACTGTAGAAAGAATAATATAAATTTTATTTTACATTTCAATGTTTGGATATAGATATATGCATTACATAGTAGAAAGACTGTGAGTAATAAGAGGATAAGGAATTGTATCAACACTCATAGTTAACATATGGATTTTCCCCCTATACAAGTTGATGAAGTTATATTTTATTCTCTTCAATTCATAAATATGATAGGTCAGTTGAACCGTGTTATAATAAATAATATTTCCCATATTGGAGACCTTCCAATCCAAAGTATGGAGTACCTCTATGTGACCCCTACATGTGAAAACAACCTACAACATTTAGTATAAGAACTAAAACATTGGTATAAAAATAATGGATCAAGTACACAGATAATACCTTTATTAATTTATGAAGTATTAAATATGAAAAACACTTCATTATGGTCTATCATCTAAAGGTAGATGTTGAACAATGGTGGTAACTAATTCAAAACACTATGGAGGAAGATGATATCATGTTAAATGAATAGGGAACGTTTAAGGATGTATTCTATGAAAAATACTTCCCTCATGAACAAAGAGTGGAAATTTGAAAGGAAATTCATTAATTTTAAACCAAATTAAGAGGAAAATGTTACCTAATATGTGGCTAACATTAAAAGGTTTTTTATAAATGTTTTTGAAAACAAATGTAAACTATAGAGAATGATTGATCATTTATTTTATGGGAAGAAATAGAGCCTTTGAAGGGCATTTATCTCTCAAAACCTTCCCATCATAGGAGTATATAGTCCCAAGTTCCATTTAGACAATAAAGGAGTTCTCCATGATGTATGTCTTAAATGGAAATTTTGAGGATAAGGGACTAATGAAACATTAATATAAGATAAATGAGACTATGGGGAATAAAAAAAGGATGGTATTTCCCACATGTAATAAATTTTGGTAGAAACACTATAGAGATTTTAGGAATGGTCCTGAAACATGTTATAAATATGGATAAAAATCTATTGAGATCAAAAATTTAAGGGAAATGAAGATGTTTTTTATGATCACTATTTTAACTATAGGGAGAAATTAAATTTTGAAAACCAATTCCTAGAACATCATGGACATTTACATCAAAAAAGTACAACATAGCATGGAAAAGATTACATGGTAACATTACCTGTATTCAAAGTTACTAAAGAGATAGTGTTAGGTGTTTTTATCATTTATTAAAATTTATCTAATGTTTGATTTGATTTTTTATCATCACACGCTTTTATGTCATACATGTTTTCAAAAAAAATTATATAATTAAATAGACACTTACTAATGTACATATGAATTAAGATATTAAAGGAATGTATTATTATAATAAATATTTCTCAAAAATTTCCCATTATTATGCATGTGAATCCTCTATTTTCATGTTTAGTTATCATAAATATGATGGAATTTCATATGGTCCTTGTTATGGATTGGATTTCTATTTATAATGGAAAGAATTATTTTCAAGAGAAATATAGTTTGATTTATGGAGATGTTGTGGAATCCCTTATCTTTATAGGGGAAACATTGTCATTTTAATCATATCCATATCCTTCCCCAATAGAACTACTTAATGAAGTTATTGGTAGAGGGGAAGATCAAGTGTGATGTATAGATAAGAATGATATCATAAGAATAAAGGATACACCTATAGTATAATAATTAATTGATTTTTTCTCATAAGAACAACATATTCATACATCAGTGTGTGAAGGTGACTTCTCCCTAACAATCATTCCTAATGCAAGGATGATATCTAAAACTCCTTAAAAATGGAACGAGTCTCATTTGTGGATTTGAATAAATAGTTTCAAGAGTTAAGTGATAAGGAATCTGTATTCCCTAGTATTTCACCATAGGATCCATTATTTTATTTGTGAAAAAAGGTTTGTGTCTATGAGATTATCCATTCATTATATGGATATAAATTCTATTACTATAATAACTACCCTTTACCACATAGTTATTAATTATTTGATCAATATAAAGTATATTAATACATTTAAAAGATCGATATTCACTCTTTTTATCATTAACTAATGGTAAATAATGTTGATATACCAAAAAAAATATTGTGAACTAGGTATAGAAATTATGTATTTATGGTAGTTCCTTTTGTACTGATTAATCCACCAATGTTAACTCTTCCATAATGTAAAGAAGAATATATAATAAAAAGGTATGCATCAAATGAATTTATGTGGTTTTATCCTTATGATGAATTATACAGTTATTTCCTAGTATTCATGTTATTTTTAAATCCATAAGCAATGCAATTTACCTCATGGCCTAGAACTTTTAGCCTTAATTTTTTTTTACGAAAATATGGAGGCACTGCCTCTATGGTGAAAGATGTTATATATATAATGTCTATAAGAGTTCGAATTATATATTATCTTATAATGTTAATCAAATGAGAAAAATTATATGGTTGAATCTAGTAATTTACTATGATTAGATGATACACTACTACATTGGGATGGAAAACAAGGTGGTAGATGCATTGACTAGGTTGGACCATAGTGTTTTAAAAAAGACGAGGATTAACAAATATCTTATATAAAAATATGTAGTAAAAATGGATATTGTGATTTTCATGAAATGGGATCAATATTTACTTTTTAAATAATTATTAAACTATCCTTAACAGAATAGATATAGAAGATCTACCTAAATGAAGATAAATTAAAACCAAATATTAATATATTTAATGCTGGGAAATTTGTGGACTTCATCTAAATGGATAGAATTTTAATGATTAGGAAGAGGTTATGTGTTATATATATATAACATAATTTATATGTTAACTACTAGATAAATCATATATCTCAGATTTCTCCACACAACCTTATAGTATAAAGATTTTTTGGTATTTAAGTGAATATTTCTAGTGGGATAGTATAACTTTAGAAATTGAAGATTATATGTCTACATTCATAACATTGAAATAGGTGAATCCTAAAATACAACATCCTAAGAGAGGAATGTAACCACTATGTATACCTATATGGAAGTGGGACAATGATAAAATTCACATTGTTAATGAAATATCAAAGACTCCAAGGAAGAACAATACTCTAGGGGTCATCGTTGATCATCTTACTATGTCTTCTAATTTTATAGTTATAAGAGAGTATATACCCCTTCATAACCATTTCTAGGTCTAAATAAATTAAATCATAAGGCTCCCCTAGGCCCTGTTATATATTGTATATGATCATGACCCTATGTTTACATCAAACTATTGGAATAGTCTTTAAAGGGATATCATCACTGAGATACATGTAAGTACATCCTATCATCCCCAGATTGATGGGATGTCTGATAAGACTATCCAAACTTATGAAAACATGATGAGATCATGTTCTCTTGACCTATATGATATGTGGGATCAATATAAACCTTTTCTTGTGATTTTAAAAACATAATATCTTCTATTCAAGCCCCAAGATGTCATTAATGGAATAATTGTTAAGAAGATGTTTCGTACTCAATACTATTCCAATGATGTTTCATAATGAAAGAATGAAATCTCTTATCTTTTAGAGGGGAAAGATGTTAAAGAACTAACTATTCAGGGATATGTTAAAGAATCCCATAGAAGAAAAATGATATATGATGGTAATTTAAGGAAATTATTGGAATTTAATGTTGAGGATCTTGTCATCCTCACGGTTTTCCAATGGAAGCGAGTTATAAGAGTTTATAGAACTGTAAATTTAATCCGTAGTCATACTGTCCCTATTTAAATACCAGAAATATTTAGTGTTATAGATTACTAATTGGTTTTGTTGTCTAGTATGTCAAAAGTACATGACATCATCCTTGTTTCATTACTGATGAAATATATGTTATATACAATGCATTCCATCACATATGAGGAAATGTATTTGGATAATTAATTGTATTATAATAAATAACCTATGGGAATTCTTAACATTATAGATTAAGTCTAGTGAAATCAGAAAACTCGATTGGTGAATGTTATTTGGAAAATTCACAAAATAGAAAATAAAATATGGGATCATGAAGAAGCTATGAGAAATTGCTATCCACACTAGTTCAATAGCTTATATATACCCACGTTTCTAAGATGAATATATTTATGGTGGGAGAATGTAATAATCAAGACCCTACTGTATCAGGTAAATTCTGTATCCTAAAGTATTTGGAAATGCTCACTCGAAATAGCCTTTATTCATAAGTATTATTATATTTTTAATATCATAATGCTAGAATTTGATTTCAAAAAAATATTTTTTATTTTTTAAATTCTTATAATGATATTATTGTATTTTGAATATATTAAATTAATGACTACCCACATCATAATCATTCATTAAATAAAGGTACGTCCATGTTTGGGTCAGTTTAATGACCTAGTTGAATAATACATTGAATATATTAAATGAATGACTATAAAAACATAATTAATGGTATAATATGATATAAATGTGTAAATATATATATTTTTTGGAGATATTATATCAATATCTAATTCATCAAAAAAGTAATCACACTTCGTTTATCAAAATTCCCTAACACATGCTTATTATAGAATTAATCATCAAGGATAAAGTCTAAAACACTCAATAAAAGAATTTGAAACATAAAAAATTATTATAAATAGTAAATTTAATGACCAATTAAATTAAATATTTAATATGAATACATACGAACACCACTATTATGAAACTAGTATAAATTATCAACATTATTAATATCAATGAGGAAATTCAGAAGTATTAAAATAGAAAATGACTAGTTATGAAGAGTTTAGATGAAAATTGATATATGTAAGGTTATGAATTAAATGGTTAAGAAAGTTATTTTTATGATATATTGAATTAAATTTGAGTAATTCAAGATAAGAGTTATGCATTTTCTATCTCAAATTCATCTCTTTGAGAATACTTTAGTGTTATCCACCCAATTTCTTTTATGTGGTGTATATACTACCTATTTGGAATGATATATAATGAAATTAATTTATTCATGTTATTTCAATATAATGTTTATTATATAAATTTTATTAAGTTATTATGGAATTTCTACCCAATCCATAAGTGTGGTTTTTCAATCTCAATTTTCATTCTTTGAGATTCATATTATAATCACTGTAATTTTTCTTTTTTATGGTGAATACATTACGATGGATGTTTTTTCAATAGTACAAATGAAATTTAATGGAATTAAAATTATATATTTTTACCCTATATGATATTATTTTGAATTTTTATTTCCTTTATCCATGTGAAGAAGTCATCCTAATATTTAGTAAAGTAAAATTGTGTGTAATTTCCTAGAAAATATATCCATTTCTTGATAATGGAAAATGGATGTGACTGTGGAATGTATTCAACTATTGGTAATCATAACAAAAAATTTGGTTGATAATAAACTCAATCATTGCCCTATTTGATGATTAGTGGGACAAAAACTACCCATCTGGGGAGACCCTCCTAGGAGATATGATATAAGGACCCAGCCTAAAAACAATATATAATCTTGAGTATTTGGTAATGAATTCCCATACCAACTTTTCATGGATATTTATGTCTTAGAGTGTTATATAATTACATGATAACTTTTATATAAAAAACACATATATTAAAATGTGTACACTTCTACTTTGTATAAATTATTTCAACAATATAAATATTTTAAAATTAAAAAGATTTTTTCCATAAAAAATATTCATGAATTTCAACTTGACTTCTTCTTTTTTATAATTCACCCTTAAACCCTATTAAAATTATTTAAAAAAATTATAGAGAGAATATAAACATTATTCACATATATAAAATAAAAAAACACATTTTTTAGTTGAACACATAGGATAATCCTCCCCTATTATCTCTTATGTTATTTTTTGGAATACAATACACATTACCCAATGCATTGGAGAGCTATGTAGGGATCCTATATTATATATGTCGTATTGAGATCACCCATCATCATATATAATGACCAGGTACCATATCAGTAATAAAAAATATTATTCTTTTACCTTTTCTTTATATGACCCTTAAAATCTCTTTTGAACTCATAAGAAAAACACTTTAATATATCAAAATACCCTTACCTTTTTAAACCCCATTTTAAAAAATAAAATACCCAGCATTATGTGAATAATAGATTTTATTTGAAGAAAACATGGAATCTTAAAGGTAATTAAAACATTAAATAGTATTTTTGGTGGTCTGAGAATCTGTAGATGTTGTTTATGATAAATAGAACATTCCTCTTGATTTTTGAAAATAATCTCAAAATGTCATTTCTATAATACATAAAATATTCCATTTGAAATTTTTTAAAAAAATAATAAAGGGATATAATATTTCCTTTAAAATTAATTTATATATATAAATAATTCAATTAAATAATTTTAATTGTATTAATAAAGATGAAAATGATTTGAAAAATAAAACATTAAAACATATAAAATATGGTTTCAAGGAAATGATTCCCTTACCTTGAGTCATACTCGTCACACACATTATTTATCTTCTATAATAATCAAATTTTGTAAATTATATAATTTATTAAGATAATTTATGTGGTTAATTACACTATCCTTATCACCTTTATGTAATTTTTTACCAGTTTTTATTTATTTATATAATTAGTTGTGTTTACATCATACAATTTAGGGAAGTTCAGTTAAAAATTAGAAAACAACTTTTGTAGGATTAGCATTATAAATGGGATAATTGTTATTTAATTTATAGAATTATAATCCTGAGATAATCATCATTCTCATATATAAAAAATTTATAACTTTCCATGTAATTCATAAAGAAGAAACAAATAATATCACTTCATAGAGGTGGTAATCCACATATACTAAATAATAACATTATAATTACTCATTAGATATAATTTTAAGAAAGTATATGATATATTAACATTATAAACTTATAATTTCTTTCATTAATATCATATATATTAATGAAATCCATTATTATAATCATCCTTGTGAGGTAGTTGTGAATAGAAAAACACATCTCTTTCTAGAGGTCCTAATTTACACATATAAATGATTGATGTTTACATTTCCCATGGGATAGAAAATGAGGTAAAATAGGGTATTTCCATAATAAAAATAACATTTCATCATATTTAAAATACTGATGTTATAATTTTAGCATCATTAAAGATGATTTGACTGAGGTGGAAGAAGAAATAAACTTAAAACAACTTGGTTGGGATTTATACTATGTCATATGATAACCTATTTGATTTTGACCATAATCCTTATAGGTTTATTGTGTGAAGTTCGACTTGTCACCACAAGTCAAAAACCACTTCCCATCTGCTGTGGAGGAGCTTCAACACATTATCTATTATGATATAAATTCCATTATTCCCAATAATCACTCGCCCAATTTCATTGCAGGTCGTATAAGAATCCAGATTGTCATTAATTATGCTGCCTCGATCCAGAACACTAATTGTGACAACTCGATCGGTGACTTCGTGATCCGGAGATGCCTGAAGATTGAAGGCATTTTTCCACTGCCAAAACGTTTTCTTGAGGTCTTCTGGAATGAACCACTACCTGGATGGATCAAGATCAATATATATGGAGCTTCCAATGGAAATCCAGACCCAGTGAGTTGTGAAGCAATCTTCAGAGACTACAAAGGACACTGTCATGGTTGTTTCTATGGCAGCTACGGGGTCACCTCCTCCCTTGAAGCTAATATGTTGGCTCTCATCCATGCCATCCTATTTTTCAATAATAAAGTATGGAACAACATCTGGATCGAAAGAAACTCCACCACAATTGATCAGGAAATTTGGAATGGGTACGTTCACCTCTCTTGTCCCCTTACTGCGAGTTGGAAGATCTACATGAACTCGCTTATTGAAATCAGATATATTTCCACCCATGCCTACCGTGAAGCTAATATGGTGGTAGATGGTCTTTCCAACAAGGTTATCATCCTGGCCATTATGTGGTTTGATGAGTTTTCAGATGATCTCCTCCCTATCCTTGCTAAATATTGTAATAAAATTCCCTCTTTTAGATTTTGTAATTTTCTTGCTTGTCTTTAATAAATTATGTCTTGGTCATTGACCAAGACATTGCCTTTTAAAAAAATTGACTAAACTAGAGTGCTCAAATGGTTTGAGGAAAAAAGTATATCAGGTTCCCATTTTTAAGTGAGGGGAGGGGGACTCCTGGAATTATAGAATGTATAAGATTAATATAAATTAATTTTACTCAAAAATGGAAAAAAATAGTCATATATATAATTAATAAGAGTATTATTTGAAATAATCTCATCCAATAAAAAATAATTTATTTTTATCCATTTTTTTCACCATTGGGACTTTATTTTAACCCCACATTAAACATTATAATGATTATTAAAGTTTGAAAGTTTGTTACACTCTATGAATCAAAAAAAAGTTTTTATAAAAGACTACAAAAGAAAAAGTGACCCATAAATGGTTTATGGTTGATAATATAAATAATATCTCTCTATCTCAGCTAAAGTTAATATTTTTATTAATTTTAAATAATTTAATTAAATATTTTTTATTATAAAAAATCATTAATGAAGTCTTTTGTACATATTCATTTAATTTGACTTTGAATACATATATATAGTAATGGAATCATAATATAAAACATTATAAAATAAATATTATTATATATTGATCTATAAATATCATGCTAAAAATTATCTAACCCAAAAAAATATTACCTTTATTGTTTTTAAAATCATTTACTTTAATTGCCTACTTCTTGAACAAGCACTATGTCGGTCTTGAGTAAGAATTTATGATTGTTATTTTATCAAGAAAACTTCAAAAAATTACCAAGATACAAAATAATTTATCTTTCAAATAACTTTTTATTGCCAAACATACCATATTTTTATCCCTATGAAAAAAATAGAGATTAAATCATAGATAGTGAAAATTTGTTTTTATTCTTTATTTGGAAATATATTAAGATCATTATCCAAGGAATGTGGATTTAAATTTCAACATTTTAGAACCAAGATGGTCTTTGTTGAAAAAAAATTACCAATACAATAAATATGACTATTGGTGATACTTTTAGGCCTTGTCATGTTACTTTTAACCTTAATTACCTGAATTACACTTAACAATGTGACCAATATTAACTTTCACTAATATTTATAATGACTAAAAATAAAGGGGAACTAATTACTAAATTTTCAAAATCTGACTCCAATATGGAATCCATTTTTCAATATTAAATTTAGAAAACTGGTGGAAATTATTTAATGAGGAAATACCCAATGAAAGTGAGTTTTTTATAAAATATGCATTTTAGGCCCAAAAATAACTCATATCAAAATCATGTATAATAATGATTCTTATTTAATTAATTAGATTTTATAATATAATGGGATACTTATATTGTAACATCTTGTTACCCTGTTTTAGTTAATTCTTAAATCATTGTTTTATTCCCTTTTTTGTGGGGTGTGTTTTTATGAATTTGTGGATGGAAAAATTATGTTGGGGAAATGAACAAAAGATCATAGATGTATGTTATTTTGGTGTTAATATATTCAGGTTATAAATGTGTCGCCAAGAACAATGTATTACAATGTGGTATGATATATGGAGAGTAAGAGCAATAGTTTTTACCATCATAATGTGTTGTAGATGATATTTAAGGTCAAAGAAAGCTACAGAATGGGATGTTAGCTATATTTTGGAGACATGGAGGCTATTTTGTAGAGATACTACTATTTTTGGCACTGTTATTTTGTGGTAGGATGACTGCACCATTGAACCCAGGTTGAGTAATTTTTTTACTTCTTCTTATTTTGTCATTATAATGATGTGGCTCTTGTGATTCGACAAAGATTTACCCCAAGTGAAGTAGATCTGGGTGAGATATAAAACATGTTTTTAAGAGTTTGGTTGACTAGGTAGGATATAGTGTTTTCTTAGGAGGATAGATCATGGTCTGTCTAATTTTATCCTTTATATTGCATGGCCATGGGTGTTGTGGCATCATTTATGTTTTTATAGTCTCAAATGACCTTATCACCACTTTAAGTACTATTTTATCCCTCTTGGACCTCATTCAAAATATGGGATCCTAAAGGATCCCTAAAGGTGTTTAAACTCCTTTAAACTTCTTTCGTCTTAGATAAAATATCGATTGTAAGTGTTTGATTCCTATTTGATAGGTTATCTCTCCTAATATTGCATTTACCTATTTCCATATCTTACAAATTTTGAGGATAAATAATCCTCATGTTGATGATGGATTGGATCTAGGTTTTGATGGATGGTTTTTATAAGGATTCCACTGGAACTTCCACACCTTTGACACTCTATTGGCATTCTTATTTTGGGTGTTTGATCATGTAAACACTTACTAAAGGTTTTTGGTTTCATGATGTTTCTTCTGCACAATTAATATATTTTATACTTGTTTTAATCAATGTTCATTTAAAACTAATTTCATATACATTGATATCAGGCATATTTAATATATGATTTTTATATATGTGTTAGTGAAATGAAAGACCATTTTTTTAGTTTCGAGGCATGAAATGATATAATAAAATATTTATTGTGATGGAAATATGTTGGTAAAATAATTAAACATGATTTGATTAAAAAAATTATTTATATGAAAGATGATTTGATAAGGAATGAATTTTATCAATACCGGTGATTTGGTTTTGAAATGAAAAGGCATGTTGAAAACTGAAAATGGGAAATTAAAATGTGAAAGATAAATTGATTCGAAATGAATGAGTTATCCATGTTTCATTTGGTGTTTAATTTGAAGAACGTGTTGCCTCGGTATTTAGTAGTAATTAGGACAATAAATCTAAGATCTAACCCCTCATAACTAGATTGACATGAAAAAAATCTCATAAACTTACTATTGTATTATTTCCCCTGATGGTGAGTTGAGTCTCAATGGCATGATTGATGGGAAATTTTCACACATTGAGTCAAGATCATTTATGAGTAAATTTATAATCCTATTAGTAGAAACCAATTTAATATTGGGCATGATACATGGTGCTATGATAATTTTTTTGATTATTATATGCTAACTGATTAAGCGAACTGTTTATTTTTAGAAAAAATGATTTATATAAATGGTTTATATATAAAATTTATGTATGTTTTGATATATAATCCATCATTTTGTATTGTAAAGGTTTTTTTATAATATGTTGCTTCCAAATCATGCCTTTTTATATTTAAAGTTATTAAATATTTGGTTTATTTTCTTAGGAATTGAATATATAATACTTGGTGAGACCCTAATAGGATTTATAGTTCAAACCCTCTATTTTCATTTGGGAGTTTCTATATTATCTTATTCCATTTCTATGAAAGGTAAAAGAACCACTTAGAGGTGGTGAATATTATAGATGATTGGGACTCTAGTGATGAGTGGGGATAGTGGAGATTTTATCAATTTATTTCAGGGGTTTATATTTGAGATTTATCATGGAAGATGTTGTGTATTTTTGTGATATACTATTAGGGTACTATTTTACCCATTTGTTTCTGGTACTTTCACTCTTTGAGTGTTGATAACACTAACCTCTACTATTTATCATCTATATTTTTTCAGAAAAATCATTCCCTCTTTATTCATGTATGATTCCAAGCTCTCTTCATGAACCAGATGTGATTAGGAACACTGTTCATTCCATTTCAGGTTTAAATCGAGTATAAATGCACTATGGTATCAAAAGTTGGTTGTGCCTCTTTCCTTAGAGTTTTTACGTAGTTCAGTTGTCCTAGTAGATTGGATGATGAATTATGGGGCTTGGGTGGTATATTGAAGCGAGTTTCTGGCCAACCATCATTATAACGAACCTTAAGTCACCATGGTTGTTCAGGAAAAGTTTCTTTTAGTAATTTTTTGATCAATTTTTTAGACATTTCCCTACAATTTATATGAGTATATAAAAACCCAAGTCAAAGATTCTTCATTATGGAATTGATATTTCTATGATTCCTTTTTGTGTTTTTTTATGTGAATCCTTGATGATGTCATTAGTGTTTTCTATTGATGTTGTGTCTAATAATTCCTCATAGAAGTTGTTTTATTAGGTCGTGAGAGGAATGTGTTAGTGAACTAATGAAAGTGAATCCTGTAGTTGACCTGAATCATATTGAGAGAGTGGTGTGTTATATTGAAGCTTTGGGACAGGTAAAAGCACCTATTCAGGTTTAGAATCTGGTATTGAAACCTTAAAGGGATGAATCTATAGATCATTCTGAATATTTTCTTCATCTGAAGTCATCATATTTTATAGGTTCAAATGATCCTCAATAGGTTTAGGTTTGGTTTAAAAGGATTGAGATTATCTTTGTGTTTATAGAAATTATATAAGCTATAATGGTTAAATGTTCTTCCTTAATTTTGGAGAGACCTATCGGGATATGTAGGGATTTAATGCTAATAGTGAAGAATCGTGAGGGTTTACAGTAGAAGGAATTGAGTTTTTATTTCACTAATTAGTTCTATCCAAATTTTATGGTTTTGGAAAAATCCATGTGGTTTATCAACCTTCATTAGGGTGATTGTACTATGACACAGTATGAGAATCATTTTATTATGCTTTATTAGTTACCACTATTTTTTATATCCATTGATAAGATGAGGTCTTCATGGTTTTAGATGGGTCTTCAACAAGATATTAGATTATAGTTTTTCTTGTTGAAGCTCAAATATTCTAATGATGTGCTTGATATAATGTTAATGTTTGATCTTGACTGGTTGGTATGTCAGGGTTGATTGGGGCTCTTTTTCTCCGAGTTCTAGTTTTGTTATCTCATTAAAAGGATATAGGAATATGGATGAGTTTAATAGTGGTTCTTGACAGTATGCATCATTCATAACTCATGTAGTTCCTGAAATATTTTTTTTACTATCATCCAGTGTGACATGTTTGGGTATTTGATATGGGTTTGCACCACATAACCTAATATCTAGAGTATGTGTGGTCTCTAGGGCCACCAATATTACTTCTTACACTTCTTTTCTACTATGAAATAGGGTATGGTATCATCATCCCCAAAAACGAAGCATGGTGAAATTAAATTTTTGAACAGAAAAGTGGTTTCATTTACAAGAATCTAGAATAATGTTTTTTTACATAGTGGAAAAGTCTCCAAGGTAACAAGATGCGGGTTCAAAGAATATAATAGGAATAATCACTATATATTCATATTTAGTGACAAATTTATTTGATATTGTTTCATATCAATCATTCATATTGATATATATTTTTAATTTCCTAAATCTTCCTATGGATGTTTTTTCTTACGTGATGGATAATAATATTGCCCCTTAGAACGAAGATGGAGCGCGGTCTTTAGAGTCCTTCTCTTGTTTTCTCATTATCATAAATTGATCATACATGGAATTTTATGGTTCTTTAAAAAACTTCCTCATGGTGTCCCCTCGGAATGTTTTGGGTGTGGTTTTGTTTGTTGACAAATCTAGATGACCGTAAATGATTATGGTTGGTGTTTTCCGATGACATGTTTTTATGGTGGCACAGTTTCCCAGTGTCTTCCAAATTTTGGGGCCTCAAAATTGGGATTTTGATATTGGAAAATGACATATTTCATCATAGAAGTGAATTTTATGAATAATGTTGAATAAAATCAGCAAAGGGAGATAACCACGTACCATAATTCATGGGCTGTGTACCATGTTTTGGGAACGGTATGCGGAGTGGCAGAAACGGAAATGGTATGCAGGTGTGGTTCACGAAACCAAAAACATTTCATAGAAGAAGGTAGTGTGGTACATGGATGGATTTTTGTCAGTAGAGGAGATTGACCATGTAACAAAAAAGACAGTACGTGGACTGGTTGGGAGAAACGGTTCATGAATGGCTTTTGGTTCATGGCGGCAGAACTATCAGTATGTGGTGAAGGCTGGATTACAGATTTTGTAAATCATGGATTATCGGATTTTGCAGATATCTTTGCCTATATAAGAATCCTTAATCCCCCTTATTGTTGTGGGGATTGAACATCATTAGAGATCATATTTTTATCTGGTAATTCAGAAAAGTCCGAATTTGGTTCGCATTGAAGATGTTTGCGGAGATTCTTAACCAGGAAAGGAGATCTGGTACATGAAGAAGGAAGTCTGGTACACAGAAGAAGTTGTCTCAATACGTAGAGGTGGAATCTTTGGTACTCAAGTGGTAGAATTCCAAAAGTGGCACAAATAGGGAGAGCTCTGGTATGTGGAAGCGAGGATAGTCTGGGAATAGAGAACAGTTTACGGAGACGAGGGGTTTCGTAGAGGAGGTCTGGGGAATCAGAACGCGGTGGTGGTACGTGATCGCGAAGGTGGAGGTAGACCATGGACGAAGGGTGGTTCCCTGCAGTGGTAGCAGTACCCAGAGAAGGTGATCTGCGTACCAAACCTGATTCTTATTACACATAAGATATAAGGTGGTTCACAGTTTGCACATGGAATCGTAGGAAAGCATAAAATTAGTTTGTGAAAGTAATTTCCAATACCAAGCAATACTCAGTAAGGATGAATTCATCTACGGGTGATAAAGAAACTTTAAGAGAGCATCTACATATAGTTGAGGATTCACAATTTCCTTAAAATAAATGGACCTACATTTTCATAAACTATGTTTGACCTATAAGTATATAAACTATGAGTGGATTCCTTAACAAGGGAAGTTATTGAAGGAAGAGGAAGGCGGTGACCCTTTCCACCGAAAGTGAGCCGGAGAATGAGGCATAGGGAGTGACACATAGGAATGCAGTGAGCATACCCTAAACCTTCTAATGGCATTGAGTCTGGGCATAGAAGAATTGGCCCGAATATTGTATGATTTAGTTGTAGTAAGTCTTATTGAATTTGGTACATCGGCACATTATCGTTTTATGCTCCTTATGTATAGCCTTATGAGGGTGAACCAAGTAAACATCGTTATGTCATGTATATGATTTCATTTATTTTTATGTATTTCTAGTGGTGAAGAGAGAATGGAGTATTTTCTAAAAATGATACATGATCTGAATGAGAAATGGTTTTAATATGTCATACTCTAATTCAACCCACCCACCCCTCTTTGGGTATTTGACCTAGTGGACATAAAAATTGGTATCAGAGAAAAAGTTTGAAAGTCAGTGGTTCTCTATCAAGAATAATGAATAGTGGTGGTCAATTATAATAGAATTACAATATTTGACAGAAATAATTTTCAACTATGTAAGAATCATATATAACACTACTTTCGATCGGTAGGGATAGATCTATTTACAACAGTAATGCATGGAATATATACTTACATTAATAGTTTTGCTTTTATCATAAGCTGAAATAAGATAATTGGATGTTGATGTTAAAGGTATCAATACATTAGGGGGATCCCTATAAAATTAAATTTATACAAAGTTGATATCCTGTAAAACATAAAATTCAATGTGGGAAAAATTACTAAAAATTTATGAGGGCAACACAAAAGTCATAAAAGCAAAGCAGCAAGTTCTATGGAATATGTATGAGGATCTTATAATGAATCCCAATGAGACTATTTATGCATTCATCGACAAGATAAATATTATTGTGAAACACGTGTGAGGTCTTGTAGAATTCATTGAAGATATAAATATTGTGAAATTATTCTTGATGAAACTTTCACCATGGTTTAATCCGAATGTTTCAGTGTTGGTAGACAAAGAACCAAAAGATCTTACACTAGATAACCTACACAGTACCCTTGTAGCATATGAAATGAGAAATGATGATAATGATGCAGTGGAAAAAGGAAATATTATGGAAGTGGCATTCAAGTCCATGAAGAACCTCTCTGTTGAAGATAATCCTAAGGAAGATAATATGGATGATGTCATGTCATTTCCATCCTCCAACATGTAGTGGGGAAAATGGAGGTTCAATGGTAAACTTCCAATTTCATACTTTCGGTTGGGAAAGATTGGGAATTTTTTTATCAAAGTGTCCTAAGATGTTTTATGATGAAAATGAATAAAATGATGAAATTCTACAAAAGAGGTATACATAAAATGAGAAAGGGAAGAGAAGTACTTGGAGAAAGTTTTTCAAAAATAAAAATCTTCTTTCTGGAGAGGATAAAATTTTAGAATAATCTATGCTAGAAGAGTTGGACGACTACACGGATCATAAAGTAGATGCTTTGGTGGTAGTCGATAAAAATTATTTAAAAAGAAAATAAAGTGACAATGGGAAAAAATGAAATTAAAGAATGATTTGATCTTCAGGTTGAATTAGAATCTTGCTTTGAAGAGGTATAAACGTTGAGAGCTAAAACTAAGAAATCCAACAAAGTTGTTCATGATGCCAAACTCATTATACAGCAGCAAGAAGAAGGGAATTCTGAGATGAATGGAGAAATTGAAAAGATATGGACTTTGATGCCTGAAAGCTACGACAAGGTGGTCGAGTAAAAACTCCAAAATTGAAGAATATAAAATTAAAATTGATAGTTTTATTAAACTGTAAAAGATCAAATCAAGAGTATCTAAGAATTAGAATAATAAGTCTTCAGTCGATGAAGAAAAATTGAAGTTCAAGAAAAATTTCTAGGAAAGAATATTATACAGGAAACAGAGAAGGTGAGATTTGAGAAGATTGGTCAATCAGAACATAACCACAAATCCGCTCTGACTAATAAGGTTGTCATAGGGCTTGATCAAAAACAAAAAGTGTTTATGGTTCTAATCAGAATACAAGAATCATGTACAAGATTGAAGATTGATTTGGGCATGAACCAGAATCTGAATATTTGTAGAACCAAATGCATTAGTAGTGGTGCATCATTTCCATATACGAATGTACCTCACATAAGATGGTATTATTATGGTAAGATGGGGAAACTCAAAATGTATTTTCCATATAAAATAGGTTCCAAATGTAACAAGACTAATAGATGTGGTCGTACAGATCATAAAATTTCAGGTTATCATTTTATGTTCATTGTTTTAGGTGTAAAGGACTTAGACATATTAAAAGATATTTCACATCAATAATGCAGCTGAATGTGCTGAGAAAAACTGAATTTTTTCTTATGAAGAAGCCAAAAGTATCATCATGTGAGATGAAAATTCAAAATCAATTTTATGCTTGGCAGGTTGAAGATTACCCATCATTTACTTAATAAGAACAAGATTATCAGTCCTTTTTTGTTATGAATTCAAAGGATTGGGTCAAAAAGAAATACGCCAAGCATGCTATGGTTGCAGAAATTGTGTTCAAGCCATCAAATCACATAGGGATATGGATAATGGATAGTTGATTCACTTCACATATGATGAGGAATAAGAATCCAGTAACCAAAATCAGGTATGATAAAGAAGGTATTGTAATATTTAGTAATGACGATGACATGAAAAATATTGGTTTTGGAAAATCCAAGTTTAGAAGAAAATACATGAGATGAGTAGATGTCTTGGTTGTTGAGGGGATTAGTCACAACATGCTAAGTGTTAGTAAATTGTGTGACTCAAGACATTCCATACATTTTTCCAAGAAATTATGCTTCATCCATGAAAGGATGGTGTTGTTGTGCTATAAAGAATGTGTATGAAAGGGAATCTCTACCTATTTAGTTGAGAAGAAGATATGTTACTTCTTTCCAAGGATAAAGAAAACAAGTTATGGTATAAGTGTCTGGGGAATATAGCCAAATTCCCTTTGAAGATCTGGTAAAATATAATATACCTCTGAATCACTCTTGATTATCACATGATTATACTCATATGTTCAGTTCCTGCCAATAGGGGAATATCATTTGAATGAAATATAAGTAAAAGTAGAAAAAGTCAACAAGATTGCTTGAGCTTGTGCATATTGATGGGTGTGGGCCAATTTACCCAAGGTTTAGTGATGGAATGAGATATTATGTTCTTTTCATTGATGACTATAACATAATGGAATGGGTTTCAATAATCACCCATAAATTTGAAGTGTTCTGTTTCAGTACAAGACATTGACAGGAATGTGAAAATATGCTTTGTCATACAATCCGAACGATTCAAAAGATAATGGAATAGAGTTCACAAATATCCATGTGGAGGATTATCTCAAAAACATGGGATAAGGCATCATGTTTTAGTAGTAAAAACTCTATAGCAGAATAGAGTAGTTCCAAGAAGAAATTGTTTTGTCAACAACATGGAAGGAATAATGCGTATTGAGAAAGACCTATTGCAGAAATTTTGGAAAGATGTAGTGATGAAATTAGTATACACTTCAAATAGATCATTACTTCTTCCAAAACAGGAGAAGACCACATATGAGTTATGATATGGAAAGAAGTCGTCATTAAAGTACTTTCGAATAATTGGAAGTAAATATTTTATTTTCAATGAAGAGAAACATAGTAAATTTGAATCTTGTGGGGATGAAGGGATATTTCTTGGCTACTCAAAGAGAATAATAGATTTTAAATGCCTCAATATACATTTGGGAGTGATAGTTGAAAGTCATAATGTGACTATTATAGAAAATGAACATAATATCCAACAAAAACATGGTCAGACATAGGAGGATAGCGATGAAGAGATGAGAAAAGAATGAGATGCTCCAGCTCCATTGATTGATTCAAAAGAAGACTTAGGTGATGAGAACAAATCAGTGTATTCCCATAGACTAGCAAGAAGAGCTGAAATTTATAGGCAGAACATAATTTGTGAGCAGACAATACCAGTGCAAATAAGAAGAATGAAGTATCTACAACAAGAATCATACTTATTACAAGTGGATCCTAAATGCTTTGATGAAGCAACTGGAGATAAGAATATGGTTCATGCAATGAATGAGGAGCTTGACCAAATTCAGAATAATCAAATGTGGGAAATTGTTTTGGGACCAAAAGACAAGAATTCCGTAGGGAAAAAATTGGTCTTTCACAACAAAATGAATGAAGATTGTGTTATGATTCAAAACAAAGCACGATTTGTGTGCCAACTATACTCCCAGATAGAGTGTATAGATGTCAATGACTCATTCATGCATGTTTCATGTCCTGGGACAATTATATTATTCCTGGATATATTTGTGCAATGAAAGTTTAAAGTTTTCCAGATCGATGATAAGTCATATTTTCTAAATGGAGTTCTAGAAGAATAAGTATACATTGAGAAACCAGATTGTTTTCTCATTTATGAAGATGAGAACTGAGTTTTTCAACTAAAGAAGGATTTATATGGTTTAAATAATTCCCCAAGAGCATTGTATTCAAGGCTTGATCAGTGTTTAATGAAGCTTGGTTTTTAGTGTGGTGGAGTTAATTACAATTACTATTACAATAATGGAAATAGTCAATGTATGAAAGTGCTAGTTTATGTAGATGACATAATCATTGGGGGATTGGATGAATCATAATGCGGAAAATTTTCTAAATTCATGAATAGTGAGTTCGAAATGTCGAGGATTGGAGAGATGACATTTTTTCATGATTTATAGGTGACACAAGGAAGGAATGACACTTTTATTTCTCAATATAAATATGCCAAGGAGGTTTTGAGATGTTTTTTAATGGAAAATTCAAAATAGATGAAGACTCTGGTTTCTAACCAGATGAAATTGTCATGAGATGAGGATGGACATCCAGTTAATATTATATAATATAGGAAAATCATAAGAATTCTTTTTTACCTGACAGCGATAGGGCCTGATATTATATTTTCCACATGCCAAGAAGTGAGGTATCAAAGTAATCCCAAATAGATCCTCATGATTGTAGTAATAATAATTATTTTGTATATCAAGGGCACATTGGATTTTGGCCTAATGTATAATGAAAAATCTTAGCCAGAGTTATTGGGATATACAGATGAGGATTTGGCTAATTCAGCATATGATAGGAAAACAACATTAGGAAGTTCCTTTTATCTTGTAGGATTGTGTATTTCTTGGTTATTAAAGAAACAATATTTCATGTCATTGATCACTATATAAGATGATTAAATTGTGACTAATCAAGATTTCATGAAACTATTGTGGATGAAACAACAACTTGATGATATGGGAATTAAAGTGAAATATCTTATCAAAATCCATTGTGATAATTCATGTGCAATAAATCTGAACAAAAATTCCATCAATAACCCTAGGACAAATCACATTTAAATTAAATATCATTTTATTAAGGAGAAATTGGAAAAATTTCTTATGAAGTTGGAGTATGTTCCTACATAACAACATGTTGCCAATATTTTTACAAAGGCCTTACCCAAAGATGCGTTAAAAAGGCACCGACTGGCTCTAAGAGTCCAGTCGAATCCCCACACTACAAAAAGTGTGGATGTTGGCCCCCCTCTCCCCGAGGTATGATTTACAGTTCCATATTATGATAATATGTGTCCTTTACTCTGTTGAAGACAACCTTAATGTTCCCTTTGGGTTCACTGATAAAGGGGGAGAATGTTTTGATATTCTAGGTAGAGAAAAGACACTTGGAGAAGATATTTAGTGGAACAATGAGATAGGGGGAGTTGATACTGAGATTAATCTGTTTGGAGGATCTATAAGATAGGGGTAGTATTAAATCTGACGATACTAGAATTGAGTGATCAATGATTAGATATCATTGTGTCTATGGTTTATGATGAAAGTAGTTTATTGGAAATAATTTTTGATAATCAACAAAATGATTCATTAATGAACTTTTTATTAAACTCATGTTCCTCACAATGGGCGTGGATCCTGTGGACTAGAGTATTTTTTGACTAAATCATTGATCATTGTCTTAGTTGCATGAAGTGAATGATGGATGAAGATGGAAGGATATTTAAAGAGATATCAAAATGCAAATAATTATTCTGAGAAGAGTTTTAAACAAACTCAAAGGGTGATATTGTTGGGAAAAAATACCCCATAGTGTCCCCTTGGAATGTTTTAGGTATGGTTATGTTTCTTGACAATTCCAGATGACCTAAAATGAGTATTTTTGGTGTTTGGCGAAGACATGTTTTTAAGGTAGCATTGTTTCTTAGTGATTTCCAAATATTGGGGCCTCAAAATTAGGATTTTGATTTTGGCAGAGGAAGGATTTATTAATAAGAGTGAATGGTATGAAGAATACTGAAGAAAATCGGCAAATAGTGAGAACAGTGTGCCATAATTCATGGGTCATGTACCATGTTCCGGGAATGGTATACGGAGAGGTGGAAATAGTACGCTAGTGCAGTTTACGAAATTGATAACGTTTTGTGGTAGAAGGCCATATGGTGCATTGATGGATTGTTTTCGGTAGAGGAGATCAACCGTAAAAGTACAAAGACAGTAAGTAGGCTGGTTGGGAGAAATGGTTTGTGGATGGCATGTTGTTCGAGGCGGTAGAAGTATTAGTACATAGTGAAGGATGGATTGAAGATGTTGTATATCATGGACTCACAGATTTTTTAGATATCTTTTCCTATATAAGAATCACTAATCCCAGTGATTACTGTTTAGATTGAACATCATTAGAGAACCTATTTTTCTCCGAGAATTCAGAAATGTCCAAAAGTGGTTTCCAATGAAGGTGTTTGTAGGGATTATTAACCCGAAAAGGAGGTCCAATATGCGGAGAAGTAAGTATGGTACATGGAAGGAGTTGTATCAGTGTTCGGAGGATGAATCTACGGTATGTGAGAGGGAGAATTATGTAAGTGGTATACGGAGGGAGAGATCTGGTACACGGAAGTGAAGACAGTCCGGGAATAGAGAACATTTCAAGGATATGAGGGGTTTTACAGAGGAGGTTCACATAATCGATATGTGGTAGCGGTACACGATTGTGAAGGTAGAGGCAGGACATAGAAAAAGCACAGTTCGCATTAGTGGAAGAAATATGTAGAGAATGTGATCCACATACCAAACATAGTACTCATTATGCGGGAGAGACAAGGTGGTTCATGATTTGCACATGGAAGCTTGAAAAGGCTTCAAATCATTTTGGGAATGGAATTTCAAGTACCTAGTAGTACTCGGTAAGGTGGACATCATCTACAGGTGAAAAAGGAACTTCAACAGAGCATCTAACTATAGATGAGGATGCAGGAATTCATGAAAATGAAGGGTCCTACATGTTCATAAACTATGTTGGACCTACAAGTCTATAAACTATGAGTGGACTCTTTTCCAAGAGTAGCGAGCGAAATTGGAGGAAGATGGTGACGCTTTCCACCGGAAGTGATCTATGTAATGAGGCATTAGGAGTGACCCTTGGGAATACATTGAGAAGATCCTAAACTTTGTAAATGTAGTGAGCTTGGGCATAGAATATCTAGCCCAAATATTGTACTCAATTGTGGAAGTAGGTCTTAGTGAATTTGGTACATCAGCAAATTTCTGTTTTATGCTCCTTGTACGTAACCCATTGAGGGTGAACCAAGTAAAAATCATTGTGTCTTATGCATGATTTCATATCTATTCATATATTTCTACAGGAGGAAGAAAAAATTGAGTTTTGTATAACAATAAAACATGATTCTAATGAGAAAAGGTTTTAATATATCATACCCTAATTCACCCCCCCCCCCTCAGGGTACTCGACCATGTGGACCTAAAAATGGTTCTCAACATAAAACCTCTTAACATCATTTTTAGGGTGGATTTTAAGATTTCATGAATGTCCTCGATTAACTGTTATCTTTGGAAGGTAACCTTTGCAACATCAAATGTGGTCTGATGTGTTTTGGTGCAAGAATGGGAGCCAAGGTTCAGTAGATCCATACATACTTTTCTGTAGTGGGGAAGGAAAATTTTGGTTTATTATTTCAAAATAAAATTATAATATTTTAGTGATTATATCCCTCTATTTTTAATTATTGTTTTTAATTATTTTTCGTTTCATTTATTTAGTATACCTCTAGTACATGAGGTAAATGTTTCTATTGATTTAGTACCAAGGACTCAGCTATTGTCTACTCATTCTTACCGTATGGAACCAGTGGAGTTGAAATTTTTCATATATTAGTTTGAATATTTACCGTGGAAAGGATTTATACACATGAGTGTTTCACATTAGGTGACACTTATTCTCTAAACATGGAAAACTAATTGAACATGTTACCTTTTTATTGGTTTCTATAAAATCAATATAGTTATGGTAATGAAAAATTATCCATTATAACGTATTTATTATATTTTTGACCATTTGAAATTGTTTATGCAGTTATCAATGTCTGATATTTAAATTTTTTTCTACTATTTTAGAATAAATTAATTCTACATTCATAAGAAAACCTTCAGGGGTTGGTTTTCCATTATGAGTGTCTTGTTATTCCCTTTCTTTTAACCTATTTGTCTATAGTTTTCATGGATTTTATGAATAATATATTTCATTAGTACATTGAATTGTTTATGGTGGTATTTGTAGATTATATTCTTGTTTAAACTATGTTGGAGAGGATCAGGTAAAAAACTTTTTATGTAGTTTTTGAAAACATGATAAATCACTGACTCTATGAAAAGTTATCAAAATGAAATTTCTATATTTATGAAGGGATGCTATTGTAACATGTGGTATAAGAACATGTTATTTCAATTAATCCTAATAAGGTTAAAGTTATTATGGAAAAGTACAAAATTAGTAATTATTATGAGATATACAGCTTCTTGGTTTTGTCAAAAAATTACCATAAATTCATTATAGGTTTCTCAAAGTTAAATTCTACGTTGACCTCTCTCAGTCAGAAAGGAATAAAATAATTTTTGGAATATAATGGTAAGAGAAATTTTTTTAATCAAAAATATATCTTCAATTATGATCTTTTTTTTAACTTATACTGAGTCTAGAATGGTCTATGTGGTCTATGTTGATGAATTAGGTTTGATTTTTCATTGTGTCTTTTTGCAGGGTGATTAAAAGGTATCCTATAGTTAGAAACATCTTAGGAAAGATGAAAAAAATTATATAACCTGTTATATCAAACTCTCAGCTTTGATGCATGATACTATGTGTTGCTGGAATTAACTTTCTTGATATTTGTCTAGCATTTATTCTTACCGTAAAATATTGAGTTATATCTACTCTTTAAAATATTTGATTCTATGAATGAGTCATTGGGTAGAGTACCTTATAACTGTTTATTTAAATATTGTCTACACACCTGGTAAGGGGGATTCTTTTGTTTATTGTTTGAGCAAGAAACTTCCAACCTAGGATATGAAAGAATCATAAAAATTGAGGAATGTAATGGTCTCTTTCCTCAGTTTCATTTTTTGGAGTACTAGAGAATGAATTTGAGATTTTTTGGAAAGTGTATAGTTGATATCTACTCTTCATGAGAAGATTGTACAAGATTAGAAGATTTAAGATTAATTATATTGAATTTGGGACTCTCTTTATGATTTGGAGACCATTAGTGTGTGGTCATTATCATCATAGGTTACCTTATATTTTCATAACTGGTACGTAGAGTCTTTTCTTGTGATAAAGGTTGTGATAGGGGATTTCAATAGTTGTTAGTGGGTGGTGAACCTATATACCAATAATACATTCTATGATATCTGGTGATCATTTTGGTGTCATAGTATGACATAGTACAATGAAAAAAAATATCCGTGTTACAACTCCCAGCTTGTGAAATAAATGCACTAGATGTTTTTAGGATAGATTCATCCACTTCTAGAATAGACATTGATGTGGGAAGATATTATTTTTGATTTCATGGTAGGGTGGAAAAATATCTCTCGAAGGAATAATGAAATATGGTATTTTTTTGATAGTATAACCAAAGAGGATCACATTTTACCCATTCAGGTATAACCAAACTTGAGGATGTTGGACATCTCTACATGTAAGAGATTTTCATATTCCAGGGAGTTCCATTTGTAATAGTATTTGATTGGTATCCCTGTTTTACATACCATTTTTTGTGAGGCCTTCTTGAGTATCTTGGATCCAAAGTACATCTGAGCAAGGAATGTCATCTAATGATGGATGGCTAGATAGAATGACCAATATAGATTCATGAGGACATTCTATATGCTAGTGTTATTGACTATGTTAGAGCTACGTATGACCATTTTGGATTGGTTGAGTACTCCTAAAATAAAAAATAATATTCGGCTATCAAAATGGTTTCTTTTGATTAATTTTATAGTCATCCTTCTAGATATCTATTTTGTTGTTTATAGATTGGTAAAAGTTTCTCGATTGGATGGAGTTGTTCCAAGACACAAAGGAAAGGATTAGTTTCATTAATTAGTTAATTTTGATAGAATAGAGTTGATATATAGCATATTATACTCATTAATTATGTTAATTGTTTTTTTAATTAAGTGGGAATGTTTTTTTATAGTTTAGCATCATTTGGTTCACTGACTTCTTGAAAAATAGGGAATGATAGAATCAAGGGTTTTGGGTCCTTTATGTTTGTTTACTTATTATAGAATGTGGATTACTGATTATAAAATCCACCATTAAACTTATGTCCATAATATATTTCAGTTATCACATCTTTTCAAGAATATTTTTGACCCTTCTAATGTTTTGAGTTGGGAAGATCTTGAAGTTGAGCCTAAATTATCTAGAACTAAGAATCCAATTTTGGGTTATTGATTTTGAGATAAAGGATATTCATTGAATGATAATACCTTAGTTCTAGGTGATATGGTAGGATGGTTATAATTCAAATGATTCATGGGAGTGTGACTAACTAGTGAGAGTTAAATTGCCACATCTCTTTGATTTGAAAAGTTATTGATTGGAATTCTGGGGATAGAATATGTTTCTGGATGGGAGATTATCACATCCTGAAGAACTATTTTAGTTATATCTTGAAATTTTATTTTATTCCCTTCTTGGTTGGGTTTTTTTAATATTTTTGAGTTTGTATAACATTTTCATTGAAAATGGCTTAATGTTTGGGGATGTAATTTCGTTTTGAGTTAATGGAGTCTTGGTAAAAATGTGTATGTGGGGTTTTGAATATCATGTGTGTGATACATCATAGGCAGTAATTGTTGCATTATAGGCCATAATAATGAGACATAGGGAGAATGGTTTTATATAGGGATATGGCATGGGCTTCTAGCTTCACCATAGATCCCTAGAGTAATTTTTATAGAGTTACTACCAATCTTGGAATAACTATGTCAGGGAGGGCCAGCTATGCCATGGTTCTCTGGTTGAATCGTTTCAATGATACTACCTATTTGGGAATAACTACAGTTTGGTTCTTTTTGTAACACCCTAGGCATCCATAGTACGCTTCTCTTTGAATAATACAATAGCATGTGTTGTACGCATCTTCGAGATTCTAACACATCACGACCAGTAAAACTAGCCATTATGAATAGCAATACCCACTTTTTGAAATTTTATCAATTTTATCTTTCAAAATGGACATCATTTTTGCGTTCGGAATATCGAAATTATCTTATGGTGATTTTTTGTTATTTTTCTGAAAACATTCAACTTCTGATGAATAGTGAAAATAATAAATTTTAATTAAAAACTTATTTTTAATAAAAACAATTTATAATGATAAATTATAATATTTATTGGTTTTTAAGTATTATTAAATTATATTTTTACCATTTAAACCAATTTTGGTCATTGGACGTATTTTCACATTTCAACTGGACATAAGCAAGTGTCAATCTTTTAATAGTTACTATTTCTTGAAAACACGCTTTTTGTTTTAACAAGGGGAATTAATTTTATGTTAATTTTGGCCACATAATAAATTGGATTCCATATTTAGAATCAAGAATTACAAATTGTGTAAATTGGTATCTTTTATTTTTATACATTGTGAATAATTCAGTAAATATTTGTTTTACCATGGCTAAAGGGATAAATCCAGTAAATAAGTTTAATAAATAATATTATAATAATATTGAATTATCCTAACATGTGTCTTAACCTTATTGGATGATACATTTCAGAACATAGGAATCCTTGGGATGATTTTCGGACCCCATGAAGCCACTCGGAAGTGACAATGACAGAATATATAAAAAAATTAAAGTATAGACAAAAATAACAAAAGAAAATATCTTTTAGTAAAACAATTTTTATATGAGATTATATATTTGATCTATTCAACAATAAATATTAATTTATAATATAAAAATATTTCCAACCTCAGGATATTTTATTTATAATTTTTAGACATAAAATATATATATTTAGTTATGACACAATGATGATACAATATTTTCCTTATTAATGAAAGAATCAAATAAATTGTATTATAGATGTTAAAATAAATATAATTTTATTGTTTTGATGCCATAAATGAATTTTATATTTTAATGTGACATGTTAGGATTGACTAAATGAATTTTATTTAAGTAATAATGTTGTTAGGAATTTATAAAAAAAAGTACCAAATAGTGTCTAAATTGACAAAAAAGTGTTTTTAAAACAATTATTATATCATTAATTGATATTCTATTCCTAAAAATATAATATTCGTCCAAGAGAATTATATAATGATATTTTTATCATTAGTTAACCACTTTAGTCTATCTTGTATGTATATAGTATGTTTATCAACCATATAATATAAAAATACAATGAGACATGGTAAATGTCAAACTATTTAACTAAGAGTTAAATCTAAAAGATAAGGTTAATATAGTGACCCATACCTGTCTAAAACCTATTTTTTGAGTGGTTTTCTACCTATCCCCACATTATCCTTTAAATAATATATTTTTTTCCATTATAAACCGAAAATTATTTTATTATAATATAATATTTCTTTCTTTTCCTAAGGTGCCCCTCACCCCTCTTATAAAATGGAACTCCAACTTCTTTCTAATTCACACCTTCAATGAAATTTTGATCGACCAACCCCTACCCAAATACCCTCTCAACTGTCTTAAATTCATCTTAGAGGCCTTCCATTAGTCATAAATTCAAACTAATGAGCCCTTTTGATCAAATCAAAAGGAAGAACCCGAAGAAGAGTTAAATATTTCATCACCTTTTTCAAGTTCCTTTCTTCTTCAACTTCCTCTTTCTTTGTTGTTTCCATTATAAAATAATAAATCTAGTATATTATGTATACTGTGATGTTATTATAAATATGGTATAACCATATTCATTATTCTATCCATCCTTCGAATGACATATCACCATACGTGTGTACGTACGGCTTACTGTCTCCACATCGCGGTGTAATTGTCATTCAATACATTATTATTTGAATGGGTATAATAATGATGTGTAATTGATGTAAATAATAAATATAAAATGATAATGATTCTTTATATATTATATAACATCCAATTATATTTTATTTTAATATCAATAGAATGATATTGTCACTCGTGCATATCTACGGATTTCCGTCTCCACGAACGCGATGAGATTTTTTCCCCATCGTATACATTCAAGACTAATTTTAATTAGATGATTAAAAATAATGTTTAAATACATAATATCATTCTGAATATAACTATGATACATCCTATCCATAACAAACATTATTTACATAAAATCATATAAAGGAAAACAAATCAGTTAACACCCGAAATGACGATAATACTAAGATACTATTAACAAAGCAATGTTAAAAGGGAATATATGATATAATATTAATGTATATGATTCTTGTATCATTTAATAACAATTATTTAACCCTTATATAGGATCTTAACCAACCCTCGACCAATGAAAAGTACAAGGTAAGGGTTAATTCTACGATCTCTTCATTATCTGAGGTTGTTTATACATAATTATCTACTGGGACCTCTTTATCATCCACGTCCACGTTTCTTAAAAATCTATTTCAAAAATTCATAATATTTTATAGAATAAGGGTTAACGTCATTTATAACATTGTTTATCTTTTATTAGATTTTTATAAAGGAATCATTCTATTATTTTCCAAACAATGTACTTTTGGACTGTTTTGACAAAATTAAGGTAAGAATGTTTTTTTAACTTATATGGTGGGTGCGGCTATTTTCCGCCATTATAACATCGTCAAAGATTCCCTTACAAGATTATACAAATATTTTCAAAATAAATGTTTTCTTTATAATTATTTGATTCTTAAATGATTTAAAAACAGAAAGAGATATTTCTCTAAAAAAGGTTCTGATTTAATTTATGTCAACATCCTTTGATGGATTTTAAGTTTTTTTGATGTTGATTTATTATGATTCAAAACTTCCATATTGAATTGAATTTTTTGTGATATTTTTGACTGTGGATGTGCTATTTGTATACCATTCAGGGTTTATGGTTAAAGTATTGACATTTTTTATGCGTGTTTTAATACGAATGTTTATGTTATATTTCAACCTTTTTATATGAGGAATGTATTCGACTTAGTAAGTGATGGGTGGTGCCCGCTATAGCTTCTCGATGCATCGGTAGGTCTAATGAGACAACTAGACTTGAAATTGGCTGAGGCCTTTCCCAATTTGATATATGGTTTTGGCCGAGGCCTTAATCATTTTTATACTTCTTCGTTGAGGTCTTGAAAAAATGTTTCAGAATGTCCGGCATTACACATTCCTTCATTATGAAAATAATATTTATGGTTCATGTGGTCATTCGACTAGTAGAATACCCATGATTATGTTTTATTATGGAATTATTTACTCATCTCATATTCCTTCCATAAAAGTATTCACGTTTATTATTGGTAAAAGTATGTTGTTTCAATTATTCACCACGCTTAATATTTATGTTATCTTCTATTGTATTGCTTACCCTTACTGAGCATTTGAGCTAACACATTTCTTATGTTTCATTTTCACTGGATATAAAGAAGATAGTTATGACTAACTTACAGGAATATTCTAAGAGGCTTGGATGTATCTAATGAAATAAATTTGTGTTGTATTTCTTTTCAAGTAGTAAAGTTTAACTTATATACGAATCTTGTTTCCAATAATACAAAACCAATCGGTCTTTCAAGACAATATTTCCATGTGATCATACCAATGTTATTTAATAATGCACTGACTCTAGGTAACTAGGGTTGGGGCGTTACAGTTGGTATCATAGGATGTTTAGTACAAACCATAGAAACTAGATTTAGATAAACTCTAATAAGAGAACATTGCCCTAAGATATACTTTGAGGATTAGTATAGAAGAGCTTCCTAGAATTTTGGTTATGTAGAGATTTGGTGAGTTTTCCATGAAATACATCCTTTTCTGGATACGAGAAGGTAGAGACAGCTCTGGCATGGATGTACCAAGGGGTAAATCCTAGAAACACCACTTTGAGCTAGACTCGAACATGAATTGGTGCATGAAAATGGGCCTTGAAGCACTCTTGGTTACGATATACCCAGGGGATATTCTTAGGATAATTATCATTTTCTTTAAAAACCATTAGGAAGGATTTATGAGTATATACATCCTCAAAGAAAACATTTTTATGACTATGGATTATATCAATAAACTGTTCAATTTATGTTAAGTGTTTTAGAAGTTTGTGTAGAGACCCGAAGCTTAACGTACATGGAAATTACATTACATTTGCAGAATACTTAGTACATAACAAAAACACACACACAAGGATCGTAATAGTTTAGTGTCTTTAGAAACTCGGAATATAATCTTCTAATCGTGGTGAAATATCTTCAACATCTCCGATAAAGATCTTCCATTTTTTTTACCTAAACCCTTTCTTTATATCCTGAGGAAAAGAAAACATAAAAGGGTGAGCTCAAATGCTCAGTAAGGGTAAACAAAAGAAATATCAATCACATCGTATACACAAGCACATAACTTTTGGAAATATTAACCTGTAAAAGAGATCATAATTTCATAACATGGGATAAATCATGGAAGTGAAATGTAATCACAATAATCATAATTTAAAACATGAAACATTGTGGTATTCACACATAATCATAGAGAATCATTTCTTGTTAGTCAAGACTCATTGCCAAGACTATCGTAGTGGACAAAGTCCCTTTCTGAATCGAGTAACCCTCGTTTCAGTCCTGTTTCACTGAACCGGTATAACCTACCATTCCAGCCATGTCTATCTCATGAGATATAAAATCTTTACCCAATGCATTGGAGGGAGATATAGGTCCCACCCATCTCATAATGATACCATTCTTATGTGTGCCACAAAATCATAAATCATACATCATTGCATAACCCATGAAATAAAATGGGATTCTTAAACAATATGACATCATAAAACAATTCATATAAGATAAAGGAATTCATAAAAATATTTCCATCACAACATAATCAAATCCATGTAATAATAGGGATAGAAACAGAACACTTTATTATCTTAGATGGAAAATAATTTTGATAAAATACTTGAAATCCATTCTTGAGGAAAATATCCTTTCTACTTCAAAAACATTTTCCTTTCTTAACATGTCTTACAATTTTAAACTAAAAGAAGTTGATTAAAAATAAACCTGAAAACTTGTAAAGGAAGCTTCTTGGAAATAATGTTTTAAAAATCCATTCATTCCATATAAGTTAAAAAAACATTCTTCTCGTACTTTTGTCGGAAAAGTAAAAAAAGTACCTCGTACGAAAAACGTCAAAAGATTCCTTTCATATCTTTTACTAAAAACTCACCGAAGGGTAAAATAGGATTTAAAAAATTGTAGGTGGATGGAAATAACATTTCATACTCATGAAACATTGATGTGGATGATAAAATACACCCCAGTAAATACTAAATTATAAACAATCTCAGATAAAAATGAGATTGTGATATTTCCCTTACCTTAGGACCGAGTTGCTTTTTAAGTGTCTGAACCTCCTGTATAATGATTTAAATCATGTTATTGGCTTATTCCAGAATCATATTCATTGTTATTATATCATATATGGTCCACTTATGACTTTATATTACCCATTCTTTTGTAAATTCATGTTAATGTAGCGTTTTGGGTAAAATCGTCTCATTTGTCGTTTGTGTTTTTAACTTGTAATTATTAATATGATTACTTAGATCATGATTACTTAATTCCAGAATATAAAACATGATTTATATATATATATTCAGAATATACATATATAATAAATCAGTAAATGGAAAGAAATACACCGTTCATGGAGACGGTAGTCCGTACGTACGCATGAACGCTGTTTTCGTTTCCTTATTGAATTGAATGGAATTAAGTAGATGACATACATATAAATATAAATAATTAAAATATCATTATTAGGTCATATATTTCATTAGTACTTATTATATATACTTTATAATCATTCATGAATGGTTAATCATTGAGAATGAATCTCATCGCGTCGTGGAGACGGTAGTCCGTACGTACGCACGAGCGATGATATCGTTCCCATGGTCGTGGAATTGTGTTGAAGTGTATGTATACTATTTCAGTATCAATATCACTTTATAAAAATTATATATAGTTACTCATTACACCTTTATACCTATCCAATTAAGGTGGTGACAGAAAATAGATTACACCACGGCGTGGAGACGGTATTCCGTACGTACGCACGCGCGGTGATTTCATTTTTCCGTAGGATGGATAGAAGGTGAATTAGAGTTGTTTCATATTTATAATAACATATCAGTATATAAGAAATACTGATGTTATTACTTTATCATGAAACAACTAAATAAGAAGAAAGAAATTTAAAAGATCGGTAATGGATATTACCTCTTCTTTGAAACGCCTCTTTGAATCCTCCACTTAGGGAACTAAGATTGGTCTTTGAAGAAGACCAGGATCTCTAGGATTATTCTAGGGAAGTGGAGAGGAGAAAATGTCAGGGTTTGGCCGAGCTTGAGTGCTCAAATTGGTGTGAGGAGGAGGGGAATGAGGTGCCCTTTTATAAGGGAGGAGAGGGGCACCTTAGGAATATCTCAAAATATTATTTTATATTAATGTCAAAATCGGTTTATAATGGTTCCAAAGGGTCTTATTTCGAATCTAAAGTGGGGATGGGTCTAAATCCTATCAACCAATAGGATTTAGACAAGTTTAGGTTATTATTTTAACCTTATCAATTAGATTTAACCCTATGTTAAATAATTTATCTTTTACCGTGTCTTTTTGTTTTCTTACACTATATGGTTAATAAACTTACTATATCAAGCCAAAAGAACCCTAAGTTGTTTATTATTAATATATATAATCTTATCTAAGTCATTTGGCCGAACCTTAGATTTTTAGGAATAAGATAACAATTAATAATATAATATTTGTTTTAAAAACTATTTTATGTCAATTTTGACACTATTTGGTACAAGATTTTTATGAAATTCATAACAGAATGATAAGTTCGAACCAAGTTACTTTAATCCACAATAACATGTTATATTAACCTAGAAAATTATTTTAAGTCATAAAAAGTCTCAAATTATATTTATTTGGGCATTTATAACATCAATTATGTCAATATTTCATTAATAAGACAATTACTCCATTATCTTTTGTCATAATAAATGATAATTATTTAATCCCTAAAAATTCTAAATAAATTCCTATGATGTATATAATTGTATTAGCTTTCTGGAGACTATTCATGTTCGAAATTTCATGAAGTTTATCACGAGATTAAAATTATTATACTTATAAGCTTTAAGAAAGTGACATGTTGTCACATTCTTTGGTTTTAATAATAATTAAATTATTTTCATTGAAAAAATTTAATTAAATTAACCTAATCTGACCCTTAGGTGATATGGGTCGTTTTTTATTCACCCAATAGGATTTTGACATTTTTTAGGGTAATTTTAAAATATTATATTTACCCTTAATTAACCGATTTACCTTTAACTATGGTAAATAAAATTTACCGTGGTTACTATTCATAATTCCCAAAAATAAAAAGTATCCTATTAACATAATTTGGACCCACTGATTCCAAATATGGAATCCATTTTTTAAAATTCAAAACACAGAAGTTGCATAAATTAAATTAAAATTAATCCCGTTGTCGAATAAAAACGGGTTTTTGTTTAAAATATTGCAAAAGATTGAATTAATTTAACCTACGAATTCAAGGTAAAATCAATGCTAATGACATGCATTATATTAAATGGTAAAAATATATTCTATTTATACTTTAAAACCATTCAATATTATAATTTAACCACAAAAGATATTACGATGAAAAAAGTTGTTTTTAATTAAAATATAGCGTGTTTTTACTATTCATTAAAATGTCAAAGTTACCAGAATAATATGAAAAATTTATCCAAAGTAAATTTTTATGTCTTGATTCCAAATAAGAATTTTATTTTGTCAAATTGAACTTATAAACATTTCAAAAACCAGATTTAATGTGGGTGCGCCATCAAAAGGCGGCAAAACTGCATTTTTTGAAAAATACTTATTTTACCCGAAAAAATTATTTTGTTCTTATACCATGTTCTAGAAATGTGTAAGATGAATAATAATGTTATAAAATTCAAAATTTAGTTAATACTATTCATAACGGCTAGTTCATGACAATATTATAATAATATAACATTGTTTATTAAAACCCGGTATTGCGTACAACACACACTATCGAGGAAGGTCGCGATTACGTGTAATGAAAGCCAAGTCAGGGTTGCGTGTTGTGAAAGAATCCTTCGTTGTTTAGTATAACAGAATCCAACCACATTTCATTTATACATTGAATATATATATATATATATATATACTCAATGTTGCGTAGAATAACTATTATCAAAATTGTGTGTAACACGGTCCAAGAATAGTGTTGCGTATACTGCAAGCTAATACGGTGTTGCGTATAGCGCAAGGTAATCTTGGTGTAGAATACAACAAAAGACATTAATGAAATTAAAATAATATTTTTCATAAAATCTAGGGGTGTTACATTCTACCCCCCTTAAAATGAATTTCTCCCTCGAAATTCGCCGGGGTTATAAATGGTTTACTATTTGAAAGTTTCTTTGATAGAAACCCACATCGTAAAAAGGAATACCAAAACTTATCTTTAAAAACAAAAGTATGAAACGTAACGGTTACCCAAATAAACTAATCACTGGGTTTCCACATAGGTGAAAATATGGATATGGAAGAGAAATCTAACCATCATGTTCTGATGGAGAGTGGTAGAGAACATGGCTATTGAAAAGTTAGCAATCACAAAGCCATAAATTTTTGATGATCTAGGGTACCATCTGATTCATCGGATATAAGGGCACTAGGACAACATTTTTGGTTTTCAAGATCATTTCCCTAAAGTTGAAAATTTGAATTAGAATAAATACTTACTTTATTTTGGTAAAATCTCCCTGTTGTTCGTGCCTTGAACAATTTCCACTTCATCTCTTAAATAAATGAAGTTGAATTTGTTATTCGTGAAGTGTTAGCAGATCATGTGATAGAATGACGGGTCATTCCATCTGTCTCAAACAAAAGGTAAGCAAAAGTTATTAAATATACATAAGTCATTCTATAGTGAGATTAATCATATATGGTTCCTAAAATGGACTTATACTTCATATATCATACTGCTTAATATAATAAAACTAGCTTCTACTAAACAGTGACTTCCTGTAGGTCAGTGGTAGGCGAGAAAGGCCAGTCGCACTTCGGTTGTGGGTTCGATTCCTACAGCCTTGTCTGAAGCGATGGGTTGTCGCCCGTCCTGCAGGTTGTCCTTTTTCTAAAACTACGTTACTATAACATCCCATCAATAATATCGAAAATCTTCTATCCTTAAACAATACTAACTTATGTCCAACATAATCCATTCTAATCTTTAGTCTTATACATAATACTGCAGTCCACTCTCATAATATAGGGACAACGATTTCTAGAGATTTAATACTGTCGTTGATCCCCACATATCATAAGATATGTCTTGTTGGTCACATTCCAAACATTCAAAGTCCTTAATCGTGTATTCTCTTGAATACCTTAGTGAAAACATGAATGCAGTTAAAAGTTAACACTTTCCACATACCAAAATCCTCAAAATTCTATATACTCAAACCATGATATCACTTAGTCCTTATATCAATCATGAGCTCATGAATACTATTAAACATTTCGTTTTCTCGTTTTCCCTTCATTACGCGCATATCATCTTATTTCCAAAAATATCTCGATCACTTTTAATACCACATTATACCAACACATAATTATTCAAATACTTTATGATACAACATTATTTTGGAATCCCATTACATAAATACTTAATCATTCCACCACATCGTTGTCATAATCAACATCGCCAATAGTGATCGCATGTGACTTCCCTTTGTCCTTTGCCTTAAGTGGTTGCTCATGTTTATCATCACTAACCCTTGGATTAGGGCATTTATTAGCATAATGCCCCATTTCCTTGCACTTGAAGCATTGAAGTGTTGGTGGTGCGTTCTCTGCAGTGTTTGCTTTATTCATATCATTAGAAACCCTTTTTCCATTACTTCGACACTCAGCTGCTCGATGACCTTCTTTTCCACACTTAAAACATTTTCTAGTCCCTTTAAGGCAATCTCCACCATGCTTCTTTCCACACTTTGTGCATAAGGAAACATTCATCTTCTTTTCACCATTATTTTGAGATTTCTCCTTGAACTACATCTTTCGTTTCTTGTCAAAACTATGAGATGGATAAGTAACACCAACTTCCATTTCTACTTTGATAGCACAACGCACAATTTCTTCATAGCTACTGAAGTCTCTTATAGCTAATGCCCTTCAAAGACTTGGTTTTAAGCCACTGAAAAATCGATCAACTTTACTTTCAGGTTCGATGATAATGCCAGATGCATACCTTGAAAGTCTTGTAAAATTCGGTTCGTATATACCAACAGATTCATCATCCTTCTGCTTCAGCTCAAGAAACTCCTTTTTCATCTTTTTTCGAAGAATTCGAGGGAAGTACTTACTGAAAAACAAGTTCTTGAACTCGTCCCATTCCATGGACTCAATTTCATCTCTTGGCCTCGTATTCTTGATAAGATTCCACCATTGATCAGCTTCACCTTCAAAACGATATACTGCTAAGATGACTTTATCATGTTCAGAACATTGAAGAACGGAAAATATCTTTTCAGTGGTACTGATCCATTGTTCACCAACAAGTGGATCGGAAGTCCCACTGAAAGAAGGTGGATGTTGCCTCATGAAGGACTTAATAGAATATTGTTCCCTTCTCTGCTCATTTGGAAGTCGAGAATGATTCATAGCTTGTGTAAGTATAGCAATAAGATTTTTCACTCCATCTCGCATAACATTTTTTTGTTCAGGAGGGCAATCATTGCATTGTCCATTGCATTGATCAACACGGTTCCTTCGGGTTCCAGCCATCGTCTAAAACCCAAAAAGAATAGTGTGAGAGGCAAAAATCATGCTAGGGAAAATAACATAGTAAAGGGGGAGTACCCTTAATATCTAAAATCTTAGGTTAAATTCTAAGATCGTTACCATAGTTCTAGGACCATATCCTATACGTATACTTATCCTTAGGGACATCCCTAGACATACCTTAGAAATATCTCTAGGGATCTCACTAATGTTTTCGCATCCTAGTTTCCAAAGGTTGACTAAACCTTTCCTCTGATACCAATTGTAGCGACCCAAATCTTAACGTACATGGACATTACATTACATTTTCGGAATACTTAGTACATAAAATAAACACACACACAAGGATCGTAATAGTTTAGTGTCTTTGGAAACTCGGAATATAATCTTCTAATCGTGGTGAAAGATCATCAACATCTCCCATAAAGATCTTCCTTTTTTTACCTAAACCCTTTATTTATATCCTGGGGAAAAGAAAACATAAAAGGGTGAGCTCAAATGCTCAGTAAGGGTAAACAAAAGAAATATCAATCACATCGTATGCACAAGCACATAACTTTTGGAAATCTTAACCTGTAAAAGAGATCATAATTTCATAACATGGGATAAATCATGGAAGTGAAATGTAATCACAATAATCATAATTTAAAACATGAAACTTTGTGGCATTCACACATAATCATAGAGAATCATTTCTTGTTAGTCAAGACTCATTGCCAAGACTATCTTAGTGGACAAAGTCCCTTTCTGAATCGAGTAACCCTCGTTTCAGTCCTGTTTCACTGAACCGGTATAACCTACCATTCCAACCATGTCTATCTCATGAGATATAAAATCTTTACCCAATGAATTGGAGGGAGATATAGGTCCCACCCATCTCATAATGATACCATTCTTATGTGTGCCACAAAATCATAAATCATACATCATTTTATAACCCATGAAATAAAATGGTATTCTTAAACAATATGACATCATAAAACAATTCATATAAGATAAAGGAATTCATAAAAATATTTCCATCACAACATAATCAAATCCATGTAATAATAGGGATAGAAACAGAACCCTTTATTATCTTAGATGGAAAATAATTTTGATAAAACACTTGAAATCCATTCTTGAAGAAAATATCCTTTCTACTTCAAAAACATTTTCCTTTCTTAACATGTCATAAAATTTTAAACTAAAAGAAGTTTATTTAAAATAAAATTGAAAACTTGTAAAGTAAGCTTCTTGGAAATAATTTTTTAAAAATCCATTCATGCCGTATAAGTTAAAAAAACATTCTTCTCGTACTTTTGTCGGAAAAGTCAAAAAAGTACCTCGTACGAAAAACGTCAAATGATTCCTTTCATATCTTTTACTAAAAACTCACCGAAGGGTAAAATAGGATTTAAAAAATTGTAGGTGGATGGAAATAACATTTCATATTCAGGAAAAATGGATGTGGATGATAAAATACACCCCAGTAAATACTAAAGTATAAACAATCTCGGATAAAAATGAGATTGTGATATTTCCCTTACCTTAGGTCCGACTTGCTTTGTAATTGTCCGAACCTCCTGTATAATTATTTAAATCATGTTATTGGCTTATTCCAGAATCATATTCATTGTTATTATATCATATATGGTCCACTTATGACTTTATATTACCCATTCTTTTGTAAATTCATGTTAAAGTAGCGTTTTGGGTAAAATCGTCTCATTTGTCGTTTGTGTTTTTAACATGTAATTATTAATATGATTACTTAGATCATGATTACTTAATTCCATAATATAAAACATGATTTATATATATATTCAGATTATACATATAAAATAAATCAGTAAATGGAAAGAAATACACCGTTCATGGAGACGGTAGTCCGTACGTACGCATGAACGCTGTTTTCGTTTCCTTATTGAATTGAATGGAATTAAGTAGATGACATACATATAAATATAAATAATTCCAATATCATTATTAGGTCATATATTTCATTAGTACTTATTATATATACTTTATAATCATTCATGAATAGTTAATCATTGAGAATGAATCTCATCGCGTCGTGGAGACGGTAGTCCGTACGTACGCACGAGCGATGATATCGTTCCCATGGTCGTGGAATTGTGTTGAAGTGTATGTATACTATTTCAGTATCAAAATAACTTTATAAAAATCATATATAGTTACTCATTACACCTTTATACCCATCCAATTAATGTGGTGACGGAAAATAGATTACACCACGGCGTGGAGACGGTATTCCGTACGTACGCACGCGCGGTGATTTCATTTTTCCGTAGGATGGATAGAAGGTGAATTAGAGTTTTTTCATATTTATAATAACATATCAGTATATAATAAATACTTATGTTATTAATTTATCATGAAACAACTAAATAAGAAGAAGTTGAAGAAGAATGAAATTGAAAAGATCGGTAATGGATATTACCTCTTCTTTGAAACGCCTCTTTGAATCCTCCACTTAGGGAACTAAGATTGGTCTTTGAAGAAGACCAGGACCTCTAGGATTATTCTAGGGAAGTGGAGAGGAGAAAATGTCAGGGGTTTGCCGAGCTTTAGTGCTCAAATTGGTGTGAGGAGGAGGGGAAGGAGGTGCCCTTTTATAAGGGAGGAGAGGGGCACCTTAGAAATATCTCAAAATATTATTTTATATTAATGTCAAAATCGGTTTATAATGGTTCCAAAGGGTCTTATTTCAAAGATAAAGTGGGGATGGGTATAAATCCTAACAACCAATAGGATTTAGACAAGTTTAGGTTATTATTTTAACCTTATCAATTAGATTTAACCCTAAGTTAAATAATTTAACTTTTACCGTGTCTTTTTGTTTTCTTACACTATATGGTTAATAAACGTACTATATCAAGCCAAAAGAACCCCAAGTTGTTTATTATTAATATATATAATCTTATCTAAGTTATTTTGTCGAACCTTATATTTTTAGGAATAAAATAACAATTAATAATATAATATTTGTTTTAAAAACTATTTTATGTCAATTTTGACACTATTTGGTACAAGATTTTTATGAAATTCATAACAAATTGATAAGTTCGAACCAAGTTACTTAAATCAACAATAACATGTCATATTAACCTATCAAATTATTTTAAGTCATAAAAAGTCTCAAATTAAACTTATTAGGGCATTTATAACATCAATTTTGTCAATATTTCATTAATATGACAATTACTGCATTATCTTTGTGTCATAATAAATGATAATTATTTAATCCCTAAAAATTCTAAATAAATTCCTATAATGTATGTAATTGTATTAGCTTTCTGGATACTATTCATGTTCGAAGTTTCATGAAGTTTATCACTAGATTAAAATCATTATACTTATAATATTTAAGAAAGTGACACGTTGTCACATTCTTTGGTTTTAATAATAATTAAATTATTTTCATTGACAAAATTTAATTAAATTAATCTAATCTGACCCTTATGTTATATGGGTCGTTTTTTAGTCATCCAATAGGATTTTGACATTTGTTAGGGTAATTTTAAAATATTATATTTACCCTTAATTACCCGATTTACCTTTAACTATGGTAAATAAAATTTACCGTAGTTACTATTCATAATTCCCAAAAATAAAAAGTATCCTATTAACATAATTTGGACCCACTGATTCCAAATATGGAATCAATTTTTTAAAATTCAAAACATAGAAGTTGCAGAAATTAAATTAAAATTAATCTCGTTGTCGAATAAAAACGGGTTTTTGTTTAAAATATTGCAAAAGATTGAATTGATTTAACCTACGAATTCAAGGTAAAATCAATGCTAATGACATGCATTATATTAAATGGTAAAAATATATTCTATTTATACTTTAAAACCATTCAATATTATAATTTAACCACATAAGATATTACGATGAAAAAAGTTGTTTTTAATTAAAATATAGCGTGTTTTTACTATTCATTAAAATGTCAAAGTTACCAGAATAATATAAAAAATTTATCCAAAGTAAATTTTTATTTCTTGATTCCAAATAAGAATTTTATTTTGTCAAATTGATCTTATAAACATGTCAAAAACCAGATTTAAAGTGGGTGCTCCATCAAAAGGCGGCAAAACTGCATTTTTTTAAAAATACTTATTTTACCCGAAAAATTTATTTTGTTCTTATACCATGTTCTAGAAATGTGTAAGATGAATAATAATGTTATAAAATTCAAAATTTAGTTAATACTATTCATAACGGCTAGTTCATGACAATATTATAATAATATAACATTGTTTATTGAAACCTGGTATTGCGTACAACACACGCTATCGAGGAAGGTCGCGATTGCATGTAATGCAAGCCAAGTCCGGGTTGCGTGTTGTGAAAGAATCCATAGTTGTTTAGTATAATAGAATCCAACCATATTTCATTTATACATTGAATATATATATATATATATATACTCAATGTTGCGTAGAATAACTATTATCAAAATTGTGTGTAACACGGTCCAAGAATAGTGTTGCGTATACTGCAAGCTAATACGGTGTTGCGTATAGCGCAAGGTAATCCTGGTGTAGAATACAACAAAAGACATTAATGAAATTAAAATAATATTTTTCATAAAATCTCGGGGTGTTATTTTTTGGCTTTATGAATTGTGATTAAAAAACTAATCTAGTGTAGTAATTGTTTAGAAATGGTTCCTTGTGGAAGGAATGGAAACTGTATCAATGCACAAACTCCATGTAGAGATTTCCCTCCTTCTCAAGATAATTATAGTGGATCTAGTGATACAACTGGTGCTGATTAGGTTATTACCAAACTGGTACAACTCACACAGGTTATGAAAAATAACCTTACCCGTATGGGGCACCTTAATCCACAATGTGGATGCTCAATGTTAGAATGATTCATGAGGAAACAACCACCAACATTCAATGGGGGTATAAATCCATTAGTTTCTGAGCAATGAATAAATTCCTTCGAGAAAATATTCCACACTTTGGGGAGTAGCGAAAGGGAAAAGGTTATCATGGCAGTTTACCGCCTCACTGGAAATGATGATCAGTGGTGGTCGTTGATTCAAAACACAAAGGAATATGATAAAATATAAAATATGGAATGGAGGGAGTTTAATGAAATATTATTAGAAAAATAAATTCCTCATGACCATCGAGTGGATATGGAAAGACTATTTCTGAGTCTGAGGCAAAAGAAGGATGAGAATGTCGCAATGTATGAAGTCAACTTTACAAGGTTAGAGAGGCATGATTCATATTATATATCTAACCCAAGAAATAAGATTGACCATTTCATTAATGGGTTAAAACAATTTCTCCGTCGAGCATTAGTATCACAATCCTTCTCATCATACGAAGATATTGTCTCATGTGCTATCAAGACAGAAAAGGAATTCTCTATGTCTTATGACTTTAAAGCAAAGTAAGAGAAGAAGATATCTGCTGAACACTCTGGGAAAGGAAAAAAAGAAACATGGAAGAAGTGATGAATTGAATTTCCACCCTATGATAATTGTGGAAGGAAGCACCCTAGTGCCTGACTAAAAGGAAAATGAGAATTTAACAAATGTGGACAAAAAGGCCATCTTGCTGGTGATTTTAAGGTACAGAAATATGCTACCAATGTTCAATTCTACAACTGCAGGGAGATGGGAAATTATGAAAATGAATTTCCTAACCGTTATAGAAACATACCTCAGAAAAGGATAAGGGATCAAATCCAAGCTTCTGTGATCACTACTATTAAGGTTGATGCCCCGAATGACGTGGTTCCAGGTAATTTAATGGCTTCTTCAAGTTTAGCCAATGCTTTATTTGATTCTGGATAATCACATTGTTTCATATATTCTTTATTTTCTAAGAAAATTAGATATTTACAATTTGATCTAACAAGGGAATTGTCAGTCAAAACTCCTAAGGGAAGTATCTTTGCTACAAAGTTTTGTGAATCAGTTCCCATTAGGGCCTATAAATGTTTTTAATCTACTGATCTCATCATCATACCCATGATTTAATTTGATATAATCCTCGTTATGGACTGGAATTTGGACCATGATGCAAAATTATATTATAAGAAGAAAGTGGTTAAAATTTTTGATGATGCTGATAAAGAACACCTTATCTTTAGAGCAGAATTGTCACCAACAAAATCTTATTTAGATCCACCCCCAGTAGCTCAACTAAATTCAATTATTGTGAAGGAAGAGAATGAAATAATTGTGGATGAGGAAAAGAATGTCCAAATAGAGGATGTACCTATTTTGTAAGAGTATGTTTATCTATTTTCAGAGGATTTACCTGGACATCCTCCAGAAAGAGAAATTGAGTTTTCCATTGATTTAATTCCTAGTTCAAGGCCCATATCAGAGACCCCTTATAGAATTGACACTGTGGAATTTTTCTAACTAAAGAAACAACTAGAGGAATTGTGTGATAAGGGGTTTATTATCCCTAGTGTTTCTCAATGGGGATCCCATGTCCTTTTTGTTAAGAAGAAAGATGGATCTATGAGGTTTTGCATTGACTACAGGGAGATCAATGCTATAACAATAAAGAACAAGTGTCCCCTACCTCACATTGATGATTTATTCGACCAACATCATGGAGCTCAATACTTTTCAAAGATTGACCTTCGATCTGGATATCATCAGTTGTGTTTGAAGAAGGAAGACATTCTGAAAACAAAATTTCAAACTAGGTTCAGGCATTATTAGTTTACAGTAATGCTTTTTGGATTGAAAAATTCACCCTCTGTCTTCATGGATCTAATGAATAGAGTTTTCAAGGAATAATAGATGACTTTTTTGTGGTATTTATTGTTGATATCTTGTTATACTACAAATTCTATGAAGATCCTAAAAATCACTTGCGCATTATCTAGAATACTCTAAGAAGACATGAATTATATGGGAAGTTTAGCAAGTGTGAATTCTAGCTTTAGGAGATTTCTTTTCAGGGCCATATTGTCTACAAGTATGGAATCTATGTTGATCCTTATATGAAAATAGAAATCCAAGAATGGCCAACACTGATGAGTATATTTGAGGTACATAGTTTTATTGGTTTCGCAGGTTATTATCGGCATTTCGTCCAGAATTTTGCCTGATTAGATAACCCATTAACCAAGATCACACGTAAAGGGGTTTAATTTTATCGAAAAAAAGAGTGTCAACAATGTTTTGAAGAACTGAATATATTATTAGTCAATGCTCCTATATTGAATCTACCATCAGCGAATGATGGGTTTGTTATTTATAGTGATTCATCAAAGAACGGACATGGTTGTGTCCTTATACAGAATGTTAGGGTTATTGCCTATGCATCACGACAGCTAAAAATTCATGAGAAAAACTATCCTAATCATGATCTCTAGTTAGCAGCTATAATTTTTTTTTAATGATATGGAGACATTATCTCTATGGTGAAAAATGTGATATATATACCGATCACAAGAGTTTGAAGTATATTTTCTCACCGAAACAACTCAACTTGAGGAAACGATGATGGCTTGAACTACTCAAGAACAATGATTGCAAGATACACTACCACCCAGGGAAGGAAAATATGGTGAATGATTCTTTGAGTAGAAAGGATCATGGTGTTTTGAACAAGATGAGAGTTGAAAAGGATCCTATATATATGGATCTAGTAAGGATGGATATGGGAATCAACAAGGAAGGTGAAACAGTAATACATTTTCAAATGGTTGCCAAAAAATCTTTATTATAAAGTATAAACAGTTCTCAAGCTGATGATGAGGAGTTTAAAAAGAAGATTAAAGCTATGAATGATGGGAGATTGAGTGACTTTGTGTATGAAGATGGAATTTTGAAATTTGGGAATAGACGTTGTTTTCTCGATATACCTGATCTAAAAAGGGAATTGTTGGATGAGGCTCATAGTTCCAATTTCTTTATACACCCTATTATCTTTAATATGTATTGGGATTTTAAGGAACCATTTTGGTGGGACAACATGGAGAGGGAAATTACTGATTTTGTTTCAAGATGTATGGTTTGTCAACAAGTGAAATCTGGAAGGCAACAGCCTGGAAAAGTTATTCAACCTCTTCCCATACCTAAGTGGAAATGGGATAATATTACGATGGACTTTTTCATGGGACTACCAAAGACTCCTAGATGGAACGATGAAATATGGGTCATTGTTGATCATCTTACCAAGTCAGCACATTTTCTTGCTATAAGAAATGATTTACCACTTGAACGATTAGAAAGACTATATATTAATGAAGTCGTAAGACTTCATGGAGTACCACTATCGATTGTTTCTGATCGTGATCGCAATTTTACATCAAGATTCTGTAAAAGTATTCAGAAAACCTTGGATACTGAACTTCGTTTAAGCACTTCCTACCACCCCAAAACTAATGGACAATCATAATGGACTATTCAAACTATAGAAGACATGTTGAGATCATTCTCACTTGACATTAAAGGTATGTGGGATTAGTATTTACCTTTGGTAGAATTTTCCTATAATAATAGCTTGAATTAAAGTATTCATATGGCCCCATATGAAGCGTTATACATAATGTGATGTCGTACACCAACATTTTGTAATTATGTTAGTGAAAGAAAACATGTAGGCCCTGAACTTGTGGAGGAAATCATGGAAAAGGTGAAGGTAATCCAAACCCACATCAAAGCATCTTAAAGAATGCAGAAGAGCTATGCCAATAATAGAAGGAAGGATTTGGAATTTCAGGTAGGAGACCTTGTTTTATTGAAGGTATATCCATGGAAGGGTGTTATACCTTTTGGTAAAAAGGGAAAATTAAGTCCTAGGTACATCATACCTTTCGAAATTATAGAAATAATTGGGGTTGTTGCTTACCAGTTGTATTTGCCTCCATGTATCTCCAATGGTCAAGATGTGTTCAACATCACACTGTTGAGAAAATACAAGCCTGACCCAACGCATGTACTGACCTTTCAGGAATTAGAGCTGGAACCCGATCTGTCAAATTACAAAGATCTTGTCAAGGTTCTTGATACAAGAGAACATGTGATGAGAAATCGGATGACCCGTCTCGTAAAATTTTTATGGAGAAACCATAAGATAGTAGAGGCAACATGGGAACCCGAGGAACTTATGATGAAGAACCGGACGAGTCTTTTTACGCAGTAATACTCTATGAATTTTGACAATGAAATTATTTTATGTAGGGGATAATTTAACACCTCAAGCAATCATGGTACGCTTCTCTTTGAATAATACAACAGCCTGTATAGTACGTAACTTTGAGATTCTAACATATCGTGACCAATCAAATTAACCGTTATGAATAATAATACCCACTTTTTGAAATTTTATCAATTTTATCTTTCAAAATGGAAATAATTTTTGGGTGGGTAATATCAAAATTATCTTAGGGTGAATTTTTGGTTTTTTTCTAAAAACATTCTATTTTTTATGAATAGTGAAAAATACTAAATTTTAATTTTAAAAAACTTTTTTAATCAAAATAAATTATTGTAATAAATTTTAAAATTGAGCTGTTTTTATGTATAATTATATTATATTTTTTCTATTTAATCCAATTTTGGTCATTGGATGTAATTTCACATTTAAACTGAACATAAGCAAATGTCATTCTTTTGATAGTTATTATTTCTTAAAAACACGCTTTTTGTTTTGACAATGGGACTTAATTTTAAATTAATTTCTGCCACTTATATGTTTTGAATTTAGAAAAATGGATTCCATATTTAGAATCATGTGGTATAAATTGTGTAAATAGATAACATTTATTTTTAGAAATTTTGAATAATTCGGTAAATATTTTATTTACCATAGTTAAAGGGGTAAATCCAGTAAATAAGGTTATCAAATAATATTATAATAACATTAAATTAACTCAACATGTGTTTTAACCCTATTTTATGATACATGTATGATCATAAGAATCCTTGGGTCGGTTTTGGGCCCCATGGAGCCACAAGGAAGTGATAATGACATTATATATTAAATAATTTAAAGTAAAGACAAAAATAACAAAAGTAAATATCATTTAGTAAAAAAATTAATCTGAGGTTACATAACTGATCTATTCGACTATAAAAAATCATTATAAATATAAAAATATTTCCTAAATCCATATATTTAATTTATAATTTCTAGACATAAAATAAATATATTTATTAATGACACAATGATGATGCAGTATTTTCCTTATTAATGAAAGAATCAAATAAATGGTATTATAGATGTTAAAATAAATATAATTTGAAAGTTTTGATGACATCCACGCATTTTATAGGATAATGTGACATGTTAGTAGTAAGTAAATGAATTTTTTTAAGTAATAATGATTTTAGGAATTTAGTAAAATCAAAATACCAAATAGTGTCAAAATTGACATAAAAGAGTTATTAAAACAAATTTTATATTATTAATTGATATTCATTTCATAAAAATATATGGTTCAGCCAAAAAACATATATAATGATAGATGTATCATTAATGAACCACTTGGGGTTCTCATGATGTATATAGTAAGTTTATTAACCATGTAATATAAAAATATGAAGAGACATGGTAAATGTCAAACTATTTAACTAAGAGTTGAATCTAAAAGATAAGTTTAAGATTGTTGCCCAAACCTGTCTAAAAATTATTGGATTAGTGGTTGTCTACCCATACCCACATTATAATTTAAATAATCTTTTTTAGCCATTAGAAACTGACAACTATTTTATTATAAAATAATATTTCTATCTTTTCATAAGGTTCCCCTCACCCCTATTATAAAAGTGCAGTCCCCCTTCTCTCTAATTAATACCATCAATGCCATTTATCTCAGCCAAAACCTGCCCAAATATCCTATAATATATCCTCCATTCATCCTAGAAGCCTTCCATTAGTCATAAATCCAACCTATAGAGCCCTTTTGATTAAATCAAATGGAGGAACCCAAATAAGAGGTAAATATTTCATCACCTCTTTCAAGTTCCTTTCTTCTTCCACTTCTAATTTCTTTGTTTTTTCCATTTATAAAATAATAACTCAAGTATATTATATATATATTGATGTTATTATAAATATTGTACAACGATATTGATTATTCTATCCATCCTTTAAATGACATGTCACTATATGTGTGTATGTACGGCTTACCGTCTCCACGTCATGGTGTAATTGTTATTCAATACATAATTATTTGGATAGGTGTAATAATGATGTGTAATTGATGTAAAAAATAAATATAACATGATAATTATTCTGTGTATATGATATACCATCCAATTATATATTATTTTAATATCAAAAGAAGGATATTTTCACTCGTGCGTACGTATGGATTACCGTCTCCACGAACGCGATGAGATTCATTCCCCAACATATATATTCAAGAATAATTTTCATTAGATTATTTACAGTAATGTTTAAAGACATAATATCATCCTTAATATGAATAATATGAATTATATCCATAACAAACATTGCTTACATAACAATTCATATAAAGGAAAAAAATCAGTTATCACCCGAAATGATGATAATACTAAGATAGTATTAACAAAACAATGTTAAAAGGTCATATATGATATCATATTTATGTATATGATTCTTGTATAATTTGATAACAATTATTTCACCATTATACAAGAGGTTAACCTACCCTCGACCAAGGAAAAGTAGAAGGTAAGGGTTAGTTCTACAATCTCTTCATTATCCGAGGTTGTTTATACGTAATTATCTACTGGGACCTCTTTATCATCCACATCCATGTTTCTTAAAAATGTAATTCAAAACATTCTTACTATTTTATAGAATATGGGTTAAAGTCATTTATACCATTGTTTTAATTTTATAAGATGTTTACAAAGGAATGTTTCTGTCGTTTACAAAATAAGGTACTTTATGACCTTTTCGAAAAAATTAAGGCAAGAATGTTTTTTTAACTTATACGGCAAGTGCGGCTATTTTCTGCCATTATAACATTGTCGAAGCTTCCCTTACAATCTTATAAGAATATTTCAAAATGAATGTTTTCTTAATAATAATGTGACTCTTAAATTATTTCAAAATAGAAAGATATATTTCTCTAAAAAGTGTTTGGATTTCATCTATGTCAACATCCTTTGATGAATTTTATGTTTATTTGAATTTGATTTATTATGATAAAAAACTTACATATTGTATTGAATGTTTTGTGATATATTTGACTATGTATGTGCTATTTTTATACAATTCCTGGTTTATGGTTAAAGTATTTACATTTCATATGCTAGTTTTAAAATTAATTTTTATGTTATATTTCAACCATTTCATATGAGGGATGTATTGGACTTAGTAAGTGATGGGTGGAGACCTCTATAGCTCCTCGATGCATCGGTAGGTCTCATGATACAACTAGATGTGAATCTTGCTTAGGCCTTTCCAAATTTGATATTTAGTTTTGGTCGAGGCCTTAATCATTTCTATACGTCTTGGTCGATGCCTTGACAAAATGATTCAGAATGTCGGGCATTATACATTCCCTCATTATGAAAATAATATTGATGGTTCATGTAGTCATTCGACTAGTAGAATACTCATGATTTTGTTTTATTATGGCATTATTTAATCATATCATATTACCTTAATAAAATTATTCATTTTTATTATTGGTAAAAGAATGTGGTTTCAATTATTCACAATGCTTAATATTTTTGGTATCTTCCACTGTATTGCTTACCCTTAGTGAGCATTTGAGCTCACCCCTTTCTTCTGTTTTATTTTCCTAGGATTTGAAGAAGTTAGTTATGAGTGGATTGCAGGCATAATATAGGAGTCTTGGATATTTATAATGGAATAAATTTTTTTGTATTTCTTTTCAAGTTGTAAAGTTAAACTTATGTATGAATCTTGATTCCAATAATACTAAACTGATCAGTCTTTTGAGACATGATTTCCTTGTGATCATGCCAATGTTATGTAATAATGCACTGACTTTGGGTAACTAGGGTTGGGGCATTACACTTGTGTTACACTATATCTTTAAACTGGTTGAAGTGGATCAGGGTGAGGTATGTGGTGTCCTTTCAAGATTTTGGTTAATCTGGGGGTAATAGAATGATCTGAAGAGGTTACAACATGGTCTGGTTGTTTTCATCATTTCTTTATTGTGGCCATAAGGGCTATATCATAGTATTTTTTTTACAAAAAAAAATTCTTAGATTACATTTTTATATAATTTATTCTCATGATCAACCATAATTCCTACTTTTAGCACTTGATGGCTCCCTAGAGGCATTTCAACTCCTCCCATCTCCATTCTTCTTAAATCAATGCTATAGTGTATTTGTTTTATTCATATCTAGTAAGTGATCTCTCCTAATTTTAGAATTCCACCATTAATTTACTTATCTCCTTTGAGTGTGGGGAATCCTCATGTTGATGATAAATTGGGTCCTTGTTTTGATTGATGGTTTTTACAAGGATTTATCTTGATATTATACGAATTCAACCCTATGTTGGAATTCCTATTTTAGATGTTTGGTCATTTGATTACTAATTAATGGTATGTGGTTTGGTAATGAACCATCCACACAATTAAAAAATTCTATGATTGAATATTTCAAATTTTATTTAAATTTTTTTTATATAAATTCCATTAAATTGGATTCAGTATATGATTATGAAGGCATTTTTTTATTAAAACCCACATTTTTTGTATTTTTTAAATATGTAAATATTTTAGAAAATAAATATTGTGCTATAAATCATTTAGTAAAATTACTTTCCTTAATTTGAGAAAATTTGCATTAAATGAAATATTAATTGAAATTTCATGAATAAGATATAGACCTTTGATTTGGTTTTCAAATGAAAAGACATATTGAATACTAAAATTAGGCAATTGAAATGTGAAGGATGATATCATTTTAAATGATTTACTTTCCCATGTTTGATAGATTTGTTTAATTTAAAAGATAGTTAGCCTGGGTGTTTAGTGGTAATTAGGACATGAATAATATGATATAACCCCATATAAATAGATTGATGATGAAAACACATCCATAAAATTATTTCATCATGATTTTCCCTAATGTGAAGTTGATTCTTGGAGGTATGATTCATTGGATGAGTACACACATTGAGTTGTGATCATTTATGAGAAGTGTTAGGATCCTATTACTAGATACTAATATTCCAAAGTAAATGATACAAAGTTCGATAACAAATTTTATTTGAAGAATACATGAAAACTAATTTAAGGAACTATTTTATTCATTCCCATTGATTTATATATTTTTTTTATCTAAAATGATTATTTGAACATGTCTTGATATATATAACATCTCTTTTGATTATGTAAGAATATTTTTTTGTAAACATTTATATTAGATAACATGAATTATTTTATTTTAATTGAAATCATATTTGGTTTGATAATTTTTGAATTTATTATGGAACACTTTTTTAGACCATACTGGGATATATAACTCACACCCTATCTTTTTTAGGTGTTTATAGATTATATTATACCAGTTTTAGGAAAGGGGAAAGAACCATTTAGAGGTGGTGGATATTCTTGATACTTGGGACCCATAGAGATGGAGGTGACCAGTTGAGATGTGATCCACTTATTTCATGGGGTTATCTTTGAGAATTATCTAGGAACAAATTGTTCCTTTTATGGACACACAATTTGGGTATTATATTAACCATTTATTTTTGGTTCATTCTCCCTATGGATAATTGAGAATGCTAACTTCTACTATTTTTATTTCATTATTTTCTAGAAAACATTTATCCCTATTTATTCATGTCTGAACCCAAGTAATAGCCACAAATACGTGGGGATCATGATTTCCCATAGAGCTATATCAACGTCTTATTGGGTATCTGGGTACTAGGGTTTCCAGGTTGGTTCATGAGATATATTACTTCTAAAAAATTAATTTTAAATTACTTTATATAATGAAAAAAAAATTTTTACAAAAATCTTTATTTTCAGTATTAAAAATAAAAAATTAATCTTTTCAAAAAAATTACAAAATTTAATCCTTAGGTAATTTTGATATGTTGGTTTGAAAAATGAATTTCATTTTCTGAAATAAAAATTATGAAATTTATAAATGAAACATTTAAATAAAGCCTTATGATATAATAAAATGTGTTTAATAAGAATAAATCTATTTCTATTTAGATAGAAAAATTATTTAATATTCTTCAAATGAATTTGACCTCAAAATATATAATTCATGAATATTAATAAGGCATGAAATTGACTTTTTATTAACATTACTAGGGTTTTTTATTTCAACCCCTTTTGGAAATTACATCCTTGCAATTTTACATGTTACTTAAAGAAGTGGTGATATTTTTATTTCATAAAATTTTCTAACTCCCATGTTCCTTCTTCAACTATATGTTTTTTCACAAAAAAATAATCTTTATGAAATATCATATTCTGATATAATTTCTCTGTTTAGTTACGAATCTATACAAGTTGTTCCTCGAAAGAACTGTTTTTCTCCACCAAAAATACCTCATTGCTCAAAACATAAGATGCATCAGGAATATATTTTCTTAATAAAGAAATAAAATACATCATGTATCTGAGATAAAATAGTAGGTAAATACACTCAATAATAAATTAGACCAATATTCCCTAGGCCTTCATTAGGTCTAATGAACTATGGACTTAGACTACCCTTTTTATAAAAACACATAACACTTTTTAATAGAGATAATTTAGTAAAAACAAAATCACCTAACAAGAAAGAAGTATCTTTCCAATAGTTATCCTTAAATATTTTATTCTTACTCAGATCCATCCTCACACATTATTAAATCATATTTACCTTCTCGATTATTTCTCCATCTAACTCTTGTCTGAAAAACATCCTTTCACAGACTTCATCCCAAAAATCAAGTGTCTATTACTTCTTTACATATAATTATTCAAAAGGTTATCTACGTATAGAGGAATGGAAACTATTTTTATAATAAATTTCAACTAATGAAATTGCTTAATCCCAACATACCATTAATGCGGGTATGAACAAACACATGATCACAACTTTCAAGGTAATCCATTGAATAATCATGAAGCATGCCTTTATATATTTTAATGGTTCTCGTAGACTATTCTTTAAAGTAGGGATGAAAAGGATTATTAAAATTAATTCAAAACTCAATGACATCTGAAGGACATTCCAAAAATTAAAAGTAATTTTGGGATCACAGTTAGATATATTAGAGAGAGGAACTCTATATAATAGTTACATCGCATTGAGACGTAATGGATAATGATAGTCTAAAGAAGCAATATCTTGAATGGGATGAAAATTTTCATATTTTTTAATTGAATCATGAATAACATAAATTTCATTATTAACTCGATACATATTTTTTAATTACACCAAGAAATAAATGGATATATTTTCCCACCTACACTCCATCACTAGAAAAGACTAAATCATTCCTTCCAGTAATTTTTTTCTTTAAAATATTGACAACATAGAAAATGCCTGGTAAAATATGAAATATATATCTTCATTACATCCCACCAGTAATAATATTTAATGTATCAATACATTTTAGTTCCATTCATGATGAACGAAAAAGGTAGTGTTAGGATATTTCCTCAACAATTCCCTTTTCTACTGGCAGATAGGTGGAACCCTCACCCCTTTCCCAAGTCTCAAAATACTTCCCTTAACATGGGTAAATTTATGTAAAATAACATTTTTTACCAATTCCATCATTCCTAGGAAATCATTTCATTCCTTCTGAGATTTCATAGTTTTTCTGGACAATATAGACTACATTGAAACATAAAAAACTGGGAAGTGGACACCAAAACAATTTCTATGAAATTATTCATTAATTACTTTATCAATGTATAATTTTCACAAATTATCATCGTTAATGATGCATTACTTTTTCAAATCATTAAATCAGATACTATATTTCTGATTTCAAAATTGTAATGAATCATCCAATAACAATCCATAATTTGTAACATCCATCTTCTCTACCTCACTTTCATCTATTTCTGAGTGAATACATACTTTAAAATTTTAATGATTATAATATATTTGACACTTTAGTCCATTAAAAATATTCCACTAAATTTTTAAATAAAAAAATAAAAGATCTAATTTTTGGTCTTCTGTATGATAGTTTAACTCTTAAGGTATTAGTTGAAATGATGCATAATAAATTACCTAGTAATTCATTCTCGAAACCAAAATATGTCCCATCAATGAAGCAACATTATAGAAGAAAATATCATCATTTATAATGGTAAGGGAAAAATTGGATCATTAACCAACATTAATTTTAGTTATTTGAAACATTCATTACACACTTTCATCTTTATTAACTTAACACATTATCATGTTAACTTAGTGGGATAGATAACTGAGAAAATTATTTAACAAACTGATATAAGTAACCTTCTAGTCGAATAAAACAACGAATATATAAGATAATTTTTTGGCTTTTTCCATTATTCTAAAACATTAAATTAGTAGGTTCAACAAATATTCCATCTTTAAAAAAAATATGTCCTAGGAAAAAAATCGGTTGAAACCCAATTTCACAATGAATAAATTATACATATAGCTTCCTTTCATTAAAGGATTGTAAAAAAATCATTAGTTATTTTTCATGATATTAAAAACAATTATAATATACCAATATATCATCAATAAACATAACCACATAATTTTCAAAATAGTCATAAAAACTATATTAAAAAAATTGGTGAATACAACTATTGGATTATACATCGAAGTGGGTATAAATAAAAACTCATAATTCAAGTATCAAGCATGAAATTATTTATTTGAAATACATTCATCATTAGAATTCCAAAAATCAAACCCCCACCTATAAAAAATATTTGAAAAATATTTCACACCCTGGTGTTGATCAATAAAATAATCATTATGTGTTAAAGGATACTTGTTCTTAAAATGATTTTATTAAAAATCTATAATTATTGAAAATCCCCATTGAATGAAAATTTTTAAAAAAAATATATATGAAAACCCTATGGTGAAGTGATCTGATGAATGAAACCTTTATATAGAAACAATTGTAACTACTTCTTCAATTTTGAATGTTCTAATTGATTCATTCAATAAGGGATTTTTGACATTGTCTTAGCATCAGGAACTAAGTTAATAGTATACTCAACCTGGGAGCACCAAAATATTGGATGATTCTCATAGCACTAATTTCTCTATACACACTGGGAGCACCAAAATGTATAGAGATTTGAAGGAACATTTTTTGTGGGACAACACGAAGAGGGATGTTCCTGATTTTGTGTCAAGATGTATGGTTTTTCAACAAGTGGAAGCTGGAAAGAAACTGCCTGGAGGGGTCACGCAACCTCTTCCCATTCCTGAGTGGAAATGGGTTGATATCATGATATACTTTGTCATGGGGCTACCAAAAACTTCTAGAAGGAACGATGCAATATGGGTCATTATTGATCATCTTACCAAGTGATCACATTTTCATGTTATAAGAGAAGATTTAACACTTGAACGTTTAGAAAGACTATATATTAATGAAGTTGTAAGACTTCATGGAGTACCACAAACGATTATTTCTGATCGTGATCCCTGTTTCACATCAAGATTCTTGAAAATTCTTTAGAAATCCATAGATACTGATCTTTGTTTGAGAACTGCCTACCACCCCCAAATATATGGACAATCAGAGGAGACTATTAAAACCGTAGAAGATGTGTTGAGATCATGCTCACTTGACTTTCATGGTATGTGGGATCACTATTTACCTCTGGTATAATATTCCTATAATAATAGCTTCTATTCAAGTATTCAAATGGCACCATATGAAGCATCATACAGAAATAGATGTTGCACATCAACCTATTGGGATGATGTTGGTGAAAGAACACTCGTAGGCCTAGAACATGTGGAGAAAAATATGGAAAAGGTGATGGTAATCCAAAACCACATCAAGGAATCTTAAAGAAGACAGAAGGGATATGCTGACAACTGAAGGAAGGATTTATAATTTTAGGTAGGAGGTCTTGTTTTCTTGAAGGTATCTCTATGGAAGGGTGTTAAACATTTCAGTAGGAATGGTAAACTGAGTCCCAGGTACATCGGACCTTTCGAAATTCTTGAACGAATTTGGGCTATAGCTTACCATTTGGAAATGCCGTCAAGTCTCTCCAAAGTCTATGTTGTGTTCCACCTATCACTGTTGAGAAAATACATGCATAACCCAATGCATGTACTCGCCTATAAAGAATTAGAACTGAAACCTGATCAATCTTATTACAAAGAGCCTGTCGAGGTTCTTGATAAAGGATAACAAGTGTTGAGAAACCGGACGACTCGTCTAGTAAATGTTCAATGGAGAAAGCATAAGATGGAAGAGGCAACGTCGGAACCCGAGGAATATATGATGAAGAAACACTTGATCCTTTTTATGCAGTAATATTCAAGAAATTTTGAGGATGAAACAATTTGAAAGAGGGTATAATGTAACACCCCAAGCTTCCATGGTACGCTTCTCTTTGAATAATATAATAGCGTGTGTTGTACGCAACTTCGAGTTCTAACACACCACATCCAACCAAACTAGCTGTTAAGAATAGTAATGCCGACTTTTTAAAATTTTATAAATTTTATATTTTAAAATTGTCTTCATTTTTAGATTCGGAATATCAAAATTATCTTAAGGTTATTTTTTGGTAATTTTTTTGAAAACATTCAGTTTTTGATGAATAATGAAAAACACTAAGTTATAGTTTAAAACCAAATTTTTATATAAATAAATTTTTATTTTATTTAAATTCATTTTAGGTCAAATTAGATACGTAATACCTATATATGTTCAATTTAATTATTCAGAGTCAGTTTATAATAATTTTAGATATATAAAAATGTTATTGAACTTTTCATCGTCTTTTACCCACCTCGTAGGAGAATTTGAAAATTCATATAAAACTTAATTTTACCGCTTATGTGAGTGTAATTTCAAAAATATGAGAGACACAGTTGATATCAGTCAGAAAAATGTGGTACAATAAGATGAAAATAATTTTTGGTGAATAGTAACTTTTTACTTTTATTTACCATAGTTAAAATTAAATAGGGTAATTAAGGGTAAAAATGATATTATTATTACCCTAACACATGTCCAAATTCTATTGGATAAGTATAATTCCCCCAAAAAAACCTCATGAATAAAAAATGAACCTCTTTTGTCCACTTTAAACAGATTGGGACTTTTATAATTATTTAATTCAAAGAAGAGTTAAAAGTGTTAAATTGATTGTTTAATAACTAAACCATTTTTAATATAGATTTACACATTAGATAATTTTGACAATAAATATTAATTATAAATATAAAAAGATTTCCTATATAATGGTATTTTATTTATATATTTTATACATTAAATAATTAATTTTATTTATTACACAATGATGATGCAGTAATTACCTAATTAATGAAATATTAAAATAATTGATATTATAAATATCCAAATAAATGTAATTTGAGACTTTTTATGAATTCAACTAATTCTAAAGGTTAATATTACTTGTTAGGGTTTGTTATATGTATTGTTTTTGATGTATTAGTGTTGTTATGAATTTAGCAAAAAAAATACCAAATAGTGTCGAAATTGACATAAAAGAGTTTTTAAAACAAATATTATATTATTAATTGATATTCTATTCCTAAAAACATATGTTTCAGCCAAAGGACTTATATAATGATAATTGTATCATTAATGAACCACTTGGGGTTCTCTAGGAAGTATATAGTATGTTTATTAACCATATAATATAAAAATACAAGACACATGGTAAATGACAAACTATTTAACTAAGAGTTAAATCTATAAGTTAAAGTTAATATAGTGACCCATACCTGTCTAAACTCTATTGGATTAGTGGTTTTTGACCCATACCCACCTTATAATTTAAATCATTTATTTTGGAGCCATTATACACCGAAAATGATTTTATTATATAAAAAAATATTCCTAGCCTTTCCTAAGGTGCCCCTCACCCCTCTAATAAATGGGCACTCCCCCTTCCCTCAAATTCACACCTTAAAAGCCATTTGTCTCAGAAAACCCTGCATAAATACCCTCTCAAATATCTTCCCTTAATCCTAGAGGCATTTCTTTAGTCATAAATCCAACCTATGGAGCCCTTTTGATCAAATCAAAAGGAAGAACCCGAAGAAGAGGTAAATATCTCACCACCTCTTTCAAGTTCCTTTCTTCATCCACTTCCTTTTTCTTTTTTGTTTCCATTATAAAATAATAACTCCAGTATCTTCTATATACTGATATTATATTATAAATAAGTTATATCCAAATTAATTATTCTATCCCTCCCTTGAATTACATGTCACCATACGTGTGTGTGTACGACTTGTCGTCTCCACGTCATGGTGTAATTGTTATTCAACAAATTATTATTTGGATGGGTATAATAACAATGTTTAATTGATTTAAATAATAAATAAAACATGATATTTATTCTTTATATATGATATATCATCCAATTTAATATTATTTTAAAATCCAAACAAAGATATTGTCGCTCGTGCTTAAGTAGGGATTATCGTCTTCACGAACGTGATGAGTTTCATTCCCAATCGTATCCATTCAAGACTAATTTTCATTAGATGATTAAAAATAATGTTTAAAGACTTAATATAATTATGAATATGAATAACATACATATAATCCATAACAAACATTACCTATGAAACAATGAATACAAAGGAAAAAGAATCAGTTGACACTAGAAACGAAGATAATACTAAGATATTATTAACAAAGAAATGTTAAAAGGTCATATATGATATCATATTAATTTATATGATTCTTTTATAATTTAATAACAATTATTTAACCATTATACAGGAGTTTAACCTACCCTAGGCCAAGGAAAAGTACAAGGTAAGGGTTAATTCTACAATATCTTCATTATATGAGGTTGTTTATAAGTAAATATCTATTGGGACCTCTTTTTCATCCACATCCATGTTTCATAAAAATGAATTTAAAAACATTCTTACTATTTTATAGAATATGGGTTAAAGTCATTTATACCCTTTTTTGAATTTTTATAAGATTTTTATAAAGGAATCTGTCTGTCGTTTTTCATACAAGGTCCTTTATAACCTTTTCGACAAAATTACGGTAAGAATGTATTTTTTTAACATATATGGCGGGTGCGGCTATTTTTTGCCATTATAACATCGTCGAAGCTTCCCTTAAAAGTTTACAAATATATTTTCAAAATAAATGTTGTCTTTAAAATTTTGTGACACCTAAATCATTACAAAATAGAAAGAGATATTTCTATAAAAAAGGTTTTGATTTCATCTATGTCAACATCTTTTGATGGATTTTAAGATTGTTTGATTTTGATTTATTATGATACAAAACCTCTATATTTTATTGAAGGTTTTCTGATATGTTTGATTGTGGATGTGTTATTTCATACCATTCATGGTTTATGGATAAATTATTGACATTTCGTATTCCAGTTTTAATACGAATGTTTATATTATTTTTAAACCATTTCATATGAGGAATGCATTGGTCTTAGTAAGTGACGAGTGGAGCCCGCTATAGCTCCTCAATCCATCAGTAGTTCTCATTAGACAAACTAGTGTCTTAGCAGAAGGCCTTGACAAACTATTATTTTTTATCTTGGCATAAGGCCTTGACTATGTGGTTATGAAAGTCTGGCATTATGCATTCCATAATTATGAAAGTGGATATTGATATTGCATGTGATTATTTGACTAGTATAATATCCATGTGGGTAAGTAAATGGAATTATTTGATTTTATCTTTTCTATATTATTCTGAAGTTCAAGTATAAGAGGATTTTTTTGTCTAATACATTTTCTTAAATAATTATGCTTATTTATGAAATTTTCTACTATATTTTTATCCTTACTGAGCATCTGAGCTCACCCTTTTCTAGGTTTTATTTTTCCCAGGATGTGAAAAAGTATTTTATGACTGACCTCTAGGGATATTCCGAGGGTATATGAGTGTTTTCTATGGAAACAATGATGTTTTAGTTTTCTATTTTATGATTTAATTTAAACTTTATGAATGTATATAGTACTTCCAAGGCTACTAAACTAATCGGTCTTTTGAGACTTGATCTTTTGTGATCATGAAAATGTTATGTAATAATTCATTGACTCTAGGTAACTATGGTCGAGGAATTACCTGAGTGAACAACGAATTCGAAAGTAGGAATACCTTTGACAATCTCATTGGTCAGATGGGAATAAACTACGCCGTGAGAAATGCTAGGTTCCTCTTAATTGAATAACTTTTTTAAGGTCTTATTGGGAAAGTTGGATTACCCTATAAATGATTATTACGAAGAAGCCTCAGTTACGGTTGATGGGAATGATGTTTCACACCACCTTGGTCTGGGATGTTGGACATGGAATTTCAAATCCATTTGGATGGTTAATACAATGTTTCATGTAGTGTGGTTAGGATGTTAGACATTAAATTTAACATCATTGAGTAGGATTCACTGGAATGGTGCTTTGTATCCCCAATCAGCTTCTGGGGTTTGTACCCATGTTTTAACAATGAGTATTCCTATTATTTTTGTTGCTATTTTTTTTATTATTGTTGTTGTAGTTTTTATATAATGATTCCTTGGTCTTATTCATTGATTCCTCCATGTTTCATGTAATTTTTTGTGTGTGTTTGTATTTGTCTTTATATATATACTTCAATATACATGATAGAATGTTTAGAGATCTATTGACTTAGTCCAAAGCTATTATAGCTGGCCAGGTGTCCTTGGGGAACCTAATCCTGACTTGATATATCTTAATTATTCACTTGTTATTTATTATATATGAACACTTATTTATTTTATGTCAATAGACTGTATTACATTAATCCTGATTGGGAGTGGCCTACTGAGTTTATCTCACACCCTATTCAAGTTAATTTTTGGTTCCTGGATAATCCTCTATGTTTCATGATTTGTATTAGGATTTTTTATATGTGTTGTACACAATGACATTGGGTCTAAATATAACAAAAACTAGTTAGTGATTAGGAATATCATGGTGATAGCCTTTGTATTAAAATATTTTTCTTATGAATTTATTTTATGCCTACTTCCATTTATGTAAATTTTAATTTTTGATAATTGATATGACATCATTCTCTATATAATATTATTTATGGGTTTTTCCATTTATTGTTATTGGGATGACTTATTTCCGAGGCCTCTTATTTATGCTTATTACACTATTGATTTATTTATTATGTACAATTTTGTTGCTCTAATAATATGGTTATAATCTCCCAATGTACCATCTTTAAACCCTTACTACTAGTCTGTACCATATGGACTTAAGGGAGATGATCCTAAGTCTATGTGGTGAACTAGCTCGGTGAACTGTTTAAGTGGATTACACGTTAGGTAATTATATTGTGGTTTCATTGTTTATTTTTCTGTTTCTTCCAATTTTGGTCTTGTAGACAAAATACTAGGAATGTTTTGAAGCATGGTAACTAGAACGTGTATGGGAGTGATCAATCCATGCATGGAGGAAAGACTATGCTTCTAGGTATGGGAATATTTTTTGTCTTGTCTATTATTACACTTAATTAGTATTTTACCTTTAGTGATTGATGTGATTTCTTATACTTATTGTCTTATGGTATTTACATTATTTTACCCTTGTCTGGATATGGAAAAGAATTATTTTCACATGATTCATTATAGGAACATAAAGATTCACATTACATATATATGTCATTCCATGTAATCTTCATTTCATGACTGTCTGACACATTTTGGATGTTCCATGTCTGACATAGAAGTATGCTTATTTTTATACCCTGGTTTGGTGATTATTTTTCCCACGTACCCATACACCATGTTGTTTGATAAATTTCCATGTTCACCCATATTTACTACTACGTGAAATAATTCCCTATTATAGTTATGGTATGTGGTCGATTAAATAATGTTTTGGAATCAACCTAAATGGTGTTTTCCCATATATCATGGTGGTGGAATTTTATTTGACTAACCGATTTTGACATGTTTGAGTCATGAATCATTAGTTACATGATCTGAAACATTAGGGGATGTGATTAAATGGGTTATAATTGGAAATTTATAACATGTATGGGATTTTATAAGTTGGGTAATGGTGATATATGTAATTGAAAAATCATATATGGACTTGTAATATTACTATTAAGAAGGTAAAAATTTGGTTTCAGATCAATTAATTCCAATTATAACTTATAAAGGAAATTACCTTAATGATTTTTGGATTTATAATGAATCTTACTAAACCATGGTTTGTGTTAAACTAAAACTTATTATATAAAATGGTTGCCTTTATAAAGTATATACCTACATCACATGGGAATGAAACCCCATAAGATTGAATCCATATATTCTTGTCTTATCCCTTGTATGTGAGTCTTAGCATCGTATTCTTATATGATAAACACATTATGGAAGTTTTAAAAATATTTAATAAAATCATGGGACCCTCATAGTTCAACTATAACATAATATACCTTATTACATGACCTCATGAGGATATATTCATGTTATATGGGATGGTTACTTAATGTGTCAGTAACCACTTATATGGTGTTTCATATAATTGTATGGATTCATATTACATGACCAATACCCTCAAAATGTCTGTGAAATTTATCTGATTTTTATCTTTATTTATATGATGATTCAATTCATTAATATTTTAGTTTAAACCTAATTTTTTTTCCTCTGTAGCTTTTGAGTTTCATTTTCATTAACAGAGCCCAACAATGATAAATTATAGATAAATAAATGGATTAAGAGAATATTGTGTGATAATTTTTCTAATGTTTCTTTTTGTAAGATAAATAATGTTTTTGTACAGTTATCATTTATAATTGGAACCTGATAGCCCTTATAAATGAGTTTCCCTAAAGGTGGTGATAAATGTGAATGGATTAAATTAAAAAAACGATAAATCTTTAATTTCAGGTTCTTATTTTCGACCCCCAGGTAAGGGTAATTTAAAAAGTGTTACCTTGTATGGGAATGAGGACATTTCCCATATGTATCAGTTCACATGTTTCATTTAATGTTAGCTTAGAGGTTAGGTTGGTAAAATTTATGAACTTTTCAGTGTGACGTGGTTAGAGAGTCAATGCATTATTCCATTGTAATAAAGGTGTATCATGTTTTGGTATATCCTGAGAAATGATATGTATATATGGATGATGCCTTGAGTTTTTAGATGATAACTGTTGTTATGTTAAAATTTCAGTTAGGTAGGACTCTTAGTTTACAGAATGACACATGGTTAACGTGGGTGGTCATGCACTACTTGACCATTATTGGAATCCTAAGAATAATTTAATACTCTAGTTCAGTATAGTATACATGTCTCATTCATGTTTAACTATTTTTTTTGGTTGTGTGGATTTATTTATTTTCATTTATAATGTTTCACTACTCTATATTCATTACACTTTCTATTGTCATATGGATATCATGACACTAAATTGATCCATGTGTATGCTATTGTATACCGATAATGCGTAGTTCTAGTCATATTATTTCAATGTCATAGTAGCATGAATTGTTACACCTGTTACCCATCCAGTTAAGATGTGTTATGATAAACCGCATATAGATTTACTGGAAAGGTCACGTAATAATTTAAACCATTTGGTTTCATGATTTCTTGTAAATAGTCATGAGTATATGATGTCTACATTCATGGTTCATCTTTTATGTAGAGTGCCCTGAGAATTATAGAAATCATGATAACCCACTATTGGAGGATGATTCTGGAGAAATGATCATGTTCTCTGACATCACTAATCAATGTAGGGTTTGACTATTATTTCAAAACTACAGTTCTTATAAGTGGATATATTTTCACTTATCTTTATTTAAAACATTGAATGAGTAGGTCAGCCACATCAAATAATATATATCAATGATAATGTAGCATGTTCCATGGAATAATTAATGTTTCAATATTGAGAATACTGTGAATCTTCTAAGGTGGGGAGCATCACATCAATTGTGTTTGAATCTGTCCATCTATGCAGAGGGAGTGCATCCATAGATTACGAGTTGGAAATAGTCAAAATGGTTTTCGTAAGATCAGGAGGGTAGTGAGTCTAAGTCATCTAGTCCTAATTATGAATCTTAATATAGAACCTGGCTATGGGTTGGTAAGGAGTTTGAATTTCCTATTTAGACTTAGGATGAATATCCAATCTATGATTTGATGGGTTGGTAATAGGTCTGTGATCAAAAGGTATCAAAATAACTAGATTGTTGATAGAGAACCTAAACATTGAGAAATTAATAGAATCCAGATTATACTTTGGTTTCTATTAATAATGATCATGCATACCTTTTTATTTAAGGTGATGTTATCGAGACTTTAGATACTACATCATCTATTATGTAAAACATTTTTTAATAGGTTAGTTTGTAGTTGATTTTTGAAACTTATATAATTATATCTTGATCGATGGATGAGGCCATCAAATGTGTGTCACATCCTATACAACATGCACATAAGGGGACTAACCCTTATAAATATAACAGAAGAGGTATGGTCATATTTATATAGTGTCACGAGGTGGTTGACACATAGTTGGACCAGGCCACCCATCACTATGGGACATGGTGTAAGGTGTTCATTCATATTGAGTATAGACTATTTATATGGAACATGGATCAAGGGAGATATACATGAATGTACATAGTAATTATTGATATCATCTTTGGGACTCCTAGCTAGAGATGATCATGTCCCTTATTTTTACATCATCCTAAGTATATTGGGACATCATTGACTGTACACCGAGCTAATCAAATGACTTTATGGTATGATGGATAGACCCTCATGTGAGAAGATTTTATCTTTAGACTAGTCTTTGGATGGTAATTTTTTTAATCAATTGTTTTGTTGGATAAATGGAACCAAGAACCACTGGATTCCTTTTTGGATATCAATTTAAAGTTTATATGTGTACATTGGTGGGTGTTTAAAATGATCTAGGTGTTCCTTCATTAAAGGTGTTGGATTCTATTTTGGATAAAGTTTCTTCTCCTAAAGAAGAGATTTTTCAATTATAGTTAGACAGTAGTGGATTGAATTTATTTTCTCTTACATGGTTTAATGTGATTGATGAGGAATCATGATAGACACATCATAATTGGATATAAGTGAAGTCCAAGAGTCGACCGAGGATTTTCATGAAAAATCCATCACGACCAGCTAATCTTGGTTGATTGAAATTCAACCATTTCAAGTTATATAGAAACCAATATTAGAGTCCTCAAGTGAGAATGTGTGTTTCATGATGAAAATAATACAAGGATCTTTTTTTGGATTCTGGTTCTATTTTTAATAAATAAATTATAGTAGTGGGAGTATCGTGGCTCAGAATTGGTGGTGGAAAGTTAGTTCTATGATGGGGAGAACCATAGGGTAGTTGATAAAAGATATGATTCCATGATAATGTCTATAGTTTTAAGGTATCAATTAATTTAGATCTTGAATATTAGTTTTTAATATAAGAATTGGCTTAATTTTTAACACCTTAAGTACCGTGTGTTAAAAGTAAAGATTGTGGGAAAATTTGGAATTAAAAATGAAATGTGACCATCTTAGTGGAAATTTCACAACAGAGTTAGGTAAGTTTTTTGTTTCATTATTCAAAAAGGTTTATCTATGATGATAATATCTATTATTTAGAGTTTTTTTCACATGTTTTTTACTAATAAAATTTATAAAATAATTTTGAACATTAGTTTGGTGGACAAGGAAGATTTAAAAAAAGATTCAGAATTTCATTTGAACAATAAAAATTAATAAATAATCTCAAATTTTTATTTAGTATACAAGATAGATTTAAAAAGAATATTCATAATTCCATTCATATCACTGATACACTTAAAATTATTATTTTTATAAGGTTTTTAGGTCCAAATAGGTGTCTCAAGTGTTTTGTAGAGATTCAGATGCACAATTATTATAAAAAACTAGTTTTTAGAAAATGTAAATGGGGAACATTGTTTAAACATGATTAGTAATATTAGTAAACAAAAAATATACCACCATATAGGGGTGTTAAATGATCCATAAAACCATACACCGAAGGAAAAAATACCATAAAATGGTGTAGTACATTTTAGTTCGAAACCACATGAGTATGCAGAGTTATAAAAGCTTTGCTCCTAGCCGTGTGAGGGGGTTCTACCATATGTAGAGGTCACACACTGTTGGTGTAATATTTGGATGACCATGAAGCCAAAATTTGAATCTCATTAAAATGGGGAACTGAAAATTTTCACTTATTTTCATTTAATATTCAACCCTCATTTCTCCTCCCAATTCAAATAGCATCTCTCTCTTGTGTATGGAGTTCTTCCTCTCCTCCTAATCATTGATGGTTCTATTATATATAGTCTTTTAATTGAGTGTTATTGGTCATTCTTGATCACCATTAGTTAATTTAAAATTCCTCCTTTATCCTGTCTCAGTTTAACTTTTCATATTGAATGTTATCTTAATGCAAGATAATGCTCCATATTTTCAAAAAAAATTCTTTCTATTTTTCAATTTTTTCGGGATTTATCTTGAATTAAATCCAAATAATGGATGAGTGAATTGTCCTAAGAATAATGTAGGTGGTCTTGTGATTTTACCTTAATGTTCTTCTTGTTTATAAAATACAGAATTATGTTGTTCACTGAACATTTTTTTATATCCATTTTTAAATTTCAAATTAATTAAATTAAATGATTAGCACATGATATATAACCCACTTATATGGTTGGATGTTGGAAACCTAAACACGGGCCACCACTTAAGAACAATTTGAATAAATTACCTTAATTATTGTTGTTTTTGGTTCCACCAAACCACCCTCTTGGGGGAGGGGGTTTGGCTTGTCACAGTATATTATAATTTATTTTAGGCATTATATTATTTTTATATAATACATTTACACACTTTATATGTAATTGGATTATTAAACATGGTTCATCAATCATTTCAATTATTAGTGAAATTTATAAATTAATTAAAATGAATAAAAATAATGTTTGGGTAAAACCCACTAGTCCTTGATCATTTTACCTTAATATTGATGATTTTGATGCACCTACCTAGATAGAAAATTAGAATGTGGTCGCATGGATTCATCCCTTGACCTTCTTAGTTGTTATAGATGAAATGGCCCGTTTGTAGTATTGAATTGAAAAATGTAATGATCTTGAGGAATATAATATATTTTTTCTTCAAAGACTTATCATGGTCAATGTTAAATATTTAATTTGAACTACCTACACTTTTATATTAATTCATTATAAGACCTTGTATTCTCATATTGGAAGACATTGGATGGGCTCACATGTCAGATGGGATTACACTACCCCGTGAGTGATACTGGGATTCTATTTATGGAACTCCTTGGTTAAGGGATCATAGTTTAAGTGGGATTACCCAATTAATTATTATTACTAAGAGACCTTTTTTACATTTTTCTTACATCATATTTCACTCCACCTTGGGCTGGAATGTTGGACGTGATGTTTCACAACCATTTAGGTGGTTTAAAACGACGTTCCACACCCTGTGGTTAGGATATTGGACATGATGTTTCACATAATTTATTATGATTGACAAGCATCGCTATTTATATCCACTACATATATTCTTGGGATTATACTCATATTTAACCAATGAGACATATTATTATTATTGTGGTAATTATTATTATTATTATTATATGTGGATACCTTGGCCTTTTTCCTCAGGTCTTCACTAGTCCATGTATATATATGTATATATATATATATATATATATATATTAACATATATTATTATATATAAATGATTTCATGTTTAGAGATTTTATGGATTAGGCTAATGTAGGTATGGTCTGTCATGTGTCCCTGAAGAACCAAATCTGGACTTGACTGCATTTATTTACTGATTGCTTATTTATTATACATTCAAATGGATTTATTTTATATTTATAGAATGTATTTCTTTAGGATTCATTGGTGGTGGACTAAATTTTTTTTGTTACACCCTATTTAAGACTCCATTTAGTACCCATAAAAACCTCATTGTGATAGGATTGGCACTCTGTATTATGTTGTGTTTTGTACACTACGACATGGGAGGTTAGATCACAGGACTGAGCTGTTACTCATAGTGGTCATGGGGATGCCCTTTGGGCTGTATTTTGTTTTTATGAATTTTTTTATGGCTAATTCTATATAATCCTATTTTATTTTTTGTTAATTGACATTAAAACATACTGTATATAATAATGTTTATGGAATTGGTTGTGTATTATTATTGGGAATATTTTTTTATGTTTCCATTAGTTTGTACTACTTAAACTATTGATTTATTTATTATATACCAATGATATGCTCTATTAATCATGGTATAGTCTTCCCACTAAACCATAATTGGACCCTTACTACTATTCAGAAGCCTCTAGCATACATGGAGGAATTCCTAAGGGCATTTGGTGAATGGGCTCGAGGAATTGTTTTAGTGGATTTTGGGTTGAGAAGTTACATTGTATAAAGTTGATTATATGATTCTATTAATACTGTATACTCCTTATATTTATGTAGAAGAAAATTTTGGAATCAATTGACATGAGTTAATCACATATTCTATTATAACATTTCATGTATTTCCCAAAATGACAATAATGATATTCTATAATAAACACTTTTTTTAAATAATTCAAAAGTCATAAAAATACTATATTCATAAAATTTAAGGGTATGTGGTTAAAAATATTTACCATGTACCATTTATGTGTCCCTTTTCCTTTAATAGTAACTTTCTTGACCCCTAATGAGTAAAAATTATTGATATCATGGTAACAATCAAAATGTTTAACTAGGGTAAAAAATAACAGTTAAGGAATTAAATGCCACCAAACATGTAAAAAAATAATGGATGAGAGTATTCAAAAAAATAATTTACCTATCTTATATATACATCAAATTGGATCTACATGAATAGGAAAATTAATTTTATTAATTTAATACTTTATATAATTCCTAGAGTCCCCCCGACTTATAAAAGGGCGCATCTCCCCTATCTTCATCGCACCTATTTATCCTTATAGATCAGCCAAAATTATACCAATTTTCCTAAAAATTATATAGTTACAAATTATATGTGATAATCTTCTTAAAATTACATTCCAATGGACCTTATGATGGATTCTAAACAAGGCCTTCCGAAGAATAGGTAGTCAGCTTACCCAAAATATATCAATTTCTTACATTTTATATCTCTAGTAAATCCATGGTATACATATAATATAATTAATTAAATATATTAAATATAATGAGTAATAATTATTATGACTGAAAAACTATAAGACACCTTCTTCCTATCCACTAGAAAATGATGACGTCACTAATGAATATGTTTAAACTACCCATAACATGAAGTGATCAGATTCATTTTTCATTTATTCTTTAAATGGATAGTAACACTGATAGATTTAATAAAAATATATATATATATAAATCATATAAAATTGATCCAAAAAATGTGAATTATTATTCACCATTTTTCATCCATCAACAAATTGAAACAATGTTCGTGTGTATTTACTATCTATAGTCTACCTAAACAGTGTAATTTATTTTACAATATCTACCTTTGGTGGATGAATCTAAATATACAAGTAAAATGGAAAAATAATATCTTTATATCATATTTAAAATCAAAAATATGATTCAACCATGATCAAATTACACGAACTAGACCCGCATTACTAAAACTTTCATGAAAAATGAAAAACAAAACACCTAAAACCCATAAATATAATAAGACGTTATTTGAAAATAGATTTAGGAATATTATAATAGGATCATATAAGATATTATAATTGTTTAAATTATTCTGTTATAAAATCATAATAATTTTAAATTTTTTATACATGATGGTAGAGTGCTTTCAAAGAATGTCAAACACAAAGTAATGGTTTTGTGGTATAACCACATAGTTTGTGAGGTTTGTTTATGATTAAGTTTCCAATTAAGAATTTCATGATCCACCTCTCAATAATATCATGAAATTTATTCTCCTCTAGTAATTTTAGAAGATTATGTTTTTCCTTTTCATTTTACACAGTTTAGGTATTCAAGATACCAAAACAATAATTTGAAGTAAATATGACTTTATTTCTCTCTTTAGTCAAAAGTTTCTTTTTCTTCTGTTTCCATGTTTTCTAAAAATATTTTCAAGAATATTTTTAATATTTTAAAATTATTATTTAAATTCAGTTTATCCCATGTTTTAATTTTTAATAATTTTTAAATGGAATCTTTTTTTCATTTTTTAACAAGGTTGTTTTGACCTTTTTTTAAAAAAGTAAAGGAATCATTATTTTAACATAAATTACATGAATATAATTTCACACCATCTTGACCTATAAATTCAATACTTATTCAATAAAATATTTCCATATTTTTTTAAATATATTATATTTTAAAATTGTTTTTATATAAGTGATTTAAAAATGAATATGGTATTTTCCTTAGTAAAGTTTCTATGTGATTTATTTTAGAGTAATATTTATCTATGATGTCATCCATTAATTTTAATCATGATTTACTAGGGATTTGATATAGTGATACCATCCTTATTTCATATTTGGATATATTATGATTATGATAAAAAGAAAATTTATTAATCTGGTTTCCTTTCCATGAGTTATGTTATGATCAATGTTTCATGATCTTCTAGCACACACATATATTATTTTCATTATGTGATGTGTGGGACCAAAATTATATATACCTATATTACATTTGTTATATATTTAAATAAAATTAGAGAATGGGAACTATAATGGGGAGTGAACCCAGTTCAGTAAGGTACTTTTTTCCACAGTGATAGTCTTGGGATTAAACCTTGACTAAAGATATGATTGAATGTGGAATGAACCCAATATACTATGAATGTCATAGAAATGAGTCTTGACTAAATAAATAATGTTCTATGTTTATGTGAATTCCAAAAACATATGACTTCTACTGATGTTATTCTATCCTGGCTCATGTTCATTTATTCTTTTACGATTAATTTCTAATGAACTAAAAATCATTATGCCATGATTCAAGATTATTATCTATGATATAATAGGTAAGATTTTAAAATGTCAATATCATGTTAACATACCATTATTTGAATGTTAGGATTAATTAATCATTAAAATATCCCTTTTTTAACCTTATTTAGATTTTGATATCACCCTTTACAATATTTTCCTTCATTGGGGTTTTCAAGAAATATTTTCTGTATGATATGTCTAAGAAGGGTGTTAGTTGTGACGAACTAAGTGGGATATGACATATATATATTATTAAAAAATGTTTTTTATATACCAATATATCTAATGATTATAGACCTATACATTTTTGGTGTGGATAATAATGTTATATAATAAATATTGATTTAATAATATGTAATATATGTATGAAAAATACTGGTTCTTATGCCACCAATTACAGTATTAAGGGACCAATCATAACACAATGAGGTCAATTACCCTTTAAAATAAGTGGGTTTTGGGTTGTACTTCGATGGGTATGGGATTTTCTTTTATTCCATATGTACTCCCAGGACCTAATATTACCATATGTGCATATTTTTGAAATTTATCACCATCTTTTTTATAATTACTAGTGTATAATAGTTATTTAATCATTAGATCTTGTTAAGACATAGACTTGGCCTTATGAATTCTTATTGTCTCATTTATTTGACCTAGGACTTGGGAATAGATCCTGTGACCTTTTTACATAGATTATTTAGTCAATAATTATATTTTACCATGATTGGGAATTGAGAGACATATGTTTTGTATGTAACATAGTTGATGTGAAATTGGAGAAATTTCAGGAACCTCACAACTAGGTATGTTTCATAAAAAATATTACTGAATTAGTTAATTTCTTGATTTTTTTGTTTGTTGTGATGATTTAAATTCATATAATCTGTATTTTTTTAAATTGGTTAATGAAAAATGGTGGTTTTGGAAAACGTTTTGTTTTAAAAAAATAGAAAGTTGAATAGCTAATTTGAAATGGGTTTTCAAAAGTGGTTGGTGAACCAAAAAGTAATATGTATGAGTTCCATAATTTATGTTTATTTCAAAAATATTTTCAGTAATTGTGTCTTGTTAAGTTGGGGTATAGATTGGGTAGTAGAAACTTTTGACTTGGTTGATGGTGATAATGAGGTTCGTGTGTGTGTGAAGAGAAATATTTATAACCTATAATTTTCATTCCATGATAATGGGTGTCTTAGAGTTCACATATGTGTGTGTATAAAATAGTTTTTTGATGACTATTTTAAAAAATCTATATTACAAACCATGGGGATAGGTGGCTTATATGGAGGGGGTAAGACCTCTAGGATTTACAATAAATGGATGGTTGTCCTAGGAATTATAATGTCAACTAAATAGTCTAAAAGGAAACACTCAAGGAGAAGAATTTAATCTTAAATGTAGGAGAAATCTATCTTGGGACATCAATATAAAATAGGTTCTTCCTGTGGAATAGGAATATAAAGGAGTGTTCCTTTGATAAACTGAAAAGAATAAAATATATTTTAAATATATTTTTTATGAGAACATGAAATAGATTTTACCAAGGTGAGTTTGGAATATCATAAATTGGAAATGGGTTCTTTGATAAAGAAATAACTATTTTCCTTAGTTGTGGGGAAATATTGATTTTATTTTGGGAATTATCCTATTTTGGTGAAACAATAATGGATTTTATAGAGTCTTTGATTTACGTAATGGGGTTTCCTTTTTTAACCTTTATGGTATTTCTAAATTCCTTTACTGTATTTTGTTATTTGTTTTGGATTTTTAAATCATTTATTATAACAATTTATTTCATGGTTCATGTATATATACTTATTAATGGATGAATTTAAAGTATGAGAATTATCCACCATGTTTTTTTCTCACCCCAGTGTATTCCATTAGGTGAAAAGTTTCTTTTGGTAGGTAATGATGAAGGTAAAGGTAGTGTTTCACATTTTATTTGTGTTGTCGAGCCATTGTTTTCTATTGTAATTGTGGATATGGAGAATTGGGATCAAGAGTGATCTTGGTACATGGTAGTGGTCATGATTTCATGGTTTTATTATTGGTTTTATGATTTTTTTTTAAAACATGATTGAAATATATATTGTATTTTCTTAAATTTTCATTAAAAAAATAAATTGATATTATCTTAAGGAACCTAGTTGTTCATATATTGTAACATGTTCTATATTAGAGTCCAAATCATTCCTCATGGTTTATTGTGTCTCCCACCACTTTTCATCATTGTATCTATATCATTGATTGTTCTTGATTCCATGTGGCACCCTAACTCGAGTATTGGGAATTGGGATTTTGGGTGGGGTCACTCAAACTTTTATGATCAGACTATACCATAAATCATTCAACAAAATGACAATTCTTACAAATATTCAAATCATGCACCACTATAGAAAACTCCAATTCAAGGATTAGATAATTGTTTAATGGGAACTATAGGTGAATAAGGGAAACCCTAAATGATGGGGAGACCATTGATGTTTGGTATAATACTGAAGATTTAGGCCTTCGGTTTTGAGGATGAATATTTGTGTTGTTGAGTCTCAGGAGTGATTTCATGATGATTTCTCACCATTCATGTTGGTAAATGTATCCAGGGTTTACCCAAATAAACCAATACATTAATCATCAATTTTGGTGGTTTTTAAAGAATAAGGAAAAATATGAGTTCATTTACGGATGGTTGATGTGTTAGCAACTAAAGGTGGAGAATCAAAAACTAGAATGGTTATTGAAACATTGATTGGTGCCATCATAGATACGATAATATATCTCAATGGAATTCATAGTTATAGTATTAAGATATCTATGAAATCTTAATGGGTTATGGGTGATTCTAAACTAAATTACAAATCCTATTTATTTATTTCCATTACAGTTGACATTCTTAGTTTATGAGCATATAAATTTGTATCAGTCTAAGATAATTAAAATATACAAAGTGATTAACCCAATTACATCATACTCAGATCTCATATTCAATTAAATGATAAATGGATGACTTCATAAGGTCATGGAAGTCATGTTTAATATAATAAAAATGTACCACCCTAAAATAGATGGGAATTTAAGGGGAATTATCCATGTTTTAGAGAATACATTCGAAGAATGTGTGTTAGGGATCAAAATATCATGGGAGGATCATCGTCTATTGGTAGATTTCATCCATAATAAAATTTCCAATCAAAAATCACAATAAAATTATTCGACTCATTATAAGTTTGACCTTTTTTGTCGCTATTCTGTTAGGACGAGATAGGCAAGATTGTCATTGTGGGGTTGAGCTGGTTGTAAGAGAAGTTAGAGTGGTTAAAGTCAATATATAAACATAAAACATTAATGTATCATTTATGGAATTCCTATATAGATCATAGGTGATGAATATCATGTTCTGATGTGGGAGACACAATGTTTGTGATGGTGTAACATAAACTGGGTATAAATGGCACATAAAGTAGGGGAAGCTGATTTCCCTATTTTTGTGAACTTTTGAAATTTTGGTGCAAAATGGATAAGAGGAATACTAATTTCCTTTGATATAACATTATATATAATTCCATAACTTCTTTCATGTCTCCCAGATAATGAGTTATCAACCAGAATCTAATCATATATTTAGATTAAAAAAATCAAGTTGGAGTGGTATGCTTCATATATAGAGAAACCATTTAGGATTTTTGATTATGAAGGGAAAATACTTAATGGGAGGATTATCCTATTAGTTCAGGTTATATGAAACATGAAATAGCTTATAAAGGGACATGGGAAATGGGACCCATGGTAAAATAGTAGTGCCTAGAGTAGTTTACATAGGAGGATACCCACATACATTTTTGGGATTAAAAGTCTTATGGTGTAAAGAAATAAAATACCCACGTTCGTGGGTGAGTGTAGATCACTTTTTTTACATTGGAATAATTTGGATATTTATGTTTTAAGGATTTTTTAATGTTGAATGATAATGTCCATCTAATATTCTTGTTGGTTTACAGTGGTAAAGATGTTTTCTTGTGGGTTTTAATGAAACAAGACTCATGTAAGGCTTTGGTTGACTATGTCACACTAAAAAGAGTATTGTTATAGGAAGGATCACACTGAAAGATAAAGGGTTTTCACATGATCTTATTCTACTTTTGTCATGTTCTTCTACATTCATGTTGCTATGGTGTGAGGAATGGTATTATAGTGTATTGTATAGCATTTTTCCACAATATTAATCCTATGATTTTGGGAATGAATCTGGAATGGAGGTATAGCACTACACTATGATCCTTAGGTCATATCATGGTCTTACCTATATCAAGAAAATTTGAAAAAAAATTATAGGTGTTGTGAACTTGTATGGAATGTTGTCTTATGATGTTTACCAAGTTGCTTTGAAAATTGTGACATTATTTTAATGAGTTTTTGAACATACATATTTTTTGTGTAATGATATATTTAATGATAAAATGAGTTTATGGCTTTTTAAAATTATGTTAAATCATGGGGGATGTCCAATTTCATTTTTTAATAACTCCATCAACATTGGGAGACCCTTGGGGATAATTTAGGTGATTTCCAACACTCTTTTGAATGATTACAAGAAAAAATCATTTATTGATTTTAGGATGATGGTATGTTTCACATCACACCCCTCCTCATTGGATTTAGAACTTATGGGTGTGATACTAGATCTTATGTGACATCCCCAACACACTAAAGGATGGAAATAAATTCCAATGGCCTCATAAACAATTGGGGATGATTTACCCAGTAAATATAAATCAACCAAACGAAAATAAAAATCCAAAAGTTCTTTTATATGAATAATTTGTATAATGAAATTAAAATCAATGTATAAAAAATAATCATAACTATATCATTGTATAATAGAAAACCAAGACCAACAAAACTCCAAGATGCATAAGACAATAACTTATCTCCTCTTGACCTGCACCAAGATCCAACTCAACATTCCCAGTCTTAGGTATCATGATTCATCACTAAAGTACTAGGATACATTTCATTTACCCATGTCCCAATATATAACATTTTAAAATGAACCAAATTACATAATAATAAGGTGAGTATAAAACTTAATAGAATTTACCTAATGACATCCCAACTCACACAATTAAGATAGAATATGTTAGCATCTTTATATATAAAAGTTTCAAATAATTTAAATCGGTTTATAATAAGAACAAAATATTTTCAAAATCAAAACATTTTTCTTTGAAAAACAAATCCTGGGAAAGAAACCAAAAATGTCTTTAAAGAATATCATACTTCTATTTGGAATTACCCATTAAATTTCAACACATCCTCACATGAATTCTTGGTGACAGTTCCATAATCATGATCAATCTCACTTTAATATTCCAAAATCATCACAAGGTAATTATTACTCCATGTCCAACAGAACACGCCCCTTCTATAGGATCACATCAATGTAAATGAACACATTCCAGACATGTTTTCCAAATAACATACCAACCCAATCATTTGAACCAATTTCAATAAAACATTCCTTTTATTGAAACAATTTCAATGATCCTTTATCTATGAATCCAAAAAATCATTTTAAAATTAGCATCACATGGTTTTCCAGGAAACTATCTAATTCCAGTACTAAAAAACCCATCACTAAATTGGTTTTCCGAAAATAATAACACAACATTTTCACAAAAATTTCTATAAATTCATTCAATTAGAAACATTGGATTAAATTTATAATCAAGGCGAGTCAAGAGTGAATCCACATACCTCTCAAACTTCATCGTAAATGAAGAACGGAACAAAAACCCCAAAAACTCCTCTTAAACTCTTAGAATATTCATTATTTGTAGTTTCCTTCCATAAAAAAATCATATCTCATCATGATTGACATAAACCAACATAGATCTAACAAAAAAATATTTATTCTATGATTTCAAGAGTGGGAAGAAGAGGAAAAAATAAAAAAACATAGAATGATCTTTTACCAACAAATACCACCTCCAATGCACTTATATTCTCCTAGTAAATGATTTTGGATCAAAAGGAATGGTCTCCAATGTAATGTCTCGTATTTTTTCTAGGACATTTTTAATATTATATGGAATTATTTTGAGACCAATATTTGCGATGGCGTGTGACTCCAAGGCCATGAGTGTCCAGAATAAATTTTTGGTATAAATTAAACATTAAATAGCACGCACAAGAAGTTTTCCAGAAAAAGTGGAATAAATGTTAAAAGGTTCCCTGGATCAGAAATATATGGGAATGGTTGTGTTTAAATAAGTGAATTTACCTTAGGAAATTCCTATTATTGATCAGTGCGGGTTGGCTACAAAAGTTAATTTTTAGACGTTTTAAAGGAAATAAAATAAAATTAATTTTTTATTTTATTTTAACATTTTCATAATGCAGTGACGCGTTATATTGTTTTAAATAACTAGGAGCCAAGGGTCAGGCTTATTCCCTGGAAGACTCTCTGGAATCCTCTCAAGCTTTATAGAGGTTCCACCCTTGGATAATTCTCGACGATGATGATGAGCGATGACGCCTGGATCATTGTGCAATGACATCAAATCCCGACTAGTGACAGCTCACCCTCTTTGTAGAAAATCGACGTATGGGTTTTTATTCAAATTTTCCCTCGTTCATGGATTTCAAAAATTAAAACATATCAACCAACAATTAGGTTAACCCACGGATCATTCATTCTTGCGGGAGGGTTCTTTATCAGGTAGATTTTGGGGAATTAATCAATGCATGAATTTTTTAAATTTCATTTGATTCATTTGATCCTTCTAATGGGAGAAGATCAAATACGTGACAAATAACGGTGGAGGTTTGTTCCTCAATTCATTTTGTGGATTTCATATATCCCTTTTTTCCTCACGTTCTCCATGTTCTTCATTGGGTTCTAAACATCTGATCGTTGTGCAACCGTTTCACAGCACAATGATCCGAAATTGGAGATCTCACATTGTGACGACCCAGCAGAGGTGTGATGATAATGGAATCTGACAATTCAACTCAGTTCTAAAGTAATATTTTTCCATGGTTTCTTTGTACGGGTGGATCAAAACATTTTTTTTTTGTTAAGATTAGAGGATTTAAACCAACATAAATGGATTTCTAATGATGGGGTGACCTCGAAACTTAAGTTTCATGGTGACTGGATAGCCAGATTGATGGATCAAAGATCAACCGAGTCGTGAGAGGAAGAATAGTGATTTATATAAAACTGTTAAGAACATGGAGTGTTCTCCGAAGAACATGGTTTATGGGGCCGGATCAATGGAGGCTAGGGTTTCACGATGCAGGAAGTGATTACACGGCATGTGAAAACTATCACACGGTCTGTGGATCCTTACGTAGGACTCGATGTATATATTGAATGATAAAAAGACATGGGGTGGAGTACGTGGCTTGTAATCCACCACATATCCCCACCATGCGGGTTATGTGGGATACCCCATGTACCGATACACAGGTTAGAAGACAGGGGTAGAGGCCGTTTGTGAGGACACAACCAATGTACACGGAGCGACCCCTAGATAGTTGGACAGAGTGTCTCATGTATTTACACACTGTGTATATCTCCTTCCACATGAAATTCTCTTTGACATGGGTTGTTGTACACGGGTAGTACCCGGGGTCATAAGACACGACATGTGACCTTTCGACACACTTTGTACTTCTCTATACATGGAAAGATCTTCTCTTCCACCATTCCTTGGACAAGATTCCCTTTGGTTAGTTCCCCCTATGCTCATTCCCCTGAAGGTTAGGTATCATTTCCACCCTTAGGAGTATGATCCACTTATCAGGACATTTTGGATAGAGTCAGAATATTACCGAGAGGCCCGGAGCGAGATCCTCCACCCATTCTAGGCCCTAGGATGAGTCAGGTAATGATGTGAACAATCCTATAGGACATCAATGATCTAATTTTCAGGTCAATCTAGATGAGTTTTGGTATACACCAAGGCCCTGTTAGTGATCCTCATCCATGTATCATGATCTTTCCCCACTCAGGAGTGAGTTCTCCAGGAATGAGTATATTCATTCTCTCTTTAGATCGATCAGTGTCTTTATCTCTCTTGTTACACTTCCCAATGAATTTACTTATCATATTGATGTCATCATATCTATCATACTCATTGAGTGAGTTGTCCCTGATGAGTGCTTCTTCTAATCATTAGAATGAATCCCTAGCATGGGAATGTGGTCTTTGTGACTTACCACTAGACTATGGGTCTAGGTTTCGAGTATATCTTGATATGATTCTGTTGTTCCATGTTCTATAGACATATACTGTGTAGATATAACTATATCATTACATTGTATATTACTTTGTGGTTTTTGGGGTCCCCTATTGAGTATTATTATACTCACCCCTACAGGGGCTTGGCTAGCATGTGTCATGTCCTGTGCAGATGAGGAGCCTTTGGATAAAGTCCTGGGTGGACCAGGACCAGATTGAGATTTGTGATATTCCCTATGGTTCGAGGTGTTCCTACGTCTAAGAGTAGCATTCCCAGTGCCTATTTCATACTTATAGTTTGGAATTTGTTGTTTTCAGACTCTTTCTTTTTGTGTTCATGTATTCTGGCCAACATTACATTTGGCAAATCACTTTCCCTTGTACTCTGTCTGTTGGGGTTAATTGTATACATGAATTATTTTCATTAGTTGTTATTAATTTTCATCATTTTTTGTCTTAGTGTTGTTTGAATTTCTATAATTACTTATGAAATTCCTCTCATGTTAGTGATATTCCTACTCCATTCTATTCACCATCTCCGGTCCTATTGGAGGCAAGCTTGGGGAGTGGTGGCACAGGCCCCCCTAGGATGGTCATGAAAAAATGGTATCTGAGGAGGGTTTGGTTATACCATACGACCAAGAGTCTATGATATTGGTTTGGGGGAATAATGTTATATGTTTCAAGGTCAGTTTTCCGGTTAGGGACTCTAGTGTTGGTGTGGGTAGCCGATGTATCTATACACCAGGACTCTGATAACCTTTTTTTTGACTCGGTACATGGGAAAACTAGTCGCATGGGAAAAAATATTGGTACATGAATCATATAGTAATGGGTTGTGTTTTCCATGTCCCTTTGTATCAGGTATCCAGATAAACTCTTTGATGGTGGTACATCTTGTTTCCTTATAGGATTCCTCTATGATGCAAACCTTCTAGGATTCAAGATCATGATGGTGAGGATTAACCCCTCTGTGACAAGGCTTAAATTCGAGGACTAGATCCCCATACATTTCTTCCTAGTGGTGAACCTGCTATACTTCCACCTGTGGAGAAACACATGGTACCTAAAGTACTAGAAAACAAGGAATAGAGGCGGAGCATTCTCCATGAGTTTCAGAGACAGTGACCCCTCAGGTTCTGAGGCAAGACCAACCATCGGGAAACTAAAGAATGGCTTGAGGTAGTGACCAGAGTTTTCCATCTAGTGAGGACACCAGCAGACCAGATGGTTATCCTGGGAGTGAGCCTTCTTCTGGGATCGGTGGGATGATGGTGGAGTTTGACCATGGAGACTCAAGATGATGAGAATCTTTCAAGGAAGGAGTTTGAATGAATCTTCAGATATGATTTATCTCTAGTTACATTGAGATAAGTGTGTATCCAAGAGATTCTTCATCTCAAGTAGTGCAGTTTAACGGCCACTGACTATTCATAGAGGTTCACCAATCTCACCAAGTACTTGATGGATATGGTCAGGGATCAGTAATTCAGAGATCAGACCTTCGAGTGAGTTCTACTATGGTACATCCAAGCTAGTGTCGTGACTCTATGAATTTTGACTTATTAATGATTGCTCGAGAATGATTTGACGTTCGAGAGATTTGTGACTGAGCCGAGACAGCCGATGGTAGTTAGCATCATGCAAGAAGGTGCAGAGATCCCCGTAGTAGGTAGCCGACGTCAGGTACAGGGATCAAGATGTGAGAGACATTGTAGGAGAACCTAGGATAGGGTATTTTTAGTCTAGATCTCCCAGGTTGGATCCAGTCATCCTAGGGAGAGGCGATGCAACTCATTCATTGGTAGAGTAAATCTCACTAGAGACTGTCCAGCCCATCGAGCTACTGATAGGGAGGTCTAGGATGGTCCACTTAGGTAGAGGTAGAGAGTGGAAAAGGAAGACCCACTAGGCAGAAGGCATGGAATTGGAGCAGGGAGAGCTTCAGAAGGTGGAAAACACTTTGACCAACTTCCACCACCACCCCTAGAAGTTTCTCACTAGGCTCAAGCAGCATGGAGATAGGGGTGGGGGAAGCTACATGCAGTTGAGGCGTATAAACCTGGGACAATGTGGATGATCCAAGGTATGATCTGTATCTTTTTTACCTTTTATTCTATTCTTATATAAATAAGTCTGTTTCATTCTTTCCTCACCACATGTCTTGTATGTAACATTGAGATTCTAGTAGAGTCATTGATTCGACCCTTACGCTTGTAGAGACCTACATGAGGAACATGATGATCACGCATCTTTGCCGATAGTGTGATCTTACCCTTGGAGGTGAGTGTTTTGGTTGGAACCTCTTGGTGGAAACATTGAGGCATTATGAAATCATTCTCAATATGGATTGGTTATCTTCAGTCCATGCCCATATTGAATTCTTCAAAAAAAGATTGTGGTGTGTCCGTAGTAATGGAACAAGGTTTTACTTTAGTGCTGAAAAGGAAACCCAGGTAGTACAGAATGTGTTCATGCATAGGAGGGTGAAACTAATCACTCATGAGTAGGATATCCTTACCCTCAAAGTAGAAGATGTTGTGATGTTCTATTTCCCAGTAGTAGTGGTGGAGTACGAGGACATATTTCTAGAAGATGTTCCAAGATTACCTCCCTACCAGAATATCGACCTCTACAATGACTTACACCCTAGGTTGGTATAAATATCCTCCTCATCATATCATATGGATCTCACAGAACATTGTGAGCTAAGGGTTCAACTGGAGGATTTTCAGAGTTAGGGCTTCGTAAGACCCAGTGTTTCACCATGGGCGGACCCAGTTTTTTTCCAAGAAAGAAGATGGTAGTTTGTGGATGTGAATGGATTACCACCGCCCGAATCAGGTAAAAATAAAGAATATTTAACTACTAATGAGGATCGATGACCTATTCGATTATATTATAGGGAAACATTGGTTCTTGAAGGTTGAACTTCGATCAGGTTACCACCATTTACGAGTATGTGACGTGGAAATACCAAAGACAGCTTTCAGATGCCGCAACGGTCACTATGAGTACATAGTGATGCCTTTCAGTGTGATGAAATCCCCCATAGTGTTAATGGGACTTATGAACTGGATCTTTCATATATACCTACACTATTTTGTAGTGGTCTTCATCAATGACATCCTTGTGTACTCTGTGTTAGAGGAGGAGCACGTGAGACACCTATGTATGATAACAGATGTACTGTATGAGATCCAGCTTTATAGGAAGGTAATTAAGTGCTAGTTCTTGATATAGGAGGTCCACATTCTAGAAAATGTTATCTCATTAGATGGAGTTTCTGTTGACCAAGCTATGGTCGAGGCAGTGCTAGCATGGGAGCCACCCTGGAGTGTGATACAGGTGTAGAGCTTCCTTGGGTGGGTAGGATACTACTAAAGATTTATCCTTGATTCCTCTCAGATATTAGCACCGATGAAATCCTTGACCTGAAAGAGCCATCCTTTAATATGGATAGAGAAGTTCTATTAGGATTTCCAGAAGTTGAGGTAGAGTTTTATGAACACACCGATCTTGAGATTACCAGAAGTGGGTGTCATGTACATAGTTTTCTATGATGCATCAGGGATCGGGATTGGTTGTGTCCTGATGTAGTGATAGGAATTGATTGCTTATGATTTGTGTACGCTAAGGCTACATGAGTAGAACTACATGACCAGTGATCTTGAGTTGGAAATGGTAGTATCCGAGTTGAATATGTGGAAACACTACCTTATGGGTGAACAGTTTATCATCTACTCTGACTATAAGAGCCTCAAGTACATATTCTCACTGAAGGATCTGAATATAAGGTAGAGACAATGGATATTGTTCCTCCAAGATTATAAAATCAGTATCGTCTATACTCTTGGGAAGGGGATCATTGTGGTAGATGTTCCCAGTAGGAGATCAAGTTTTCAACTACTAAGCGAGGAGTTAGAGTAGTTGTCCTCACTACAGTTATCCTTCATGGATGGAGATGGTACAGTTTATCTTCATTCCATGGTTGTCACACCTCCACTCATACGAGGGGTCAGGGAGGCATAGCTAGGGGATGTCGTCTATGAGACCTTACGTGTTAATTTACCCATAGGACAAGCTACTAATGGATATTAGAATGGTGGGGAGAAAGTCGTTCTTTCCATAGGACGTACATTTGTTCCATTGGTGCTGCGGGAGGAGGATCCAAGGGAGTTTCATACATCCTCCTTGAAGGTATATTCTGGAATGTAAATAATGATCCAATACTACCGATGTCAGTTTTGGTAGATAGGGATGTAGAATGAAGTAGCAGAGTTCATTTCTTGAAGCCTTATGTTCCAGTAGGTAAAGGTTGAGCACTAGGTTCCAGTATGGTTAGATCACCCCTGAAAGTTTAGGAGTTGAAGTTGGATGGAATATCAATGGACTTTGTGATTGGCTAAACACAAACGTCCAGGGTACACGATTTCATCTAGATGGTCTTTGGCCAACTCACCAAGTCATACCACTTCCTAGATATCATGGAGCAGATTTCCGTAGAGATATTGGGACACCTCTATGTGAACAAGATAGTTCGGATTCATTGCGTTCCTTTGATTATAGTCTCAAATATTGATGCTCGTTTCATATCCTGGTTTTGGGAGGGATTACTGGAGGCATTTGGAACTTAGCTACACTTAAGCACAACATTCCACTCCCAAATAGATGGTCACATAGAGAGAACTATTCAGGTTCTAGAGGATATGTTACAGGAAAGTATCTTTGTCTTTGGTCGCATTTGGGAGGACCACCTACCGCTAGCGGAGTTTTCATACAATAAAAACAACCAATCCTCCATCGGTATGGAACTCTTTGAGATTTTATATTGGAGAACCTACTGGTCACCATGTTTTTGGTCCAACCACATAGAGTCGGCACTCATGAGTCTAGAGTTGGTGCGAGCTACCCCTGAGAAATTGCAGATCATCCAGGAGCAAGTGAATGCCGCACAAAGTTGGTAGAAGACTTATGATGATAAACGACATAGACCTCTATAGTTCAAAGAGGTAGAACACATCTTCCTTCAGGTCTCACCACGATAAGGATTATGAAAATTTATTTGGGGTGGAAACTTATCTCTGAGGTTCATCGGCCCTTTTCAGATGTTGTACAGAGATAGTGTGGTGGCGTACTGCATGGATCTACTGCCGCAATCGCAGTGGATATATGATGTCTTCCATGTGTCACGACTGAGGAGGTATGTTCAAGACCCATCGCACATCATCGACTGGGGTTAGCTAGACATCGAGGATGGGGGGTCCTTTTCAGTGTACCTAGTGGAGATCTAGGATCGATAAGAGAGGATCCTTTGGGGTAAAGAGATTCCCCTGGTGCAAGTCTGGTGGCAGCACGAGACCCTTAATGAGAGAAACTATGATCAGAAGGCTCAATTTCTTGCATGAAATACCCACATCTATTTGAGTATCCTTCTGTTTTGTATTTTCAAGTAGGTAAATCCCTAAGGTAGAGAGATTTTAATATCTTCGATTTTCCATGTGTTATTTTAAAATATTATATAAAATTATTTAGATACTAGGTTTTGTGACGGAGTGCGATTCCGAGACCTAGAGTTCCCATAAATAGATGTTTGAAATAAATTAACCATTAAAATATCATGCATGAGAGGATTTCTGAAAAAAAGTGAAATAACATTTAAACGGGTTCCTGTATCAAAAATCTGAGGGCACCGCTGCATTCAAACCAGCGACCATACCTTAGGTGAGGGCTAACACCGAGTGGAGCATGTCTACAGAAAAAGTCAATTTTTTGATGTTTTAATGAAAATAAAATTAATTGAATAATTTATTTTATTTCAATATTTCCAGAATACAGCAGCGCATTGTGTTCTTTTAAATAACATGGAGTCCATCGTTAGTTTTATAACCCTGGAAGACTCTCGAGAATCCTCTGGAGCTTTAGAGGGGAGCCACCCTTGGATAATTCTCGATGAAGATAATTAATGAAGATGCATAGATATTAGGGCAATGAAATTGAATCCTGACTGACGACCGCTCTACCTTTTTATCTTTAATTGAGGTAGGGGTTATTATTTAAATTCTTCTCCCCATTCTTGGATTTAAACGATGAACATGCATCAACCCATAAATTGGTTGACTTGCGGATTGTTTGTTCTTCCACAAGGGTCCATTATCTAGTTTATTTTATGGAATTAATCTGTACATGATTTGATTTAATTTGATTTTCATCATTTGATCCTTCTAACATGAGTTTATCAACACCGTGAAGAATGAAGGTGGAGGTTCATTCCCCAATTCGTTGTTTGGATTTCTTATCCCCCTTTTTGTACCCTATGAATATTGTGTTCTTTACAAGGTTATGAACAATGGATCGTTTCATGTTTGTTTCACAATTTAATGATCCCAAATTAGAGATCTGACATCGTGATAAACCAGTAGAGGTGCTATGATGATGGTTCCAGAAAAATCGACTCTGTTTAAGAGAAATCATTCTACAATGGTTCTTCATGTAGGCGGATCAAAACATGTTTTAGTGGTCATTAGTAGGCCTGAAAACAATGGAATCAGATAAGCGATGATGAGGTGACCTCCAACCATGAGTTTTAGGGTGATCGAATGACAATATCCACGGATTGAAAATCAACTGAGGTTCGGGAGGAAGAACAGTGATTTCAGGAAAATCACGATGAAAACGGGGTGTTCTCCAAAGAACATAGCATGTGGGTCCAGCTCAGCAGCGGCTTGGGTTTCGTGATGCAGGAAGATATGACATGGCATGTGACAATTATCACACGACATGTGTGTCCTTACGTAGTACTCAATATGTATCTCGAATGATACATGGACACGGGATGTAGTACACATCACGTACTCCTCCAAATAGCCAGACCATGATAGTTATGCAGGTTACCCCATGTATCGATACACGGGTTGGCAGACACAGGTTGCGGCCATGTACAGTCATAAGGCCAGTTTTCATTGAGCATCCCCGAGATAGTAGTACAGGATGTATCGTGATATTACTCTCTTTGTGTATCTCTTCATACATGGCATGCTCATTGACTTGGGCCATTGTACACGGGTAGTAAACGGGGTTATAGGACACGACGTGTGACCTTTATACATGTCATGTACTTTTATTTACATGGATTTATCTTCATGTACCCCATTCCTTGGAAATGTTTCTTTTGGGTTAGTTCCCCCTTTTCATGTTCCCCTAATGGTTAGGTATTGTTTCCATTTATTGGAGTATGATCCCTTCAGCAAGACACTCTGTATTGAGTATGAATCCCTCCAAGAGGCCCAGAGTGAGATCCTCTACCCATTCTTGGCCCTAGGTAGAGTCAGGAATCGACGTGACCAATACTGCAGGACGTGGATCCTCTACTTAGAATGTGATTCTGGATGAGTCATGCTATAAACCATGGTCCTTATTGTTATCATCATCCATGTATCATGATCTTTCCTCACTCTGTAGTGAGTTATAGTAGAATGAGTGTATTTTCTCTCTCTTATAATCTATCATTGTGTTTGTCTCTCTCATGACACTTCCTGACGGATGTACTACTCAGACAGACATCATCAGAGCTATCATACTTGTGGAGTGATTTCTCTTGGATGAGCACTTTGTGAAATCTTTATACTAAATCCATAGTGTGGGTATGGGGACTTTGTGACTTTCCTCTAGACTATGAGTCTAGGTTTCATGTAAATCTAGATATCTTTCTCTTTTATTTTATGTATACACATACTATGTAGAGATGACTATAAATTTACTTTGTGTATTTCTTTGTGGTTTTGGGGGTCCCCTGCTAATAATTATTATACTAACCCATGCATGGGATTTGCCCACACCTGTCTTATCTTGTGCAGACGAGTGGCATTTTGAGAGATTCCAGGGCATACCAGGATGGGATCGAGCTTTATGATCTTCTATAATGGTTGAGGTTTTCCAACAGCTATGAGCCGCAGTGAATATACCTATTTCTTTCTTACAGGTTGGACATTGTGGTTTTCCAACCCTTTATTTTAGTGGGATCGTATTCTATCCTAGTTTACTTTCTGCACATTTCATTCTGTTGTACTTTGTTGGTTGGGTTTAGTTATATGCAAGTGTTCCATAGTGGTTTTCACAATTCGGAATTTGTGGGCTTGGATATGTGTGCATGTGTAAGGGTACTTAGTAAATTCCTCCCATGTCAGTGATATGCCTACTTAGTTCTAGTCACCGTCCTCTGGACAATTAGATTTGGGCTTGGGGAGGCATGGCATGGTCCCCACTTGGATAGCTCGTGACATAACCTTGGGAGGGAGAGTAATATGAGATATAACTTATTTATGAGAAAAATGTATTATATAGGTAAAGTATGTTATATCCACAACCACCGGATCTACTTTTTCATAGTCCATGGTTGTGGTGATTTATTAGGAAATTATTTCACCAACTGTTCATGATCCACTAACTCAAAACAGACCCCACATGGTTGGTTCACATAGTTTGACAAATTGTGTCCCATTTATTATATTTCCCTCTATAAATCCTTCCATGGTTTCTCTAGGTAATCCACATAGTTTGACCAAATAATATTCCGAAATTTTTTCCGACCCCGTGCCACTGCCTCAAGTGCATGGTTCCCTAGGAGGTGTTTCACAGTCTCTACTAACCATTCTCAAACCATACACCTCTCCAAAATCCCTAATAACATGTCAAAACCCATCTGAACCGCCCAAAACCTAATGTAATATCACCAAATAATTAAAACGAATAACTAAATGGTTACGTATATTAACATGGGGTATGGGATTATCCCTAATATTGGTCTTCCCAAGCTAAAAAAGTTAAAAACTATCATTGTCCTAAAATATTTATTCTTAGTGCTCCAGTATTTCATTCTAAAGATCCCATGTTTAATCATGAATCCAACCATGTTGCGACAAAACCCACACTACATAAACACTTTTCATATTAATGGCTTTTTATTTCCTATCCAAAATCTATACTAGAATATGAAAAAACATATCATATAGATCTAGGTCAACGTTATACCATCAAATAACATGGTTCAAATTAGAATAATACTTCTTCAATTGAGATACAAGAAAGTTAGTATGCACTAAACTGTAATTTTGTGTAAATAAAACCACTATTCTACCACGTCAACATGTTCAATTATCTCACAAGTGCATATGGATCAAGGATATAACATTAATTTATTTATAAAATGATGATCCCAATGGCTTGGAGAGATTCTAAAAACACATATTCACTCACCATGAAAGAAAACATATGTCGATGATGATCCTCATATGATTTCTGATGACTCTGAGCCATCACCATCAACATTCTGGTCAATTGAATATTCATTGTTGTCTCTTGATCAAGGCTTGGTCAAACCATTTAATTCTCACAAGTTTCGACAAAATAAAGTGGATAATGATAAGGACTCCCATAAATGCTTCAAAATGAACCATATTTATCATTTCCTAACAACTTTATATATATGAGAACTCCACTAATGGTATGTGCTTCACCCATGATCCACTAAAATCAATTACACTATAAATAAGAATGTATTCTAATGTTTTTATCATCCTTTTGGTTTTTCCATCCATTTCTGGATGATATTTTATTCTCATGATCAAATGACACCCCATGAATATCTGTAATGACTACATGAAACGAGACTTAAACCATAGATATCATTCTAATACTTTCAAAACTAGTATTCTATTTATTTTTACAAAATCTATGATTTATATTTTTGATAAGTCTTCCATCATATTAGATTCATGAATATTTGTGAAATGGGCCAAATTTTTTATCTGATCGACTATGACCCATGTTTAATCATGTTTCCAAACCATCCTTGGTAGACCTTTTACAAAATCTAAAGTTATATGCTCTCATTACCGCACAGTAATAATTAATGACTTCAAAAAACATGCTAATCATTGATAATCAACATTAACCTATTGATGGATGATGAATCTCAATGAAAAATCATCTAGATTTCCATTCATTCCGACCCAAAAAAAATTGTGATTTTATTTCACTATACATATTTTGTATTTTTAGATAAATATACAATCATGAATGGTTGTAATAATGAAGAGGTTGTTCATGAAAATTAATGAGTATGAACATATTATATCTAAAAAATTGAACTCCCATTTATATTTCTTCCCTTAATGGTCTCCCCACCATTGACTATGGAACTCACAGCAACACATTTATAATTTGATGATTGTAACTCTTTATCATTCTCCACCAAATAAAGAACAAAGGAAATCAGAATGAAACCACCACACTACCTCGATCTTAACAATCCACATGAATGTAAACTATCACTGACATTATTTTAAATTGATTTTATGTCCCTTTCAACAATATACATTATGACTTTTGGCTTAATAGATCCACCAAAGAATTTCCTTTACTAGGTGTATACATCATGTCGAATTAGAACATATGAAGGTACTTCATCTATCTTCTATGTCTCAAATTCAAATATCATTGTGATAAACAAAATTCAAGCTATGATGACATATAAGTACGATGAATTTATCACCAAATTGGTAATGACACCAAGTATTCAAATCATGGACTATAATAGGTAATTCAAATTTTTGAGTTGGGATGTTCTTCTCATTAAACCATAACTATTGTGAACCATAAAGAATAACATGATCTCATTACATGGGAAAACACCTCAAACTAGTTCCCAAAGAACTACAATACACCATATAATCTTTTCCTAATTTTATAAATATCAAAATTAGAATTGATTTAATGTGAAATTTATGCTAAAAATAATTTTAACATCATCATTCCATTTAAATATAACACACATCATTTTCAAGGACTTCATTGGTTAAGCTAGTAAATAATTTCATGAATAATACAATAGTAATAACTTTCCAGAGAAAGAATCATGTGTATATCAATGAAATTCTATGGAGGTTTAAAAAATATTATAGCTTCTGTAATTTTTTGGATCCATATAAATGCCTAATTTATAGATAGCATGGCCATGGAAACTACCTATTATATAAAATAAACACATTTTCAATGTTTTTCATATATATGATGATCCCACAAAATACCCAATATCGTTTCTATGTATTTCTCATGCTCAACCTTTGTCTCAGAATACACGAGTATGTCGTCCACAAAAACCACCACAAAAAAATCAATATTCCATTGAAATATATGATTCATCAATTCCATAATGACTACTGGTGAATTTTTAAGACCAAAGGAATAACCTCATAATCTTAATTGAAATATCTAATCTTGAAAGTTTTCTTCAGAATATCCTCCTTTAGAACCCATAATTGGTGATATCCCAAGTGTAATCCACTTTTTGAGAACCATAGGACTCCCCTAAACTTATCAAATAATTCAACAGTGCGTAGAGGATAATATAGATTATTTATCATAACATGATTAAGAAAACAATTATCCACACAAATCCCAGGAGTTCCATCATCCGTTTTCACAAATAAAATTGGTGATTCCCATAGAGATATACTAGGATGGATGACCCATTTTATTTCAATCACTTCCAACTAGAATTTCAATTCCCTTAATTCTCGTGGTCTCATCCTATAAGACATTAGTGATATAGGAAAATCTTCTTGTATGAATTCAATCATAAGATCCACTTATACTATGCATAGAAACCTAGATATTTTATTTAGAAAACCATTAGAAAACTGATCAACATTTGTTAGAAACCCACTATTCATGATTTCGTCCATAGATTCCAAGGTTAATGAAGAAAACTGGAATGGGATAGATCCAACCACAGGTGCTGACAATCCTATTCCACATTCTTTCACATTTTGATCTCCCCTAAAGAGATTCACAATGTCATCATCAGTTGTAAAACTAACCCTGTAGGTATAATATTAAATATGATCTTCGAACATTTTCAACCAATCCATACCAAATATTAATCCATAGTCATCCATATTAAGCATATAGTAATCCCAAATCAATTAAGACCCATAAATAGTTAGAGAAAAAAATCACATAATGTTTTGAAATTCTCTTCAGCCAATTAGAGATTGTAGTTTAAAAATAGAGGGAATCATTTAAATAAAAGAACTCAAAAGATCAATAGAATAAGAATAAATAAACAAAATGGGATGAACATATATCAAACAAATATAACATAATTTTATAATTCAAATGAATCATAAGTATCACTATCAAAGGTTCATATTGATTATACGCAATTATTTTATTGGATCCATGCATATAATTACGTACTGAGTGAACTTTGGACTTAATTTCCATGTTGATATTGAACTGGTGAAGGGTTCATGGTATCCCTATTATCTGCATGGCTTCCTCGATTATACTGATGAGAGATATTTTTCGACACTCATCATGTCAAGGAATATGATGCAATATAGGAATGACATATGTCCCCAGCACCTGACTATAGAGAATTGCAATAATAGAACTAAATAAGTCCCATTTAGTTTCAATTGTGACATACTCAGTTTGGTTCTATTTAATATCATTTAATATACTCCAAAGAACCACCCTGAAAACATCTCAGCATATTATTTGGTTTAGGAAGAATATACAATAATCTAGCCATCTAATTTTGATTCATACTACCACCTTGGAAATTGGTTTCACTCATCCTCATATTCCCATCATTAGAGATCCCATGACTTTCCAAAGGTATGAACATGCTTCCTCCACCCATAGTTGATGAGATTTATCTTTCTTCCATTATTTCTCTATTTAACATCTATGTGTAATCTAATATAAAATGAAAAAAAATATTTTAGTACATCTTTGGCCTCAACCTTCATTAAAAAATGTGTGCCTTCAAGGATTCCCTTGTAAAACATCATGTCTGTAGTGGACTAAATTCATAAATTTACATATGTACTCCATTAATGATAGATTATCTTTCTTCAAGATGAAAAATTACATTTCTCTATAAAATATAAATGTGTGAGGGTAGATTTTTTTGTTGAATAATTCATCAAAATCCTACCATAAAATACCTTTGAATACTTTTTCATAGACTACAGAATCCCACCATGGGTGTGAAATATATTTTAGAATGTACATTTCAAACATGAAATTCAACTCATTTAGAGGTCCAAGAAAATAATAGATTCTATTCATCCTATTCATCCACATTTATTCTTTCTCTAGTTTTGAATCACCCCAAAAGATGGGCAGATTTTGATTTTAGAACTAAATGGAATGATCCACTTTCATTGGTTCATCCATTCTGTTCCCTTAATCGAGGGCCTATAAATCCTTGGAAATAATCTAAAACAACTTTTGGATGACTTGTAGCTTAGGGTTCAACACATTCTCATCAGCATCATCTTGTTGGTTTAAACACTTCATACCAAGTTCTATTATCTAAAACCAAAATAAAACTCCACTTACTCTCACTCTCTTTCAATAATAGTCTTAGAAATTTAAATTTTACCTCATCACACATATCCCAACAAGGATTTCCTATATCCATCAATTTATGTATTCAAACCGTTTTTTAAAATTCCACCATTCTTTTGAAAGTCAATCCATTTTCAACTTCTTTTAGAATTAAAAACTTTTTCACATTATGATAAATAATTTCTCAAAATGAATTATGAACTCTTTATGGAAACTTGTTTCTATCTATGAATGTCATGCTATTCTCATTAGATAACCCCATGATGATGAGGTTACAACTCTTATATGTGTCTCAAAATACATATATACCCAAACTCCTTGGTAACATGAAGTTCAGGATATGTATTTTAGTTATGAATTTTCATTCTCTACATTTCAATTTCTGAAAATATTTCTCCTTGATACCATCCCAAGAGAAAACTAACACTATTCCTATATCAAAGATCAAAAAACTGAAACTATTTGTCCCAAAATGAAAGATGGAACAGTCAATACTGATACAATTTGAAAAATTCTAGCCTCATCAATGTCTTCAAATGTGATGGGTGTGCTATATGGCATTATGTGACATCCCCAATAATCCAATGTTTGGAAATAAATGTAAGATTTTCATAAAAAAAATGTGGGATAGTTTTCCCTTTATATATAATAAAACCAACCCACAAGATGAATACAATCATACCACTGTATAATTAATGATCAAAATGTATTACAACTCAAAGTATAACTAAATCAACAACAACCATGTCAGAGTACAAGTGGAAACCAAAAACCAAAAATCTTAAATACATGGAACAAATCAACTTAGCAACTATTGAATGTCTCCATTCTCCAAATCCACATTCCCAATACACAGTATCATGGTGTGTCACTAAAGAATTGGGATATCATTCCTTTACTTGTGTCCCAATATATAACATCTTCAAACGCACCAATGTTCTCAAGAATTTGGTGTGTATGAAACAATATAAGATTTCAACCAATGACTTCCAAACTCACGCCACTACGATAGAACATGTTGTTAAATTTATAAAAGTAGCTTACAAATTTAATATATTTTATAGAAAATGTAAAATAGTTTCCAAACAAATGCAGTTTTATTATCAAAAATGGTTTTCCATAGAAAGCATCCAAACAAGTATTTATAACTTTTCAATTTCCATTTGGCATTAGAAATTCCATTTCCACACAACCACACACCCACAAATCCATGCCCATGTGATTGTTCTTATATCATGATTTTTCTCTCAACAATATACCTATTTATCACAAGGTAACCATTACTATGTTCTCAAATGGCACACACCACTTCCACAGGATCACATCAATGAAAAAGAATGCATGCCAAACATGAATGAAAAGTACCATTCCAAACACATTATGACAAATCATTTCAATAAAACATTCCATTTATTTAAATAATTTTTAAAAAACTATTTCTTTTAAATGAAAGAAGAGTCATATTTTTATACTCAACATTTTATAATTATCATCAATGGGTTTTCTACAAAACTATTAAATTCCACAATTTCACAAAACCATCACTAAAATGGTTATATATCATAAATGATACCTCAATTTCACAATAATTTAAAGAAATTCAATAAATTTGAAAAAAAAGATCCAATTTATAATATATGGGTGTTGAGTGTGAAGCCACATAACTCTCAAACTTAGGAATGAATGAAGATCAACAAAAAAACTACAAAACCTGGAATGAAACTCTTAAAACCGTCCTTGGATCTCATTCACATTAATAAAAAAACAATACCTCATTGTTATTAACATCAATAAAAATATTTATATCCCCAAATTATAAGATATGGGATTCCAAAATATGGCAGAAGAAAAAAAACTAAGGAAACAAAATAATAATGATCACTTACCAACAAATACTGCCTCCAACGCACTTGGATTAATCTGGGAATCACTCCCAATTCATCAGGATTTTTCTATAACGCCTTAAGAGTTAGAGTAATTTTAGATATGACATGTTTTAGAGAAAAGGTATTAAGGAGTTAAACAAGGTTAAATACATAATTTTTTATTCTAATTTTTCACAGTGCATAGTTATGGTGCACAGTAATGAAAATCATGTGCTCACCATGCATAAGACATTTCCACCAAAGAAACCTTTCAAATTTTTGATCACATGGTTAGACAAACCATGAGAAAACCATGATATTCCCATATATCGATCCTTTCAAATTTTCTCATTACCATATGCATGGTTTGGATAAACCATACATCTACCAATTCTTGTTGTTTTAGTTTCATGGATTCTTGGGAGGTGTTGTGTGGTGTCTAATAACTATGATTAAACTTTTCACCTTTTGAAAATACCCAAAAAGACTACAAAACTCATGAAAACCACCAAAAACATAATCAATCACTTTATATACTTAAAATACCAAAATATAGGGCAATGTACCAATAAACTGTGGTGCAATAATAAGCCTCAAATTTGGACTGGTGAATTTATCTTCTCTCATTACGTTGACATTGGATATAAGAATGGATCTTGTGAACAAATGGCATAGGTAATTTAATTGAGAATTTCATTTTCTCATGGTTCTGAATTGATATAATTGGTTTTTTACACACGACATTATCAATTAAAAATCATGTAATTTTTAGTATCTTCACAACTAATGAGGAGGGTTCATCTTTACCTTTTAATTGGATATTTTCAAGGTTTTTTGACTATATTATGGTTGGAATTACTATTTTTTAAATTTGGTGAAAATTATTTGTGTAAAATAAGTATTTTTGAAAATGTGGGTTTTTTATAAAATGTTTAATTTTCATTTTTTATTTTGATACAGGGTTTTCAAAAGTGGATTTACAATGAAAACGTTTTGGATTTCTATGGTTTTAAATTTTTACAAGAGATGGTCTTGGTAATTGTGTTATGTAAAATATAAAAACTAATTATTTGGGGGAAATAAAGTACATTGTTTTTTGTGACAAATAGTTTTTTTTATGATGATAATGATTGAGAACCTCTAATTTTAATATAATAAGGATGGGTGAGTTAGATCATATAGCTATGTGTGATAAATTCTGGTTAGAAAAATTTAAATACTCTATGTTTGATACTAAATGAATAGGTATATTAGAGTGTGTGGGTAAAATCCCATTCTTTTACTTCTTATGTATGGGTATCCTAGGAAGTAAGGTAACTAATGAATGGTGCCGAATGAAACTCTACGAGAAGATGGTTACCTTGAGTGGGGAAGCTAGCTAACATTGGACATGGATATGAAATTGACTCTCCACGTAATAAAGGAAACAACAAACAAAGTTATTTTCGGAAATATGGAAATGAGGAATATAATTTCAATGGATTGGTTGGGAAAATATGAAGTAGAGTTTTCCCTAGGTGATTTTATAATTTTTTGATATAAGATTAGGTTTTTTGGGAATAAAATAGTTGTTTCCTTTGTTTTTTGGTAAATAGATATTTCCATTAAACACTATAATAATTTCAGTGAAATAAGAATATATTTGATGAAATATGTAGTCTAATGAATTTGTGTTCCATTTTAAACCTTGATAGTGTTTTTAAAATTATATACGATGTGTTATTGATTTTTTTTTCTTTTAAACTATTTATTATATAATTAATTACATTGCATATGAAAATACTTATGAATGTCTATATTTAGAGTCTAAGGATTAACCCACACGGTCTTTTAATATCCCAAACATATGAACTCTAATAGAAACATATATTTGGTTGAACATTATGGTGTAAAATGGAAGGTTTCACATTTTTTAATGGAGGACATATGTCATTATATTTGGGAGTTATGTTTGTATAAAAGTGGGTTCCTTGTTGATTTTGGGTCATGGTGTTGGTAAATATTTATTTTTTTCATTAATTTAGTTTCTCTTAGTATTTTAAAAGTATTATAAAAAGAATATATTTTTATTCTGCTGTATTTTATTTATTCTTTTAAGTGGTCATATTTTTTAAAAATAAATAGTGTATATAGAGTACATTAATTTATCTTTTTTAGAAAAATTGTTCCTCATAATTCACCATATCCCCCTCCATCTTTTTATAGTCTCTATAAATTTGAGAAAATGATTTTTTTCATGTAGTTCCTAGAATCAAAATTGGAAATTAGACCTCGATATGGAGTGTTATAGTGAGCACATTACTCTTTAGGGCACCACTGATGATGTCCTTGAAAAAAATACATTATATATATAATTACATGTATGCATGACCTGATATATGAAAAAATCACAACATAAGAAGAAAATAAATTAACATATGATACTTTATGCAATTAATTATGAAATCTATAATAATACAAGATTTTACATATAAAATTTAAAGATAATATCATACTTTACTAAGAAAATATTATATTTAAGGTAATTTCATTAGTGGTGGTTTAATAAAAGACCAATAAATAAATATAATTTTCATTTAGATTTAGTTTTTTATAAATCAAATTAAAAAATTTACAAATATAAAAATATTTAGTTTTTCATTCTCATCTAGATATTTGTTTTACCTCAAGCCCTCCCTTTCTGCTAAGACACTATTCCAAATGAAAACATGCAATCACACTAGAGAGTAATGGGATATCTATAAATGTTCATTCTCCATGGATATATAAGTCCTTATTTGTGATAAGAAATATTCCATGAAACACATGGTCCTTTTTTATGTAAAATTGAATAATTTTTTTAAAAATATATTCACCTAATGTTTTTTTACCCAAATAGCTAATAATTAATTTGTTTATTTCTCACCATCGATGAAGAAAATAATTTCTTCTATATAATTATATATTTATAGATTCATCATTTATGTATAGAGGTTTTCCTTGATTAATTATATTATTTCAATTCTCTATACTTATTGTAGATATGTTTTAATCATTATATTTATTCATAATATTGTCAATTATATGTCAAGAATGTTTATTTCCCCATAAAAAGATAAATATCTAAAATTCACAGTGGTATAAAATATTATTCTTATTTATATTGATTTTTATGTGATCAAAAATCTTGAACCGGAACTATTATCTTTAATAAACTTAATTATCATCTCATAAAATATCATAATCCATGTATTTAATAATAATACATTGATATTATGTTCATTATTGAAATTTTATATACACAAAAAATATTTTCTTTACTTTTCAAAAAAATGGACAAAAATATTGTGTTTTGGTCTTTTATTTGAAAAATCATTATCCAATAACTTAATTTAAAATATATATAATATGATGTTACATTCCACCAACTTAGACTCAATTTAAAATAAATGTCACGTGAGATTAAAAAGTGAGTAATGTAAATGCTAACCATATTCATTTTCTTATTTTCACAATTATATAGTAATTATATTATTATAGTGTACATCACACACAATCATTCCATTAATTAAATCAATTTAATTATGTTATACACATATATTTTATGTTAAAGATAAAATTTTATATAGCATCTATCAAATTTTTTATTATGGATCATTTTTTGTTTTGTGTCTCAAAGTGTTCTTGAACATTCCATAATTGTAAAAATTATTCATCTCATATTATTTATACTACAATAGAGAATAATATTTCATAAAAAATAATTTATTTGTTTTTATGAGCGGTCTAAAATCACATGTTTCCTAAGAAAGTATATATAGTCAATACTTATTATATATGAACAAAATTCTTCTTTTTTCATCATAATATACCTCAATAGTTCCATTAATTTTAAAATAACTGACACAATTTTATAATATAATTAGTTATTTAAATATTTTAGGTAATTAATGAATTTTTTGTGCAATACATAATATTTTCTAGGTAAAAAACCCCAAACCTTTCATATCTTCTTGTTTTCCTATAATTGTGTTGAAAATTATATCATATAGATTCTTCCAATGATGTTATATCTTTTTAAAAATATATTTTATAATAATTCTTTACATATTTTATTGATATTAATGATAAGAAGAAAATGATTCAGGTAAAATAGTTGATTGATGAGTAATTCTACACTTTCTATTTCAGATTCTTTATATACATTTTATAGAACACCACTGGGTTCCTCCTAGTGGCATATGTGATTCCATTTTTCTTCCATACAATGGTTTATTATACTCCCATTAGAACCATCCTATAAAAATATATAATACTTTAAAATATATATAACCTATAAATTCATCATAACTATTCAAGTTGGGAAGATGATGATCATGTATCAAGGGATAATGTGGTCACTATAGCCTCCTCAAAAGTATATTGAAGGGTCATGATTATATGTACAAATTTAACTATGAATAAAACTTCTTTCAATTTTTTAGGCTAAGATAACGATTTGTTTCAAAATAGGAATAACAAAACGATTTTAAATATGAAAATATTAAATGTTTACAAGTGTAGAATATGGAAAATAGGAATATTGTGATTATATTTTATATTTTTTGGGGTTCTGACAGATGATGTTAGTGTATTATTTAGTCAACTATTGATTTGGTTATATTTTGATCTAGGAATAATTCCTAATAATTATTTTTATTTGAGAAACATGCCTCTATCATGGAAGAATAATGTATTTTACTCATTATTAAAATTAATTTTAATACATCAATCGTTGCTAATTAAATTGAATTTCATTATATAATAAAATACTAATAATTTGAATAATTTTTTTTACATATGTTCTTTAATTTTATTATTTATGATTCTATCACATGTTCATGGGAATTAAAATATTTTTTTGTGAAATGGAATGACTAAAAATAGTTATTGTGTCATAATATCAATTACACATTATTTACTACTCAAAAAATGTATGATAAGTTACTTGAAGGTGTACTTCAGGAGTAGAAATTTTTTTGTCAATATTAATCTCCATGAGAAGAATGTAGAATTTAGTAATCTATTATTATATTAATACAATTTTATAAATAAGTTTACAACTATTATTAAATTACATCTTATGGATTTCAATATGTTTATTCAAAAAATGTAGTGAGTATAAAGAAATAGGACTTCTCCCACAAATCGGGTTCAATGAGTTTTTAGAGAAAATGGTTGACTATATTTATATTCTTATAAATCATGTTCTTTATATATTAAATATTATGTGTTTTATATTAAAATAATAATTTTTTATTTACAATACATACAAAGGGGTTATGCTGGTAGGCTTATAAGATGGAAGTTTTTTAGATATCCTTACCAAATATGTTGGTATCAATGTGAAAAAACAATCCTAATACATTATGGTAGAAATTTTTATATTTTTATATTTTATTACTTTTTACTTTACTTTAAATTTAAATGATGTTTGATTTATGAGTAAAAATAATAGAATTGTTGGATGCTAACCCCCACACATTCCTTATCAGTCTCCCAAGATGATTTGTTTGGTTATATACATAGGAAGGAACATTGCGTTAATGTGTTTGGGTTGGGTTCTGGACCATTACTATTTTGGGATGTGGTTATCCTCCCTCTCACTATAATAATAGAGGGAATTATTTTTTATGAAAAAAACAATCTAGTATTAGGGGAATGTAATCTAAGTAAATTTTATTTCATTATATGCCTTATTTCACAATATGACTATAAATGATCTATAGTGGATTTCAATGATTGTTTGAATGATTATGTAGGTAAATTTCACAATTTCATGATAACTTAAAACATTAATTTTAATCCAATTATGTTTCTGTAAATATATATGTATTTATATATATATAAGATAGATTAATTTTCAAATAAATTATAATGCAGACTCCTAGTATGGGGATTCGAGAGAGAGACAATCACAATCACTCATTGGGTGATAGTCATGATGAGGACTAATTTTTAACTCCATTTTGATTACGTTGTTGTATAATGTAACTGAATGATTATATATTATGTTGTATGAGTAACGGTGTAAAGAAAAATTGGTGTATCTTTTATTGAGCATATCTAAACCTATGTAATGATTATTTGAATTAGTTCTCCTATATATCCATTATTGTCTTATTTACATATAATTTATTATATTTATTTCCAATTACAAAGAACCTAAATAATGATTTATTATTTATGCCACTAGTTTTCTTAAATGGGAAGAATTATCATGTCATATTTGGAGAAATTTTTATTCTAAAATATTTTTTTATGATTAATTGTTTCTACACTTGTAACATGGATTCCAAGATAGGGAAAATGAGTAAACTGTTTTATAATAAAATATTATAAAAAGGTGATAAAGTGTTACCAAAATTCCAATAACATGGAATTGGTTCTTAAAATAAATGTTATAGATATATTCTATATTGTATTAAAAAAAATACTCCCATGAATTTTTATAAAATTTCATAAATTTCAATATTATATTTTCAAAATATCACTAGAATATTTTCATGGAAAAATTTAACAAATATATTTAAAATATGTTTCCTTGGTGATATCACAAATACATTAAAAGTGTTTTCTATTATTAAAATTCTAATTTAAATGTTAATATATTTATGTACAACTTATAATTATGAGAAAACATGATTTTCATTAGATTAATTATATGTTTTAATTTTTATTTTAAAATTATTGAATAATTCCATTTATTTTGTCTAATTATTTTACTAATATATTTCTATAAATTTTAATGGCTCCAAAAGAATTTTATATTAATAAATATCATTTTTTAAAATATTCCAATATTAATGGTTTATTAAATTTTATACGTGGTTATGAAATATAAATAATTTGTTTGTCTTCCTTATATTAAATATATGTTAATTTACATATTTTAGAAAAAAAATTGAGAATATCATTTTTATTATGGATTTGGTTCAACAACAAAAAAAGGTTGGGTAAATTTTCATTATTCCATCATCTATGATCACAGTAAATATGAATTAGTTCTTAAACCCAATTTAAATGGTTTCAACATTCTGTTATTCCCTTAAAGGAGAGTTTAAAATATATTGGTTTTTATATGAAAACTCAATGTTTAAACACTAATTTTGTAACGAAAACTTATTCAGTAATAATTAGGTATTAAATAAAACATTATGTTAATTAATACAAATTATATTTGTTTTATAATTTGTTGGTTTAGAAAGTAAATAATAAATTGTAATTTAACTAAAAATAAATTTATAGCTATTATTATTATGTAATAGGAGAAAGAGAAGCGGAATGGGAAATGGAAAGGTAAAATCTAGATGGATTTCTGAAATTGTGGAGCTTTAGGGTGTCTCCACGTAAAATTATTTTATAATATGTTGGTGAATAACTTTTGTTGTTATAAAGGATCTACTTATCCATCTGTTCGGATTTGAAGTAAAATAATATGCCACATAATTCCCTTTCACACAGACTATTCTTGAAACAAACACTCTATCTACTTTTCAATGTTTAAAGTATCAAATCAAAACTTAAAAAATAATTTTTAAAAAAATTAGTTGTAATTGTTTTGATATTGTTGAGTATTAAATTTCTAGTTAATAAAACATTACATTAATTAAGCATTAGATACATTTACTAAAAAATTATTGTATATAGGTAGATTTTAAACCCATAGATTAATTTTATAACCAAATTCTTATTAAAAAATATTCTATTTTTTATTTTTTATACATTTTCTTGTGTTTGAAATAAATTATTAATATTATTCAATTTCTTATACTCTATCTAGATTGATACTAACATGCATTACTCATTTCTTATACAATGCCTTATTCATTGTCAGGATTGATACTAATTTTCCTTAATTATATCTTATTCCACATACTATACCTTATTTATCTTATTATTTAAATTCTTTTTTACACAATGTTTTGTTCATTTTATTGATTACTGCAAGGAATCCTTGACTATTTCAAAGTTATACCTTTTATATAGATTAATTTATTTTCTATAATCTAGTTATTTTGATTTAAAACTATTATATATATATATATAATTTTTTTATATCTTTTTATTCAACTTGTAATGGATTGATTCCATCTGACTTGGGTTTTTTTTAACTATATTAATTTTTAATGGTTTAAATCAATAATAAATAGGGAATGGATTTAGTGGGAGTTCAAATTTCTGCTATTTTCACTCCAAAATGAAAAATGGAAACACATAAAAAAATATTTTTTTGTTATTTTTACATAAAACCATTGTAATATTAGAATTAGGACAATGGAATATGAATTGAAACTTAATTTAATAGTGGTTTTATTAAGTCATAGTGAAACAATTTAGTTGTTGTTTTTATAATTTCCAGTGAAATTTTTTTCTATATTTCTTAAACTATCATAAAAATAAAATACTAGGATGAATCAAACTAACCTTCTCTGATCCATGACTAGAATCCTATCCATAGTACTCATCCACCAAATGGGACTTATCCACCATAGATGCCTATAAAATTCCATCCTTTATAGGTGGTTGTGTGAGTGTGTTTGTTATATATATATATATATGTGTGTGTGTGTGTGTGTGTGTGTGTGACATCCTATCCTAGAAAGTTTCTCATATACACATAGGGAGAAACTTCATATGTGTACCTCTATCATCCTCGCATAGGACTCCACTCATCTCCTTATTATGAGAAACTATATATTTTTACTGTTAACTAGGAATCCACTCTTCTTCTCATAGGAAAAAAAATTGTATATATATATACACAAGTAACCCCCACCATTATACTAGGCCTATATCAACAAATTTTTGAAAATATAATACATACATATATACCTACACATATATCACATATATATGTATCAATCTGCAACCCAAAAAAATGAACACCTTCATAAGCAATACATAGAAATACCAACGCTATATATTGGGAATGTCACTTATGGAATCCTCTAATCATAATACTCATATTGACATAAAAATTTGAAACATTGGTCATATTGGTTTCAAATCATTAACATACCCAAGATACATCAATGAGGCACACCCAAATGTTTAATATACCAAATATAATATTTGGAATTGAAAGGATGCTTTATTACTTTATAAGAAATGAAATAAATCCTAAAACACGTTAAAAATATATATAAAATTTTAATGTATTTAACATGGAAAAATATTATGTGACATACATGGTATAATAGGAATTAAAATACACATAAAAATTATGATTGTGGGAAATATAGTGAAAACATCTATGAAAAACATTACTCACGAATAATTTAATGTCAACAATGTGAGGTACCTCATATTATAATTTACATACCACTAGTAAACATGGGCATTATTAGTGATAAATAATAGAGTTTTAGGGTTTCATTAATCATAAAGTATCAGATGTATAAAAGATAATAACAAGCTCATATTGGATAAATGGTAATGTAGATTCACATTGAAACATTTCATGAAAAAATTTAACAATCAACTTAAACCTATGATCAAATTAATCAATAAAATGTGAAAATGGTTTTAAATCATTTATATTTAATTTTTAAATCTCTTTCATTGATATTAATTGTATAATAAAATTCCACTACACCCATAATAAAATTGGTGGGATATTATAAAGAGTGAAAGGTTCACTTTACCATATATTTTCATTACTAATTAATCTCAATAACCACTATGGTTTAAGAAACAATGAAGGGTTCCCTCATAAGAGAATTTATGAAATGTTTTGATTCAATTATAACTCAATCTTATCCTCCAACACTGGTATGCGACACCTAAATAAATATTCCAAAATCGCTTCATCAGTGGTTTCATGGAATCGAACCCTCATACCACTTTTAAACATGACACCATCACATAGGAAAATTTCATATCAGGGACTTTCAATAAGCCTTATCCTTTCAAGGAAAACATGTATGGAGAATTAGGGAATAAAACAAACCTTACCAAAAATAATTATCTAAAAATAAATTAAATCCCCCAAAAAACTCACATTAATTATTGATATAAAACCCAACCTTAATCATTACCCAACAATCACTCATAACAAAATTGGAAACATTGGGATCTATTCTTCCATGCCCCCAAGGCACATGGAAATTACAATTCAAGAGTAAACATCATTTAAGGTTTAAAATTATAATCATAATAAGCCCCTCAATCAATTGAATAATTGGTGTATTTAATTAAAGATAAATATATCTTATGTGAGGAACTACTCATGGTGTTATGATGGCATGATCACCCTCACTGGAACACCCCGTACCCTAATAGCCAAACACCAAATCACACAATCCCACATAGCCTTGTTCATTATCACACCAAGAATGAAAAATTATATAAAGAGGGAAATTCTATGATCCATATTCCATGGTTTATTATAAAAATGTTTTCCCACTATCTCTGGTTAATTTTTAATAAAGAATATGAAATTGAAGAAGAAGAAACCCCCCTCCCATAAAAATAGTTATTTTTGTTAAATTTAGTGACTAATACATGAGAAATTGGATGATATGGGCATGGATGTATATAATCACCACACAAACATTAATAATTCATAAAATTAAATGAATGAGAAATCAAGAGGGGATTGAAGATAATGACTATAATGTAATGAGGCGGGGTCATGTTCCTAGGCTCCCCTTTATTAGAAAAAAATTAGTTTGAGAGAGTGAAAGGCTTTTTTTACTCAAAAATCAAAATTATTTAATTAAATAAAAAATTAAAAACTAATCTAATGAAATGGAAACACATATGGGTATCCCCTAGAATTATGGAAGATCCCTAGGCTTACTGACCACTACCCATCTCCACCAAAGGTTAAGTGAGCCCCCAATAAAACTCTGATTCTATATAAATCCTTATGATTCATGCCACATAGTTATATATATAATAATAAAGATCCAAAATAAATAATTAACTAATATATCTGTGTAGTAACTTATAAATCCACCAACAAATGTTATAATTCATGATCAGATCTCAAAATGAAAAATAATATCTACACAATATTGGTTCAAAAACATATTAATTTTTTTAATTCTTTAATACCAATATAAACTGACCTCAATAAACCCATAAATACATGGGTAAATAAAAATTCACTAGAATAAAATATATTATATCTAATAAGTTCCATTGAATACTAGTTGAATTGGATTCATCTTCTTGAATAAAATACCATATCTGACTCTTGATTTTAAATAATAATTTGAATATAAAAAATATTCTTTTGATAACCATATCATACAAAAAAATATTATTTAAATTAAAAAATCCCTTAATGATTTTATAAATGAACCACCTAATTAAAACCCCATTTCATCATGGATGAACATCTATGATTACAATAACCTAATACTTTAACCAATGGGTTTTTCATATATTTAGTAACTTCCTCATCTTACAGTCACTAATAGAATCCATAATAAATCTACCATTATAGCTTTAAATTATAATTACTAACAAAAATCTGATCAATATTATAAAACTAAGAGTATTTGATATTATATTTTAAATTAGAGGAATACTAATTGGATTTGTATCAAAATTTCTTTAACTATAAACACCATATTCCAAACCTTCCCTTGGGACCTGGTTTAAAAGATAGTCCATTAATTAAGGAATATTACTACTACACTCTTTTATTGTAGATAATTATTTTCCACCCACGTCTCTATAACATAGAAAAACTATAATCTATACATTCAACTATCAAACACGTTGATTTTACTTGAGAATTATATGATAATTCTCATATTTTGGATTCAATATTAATGATGATATTTATGCAAAAATTTAGTGTAATATTAATAAATTAATCAAATTATAAATTTAAATTATCACATGATCTGATTCCTAATGAATTTTATGAGTAGAACTTATGTTGTTATTATTCTTCTCACTCTGAATAACTCACAATCTTGTATGAGGAAGGTGATGGAAATTATTCACATCCACAAGAATGGGTTAACTTGACACTCCATCCATCAAATTCACTAGACATTAATCTTTTTTAAGATCAAATTATAATATAATAAATGATATTCACCCCACCAATGGATTTTCCTTGCCTCTTATTCCCTAATAAATCGATGTTATTAGTTCTATGATGATAAGTAATAACCTACGGTCATAGTAGATTCTAATAAAAATATTATTAACCTATTAAACAATCTATTATCTAGGATTAGTGGTTTTGTAATGTGTAACGTATACTAAACACCAAATACACATAAAACTCCTCACCAACACATAGAATCATTATATATTCCATATTTATGAAAATGATGTACTATTGGAGAGAGTTGTGGTTAACAATAATGTTTTAGAATATCCATTCATGTTTGAAATTTATTAAGTGTATCATTTATGGAAAAAAAAAATTCATGGATAAATTTCATGGAAAAAAAAATTTCATGGAGAAGAGAGTGAAAATTCATCAGGTATTATCGTTCACTAACTCTTTTGGTCTTTTGGGTTCCCTAGTAGTCACATGCATCTCCTACTTGCCTAAGGATTTCTAAGGTAGCTTTCAACTAATAACGTAACAAAATATTTCTAAAATAAATTATATATTTCTGATCAAATTTTTAATTCCAATAGTCCAAATAGACCAATGAAATAAAAATAGTGGAATCTGTTATCAAAATATAATCATAAACCTATAAACCAACAATTATGAATAAATAATTCCCTCGATAAACTTTATAATTAATATTAAGGATCAATCATCAAATAAATACATTTAGATGAGATATTTTTATCTTATTTCATAAATTGGAACTCATATTGTTTTAGCCTTATAATCCATTTATCTCGTATTACATGGAGTCTGATTATAAGGTCCACAAACCAACATGTTTACCCAGCTCTGTTAGTCAAATGAGATGTTTTCCATTCTATAGAATCAATCTATCGCCAAAAATCACTAAAATTTATTTTGAACCGTAAACCCTTGAAGAAATATATATGAATAATAAAGCACAGTGGACTATAATGAAATTATAAACATAAATATACTACCACTAAAATAGGTTTTTTAATTAGTCATATCATAGAGAGTATATAATTGAGTAATAATTATAAAACCATCTCAAACAGCATAAAAATCATAAAGGAAATGGATATTATTCTAATACTTAGTTCCCATCCATATTAATATACCTATAACTTTAGTATGATTTATTATTATTATCATTTAAAATATATATACAAAAATGAATATTATTTTTGTTCAAAATTAAAATTTTATTTTAAAAATTTACCTTGTCAAAACTATTTTCGTTACAATTTTAATCAAAACAATTTAAATTACTAAAGCATAATTAGACAGTTGAAAATTTTAAAAATTGTAATAATAAAAATTATGTAAAATCGTTGAGAAATATATCATTAAGAAGAAAAAGAATCTTTAATAGTACTTTATTACTAGAAAGTGAAAAAATCATCAATAATAGTAGACCATGGATCATAGATAATAAATCATCAATATAGTGTTGACACACATGTATGTGTATTTAGTATATTACTACACCCCTAAAAGGGTAATTAGGAAAATATTTATTAATTTCTTAGTTTTTTATTATTAGATACATTCCTTTTTATTTTAATAGTCATAAAAATATATTGAGAATGTCACCATGATACACTATACAAATGATGCAAGCTCAATGAAAAAACTAACTCCAGAATAGTCCTTATGATGCTTCTTGAGTTCCATAATTACATGTTTGGGACATATAACTAAAATATCATTCTTTTATATATTATATGACTTGTAAATGCTTGGTAACTTGATCTCCCACCTTAAAAAAAATTGATCAAGAAATTTTATTGCTTACTTTTTAGGTCTCAATAATCTAAACTCTTATTTATATGATAAAATCCAAGAAAACACAAACAAATATCTAATCCCACCTGTAATAACACAACCCAAAAACCTAAACAAGGCCATCATATCCCTAAGAATGTTCCCAAATTATAGATATTGAAAGACTTGTTCTATGGGAGTAATAATTCATTAGGGATTTATTTCCCCACTTTTAGATGAATTTTAAGTTGATATTAAATTCTATCAATAATCTGTAATGGGTAAATATGTTGAAAATTTCCCAAAAATAAAGTCAAACCTATAAAATATTATAAATAAATATCTACAGATATTCATAAAATATCACATATTAATACAAACATAAAAAAAGTAATGGTATACTCTAAATAACAAGACTAGAGTCAAACTTAAATAACAAAAAATAGATATTTTGAAAATCCAAGACAATTACTTCCAAATATGAACTCCCCATGCTCCAAATCTCCTAGATAACAATCCTTCCAAAGACATACATATCTAAAAATTCTTTTATTCTTCCAAATAGTCATTGATCTCATCACAATTCACTACATTTTTTCATCCCTACGTCGTTGTTTTAAACTAGTTTTGTATTTAAAATTACAAATATTATCTAAAATTTCACATTCTATTTGATTCAATTATTAAATTTTAATTACTTTTAAAAAACAAAATTATTCTTGTTTTGGTGATTTATTTTTAGGAGGATGTGACTTGGAGGGTTGGGTATGATTCAGAAGAGAAATGGGTTAATCTGCATGGAAGCCCAGGCACATCGGTACACTGGTTTGCTCCCTATTCAAACTACGTGCCTCAAAATGGGATGAAATTTTGTGAACCTCTCAAAAATTGTATGGTATAAAAATATTATCAATGATATGAATCCCAATTCCTTCATTTTTCATTCCATAAGATCCAATCTGTCAAGGGGATATAATCTTCATTAAGACAATGATTAGGTTCTGTATTTCGGCCACATCTCACTATGGAATTCTCCATTGGCCGAGAAATTTGACATGGAGATAGTCAAAATGCTGTAATACTACATTAATAGTTTTTTTAACTCTACATAATCACATTTACCAACTTCAAACCGACACACAAGTGGTATCTCAAAAACTGGGTGCCCAAAACCACTCCCCATTTTGGCTATAAATTGACACCTTGGGCACCCCATTTGAATGTTCGGAAAAGGAGTGATGTTCTGCCATTTTGGAGTTATATACGAGTCATCTAACCACCTTAGAGCTTCTGGAACACTCTATACTCATATGGGGACCTTTTTATTCAAGGATTCCTTCATCGAAGCCTTCCTCTCTTTCTTGCTTAGTAATATTTATGTTTCCATAATAAACATCTTTGTTCCTCTGATATTTATTATATTTTATTCTTTATTCCCTTGGTTTCAACTCTTTTATTCTTATTTAATCTTTCTAATTTTTCTTGAATCAAGAGTAGAAACTATATTGGGTTTTACACTTTCAGAACCTTTGCACATGAAAAACGTTTCTATGATGACTACACAGCCCATGAAAGCGTAGTTCTTTTTAGTAATTGATCTACCTCTAAGATTATTCATTAATTTATTTTGAATGAATGAGATACTATAATTCACTTAATATAATCTATTAATTCAGTTTTTGAATAAGAATTAACTATGTAATAAATTTAACAATTAACACAAAAACATGCGAGGTCGAGAATTTTTGTAAATTGTGAGAGCGCAAACAGAATCGGTAAAACAAGACCTCATGAGATAAATTTATAGAGTTCAAATATTATACCTAAGATCAATTCATCCTCATTTTCTATAAATAATGTTTTTCTTTAATTTACCACTGACCACAAGCTATCCTTAGAAAATCAATCAAAGCAGGGTGATGCAATTGTATGTTCCGATGATAGACTAGGGCTTCATTCTCTTCATCTTTGTGGTAAAGTTAATTCTCATTGGGTTTGAGGGTTAACAAATTTGGGGATAATAATTATGTGGATATTAATTTAAATGATAATTATTAATAATTAAATGAATATGATAAGTTATATCAATTACTTCTTTTAAATATTCTCTAAAAAACATCTTCTTGTTTTGTCTTTTTAATTGAACTTCATTTAAAAAATGAAAAAAATATTATACAATATTCATCCAGGAAACTACTTCTAGTTTTATGAATGGTAAAAAACCCACATCCTTTCAAGTAGTGTTATTATTTCTTTTTATTCTATATTCAAAATACTTTCAATAAGTTGTCAAATTTTCTACCTCCTTTGAGAGATAACCTTGGTCAGCAACTCTGATGTAACAATGTACCCAAAAAATCACAAATCATTTGAGGGAAACCATGATAGTTCCTTTCAAATTGGAATCATTACCGGGGACGCAAGTAATTATTTCATCCAATTAGAGGTATTTATTTTATTTTACATTTTTTTCACTTCTTATCTTCTTTCTTTCTTCTTTACCCAATATGATTTTTTCCTTTCTTCTTCTTCTTCTATTTTATTCTTCTTCTTTTTTACCATCAACTCAAACTTCCCATTTTTATTATACTATTTTCCACATTCCTTATTTTCATTTTTATTTTATTTATGACACGAACTAGTCCTGAATATATCTTATATATTGACCCAAAGATTGAACGTAGCCTTCAAGATCAAATCAGACATTCCCAGTATATGGGAAGTTTCAACATTCAACTAGTTGGAGAATTCCTCCACTCTAAGAACATTAAAATTGAAAAAACTTCTAAATCCAACTTTAAATAAGAACTAATTGATGAGAATAATGTAAATGAACTTAATATAACCATTTGAGAATTGGTTTCACCTAATATTAATTATCAACCAAATTTAATTGCATACCCAAATCTTGAATCAGACATTGAACTGAAATATGGGTTAATTCACCTTTTTCCAAAATTTCATTGATTATCTGGGGAGGATCCAAAAAAATTTAAAAGAGTTTATTGTGTTTTCCTCAACCACAAAACCAAGAAAAGTTTCTGAAGATCAAATCAAATTAAGATCATTCCCTTTCTCACTTGATGGAGCTGTAGAGGATTGGATGTCTTATTTACAACCAGAAGATGTCACATGTTTGAACGATTTTAAAAGTCTTTTCTTGCAAGGATTTTTTCTAGAATCAAGTACCACTTATTTTTTTAAGGAGATCTCGAGGATCAAGAAATGCAAATGTGGGTCAATGTATGAGTACTGGGAGCAATTGAAGAAGTTGTGTGCAAGCTTCCCACATCCCCAAATTAGTGATCAACTCCTCATCCAATACTTCTATGAATGAATCACACCTATGGAGAGAATCATGGTGGATTCTGTAGCTGGAGGGGCATTGGTGGAAAAGAAACCAGTAGCTACACGTCGATTAATAAAAAATATGGCTCAAAACTCCCAACAATTTGGCGATCAAGGTACCCCACATGTTCAAGGAGTACATCAGGTAAGTCCTTCTTCTCTGAAATTCATTTTATTAATACTAATTTAGAATAATTTTCCACTATGGTGAGAAATATTGAATTGGCTCAAAATACATCCCAACCCCCTTCGTTGAGGCCTTATGGAATTTTCAAAGATACAAGCCACCCAAATGACTATTTTCCCCAACTGCAAGAAACTGGAGATTGTGCAGCAGTGTTTCTTGGGAGACCATATCAGCAGAAACAACAACCATATCCCTAAAAAAGGTTGATTCCTTTTCACCAACATAAAACCAAGGACAGAAGGATCAATCGGGCATGAGGTATGGCTCTGGACAACAATAAAGGCCCCCCTTTTGAGAAAACTTCCAACAATCTCCACCTTACCAACAAGGTTTCCAATAACCCCAAAGGCGATTTGAATCCCAAGCATCAACAAGTCAACAACAAGGAAATTATCAACCAAATGTTGATTCTAATGCTGATGACCTTTTGAAAAATATTGTTCTTAATCAACAGAATGTGTTCAAGTGTCAAGGTTCATATTTTAGAGAGTTGAAGACACAAATGAGCCATATTTCCAGCACACTCCAGGAACTGGTGAATAATAATTCTAGAAATCTACCTTCCCAACCTACTCTAAATCCCAAGGGGAATGTCAGTTCCATAACATTGAGAAGTGGGAAGAAAAAAATTAATACATATTCACCTATCGTTCCATAAGGATTCACCTCAACTACGGGGAAGCCCCATTCTATTCTAACTAATGAGCAATCCAAAGAGAATGATAAAGGTAAAATAAATATTGATGATGTTCCACCTAAACCCCTTACATTTCCAAACATAGTTGTACAAACAAAAAATATGGATTAAGAAGAAATGAAAAAAGAGTTTTTGGACATATTCAAGTATGTGGAGATCAACATCCCTCTACATGAAGCCATCAATTAAATCCAATGTTCTTCCAAATTCCTAATAAAACTGTTTACCAATCGAAGAAGGCTCAAGGGAAATGAGAGGATCAATCTTGGAATGAATGTGTCAGCACTCATTATGCAAACTCTATCAATACCAAAAAAGTGAAAGGATCTAGGGACATTCACCATACCATGCACCATAGGGGAGCTACAATTTTCTAATGATTTATGTGATTTATGAGCTTCCATAAATGTAATTCCTCACTTTGTATTCTATTCTTTATAGGTTGGAGAGTTGAAACCGATGAGAGTAGTGGTGCAGTTGGAAAATAGAGCTACAACATATCCAGTGGGATTCCTTGAGGATGTACTTGTCCATGTAAGAGATATGATATTTCTAGTAGATTTCTACATGATTAATAGGTATCATGATTAGTCAAGTTCTCATGCTCCCTTATATTAGGTAGGACCTTCCTCAAAACTACAAAAACTATCATAAATGTCAATGAGGGTACACTTTCCATGGAATTTGGGGATTAAGTTGTGATATTTAAGGTTATGGGCTCTATGAAGTACCCCTCAGATGACCATTCTTCATTTTTTATATCCCATTTTGAACCAAAAAAATAAAAACCACATGGAATTTTATTGTCGTATTCTTAAGAAGATTATGAGTATTGGTTCTATTTTTATTTCTAAGATTACTTCCACACCTATTTCTAATGCACAAGACTCACTTATATTTGATTTTCAAATGAATTCATATTCTGATTTTGATCATGTGAACTCTGATTATGACATTTTTATTGAGTATGCTGATGTATTTGATGCTTTATTCTATGAATTTGATGATATATATTCTGATAATGATGTTCATTGTGTACATATTTTAGTTCCTTCAATTTCTCCATCCATACATCACCCCCCCTATATAATAACTCAAACCATTTCCACCTATTCTCAAATAGTCATACTTTTTATGTGGTGATAAATTACCGGTTATCTTTGCTAACAATTTCCTTTTTGAACATGAAGAAAAACATTTGAATAATTTGGGGGATAACCTTAAGGAAATCAGGTGGACCTTCGGTGACATATCATGTATTTTCCCCTCCATTTGCATGCATAGTTTTTTTTTTGGAGGATGAGGATAAACCGTTTAGGAAGCCACAAAGGAGACTCAATCCAACTCTTTTTTAGGTTATTAAAAAAGATGTTGAAAAATTGCTCGAGGCATGTATAATCTATTTCATTTCAGATCCCAATGGGTGAGTCCTATTCAGGTTGTTCCTATGAAAAGTGGTGTTACTGTTATTAAAAATGAGAAAGATGAGTTACTTCCAATGAGGGTAAAATATAGTTTTGTGTGTATTGATTATAGAAAACTCAATCAATATACTCAAAAGGACCATTTCCCCCTTCCATTTATTGATCAGAAGCTTGAGAGACTAGCTGGGAAAACATGCTATTGTCTCTTGGATTGATTTTATGGATATTTTTAGGTTCCTATTGCATTGGGGGATGATGAAAAGACAACATTAACTTGTCCATTTGGTATGTTTTCGTACTGAAGGATGCCATTTGGACTTTGTAATTCCCCGTGTAGCTTCCCTAGATGCATGGTCACTATTTTTTCTGATTTTATTAAGACATGCGTGGAGGTATTCATCGATGATTTTACAGTGTATGGGTCTACATTGGATAAATGTATATGTAGTTAATGAAAGGTTTTGAATTGTTGTATTGAGAAGAATCAGGTATTGAACTTTGAAAAGTGTCATTTAATGGTTGATCATGGAATTGTCTTAGGCCATGTAGTGTCAAAAAATGTGATAGAGGTTGATAGATCTAAGATAGACATTATTGCATCCTTACCATATCCTTCATGTGTGTGTGATATAAGATATTTCATAGGGAAATCAGGATTTTATTGGCACTTCATCAATGATATTAGTAAGATTTTTTTTTCATTTGTTGCAATTACTTTAAAAGGATTCTGATTTTGTGTTTGATGATTCTTGTATGGTAGCATTTGATGAGCTGAAGAAGTGTCTGACCACTCCACAAATCATAAAACCCCCACAATGGGATATTCCTTCTGAGCTTTTGTGTGATGCCTCCAAATTCATAGTTGGAGATGTCTTATCTCCGATGGTGGAGGTATGTTCGCATGTTATTGCCTATTCATCGAGGACACAGTGATCTAAAGTAGTTATTTTTTCTGACCATGTAGCTCTGAGGTACCTCTTGAAGAAGCCGGATGCAAAGCCCAGGATAATCCAATGGATGATCCTTCTTCAAGAAATTGATATTGAGATAAAGGAAAAGAAGGGGTCATAAAACCTAGTGGCTGACCACATGAGTAGGCTTACTGACACACTAAAGGATGACACCTTGGACCAGGTACCACCTTGGGACACTTTCCGCGATGAGAAACATTATTCCATCTCAAGTACGCATCCATGGTATGCTGATTTAGTGAACTACTTTATTTCATCTTAAATCCCTTCAAATTTTAATATACATCAAGTCCAAAAATTAAAAAGTGAGCCTTGGTATTATGTGTGGGATGATCCTTACCTTTGTATCATGTGTAGTGATCATGTCATTAGGAGGTGTGTTCCTAACCATGAGTTTGAGTCAATTCTTCATTTCTTCAATACACTTTCATGTGGAAGACACTTTAGTCCCCAACGGACAGCTAGGAATGTTTTAGATTCTGGATTATATTATCCTATCTTATTCAATGATGCTCGTCTATTTTTTAAGTCATGCTCTCTTTGCCAATATACTGGGAACATTTCTAAGAGACACGAGATGCCCCAACAACCCATACTATTTTGTGATATATTTGATGTATGGGGAATCAATTTTATGGTTCCTTTTCATAGTTCATTTGGTTTATTTTATATTTTTGTTGTTGTTTGATTATGTGAGGTGGAGGCTAATGCCACCATGAGTGATGATTCTTATGTTGTTGTGGACTTTGTCAAAGCACAGATTTATTGTACATTTGGAGTACTAAAGGCCATCATTAATGACCAAGGGACACACTTCTGCAATCAGAAATTGGCTTCCCTTCTTCAGAATTATGTGTTGACATGAAAAACATCAACACCATACCACCCCAAAACAAATGGCTAGGCTGAGGGTAAAAATTGTGAGTTGAAACAAATTTTTGAAAAAGTCATGTAGCCAAATAGGAAGGATTGAAGCAAGAACTTCGATGATTCATTATGGGATTATAGGATAGCATACAAGAAACCTATCTATAGGTCCACATTTTGGATTGTTTTAGGTAAAGTGTGTCATCTTATTATGGTAGTTGAGCGTCTGGCTTATTGGGATATAATGAAATGCAACATGGATTTGTCCCAAGATGGAATCTAAAAGAAGCTGAAAATTTAAGAGCTTGAAGAGATTTGATTTTCTTCATATGAGAAATCAAGGCTCTACAAGGAAAGATCAAAATCATCTCATAAAAAATGATCCAAAAAAGATAATTTCAAGTTGGAGAGAAAGTCATTCTCTGTAGTTCCTGATTGATGTTGATGCCTAGTAAGTTGTGTTACTAGTGGTTAGGTCCTAATGTTTTGACTAATGTTTTTCCTTATGGTGCATTGGATATCACACAAGAGGACACAAAAAGGATATTTAAGGTTAATTGGAAACGTTTGAAGAGATACATTGAGGGAATTCTTACTGATGTAGTGGATTTCATCACATAGCATGACCCCATAGTCACTTGAGCTTATCAGGTTGTTCCTAACCCTTTCACATCTTTATTCATTATCTTATTTAAAATTATACATTTCAAGTGCACATATCATCTCATGGATTCACATTGAGGAAAATGAAATATTCTATGTGTGGGGGAGGGAACCTTTTAGGTTAGTAATTTCAATTGTTTTCCTATTTTTCAATATTTTTCTAAAAAAATATTTTTTTTAAAAAATATTGTGTTTTTATCTTTGAGGTTCAAATCTATAGTAATTTCATGAAAAATATATTTAATATTGAATCCCATTCCACATCTCACTGTCTTTATATTTGAAATCACTTTCCTGTGAAGCTTTTAAATCATTCTTTTCATATTTTTTACATTTATCTCACTTCTTGAAAAAACCAAACAATGCCCAATTAACCAGAACTTGATTTATTCCTATCGAAACATGAGGGTTTGAGGTACTTATATTTAAATTATTGAGGAATTTGTTTTGTATTATAGCCCCAATTTAAAATAATTCTTTTTTAAAATGGCATACCAAGAACATTTAATCCTTTTATCCCTTAGAATCCGTGAACATACTGTTAGGATACCCACATTACAAGGAAATTTTCCTTATCCAACAAACTCTTCAAGTGAGATTGTGTACTATAGTTAAATCTAAGTTTGGGGGAAGATGTCTTATGTTATTCTATCACATTATTTGATACTTTGGGTGGAAAATTAAATTCTGAAGAGATGTGGTTGCTGCTGAAGAAAATCATTATAGTGAAAGATGTTCCTTTTATAGAGCTTTCATTATAAGTGAAGTTGTACCTTTCTGAAGCTTCTAATAGAGGGAGAAAGTTGTTCCTATCTAGATCTTTCATGAAAATCATGTTTGAGAGGATTAACATTTTTTCTACTGAAATGTTTAATGGTCTTCACATTCCTTTATTTTTCATGATGAAGAACATGAATTTATTCAATGGGGATTGAGGAGGAGTACATATTTAAGTGAAAATTAGATTAATGAAAATTTTCTTCAAAAATAGTCAATCCCTCTTTATCCAGCCTCAAAATTTTTGACATCTAAATCCTCCTAACCAAAATCCATAGAAAAATATGGAAAAGTCCTCATGATAAACATATGTCCTGGACTCACATTGGGTGGTGATGTAGGAATTTATAAAGCCTATGGTGACCCTATTATGAGTTTGGATGAGGAAGACATTGCTTATTTTTATTCATTTGTGTGATAAGAGAAAATTTGATCGAGGTAAGTGTTTTGTTCCAGAAAGGATAAATGAATTCGAAATATATTAAATCATATAAATTGATAATTTAAAATAATGATTTCTTATGAGGCGTGATATTTTTTTTCTTGGTATGGAATTTTTGAATCTCAAGGAAATGTATTTTAAAATTTTTTTTGATTTGATATTTATGTTTACTTGTCACAATTTTTTGGAATACATGGTATGTGGATTTACGCATGAGTGAAAACGGGTATGTGTGGGGTTGTGATCAACTCACAATTCACTACATTATTTCACGCCTACATCACTGTTTTAAATAAGTTTTGTATTTAAAATTAAAAATATTATCCCAAATTTAATATCCAATTTGATTCAATTATTATATGTTTATCACTGTTAAAAAGGGAAATTATTCTTTTTTTGGTGATTTCTTTATAGGATGAGGTGACTTGGATGGTTGGAAATGATTCAGAAGAGAAATGGGTCGAACGGCATGGAAGCCCAAGGAGATCTGTACACTATTTTACTCACTAATCAACATCCCTTTTCCAAATGGGCTGAAATTTTTTTGACTGCTCCAAAACATAATGTTCTACAAATACTCTCAAGGAGAAGAAGCCCAATTAGTTTATTAAGGGTTCCATAAGAGTTAATCTGTCTAGGGTATAAAATCTTCATGAAGTCAATGATTTGGTCATGTATTTCATCCATATCTTACATTGTAATCCTCCATTGGCTGCAAGATTTGACATGGATATAGTCATGATGCTGACCTAAAATGTTTATATTTTTTATAACACGAGATAATTCCATTTACCTACTCCAAACTGATAAACAAGTGGTATCTCAAAAACTGGGTGCCCAAAACCACTCCCCATATGGCTATAAATTGACACCTTGGGCACCCCATTTGAAAGTTTGGCCAAGGATTGAAGTGAAACCATTTTGGAGATATATTGGAGTCTTATAACTACCTTAGAGGTTCTGCAACTCCCTATATTTATAGGGGGGCTCTTGAAGAAAGGATCCCTTCATCGAAGCCTTCCTCTCTTTCCTGCTTTGTAATATTTATATTTGTAGAATAAAATTCATTTTTCTTCTTCTATTTTTTATATTTTATTCTTTATTACCCTACTTTCTTATGTTTTATTCTTATTTAATCTTACTAATTGGGCTGGAATAAATAGTAGAAATAAGATTGAGGTTTTACCCTTTCTAAACATTTTCACATGAAAAACAATTCTATGATGACTACACCGCCCATGGAAGCGTAGTTATTTTATGTAATTGATCTACCTCTATGATTCTTCATTAATTTATTTTTAATATATGAGATACTATAATAAACTTAATATTATCTATTAATTGAGTTTTAAAATTAGAATAAACTAAGTAAACTATTGAAAAATTAACACAGAAACATGTGAGGTAGAGAATTTGTGTAAATTGTGAGAGTGCAATCATAATGAGTAAAACAAGACCATGTCGGATAGATTTGTAGAGTTCAAATATTATCCATAATATTAAATCATCATAATTTTCTAGAATATACATGTAACTTAATATACCACTAACCATAAGTTATCCATATAACATCAAACAAATCAGGGTGTTGCGATTGCATGTTCTGATGATAGCCTAGTGCTTCATTCTCTTCATCTTAGTGGTAAATTTATGTCTCGTAAGTTTTAGGGGTTAAAAATTTAGGGGATCATAATTAATTATATATTAAATTAAAGGATAATGGTTATTAATTAAATGAATAAGTATAGTTAGACCGATTATTCCTTTTAAATATTCTCAAAAAAACTTCTTCGTGTTGTGTCATTTTAATCGAACATCATTTCAAAAATAAAAACAAAAAATATTATGCAATCTTCTTCCAGAGAGCTTCTTCAAGTTTTATGAACTGTAACCCCCCCCCCCCCCAAATCCTTTCATGTAGTGTTATTTTTCCTTTTTTTAATAATACTTTTAATAAGTTGCCAAATTTACTTCCTTCTTTGAGAAATGACCTTGTTCAGCCACTCTGTTGCACGTAAGTACGCAAAAAATCACTAATCATTAGAGGGCACACATGACAATGCATTTCAGTCTTTTAAATAATATAAATATTAATACCTAATATACAATAAAATAAACTTCATATATACCATCATTTGTATGTATAGTGTTGGTACATAGCTTATTAGAGCATGTACAATAGTGTTCATGAAAAAATAAACTATATACTTGAGTACATGTATAACATGAAATTGTATATGGTAGAAGAAAAAAATATGAAAACAATAAACAAACATTGAATAATTTATCAAATAAAGCGATGAACAATCATTTTAACATGCTTTGATATTAATTAAGTAAACTGAATAATATATATCCACTATTATACTCACCTAGTAGGTCACTCATCTCCTCATAGGGTGGAAGTATATATATGTACCTAAATTCATCTTCACTTTGGAGGCCACTCATCTTTTCATAATAAGGAATGTGTGTGTCTGTTGCTGTGTGTTTCCATAATCAAATATATTTATATATATATATATATACAGACACAAACAAATAATTAACCCTCTTTTATGTGACGCCTATACCCTCATAAGATGGAATATATCATATAGAAATATTTACCTTCACAAGTATCTAGTATACATGTATATATTAGGAACCTATGAAAAAAGTTTTAAACATCCACATGTGAAGTAGATAGAAAAATTGCGGCTATACAAAGTAAATGTCACCAAAGGAAACCTCTAAGCCTAATGATAACGTTAAAATCAAAATATAATATCATGTTCATACAGGTTTAAAATCATAAATGTGCCTAATATATATTAAATTGGTATAAAGAAACATTTAATCTTTCAAGTAAATGTTTTTGGCTTCAAAAGAAGGTATTCCAACATAATCTCAAATTAAAGTTGTTCTTAAAAATGTTAAAAATATCATTGAACATTTTTAGAAAATTTATCGTGGAAAAATATCATGTTCCATGTGTGGAAGTCCTTAACATGGTCTAATTAGAATAAAAAAATTACAATAATGAATTTAGAAAAATAGTGAATAAAATCTTTCCATCAATTCATAATGATGAATTCAATGTTAAACATGTAAGGAAGATCATATTATAATTTACAATCCATTTTCATTCAAGGAATAAACCCCTTATATCACTATAAAACATAACACCATCACTCAGGAAAATTTCATACCACATACTTCCAACCAATCCAATCCTTTCAGAATTCACACTTATGGATAATGTCAGAATAAAACATCCATTTTCATAAATATTTATCTACGTTTAAAGTTAATCCACCAATTATCTAACTTTGATTATATAAACACAACCCAACCATACTTATTACCCTAAAAAAACTCATGGATCAAAGTGATAACATTATACACTATTCCACTAGGCCTTGCAAAACTGTAAAAAAACTCAATTCAATAACAAGAATCATTTATGTGGTTACATTATTTTTATAGGTATGCCATTAACCCATGACACAATTGGTTTATTCCACTAAACCACAATTCATTTCATGTGGAGTATTTTTCATGGTGTTATAATTCCTTAATAACACTCACACAAACACCAATGGAACTAATAATCTTATTATACATCATATAATCCCACTTACCCTAGGTCACTGTCACATAAGGTATAGAGTATTTTAAAAGAAGGAAATTATTGGGACCACCTACCCTGATTAATTAGATAAATTCATTCCCTCTATATTTTGTTTATTTATCTTTGAATTATTGAAATTGATGAAATATAACCCCCACCCACCACAACCACAACCTCCCCCATAGTTATTATAGGAAAATTTGGTGAAGAATATAAGAAAAATGAAAATTAATGGATGTTGAAGGGTAGAATCACCAACCAAACATTTATCTTTATCCAAATTAATGAATGGTCCATCGATAGAGGAGATGGAAGATGGAAAATGAAGGGGGGAAGAGAGGGGATCATGTCCATAGAATCCCTTGTTATCAAGTCAAACGTGACTGGTAGAGGGGAGTGTTTATTTTTTTAATAAAACACCAAATTAATTAATTAAATAAAAATTAAAAAAACTCAATTAGAGCCACCAAAACTCCAGTAGGTATCCACCAAAGGTCTAGAGGTCCCCCTTGATTACTACATATTTCCCATATTCACCAAAGACATAATGATCCCCCACATAAACTATAATGGACTCCATAGCTTTGTGATATATCCTATATAAACCATGAAAAACGCCAAAATTATGAATATTATAATAAACTTCCTTACTATTTTAATAATACTTGTAATTATGTCACTAATGTCAAAGATCATGATCCGATCAAAAAATAAATAAAAATCTTCCTATTTATATCATCCAACTTCATATTAAACTAGATATAAGTATTTTAATATTAGTACAAAACCTCATCGAGATACCCATAATTACATTGGACTTTTTACTTTGTATCGAACATTATTTTTATGCATAAAAAATTTGATCACAAATTCCTATCCAAAAAAGAAAGTCTTCATGAAATTATATGGGCCTTTCTATAAAATCCTCTTGAAATTTAAGGCTCATTGTGTCCTCATTGTATCATCCCTATATAGTTGTCCACTCAATGTTATATACCATTAATATGTATGTATGTATGTATGTATGTATGTATGTATGTATGTATGTATGTATGTATGTATGTATGTATGTATGTATGTATGTATGTATGTATGTATGTATGTATGTATGTATGTATGTATGTATGTATGTATGTATGTATGTATGTATGTATGTATGTATGTATGTATGTATGTATGTATGTATGTATGTATGTATGTATGTATGTATGTATGTATGTATGTATGTATGTATGTATGTATGTATGTATGTATGTATGTATGTATGTATGTATGTATGTATGTATGTATGTATGTATGTATGTATGTATGTATCTCTCTTTGTGTGTGTGTGTTTTTTTTCCTACCTGTAGGTACCTTGCTAAAGTATATTCATTGGTTGGGTCATTGTCCACCATCCAGGACTCTTGTTTTTACTTGGGTGTCTATTTTTAGAGATCCCCAACAACAAAACCCGCAGAACTTGGTAGATGTACACCCTCCAAGACCCCCACAATATCAATAAGTGTCTACCCTTGAGTACTCCCCCATCCTCAAACTCTATCATCACCACCACACATCACATATCCACGATCACATATAGCAAACTGATGCCACATGACTAGTCACTACTTCAACATCATTATCAAGTATAACATATAGATATAGATCGTCACCATCTATTTTATCTCCCACCTAGACCACCACACATATATGGTTCAATGGATTATAATCAGACCATATAGATATTTGTTTCTCCCACCTAGGTATACCAAAATTCATATCCTAATGAAAAAATAACCACAAATTGCATTACACCAGTCCCACCTTAGTATACCATAATTAGGATATTAAAGAGTAATTCACTTTAACTCTAAAATTCCTTAAATCATAGACATAATAAATCCTATAATAACATAACTAATCAACACATATTTAAAAACCCCTTTTTACTAAGATGATGAATTCACTTCACCATTTGACTACAATGTTTTAATAATAATACTCACACTCTGCATGTAAGATTAGATATAAAAAATTCCATCCAGGATCATGAAAATTAATTAGAAAATGACAATAAATTTATAAAACAAAAAAATTAAATAGGTTTAGAATATTTAGTTTAAAATGAAATGAAAAATTCAAGATTCTTTTGGTATCCATAAATAATGTTGATCAATAATACCTTATTTTCATTTTCAATCTATCTTAGTGATTCTAGTCACTCCTCTATGGAAAATAATTAATTATGGAAAGATAAAGACACTATAAATACACTCAATTGAGGAAGAATAAATAACACTCTTGGATGAGGAACATTAGAGAAAACTATGAAAAAAGTTAATTCTCTCAATTGAAGGAATTTTAACACCCCTTCTCCGCTCTATTTATCACAAGAGGATAATTCAATATCCTTCATATAATCCATGTTCATAGAAATCAAATGGATGTACAAAAAAAATATCCTATAATGGTTATTGAGAGCATTAAATACCCTAAAATATTTTTTTAAGCCTCAAACTTCCATAGTATGTCTATTAATGATCAATTTTATTGGTTATTGAGGTGCTTAAATGGTCTCTCGAGGTGTTCTTAGGAGTTTTAAACCTGAAATGGTACTTTTAATCCTCTACATCAATCCTAATACTAAAAACAATTTGGTATTTTTATTTTTTCATGTTTAATTTTTATCAATTTTACTAGATCATTTGTTTTTATAACACTACATAGATTATTTAATTAAAAATTTATTATTTAATGAAATATTTAAAAATTTTGAAATGAAAATATTATTTTTTATGACAAACATAAATACTTTTGCACATGAATTGACCACATTAGTCAAAAACATATCAATTGGCATTATCTTAAGTGTTCCCCTAAGAGTGCTTTGTCAACATAGAAATAATCTTGAATCTCATTCATATTCATAAACTAAGTGTAGAGTCATGAAACCGGGAATAGTTAACCAAATTGAAAATGGATTTTGTGTTACTAAAACCACCATATGGACATTATAAATTTTTCATTTTCTCTAACATCTTGATTAAGAATTACACATATAGAATGCCAATCCCATATAGCTTATCTATTTTTATCAATTCCTGAGTTGACTAAATATTATATAATTTCATCCCATGTCATCATATTACCAAAAACATGCACTTAAATAGTCAAAATTTAATTGAGGGATTAGATTTCATTACTCATAGTGTGGACATGAACATTCTATCTTGGTTAATCAAATCAATTTATTAGACTTCTTTCATTAACAATTAAACAAATTCTCTAATCACAATAGTTAGGTATCAAAGTTTAAAACCTAATAGGTATGTAACCAATTATATAGAATCTTGTAAAAGGATACATATAAAATTATAACTTATGTGACATGAGGTAAACTTATATTACAATCGATGAGGTATACATTAGGCAAGACAATCTGAATATAGGTGTCTGCCTAATAGAAGTTTCTCAAAGACTCAAGAGGGAGTGAATCGATTTCTTCAAAAAAAAATAGACCTAGAATCACCCTCTTAAAATTATTAAAAATATATCCTAGTACTAACAAAAAAATATGTAGTGTAAATTAATTTCAATTAGTATGAGAATGGTAGGGGATAATTGTAGTGTTTTAGGGCACAATGATCCACTAGTCCACTCAAAAAACACTCCATCTGCAAGATTATTTATTTTCTTTATACCATCTCATTTTAAGGGGATTCTCCACTGATAACAAGAAGATATAATTTGGTATAATTCCCAATATATTCTTCCATGATTCTACTTGAAATTATTATACACAACCCCCATTCACAAACAATGAAATGAGTGTACACCTATAGCATCAATGAAAATATGTATAGAAAAGAGTTACATTTTAACTTATATTTTCAATCAAAAACTAATAGATGATTGATATTATTCAATGAAATATTAGACTTGAAATACTGATAATTCCCAACTAGGATCATTGTATCACTGGGAGGGGGTCAATCAATGATATATTACTTCTCAATGTATATTTTTTTTGAAACAATATTTTCTTGCTATAAAATATTTATCACTTTTCTAAAAGAGTAAAACATTCATACATTAATAGGAACACAATTAGTTTCAAGGTTCAATTCTCAATAATAGTAGCTTCATCCATGGTATGGTTTTGAAATAATCTAATATAACTTAATTCCCAAGAAAAAAATCCTTCTGTGTGGATACAAACATGTAGGATATATCCTTACACTGACGTATAAATATGATCAATACAATAGTGCATGTGATTTTTGTAGCACCAATGATGTAATGCAATTTTGTGTAACATGTAATGAAAACATCACCTATTGGTTCAAAAAAACGTTACCATGTTTCCTTATCAACTTCTTCTAATGTAATTATTCAAAACATAAATATTCACTTTCCTACCAAGAAAGAAGTAATAACATCATTTTTGGGCTTTATACAAAGACTTGGTCTGATAGATCAAACTAATTATTCTGTATAATAAATAAATATAGAAAATAGGTAAGAAAAATAAAACCATAGAAGCAATTATAAATTTCATCAAACATTCCTCAGAAATCTACTTTTGTTTTCTCAATCTAATCTGGTAACTTTAGGCATTTTCCTTCTTATACTACATTTTTCAAATAAAATTACCCAAGAATAATCATTTTGAAAAAAATGTTCTCTCAAAAAATTCAACTCTACCTCTCTTTACATGTGAGTTGTACCCTATAGTATGAAAGTGAAAAATACATAATAATATTTATAGGTGTTCCAATAGTGGTATGGTCGTGAAACAACATTCATTTTCCTACATAACTATATTCCCCAAAATTGAATTTAAAATTCATTTCAAATACATATTTGACTTATTCATTTAATCCCATATATTATTTATTCTTCTTGAGACTTCTTGAATCTTATACCAATTTCAATCTTCTTAAAAAAATTTAACCATTCTTCAGCTGATTCCAAGGTAATTTTTATTCTCTTTATTACAAGTTAATCCTCTGTTCACTCAAATTTTCATAACCCACGTTCAAATTAAATAATAACTAATTAAATACCATTAAAATTCTCTATACCAATTGAAATAAATCAACTTTGAATCCATTCTTCTAAAAAAATTGTTTCAACTTCTAAAGTTACCATCACCTCTTATGACAGAACTTTAGGAAAACCCACTGGACAACACACTGTGATGTCTTTAATACAAACCCTTGTTATTGTTTTTGTGAGAATAATGATCTTGTATCTAATGAATTATTGATCCCTTACTACATCCTATATATTAATCTCTAACTCACTCTGATGGATAAGTTTCTATTTTAGGCTGATGAGTCGGTATGACTTTTAGTATGATGGCTCTTGTCCCAATTTTAATACAACCAGTATTTATTTTGTCTTATGAAAATGGTTGAATACATTTTTGATCTTCATATGATTTAATGGTCCCAAAAAATCCCAGTTTTTCATATTAAAATGTTCCAATAATCTCTTCTTACTGATCTACTTCATCAAATCAATTTGGTTCTACCTCTAATAGATTGGTGGCACCTAGAATCCGATGGACCGGTGTCAATAAAAAATTATTTTCTTTCCTACTTCCAAAATAATGAAATATCCTATTGAAAGAGATAATATTATATTAATTTTTTATATTTTTATCAATGATTTATTCCCTTCCAATTTATCAATTTGAGTTTATTTTCCTGAATTATGTAAGGCTGTTGAGTTTTTGGCTAAAATGTGAAATGTTAATAATTGTGTAATTTTAACAGATTTTAATGCATTAATATCTAGATCATATCATATAAATTATAAAAAAATTAAAGTTATTTTTTTAGGATTTCTCTGTTTGTGGGATTTGAATATTTTTTATAAAACATAATTTTTTTCCAGGATCTAAAGGCGCGAATAAATTAATCAATTTGGAAAATCATTATGGCCGATAGAGTGGACACCACCACTGTAAAGGAAAAATAAATTGGGATACACACCTCCAAATAAAGTAATTATAGTTTTATTGGTAAGAGGACTTGAAGGTATATTTTTACATTAAATTTTATAGAGTTATTATCTCATTATGGAATCTATTTGATGCTCAACATTGATGTAATATTTGGGGAATCATTTTCTATAAAACGTTTTACTTGTTAATTATTCCATAACTACTGTTTTATGATTCAAATAAATTTTATATTTTAAGGGGTGATAGGAAATTCAATTTGGAAAAACCAAAGAAGGTAATTGGCCATGTTTTAGACATATGGTGGATGAAACATGTGAGATATTTCAGAGGACATATTTTAGAGGGTACACTAGTTCACCCATTTCTTTTCTCCTTTTCTTTTAATTTTAAATATTTTTTAATTTATATTTATTATAAATATAATTTTAATTTAGTAAATTTTAAATAAAATATAATTCATTCATATATTTTATTTTAGAGTCTCCTTCCATACACCCTTTTTATTCTTCTCCATCTTATTCACCCTTCTTTTCTTATTTTCTTCTTCTTCTTCTTATATTTTTATGTCATGCTTTCATGTGTCTATTTTTATTCTTATTCTTTTCTCAAAAAAAATATTTTAATTTCTTTTATTTTATTATCTTTAATTTTCATTCTACTATGACCCATTGCCGTAATAAATTAGGGGTTAAATTGAGGCTTGGCATAGGGGATGTAAGTGGAAATTAAATTCATTTTGTACGTAAATTATTATGTTTAATTATGTTTTTGATCAGAAACAGTGATGTGAAAAGGTATGGAGGTCATCCACCATGAAACTAAGGACAAACTCATTTATATTATTTTATTAAATATATTCTGACCCTTTTACCAAATACAATATCTTTATATTATGTAGTTGATCCATTCATTAGATGAAATGATGTACGATGGATCCATGTCTTAGGAGATGTCACACTATCAATTGAGGTGTTTCTTCAAACATGATTATAAAAGGTGGTGGAATTTATATTTTGTTGTAATTAAATATTTCACACCACTAAATAAAATAATTGAAATTTTTGAATGAGATCTTAGAATTGAATTGTCGAATTTAATCTAAACACAAACAAAGAGAATGAAAGAACCCATGAACCGAACCACATAATCCATGTTCTTTATTTACAAATATCATTACTTCATTTCATGTTAGTATATGTTTTATAATTTCATTTTCCTTATAAATTTCATTTTATTCATAGAATAAGTATAAAAATAAAAAAAATTGTTTAGGTGAATTAGATTAAATGAGTGAACAACTGAGAAAGCACCTCAAGTGAGATGACGTTGGTCATCCTCTATACTGCATTAGGAAAATAATTTTTCTCCCATGCCATATGATAGGTGTGTTTCATCTCTTTAATGTGTCTTTCATTGAATCATAAAATCTAATGGATCATTCAATCAGTGGTTCAACAAAATATTGACTTCAGCAACTCCAACCATCCAATATTTTCTTCCTCCACAAAAATCTACTTGTATTACGTATTCTTCATGACTTTGTAAAAAATAAGATTGAAATAGAATCTTCTGACATAAATTGAAACTTAATATGACTTCCCATCCTTCCATTATCTTCTGTCATTCCAACCAGACCTCAATCTATTTGGAAGCACTTGGAATGACTCAAAAGTCTTTTCTCACCATTAGTCATAAGGATATAGTTAAAAGTTTCTTAGGAAACTTATTATATTAGAGAATTAATTGAATAGAAAATCATTATCATATTTTGTGTCGATTCATTTATACTCTGATAACATTTATCCTATCAATCAACATATTAATTCCAGACCCAAGGTGAATCCAAAAAACATCTTCTTCTAGGAAAAATTCTTCATGAACTGATGAAATTTCTTAATCATTTTTCATCTAATATTCTTAGTCTGGTTATTTATTTTTCAAATTCCAAAACATAAAAAGTAAGGTTATTTATTTTCATAGAAGAAAAAGACAAAAATATCCCTTTAGACTTCTTTTAGTATCCAAGAACCAGTTCAAGAAATACTAGTCCCAACAATCCCCCAATTTGTATTTTGTTATCAACCAAGGATCATAATTCACAAAACATTGTTTCCTCACTTAATGGATTAATTATCAACAATTATAATCCAACATGAGATAAAACATTATATTAAAAAATATTTAACGAAAAAACATCCATTTTTTTCAATAGTAGTGAATTTCAAAACTTCTTCAACATTAAAAAAATCATCAACCGTTTAAAAAGTTATTCACTTTCTTGTGGATACAAGATTCCTACGCACATCAAAAAACTAATTGAACATTTCACACACTTACATGTTGTGTTCATAGCTTACCCTCAACTTCTGATACATACATCATTCCTTAAATGGTTTACCACATATCAATGTATTTATTTATGAAACTATTCTCCGCTTCAAAACATTATCCAGTGACTAGATGAGATATGGGAATGAAAAACATACCAAAACCTTAAATAGAATGATGTTTTAAGCCAATGTTCATACTTAATTTTAAAAAAATAATCCTCTATTAAAGCTTTTGTGAATATTTATGCAACTTTTTTCAAGGTAGGAATATACTATGGTTTTAATAAATTTTTATTCAAATTCTCTTTGATGAAGTTATATTTTAAATCAATATGTTTTGAATGAGAATGTTATGATTGATTTATTGTATAGTTTATTGAACTCTGACTATAAAAAACTAAGAGAAAGGAAAACATCACTTAAATAAGATATTCTTTTAACTGAGACTTCATCCAAATTGTTGGTGTTCTGTCTTGAGTGGAAAAAATATATGCAGCTTCATCCATGCTAAGAGTAAAATAATTCTATTTCTTAATATTCTAAATTACACAAAATTCCCCTAGAAAGAAAAGTATACCTATAATGGAAATTCTATCATTAATAATTCCTTCTCAATAAATATCAGTATACCCAAACAAATAAATTCATTCTAAGCTATTATAACTTATTGAAAAAAAATTTGACATTGATATATCTCATAATTATTTTCCCTTACAATAGACATGATTCTTTTAGATCACTTTGGAATATTTAACATCGGGTAACAACTTAAAAATTTTCTATTTTTATGTTATTCAAATAAAAAACCATCCAATTGGCTTTCAAAACTATTTTTAGTCAACTTCCATACCTTTTAATCTTTAATCAACTTGGTTTAAAAATAAATTAGAGTTGAAACAGGTTTCAAATTTTCCTTTCTAGACTTCTTATGAAGTTCCTTAGAATAATTTTATTGAGAAATAAATATGTATTTCTTCTTTGTAACATTTTAACTAAATAAATTATTTCATTTCACCCAACATGGACATTTCTAAAAAATCTTTATCTCTTCGTAAAACCTTTCACAAGATAATTCATCATTTCAAGAAAAGATAATGACATCAATATGTAAAATAAAAATAATTGAAATATTATGACTTTTTTTGATGAACATATTATTATCAACCCTTACTTTCATAAAATAAAACCTTATTAGAAAGAATCTAATTTGGAATACCATCCCCTTATAGCACTCTTTATTACATACAAGGATTTATTCAACTTTCACACATAACGTTTTTCCTTTCCAACAACAAATTCACATGGTTGTTCAATATAAAATTTTTAATCGTGTTATCCATTCCAAAATTTCAACTTCACGTCCATATAATATATTTCATGAATTAATTATGAAGAAATAAAAAAGATAGATTAAAATTTCTTATAACCCTTCCACTGGAACATTAGTCTCATCAACATCAATGACTTCAATTCGTAACTAACCATTACAAACTAAAATTTATTTTTTTTTCTTATCACTTCACCATATTCATTCATATTGTTTTAGAATATAAAATTTATTCCAATAAAATTTATTAATTTGGTTTAGTTATGATTTCCCAAGTACTATTCTTCTCAATTTGATCCAAATATCCATTCATAGTTCAATCCATTGTGGATGATCCAAAGCTTCATTAACATATTTCCAATCAACATTGAATACAAAAAATTATATTTAATAACATTAAAAAATTTGATATTTGAAACTTTTGGTGTTGATTTCCAATTATGTTTTGAGCTTCCACTTGAATTCTCAGGCTCAGATGCGACGTTAAAAATTCTTCCTTGCCAAAAAGAAACTGATTCTAATTATTGTTCTTGCATAGGATTAAAATTGTTTGCATCCTCATCATATCTCTTAATAAAAAAATTTATTCATCTTAATCTTCCTCATCTATATATTTTGGTGACATATCTTCCCCAGAATTCTCAATAACATTCATATCAATAGATTCATCTAATCATTATGTGACTTTTTTGAAACATGTATATCTTATTACATCCTGAGCATGGACAAAAAGACTCCATATTCACCTCTATGGTCAAACTTCCGAAGGTTTCCGACTTTGTCTTTATTATCTAGGGACTCCCACAAACAAATAAATGTTTAAAACAAGGATTTATGTCATAAAAATTTTCATGTGGATTCATATAAGAATTTTTGCTATAAAAATAATATTTCTAAATATAAATAGATATGCTCGTATCTTTCCACACAAATTAATGAGAAATACCATGTTCAAGTAACATAGTATGCCCCATTTCGACTAAACTACTATTATTCCATTCTATGAGACCACTTTGTTGTGGTGTGTATGGTGCACTGAAAACATGTTGAATTAAATGTTTTTCAAGTTATCTTTTTAAATCATCATCCATCTACTCACCACTATTATCTATTCTAAAATTATTTATAGAAAACCAACATTACTACTCAGCTCTTCTCCAAGAATATTTACACATACTTAGAGCATATTACTTTTGATTAAAATAAATAACACAAGTAATATGAGTAAAATAATGAATTTAATTAATTAATTACTTATCTATGAAATTTTATTTTTTCCTCATTGTCTCGTAAATCTCAAAATGAATAAGTTTCAGGAGTCATGGTGAACTAATATTGAATTTCGTATACATAGAGTATTTAATCATCCCATTATAATAAATTATGAAATTCCAATATCTTCTTGTTGACATATTAAGAATACCATGTAAATTATCTCACATTGATAACTTGATCAAGTTTCTCTGAAACATAATGCTCAAAATTTTATGCCACAACTAATTTTCGTCTATCATGATTTTGTTACATGAGTTCTGAGCTTCACCAACATTGAACAAGTTTCCTTGTGTATGTTGGTATCTTATAAAAACATTACCATATTTCTCTCTTTAAATAATAATCCCATATTTTATAAAAATAAAACTTTATTAACTTTATCATAATTTTTTTAAACACTAATCATGTTTTTTAACCCATCAATAAACAAAGATTTCATGGATTTCAATTTTTCTTCCCAAATAATAGTGGATCCTACACCTTTCATTCTGAGGGATTCGTTATTTCTAAACATTATAGTTCCTTCTATGAAATTGATCACATTATTCATCAATTTCAAATATAATTTATTTTTAGAAAAACATGCACTATCCAAGATCCTTGTTTGTTCTCCTTTTTTAGCATTGAGTTAGGTTTCTACAACAAGATCTTTTTTCCTTTGTCATTCTTCACATACCGCCTCTGAGAATTTTTTATTAAAATTTTGTTCTATTGGTAACAAAATAATACATCGTTTTTCAATATATCATGATTGTTAAAATCATTCACAAAATGTTCCCAATTGTTGGAATCATTTTTATCTTTCAAAACATCATACTCAAATGTCTTCCTTTGAAACAATTGACTCTCCTTTGAGATATACCTTCTATAACTTTTGGAATAATTGTAGTATTTTTTACTGAACCAACACATATTTTTTATGACCAAATCCTCAAAAAAACCACTAGGTCCAATAACAATAATAATTTCCACTATTGCATCCACACTATCTGTATTTGTGAACATGTTTCTCAATAACATTTTTTTTCTTTCACGTCTTGTCATTGTTGAGCCTCAAACGTTATCCCATCAACAGAAATCTTTTAATTCAGTTCATATTTTTTCCCAACCATATCAAAAGTAGTGGTGGGAAAAAAAAAATTGGACTCTAAAATTTTATAAAATTCTTAATTTCAGAAAAATTTTGGTTTGGACACATACACAACATTCCCAGATTTATTCTTCTTAGGGACATCATCATTTTTCTCTCCAACCATTATTGGTAAATTTTGATTTTTTCCCATGTTCGGCCTTTATTGAACTTTCAAAAACATCAGATATAGAATTATTGAAACTTGTAACTCCCTAAACATCTTTAGAAAACTTTTTTTTGATAAGTAACAACTCTTCAACTCTTACTTTCAACTTTACATCCAGATGTTCATTCAGATTCCTTTCCGTCTCTAGAGATTTCTTTAGAAAATAAATCTCTTCAAGTTACGTATATTTAACATCAGGAAGATATTATTGATTTTTACTATAAAATTTCCCTTCTTAAACTTCTTGGTCTCTATGTCATGTCTAATAGTATTTCTTAGACATTCTTTCAGTTCCCTCTTCAGAAGAAATTCAAAATCTATCACATTATCTTCAGAACTACTACTTCCAAACTCTTCATGATTAACTATTACAATGTAATCACATTCTCTAAAAACTTATATAAAATTTTCAGACCCATATTCTCTATCTTCCACTTCATCATCTTTACAAAAAAAATATTCTCCTTTTGGATGTGGAGAACCTTTTATCCTTACCCTTTAAAAAAATTTATACATATCACCATATTTCATCCCAGGTTTTCTTATACTCAATTCACCTTCATCATTGTCTTCTTCATTATTTTTTCAAGGCCAACTAGCAGCAATGTATAGAATAGGTCCACATTCAAAAAAATTAACAGGAAGTTTTTATTTATACATTAATGTACCTATTTTTACATTTTTAGATAAAAATGATAAAATATCATCAATATTGTTACATACCTCATTTTTTGAATCAGAGTCAGTGACTTCTTCTTCAATAATATACATAGACATTCATTTCTCAGGAGCCTTGAAGAAAATTTCTTGATCAACTTTTACGTTTACTATCATAACATTCTCCCTTCTCATTTCATATGTAAAGAGAGTAATATTGATATCATTCAAAGATATAGTTTTTGGAAAATTATCTTTTAATGATGAATCATTGGCATTAAATTTGTTATGAAGAATTCTCACTATCTTTTCAACAATAGTTGATTCTTCCAACTTTTAAGCATGACATCTTATTCTATTAACAATATCATTCACCTTTGTAAATAAGTTGCCAATATATTCATACTATCCCATTTTGTGATATTTACACTTCATCCTCCTGGGTTGTAACTTTTCCTTATTCACCATTGTATTTCCTTCTTAATTTTTTTCAAATTTTCCCAGAAAAATTTATTAGTAGCAACTCCCTTCACTCTTAGAAATTCCCCTTTGGAAAGTCATAAGAGTAAATAATTCTTAGATCCCCCATCATTAACCATATTATTATTTTTCACATGTTTTAGCATAAATATTTCATCAATAGGAGGAAAACCATCTGTTGCTGCTTCCAAAAAATCATTCCCAACACTACGGGAAAAATCAATATTTGCGACGGGTTATTTGCGACAGGGATTATTCCCGTCGCAAATAACCCGTCAAGGAAGTTATTTGCGACGGGGAAGTTTTCCCGTCACAAATAACCAATTATTTGTGACGGGGTTTCTTCTCTCATCGCAAATAGTTTGGCGCGACTTGCGCGCCAAACCGCGCGAATATTATTTGGTACCGGGTGATGTCTCCCATCGCAAACAGTTTGGAGCGACATGCGCGCCAAACCGCGTGGTTTACGCGCCATACCGGGGAAGGGTATTTGCGACGGTACCCATCACAAATACCCGGCGGTAGATAATAGCATTTTTGCTACGGGATGTCGTCCCATTGCAGAAAGAGTGTCGGCAGCAACTATTTCTGACGGGTCCCGTCGCAAATACCCTTTTAACCACCGAAAGTAATTAATGTGGGGGAGGGTATTTGCGACGGGGCCCTTCGCAATTACCACTATTTGCGACGGTATCCCGCCGCAACTAATCTAACCTATATATACCCCCACCCGTTTTTTTTTTCAAATCACTCGGATCTTCCTCTCCCACTCTCTTCATTTTTCAGTTTCAATGAAGAAATTTACTTTACTTGAAATTTTTTAGACGAGAGCAATTTGAAGGCGCCAATACCTTTAGAATATCAAAGTTTTAGGTATTTATATTTTATTTTATTTTTTATTATTTTTTCATATTAATTTTAATTGTGGTTTATTAGTTGTAATTAAATTACATTTCAATTGATTTTTATTTATATTTATTTTTACTAAGAAATTGATATTTTTAGTGATAATTATAAATAATTAGTCATAATTAGTAATAATTAGATATAATTAGTAATAATTAGATATAATTAGATATAATTAGTAAATATTAGATATAATTAGTTATAAATAGATATAATTGTTAATAAATAGATATAATTAGCAATAAATAGATATAATTAGCAATAAATAGATATAATTATCAATAAAGAGATATAGTTAGCAATAAAGATATATAATTTGCAATAAATAGATATAATTAGCAATAAATAAATATAATTAGAAATAAATTGATATAATTAGATATAATTAGATATAGTTAGATATAATTAGTAATAATTAGACATAATTAGTAATAAATAGTAATAATTAGATATAATTAGTAATAATTAGATATAATTAGTAATAATTAGATATAACTAGTAATAATTAGATATCAATAGTAATAAATAGACATGAATAGTAATAAATAGATATGAATAGTAATAAGTAGATATAAATAGTAATAAATAGATATAATTTGTAATAAATACATATAATTTGTAATAAATAGATATAATTTGTAATAGATAGATATAATTTGTAATAAATAGATATAATTAGGAACAAATAGATATAATTAGGAACAAATAGATATAATTAGCTATAAATAGATATAATTAGCTTTAATTAGTAATAATTATCTATAATTATTAATAATTAGTAATAATTAGTAATAATTACATATAATTAGATATAATTAGATATAATTAGATATAATTACTAATAATTAGATATAATTAGTAATAATTAGTAATAATTAGTAATAATTAGATATAATTAGGAATAAAAATATATAATTAAGAATAAATAGATATAATTAGAAATAAATAGATATAATTAGTAATAATAAGTAATAATTAGTAATAATTAGTAATAATTAGTAATATTTAGTAATAATTTGTAAAAATTAGTAATTATTAGTAATAATTAGATATAATTGGTAATAATTAGTAATAGTTAGTAATAATTATTAATAATTAGTAATAATTAGTAATAATTCGATATAATTAGTAATAATTAGTAATAATTAAATATAATTATATATAATTATATATAATTATATATAATTATATATAATTAGATATAATTAGATATAATTAGTTAAAATTAGATATAATTAGATAGAATTAGTAATAATTAGATATAAATACATATAATTAGATATAATTTGTAATAATTAGATATTATTAGATATAATTAGTAATAATTAGTAATAATTAGTAATAATTTGTAATAATTAGTAATATTTCATAATAATTAGTAACAATTAGTATTAATTAGTAATAATTAGTTATAATTAGTAATAATAAGTAATAATTATTAATAATTAGTAATAGTTAGTAATAATTAGTAATAATTAGGAACAATTAGTAATAATTAGTAATTAAAAAATTATATTATCAATATTTACGAAAAAATATTGATATTATTAAAATAAAAAAAAAATTATAAAATATTAAAATTATCAATATTCACAACATGCTTTGCTCTATTCTTAACATGTTCAAATCTCTAAGGGTCGCCAATTTTCAGGTCATGCACAATAATTAGTAATCATTATTAATAATTAGTAATAATTAGTAATAATTAGATATAATTAGTAATAATTAGTAATAATTAGTATTAATTAGTAATAAATTGTAATAATTTGTAATAATTAGGAATAATTAGTAATAATTAGTAATAATTAGTAATAATTAGATATAATTAGTAATAATTAGTAATAATTAGTAATAATTAGTAATAATTAGATTCAATTAGTAATAATTTTTAATAATTTTTAATAATTAGTAATAATTAGATATAAATACATATAATTAGATATAATTAGATATAATTAGTAATAATTAGTAATAATTAGTAATAATTAGTAATAATTAGTAATAATTAGTAATAATTAGTAATAATTAGTAATAATTAGTAATAATTAGTAATAATTAGTACTAATTAGCAGTAATTAGTAGTAATTAGTAATAATTAGTAATAATTAGTAATAATTAGTAATAATTACTAATAATTAGTAATAATTATTAATAATTAGTAATAATTAGTAATAATTAGTCATAATTAGTAATAAAAAATTACAATATCAATATTTACGAAAAAACAATTTTAATATTATTAAAACAATAAAAAAATTTGTAAAATATTAAAATTATCAATATTCGCAAAAGGCATTGCTCTATTCTTAACATGTTCAAATCTCAAAGGGTTACCAATTGTTAGGTCATGTGCAATAAAAATTTTGTGTCAGCCATTTCCAATGTAAATTCTATAATTGTCCTTGCATGGTTGATCACCTCGCTAGTAGCGTTGCAATAGGACAGCCCAAGTCATGCCCTTCTCATCTATAAGAATTATCTCAAAAGACCCTTTATAGAGACCATTATTCCTTGAAAATTTACAGGAAAGATACTGATATCCCCTCATATTTTTAAGGAAGAATGATCTATATAAAGGGTCATGTGAGATGATTCTTAGAGATGAGAACGACATTACTTTGGCCGCCCTATTGCAACACTACTTGCGAGGTGATCAACAATGCAAGTACAGTTATAGAGTTTACATTGGACATGGCTGATAGAAACTTTTTATTGTGCATGACCTGACAATTGGCGACCCTTTGAGATTTGAACATGTTAAGAATAAAGGAAATTCTATTGCGAATGTTGATAATTTTAATATTTTATAAATTTTTTATTTTTTAATAATATTAATATTGTTTTTCTAAAATATTGATAATATAATTTTTTTATTAGTAATAATTAGTAAACTAAATCTGCTTGTATAATGAAGGGAAAATTTGTATCATCTCCACAATGATGATTACCAAATTTCCTTTCATTATTCAAGCAGTTTTCATTTTTCTATGTGTTGTTAAGTATTGCTAAATAAGTAATAAATAATAATAATTAGTAATAAATTGTAATAATTAGTATTAATAAATTGTTTTTTCAGATAGTGTTTTTATAGTTTCAAATTATTCAAAAACAGTGATGATTTTATATTTTATGTAGAAAAATATGGAACAAGGAAGTCGACATCAGTCATTATTAGATGATCATGCTTGGATAAATAAACACAGATATAAAAATGGTTCTGTTTTAAATCCTGTATATATTTAGGGTGTTGTAGCTTTATTAGAATTTTCATCATCAAAACTAGAATATGTTTTAGAAGGCACAATTAAGTGTCCTTGTAAAAAATGTGCTCTTAGAACATTTGACACATTTGATAAGGTTTGAGGAAATCTCTTTCGATTTGGTTTTCAACCAGATTATGTTTTTTGGTATCAACATGGTGAACACAGTTCCAAAGAAGATCCTAATAACTTGATTCTCGATCCATCACGGTTTCAAAATTTAGTACATGATTTTGTAGGTCCATCTATGCAACAAACTAAAACTCATAATGATTTTGATTTAACTCATGACTTGGCACCTTCTAAATTTTATAAGTTGTTGAGGTCTGCTGAGGATGCATTATATCCTAGTTACAAGATAAGAAAACTAGAAGTGGTTGCAAAATTTTTGGCTATTAAATAAGATAATGCAATGTCAAACAACTTTTTTGATCAGATATTTTCTTTTGTTAAAACACTATTACCTAAAGGAAATGTGTTGCCTACAAATTACGTTGAGAGTAAGATGTTGATTTTTAATATGGGCATCAGTTATCGGAAGATTAATTCATGTCCAAATGATTACATATTATATTCTGGTGAAAATGATTCATTGGATAGTTGTCCCACATCTGGAAAATCAATGTATAAAGAAGCTCAACCAGGGAAGTCTAGATCGATTCTAGTAAAATAGTTGAGTTATTTCCCCCTTACACCCAAGTTGTAGCGTTTATTTATTTCTCGGAACACAGTGTCAATGATGTCATGGCACAAAACCAAAATTTCAACTGATAAAAGCTTGAACCATCCATCTAATGGTGATTCATGGAAACATTTTGACCGTCTGCATCCTTCTTCTTCTATAGAAGCCCGAAACGTGTAATTGGGTCTTTCTACTGATGGTTTATGTCTGTTCGGTTCTTATGGTTATCAGTATTCATGTTGGCCTGTCTTTATAAATCTGTACAATTTGCCTCCATGGATGTTGATGAAGGTGCCTTATATCTTTTTGACTCTATTAATCCCAGGACATTTGAAAATGAATATCGATGTTAATTTGAAACCATTGATTGATGAGTTAAATACATTATGGAGTGATGGTGTTAATAAAAATGATGTTGTTGCGAAACAAAATTTCATATTAAAATCTGCATTAATGTGGATGATTAGTGACTTTCTGGCATATGGCATGTTATCTGGTTGGATTACACATGGTATGAAATCATGTCCTTACTATATGAATGAAAACAAAGCCTTTATGCTCGTCAAAGGAAAAAAAACTTTCTATTTTGATTGTCACCGTAGATTTATTCCAACCGATCATCCTTTTCGGAGGAACGAATCTCATTTCAGAAAAGGTACAATTGAAAGGGATGAACCTCCAAAGATGATCTTAGGTACAGAGTTTAAATCAGTTGTATTTTCATTACCCCCATAACATTTGGACCAATAGTAAACCAACAGAAAATTCATGGCTTTGGGAAAGAACATAATTGTATAAAACAGATAACTTTTTGGGATCTTTCGTATTGGTCTGATTTGTTGTTCCGCCACATGTTGGATGTTATGCATACTGAGAAGAACTATTTTGATAATTTATTTTATATTGTTTTGGATACACCAAGTAAGACCAAAGATACTGTAAAGGAACGATTAGATCTTTCCAAAATTTCCAGGAGACTAGAAATTGAACTATTTGAAAATATCATATCACAAATGTTAATGAAGCCAAAAGAAGCTTATACACAGTCCAAAGAGAGTCACTTATTATTTTTTCAGTGGATTGCATATTTGAGACTTCTAGATGGCTATGCTTCCAATTTGGGTAGATGTATTAAGAGTGGTTATATTACTAGATTAAAAATTCATGATTGTCATGTTATAATTTTAAGACTTATGCCGATTGGATTCAGAGGTTTGTTGAATTCAATGATTTGGGATTCGATAACTGACATATCATATTTTTTTCGAGACATTTGTGCAGCGACAACAGACTACGATGTGCTAAGAAAAATGTAAAAACATGTTGTTGAAATTATATCTAAACTGGAAAAAATATTTCCACCAGCTTTCTTTGACTCAATGGAACATCTGATATTACATTTTCCACATGAAGCTAAATTCGGAGGTCTAGTATAGTTTCGATGGATGTACCCTTTCGAGAGATGCATGTATAAATTGAAGAAAAAAGTATGTAACAAAGCATCAGCGGAAGGCTCAATTGCTGAAACTTATTTGCAAGAGGAAATTTCTTTTTTCTGCAGTCATTATTTTTAATCTCAATATCCCTCAAAACACAATCGGATGGGATGAAACGCGGGGAATGTTAATAAAAAAATTGAAAATCAATTAACATTTTCTATTCTGCCAAATCTTTGTTTTGGTGGAGTTCATGAACGATGGCTTTCAAATGATAAACATCACAGAGCTCGTACAGACGTTCTTCTCAACTATAAAGAAATGACATCATTTGTCTTGTGAGTGCTTCTATCACTTATTCTATAATTTATGTTACAGTATTTAAACTTATTTTATTTGTAGGATATATTATAATCATATCAAGAAACAACTACCACAAATTATAGCAGCGGCTCTTGAATAACACAGACAAAAAAAATTCTCAATGGTTTCAAAAACTGGTAACATAAATTTTTGATGGTTTAATATCAATTTCATTTATTCTTTATTATATTGATAATTGTTTTACAAATTTTTAGGTGTCTCAATATGCTGAAAAAATTTATAAGCAATAGGGTATATTGAGTAACCCACCATCCAAAATGGTTAAATCTTATAATGAATATGTGGTGAATGGTTTTTGATTTCATACACATACATATGGGGAATCAAAAAAACAATGAAAAGTGGAGTTTTCTTGAGAGGATCACATCACAGAGAAACTGAATTTGACTTGTATGTCATTTTGGATGAAATTATTTAGCTGTGTTATCTAGGACAGAAATATATAACAATGTTTAAATGTCGGTGGTTGGATACTGAGAGAGGCTTGTGTGTTCATCCGACTCATGGAATCGTCGATATTAAATATAAAATCCTTCTTGCAGTAAATGAACAATTTTTACTGGCTCAACAAGAACATAAAATTTATTTTTCAAAGTACTGTGCTACTTCAAGAGATTTGAGCGATTGGTGGAGCATAATAAAAATGAAATCTTGGGAAAATCAGTTTACTCAAAATGAATGTGGTTTCGCTAAACAGGAAAGAATTGAAATTTTTCAAGAGGCTGCTCAAAATCTATCTGATTCACAAAGAGAAGTGAATATCGATGATGACACCCCACAATTAAGGATCGATGGTGATGAAGATGTTAATGATGTTACAAATGAATTTGAAATGAAAAAAGATGCTAAAACTGAAAATCATATGGATATTGATGATGCTGATGAGGAAGATGAAGACATTGACATTGATAGCTATTGAGAAGAGGATGAAGATGAACATTGACACAGTTAAATAATGGTTATAATCATAACTAATATATATCTATATATATATAGTTATTTTCAACTATCTGCTAACAAAAATCATTTTGTGTATTAGATGGTCTCTGATCTATTGTGTGAGTTAGAGGAGGCTGAGCTACCTTTGGATGATGGGGATGTGGGATCATCTGACCCTCAGCCTACTGGTGGTTCAGGAGGTACGCGCAGGGGGTGTGGTCTTGCGCGACTGATGAGTCCTAGCCCTATTCCTGAGCGACATCCACGTCTTGGCTTCGATCCACGCACACGGAGGGATGGTAACCTATATATTTTAGTTATATTTCATTAATTTATTTATATATATACTAATTAATTGATTATTTATTCCTTTTTCACAGATTTGAGTATGTAGCTATTGGACAGGGGAGCGCTATCTTGTGTAATTATTTTTCTCAGCCATGGATCACATGGGAACAGATTCCCGTTGATGTGTGACGCAACATGTTCCATCATTGGCTGGTATGTAAATAAATAATATTTATTTTGAAATTTATTTTCATAACAACTTGATATAATAAATTATTTGTAGGGTTTATGGTGTCCTATCGAAGATAGCATGTGCGATGCTATTCACGCGGAATGGTAGGTTTCTATGCGTGACTGTTTCTATCAGTTTTTGCGCAATTTGAGAAGGACAACCATTAAGAAAGAAGAAGTGACAGAATTTGATGAGTTGTGTAGAGTCCACTGACCAGAGTACATTTCATCTCACTTTTGGGATGGATTATGTTTACAATGCTTGGGCGGTGTATTTCAGAGGAGATCTTCGGTGGGACGACAGAACCTGGGGAGGCAGGACGTGACTCATCGAGCTAGTAGTCGTACATTCAGTTCGCATAGAGAGAAACTGGTAATTATATTTTTTAAATATTTTATATAACTTTAAATATAAACAGTTTATTTTATATTTTTGTAGCCATTCAAGCATCCCGATATTATGGAGATTGATGTTTATCGGAGGATGTATAGTGATCCAGCCACTGGAGTGATTAGAGGTGATCGTCAGCGTCATATTGTGGATAGTATTATTTTTTCAGTTTGAAAATTAACTAAATATAATAAATTCACAATTTTACTTTTAAATTGGAATTGAAGGAGTCGTATGAGGCTGCGACCTCTCAGACACAGGTTGAGGGTCAGGACGAGATGACTGAGCAGACTAGTGCTCACCATTTCGATGAGGCGGCATGGATGTAGGTGACTCAGTATGGATTTAAGTAGGGCATAGTAGTTGGTATTAGTTCTCATTTGACTCTTGGTACTTATTATGGCACTACTATGATGTCGGCGTCCAGCTCGAGAGGAGCTCGTGGAGAGGCATCATCTTCTGGATCACAGTATCAGGAGCAGTTGTGAGCTCAAGGTGAGCTTATAGTTACTTTAAAGAAGCAGCAAGAAGAGATGTGTCAGCGGCAGCAGCAGCAGGAGAAACATTACAAGGAGCAGATATATCAATGGCAGCAGTAGCAGCAGCAGTATCATGAGGAGGAGACGCATCGACGGCAGCAGTAGAATCACGAACTGATGGAGTACATGCGTCGTCTGACTCGTAGTTTAGGGATGGAGTTTCCTCCACCAGCTCCTTCAGCTCCTCCACCTCCTCCAGAAGACGACCCCCCAGTGATTTTTTTTATTTTACAAACATTGTAATTTAACATTTTAATATGAATTATTTACATTTTTTGTCTTTTTATATCGGTGGAAATATTACATAATTTAATTTTTAATATTTTTTTATTTTTTTATATTTTTTGTGAATATTGAGAGTTTTAATATTTTTTTATTTTCTTATTTTAATAATATTAATAATATTTTATTAAATATATTTTTTTAGTATTATATTTTTTAATGTTTGTTTATTTATAATAATAATAATAATAATAATAATTTATGATTTTTTTATTTATTTTTTGTAAATATTGAGAATTTTAATATTTTCTATTTTTTAAATAATAGTAATATCATTTTTTCATTAATCATAATTTAATTAAATTTATTTTTTTAAAAATTAATTTATTATTTGCGACGGGAGCTTTTGCGATGGGACCACGTCGAAAATAGTTTAACTAAATATTTTTAAAAACATATTTCTGATGGGAATACTTTCCCGTAACAAATACCTTGTTGCGACGGGCCCATTGCAGAACGTTATATATATATATATATATTCGACGGGGCAAGGGCCCATTGCAAAAACTATTTGCGACGGGCCCGTCGTGAAAAAGTTTTTGTATATATAATACATATAATCGGAGACTTATTTGCGATGGCGATATTTCTCATCGCAAATATGATTATTTGCGAAGGGCCTGTCGCAAATAATGGTATTTTTTACAGCGTTTTCTACAAAGTTCTATTTGCGACGGGACCCCGTTGCTAAAGCTTATTTGCGACGGGATCTCATCGAAAATAACCCGTCTCAAATACAAAGAATTCCAGTAGTGCAAGAGATATATGAAATGAAAATATTCAATCTTCCCAGATATGATAGTTCTTTCCATTGAAGACAAAAATCCCTTTACTATTAACACAATTAATATTTTCCAAAACAAATTATCTAAAAAAATCAGAAAAGTGTAAATTAAGGGAACCATTCCTATGATACCAATTGAGAATGCACATCCAAGATCAATGTATCACTAAGAGGGTAGGGGTAAATCAGGGATATCTTTTTCTTTTATATTTCCTTTATTGAGAAATATCCTTCACCTACTGTTAAATATTTATCAGTTTTATAAAATAAAAACATTCAAACATCCGCATGAAAATAATTATTTACAAGTTTCAATACTCAATAATAGTAACTATGTCCTAGGCATGGTTTGAAAATAATCCAAAACCACACAATCCACCAGAAAACAAATTCTTTCATGTCGATACATGAAAGTAGGATATACCCACACACTTTTTTATCACTATGATCTATACAATAGTGCATGTGATTTTTCTAGCACTAATGATGTAATACATGTTTCTGTAATAGGTAATGGAACCTTCACTGGATGGTTCAAAACAAGTTACTATACTACCTTATCAAATTCTACATATGAAATTTTTTAAAATGAAAATGTTTATATTTATAACAAGATTTAGGTTATAAATTCACCTTTGGACTTCATATAAAGGATTATTTTGATGGATTAGTCTGATTAATTTGTTCAATAACTTATTCCAAAAAACAGATAATAAAAATAATACCCTGGAAAAAATTCTAAACCACATCAAACATTCCCTAGAATTTTACACCAGATTGCTTGATCTGATCTTGTAAATCTTGTTACAATTCTTACTTAAACAACTTCTATTTTGTAGACATCCTTATGAATTCCCAGTATAGAAACTTATTCTATGAAAACATTTAGTTCTCCCTTACTTCACTTAATAACAGTACACTATAGTCAGAAACTAAAATGTACATCCTTATATTTATAGGTTCCCCAAAAGTGTTATCAGTGAGAATCCAAATTCAATTTCCTACTTAACCAAATTTATATAAATAAAATATAAAATTAATTTCAAATAAATATTTGAATTATTTATTACTTACCAACTCTTATCAATTCAACTACAGACTTATCAAATATTATCAAAACATCCATCATATTCAAACTTTCAAATCATTCTTTATTCAGATACCACAGTCAATATAATTCTCTTCATTATGATGAATACCATTGGTTACATTTATTTTCTTAACCCAATTTAAAATTATATAAAAACTGAATACATCTCCTGGTGATTCTCTATAACAAATGAAATAAATAAACCTTTGAAACCATTATTCCATAAACATTGTTGAAACTTCTAAATATCACAGCACTTGTTTTGATAGCACTTCAACAGAACCCTCTTAATAACACATCTATTACATCTTTAATACAAACATAATTTTCTTATTTTAATTAGCCTAATGATCATAGGTATAATGACTTGTTTGAGTTAGACTATGTGAAATGGTTAAGTCTCTACCTCACTCTGATAGATCAATGTCAACACCACTCTGATAAGCTGTCCCCACTTCTTGTTTACTGACTCTTGACCTAATTGTAATAAAACCAACATTTATTTTTATTTATAAAAATGGTTGAGTATATTTTTAATCTTCTTATAATCCAGTAGTCCCATCAACTCTTAGTTTTTCTTATACAAAAATACCAAAAATCACCCCTTACTGATTTACATCATGAAATCAGTTTTATTTTACCTCTGATAGATCGGTGCACCCCACGTCTGATGGACCGATGTCAACAGAAAAATATTTTCTTTTAGACTTCCCAAACAATGAATGATCTTATGTAATGTTTATTTCTATGAATCATACAATCTGATGGATCATTCAATCATTGATTATATAAATCGTCAAAATTAGAAATTTCAACCATCTTGTATTTTCTTTCTCTAGAGAAATATACTTGTATCATGACTTCTTCATGACATTCATAACATTAATATTTGGATAGAATTATCTATCATACATTGGATGTTTCTAGGACTTCCCATCCTTCCAATATATTTTTTAACTCCAAAAAATCATCAATATTATTGGAAGCACATTGAATGAATTAACAGATTTTTATCCCATTCATTCCTAAGTCTTGGATTACACATTTCTTAGATAACTATTGATATACGATAATTAATTGAATAGTAATGAAACATATAATTTGGTATTAATTCATTCACACATTGATATGATTTCTCATACGTATCAACACCTTCATTCCATACCAAATGTGGTTCTGAAAACAATATTCTTTGAGAAAACAACTTCACCAACTGATGAACTTTATTAAGAATTTTACAGCAAATATTCTGAGTAAGGTTCTCCTTCAAGTGATTATCAAAAATTATAAAGTAAGTGATTACTTTCTTTAAAAAAATAACACAAAAATATTAGTAAAAAATTATTTGAACATCAAAAAAATATTTAACCAACTTGGTCCCAAAAAATAAATATCTAAAGGTATTTGTTTTTATGAAGATAAGGCTTGAAATCATACAATAATGAAAGGATTTTTAATCTTTTAGTATGAGTTTATAAATAAAGTATGTGATCTTGTTTTTTTCTTAGAATGTATTCTTCGGTTTTTATTTTATCTTCTTCAAATTATTTCAAATAGTTAAGGGGAAAAATATAGTACTCAAAAATTAATTCTCTAATATTTTTTAATGTAAACTTCTCAATTAATAGAAAAAATAAGGGTAGTATGTTTCTGCTAATATAGTATCCCTAGGAAATAATAAACATATTGGGAGTAAAATCATTCATTATATCTATCTTTATTCATTTGGTTAACACTGATTTTGGTAAAAAAACTAAACATCGAAGTGGAATTCACTAGAAATAGAAAAAAAGAAATAAATTTCGGAAAACTAGATTAAAATGATTGTAACTATCTAAAATATTATGCTTCATAAGTCTTAATCATTATAATACATAATTTATATATGTGTTTTTATTTTGTAAGACTTATGTATTTATTTAAGTCATTAGTATTTGACTTTCATATGGTCTCATGACTTTGTATCAATCATAAAACATTGATCCAATCATATAACATTATCATGATCATAATAATTTTTTGAGATCATAAGACACGATAATGATAAAACTACATTTCTCTAATTGTAATCCTTCATCATGATCATATGACTTCAGTCTGATTATAAGTCCTCATCATATTGTAAGACTTCTGTCTAATAATATGACATTAGCGTATTCCTTCCTTCATATTATATTCCATTACTCATTTCATAATAATTATTTGTATGTAATTATCATAAGAATATATTTTTCATATGGAATTTTCATATGAAATCAATTCCTTATATGCATTACCAAGATGTTGATATTTTGAAGAAATATTAAACATCATAAGACTTCAAACATAGCTTATAACTAGAGTGTATGATATCAACATTTAAAAAAAGTATTTATACAAAATAAAAAAGTTTATAAAAATCATTTAGAACCTTATATGATTGGTCTAAATACTTTAAAAAAATAATTTATGATAAAGATGAGGGTTTTTATAAGAATTGACACTAAAGATAATATGGGATATATTCGAACAACACTAGTGTGTCCTACAATATCCCCATTCATGATGATACAAAAAATAAAAACCCATTAAACAATAAAAATTATAGAAAATCGTTTAGAATATTTCAAAAAATTATAGATCATATTCAATTATAATATAAATCGTGTGTTTAATCCATTTTATTTTCACTATTTTGTGATATCAAAAAGAAAGTTAAAGGAATTTATATAACTCATTATATATTACACATCTAAATTATATAAATATTATTTTATATGACTAAAATGAATTATAATTTTTGAATTATCTTATATGAACATATAAAAAATAAAAATTCGATAAGAAATTAGAAATTGATTGTAAACATGAAAATATAGAGAATTAAAATTTAATAGAAAACAACACTATTAATTTATAACTAACAAAAATGTACATATCAATAAAACAATGAATGTAATAATAGTGAAACCATAAATATAAAATAAAATCAGTTTATTAGATGATGGTGTGATTAGTTTGATGGTGTATAACCCATAGGTTTAGTTTTATAAGGTTGTTTCTTAAAAGAATCCATCTAGAAAAGTTATAGTTCATGAAAATCTTGGATATAACGGTCTTGAGGGTGAAGTTCATGAAGAAATATAGATGAAATTGAATCACCTCTAATATCAAATAAATATTCCATATATTCTTCCCTATACTATCCATAATGTTGTCTCATGTTCTGTTTTTCTTGTCCTCGTCATACTATCCCAAATTATAAAAATACATCTCGGCATATAAAGTAGGTGGATTGGTTGGTATGGCTTGATCAACACTCTTATAATCAACAATCTGGTAAAATGTAAAGGATAAAAGGTGACTTAAAACTTAATATTTGTTGTTGGGGACCTATCAGGAAGAAAATGACCTAGATATCTACTATAACATAGTTAAAATAGATAATCTACACACATATATATTCACTTGATGATAGTCAATATAAAAAAACCATTGATGACTGGATATCATTCTAAAAGAATTATCCCAAAAACTATATCACCTTGATTTTGTTCTGATTTGGAATCATATTTTACCAAAAAAAATATCAAAACTACTACATAGTTTCTTGAACAATCATGAGTACATACAAAAGGGATATGATTATGATTTGATTCTATATGATAGGATACTTATTTATGTTTTGAAATATACTTTTTCATCTCAATAGGTTCATGATATCATTCATCAAAGTACAAGGATGTAGACTCTAAGGATTAATATATATGAGTTAAGCCATTCTCAACTTCTATCTGAATAGATTTAGACCTGTCAAATAGATCAAAAAAATCATTCATTGTAGTAACACATTACTGCAACTTGTAGATAGAATTATATAAGCATAAAAACCTATCAAAATATGTTTCCTTTAAAAAGACATGTAATTCAATGAAAAACACATTTTGATCAAATATAGGATTCTCAATCCTCATAATTTTATTCTATAAATCCATTTCAATATCCTATATTTCATAAATGGAATCCATTTTTACCACTGGAAAATACCTAAAGATGGAAAATCACCTTTCATTGAGGCTCCTTGTTTAGTAAAAGCATCAAAGTATGATGAAACAATCATCCATTTATCTTTTATATATTATGAAAGATAAATAAGTCCATATGGGAATGTTGGAAAAAATTATACAACATTGGAAAGTTTGGATTGAGTGTTCACTAAGTCCCTCAACTCAACAAAATCGTCCATGGAGATTGGATTTGGTTCAGGAGGTGGAATTATTTTTATAAACTCAAACTAATAACTCGTTATCATTTTTATAAAATAAAAATTGGTTTTTGGAAATATATTTATCATTTAAATATTAGAACTTATTCTATGGGGAATAAATTTCATTACCTTCAACCATAGACCTAACTAACCGAACAGGTTATAGATTCATGAGTACATCACCCTGAGAAACCATCACATATGTCACGACCCTTCCTCGGATCCCCTGTTTCATGACTACCCCAAGCACGCCATCCTTAGTCCAGGGGATGGCGACTAGCACCAAAGTCGTAAATCACAATAAAAGGGAAGGCATTGCCTTCATAATATTAAACAACACAACAAAGTACGCAACAAATGTAAGCACAATGTGATAATGAATACAAAATTAAGTGTTGAAAGGTAAATGTGCCAGATTACAAACCCAAATGAAAGTACAGTACAATTGAAAAACTAGTACAACTACAGTAATGTAAAAAACCAACCACTGAGTCATCCTACGAGAATCCCTCCTGAAGGGTGGGTACAGATAGTCTCCCCAACACCACGGGTCCGTCAGTCTGCTCCGTGTACGTCTCACCAAGTGGTCCACCTCCGGGTATTGTCCAGCTCTACAAGCCTCTACCATGATCAGTGTTGTCCGTTGTCAGCATCCAACACAATGTAGTGCGGGCATTGCCCGTGCAGGGGTGAGTATAACGATACTCTGTAGGGACCTCGAGACCCCCGAAGCTCTCCCATAATCAATGAAAAATACACCACAAAGAAGAGATACAATCACGAATTATCAACCATATCTACTTAGGTATATGCCCATACATATACCTAATTTATCAATTCCAGTTCGGCTCCAACTCTCAAGCCCATGTACAACCCTGTCCACACAGGAAAGAAGTCAATCACATCGATGATAATGATTGAACATAAAGTCTCAACTCACACAAGTATACATCTTTCATAAAGTAATAAAAATGATCAGATGCAGTCATAGATTCATCTATGTTGTCGGACCCACATAGGATACTAGACCAGCTATGCTGTCAGACCCACTTAGGATTCTAGACCAGCTACTCTGTCGGACCCATGGAGGATACTAAAACATAAGTCAAAATGTCATACCCACATAGGAAACAAGTACAATAATCATCGTCGTTGAACTGACGGAGGATTCCAGTACGGTAATCGTCGCCGCCGAACCCATGGAGGATTCCAGAACGGTAGTCGTCGTCACCAAACCCGTGGAGGATTCCAGTATGGTAGTCATCGATGTCGAACCCACGGATGATTCCAGTACGATTGTCGTCACTGCCGAACCCACGGAGGATTCTAGTAGAGTTGTCATCGCCGAACCCATAGAGGATTCCAGCACGACAGTCGTCGCTGCTAAACCCATGGAGGATTCTAGTACAGTTTTCGTCGCAGCCACAGCCAGCTCTAGGGTTCCTCCACACAACACGTGTTGACTCAATAAGGTTTACCTTATGACTTTTCCATTCCTTTTTTTGAAAATCAAAAACACCTTATACTTAAGTAAATATAAATTTTACCTCCATAATGAAATATTTACTTCTTTAAGGAGAGTTACCCTAACCTAGAATTTCATATACATAGAAATATATTTTTTTATTTAGAACAAAAACCGGATTCATACCAAAAATCCCAGAAGTCAATTAATGTAATGATTTGGAACATTCTATTTTTAGGATCCGAATTCTGGATGTGAACTGTAATAAAGTTCCAATCCGAATTCTGGACTCCAAACTCTGAAGTAGTTTGACTCCGAACTCTTAAGAAGTTCGACTCCGAACTCATAAGAAGCTCGACTCCAAACACTTATGAAGTTTGACTCCGAACTCTTAAGTGGTCCGACTCCGAACTCTTAAGCAGTTCGACTCCGAACTCTTAAGAAGTTCGACTCCGAACTCTTATGCAGTTTGACTCCGAACTCTTAAGAAATTCGACTCCAAACACTTAATTGGTTCGACTCCAAACTCTTAAGTAGTTCAAATCCGAAATCTTATAATGTTCGACTCCGAAAACATAAGTGGTTCGACTCCGAACTCTTAAGTAGTTCGACTCCGAACTCTTATGAAGTTAGACTCTGAACTTTTACTAGTTCATCTTCAAACTCTGCAAGTTCAGATTCTGATCTCTGGTGAAACCAGACTCCGAATTCCTAAAAAATAGAATCCGAACATTTCTTAACATAGACTCCGAATTTCATTTTGGTTAGACTTCGAACTTTTAACTTTCTTACACTCTGAAATGTTGAATTGATTTTACTTACATATGATTAATTTCAAAACAATGTCGTATATTCAGTTATACATGATTTATTATTAAACGATTTCGTTCATTCTGTTTCTAATTAACCATTGGTTGAGTTACACGTGTACAGGTCCCTCTGAATTTCATGGAAAATATGACTGTTGGAGGAGGGAGCTGACCACTGGAAATTTGCCTATGAATAGGAGCTCATTTGAAAGAGCTCAAAAACAAGTTGATTGATCTGGAGACTACACATTGTTAAGGTGATTTCTAGAGAGAGAAGACTTTCATGCCTTGTGCGTACTGAACTGCTTGTTCAAATTGCTTTGTGTGACTACGAATGTTGGTAATTACATTCGAGGACTTCCGGGGATAGGAAGACAGAGGTGTCAACTACCTTGAAGTTTGAGGGCATCCTTTCTATGGAAGACAGAGGTTCCAACTACCTTAAAGTTGAGGGCATGCAGGGATAGCAAGATAGAGACTCCGATCTTCGTATCAAGGGCTTACCCTGGTGTGGGTAAGATAGACATGCTTGAAAGTATAAATCAAGGGACCTTTATCCAAGGTTGTTGGATACCCATCTCTTTGGGTTAAAGGATTCATATCGTGTTACTTGTAGTTTTACTACTTGTTTTTCTGCTGCATATTGTATTGTAAGGAAGGTATAACCTTCTTATATTTCTTTACACTTGTAATCTAATTAGTTTAGATTCTATACGCCTTAAGGTAGAATTATATATTGTAAAACTTGGTTCCAATTCTCCAGTTGGTGATTAGAGGTGTTGTGAATTTGCTTAGTTTAACTTTGTTAAACATAGAATTTTCCTTGTCTAAAGAAAACATAGTTATCTGTAACCAACTTTAAAGGTTCCAAATGAATTTTTAAAGTATACAATTCCCCCACCCCCCTCTTGTATATTGAGAATCTACATCGTTATTTCGATCCTACAATTGGTATCAGTGGAGGTCTCAGAAATAGTTATACTCACATATAGGTTTTTCTTGCTCATCTTTTTCTTTATGGGAATTTCTGAAACTAAAATTTCCAGAATGGGAATTTCCGAAACTGAAATTTTCAGGATTGAAATTCTTAGAATGAGAAATTCCAGAAAGGAAATCTTCATATTGAGAACTTTCAGAATGGAAATCTTCATACTGAAAACTTCCGGAATGGATTTTTTGTAATGATATTTTCATATTGGAATTTTCGTAAGGAGTTTTTTTTATTTTTTTTTCCTTTAAGAATAATATTACCAATTACGAACAATCTTTATAGCCAATCCAAAATCTATTATTTTCATACTTATAGTTTCGTAATCATATTTTGCTTTCTGGTATTCTCCTTGATTTTAAAAGTTCGGATTCTAGTTTTTCCTCAAATCCGGATATTTTTTCCTAAAATCTCAAAAGATCGGAGTCAATATTTTCTTGTGGGAGTGTTTTCAATCGTCAGATCAGGTCAAAGCTCTTTTAACCATTAGATAGCTTTTAGAAGACCAAAGGTCACATCCATCGCCTATATAAAGGGGACCCCGAGACTCGTCCCACACCGGTTTTTCAAGCTTTTGCATCTCGAAGCCTTGGTGCACTTCTTAAGGCTGGTTCCGAACTTTGCAAAGCCATTCCGAATCTTTCAGATTTCTTCACTCCGAATGTCTGTAGAAGCAACATCTCAATATATTTCAATTGAGAAACCAATTTATAAATGGTTAGTCTTCAGGGAATGGTTAGTTCATCCAAGTTTATACTAGCTCGATTCCCTCATTTCAAAGAATATTAGACTGAATGGATGGGAAGATGTCTACGTAGCTAAGTCAGATAAACAGGATCTGGTTTATACTGATTTGTTGATTGAGTTCTACGAGTCTGTTTCCTTCCTGATGGAATATGGCAGAGAATGGTTTTCTTTCTAGTCTTATGAGAATACTTATAAGCTATCTTACACCAAGGCAGTGAGTTTGGTTGGTTTATCCAATGAAGGAGAAACTGAATTATTCTCTCAAAAACTTCCCAAGGTGCAAGGAAGTTTCAACAAGGAGAAGGCACTGAAGTGTCTTGGTCTTAAGAATGATTCAACTATCAGGATTTCTCGTCTCTATCCGAACAATAGAATCCTTCAGCTTTGGGTGCAAGGCTTTCTGGTTCCAAGAAGAGGTGATAAAGACAATATGAAGAATAGTGATATCTATGTCTTAGATTTCTTGGTAAATCTAAGAAAGATAAATCTGATGAGGCATGTCTTGGTTACGATCAAGAACATCAAAAAAGGAAATTTGAGAGCTCAGATTATCATGTTTCCTGCCTTACTATCTAAGCTAATAGTTCGGTGCTTAGAATCTTTCAAGGTCGCTTTCAAATCAAAAGTTCGGAATTGGAAACTTATGCTAGTCAGTGATGATACCCTCAAGAGGATGTAGATGGGTTTTTATGGTGAATCCGGAGAATTTTACCCTCTGTCTGTGGAAGAGGTTGAGACAGCTTAGAAAGAATCACAGAATCCAGAACCGTCCAAAAAGCAAAGGAGGAAGAGAAAGGTTAAGGAAGTGGTTTCTGATGAAGAAAATCCTCAGGTTTGGTAAACTCAGTCTACTCCCCCAAAGCCGAAGAAGCAGAAAACATATACAGATGAAGTGGCAGCTAAGTCGAGGTAAGATAAAGAAAAGAGGAAGGAAGGGGATCCACAATTCGGATTGGACCCTATAGAGGCTAAAGCCTTAAAGTAAAAAGTTGCTGAGGAGATAGAGAAACAAGCGAAGGAAAAGAAAATGAAAAACAAAATTTCTGAAGCTAAAGTGGTGTAATCTTTGCCGAAAGATTCATAGTTAGCTTCTGAAATGCTTCTCGTTCCGGAAACGTTCGATTTTGAACCTGGTTTACCAAAAACTTTAGCCAAGAATTTTATCACTCCGGATAGATCCAAGGGTAAAGAAATAGTTGAAGAAGGTGAGAAATAAGTTGCTGAAGAACTAGAGGAAGAAGTCGAAGAAGAAGAAGAAGAAGAAGAAGAAGAGGAAAGTGAATATTTGGATACCCTGATCAAGAAAGTACAGGAATACAAAGATAAGACTGAATCTGCAAAGTTAGTTTCTCCGGGAAAGGCAGATGAGGAATCTAGTAAGAATTTTGAGAAGCAACAGCAAGAAGAACAGGAAGAAAATGTCTTCTATAATGAAGAAGAATCCTATGGGAAGAATTTCCTTGTGGAAGGACAAGAAAAACAGAAACCGGATGAAGGCTAGATTATCCAAGTGTCTGAATACTAGGAAGTATCCCTTAATAAAGAACCTATTCCGAGAGTTGATAAGGGGAAGAAAACTGTCATAGAGACTCCTATAAAAGATGTCATCAGAAACAAATAGGTTGGTGGTGCCTCTAGAAGAAAGTTGGTGCAAATTGAAGAAGTGCAGTCTCAAAGATAAGTTTCTGATTCAGAATCATCATCTCATGGGCATGATTTTGTGGTTTAATCGCTGAGGAAGTTGGTAGAAACCATTCTGTTTTTCCAACAATAGATTCTAGATCCCAGATGTTACAACAAAGTATGAATCAGAAATCGGACTCTTTATCCATGGTCATGGATAAGTTTGTGAAGTTGGAAGCTGAACAGAAAAGTTTTCTTATCGATTATGATGTGCATATAAAGTCCTGTAGTAAGTTAACCAAGTGGTTTAAGAGATTTGATGAAGATTTAGTTCAGTTTGAGAGTTTTCAGGCTGAAGTTCAAAATGCTTTTGAAATGGAGGATAGAAAGGTTAACAAGATTTATGAAAAGCTGAACCACGAGAAAAATTCTCAGAATCAACAGGTCAGGGACCTAAATGGGAATCTTAACTCAGTATCTCAAAATTGTAAAACTGAACGAGATTTCCAGATTGAGTTTCAGCTGAAGATGGAAAATCAAGATGAGATAATAAAGTTGCAGAAATAAGCCTTTGAGGCTCAGGCAGAAGCCTTAAAAGCCCAAGAAGAAAAGGTAAAATACTTGGAGAGGCACCATGAGGAAGACCAAATAGACTTGAAGAAAGTCAAAACCTTGTTAAAGAAGCTCATTCCGAAGGAAAAGGAAGACAAATGAACCCACTCTGATCTTTTGTTGTATTTTTCTTTCTTTGTAAATTTTTCAAACTCTAATGAAATGATTATTTGGTTAGTTGTATCTTGTCATATACTAATGTTTCAGGTACCATATTTTGTTTTCCATTCCCTTCAATTCTTTTTGAAAATCACAAAGGGGGAGAAGGAAAAAGAACTACTCCTAAAGAGGAGAATGGAAAAATTTCTAAGAGAAATATTCTTAAAGAAAGGGGGAGTTTCCCACTACGAAGTTTTTCATTCTTACAATAATGAAAACTCCACCCCGGAAACTCAGAATACAATCCTTAGAGTTTCAATGCCTAAGGGGGAGTAAGTTTTATTCATTTTAATCCATGAACAAAGAGACATATGTTTTAATTTCAATGTCTAATGAAATTTTTTCAAAATCCTTATATGCTTTTTCGAAAGGATGTTTGTGATTTCCAAAAAGGGGGAGATTGTTGAGCCAATAAGGTTTTCCTTATGACTTTTCCATTGCGTTATATTTAGAAAATCACAAACACCTTATACTTAAGAAAATATAAATTTTACCTCCATAGGGAAAATTTACTTCTTTAAGGAGAGTTACCCTAACCTGTATTTTCTTATACGTAGAAATATTTTTTTTTCTTTAGTACAAAAACCAGATTCATACCCAAAATCCCAGAAGTCAATTAATGTAATGATTTGGAGCATTCTATTTTTATGATCTGAATTCTGGATGTGAATTGTAATAAAGTTCCAATCCGAATTCTAGACTCCGAACTCAGAAGTAGTTCGACCCCAAACTCTTAAGCAGTTCGACTCCGAACTCTTAAGCAGTTCGAATCCGAACTCTTATGAAGTTCGACTCCGAACTCTTAAGTGGTTGGACTACGAACTCTTAAGAAGTTCGACTCCGAACTCTTAAGTGGTTCGACTCCGAACTCTTAGGCAGTTCGACTCTAAAATCTTAAGCAATTCGACTCCGAACACTTAAGTGGTTCAACTACAAACTCTTAAGTCATTTGACTCCAAACTCTTATAAAGTTTGACTCCGAACACTTAATTGGTTCGACTCCGAACTCTTATGTAGTTCGACTCCGAACTCTTATGAATTTTGACTCCGAACTTTTACTAGTTCGAGTTCAAGCTCTGCAAGTTGAGATTCCGATCTCTGGTGAAACCAAACGCCGAATTCCTATAAAATAGAATCCGAACATTTATTAACATAGACTTCGAATTTCATTTTGGTTAGACTCCGAACTTTTAACTTCCTTACACTCCGAAATGTTGAATTGCTTTTACTTACATATAATTCATTTCAAAACGATGTCGTACATTCAGTTATACATGATTTATTATTAAACGATGTCGTTCATTCGGTTTCTAATTAACCGTTTGTTGAGTTACACATGTACAGGTCCCTCATAATTTCATTGAAAAAATGACCGTTGGAGGAGGGAGCTGACCGTTGGAAATTTTCCTATAAATAGGAGCTCATTTGAAAGAGCTCAAAAACAAGTTGATCAATCTAGACACTACACGCTGTTAAGATGATTTCTAGAGAGATAATCTTTTCATGCCTTGTGCATACTGAACCGCTCATTCAGATTTCATTATGCAACTCCGAATGTTGGTGATTACATTCGAGGACTTTCGAGGATAAGAAGACAGAGGTGCCGACTACCTTGAAGTTTGAGGGCTTCCATACTGAGGAAGACAAGGGTTCCAACTACCTTGAAGTTGAGGGCTTGCGGGGATAGCAAGACAGAGACTCCGATCATCATACCATGGGCTTACCCTGGTGTGGGTAAGACAGACTTGCTTGAAAGTATAAATCAAGGGACCTTTATCCAAGGTTGTTGGATACCCTTCTCTTTGGGTTAAAAGATTCATATCTTGGTACGTGTAGTTTTACTACTTTTTTTCCACTGCATATTGTATTGTAAGGAAGGTATAACCTTCTTATATTTCCTTACACTTGTACTCTAATTAGTTTAGATTCTATACGCTTTAAGGTAGAATCTTATATCGTAAACCTTGGTTCCAATTCTCCAGTTGGTGATTTGAGGTGTTGTGAATTTGTTAGATTAACTTTGTTAAATGTATAATTTTCCTTGTCTAGGGAAAAAATAGTTATCCATAACCAACAATAAAGGTTCCAAAGGAATTTTTAATTTATATAATTCACCCCCTCTTGTATATTGAGCATCTACATCGTTATTTCGATCCTATAGCACGCTCGATCCTGGGAGGTTCCGCTCCTCAAGTAAAAGTTTGATACATCAGCTATCACGAAGTCCTGAGTTGATGTATCCAAAAGTTATGTCTCATCATAAAGAACCCAACGCAATAGACGGCGCGTCAATCGGATGCCCTGTTTGAGAGTTATTATCTTTTCCATTCTAGGGGCCTGGTTGGATTTCGGGTACAATCCAACCCGGTCATGCACCAGTCTCATCTGAATCCTATGCGGAGTATGCCAAAAGGGCCTTCTAATCAAAAAGAAACCAACGTAGTTGACGGCACGTCAATCGAACGTTCGTTCCTTATGTTATAAGTGTATCCGATCCGAGGGCCCGATTGGTTTCGATTTCGAACCAACACCACCATACGCAAAATTCTCCAAAACCATGATTGTAATATATTGAAACGACCATCTCTATTTGAAGAATCCTACCCAACTGACGGTGCATCGATTGCAGGTCTGTAGCACATGTTATGGTTGATTAACCGAAAATGGTCCGAAGAGGGGGGGTCTGGGCCAAGTCCGACCCAGCCCAACCCACCCGGGGTAGGCCCGAACCGGGTCGACCCGACCCGGGTCTGATTCTGGCCCAATAGGGCGTGGGATGACCAAGAATTTCGGCCCAGCCCAGGGTGGCGGCCGGGTCCGCGTGACACGTTGGCCCTGCCGCGTGGCTGGGGCTGTGAAGCCCTCCTTGTCAGCATGACCAGGTAGAGGTGGTGCCCTGCGAGGACCGCCCTAATAAATCAGGGGGGCGGTTTTGCGTCCCCGTGTCTCCCGTAATGGAACTGAAAAATGCCGGTTCCTCTCCACGGAACCAGCTGGGTTCTGCTCGGGCATACCCTCACCGGAGACCGGCTCAGCCAGCCTCCCTCCTGCCTATCTTCCATGGTCCAGCCACGACTACCCCTTCAGGTGCGGCCCGACGGCGTCGCTCTCTCTCCGACTGCTGTGTCCCACATTGCCGTTGCCCCTCTACTGCATGGCGTCACGACATCGCGCTTTTCTTCAAACCGTCGTAGCCATCCTAGCCACGACCCTCTTCCTCTAGTGCAGTGTGACAGCACCGCGCCCCTCCGGCATTGTCGCGGCCCTTGGTGGTCGCGGTCCCATTCTTCACACAAATCCAGCGACCCGGTGTCATTTTCCCTGCCGGATTATTCTAGGGTTTTCTCTACTGATGGCACCATTGCACGACCGCCATCGTCAAACCATTAAGAACCATCAGAGGGACATCGGGCCATGTTTGTTTGGCCCGCGCCCTCTATGTTAGATGATAACATTAGGCAAACAATGTACCACAATAAAAAATGAGGTAATAGGATTTAAATTAATAAAAAATGACCCCTTCTTCAAAAAGACTTTGCACGTCATCTAACCGTTGAAGATGAACATCCCAGTAGTCGGGCATCACAGGAGAACGGTGTCGATTCCATTGACGTCGGAGTGCACCCGAAGAAGAAGCCTTGTCAGTGACTTCGCGTTCTTCGTCAGTGTTATTCTTAGTCGAACGAAGAACAATGTTCTTCTATTTCTCCATAGTTTTCTCACAACTCACCCAACACAACGTGTGCCACAAAATAAAAATAATAGCTTAAGCTATTATTTTATTCTCCATATGAATCTTCAAAAATCGAACACTTGAATTAATTAATTAATCATGGATCAATTAATTATTTAAAGGGTGTTAGAGAAATAAATTGAGGGAGGTGGAGAGTTAGAATTAAAGTGGGGAGTTGTCAAATTAAATGTAGGGGAGATTAATGGGGAGTTGAGGGGAGGTGATAAGTTAGGGGTTCGTGTGGGCCCCACCACCCTTAGTCATATCCTCCCATGGGAAGTTAGGTGGCGTGTGGGTCCCCCCTCCAACATCCCTTTGGAGGAATTAAATTCCACTTAAAATAAATTGTAAGACAACAATTTATTTATGTATTAACAAATCCCCCAAATTTTAACTACCACATACGTCAAAAAGCAACTACGGTAAAGGTTCCTCTAAGTGAATAACAGTGTTGCGAGTTCATCGGTGCCCTCGGATTTCAATTCCGAGCACCGGTTTAAAAGATAGAAAAACCCACTCGTACGTTAACAGAACGTACCTGATCAAAACTTCAAAAATTAATTTTTGGCACACCGGTCCTTAGAATCAAGTGTCGTTAGAAACCACATAGTCATAGAATTCCAATGTTTTTAAGAAAAAAAATTCCTTGAAATTTATGGATCTTTACATTACTCCCACCTCATGGCTTTACATCCCCATAAATCTATATAACACACTAGGGAAACAAATGAGGGTACTGAGCTCACATCTGAGTCTCTCACTCCCATGTGCTCTCCTGGAGGTTCACATGCTGCCAGCGAATGCGCACTAGAGGAATCGACTGCCCACGTAGGACCCTCTCTTGTTGATCCTCAATCTCTATCAGTACCTCCATGAATCCTGCTCCATCATCAATGTCTATCTCCTTGTGGTCGATGATGTGGGATGGGTCGTGCACGTATCTCCTCAGCTGAGATATGTGGAAGACGTTATTCACCTGGTGCAACTGAGGTGGATGGGTCAGGCGGTAAGCCACCTCGCTTACTCTGGTGAGGACATGGAAAGGTCTGATGAAGCGTGGAGATAACTTGTCGCCCAGACCAAATCTCTGTAGACCTTGTCATGGTGAGACCCATAAGAAAACATGGTTTCCATCCTCAAACTCTAGTGTTCTCCGTCTCCTATCATCATAGGACTTATGTCTACTCTGTGTAGTCTTCATCCGCTTCTCGATGATTTGCACCTTCTCCGTCGTAGCCTGAACTATCTCTGGTCCTACAGGTGCTGACTCCCCAGGGTCAGTCCAGCACAGAGGTGATCTGGATGTTCGGCCGTATAGTGCCTCATAAGGTTCCATCTCTATGGTGGAGTGATAGATGTTGTTGTACGCAAACTCCACCAAGGGTAGGTGATCCTTCCAGCTGCGACCAAAGTCAAGGACACATGCATGGAGCATGTCCTCGAGAGTCTGAATGGTCCTCTCATTCTGGCCGTCCGTCTGAGGATGGAAGGTGATGCTCAGCTGTAGATGCGTCCCAAAATCCTCATGTAACCCCTTCCATATCTGGGATGTGAAACGAGCATATCAATCGGAAATGATAGACGATGGCACAACATGAAGTTGTATGATCGCCCGAACATAGAGGCATCCCTTACTCTCTACTGAGCCCTACTCTCTGATCGGTGGGAAGTGGGCCAACTAGGTGAGTCGGTCTACGATCACCCAGATAGAGTCGTGTCCTCTGGATGTAGGTGGAAAACCCATCACGAAATCCATGGATATCTCGTCCCACTTCCACTCTGGGACCTCTAAGGGTTGTACCAACCCTGTTTATACCCAGTGCTCCGCCTTCAATTGTGGACAAGTCAGACATCATGAAATGAACTCTGTTACAACCTTCTTCATACTTGACTACCAGTGTTGTCACCTGTGGTCCTGATACATCTACACCACTCATGGATGTACCGCTAGAGGAGATGTGTGAAAATCCCTCAACACATTCTCCTATAACCTCAAGTTGGGCACACTATTCAACCTCTGCCTCAACTTCTAAAAGCTCGGCAGGCATCTCTCTGACCACACGAAGGGCTTCCCCTTCTTCATCAACGCTGAAAGAAGTGATTCAACTCTAGAGAAGTCTGGCACAAAGGTATATATGGCCAACTCCTGAGTGATCGACTGCACCCTCTTATGCATGATTCCATCTTGTGCTACCTGGGTTTTCCTTTTCTCCGACCAAGGAAAACCCCATACCATCATTGTAGATAAACCACAACCTTTTTGCCGAATACAATCAATCTGTGTATGAACTATGGTTGCCCAGTCCATACCCAAATTAACATCGTAAGGCCTCGATGCTTCCAACAATAGATTCCAACCGAAACACTCGCCTCAAGTGTTAGATCACACCGTTGACATAAGTGTGATTATCGAGTCTCCTCCCAATGGTATCTCTAGACATGAGGATCAAGTCAACATCTTAACCAGAAACTCTAGTTCTAGGACAAGATTTGTGGAAGAAAGGAATGATGAGTACCTATATCTAATCATACAATAGATAATAGTATACACAGACCGTACCTCGAATCATTCTTAGAGCCCTTGGGTCACACTCCTTGACCGAATGCAGTTACTCTCTCTCCCTGTCCTCTAGCTCCCTAAGCCTAACGGGGACTACAATGGCGGGTGGTTTCAACATGTCTAAATGTTCACCACCTCATGCTGCTCTCCTAGATCTGCTTTCACGTCTGCTACCCTACAGATTCATATGTCCTTAACACTCCCTCTTCGAAACATTTTACACGCTCAAGTCTCTGAGACTGGCGCAAGTTTCATGTTTCCAACTGCTAACATTCACTGGACCTCTTAGCCAATGAATATTCAACCACAACGGTTCTCTCTAGCACCCCCACATAAGTAGGAATGCACAGAGGAAATTGAACTGGCTCAGATGTCCTAAAACACACCTCGCTCAGAGGTCCGAGCTCTAAATCACTGATCGTATCATATCCATCGAGTACCAGGGAGATCGGTATGCCTCTATGAATACTCGGCTACCGACACGTCATCCCGTCGAAGTTGTATAAGCTCTAGAAAACTTTCACCCACCTCCTCAAGCCAGTTCTCAGCCACCTATGAATCTATCAATCCTCGAAAACCTCATAGACCTCTGCCGCTGGAACTCATGCAATGTGCTCAGTCGGTGTGCTCCATCCTCTAATGCGCGTGGTGGAATATGCTGCCTAAAGGGTGGTGGTGCTACAGGTGCACCACCTGAATGTGACAACATAGTAAGAGGACCCTACACCACATCCTCGTCGCTTGGTCGGTCTTCATCGTGTACTCTTTCTCAGGAACCTTAGCTAGCTATCTGCATAGCGACATCCTGATAAGGTACAGGTGTAACACGGTCAAAACAATATACCCGGTGAGCTGACACAAACTAATCACAAAGAAAACTATTGAAACACACATGCAATCAGTTTTTTCGTGCACTGAATCAGAAATCAGGTGTCCGGGTCCTGGTGTATGGATACGTCGGCCACCGCACCAACACTGGACTCCCTGGACTGAAAACCACACTCAATACTCTTTTCACTATTTCTTCACAGAAAGAAATAATCAGAGTCCTGAGTTCTTCGGTAGAACCGACTCCTCTGATACCAATTTTTCATGACCCATCCTTGGGGCCCTTGTCATGACTACCCCAAGCCCGCTTCCATAGGCCAGGGGTTGGAGACTAGCACAAAAGAAGTAAATCCTAATAAAAGGGAAGAAATTGCCTTTATAATAGTAAAAAACACAACAGAGTGCACAAAAAAAATTTAAGCACAAAGAGATACTAAATACAAAAGTAAGTGCTGAAAGGTAAATGGGCCAGAATACAAACCCAACTGAAATTACAGTACAACTGTAGTAAAGTAAAATAGCAACCACTGAGTTTTCCTCTGGGAATCCCACCTGAAGTGTGGGTATAGATAGTCTCCCCAGCACCACGGGTCCGTCCGTCTGCTCCGTGTACTTATCACAAAGTGATCCACCTCTAGGTTCCGTCCAGCTCTACAAGCCTCTACCACGATCATCGATGTATGTCGTCTGCATCCAACACAATGTAGTGCGGGCATTGCCTGTGCAGGGGTGAGTATAATGATACTCAGTAGAGACCCCGAGACCCCCGATTCTCTCCTAGAATCCTCGAAGAATAAACCAAAAAGAAAAGATATAATCATGAAGTATCAACCATCTCTACTTAGGTATATTTCCATATATATACCTAAGTCATCAATCCCAGTTCGTCTCCAACTCTCGAGCCCAAGTACAAACTAGTCCACACAGGAAAGAATTCAATCACATCGATGATAATGATTGAAAATCAAGACTCAACTCACACAGATATACATATTTCATAAAGTGGTAAATATGGTCAGATGAAGTCACTGATTCATCTAAGTTGTCGGACTCACGTAGGACACTAGACCAGCTAAGCTGTCTGACCCACGTAGGATTCTAGACCAGCTACTCTATCAGACCCATGTAGGATACTTGAAAAGAAGTTAAACTGTCAGACCCATGTAGGATACAAGTACAGTAATCATCACCGTTGAGCCCTCGGAGGATTCCAGTATGGTAGTCTTCATCACTGAACCCATGGAGGATTCTTGTACAGTAGTCTTCGTCGTAGAACCCACGGAAGATTCCAGTACGGTAGTCGTCACTGCCGAACCCACGGAGGATTCCAGTACAGTTGTCATTGCTACCAAACCCACGGAGGATTCCAGTACAGTTGTCATCACCGAACCCGCGGAGGATTCTAGTACGGTAGTCATCGCTGCCGAACCCAAGGAGGATTCCAGTATAGTTGCCATCACAGCCACAACCAGTTCTAGGGTTACCACACACAACACGCTCTATTCCGGGAGGGTTCGCTTCTCGAGATAATGGTCGATACATCAACTATCATGAAGTCCGAAGTTGATGTATCCAAAAGTTCTATCTCGTCATAAGGAACCCAACGCGACAGACGATGCGTCAATCGGTTACCCGGTTTGAGAGTTGTTAGCTTTTTCGTTCCAGGGGCCCGGTTGGATTTCGGGTACAATCCAACGCGGACATGCTCCAGTCTCATCCGAATCCTATGTGGAGTATTCCAAAAGGTCCATATCATCAAAAGGAAACCAATGTAGTTGACGAAACATCAATCGAACGTCCGGTCCTTAAGTTATAAGTGTTTCTACTCCGACAGCCCGGTTGGTTTTGAGTTTGAACCAACCCGACCATACCCAAAATTCGCCAAAACCTTGACTGTAACATACAAAAATGACCATCTCGATCCAAGGAATCCTACGCAACTGACATCTCGGTCCCATTATTCACACAACTCCGGTGAGCCGGTGTCATTTGCGCTGCCAGATGCTTCTGCGGTTTTCTCTACCGGTGGCCCCATTGTGCCACCTCCATCGTCAAACCATTAAGAACCATCGGAGGGACGTCGTGCCATGTTTTTTCATCTAGAGCCCTCCAAGTTAGATGATAACATTCAGTAGACAATGTACCACAATAAAAGATGAGGAACGAAGATTTAAATTAATAAAAAATGACCCTTACCTCGAAAAGACGTCGCACGTCGTCGAACCGTAGAAGATGAACTTCGTGGTAGTCGGGCGTCACGGAAGAACTGTGTCGATTATGTTGACGTCAGAGTGTGCCCAAAGAATAAGCCACATTGGTGACTTCACATTCTTCTTCAGTGTTATTCTTCGTCGAGGGAATAACGGTGTTCTTCTATTTCTCCAGAGTTTTCTCCCAGCTCTCCCAACACAACGTGTGCACCAAAATAAAAATAATATCTTAAGATATTATTTTATTCTCCACAAGAATCTTCAAAAATTAAACACTTGAATTAATTAATTAATCATGGATCAATTAATTAATTAAAGCATGTTGGAAAAATAAATGGAGGGTGGTGGAGAGTTATAATTAAAGTGGGGAGTTATCAAATTAAATGAAGGGGATATTAATGGGGAGTTGAGGGGTGGTGATAAGTTAGGGGTTCATGTGGGCCCCACCACCCTTAGAAATATCCTCCAATGGGAAGTTAAGTGGGGTGTGGGCCCCACATCCAACTTCCATTTGGAGGAATTAACTTCCACTTAAAATAAATTGTAACACAACAATTTATTTAAGTCTTAAGGAATCCCAAAAAGTTTAACTACCACATAGGACAAAACACAACTACGGTAAAGGTTCACATAAGCGAATACCAGCGCTGCAAGTTTATCGGTGCCCTCAGATTTCAATTCTGAGCACCAGTTCAAAAGATAGAAAAACCCGCTCGTACGTTCACGGAACATACCTGATCAAAACTTGAGAAATTAATTCCGGGCACATTGAGCCTCGGAATCAAGCGCCGTCAGAAACCGCAGACTCGTAAAATTATAAAGTTTTTAATAAAAAAATTTCCTTGAAATTTCCATGTCTTTACAACATCCATCAGTTTATTGAAATTACTATTGGAGATTGAATTTTCTTTTATTCTTTAAAACTCGTTTATTTAAGATTTCATCTCATCCTTGACCTCATCAATATCACCTATGACATTTTCAAACTCATTGAACACCCCAAATGAATTATTTTGAACAAGTTATATATAATTATATAGAGACATGTCCATATTATCTGGCGATATATCTTATCATTATTTAGCATCGAAAGAATAAAAATTTTCAATAACACTAACTTCTAAATGTTTTGATTTCGGAATTAAAGGATTCATTTAAGATAAATATTAATTATATCTTATCAACCGAGAAAAATAATAATTATAATCTTATGAGTCATAAATATCCTCCATGATTTCAATAATATAATTCATAGTCTCCTGATGAGACTCTTTATATCTCACCTCTTCGTGAAATATTATTTTCTCACTGAAATCATCCCCTAGAGGTTGGACTTCCTTAACATCATGCTCCATATGGGATATAACTATAGCTTCAATAACCTCATTTACCAAACCATATCTAGAAATATTATGAATTCTAGCAACCATAACCTATGAACTAACTATAGAAATGGTCCTCCATAAAATATTAAAAAAAACTTTTTTAAAAGCTTGATATTCAAACTCATTCTGATGAGTAAGAATTAATGGTCTATTTTTATAACCAATATCCTTAAATAGTAGTATGTTAACTAACATATTCCATCATATCATCTTCCCCAAAAGGAGTTAAATCTAGAGTATTATCCTATCTGGATTCCTCCCCTAAGTAGTAGTATGGTCCTCATCATATTCTCAAAATTTATCTTTTATTTTTTATTTACTATTAGATTTTTTGGAGAGGCATCCCCAAATTTCTAAATTTCCCTTTAAAGGATATCAATGATAGAGTGACTACTTTGGAACTTAGAGCCTCACCCTTTCCCAGATCCACTTTCTTCTTTATAAACATCAAAGTCCAAATCTTTCAATAAGGACCGAACTTTATCAATTTATTTGAATCAAAATGAAGATATATATAATGTACCTTATATCTAGGAAAATTTAATTTTTTAAGATTCAATAACATATAAATGTTTTTGATGTCTTAAAAAGGTACATTCCAAAACATATCATCCCATTAGGGTATTCAAATATGATAGAATTTAGATAGAACATATTGATCTAGTTCTAGGTATTTTTATGAAATCTTCTCAATATTATAAGAACCAAAAATAAATTCCATAATGATTGATGGTATTTTCTAATAATAAATAATCTGAGAATGACTATAAAGATTCCATCCATTAAGGGGACAATTAAAGGTATCATATATATCCTTAGAAAATATGGATATATCATTCTAATTTACAATATACTTATGAATGAATCCATATTGAGAAAATATAAATTGATCATTGGAAGAAAAAACTCACATAACTAATAAACAGAGATCCTACATTATTTTCATTAAAAAAACAATCACTACCTTAAAAAATAGAATATTTTTTTTATCAAAAGTATCATATGATTCATCTAAGTAAAATTACTCACCTTAATTGATAGAAATTTTTTTTTTGTAAAATTGGGGTTATCATTCTTTAAATTTTAAAAATATACAGGTTTGAATCTACTAGAATTCACATGACCATAATAGGATATAAGTTTAGCGATTGAAGGAATTGGTTTTGAAGGGTTTTTAAGTGAAGAAATAAAGAGAAAGATATAGAGAGATAATTCATAATTATTTTTAATTAATATGGTTTGGTTGAGTTGGTCCTTCAAATTATTAAATTATTAATGAAAAAATATTCCCTTATGTCACTCTAATGAAAAATCATAGAATTGTTTTGATAAAAAATTAATAATTTGGAATTTAAAGGTTCTCAAAACGTAATATAACTATATATAATTTAGCTAAAAATAAAATAACATTCAAAAATTAAAAAATATTGGATAAATTTTATCAATCAAGATAAAATCATTTAAATTAAAATAAACCTAATTAATATTAATAAAATTAAATCAATTAGTGGTAATGGGATTAAAAAATATTTATTCAAACTTATTATAATTTCAAATTAATTCTAATGAGATATCATCCTTTTGTTAGTGATCCCTTAATCGATTCTACCTCGGATCAATGTTCTTATTCTTAGAATGGCATATTGTATTTTTTTTATTTTTTTATAAAAAAAGAATTATGATGATTAATTGGAACATGATCATATTTTAATTCAAAATTCATCATCGAGTGATTCATCAATGAAACATGTGCACAAGAATGACTATTTTCATTATACTAAACATCAGCAGTTTATAGTGAAACATAATGTTTCTTTATAATTAAAAAATAATATAAAGATTTACCTAGATAATAACATGTTCCACATAAACTATTTATATGTATTCCACAACTACCAAAATCATCATTTGAATGTGGAATTATACTGAATTTAGTGAATTTAAAAAAAATAAAAATAAATAAATTATTCCATTCTAATATCTTAAAACTCTTTTAGAATATTTCAAATTTTACTCCTAAGGATATTCTCGAAATATGACTCATGACATACATAAAAACATTATATCTATTTCATAAATAGTTATATATAGAAAACATAAAATAACCCATTTATATAAAAAAAATTAATTGGTTTACTAGTTAAATCCAAATAAATTCTAATATTGAAACTCATAGGAGATTCGTGTATGTTACTATTTTCAAGATGTAATTTTTCAATAAATCATATATGTATTTTATTTTATTTTTTATATTTCTAAAATATTTTTTATGAATTATAAAACTAATGAAATAATTTAACTCAATTATCATGCTTATTTAAAATTCATTTTTCATGAGTTTTATCAAGTCCTTACTCACTTTTTGATTTTGGGAGACAAAAATCCCACCATCCACATAAATTTGAACTAAAATTATATATAAGGGTAATAAATTAAGAAATAATGTAGGGTATACCAATCCTATAGTAACACCATCTGATAAAATAAACGAACACATCCTATTATACCAATATCTATGTGAATTTTTACGACCATACAAGTCTTTTTCATGTTTGAAAATAGAATTCATAATGTGAGGTTTTTCAAAACATTGAGGTTGTTCAACATATAATTCATTTAATATAAGTCCTTTTAAAAATAATATTTTACATTCATATGTAATAATATATATTTCATACAATATGTATAATCTAAGAAAATACAAATATATTGTAAACTAGCAATGGGGGGAACGGTTTGTTTGTAGTATATTCCATCCTCATTGTTTTCACCTTTGGAAAAATAACATTTCATAATTTCTAGTTATCACACCATGATTATACTAAAAATATCAAAATATCCAAATAGTTATAATAACATGAAAATTATAGGTTCTTCCAAATAATTCTCTTACCTTAATCCTCTTGAACTAGTATAATTTTTTTCAAATCCATTTCTCTGCATTTATCAGTTAATGCTTTTTTATAGTTTTAAGATCACGCTTTGATAAAAAGGTATAAAATTAAAATTTTCTTCCAACACTTCTTTTAATCCCAACTCCATCATCTAAACGTCTTATACTATTTTTTAAGGGATGGTTTTGAAGGTACATAACATTTCTAGGAATAACACTCTCTGGTTAACTATTTTTTTGTCATTTGATACTAGATTCTACATGACAGTGTTTCAATTCATCGTCCTTTTTGTTTTCAAAGAGAGGTTCTAGTATTAATTTATTCATAAAATCACGTACTTCATCAATTTTAGCCCTTTTGTGATAAAAGGGTCAACTTTTATCAAATTTTACAAGAGGGTATTCTTTAACTATCCATATATTATTTTTATAATATTTTTAGATTTTGAGGTAATAAAATAACCTTGGAAGATTACTTCATCATAATTTGGATCAAACTTTCCAAAATTATCATTAGTTTTCAAGATTTAAACTTTATATCCAAAAACCTTGAAGTATCCAACGATTGGTTTTTTGTTGTTCTATAGTTCATAGGGATTTTCCTTAATATAAGGCTTATTAGAGCACTATAGATGAAATATCAAGAAATTTTAAGAAAATAATCACATAAATGAGTATTCATGTTATAATCACACAATATTTCTCAAGAAATCTCTTATAAGTTCTTATTCATCTTTTCAATAACACTTTTTTTAGGTGTTCTATGGGAAGAAAATATTTATTTAATTCTATATTTTAAATAAAAGTAATTAAAATTATAGTTTTATAACCCCTCTTCATGATTAATTCTTAAATAAATTATTATCATCCTTTTTATTTTGTACTGTCTTGAATAAGAGAATAAAAATAGAATATACCTGAATCTTAATTATTATGAAATAACCCTAAGTAAATCTAGAAAAAAAACAACAACCAAAATGTAAACAAATTATTTCAACCAAGTCTTGTAGTTATAGAGATGATAGATAAATCTATATGGATATGTTCTATAACTATAATTATAGAAACCTCCTTAATTGGATTGAAAGTTGATTTATGTTTCTTTCCCATTTGGAATGTATCATATAGTTTATTTTTATCAAATTTTAAATTTGTAAAATTGGAAATCAAGTTATTTTTTAAAAAAAATTATCAAGGACAAAAACTTAAAATTTCCAATTTTTATATGATAAATACATTATTCGTTAATTTTATCATTAAAAACTATTATGTATAATTTACACAAATAATTAAAATCCGGGGTATAAAAATTTCTAGTTCTTAATGACCTAAATTTAAGTAATTAATATTTGAAAAAAACATGAATCATTAAAAAATAGATATAAAAACCATAATCTTAGAGGTGAGGGATACTTATAAAATTTTTCTTCAACCATTCAACCTAGAGTACCTTGTTAATGAGGATAGATCTTGGGTATCTATTTGATCCAACTATATTGAATTTTACATTTTAATTATCACCAAAAGAAACATATCATTTATTAAACATTAAGAGTAACTAAAACAAAGAAATGTAACAAAACATATTCCATAATAAACCATTATCCATTTACCATTTATTGTTTGAACCCTTTTGTAATATTATATAAAATATATATTAGAATAAAAAAATTTGGAACGCAAATGGAATCAGGTCTGATGGTGCTAGTTAGTAATTATTTGGGATCTCATATTAGTTTAATCTATCAAAATAATTATACCCATTAATTTATATAAATTTCATTGAAAATAAATACTATTTTACTCCCATTAATTGATTATTTTTTAGATTGAAATTTTTACCATAATTTCCACTTATCCCATAATGAAAGAAAATAATATAAGATATTTTTTTATTAATTTTTCAAGAAACTATATAATTTCTTAATGAATTTGAGGTTTCTATATATTTAATTTTACTAGCATAAATTTATTATCTTTATTTGATGTTTCTATATATTTCTTATTTTTTTTACTAGCATAAATTTATTTGACATAATCTTACTCATTATTAAATAATCTTTTAGTATCTCTTATAAATTTTACTTCATCTATTACTTCCTTTATTTTTTTAAAGTACAACAAAATAAGAAATATATTTATCTTGATTTATATTTATTTTAGAAAGTTGTTTGAAAAATTATGTTTTCTTTTGTAAAAATAGTATTTAATTTATTAATCATTTTTTTATTTTTCAAATTATTTTTATACCCATCCTTCATCGTTGGATAATATTTATTTAACTCCTATTAAGAGTAGTTTACATATTCGGAATTAGATTTATATCCAATCCTAGATTAATAAATAGATTTTATATCATTAATCTTTTTCATGAAGAACTTATTAGCATTCTAATTAGAATTTCAAATTTTAATATCAGAACTAGATTCATTACTGGAATCCTATTCGGCACTCTGGGTATCTTTCATTTCTTTTATCTTCATTTTTATTTAGTTCAATTTAATTTTAAACTTCTATTTTAACATTTTTCATCACAATCGGATGAGGTAAGTTAGGCATGATATCCCATGAAGTTTTAATTCATATCACTTTCCTTCTTAGAATTTCCATTAGAAATATTACTCTTGTTCAAGGATTTTTTGAATCCCTCCTATTCTTATAGAACTTATTGAAATTCATCATATGCTATGAAAACATAAAACATGGTTTTAAGATTCATAAATCTTCCTTATTAGAATAGCATGATATAGACATGTTTTTTAATTTCTTCTCATATTTTGAAGTAGATGTTTCAACAAAGAATCCTTCTTTTTTAATCAATATGTGATAACTTACATTATACTCCATATGAGCCTCATCCATAATATGGATATTAATAATCTCTTGCACATTTATATGCTTCATATTTCTGGATTACCTTATGGAAGCTGAAATGTTATTCAATATTGTGGGTATAAATCTTGTAACTTCAAGAGTTTCATCTAGTTTGGCTAAAGGTGTTTCTATGTAAGAAACAATATTTAGTCTTCTAGTGATTATTTTATTCTTATGGGGTATAATATATCCATATATAATTATAAATGTATCAAACTTAAATCTGGAAGTATTGTATCAAATTTCTATAACAATATTAGTTCCCTCATAATAAACAAGAATTATATCCTGCATTTCATGAGTAATAGCACATTGAGATACTCTATTAAATTCATCTATTTTAAAACTATAAATAATTTCATTAATTACCTTGTATTTAAAATCAAAATCAGGTTCTTATTCTACACTCCACAACTTGGGTTCTCCATAAATAAGCTTGTAAGGTTTGATGAAATTCAGGTAGACTTTAAGACCAATATTCTTTAGGAAAATGGTAATTTTATCCTTTTAGTATGCATTGTTTTCTCTGTTGAATAATTTTTCTATATCCACTGAAATTATTTCTACCATTTCATACATCATACCGACTATATTAATTGGTCATTAGACTTCAATTTGTAACAGTTGATAACTATAAGGAAACAACTCTAGTACCAATCATTGGTATAGTAGAATTTTTATAAAGACTATAGAGGGGGTGAATTGATTACTATAAAAAAAATTGACTTAAAAACACCCTCTTAAAATTAATTCAAACATGTCCCACCCTTTTTTAAAAAAATATAAATTTTTGAATAAAAAAATTGGAAGGATCAGGGTATAAGATGCTTATAGTGTTTTAGGGGGAAAATATCCCCTAGTCCCCACCACCAATACTCTCTATGTAAGTTTAGTGTTTTTCATTATACCACCCCTTTTCCAAAGGACCTACCAACATAGGTAATGTAGCTTCCTTTTGGTATAATTTTAAGGGTCTTTTTGGGATCTTATTTTCAATGATTATCCACTACTTCCATCCATGCTCATTTAAAGGGTTGTATACTTACAATAAAAATGAAAAGATGTGTAAAAAATACTTCCAATTCATCACATGGTTTCAGAATGAAACTTATAGATGATCAAGAATATTCGAAATATTGTTATTACTTAAATATAGATCTTATGAAATTTATTTTGTTATAGATAAATCTTAAATGAACAAAGAAGCATAAGATTTAATGTTTCTAGTCACATGGTAGGAGTTTGAAAAATAGAGTATACACTCTTATTTTTTCTCATCATATCCTCTCCCTTTTTATATTTTAACTTCATAACAGTAATAGAAATGATTGAGAGTAAATAATAAAATATATAAAATTTTGTCTCTATCCTTTTTTCATGTAACCATCTCATTGAATAGTAAAATATATGTAGTCATTTTATATAGAAACTGTCTCCTTTGGAACACTATAATTTTTTGGAATATAATCCTAAATTAGATTGATCATTCTTTTTTAGGGAAACACTGATTTTTAAAAAAAATAAAGCAAGAGTGGAATTCTCTTGAAATAAAAAAATGATAATAAATTCCTTAATATAGTAATAAAATATAATGAAATATCCAAAATATAAAACTTCATAAGTCTTCATCTTTATAAGAAAAAAAATTCCATAATCCATTTCATTTTATAATAATGATTTCTCTACATAAGTCTTTAGTGTATGATTTCTTTCCAATCATGTGACTTTTTCATGATTGTAAGACTTTATTCTAATCATAAGACTATATCATTATCAAAATACATTCTTCCAATTATAATACTTTCCCTTTATCATAATACTTTGATCTAAACATAAGTATTAATCCCATCATATTTCATCATCATGATTGTATGACTTCAGTATGATCATAAGCCTTTATATTATCTTAAGGCTCCATTATGATCATGTACCTTTAATGTAGTCCTTACTTCATATTTTAAGACATTATTCATATCATAAAAAAATATGTTAAATTATTATCATAATAAATTGATTCATTATATGAGTTAGTCATATTTCTTCACTCCTTCGTGAGAATTCTAGAATTACTGAAATTTACCAAAAACCGGAACAACATAAGACTTTATACAGAGTGTATAATTTGAACATATGACTTCAACACTTTGAAAAAAAAATCATCAAAAATTAAAATAGCTTCTAGAAATCATTTGGAACATTATAATATTGTTCAACATATTTTAGGAAAAATAATTATTAATAAAAAAGAAGGTTTTTTGAGCATCAAAATTTAGGATTATATAGTATTTATTGGAATAAAAGTAGTATTTAAAATATTCTCCACCATTTTGATGAGCCCAAAAAATCATTAATATTTAAATTGAAAATTTTATATAATTTTTAATTCAAGAAAAAGAATTTGAAAAAAATAAAAATAAAAAACATTTAAAATATAAAATTAGTGTTTAATTAATTTTAATATACCCCCTTTGGTGATATCAAAAATAAATTTAATGGAATGGATATAATATATTCAATATTGAACACTAAAATTGTAGAAATATAAAAACATTATAATGAAATGGATTTGAATTTGGGTATTTTCATTGAGGACCTTATTAAAAAAATTAATATTAAATTAGAAATAAATTATAACCATTCCAAGATATTGAATAAAAAAGATAATTAAACCCAAAAAAAATTATTTATATCCAACTAAAATTTACGCATAAAAAATGAAAGTAACAAAATTCAGTCATAGATATAATTCAAAATAAATCGGTTGGATCAGTGAGTAGTTGTTCTAACTGTGTAGGATATATAGGTTTACGATTTCGATTTGGATTTTAAATGAAACAGATTTTGAAGGTTTTAGTTCTAAAGTAGATGGGATAGAAGGATATCTAGGTTAAATCTCACCAAGAGGTTCAACTAAACTTGAATCACCTCCAATACCAACAAGATATTTCCTACAAGTATTCGCTAAAAGATCAATATTGTTTAATCATATTCCCTTTACCTTGACATAGTTTTAATTTCTATATGTATAAGAATGAGATCTTGGAAGATGAAGTAGGTGGAGAGGTGAATCTAGATTTCTCCACACTCTTCTGATTTATATTTTTTGAATGTAGAATGATAAAATTTATATTATAAATTCTACTTGTCATCTTGGTATCTATAAATAAGGGAAATTCCTATAGATATTCTACCTATTTGTTGAACTAGAGAATGTTACAACATATATATTCGTTAGATTATTTTCTACATATAAAAATATTTGATAACTAAATGTCATTGACAAATATTTGGTACAAAAACATTGGCACCCTCTTGCACATCTGACTTAGAAGAACATCTGGCTCAGCCTTTGAGGAGGATTATTCATGCTTCAAACACACCCTCATAGCTCGTTTTGGGGTTGTATCACAACCATAGTAGTGCTTCAACATTTTGTGGGCTCTTAGGGGCTTCGTGCTCTGGTGAGGATCTTCTTCCTTCACATGCATTCCTTCTGTGTCATGTTGGAGTTTCAAGAGGACTTCATTCAGGTGTGGTGTCAGGCCCCTTGTGCTTGGGTCTGATGGAGATTTAGTTAGTCCAGGTGTTCATTGGATGTGCACCAAGGAAAAGAGGGACCCTTCTCTATGGTGTGGTTTATCTTCCCTGGGATTCTACTCTCATTTCAGAATGAAGGTTTTCTTGAAGCTATTAGTGACTCTTTGGGGGGTTTCCTATGCTGGGACCCCCGAACCAGCCAATGTACATAGGTCTCTGTGGCCCATATCTGCGTAGATAGGTATCTTTCTCTTACAAGGCTGAACAACCTGGACCTTTGGGTGAAGGATTCCTTTTCTTGGGTTAAAGACATATTCTACCCTATTTTTCGGAGTTTTTTCTCTCACTACCTTCTTTAGGTTCATACTGTGCAGTTGTGTGGTCTTCTTCAGTAGGGTGGATGATGAAGGCCCGCTTAGGGTGTTAATGCTAGAGGTGTTCATTTATCCTCGGATATTGAGGATCCTTTAAGCATTCATCTTGAGGAGGTTCATGTTCATCATGGTTGTTTGCAACCTATTTCTAGGGCCTTGGACCCGGTGATGTAACCTGGCCTAGACTTGGAGGGAATTTTAGAACCTTTCTAGGATCTGGTGCCCTTAGTGTTGAGGTACTTGTCTCAGGATCGAGGTAATAAATTTATAACTCAGCTTACATTCACTCAAGGCCTGCTAGATCTTCCTCCCCCAAAGAGAGTTATGCTCGGAAGTGATCTAAGAGGGGAGGATCGATCCTAGATTCTGGTGTCACAGGGTTTCACCTTTGAGGGTACTTCCCTTATCAGAGAATCACCCCCTCCCCAAGTGGAATATCTTCAGCGAGAGGATGGTGGCTTGAAGATGAAGGCTACATCCAACCCGAGAAGTAAGAAAAGTTTGCACACTTGAATGCAAGGCTCTAGATCTCCTCCTTTCAGGTCCATGGACAAAAGCGCGGGAGTGTGCACTAGATCATAGTCCATGAAACTAAAGGGTTGGGTTCCCTCATACTTTGAGAACGCCACACAATCTGGGGTCAGTCCTAGAAACCATTTCTCCAAATGATTCCTTTTTCTTTTCTAGAACACCCTATGTATCACTGATCATGTCAAAATAGACTTTGTGGATTCAGAGATTCATAAACATAATGTCTTTATGGTGGTTATCCTTGAGAACAAGTAGCAGTCCAGCAGGATTAGTGAGTTCTACAAGAAACTCAAAATGCATGGATATATGCACGATGATCCATTTGACCAACATATCTATATTTTATGGCATAGGATAGTTACTATTGATCTGGTTCATGTGGGGGACCATTTCATCCCAGGTAGGGAGATCCTCGAAACATGCTTTTTCTTTGCCACCTTCGTATATGGTAGTTGTGATACCCAGCAAAGGGAGACCCTATGGAATGATATCAATGCGTTCGATATCAGAAACCAACCATGGATCATTGATATATATTTCTACATTGTTACATATCCAGAGGAGTCTAAGGTAAGAGGCCCTTTAATATGAAATCTATCCTGTATATTCGTCAATTTTTTTGCGGGCAGGGGTCTTACGGATCTCGGGTACCCAAGGGATCATTTTATGGGTTGTAATAACAAATGGGGGAACTATAGGTCGTGAAGCTATATGGAGAAATTTTTAGCCAACATGAATGAAACATCAATGTATTCCAACACTCAGGTTGTGCATCAGGTGTGCAGATTATCAAACCATTCCCCACTCTTGGTCTTTTTATCCTCTGAGCATGAGCAACAAGTTATGTTCTATGTATATCTTTACTGGACTCATAATCTTTGATATAATGACATAGTACATGACTCTTGGAATTCCCCATCTCATGGACATACATGGATAGGCTTGCATAGTAAACTAAGGTGTATGAAAATGTGTCTTCTACCATGGTCCAAGGATATTTGTGTGTCTAATTGATAGCTGGATGTAGATATGGAGGAAGTGGACTGGATTAAAAGGTGGCTTGAAGAGGATTGGGATGAACGACTCTTTGTGGATCTCTTTGGTAGGAATGATCTTATGGTGGGAATGTCACTGAGACAAGAACTCCAGGCTAGGGATGATGAAAGGATTAAGTGTCTCAATTAAGGTGATAGAAATAATGTGTATTTTCAGTCATGTATTAAGAAAATGGGGGAGATGGGTTATACCAAACATTGAGATGGACAATGGGTCATACACCGATAATAGAGAGGTGGTAGGAGGGATGTCCTGCTCCTACTTCTATGACCTGTTTGAAGGTCCTAGCACTCACATTCTGAAAGGATACCCAGAGGTGATGTCAGGATATTTGATGTTATCCAATCTAGCCTTTCTGATCGTGATAATGAATTCTTAGGGGCTATTCCTCGGGAGGATGAGATTCATAATGCCATGCTGAGTTTGATTCCTAAGAGAATGGTGGGTCCATAAGGGTTCCCTGGAGGATTTTACAGAGCTTCATGGAAGACGGTGAAAGCTATTCTCATTGTGGAGATCCAAGACTATTTTCAGGTCATTTGGTTACCTCGAGTTACTTATGATACCATCGTTTTACTTATTCCCTAGTCCAAGTATCCTACTTCAATTGAGAACTTTCAGTCGATAAGCATGAGTAATGTCTCTTAAAAGACCCTAGATAATATTATAAATGCTTAGCTATCCATTCGTCTTCCCAAATGGATATTCATGGAACGGCATGGATTAGTGAGGTGGTGCTCCATCCAGGGGGCGATCTCATTGGCCCAGGAATCTATCAGGGATATAAACTTCAAAACGTGAGGGCCGAATATGGAAATCAAGCTCGATATGAGAAATTCATATGACCATGTGGAGTGGGGATTCATCAAAAAAGTCATTACAGGTATGAGTCTTTCTCCTTGGAATATCGATATTATCTTTCGATGCTTTAGCTATGTGTGGATAGTGATCACGTTCATGGGAAATTCCATCGGTTGCTTCAAAAAAACACGGAGATTTAGACAAGGGGGCCCTATATCACCAACCATTTTCATCATTTATCATGATGTGCTTTTCCGACTCATTCATCATAGCATTGGTAGAGGGGAGATCTCCCCATACTGTAAAAGGATGCACATTCCAACTGTGTCATGCATCATGTTCGTGGATGACTCCATAATCTTCATGAATGCATCGAGAATATTTGTGTGGGGTTTGACCAGAATATTTGAGGAGTATCTTCATTGTAGTAGACAAGTTATCAATAATAAGAAGATTCACTTCTACATATTGAGCAGATTCTCTTCCAACCGGGTTTGTAAGATGAGTCAGTATTTGGGCATAGAGAATGGTGATCTACCCATGGTGTACCTGGGGGCCGCTCTATCCTCAACAGGTTACACATCCGTGATTTTTACCCTTTGGTTTGTATAATATCAAAGAGGTTTATCGACTAGAAGAACATGTATCTGTCCTTGGGGGGGGGATTGTGCTGGTTAATAGTGTACTCTTGGCCTCCCCAGGTCATGATTTATCGGCTTTCAAGGTTCCCAAATGAGTTACCCACAACATGGATAGCATGGTTGCGAGTTTCATATGGTACCCATGGTTCGAGGGAATAAGGTATTGAGATTATTGGCACAGGATGGTGAAGCCTCTAAGCGAAGGTGGTATTAATGTTAGAAAACTCAATGATACCTTAACTTTAATGAATGCCAAACTGGTATATGAGCTGTAAGAGCAACGGACCCAATGGGGATAGACTATTCCAGAATGATTCATTGGTCAATGGGAAGCTTTGTATGGAAAAGACTCTCCTATATGGGGTGAGATAGGTCCCCTGGTCTCCTCCATCAAACCTCATTCTCAGTGGATCGCTGGGACTAGCGAAGTATCCTTCTAGCCTGATAAATTGTGAGGTAAGATCATTGAATTATTGGGATGCCCATACACTGATATATCTTCTAGAGAGGGCAGAATTTACCCTTTGTTCATCAATGTAGTGCTGGATAGGGACCAGTTGGATGCGTTCAAACTCATTGAACTGAACTCAACATTAGATAAATGTGTGTTCACCACTTCTCCTTCAGGATATTTCACATCTAAGGACAATTACCGGGTCTCTTCCACTCATATTTTAGGGGTGACTGGAATTAGGTGCTTTGTTGCAGGAACATCCCCACCAAGTATAATTTTATCACCTAGAGAATTCAGAATAGAGTAATCACCACCTATGATAATATTATGCATTTTGGTGTGTGTATGGAGTCTAAATGTGTGTGTAGTATAAGTTATAAGGAGAATAATTTGGATCACCTTTTCATTGGGAGTGAATGGGTGGAGGAGGTATAGAAATGTTTTGGTGATTTAAATACTTTTTTTATACCTACAATGGACTAGTAGTCCTTTTTTGTCTGTTGGTTCCATAGTGCGCGGAAGGAGGGTCCCAAGAGAAGGGTGTGTACCATAGTAATGCAGGTAGGCTGTGGTTGTCCATGGGATTTGCAGAACAACTGTAATCATAATGGGGTGGGATCATCTAGGTGTCTAATAATTATTAGAACCAAAAATCATATTTTGGATATGGTTAAGGCTCTCAGTATGTGGAGGGAGGCCCCAAACTTGCAGAGGCTCATTCATGCTTTCCACAATACCCTATATGGAATGAATATCTCTTCTGGAAAATGATTCAGATGGACCCCCCCCCCCCCCCACTCCCACCTCCCCAAGTAGGGGATTGATGACGAATACTGATGGTTACTGTGTATTTGGTGATATGAGAGGCAGTGGGATCATTCGTGACAACAACGGTTTGGTGATTCTGCATTTTTCAATACTGCTAGGCCAAGGGTCCTATTATAGGAAGAGGATAAGACCTTGTGGACAGGGCTCGCGGTTTGCAGAGAGAGAGAATTAGAGCTTGATGATGTGGAAACTGTCTCAATGCATGTTCATAATTATCTCAATGGCCTTCGTTTAATACCTTGGAATATCGAATATATCATCTTAAAGTGTCGTGGGAGCCTTGGAAACAGCACTAGAGTGTCTCACACATTGAGGGAGGGGAATGTGGTCATAGACTATCTGGCCTCTCTTGATAATCTGGGCACGAAGAGATTAGTTTTCGAAAACTTTCACAATATAAAGTCGATGGGTATTTACATCATTAGAGGGGATTCCCCTGGTCTTCACTATTTTAGACCCACGTAGTTGTTTTTCCTCTAAATTTTTTATGGGCCTTTAATATACTGTTTATTTCCTTTTTAAATAAAAAGATATATGATGATGATGATTATCAAAAAATTCATGGAATTACTCATGACCCACATTAAGCATGTTGGAACTGGGCATCCAACAGATGCCCCAAACCAGTGGGTTTTTTAATTTTTCCACCGACGATCGATGTATACATTTAGACATCGCTGAAAAGAAACCTGGTCAAAGCCGAGGATCTCACGTGGAGGGTTTTAAGAACAATATAAAACTGTTAAATACATGTTTTAAATTTGAATCCATACACGATGTCTGCTCTTCGTTGGTGATTGCTGCTCAAAGAATCTGAAGTTTAATTCTTCTAGATCATCCAAAAACACTTCAAGGAATCTGCAGGAGCACCGTTCGTCATAATCTGGGTGCAAGCGCAGAATTGTGACGACGTCTTCGATGCTCCAACGATCACCACATCGCTTCGCTAGCAATTCATGAGAGAGTTCTCGATCCATAGTCCTTGGATCCATATCCTCTCTCTCTAGAACATGCGAGAGAGGATATGAGAGAGAATCCACATGAATTGTACTTGGAAAAATCCCCTCCTCTTCTATTTCATTGGTGATTGTTTTTCCTTGGACAAATCCTGGACCCAAGTGGTGGGTACCACCATGTCCAAAACTCCTATTCAACTAAATAGTGAACATTCTTGAATACACTATTATGTGTGACCCTCTTGGATCTTATCTCGACAGTATTGAATACTATTAATAGACGAAGATCGGGATCTAGCAACCCATCATGGCCCATGAAGTGATAAGGATTGTCACAACAACAAAAAATAACCTACAAACACACACTGTGTAATATAATCTCTTTGTCTGTAATATCTAATAAAGCATGACACACTCTCTTTTAATTTCCCTTTTCTTGCTTTATTGGTTATTGATTTAACTGAATATATTTACCCTTGGATTCTGTGGCCTTAGTCTTATAAAGGTACTAACATCCATATCAACATGGCCTTAGATATATTAATTCCCTAAATTGGATGCGACAAATCCTTTCCTGAACATTCAAAACATTCCATGCCACAAATGACGCACCCAACACAAACTACCTCACCACGAATTCATTGTCATGGTTTTCATCTTCCATCAATGTACCCAATCAAATTATATACATTTGTAATGATATAAATTCAAGAGACCATTACACATGATCATATATAAGAACATCCAATGTCACCCGAAACATGTGGCATTCCTATTAGAGGGACAATCCTCATGATCTCACTGCTAGAGATCACCAATTGATAACATCATGAGAATAAGTCTCAATGCTTATGAGCCCTCATCACCTGATAGTTAGAATTATACTATGTCCAATTAATAATATGTATCTAGAGTATAGAACATATATTTAGGATTAATGTCATAGTATCTTGAGGTTCTCATTATAGCCTGGGAACTACTATAACTGTTCGATATGACAATTAATCATTAGACATTACCATTTAAACAGTGGACGTAGAAAATTATACACTATAATTATAATATGACATCAAAAATGTCTAACTAAATACATGATATGGTAATCAAAATCATTGAATAGTTGGGTCTAGGGCACCCACTATTTCAACACTCCCACTTGCACTAGATCCAACTTGCTAACTAAAATTCTTAGCTACACACTTGTTGAACATCATGTTTCAACTCCTGAAAGCCAATAGGCCGTTAATATTTTTAGTGCATGGGGGTAGAAAACTTGACAATGAATATGACATCACACAACATATTGTCTCTTACTATGAATCCATTTTCAATTTTCATAATATAAACAAAGACCTCCTACCTGAGTTCATTCCTCTAGTGATCAATGATGAGGAAAACTCCTTCATTATTAGCACTCTAATGGTTTATGAAATCATGGACACTATCTTTAGTCTGAATCCCAATAGTGCTCTGGGTCCTTATGGATTCAACAATTGTTTATTCCAACATTATTGGGATGTAATTCAAACTGATTTTTGTAAAATTGTAAAATCCTTTTTTACCAATGGGGTTCTCCCTCACGCTCTAAATGCCATGTTTCTCACCATGATCCCAAAAGTGGATAATTCCTCTGAGATTCATCTGTTTAGACTCATTTCTCTTATCAACACCATTTTTAAAATCATCACCAAAATCATTTCCAACAGACTTTCCACTCTCACAGATAGAATTATCTCCGAGAATCAATTTGGGTTTATAAAGTGTAGATCCATTCAAGACTGTATTTTCCTAGCCTCTGAGTGTGTATACAATTTGAATAAATATAACAGAGGAGGCAACATTTTCATTAAACATGACATCAGAAAAGACTTTAACACCATGGACTAGAGTTTTATCTTCAAAGTCTTCCAAGATTTTGGTTTCAACACCTTTTTTATCACTGCAATTAGATCTCTCTTTAAATCAGTGTTTATCTCCATTCTAATCAATGGATCTCCCAAGGTAAATTTTAAATGCACCAAAGGTGTCAGGAAAGGTGACCCCCTATCTACCATTATCTTCTCGATAGCAGAATACTACCTCATTCGTCTAATCAGCCTCCTGGTGGACCAGAAATAACTAAAATCAATACATGCCTCTAGGAACGTGAATACTCCTACTCATCTATTTTATGATGAAGACATCATCATTTTCCTACAAGGAGATAAAAGAAACATTCTTAATCTTAAAAATTCACTCTCACACTATGAATATGTTTCTAATCAAACCATTATTTGGAAAAAATATTTCATCTTATTTGGGAAAAACATCTCTCCAAGAAGAAAATGTAACATCATCAGTGACCTTGGATTGAAAGAAGGTATGTTCCCTTTCACTTATCTTGGTGTTCCATTTTTTTGGGGCAGAACCAAATCATGTCATGTTGTGACTATTTTTGACCAAGTTCTAAATTATTTATCTTATTGGAAAGCTAAATATCTCTATATGGAAGGTCGGACTTACCTTGTAAAATCCACTATTGTTTCCAAGATGGTTTACTCCATGATGATCTGCAAATGGCCAGATGGTCTCATTAATAAAATGAACCCCGCCATAAATAACATCATCTGGACTAGTTGTATTCTAGAAAGAAAACTTGTGACTATTCTCTGGTCAACCTATTGCAAGACAATTGAAAATAGTGGTATTTGAATTAAAAATATGAAATACATTAATGAATCCCTTCATGAAATACTCACATGGAGTCTTTTTCACAATACATCTAAAGCTATTACCTTTCTCAAAAATATTTTTATTTATAAACATAAAATGGGAAATTCAAAATTCATTAATTCATTAGTCTAGCCCTCCATCAGATACTCCTTTACCAATATTATAAAGAATTCTAGATGGATGGTCTCCAGAGACTCCTCCTTAAAATTTTGGTTAGATAACTGGACTGATATGCCTTTAATTTCCATGATATCTCATGATCAAACTTCTGATAATAACAATAGCTCTATCATAGACCATTCACACTCTCAGCATGATCACCTCCTATATACTATTCTGAACATCATTAAAAACTACTCTTTTTCTTACTTTAATGATTTCTTAACATGGGGACCTACTCATAATGGTATTCTAAACTCAAAGAATCTCTAAAATCATCATTTTTGAAACTCTGAGAGTGATTACAACTGGTTGAAAATTTTCAACGAACCTTGGATAAATCCTTCGATATTCAATCTCATCGGGCGTCTTTCTCACAATAGAGTTCCCACTGAATGTTGCCTCCAATATTTTGGCATCCAACTATACTCTGATACCAAAATATGTAATCAACATAGAGAAGATGATAACCATCTCTTTCTCTCTTGTGCTACTGCATCTCCTCATTAGAACTATATTCTTGACATTTTTTTATTAGAGATGGTTGATTTTTGATTCCATCAAAGCTCAAATTAAAAAATGTGTAGAAATGGAAGGCTCTCAGCAAATCAGAAACCTTTTCCTTATTATAATTACAGAACAGAATCATGTGATATGGTATGATTGTAATGTTATAATTAATAATAACAACACTTTTAATCCAAATACATGTCGTATGAGGATCCTCATTAACATACATGAAGCTACCTTGATCCAAAAGATACATTTCCACAACACCGTGCATGACTTTGGGATCCTGGAGCACTTAAAGATTAAAGTCAATTTCTATCAGCCACATCACACTCTAGAAGTTTTCTGGATATCCCCCCAACATGGAAGGATCAAAATCAATATTGATGGTGCTCCAAGGGATATTTGGGACCTACAGATTGTGGAGCTATTTTCAGGTATCACCTCGATCAGATTATTCGATGCTTCATGGGTAAATGTGGCATTTCCACCTCACTTGAAGATGAGATGCTTGGTCTGATTCATGCTATTTCCATTTCCAAACATTTCGGTTGAAACAACCTTTGGATTGAATGTGACTCAATGACCATCATTCAAGTGATTTTGGTTGGAATAACACATCTTTTTTGCACAATAACAACCTATTGAATGGAATGAACCCATTCTCTTAAATATCTTAACTATATAATCACACATGTTTATAGAGAAGAAAACACGGTTTCATATGGTCTATCCAACATGGGAGTAAATTAAGAAATTACCTGGTTTGAAGGCCTTCCAGCTCCACTTATCTCCTTTCATGATAAAATTGTAATATGATCCCATGTTTTAGCCACTTGTAATTTTTCTTTTAATAATATTTTTGATTTGGTCATTTTTTGCCATGGAATCACTTTTTAAAAAAATCATTTTTCTGCTGAGAAATGGCTTTAACTACTAGGTCTTCCATGGTTCCACTACGTGGATATTCTACTATAGTAGCCTCATCTCTTAGAGTAAAACTTCTGTGGAGATGGTATTTGGAGTATATCCCACTTGTCCACTATCATAACTTGACATCTTGGCTAGTAAAAATATCTTAATTTACATTATGATAATACTTTCCTCACTAGGTGTGATTCTAAGAACATGAACAAATCTTTGCATTTAACTTCTTCATAGCTACCTCAAAGTTGCAACGTACTCAGTCTTTATAGGTATGGATACCACTAGCTTATATGAGCTTGAATAACTCATCTTCAGTAGCCTAACTATGATAGTTGAACACATTGATCTGTGGAAGACTAGTTTTTATCCCCAAATATGAGTATCCCTTCTTCTCCACTTACCAGGTACATATCTTTTGTACTTTCCGATGTACAATTAGATGGTTCTGACTACATCCCTTACAGTGCTCCTAGATATAACTGATATTATCCTATTATAAAATATACCTTGTAAATATTGCTTCTTGTACATATCATGGCATACATTATTGATCCATCTCTTCAATGAATAGATTTAAACTCACCATGTTTGTCTCTTCCCATGTCCTGAACATGTCAACATGCAGAGATTATGCCCTGTGACATTGGAAAATTTTTATCTCTAGAATTGTTCTAATTTTGTTTTTTCAAAAAAATGTCACTATATGTATGATTGACTAGGACCAAGAAACCAATAGATCTAGTTCATTAGATCCTATTCCCTAGAACTTGGGTTGCTACTTTAAGAAAATCATTGGAGAATAAATTTCATCTTGGTCTTAACTAACTTTGAGACCAATGTCTATTTTCCATATGTTTCTGAACATAATTTACTTGTAAAGATTTGATGCTCCCTCTAACCTCTTGTAGACACATGGAGAAAAATTGTTACAAATGTATATTCTAGGATCATGTTGCTTAATTTAATCTTAAACCATATTTCAGTAACTTTTACCCTTTATTAGAATTGTGTGACATGACCATCCCTTTCGGGTTTCAACATATATACACCATCCACGATCATTGGTCATGACATCCAATGCTAAATAATTTGATCATAAATATTAAGTATGATAAGTAAAATTCTAATGGATTTAGGCACAAAAACCTGGTGAAACCATTCGAGCCTTATTGGTACTACACTTGTTCCATCCATCTATCCACTCACTTGAATACCCATCATAGTATTCAAAATAATAACCCCCTTTTTCACTTTGATACTTGGAATCCATTAATTGAATTTTAATTGGTCTTATCAATTTTAGCTAATATCCACATACTGGTTACTTTTAGGAAATATTATTCACATTAAATAAAAGATTACTGACCGCGGTGATTATAAAAAAATCACCATGGTTTTATCCTTCCTATATAGTATGTGTATCTGGAATATACTATGTTGCACATGAACTTGTGGAACTAGTTCCTATTCGAACTATTTTTGAATTTTGACCATTGACTAAACACAATCCAAGATATCTCCCACTCTCTCTAATAGAGATGTGCACCCTAATATAGTTATGTAGTCCATCAGTTGACTACAACTTTCAATATTAGGGATTTATGTAATATCCTAATCAATAGTTAGGACAATTACCTTATATACACAATGTGTTTGTCTTGATGCAAGTTGGTTTGTATCTGAAAAAACTATTTTCATCCAAACAAATGTCCTTATGAAATTATGCATTTATCATCATACTATGACTTGTATGATATTCATTTTTTATTTATGGTTAGAATATGGTTATGAGAAATCATCATTATTTGAAAATCATTTAATGAAATATAATGGGTGTTTCTTCCAATTGTATCATTGATGCTACCTACATCAAAATTTTGATGTATAACATATGTGTTTAGGAATTCTTCAACGCTACATGTTTGATGAAAAATATTGATATGTAAGACTTCATCATAAATCCTCCTCATTACCATCATTTTCATTATGTTGATAAGGTAATGTGCATTTAGAAATTACTCCACACTACATTATCATGATTGATGAATGCTTGGTTGATATATTCTTCGGTATCCCAACCCGAAGCAACTCATATCATCTGACTATGCATATACTTCACTTTTTTATTCCTTAATTACTTAATGGAATATTATGAAGTATATATACCACTAGCTTATACTTGGAATAGTTCACGCTTACTTGTTTAACTATTTCCAAAAGCTTTGTGGCATACCTTTATTTCTAAATGCTCCTTTGTCCAAACTAAAGACATCGATAATTACAAAAGTATTTAGTTGTGCTGAGCCTAAATACCTTACTTGGTATATTCATTCTTTCCACTTTTAGTATTACTTGAAAAATAATTATCTTGTCACAACTGGGTACAAGTCTTACATTTATATTCATCACTAATTGCCTAGGATTCATGTATTATAGAACTAGTGGCTGAGTTTACCAAAAAAATATCCATTCCTTAAAATAAAATAATGTCTCCTTGTGTCCGAGGACACATGAGATTAATGTTTGTGGTTATACACAGTAATATTTAAATGTGAATCTTTCACATGGAAATTTAATAAGTCGTGTACTTCTCTGTACTGGCCTAGGTATCACCCTTTCACATCCACTTAGAGAATACACCTAACTTCTAATAAGGTTTCTATACTTACATGGTAACTATATTTAAACACACATATGAATAAATCATATAGTATTAAATACCCAAGTAGTAAAATGAATCATTACATTGATGGATATTCCTGATGAAGAAGTGGTAACTTTCTCATTTAAATCGGGTTATTTCTTTTAAACATATAGTTTATTATTTTATAATATGCAATGCAAATAACCATTGTTAATACCTCATTAATTGAAGGACGTCACAAATGCTCCATTGGTATTAAATGCCTTTCCACATTGTTTTTCAATTTACTCACCATAAGAATTAAAACTTAACTGTCGTTTATTCTTATTATCTTGGAGAACCTTACCTAAATTGCTAATGAAGTGTAAACTCAATACTTGTTCATTTTTTAAAAATGATAATTGAGTAATGTGGTGAAAATTATATGAGAAATGGATTTATTTAAAGATCATGATCAATCTTTCAATTAACACATGTCGGTGTAACATCACTTTATTCATATCATTTCTTCTCTTTCTCTTTGCAAACATCTCAGAGATGAGACTTCAAGTTTTGTCATTCATGCCCTGGTGTAGCTACCGCATATGACACTAGAAGCTGATGAAATAATAGTGCTATAACTATAATATGATTTGTACATTAGTCTCCTGTTAGAAGTTTCACCCTCTCTTCTTGAGGTAGTTAACAGTATTTGGGACACTGGAACCTAGAGTTTCTTATATCATAATATTATCCACATGTCTCTGTACTATTCTTGGGTACTCATATCAGTCTATAAATTTACTTTGTCAAATATTTATCATCGTTTAAACATGTGTTATAACTTTCCATTTTTCTAAAAAATGAATTTAAGAAGATGAGTTCCTTTTATCTGGATTACCAATTTATATATTTTTATTAATTACATAAATCATTCAATGTCTCCCATTATTTTATCGAATTCAAGGAACCCTCTATGCTAGAATCGAAATACTCTATCATTAGAGTATTCTAGAGGAAATGATCCCAGAACCACCCCTCATAGTCTACAAGCTATGGCTACACCACTACTTGTAGGGTTCTAGGTGGACTTTTCGCTGGCTGACCCCTTTAACTTGCAGTTCCTTGATCTGTTGAGTGAATTCCCAGCTTCTAAAAATCATAACTTGATTTACTCAAAGCTTGTCTCTAAAATAACCACAGTCTAGCTATGGTTATTTCTTTGCTTCAATTTTAGTTAATTAAACCAATCATTCTTATAAGGACTCCCCAATTATAAGATGCACCCTCAACAATATCATGACTGGCACCTCAAACAGCTAGCTTTGTCCAAATTTGAATGACAAAAGGCGGTAATGGCTTCATATATTTTTGAGGGTTTTATTTTTTTAATGTGATTAATGAAATAATTTTTGATTTTATAAGAATGTAATGTGATATAACACTCACAAATAACCATGCAAGGAATACAAATTTCATCGGGTCACAAGTTCATTTTATCTTGCATGCTTTTTTATTATTATTCTGCATGATCACACAATAAACTACACATGCGAAGAAATATTAAACCATGAAAGACTAGATGAAAACCTAATCATGAGTCAGTTCTATTGGTTGATCCTTTGAGTGAAAAATAGACCATCTAAAACCCTATGGGTAAGTACCTTCAGTCGTGTGGTTTGAAACATGAATAGAAACATCTGCTCATCCAATGCATCTAACTCATATCTGGTAGATCGCTGTAATGTGGCATGAAGTGCGTCACTGGTCATCTCGTCATTATAAAATTTTACTCGCATGCAGGAGAAGGGGTCTCGGGGTATAAAATTACAACTCTGAGCCTGGGAACGTAGGCTGTTATACATATAACGACCCTTGAGAAGACACGTAGATCGTATTTTATTTAACTAAACAGATTATTACAAAACTATTGTAACAAATAAATAAATAATCAAATAATTAAATAAAATGCACCAAACATGCATTGGTCGGTATCCAACTCATGATCAGCCATATATGCATTGAACTCACGTATATTAAATAAATGCAGAATAAAATTAAACATGCATTAAAAATAAACTTGAGGGAATTTAATTAAATTAAAAACATTACTCTTGTTTTTAAATAAATTTAATGTCGTTTGGTTCAAATTAATTAATTTAGTTTTAAAACTAAAAATTAAATTAATCAATTAATTCAATTAATATCCCAATTAAATTAATTATGCTACAATGATTATAAACCAAATATAATATTCAATTAAATTAATTCTGAATCTAAATTATATTAATTAAATTATCTAACATTTTATTCAAATAAATTACCCGAGCCCCATAAATCTCGGGCATGGCCTGTGTGGGTTGAGGTGAACCTGTACAGGCCTAGTATGGGCTATTCCGACCCATGTGTAGAGGATTTATAGGCTGAACTGGTCCGTTCAAACCCGTCATGGGCTGGGCCAAACATCCTGGACTTGTTTTGGGGCATACACGTATTGTGCATATTGTTATGTTCTGATATGAAGATCGGGCAGCGGATGGGGTTTGAACCTGGAAGTGGGATGGTCGGCACAAGCACTGGCAGCAAGGAGATGATGGCCAGCCTATGCGGCATCGTCATCCTAGCAGTCTGCTGTGATGGAGGAGGGGAAAACGGGAGGTGGCTTGGCCGGAGTGGGGCGTCGGCATGCCAACAATAGGAGGAGGAATCCATGTGGGGAGTAGTTCTATAGGAGAGGGAGGTCTCCATAGGTGCCGGTACGACGTGGTGGCTAGAGGGGTGTCGGCCTGGTGCACCTGGTCCACGGCGGGTAGCATAGGAATGGGGATTGTGCGCCTGAAGTGGGAAGGGGCGGAGGCGCCTGCTGTATGAGGAGAAGGTCGGTCGGAGGCACCCGGTGTAGCGCCTAGTATTCTGGCCTGGTGTGCGACAGAGAAGTGTAGGGTGACGCGCCTAATTTAGGCGGCCCTGGTGTAGCGCGTTTGGGATTTGGAAAATAGCTAGTGGAGGTGGCACAGCAGCACGGCTGCTGGAGCGCAGCGGTCCTCAGGTGCACTACCGCACAATGCTGGCAGGGGTCCTCATGTTCGCCGGAGGGGACCGTCCTGGACGGGGTTTTCATGCGGAAGGGAGGCTGGCAGAGTCACCATACGGGTTCACAAGCCATTCAACATGCATGAAGGGGGGCTGCCTCCTTTGTGGGGTCGCCGAGTAGAGCTACGTAGGCTTGCTGCACTGAGGCGGAGGACAGGAGGCGGTCCGAGGTGTCGCATGGGAGATGGTCGGATGGTGCAGTGCACCTCTAGATGCGGGGAGGGAGAGGAGGTGGCCCTTTTTGATCAACCACATGGGGGAGATGGAGGGTCTCTCACCCCCCCCCACCGGCAAGAATTTTTTTCGCAACTTGTTCTGCAGGTCACTCACTATTTTTAATGTTTCAATCAAGACATTGTTTGCCAGTCCTTCTGTAACATCACGTTACGTTTTCAGGTACTTTTGATGTTTCTAAGTAACTCTTTTTTGGAGTAGTGACTTGGAAGAGTCGAGATAACTATAAATTATGTTTTGAGGCAAAAGGGAAGTCACACAGGGGGCGCATAGGTTGTTTAAACCGTGCGGCCAAATCGTGCGTAGTTTGTATGGGATGCAGTAGCTTCCGCACGGGTGGCACACGGTTTGTCTAACCGTGCAGCCAAACCATGAATGGAGTGTCTGCTGAAGCAGTGGCTAACGCATGGTTAGTTCATGGTCAGTTTAACCATGGAGGAAAACCATGCGGCCACTTAAATGAGATCATATAAAAGTGGATCTCACTCGTTTTTGCCTCTAAGTGCATCGTTTTTCCTCCTAAGAGACCCTAACTCGGAATTTTTCCTCTCCTATGATCAAAAAGGTTTCTCCCATAATTTCGGAGGTGATATGAAGTCCTCTCATGGAGAATTGAATCTAGATTCTTGAGGTATGTGATTGTTCTTGTTCGGTTTCTTAGATCTACTTAGATATACTTATCTTCTTCTCTCAGTTTCTTAGATCTATGCCCATTATGGGTAGATCTAACTGTTTTGATGCCAAATTTTATGAGATTTGGTGTTGGTCTTGCTAGAAGAAGAGATCTAAGGTGTGGTTTTAAGTATTTAGATCCAAAGCTCGATCGACAATGTTGTGCCGCTCGATTTTTGGGTTTTCTCATTGGGCTAACTCCCATTATTAAATCTGTGTAGGTGGTTCCTTCCTGACTTCTAAATTGATTATCATTTTATTTTCTTGATTTATTTCAATTTTTGATTTAAATTAAATCACTCAAATTCTCTTTCAATTAAATTGATAAAAACGTGATTCCAATGAGTTGAGATATTTGAAATAGTTTTCGCATAGAAATTTTCCAAAAACCCCAATTCCATTGAATTGGGCGTGTTTATGGAAATTGGCCAATTTAAATTGTTCAATTTATATGATGGATTTGATGGAAATTATTTCAATTAAATTATTGAATTTAATTGTGAAAATAAATTGTGTAATGATGGAATTGGTTTTGAATGGATTTCAAACTCATGAAAATGGATTAAAATTATTCGATAGAAACCCATTGATTTTATCTTGTGAAAAAGGTATGTTTTGAATAAAACCTATTTTCGTTTTAAAGAGAATGAAATTGTTACTTTTGAAATGGAAGAATGGGATTGATGGTATTATAATAATTGTTAAAATAGTTCTCTCATCATGTATGAGCGCATGCAAGCCTTAGGTAGTTAGTGAGTTATTTGGATACACTCTATTCTACGACAACATTCTAAAACATACTTGCGGTGAGTCACATCCCCAACTGGTTGGTGATGAGTCTCCTTTGTCCAGTTTCATAGGGATGTGTGTATACACATTTTTCTGAGTTCACATAGAGTGCAGAATCCTATAACCGGTTAATACTATCGTACATTTTGGAAAATGACCATGTTGCTCGCTTGTTTATTTATATTTGAGATATAAATGTTTTCCAATGCTTTTGAACTGCTTTGCATGAATGATGAATTTATAGAAACTGTATTATATAAGTGTTTTACTTAATCCATTATTTTAGAAATATTCCATTGTAAAGGCTTTTCTTAAAGTAATTATTCCATCATTTGAAAATTTATAGCATGTTTTGTTAAAATATGCTTTTGAGTTTCCAAACCTGTTTATTTGAAAATTTAAAATCTTTTATTTGGATAATCTATATTTGGCATCTATTATGGAATCTTTGGTGGTATCCTACTGGGCTTTGGCTCACACCCTACTTTTGTCATCGGGTGTTTGTAGACTTTCTTCTTCCAGGATCGAGCAAAGGGAGGGGATCTAATTGAGGTGGATCCAGTTGTTGATCTCTCATCTTGGTGAGTTGTGTACTTAGGGACCTTTGGGATGTTTTCCAATTTTTTTAGTGCTTGGGTTGTAGTACTTTGGGATTTATATGCCTCTTTGTTTTCTGGTACATTACTCCTAGTGGAGTTTCTTCTTGTTATGCATAATGTGTTGTTTCTTTTGCTTCTGAATTCTTGTGGAAAAAATTGTTCCCACTTGTATGTTGTGCGATTCCAGGTGCTAGTCACCAAAACCTAGGGATCGGGAACGCCCTTCGAGCTACGTCAGGGTTGGCTCGGTTATCGGGTTACCAGGGTACCCAGGCTGGTTCATGACAAAGTGGTATTATAGGACAGGTTAAGCATCTTTCCTTGATGACAGTATGCATTTGAGTATTCTTGTTGGGACATAGAAGGTAGTTGTGATTGAGTGTCTGGGAATATCTCACCACAATGAACCTTAAGTCACCAGGTTTAGTTAGGGAAATACAACTTGTGGATTAATTCTAGTATTTTCCCTATTTTGATTTGGATAGAGTGGAATCCAAATCTTGTTAATCCCTTGTGTTAAGAATTATTTTCCTTGTTACTTTGTTTGGGTGTTAATTGATTGTATTCAACTAGTCTACCTTACTACACCCAGTGGTGTGCCTCTTTTTTTTCAAGGAGAATGGGACCCAAGGTCAAGCAGATCTAGAACCTCTTATCTAGAGTTGGGTAAAATTATATTAGTGTTTTCTTTTGATCTAGAGAAAGATTCAATGTGTGGTGATCTACCTCCAGTCGTCGCTGAGTTTTCTGACGTTTTTCGATCTGACTTATATGGTTTTCCACCAATAAGAGAGGTTGATTTTTCTATTGACTTAATTCCTGGTACTCAACCATTTTATATTCCCGCTTACCGAATGGATCTAGCTGAACAAAAAGAACTGAAGTTTCAGTTAGACTATCTTCTTGAGAAGGGTTTTATATGCCCGAGTGTGTCATCTTGGGTAGCACTAGTTCTCTTCTCCAAGAAGGCTGATGGTTCGCTTCTCTTATGTGTTGATTATCGAAATATAAATCAAGATACGATAAAGAGAAAATATATGTTACCACGAATTGATGATTTTTTTGATCAATTGAAATGGGCAAAGTGGTTTTCAAATATTGATCTTCGATCTGGTTAACATCAACTAAGGATAAAAGAATATGACATTCATAAGACCGCTTTTCAGAGTAGGTATGGCCATTATGAGTAATTGGTTATGCCCTTCAGCCTAACAAATGCTCCTTTAGTTTTCATGGCTTTGATGAACAAGGTTTTTTGTGAGTATCTAGATAATTTCATCGTAGTCTTTGTGGATGACATTCTTGTCTACTCCAAGTCTAAGGAGGATCATGTGCATTGTCTAAGAATAGTTCTGAGTCTTCTAAGGAATAACTCACTTTATGCCAAGCTTTCAAAGAGTGATTTCTAGATTTGAGAAGTGAAATTCTTGGGACATTTCATGTCAGAACAAGGAATATCAGTTGATCCTGAGAAGGTGAAGCCAGTTATGACTTGGGAACAACCATGAAATGTTTTCGAGATTCGAAACTTCATGGGATTAGCAGGATATTATTGCTGATTTGTTAATGACTTCTCAAAGTCAGCTTCTCCGATGACTTCCTTGACTCGAAAGGGAGTGAAGTTTTCATATAATGATAACTGTTAGAGTTATTTTTTTGAGCTAAATCTTCTTTTGACTATTGCGCCGGTGTTAACTCTTCCTGAGGATGGGATAGGTTACGTGGTCTTATGTGATGCATCAGGTTCAGGTTTGGGATGTGTCCTTATGCAAGTTAATCATGTTGTTTCCTACGGGTCTCGTCAGCTTAAGCCTCATGAAAAGAACTATCCTACCCATGACCATGAACTTGCAGTTGTAATGCATGATCATAATTGTTGGAGACATTACCTTTATCGATAAAGGTTTACTGTGTATTTATACCACAAAATCTTGAGTTATATCTTCTCTCAAAAAAATTTTAATCTCTTATAAAGGCGTTGGGTGAAGTACATGCAATCTTTCAACTTTGACATTGCCTATACCCCAGGTAAAGGGAATGTAGTTGCAGATGCATTATGTAGGAAACTTCTATCACAGGCTATGAAAGAATATTCAGAAGACTGGAATTTGATGGATCTTTTTTCACAGTTGCATATTGGAGTTCAGTGGAAGGGGAATGAAGTTTCTTTAGCCAGTGTTCAGTTGACTTCTACTCTCCTTGAGTTAATTATTTTGGAACAAAAACTGGATAATGAATTCCATAGCATTAGGGACTCTCTTTATGGTGGGGAGACTGACAACCATTGGTCTTTCTTCAAAGAGGGTGTTTTGTGTTGTCGAATCTATTATGTTGTGTTGTTATCGGCAAGGAAGTATGTGATGGTGGATTTACATAACTCTCAATGGGTTGTGCACCCAAGAACCACAAAAATGTTCTAGGACATGCGGCGACAGTTCTGTTGGTCATGTATGAGAAGAGACATTGCTGAGTTTGTATCTTGTTTCTATACATGCTAGCAGGTCAAAGCCGAGCACCAGAAACCTTCAGGTTTGCTTCAACCACTTCCATTCCCTACATGGAAGTGGGATAAAATCTCTATGGACTTTGTGGTTGGGTTACCTCAAACCTAGAGGAAGAAGAACGCGATATGGGTTGTGATCGATTGGCTAACCAAGTCGGCTCACATTATACCTATTCGAGATAAAACCAAAGTTAAGGATTTGAGAAATATCTATGTGAAAGAAATTGTTCATTTTTACGAAGTTCCATCTACTATATTCTCTAATAGAGATCCTTAGTTTACTTATCGCTTTTGGAGAGGCCTTCAGGAGGAATTGGGATCCTAGGTCCGTTTAAGCACGGCCTACCATCCACAGTCAGATGGCTAGACATAGAGAGCTATTCAGATCCTTAAGGATATGCTCCGCGCATGTGTTCTCGACTTTGGCAGGTTTTGGGAAGATCATCTGGGGATAGTTGAGTTTTCTAGTAACAGCAGTAATTATTCTGCGATCAAAATGGATCCTTTTGAGGCATTGTATGGTCGTCTATGTAAATCATTGTTATGTTGGTCCGAGATTGGTGAAAGTTCTTTGGTAGGACCGAGTTGGGTCCAGGAGATGACAGCTAAGATCTAGTTGATTTTTCAGAGAATGTTGACAGCACAAAGTCAGTACAAGTCTTATGATGATCGCCGTTGTAGACCTTTAGAGTTCTCAGTTGGTGACCAGGTGTTCTATAAATTTTCACCCCAATTAGATCATCGACAGCTTGGGAGGAAGAGAAGCTTTCTCCTCATTTTGTGGGACCTTTTGAGGTTGTTGGTCATGTAGGGAAATTTGCTTACTGTCTAGCTCTACCGACATAGCTGATGTCGATACATAACGTGTTCCATGTATCGCATATGCAAAAGTATCTCTCTAATCCATATCATGTTTTGAGCTGGAGTGATCTTGAGATTGAACCAGCTTTATCTGTGACTGAATGAAAAGTCAGGGTAGTTGATTCTAAGACCAAGGTAGTTCATGGGAGAATGATACCTCTGGTCTGTGTACTGTAGAAGCATTGTTCTGATTCTCATGAGACGTGGGAAATGGAGGAACTAATGAGAGATCAGGGGCCTCATCTTTTTGACGTGGAGGTTTCATCATAGGCTTTCTGGGGACATAAAGATCTTATGGTGGGGAGTTTGTAACATCACATTACGTTTTCAGGTACTTTTGATGTTTCTAAGTACGTCTGTTTTGGAGTAGTGACTTGGGAGAGTCGAGATAACTATAATTTATGTTTTGAGGCAAAAGGGAAGTCGCACGGGCGGTGCATGGGTTGTTTAAACCGTGCATCCAAACCATGCGTAGTTTGTCTTGGAGGTAGTAGTTTCCGCACGGGCGGTGCATGGTTTGTCTAACCGTGTGGAAAAACCATGCATGGAGTGTTTGCTAAGGCAGTTGCTAATGCATGGATAGCGCATGGTTTGTCTAACCATGCAGGTAAACCGTGCAACCACTTAAATGAGTTCCTATAAAAGTGGATCTCACTTTTTTGCCTCTAAGTGCCTCGTTTTTCCTCTTAAGAGACCCTAACTTGGGATTTTGCCTCACCTAAGGTCAAAGAGGTTTCTCACATCATTATGGAGGTGATCTGAAGGCCTATCTTTGCAGATCGAAGCTGGATTCCTGAGATATGTGATCGTTCTTGTTCAGTTTCTTAGATCTACTTAGATCTGCTTCTCCTATTCTCTCGGTTTCTTAGATCTACGCTCGTTATGGGTAGATCTAAGTGTGTTGATGCCAAATATGATGATATTTGGTCAAGGTACTACTAGAATAAGAGATATAAGGTGGGGTTTTAAGGATTTAGATCCAAAACTCGATTGACAATGTTGTGCCGCTCAGTTTTTGGGTTTCTCATTGGGATAACTCCCGTTATTAAATCGAGGTAGGTGGTTCCGTCCAGACTTTACAAATTGATTATCATTGTATTTTCATGAATTATTTAAATTATTGATTTAAATTCAGTTTCTCAAATTTTCTTTTAATTAAATAGATAAAAACTCGAGTCTAATGAGTTGAGATATTTGATATGGTTTTGGCATAGAAATTTGGGAAAACCCCCAATTCCATTGAATTGGGCGTGTTTATGGAAATTGTCCGATTTAAATTGATCATTTTAATTTTGGATTTTATAGAAATGATTTCAATTAAATTTTTGAATTTAATTGTGAAAATAAATTTTTTAAGGATGGAATTGGTTTTGAATATATTTCAAACTCAGGAAAATGGATTAAAATGATTTGATAGAAACCCATTGGTTTTATCTTGAAAAAAATGCATGTTTTGAATAAAACCTATGTTGTACCTCTCGTATCCCTCGTGGTTTAATTTTCATGATCACAATCACTCTCTTATTTATCTAATCTTGTTTTAATTGCTTTTGGATGATAGGCATGATTTCAGGTTTCCAAGGAATTGGGCCAAGAAAGCCAGAAGGCAAAAGTGGACTGATTTTTAGTCCACCGGCCAACCGGTGGATGACCACCGGCCAGCCGGTGGAGTCTTGACAGAAGGCTTCTCCTCTGTCAAGACCACCGGCCAACCGGTGTCTCATCACCGGCCAGCCGGTGGAACCCAGACAGGCCGGACAGCTACTGTCTCAGTACCGGCCAACCGGTGGCCTCCTCACCGGCCAGCCGGTGGTGCCTGAGCCTGAAGGCCTCTCCTTTTTCAAAGCACCGGCCAACCGGTGGCCAAGCACCGGTCATCCGGTGGAGCCAGTCAAACTAGCCGTTGGGCTTTGACCAGGCTTGTCCACTTGACTCCCAATGGCTCCGAAGGCCTCTCCAATGGCTCCGAAGCCCCCAAAAGGCCATTTGAGGGTTCCCCCTCTATAAATAAAGGACTAGGAAGCCTCGGAAACGTATGGAAGCCCACAGGAACATTTTTCCATTATTTGGCGAACCTCTGGTGCATTCCCTCAAAGATCCCCATTTGCTCCAACTCAATTCCACATCCAAGGAGCACCATCAAAGAATCTTGGGAGCGCTCTTCATCAACTCCAATCAATCCATTGGCGCCCAAGACTTCTCTACATTACGGTTTTTCATTATTTATCTTTTTGAGCATCAATTTGGGTTTGTGCCTACAAACCCCTCTTTCTCTCATCCTCTCTTTGTTTGGGTTTTCACACCACCTTCAAGGTGGGAAGAGGTTAGTCAAGCCTTCCCTTTAAAAGGCTTGATTCATAGGTGAGGTAGCCTTCACCTGTAAGAAGGCTAGTGGGTTCTTGCTCAACCAATAAAAGCAAGTGGGTTCTTGCTCAACCATTAAAATCAAGCTGTAATAGGTCCTAGACTACCTTAAAGTCTAGTGGGTTTCTTGCTAAAACCATTAAAAAGCAAGCGGTAGTAAATCTCTCAACGATTGAGTTGGGAGCGGAGACGTAGGCTTTGGTTTAAGCCGAACTCCGTTATCAAGTTTTGTGTCTTGCCTCTTTTATTTCAGCTGCACTTTTTACTTTGATTTTAATTTGTTAATTATTTTTAAAAGGAAATTCACCCCCCCCCCCTCTTTCCATCACTCTCTGACCCAAAAATTGGTATCAGAGGCAAAATTTGAGTAATACCTTCACCGGTTTCAAATTCAAGATCCATTGTGATGGCTTCAACTTCTTTCGCCCCCGAAGGTTATTCTTTGGGTCGTGCTCCATTCTTTGATGGAACCGACTATACTTATTGGAAAACCCGCATGACCACTTTTCTTAGAAGAATTGGTTATCCTATTTATAGAATTGTCATGCATGGTTATTCTCTTTCTTCTCCCGATGAATCCAAATGGACCCAAGCCGATATTAAAAATTTCGAGCTTGATGGCAAATCCATAAACGCTCTTCATTGCGGCCTTGATCGTAATGAATTCAATCGAGTTTCAACATGCACCTCATCACATGAAATCTAGAAACTATTGGAGGTTACCCATGAGGGTACCAACAAAGTTAAGGATACTCGATTGGATATGTTTCGCCAAGATTTTGAGTCTTTTACCATGCATCCATCTGAAAATATAACTGAAATGTTTACTCGTTTTACTGATATTTGCAATGGAAGAAAATCTCTTGGAGATGATGTGTCTGTAGAAACAATGGTCAAGAAGATCCTTTGGATCCTACCAAGCTCATGGGCACCAAAAGTCACGGCAATCCAAGAAGTAAAAGACATCAAGAACATGCCGGTCTAAGAGCTCATCGGATCCCTCATGACCTACGAGATCACCATGAGGAGGCAAGCTGAAATGGAAGGAAAACTGATCAAAGATCCAAAGAACATCGCCTTCAAAGTTCAAAAAAAAGAAAGCTCCTCCTCCTCATCGTCTTCCTCTTCAAGCGGCGATTCAGAAATGGAGAATCTTGCCCGCAAGATGCACAAATTCATGAAGAAGCACAAGAAGAAGAAATCCAGCAAGGCTCAACCCAACGAAAAATCTGAGCCCAAGGCAACATGTTACGGGTGTGGCAAGAAAGGCCATTACAAGACCGATTGCCCACTCCACAAGAAAAGGGCCAAGCAAAAGGAAAATAAAAAGGCATTCAAGGCCACATGGAGTGATAGCTCCACATCCTCCTCCTCCTCCTCCTCAAGTGACAACGGTAAAAAATGTCTAATGGCATTTCATGAGGTAACCTCTTCCGACTCCTCTTCCTCTTGTTCTTCAAATTCTTTCAATCATTTATCTTATGAGGATCTCCAACATGCTAGAGATCAATTGGAGGAAGGTTTTCACGAACTTTCTTCCAAATTTATTGCTTTAAAAAAGAATTTCAAAAAACATTCTTCCGAAAAGGAACAACTTCTCAAAGAAAAGGAGGAGTTGTCCCTCAAGATCCAAAACCTTCCCGATGTTGATTCTATGGAATCAACAATCAAGGATTTAAGGGAATCCCTAGCTAAGTTCACCGAAGGTGAACATAACCTCTCGAATCTCCTTGGTTCCCAATGCGTATCTAGAACCACCCAAGGGCTTGGCTATTCCAAGCAAGCTTTCTCTTCCCATGCTCCAACTATTTTTGTAAGGGGGAGCTCCCAATATAAATGTTGAAACTATTGTAAAAAACCCGGGCACTTAATTTATGAGTGCGATTGCAAAAATGCCCGATATGGTAGGCCCAAAACTATTTCCTTTAACGATGAATTTTTTAGGAGAAGACCCGCCACTAGACAAGTATGGATTGGAAAATCCCTTTTAGCGAGTCTCACCGGACCAAAATTTGTCTCGGTTCTAAAATCCTCTCCCCGGTGATTTGTTGTTTCTATTTAGGGTGAGTTAGGATCGTTTAAGCCTTTTTTTCTTTTTATTCAAATCTTTCAATTCAAAACCTTCAATTCAAATCTTTCATTCAAAACTATCAATTCAAAACTTTTTATTCAAATATTTCAATTCAAAACTTTTTATTCAAATCTTTCATTCAAATCTTTCAATTCAAAACTTTCAATTCAAAACTTTCAATTCAAATTTAAAAAATTACAATTGGTTTAAAATCTCTATCTTGTTTTTCAAACCTTTCCCTCAATCAAGTTTTATGCCCCGTGCTATTTTGATAATCACAAAGGGGGAGAAATTCTTGGTTGATTGGGGGAGAAATCTTTCTCTCATGCTTTGCTTTACTTTTCAATTTATCCTTTAAAGCATGCCTTTCATTTCAGTCTTTTACATTGCTTGTTTTGGTGATTGTGATCATCAAAGGGATAAATCTTTCTCTCATGCTTTGCTTTACTTTTCAATTTATCCTTTAAAGCATGCCTTTCATTTCAGTCTTTTACATTGCTTGTTTTGGTGATTGTGATCATCAAAATAGGGGGAGATTGGTGTACCTCTCGTATCCCTCGTGGTTTAATTTTCATGATCACAATCACTCTCTTATTTATCTAATCTTGTTTTAAGTGATTTTGGATGATAAGCATGATTTCAGGTTGCCATGGAATTGGGCCAAGAAAGCCAGAAGGCAAAAGTTGACTGATTTTCAGTCCACCGGCCAACCGGTGGATGACCACCGACCAGCCGCTGGAGTCTTGACAGAAGGCTTCTCCTCTGTCAAGACCACCGGCCAACCAGTGTCTCATCACCGGCCAGCCGGTGGAACCCAGACAGGTCGGACAACTACTGTCTCAGCACCGGCAAACCGGTGGCCTCCTCACCGGCCATCCGGTGGTGCCTGAGCCCGAAGGCCTCTCCTTTTTCAAAGCACCGGCCAACCGGTGGCCAAGCACCGGTCAGCCGGTGGAGCCAGTCAAACTAGCCGTTGGGCTTTGACCAGGCTTGTCCACTTGACTCCCAATGGCTCCGAAGGCCTCTCCAACGGCTCCAAAGCCCCCCAAAGGCCATTTGAGGGTTCCCCCTCTATAAATAAAGGACTAGGAAGCCCCGGAAACGTACGGAAGCCCATGGGAACATTTTTCCATTATTTGGCGAACCTCCGGTGCATTCCCTCAAAGATCCCCATTTGCTCCAACTCAATTCCACATCCAAGGAGCACCATCAAAGAAGCTTGGGAGCACTCTTCATCAACTCCAATCAATCCATTGGCGCCCAAGACTTCTCTACATTACGGTTTTTCATTATTTATCTTTTTTAGCATCAATTTGGGTTTGTGCCTACAAACCCCTCTTTCTCTCATCCTCTCTTTGTTTGGGTTTTCACACCACCTTCAAGGTGTGAAGAGGTTAGTCAAGCCTTCCCTTTAAAAGGCTTGAGTCATAAGTGAGCTAGCCTTCACCTGTAAGAAGGCTAGTGGGTTCTTGCTCAACTAATAAAAGCAAGTGGGTTCTTGTTCAACCATTAAAAGAAAGCTGTAATAGGTCCTAGACTACCTTAAAGTCTAGTGGGTTTCTTGCTAAAACCATTGAAAAGCAAGCGGTAGTAAATCTCTCAACGGTTGAGTTGGGAGTGGAGACGTAGGCTTTGGTTTAAGCCGAACTCCGTTATCAAGTTTTGTGTCTTGCCTCTTTTATTTCCGCTGCACTTTTTATTTTGATTTTAATTTGTTAATTATTTTTAAAAGGCAATTCACCCCCCTCTTGCCATCACTCTCCGACCCAACAACCTATTTTGGTTTTAAATGGAATGAAATTGGGACATTTGAAAGGGAAAATGGGATTGATCATATTTTAAGCATTCTTAAAATAGTTCACCCCTCATGTAAGAGCGCATGTAAGCCTTAGGTAGTTAGTGAGTTATTTGGATACACTCTACGCTACGACAACATTCTAAAACATACGTGCGGTGGGTCATATCCCTGACGGGTTGGTGATGAGTCTCCTTTGGCCAGTGTCATAGGATCATGTGTATACACATTTTGCTGAGTTCACATAGAGAATGTGGAATCCTATAACTGGTTAATATTATCGTACCTTTTTGGCAGATGACCATGTTGCTCACTTGTTTATTTATATTTGAGATATAAATGTATGCCAATGATTTTGAACTGATTTTCATGCCTATTTAATTTATATAAACTGTCTTAAATAAATGTTTTACTTAATCCATGGTTTTAGAAATATTCCATCATTGTAAAGACTTTTCTTAAAGAAATTCTTCAATTATTTGAAAATGTATAGCATGTTTTGTTAAAATATTCTTTTGAGTTTCAAAACCTATTTCTTTGAAAATTGAAAGCTTTTATTTAGTTAATCTATATTTTCCATCTGTTATGGAATCTTTGGTTGTATCCTATAGGGCATAGGCTCACACCCTACTTTTTTCCTTCAGGTGTTTGTAGACTTTCTTATTCCAGTATCGAGCAAAGGGAAGAGATCCCTTTGAGGTGGATCTAGCTATTGATCTCTGGTCTTGGTGAGTTGTGTTCATAGGGACCTTGGGGCTGTTTTCCCATTTTTTTAGTGATTGGGTTGCAGTACTTTTGACATTTTATGCCTCTTCGTTTTCTGGTACATTACTCCAAGTGGAGTTTCTTCTTTTTATTCATACTATCTTGTTTATTTTACTTCCCCATTCTTGTTGTAAAATTTTTTCCCACTTGTATGTTGTGAAATGCCAGTGCAAGTCACCGACCTGTGGGGATCAGAAACACCCTTAGGGCTATGTCAGGTTTAGCTCGGTTTTCTGGTTACCAGGGTACCTGGTCTGGTTCGTGACACCTTCCCACATCTTCTTTTTTTAAGCCTTATGCATAGGATTTAGAAAAATAATAATAATATATTAATAATATTATTATTATTATGTAATAAATATTATTATCAAAATAAAATTAATATTATTATTATAATAAAATCAAATAATTTTATTATGATAATAATAATTCAATTAATTTTAAAAAATTAATATCAAAGAAAATTGATTTTTTGGTGAGTAATTCAGCCAAGGGATTTCCATTCAAAATACGAAACACCCCCAGAAATCAATCTCGAACCCGAATTCAATACTTTGTACGGCAGCAGACTGGCTATCCGACATCAAATTTGGATTCTATTTGTGGTGTTGGGACCGTAGTGACATCCTCTATTAAATTTAATACAAATTTAATTTATTTGACTTAAAACCAACACACGCTCGCTTTGGTACCACTAGTTGGAACTAGGCACGCAGAAAAAGCCCCAAACAGGCGGATTTTTTTAAAATATTTCCACCATCGATCGACGTAAACTTGTCGACGTCGATTAAGATAATCCTGTTCAAGGATGAGGATCTCGCATTGAGGTTTCTAAGCACAATATTAAACCATTAAATGCCTAGTTTAAATCTGATTTCACGTACGATGTCTTCTCGTCATTGGCGATCACTGCTCAAGGAATCTTAAGTCAAATTCCTCTATATCTTCTACAAACACTTCAAGGAATATGTGGGAGCACTGTTTGTTGTAATCCGAGTGCTAGCATGGAATTGCGATGACGTCTTCGATGCTCCAACGATCACTGCATCACTTCGCTAGTGATACCTGAGGGAGTTCTCAATCCAAAGTCCTTAGATACAGAGCCTCTCTCTCTAGAACATGAGAGAGGGGAGAGGAGAGAGAGGCTCCATTTATAGTAATAGAAAAATCCCCTCCTCTTCTATTTATAGTGGTTAATTAATTACCAAAAAATTCCAACCTGCCCCCAAATAGTTAACGCACTATTAACGACATTTTATGACTACTAAAATGAGTAATAAATACTATTATCATTTACATAAAATATATAAAAATATATTACATGATAATAATTGAGTCAACAACTGGAATTTTCACTCCCATAAATATTAATTGAACCTTGAATAATTTAATATTTGTTAACTAATATTTTTCGTGTATTTACTAAAAAATCATAATGACATTTAATAAATAAATTCAATGATAATTATTGTAAACTCGAATAATATGAATTTATTTATTGCATTGGTGATTGTTTTTCCATGAAAAAATCCCAAAACCTAGTGGTGGGTCCCACGATGTCCAAAACTCTTATTGAACTGAATAGGGAAGATTCTTGAATGTTCTATTATGTGTGACCCTCTAGGCCCTTATCTCAACAGTAGTGAATAGTATTCACAGACCAAGAGTGGGATCCAGCAACCCATAATGCCCCTTGAAAATATAAGGATTGTCACAGCAACGATAACCAACCTACGAACATGAACTGTGTAATATAACCTCTTTGTCTTTAATATCTCATAAAGTAGGACAGACTCTCATGTGATCGCCCATTTGTTTCTTTATTGTTTGTTGATTTAACTGGACATATTTACCCATGACTTCCATGGCCATGGTCTTATAAAGGTTCTACCATCCATATCAACATGGCATGAGATATATTACTTCTATAACCAGAAAGCGACAAATCCTTTCTTGACCATTCAACGAATGCCATGCCACCAATGACACATCAAACACAAACTACCTCACCACAACTTCATTGCCATGGTTTTCATCATTCATCAAAGTACCCAATAAAATGAAATACATTGGTAATGATATCAATTAAAGAGATCATTACACCTGATCATAGATAGAAACATCATATGACACCCAAAAAATGTGGCGTTCTTATTGGCGGGTCAGTCCACATGATCTCACTACTAGAGATCACCGTGTTCGAAAATCATGGAAAGAAGACTCAATGCTTATGATCCCCTAGCACCTGATAGTTAGACATCTATTATGTTCAATCAATAAGATGTATCCAGAATATAGAACATATATTTAAGATTAATGTAATAGTATCTTGAGGTTCTCCTTATAGCATGGGAACTGTTATAACCTTTCAATACAACAATAAATCTTTGGAAACTACCATTTAAATAGTGGACGTAGAAAATTATACACTATAGTGGTAAGAAGGAATCATGTATAGCTAACTGTATACACGATATGGTAATCAAAATCATTGAATATTTAGGTCTAGGGAACCCACAATTTCCACAAATCATAGAAATGAAATTCTATAGACTTTTAATTCTCTGCGTAAAATACATTATGACATATTTTATTTCATAAATCATATTATTTTTTACTTTAATAAAAGTTCCCTTAGATAATGAATCACACTACATCAAAGTGACCAATTTTTTTCAAAATATCCAAGGATAATGAAAATAGCAATCAAATTGTCCTCTACATATTTTTAAAGAGATATAGGTATAAATGATACTACTGAAATATATTGGAGCTCCCTATTTATTTTATATTGGGCTTCAACTATTTCCTTTAATTCATAAAAATATTCTATAATGACTGGGTTCAATTTAGTTAGGGAAATTATATTAATGAACTCAAAATTAGACATCTTCAGGTTTTTTGTAAAATAAAAAGCATTCCTAGAAACAGAATGACATATTAAATATTTTAATTGATTCTATATGGATTTAATTTATTTCCCTTCTATAGAAGAAAAATCTAATTGAATAGGTTGTAGACTCTTGAGAATCTCACTCAAAGAAGCAAGCACTTCTATAAATTTATTGAAATCAATATTAGATATTGAATTTTCCTACATGATTTTCAACTAATAATTTCCAGATTTAAGTTCATCCATGAGGTCATCGGTATCCCCTTTTATATTTTTTAACTCATTGAACACATTAAAAGATAATTATTGAACGTGTTTTCCATAATCAAATAGAGACTCAAAATTATTCATTGGGGATAAATTTTTTTCTCTTCTTTCCTAAAATATAGATAAATTTTTAGTACCAATAACTTTTGAATGTTTGTTTTTAGGATGAGAAGCTATCCTTTCAAATAAAACATAATTTTTTCTCCTCGCTATATAACATTCATCATTTTTAGATAATATTTCCTTGAGATCCTCTCTATTTTCAATATGACTAGTCTCAGTATCTTGTTGATTCATTCCATATCTCCCCTATTCATAAACTAACATTTTCGCACTAACATTCTCTCTTTTCGGGTCAAACTCATTAATATAATGCTCCACATAGCATGTAATTGACGATTTAGAAAACTCCTCTTCCAAAATATCTCCAAAAATTATATAGGCCTATGCAGCCAAAACCTAAGAACTGACTATAGTAAAAATAATCTAAATGTCTACAAAGACATGTGTGTAATAATGATTTTTTCCCTCATCATGATGAGTATTGATAATATTAATTTTTTATATATCCTATATCATCAAACGATTAGTAGGATCTGGAGCACATTCCATATAATTCTTTGGCCCAAACGTATCTTCATCATGAGGAGTTTTTTGTTTTCACTACTCCCTCTCAGTAGTAGTAGGGTCTTATTTTAATCTATATATTATTTTTATATTTTTTTCTATTCCACTTTATTATTTTGAGTGGAAAATCATGATATATCCATGTTCCTTAAAAGAGTATTATATAGAGTATAATTAATTTTGATCTTAGTGACATTAGATTCAATTTTATGTAGTTCTATCTTCTAAAATTGTAGGGTTAACAACTATCCATGGTGATCAAAATATTTCCATTACTTTAACTAAGAGTAGTGATTAATATAATGTATTAGGAAAAATTAATTTCTTTTCATTCAATATAATATATATATATTTCACAAATAACATTTTAAAACATACCAAAACATTGTAATATTCAAGTCTGAATGAACATTGATTTTTTCCTTTGATCATGTTCTATGTATTTCGGATAGTTCTTCACAAAATATGGAGAACCAAAAAAAATATTCAATAAAAACTGGGGTTCTTGTTTCTACATAAAAAATCAATGAATGGCTATATTGATACCTAACTTTGTGGGAATAGTGAAAGGATTCAGTTATATCCCAAAAAATAGATAAATCTTTCACGTTTACACTCTTTAGAACAATACCACTAACATGAGAAAAGAAAATTTCAGAATTTATAAAGAAAACTCATAAATTATTTTAAAACTCATTTTCAATTTTATTTTAATCAAACATGTATTCCTAAACTTGGAAAATCAAAACCCTTTTCAATAGAACACTATTTTAAATTATCCATGTATAATCATTCTCCTTCCATAGAAAAACTAACATTTCATCACTGCTGGGTTTATATTTCTTCAAAAAAAGCTTAATCTTCAACATATTATCTCTTATAATTTCACATGACCATTGACGGTTTGAGGTTAAGTGAAAAATGTATTTTGTTTTTCAGGGTACATAATGGAATAAATTGAGAGAGTGAGAGAGTTCATAATTTTTTAAACCAAGTGGGATTAAGAAAAGTGACCAATACGATTTTTAAAGTATTACAAACTAAATATTCTTATATGTCAATCTAAAGAGAATTAATTCAATGATTTGAATAGAAAATACAAAATTTGTTATTTTAAAATATTGAAAAACCCTAATAACTCTAAATAAATAATCATGAAATAAAATCACTAAGAATACTTAACTAATAATGAATAAATTTTCTAAAAAAAAATAAATTAAGTTAAATTTAAATAAACATAATTCAATTTAAAAAAATAAAATTGATCATTAGGTGTTATATTAAAAAATATTCCTACCAATTGATTCTCGGTACAAATGATTTCTAAGGAGATATCATCCTTTTATCTATATTTCTTAAATAAATGATAATTTAGATCAATTTATTTGGTCCTTGAATAGAAAATTGTATTTTTTCAAATGCATATAGTAAAAGTTCTATAAAAACTATTTGTAAGATGTTCAAAAAAGAATCCAAAATCTTTCTGTGCTTTTCTCAGTCACAACACTTCTACAAAACAATAACAAATTATAATGTAATCATCTTCAATAGTTGAAAATTAAATATAATTTCTCTTCTCATAAGACCATGAAACTAAATATTTACTAATAAAATTTAATTTTCGAGATGTACACTTCCAAATCAAATATAAAATCACAAAAAAAAAAATTTTACAATAAAATTTAATCAAAAATAGAGGTTTTTAAAAATATTATTGATATAGAAACAGTTCTTTTAAAATATATTTAAAATGATTTGTCAAATTTTAAATATTATTAAATTACATTTTATATAAATATAGAATATATAAATATATAAATTATGATATTTGGTATTATTATAGTCAGATATAACAACATTCTAACAATTCGTATATATAACTTGTTTTCAATAGGTTTTGGTGCTTCATCAAAAAAAGTTTATTATTAAAAGTCATTAGATAATATTGTATATTATAATTTTCAATTATAAATATTTTTAATATATCATGAAATCATTTTATTTGATGTAAAAAATATCACTAATAATCCTGATAAATATAAAAACCAACAAAAAACATTTAACTCAATTTGGATTCTCATTTCAAATTCTACTTGGATGATTTTAGAAAATTCTTTACAATTTTTTTTTGTGGATATGAAAATGAAATCATCCACATAAATTTAATCTAAAATTATATATAAGGATAATTATTTCATAAATAATGTATAGTCTTCCAATCCAATAGTAAAACCATTTGATCAAATAATTGGACACAACCTCTAATACCATGATCAAGGTGTTTGTTAAATAGTATTCAATAATTTTTTATGTTTGAAAATTGAATTTTAAATGTGAGGCATTTAAAAATATAGAGGTTTTTCAAAGTTAGGAATTTAGAAATCCATTTAAAAATGAATTATACATCCATCTATAATAATTTAATGTTTATAAAATATGTATAATCTAATAAAAACCTAATGGATTATAACCATTAAATAGAAGAAATGGTATCATAATAGTTAATTCTTCATCTTGGTTATAGCCTTAGGAACCTAACCTATAATTACTTTCAGTGATCAAACCATGATCATCCGGATTATTTTTAAATTCCCATTTAGTTAAAATAAAAGGATAATTAGATTTTCTATCAATTAATTCTAATACCTTATTCAAATTGAAAAATTTAAATTCTTCTTGTCAATTTATTAACCAAATTTCATGTTTTAAATATTATTATATGTTTTTGAGTTCAATTTGAGATTAAAATGTATAAAATTATACAAGTTTTCATATATTTTGTGTGGTCCAAATTCCCTCATCTAAAACCCTAGAAAAGAATCTAAGGGATGTTTTTTAAGGGCCCCGGTCTATCTATGAGGAAAAATCTCAGGTTCAATGGTTTCTCTTCTTTGATTATTGGATTATATATGATCTTGTTCCAAGACATAATCCTTTTTGTTTTCAAAGACAGTTTCATGTCTCAATTTATCCATATTAGATTGTCAATGTGAGTCTCTTTACGATCAACTAGATTACTTTTATCAAATTTGGATTGAGTGAATTCTTTAAATATCCTTGATTATTTATTCAAAAATCAACAATATTTAGAGTTTGTAGAATATCCTAGGAATATTAATTTATTTTCTTTTCAATTAAACATACCAAGATTTTCCTTGGTCTTTATGTTGTAAAAATTACATCCAAAAACATAGAAGTGTCCAACCATTGGTTTTCAATTATTTCATAGTTAATATTGTGATTTCTTTATAAAATTCTTTATTGTTACTCTACTTTTGACATAACATTTTGTGTTAGAAGATTCATCATAAAAATGTGTAGTCATGATATTTTCACACAAAGGTATTCTATAAATTTCTAGAAAGTTCTTATTCCTCTTTTCAATACCATCATTGTTTTGAGGTGTTATGGTGGGATAAAATGTATATTTAATTCAATTTTTTGAATAAAATGAAAAAAACATAGGGATTTCAAACTCCACCTCATGGTTAATTCTTAAAGAAATAATTTTTTTCATCCTTTTTATTTTGTAGTAAATTCCAATTGTTAATAAAAACAACACATGGTCCATTATTAAGTCATAATAATAAATACAAATAAATTTGGAAAAATAATGAACCAAAACATAAACATATAAATTCCACCTAGTATTTTATTTTTTGAGAAGCCAAAAAATCCATTTATATATGTTCTAGGGGTATTGTTATAGAATCCTATTTATTTAACTTAAAAGATAATTTTTTTGCTTGTTAATTTTTCATTTATCACACTATTTATTTTTATCCAATATAAGTTTCAGAAAATCAAAAACAAAATTTTTCATACAATCATTTTTCAAGGAATAAATATTTCAATGAACAATTATTCTACACAAAATGAAATATTTGTTAAATTAAAAAAACACCTTTTTGTTTACATAATGAATTTATATTTATGGTTAATGCGTTTTTAATTGTTAGTAATCAAAATATATGTAAATTATCTTTTCAAATAGGTCATTAATTATTTGTAAATTAAAAACCCTCAATACATAGTTGATATATACTTATCAAATCGGGCTTCAACACTTCAACATAGAGAACATTGTTAATGAGAAATGATCTTGGGTCTCCAAAAAAATCAAACTCTGATGATTTTTCCCTTATCATTATCACAGAATCTAACATATCCTCCATCAACGATTGAGAGTGATTCTAATATATAAAATCAACTGTTAAAATTACTAAAGACAACCAGTATCCATTTACCATCTAGTGGTGTTATTGTTGAGAAATTTCCCTATGAATTATGTTAATCTAGAAGATTTTTTGGAACCAAATATACATGGGTTTGGCAGTGCATTAATTTAATGATTTGGGTACCCAGATTTCTATATCTTTCTAGATATTCCATCCATTAGTTAGATATATCTTTAGAAATAAAATATGGGTTTTCTCAAAAAAAAATTGTTCATTTTTAATATTTTAATTGTTATCACAATGTATGATTGTCCCATAATTAAATAAAATAACATCATACATATTATTAATATTTATGAACAAAAAATAAATTATATAGATCTTAGGTTTTTCTCCATTACTTATTATATCATATTAACCTATATTTTATTTATTTACACTAAGGATTTCATTGAGGTAATACCTCCCCAGGAAAATAAATTTATATAATCATTTAGTAATTTTAATCTGACCATAAATTTCATTATTTTTTCCATTATTAGAATAATTAGAAATATATTAATTCAGATTTATTTTTAATTTAGAATGTTTTTTGGTAAGTCATTATTTTTCCTTTGTAATAAGATTATAGTATTTTTTTAGTGTTTTATTTTTTTTATGTTTTATTTTTCGTTTTCCATTATTAAACAATATTTATTTAAATACTATTACTGAAAATTTTCCAATTCAGTATTATATTCAGATTTAAGGACAAATGATTAATATGATTGAACCTTCTCAGTTTTTTCCAGGAGTAACATGTTAGACTTCTTATTAAATTATTAGATTTCAAAATTAGAACTTGATTTATCACTAGAATCCTATGAGGAACTACATGTAGTATTTATTTTATTATTATACTTTTTATTATAGTCTTATTTTTTAAACTTATTTTTAGACATACTTTTTTCAATAAGTTAATTGAAATCATGCCTGATATCCCTTTATTTTTTCATCCATAACACATCACTTTCTTATAATTTCAAACAAACTTATTATACATGTTAAATATTTTATGAATTCTGGACCCTTCTAATAAAACTGTTCGAACTTCCTCAAAAGATGAAAAAACTAATCACTTGATTTTGAGATTCTTTAAAATTCCTGATCATATGATAATTTTAAATATTTATCTTTATCTTTTCTCTCATATTATTAAGTGTATTATTTTATAGAAACATTATTCATTTTAATAATCCTATGATCACTCTCTTCATACTTTATCTCAACCTCATGTATCATAAGTGTACCAATATGGAATTTTATCTTTATATCCTTAAATATTGTGGACTACCTTTTGGAAGTTGATATACTATTACACTTTGAGGGTATAATGCATATAAATCTAAGATTTTAACTTGGTTTATTTATAAGAGTACCTAATTAAACAACATTATTTATTGTTTTAGTATTTCTACCATTAATTTAGGTGATACTCTCTCCATTTATCATTTTAAAAGTATCAAAAATTAATATGGAAGTACTGTATCTAAGATTTCTTACATTTTCAATGCCCTTATAACAAACATAATTTGTCTAAAAAATTTTATAAGTGGTTCCACGTTATGATACATTAAAATTTTACTCCTTCCTAATCCAATGATAATGGAATTAATAACCTTGTAGTTTAAAAAAAATTATATTCTTGTTCAATGCTCCATAACACTTGTTATTTAATAAGAATATTGTATGGTTTGACCACATTTATATAATCTTTATATCCCAGATTATCTAGGTAAATAATCATTATAATTTTCCAAGACCTATAGTTTTCTCTATTAAAGTATAGTGATCTTAGAATAGGCATTAATAATATCATGTCTTCTATTTTACTAATTAGAGAAATTTATTTACATACTTCAACTCTAAAGAGTTTATAAATCGAAATAACTAATTTTATACAATTATTGTCCTAGTAGAAGTGTCACAAAGTCTCAAAATGGTGTGAATTTGATTCAAAAAAATAGTCAGAAAACCCCTATTAAAATCGATTCCAACCAATACCACTCTTATCAAAGAAAATTATAAAGTAGAAAATAAAATAATACTAGAAGGAACATGAAATAATAGATTTATACTGATTCAGGGAACAAATATCCACTAGTAAACTACACTAAAACACAATCCATAAGCTACATGATTTTCACCAGATAATCCCTTTCCCTAGGGTTTTCCTTTTATTTATGTATGTAACTACCACTTGTTATAATTAATATTTTCTTTCTTTAGGATACTATTTACAATTTTCATACACAAAATCTAACCATAATGAAAGGAGTGTGAAAAAACAATAATAATGAATATATGTGTAGAAAATAGTTCCATTTACATATTTTCAAGAAGCATCCGATATATGATAGAGATTCCATATAGAAATTATAATATTTGAATGATGTTCTGATGATAGTTTATTTCTTATTGATTAATCATTAAATGAAACAACAATAGTCTATTTATTATTTTCATCAGGACCATAAGTGTTTTAAAAAATGTTTTTCTCCTCTTTCTTCTTACCAATATTTCCCCCATTTTTATATTTTAAATCATTCACTTTAATTAAAATACATTATATTAAATAATATAATACATAGAAATTTTAGTTAATTCTTTTTTACATTTGACTTTCTCAATGAATAGAAAAATATAGGTTTTCATTTTCATTTCCTTCTGTCTACCTTGGAACTATACAACTTTTTGGAAATAGAAACATTAATTATATTGGTATTCCTTTGTTTTAGTAAATCTAAATTTGATAAATACTAATTAAAGAAGTGGAATCCTCTATAAATATTAAAAAATTATAAATTTCTCAAAACTATAATAAAATATCATGAGATATATAAAATATCATACTTCAAAAGTATTCATCATTATAAGGATTCATTTCCATAACACTTTGGATTTAATAAGACTTTTGAGTCTTTATAAGTCCTTAATGTATGAATTACTTATGAGAATATGACGTTTTATTGATCATAGGACTTCCGTAAAATAATTATTATTTTTCTTTATCATAATACTTAGGTTTGATCATAGAATTTAGTTTTCATTATATGAATTTGGTTTGATCGTATGTTTTAAACATGACCATATAACTTCATTATAATCATAAGTATTCATCACATCATAAGTATTAAGTATGATCATATGAAAATAATGTAATACTCACTTTATATAATAATCATTTATTCATATTAAAAGAGTTAATTGAATGTTTTAATCATAATACATTGATTTAGCATATAACATTTTTGTATGAATTCATTACTTTATGTGAATTCCATAAACAGTGGAATTTCCAAAAAAATGGAACATGGTTAGACATCTTAAATAGAATATTACTTGAATGTACAACTTCCACACATATAAAATTTTCTCCAATAAAAGCAAGAAATTATTAGAAAAATAATTTATAACTTTTATAAGATTGGTCTGCATACTACCATAAAAATCATTTCTTATATAAATTAGGATTTTAGTGACCATAAAAACATAGGATAAAATTTGATATATTGGAACAACATTATAGTGTCTAATAAACTCTGAATATTTTATGATAAAAAATCAATAAATGATTAAACAAATAATTATTTATATGTTTGCCTTCAAATTAAAATTCAAAAAAGTACATATCAAAAAGTTTTAAAATATAAATTTTTTTAATTATATTTTCTTTTATGCCTTTTGTGATATAAAAAGGAACTTAAAGGAATGGATATAAAATTTTCAATATAGAACATTGAAATTATATAACTATAATAATTTGACAATTGAAATGAATTAAAATTTTGTAATTGGATTGATGAAACTTATTAAAATATTCAATTATAAATTATAAATAAATGGTAAAAATTAAAAGATATAGAATAAAAATATATATAGAGAAATAAAAATATCATGTATAACCATCATAAATGTACATATTAACAAAATCTTGAAAGAAATAGTATTTAACCCAAAATAAATATGAAAATAAGTCAGAAGGATCTGGGTATGGTTGTTTTGAAGGTATAGGAACCCCAATCTTAGACATGAAGGGGGTTTCTTAAAAGAAATAGGTACAAAATGGTCTGCTTCAATATGAACTAGAATAAAAATATATTAAGTTAAAATCTTGAAATTCCATTAGTTTTTTGAAATTAGGTTTTGGGAATGAATTTTTCTTTAATATTTTCAAATCATTTTTTAATGATTTAATCTCAGCCTTGATCTCATTAATATCATTAATGAAAATTTCAAACTCCGTGATCACATCATAAAAACATGTTCTTTATATTCATATAGAGATTCATCCTTATTACTAAGGGATACTTATTCTTATCTTTTAGAATAAAAAAAGGTATAGTTTTAGTACCAATAGATTTTGAATTTTCAACTTCATGTGGTGAAGAAATATATTAAGATAAAACCTGATTATATCTCCTCACTAATGAAACTTCATCATTCTCACCTAATGAGCCCTCATGGTCCTTGTTATTTTCAATAAGATCTTTCATGTTCTCTTAATGAGACTCTACAACTTTCAACTCTTTAACAACTGCCTTTTTTCAACCAAAATCATTTCTTTTATATGGTACTTTTCAACATCAAGCTCTCTATGGGTTGTTATAAGATATTTTGGAATCTCATTTACAAAACTATTTCTAACACTTGTCTGATCCTCCTCATCCACAACCTAAGAACTGAATACCACATTAATCCTCTAAATAAATGAAAAAATATTTCATGGATTTTGGATTTTCTCCCTCATTGTGATGAGTATAGTTTATATGTATATATTTTATAGCCTCTATCCAATTAATATTATAAAGCTCTCTGAAATATTCTATAGAACTATCCACCTAAAAAGGAGATGCATAATGAGGATTTTAATATTTATACTTGTATCCTGGAGTAGTAGAGGGGTCCTCATCATGTTCTTTAACTTCATTATCCCCTTTTTTCTTTACAACCATCTTATTTTGAGAGGCATTCTAAATTAGCTTCATGTTCCATAAAATTCTATCAGACCAACTGTGATTCCTTTAGAACCTCAACCTCACTCAAATCTACTTAAAATAGTTAAACAAAATGGTTAATAACCTCTCTAAATATTGAATCGTAGAATTTTAATGGAATTATAGAATTGATTAATATAATGCATCATATATCAATGAAAATTTACTTAATTTTAATTTAATATCAAATACATCATATTGATATCTTGAAAAATAAATTTATTAAACTTACTAACCCTTTAGGTTTTTTCAGGATGAATAAAATTTGATAAAACTCTTTTATCAAGATCTTGGTGTTTCTTAGAATTCTTCTCAATAGTCCAGGAAACACACAAAGATTCCATAATTCCTGAAGTTCAGGTCTCATCATCCAAAATCATGGATTGAAAATAAATATATTGTAATTTATAGGGACAATGAATACATTCATCAAAATCCTCAGAATAAATAGAGAAATATTTACTACTTGCATTTGGCTAATTAATATATCAATCTTAAGAAAAGTGAAACCAAACATCTACAAAAAACTTTTGAACTACCTATTTAAATAGAGGTTATATATTATCTTCATCAAAAATACATTACCATACATAAAAAATCATAACCATTTTCAATAGAATACTCATTTGATTCAAACATGAATGAAAATCATCCCCAGTAGAACTCACCTTTCTGCACCATTGGGTTTAGATTTCGTTGAAATTTTTGATGATTCAACTTTGGATCCCCTATTTTTTCTAATGAATAAATAATTTTAGAGGTTTAGTGATGAATTATTATGGTTTTAAGAATTCAAAAGTGAATAAATCGATATATAGAGAGAGAGAGAGAGGTAGTTTACAAGGGTTTTTAACTAAGTGAGATTGAGCCAAGCGATTGATATAAAAAAATGACTATATGTCACTCTAGTGACCTAAAATGAAATGATTGGAATAAAAAATAAATAAGTTGGCATTCAAAATTATTGAAGTGGATAATAATGATAAATAAATGAACTGAAAATGAAATAACTTGTAATATTTAAATAATACGGAATAAAAATTTTAATTCAAAATAAAATAATTTTAAATAAAATAAAATAAATTCACATTTAATAAATTCAAATCCATTAACATGAAGATGCTTAGTAAAAATATATACTAATTTATTCTCTGTACAATTTAATTTTAAGGTGATATAATCATTTAGTGAGTGATCTCTTAAGAAATGATTTACTATATCAATATTCTTAGTCATCAAATGTCATATTAATTTTTTTTTGAATTTATAAAATTCAAATAGTTATCACATTTAATTGTAATGTGGTCAATATTAAATCCAAAATACATTAGGTTGTGTTACATCAACAACAATGTTTCACAAAAACTACCAAATATAATGTCCTAGGCGTTAATAGTTTATACTATTAAAGAATGTTTCTACTTACTAGACCAAGAAACTAACTATTTACCTAGAAAGTGGTAGGTTCCATATGTACTCTTTCTGTTTAATCTACAACCAAAAAAATATACTTTTATTATGAAATTAAATTGAATCAATAGGATTCTATAAAAGCTAAATATAATGATTTTTTCCTTTAAAATATATTAAAATTATTTTGGAAAATTTTAAATGTGAAAATTTTAGTTTAATTGAAATCTTGAAAAAAAAAGATACATAAAATATGGATTATGTTCTAATAGATGTTGGATATTGAAAACATCTAATAATACTTATATATAAATTGTTGTCAACTATTTACCATCATCATCCAAATTAAGTTTATTATTTCAAATCATCAGATTTTTATGTATCTTACTATTTATAAGTCCAAATATTTTAAACAAATTGAGTATTTATTTACTTTTAATTAAAAAAATTCTAAAATATTTTTTATAAATCTAATATCCAAAGGAATAATTTAACTCACATGTAATTCTTATTTCAAATTACTTTTCCATGAGTTTTATAAATTACTTACATAATTTTTTATCTGTGGATCCACAGATCACATCATCAAAAAAACATTTAACTAAAAGTACATGTAAGTAAAAATATTCATAAATAATTTGGGGCATGAAAATATGATAGTAAAACCATTTTATAAAAAAAATTAACTCAACATATCATGCCAAACATTGAGTGCTTTTTTAAGACCGTACAAGGATTTGGTAAGTTTAAAACCATGATTTTTCTAATGAATATCTTAAAATACAAGTGGTTATTTAACATAAACATTCAAAATTATAAATCCATTTATAAAAAGAAGACATTACATCCAACTATAAGAATTTAAAACTCGTAAAATATGAACAATCTAAGATAATCCTAATGGCCTCTAACCTTGAAATTCGGATTAAAACTCTTCATAATATATTCCATAATATTATTTATAAACTTTGGTGAAAACATTATCCTTATTTCAAGTTATTATACCAAGATAATATTACTTATTAAAAAATACCCATTTAGTTTCACTAATTGGATAACCAATGGGATTATCATGTAATTTACATAAGTCCTTCCTCTTGAACTAGTTTAATTCTTTTTCTATATTCATTACCCAATTTTAATCATTTAAATATTCATCTATGGTTTTAGGTTCAAAATAAGATAAAAATGAATAAGATTCAACAAGGATTCCAACACTTATTCTTATCCCAACTCCCTCATATAAACATCTAAAAAAAATTTAAATGGGATAGTGTTTAAGAGTCCCGAGTTTTCAAGGCAGCGCCTGTAACAATGTTGGTTTCTAATACATAAAAAATATTTTATTTTGTGTATATTTTAAAAACAAATAATGATAATATATGTTTTGTAATAAAATTTTATTTAATAATATTTGATTAAAGATATGTATTTAAATAACATTGGTATTTATTTATTATTATTCAATTAATTAAAAATGAATATGTAGTATATTAATAAAATTCATTTTCAATTATTGTTATTTATAAATGATATTAGATATATTTTTTATTAGTAGTGAAAAATGTAAATACTATATTATATTAATTTTAAATAAGTTCATATAATATAATAAGTATAAAAAAATATATTAATCAGACGTAGAAAAAATTAATTTAATATAAAAGTTTGTGAATTAGTATAATATTTATTATGGTAGTAACTTAAAATAAATTTAATAATTATTATTATAGAAAAATAATATATAAACACACACATATATATATAATGGGGATTGTAATTATATATTTATTAGGTTATATTTCAAGTTCCAATTGGTGTAAAATAGTTATAAATTGTCATTAAAAAAATATAAGGAATTTGGAATCAGTATGTGGAACTATGATATTTAAAATAAATAAGATAGGTAATTAGGGTAAATGAATTAAATTATGATGATATTTATATATATATACACTAAATGAATTAAAATAATCTATTTAAACAAGTGAAAAGGGGGGAAATCAACCTCTAATTATTCATTCTTCCCTAGTCTGATGTCGTCGTGTGTTCCCTGATGACCACCCCATTAATTTTCTATAACTTCCTCCATTTAAGTTGTTGTTACAATAATGGACATATAAAGGGTTATAATTGTGGATGGTTTCCATATTCATAATACATGTTCGATGGGAAGTGCGTGAAAACATTAGTATGGGCGAAAATAGTCTATATTGAGGGTGTCTGAGTCCACTAAATTTAATTTATATTTGTTCAGTGGTCGTGATGGAGGTATGGGAAGAAAGTGAGGATGATTTATTAATACATATAGTTGAGGTTCCATCTTGGATGTTCTTATAATCATCCAATAAAATTGGAAGTCACAGTAAGGATGATCATATAGTTAGGATAGACACATCGACTAGTCTGTGGAGGACGAGTGGTGTTTATGTGCATGTTAGGGAGAAGTGTGCATGGTTTTCTCTATAAATTCAAATGGATGTTTAATATGAGACTTTATGTTATCTTTTTTAGACATGGGAAACATCCAAAATACATTTTCAATGACAAAGCCACTCACAAACAAGTTTGGACAATTGTTTGGGCATTAATAATGGAGGGTAGGACCCTAGTTATGGAGAGTGTGAAATTACCTTTATGGAATGGTAAGATATGTTGGGGATTTTAAGGCCAATTCACATATTTTTTTAAATAATAAATAATATATAATAATGATAACATCAAAAATTAAATGATATTAAAAGATTCACTTTTATGTGGATTTTTTCTCTAAAAATACTCATCCCCTCCAACACTCACTTAATGAAGGCATGTTAAAAACGCTAAAAATTTTCATATTTTCCTTAAACATAGTTTAATGAGATTTAAATAGAGAGATAGAGCCATAAAGAAGGTAGATCTGGTATTATTGTTGAATAATTTAATAACAGGATGTCCTAGTTAGCAGCAAGTAAGGGGATTACTCATTTTACGATAAATTTAAATTTTCTATTTTTTCAAAAACCATATTGTAAGGAAATAATAATTCAAAATTTTATCTGAAACATATTTTAGTTATTTATGTTTTTAAAAAAAATCCTCCTAAGGGGTTTCTGTCTTAATATATTCTAATTTCAATGTTTATTTTATGGAGTTTAAAAGCATCATTTCTTCTATAACTATAGTATCATATTTATCAATTTATGTTAAAATATTTTTATTAAAACCTGAATTCTTATGAAATAAATTTTTTAATGAAAAATATTAATCTAATGTTGTTGTTTATGTATGAATTATTGTATGGAAATAATAAATTTAATTCTAATCAGCATTCTATTTCTTAGACAAAAAAATTATTATTATTTCCTCTATTTCTCTGATATAATATAAAATTGTATATACATATAAAAGTGTTCATTTATAAATATATAGATGTTTAACATTTTGAAATTTCTTTTTAGAAAATTATAATGAAAAAATAGAAATACACAAAAACAATTATTATAGTATGTTACTCGAACATTATAAATAGATGGGAACATGGAGTAAACTCAATCTTGAATAGAATTTTTCCACCAAATTATGGGTAGGATCTATATAGCCTTAGATTTCCTAGGTCACCTCATGTTTTTTTTCAAAACATCCAATATAATTTATAAAAATAATTGAATTTATTTTTAATAATTTTTTAAAAAGAATCATTTTACATTTATTTTAAAAAATTGTTTTCCCAATTTTTACAATATTCAAGACATTTTATTAATATTAAGATATATTCTTTAGATAAAATTATTTTATAAAAAGTCTCCCAATGTGATTTATTTTGAAAACCCCTTATAAATTCTAATGGAAAATTAAATTTTATGTTCTCACAAATATTTTATAAAAATAAATGTTTTCAATTTTGAGGGAACTATTTTTAAAATAAGGTTTTTTAAAATTTTATAAAAATTGATAATTTAATTTTAAAACACCTTACTGGGATTTTTTCTCACACTATTCTTTTATAAAAATCATAGTTATTTAGAATGAGTGGTAGTTACATTATAATCATGTCTCGATAATACGGAGTAGTCAATGTGGATTCAGATTAGTATCTGAGAAATTTTTATTATGAATGTGTTGGTCTCTTTATTTTCCAAATCAATAAACCTAAAAAACACTTGGTACTATTTTTTTTATAATTTAGTGATTTTGAATATTTTATTTATAAAAAAAATAACACTGTATTTTTTAGTGTGGGTTTTGGGCATAACATTCCTTATTCGAGAAAATATTTAAAAAAATTTGGTTATTAACATGTGACGGATAATTTAATAATTGGAAATTCATTTTAAGGATTTATTTGATTGGATTTTTAGGATATATTTTATATAAGAGGCCATATGATTAAAGAAAGATCTATATGGGGTTCATGGGGTTTTGGTGTTTTGGATCTAGGATTCAAGAGAGTGAATTTTTTGATAAAAACATTTCCCTCGATTTAATTTATATAATTTCTCTATGAAATTACCTTTATAAAATTCTATGTATTTTTAATTTGAAAAACATATATACTTATTCTCCACCTAATTATAAAGTAAAATTTATCTTAAATAATTAAAAATTATGGGGCACAATTTAATTAAGGGGGATAATTTGACAACCTAGGTCAATAAAATATAAAAATATATTTTATTTAGTGTTTATTTTCCAAACAAAATATAAGGTTTATATTATAATTTTGTTTAATAATTCTGTATTATAATTTTTTATATTTATAATATTGGTGTATATATTATATTATGAAAGTAACTATAAACATATGAATATTGTATTAATAATGTTTATTTTTAATGATTATTTAGTTATGAATGATATTAGAAATAAATTTAATTAATAATAAAAAATCAAAATATTATAAAATATTAATTTCAAATAAAATTATATTATATAATAACAATTATAAAAAAATTATGTTAATTTGAATTATATATAACTAATTTTAATAAAAATGATCTGAAATAGTATAATATTTATTGTGGTGGTAACTTAAAACAAATATAACAATAATTTTTGTAAACTAAAACATACACAAAAATAATTATATATATATATATATATTATGGGTATTATATTTAAATCAATATAAGGTCATATTAAAAGTTCATTTTTCTGTTCAATTGTTATTAGATTACATTATATATATATATATATTTAAATTATATATTTCAATTTGGGATATAAAATAATTAATAGATATAATAAGGCTAGATGAATTACATTATTCTTATATATATAAAAAAAAATATTATATTAGTGTGTATAAAAAAGAGGAGAAAAGAAACCACAACATCTTCTTAATTCCCCCTCCTTGAGCCATCTTATGTTCTGCAATGACGACCACATAATTTTTCCAACATCCACATCCTCTCCAAGTACTGTAATTTAGTGGGAATATACATGGTTAGACATTCAGATGGTTTCTAAATTCACAAGATCTCTTTCATAGGTTGAATACAACAACCATAGTAGGGGTGACTAAAATTGGTCTCCATTGGGTCTAAGTGAACAGTATAGTGGTTTTATGTGTGGTTTGATAGCGATGAAAGTCTGGGATGATAGTGAAACTGATTACATGAGTTGGTTGGCTAGGGTTTCTTTTGGGATTCTCATCATATTTTTTGATTAAATTGGATTTCATAGAAATGAAGAATATATGGTCGAGATGGATAAACTGACCAGCCCATGAAGGATGAGAGAAGTCATTTCACATATCCGGAATATGCATGGTCACTATGTTGAATAGACGTGACTATAGGGAGAACTTGGTAATTAGTGTCTTCTTTTATCAACATGGTAGAATAAATTCCAATTGACATCTGCAATGATGGATTCACTCACAAACATGTCTGTAAAAATGGAAGGATGAAAATAATGGGGTGTGGGACACTAATGATGGAGAGTAAAAAATCACTTAGTGGTAAAGTAAGAGATAGATATGATTTTAAGGTCTCTTTGCACGGTTTATTTTAAATAAAAAATTAACAATAATAATAATAACAATATTTCAATTATATGAAATAAATTTTTTTCATGGGAATCTTGGATATAAAATAGTACTTCCCCAAAAACACTTACCAAATGAATACCTACTAAAAAATTAAGTGTTCTCTTACTTCCCTGGTTCTCATGAGAGAGAGAGAGATCAATATGGGATCTCATGTTTTCTGTTCTTCAATAGTTGTCCAAGATGTCCCAATTAGAACCAAGTAAAGGTATTACTCATTTTAAAATAGATTTATATTATTAATTTTTAAAAAAACCATCTTTTAAAGGAATTTATCTTTCAAAATTTTGTATAAATCATATTTTAGGAATTTATATTTTTAAAATAAAACTCCCATTTAAGGGGACTATTTTTAAAAAAATCAAAATCAAAATTTTGTTTTTAAGGAGTTCAAAATCATCATTTTATGTGTAACTATCTTATCCTATTTATAAATTTCTATGAAAATATATTATTTATATTTTACTTCTTCTAAAAAAAATTATATTTATGAAATAGCTTCTTCAATTAATGTTATTTGTGTATGAATTGTTGTAAGGTCATAAATTAATTTTATTGTAATCGATGTCTCATTTATTAGTCAATTTTTTTTATTAATTATAATTCTTTGAAAAAATATACACATATATATATATATATATGTATATAAGTATTTATTTCTAAAACTATTTTGTGTTAATGTTTTAAAAATAATGTTTTGATTGAAAAATTTAGTGAAACAAATAAGAGACTACAAAATATTTTATTAAAAATGGAACCCAAGAAGTGTAAAAAAAAGTATTGGAGAGTGAACCTAAACTACAATGGGATTTTTACACATTGTGATTAGAAGACCCTATATAATCCCCAGTTTGTTTGGTCACCTCACGTTTTTATTTATCATTAAACATGTTTTTTTCATCACTAGATTTATTTTGAGTCTTTTTTTAATATCAGTTTGTATTTATTTTTAAAAAGTAATGTTTCTTTTGTTAAAAACAATAAAGTGATTTGATTTCTTGTAGGATATTTTTATAAGTTCAAATTATTTACAATAAATGATCTTGAAATGTTTTATTTTTTGAAAAAAACTGATGAATTTTAATTGACAATTAAATTTTATGTTCTTAAATTTTTTTATTGAAATAAATGGGTACAATTTTGAGAAAACTATTCTTAATGATATCATTCATGTACTTTTATAAAAATAGATAATTCAATTTTAAACCCCTTACTGAAAATTTCTCTCACCTCATGTATTAAAATAATTTTCAAAAGCCTTTCTAATGAGTGGGAGTTTCTTTTGAAATAGGTCTCAATTATGTGGAGTACTCAGAGTGGAGATATATTAGTAACTCTCACAATTTCTATTATGAATGTTTCATAGTTCCTAATTTTTTGAGGCTCTATAACTAAAATGTTATTTGGTATATATGGACTTTTTATTATATAGTGATGTTAAATATTTTATTCTTAATGATAAAATACAATTTTATCACTAGATCTAAGAGCTTGGGTCTGGGGTATTATAGTACACTCTCTAGTTCACTGGTTTCTTATCTTTATGAACATGATTCTATGTGATCAAGTTCAAAAAATACATCATTCTTATTTATAAAGTTTTTTCAAGTGTTTATTTTTCCATATAATCACGTATTTCATCAATTTGATCCTTTTTCTGATTAAAGGGACCACTTTCATGAAATTTTACATGGGTGGATTCTTCAACTAAATGTTATTTTTTATTGACAATGTTATATGCTCTGAAGGTGCTAGAATAACCTAGGAATATTCCTTCATTATCCTTTGTATTTATCTTACTAAGATTGTCCTTAGTATTAAAGATGTAAATATTATATACAAAATTTTTAACTATATAACGTTTGTTTTTCTATTAGACCATATTTAGTTTGAGTATTACTCAAGATAGAATTTATTTGAAATCTAATTATGACATAGAATGTTGTGTTAAGAGATTCATCCAAAAAATGATTATACATTGAAAATTTACAAAACATTGTTCAAGAAATTTATTCCATGTTACAAATCCTCCTTTCAACAACACTATTCTGTTATGTTGTTCTAGGGACAAAAAATGTGAGTATAATTCCATTTTATGAACAACATAAATAAAAATCATAGTTTCTAGACTCCACTCCACCCATGACCAGTTCATAAATAAATAATTATATTATATTTTTAATTTTTTGCTAACTTTTTAAAGTTAATAAAAAAAATATGCCTAAATATTAATTCTTATGAAATAAACCCAGGTAAATATTAAAAAATAATCAACCAAAACATAAACAAATGATTTTCCACCTAGGATTGTATTTCTAGATAATCCAAAGAAATACATGTGGATATGTTTTAGTGTCAATGTTATGGAAACATCATTAAGTTTTATCAAAGATAATTTGTGTTGTTTTCCAAATTTTCATGCATCATATAGTTTCTTTTTATCGAATTTATGTTGGGGAATATCAAAAATAAAATTATTTTTAAATAATATTCTCAAGGAGAAAACATTCCAATGTCAATGTCTCCTAGAATAATTCTATGATTCATTGGTTTTAGTATTAAAAAATTATGTCTTTTTATATATTTAATTAATATATAGTGTGTAAACATTTTAATTTCGTGGATTATTACATTTAACCAATTTATATTTGAAAATATAATATGTATTGTTAGAAACATCAATAAAAATTCATCAAATCAAAGTTAATAGATACATATAAAATTGTGTTTTAACCCCCATGCATAAAAAACCGTGTTGGTGAGGAAAGATATTGGTTCTCCAATGTATCCAACACTTATGATTTTACCATTATCATTTTCAAAGAAATTAACATATCCTCTATCAACCTTTTAGAGTGACTGAGACATAAGAAATTCACCACTCATAGTCGCAAGAATCCACTATCTATGTACTATTTTTTGATGTTATCCTTGTGGAATTTTCAGTAAAAATAAATAAAAATAAAATATTTTTTGTAACCAAAATGGCCAGGCATCTATAAGTGTTAGAAAGTGATGTTTTTAAGCATCTTTGAATCATTGAGACGTGGGGAGAATTAGTGATGGTATTTTTAAAAATTACAACCTTAAGAAACAAACCCCTTGATAAATGTTAGAGTTTACTCCTTATAAACTTTTTAAAAAAATCCTAGAAAAAGTAATAATGTAAACAACGAACATAATATTTACAAGGTTCAGCCTCAGTGTGAGAACCAACAACCTTACAATATATACTCCCATGGGCCTATTTAAAATTAGTATAATGAATAAATAAATAAATAATTATTTCAAATCTCGTTGGACTCCTTCTATCTCTCAATATGAATGATTATATTAAATCCAGTTAGTTTACAATTTTTTCATACTAATTTTGAGAGACAATGAAATATGTAACCTCATTAAAACTAAAATGCCTATTGTTTGTTTTGAAACTCTATTCGATGTGATTGTGTCTGATGGGATAGAATCTGATTCCCTCTATTTGATTTACCTTTTATGATATAGTTTCTTTTAACAACCTATTTTCTTCCAGATTATAAAACAAATCACCTCACAAACTTCTTGAAACTCATACTACTCATCACTATCTTTTTCTCCTCCATATGATCTTCTGAAATTTTCTTTTTGTGATTTTATGAATAAAATATTTGCTTCTAAAACTTCAATACGAAATTAATCATCTGGTAGAAACGAAATTTTGACACTGAATATGTATTTTTTCAGATTTTATGCATGGGTGAACAGTTAATTTTTACAATGTATTTTTCAACTCTATTGATATGTGCTCCAAGAAATAGAAAAGTTGAGAAACCAAAAACGTTTTCCTACTCACCCAAAATCATAAATATAAAATTATTGGAAATTTAAACTTAATTTGAATGATTCTAAAGTAATCTCAACTATTATGGAGTCTTATCATATATTATTGAATTCCCCAGAGCATTAGAATTATAAAAATATCTTTAAATTAGAACACTACAAAGCTCTACAAAAATTTATTTCTAGAAACTGATTTTTGAATACTTTTATTTCCAAGACTCTATCCATAACTCTCTTCATATTTCATGTTAACTTTAACCTCTTGAAAAACAATACATTGATTCAATTTGGTCAATGATTCTCAGTTCAAAATTTGTTAAAAATTTATTCTATGGGACATCCTTATAAAAATAAAATCTTATGGACTTTCTTATTCATATTTTTAACCAGTCCCATCTTTAAAAATTAGTCTTCCACTATTAGATGTTCTTTACAGAATAAAGTAAAAACACTATCAAAAGAGTCATTTCTCAATACATTTATCCAATATATCTGAAGATGATTGACAACATCATTCCAAATTTGAAATACTTTAGATTCCTATTCTATCTAAGTGTTCTAGAAACTTTCACACATATGACTTTTTCTCTATCCAAAGACTTTTTACTCTTAATTTAATCGGTTAACTCCATAAAATTACATATAAACTTCTTCTTTATACGGAATGGTGTCTGATTAAAAATTTCGTCACCCCCATTAACTTTTCTCAAATATTCAGATCATATTTCTGGAGTCACTTTTCATTTCTTGATAATTTTTCAAAACCATAAAAACACAATATGAAAAACATTTAATATTCATAAAATTTCATTTTCTAATGAATTGTTACCTATTCATCTTATTTTTCCCACCTGATAGCTATTTTCTGGTATGGTCAGCACACTACATCGTTCAAATATTGTATATCTAATAAGAAACATTTACATATAAAATATTATTATACGAAATTTTTCCTTATCGACTAGACTGAATACCAGTATAATCGTCTCCTCATTTTTTTCAAAAACTCATAGATTCTCACATAAAAAGACATTATAAAAATAATAAAATCTCAATATTATACCTGGAATGTGAGTCTAATCAGCAGCAGTCATGTATATCATTGAACTCACCAACTTCAAACTTCTCATACTCTTGCAATTTCTCAGTCTGAAGTATTTTGTATGGAGATATAAGTTTGAAAACATCATCATTATACAAAACAACTTCGGTTGTGGCTTTGTCTGGTAACTGCATCAAGAGATACATCTGAATATCTGCATTCATAAAATATTCATTCCAAAAAACTATTACTCTCTTTTCTTTAAAAATTTTGAATCATGAAATATTTTCATGAATTTTATTAACATCAGATAATAGTATTGACATCATCACGTTTTGGGAGTTAGAATGATGTAAATTTCAAATTTCCTTCTTTTATTACTTCTTTATTTCATAAAACATTATCACACTGTCTGTATCTAGACATTCAAATTTTAAATATTATATTTCTAGCAACTCATATTTTCTTATTTTACAAAAAAAACTTTTAAAAAATTAAGTTGTAATAAAAACCTTTTTAAACCAAAATATCACAAATTATCTTTAATCTCTTTCTTTGGATTTTTTGATAACCCTTATTATCAACATTTTCAACTCATCCTCATTCCACACACGATATTTTTACAACACATTTTTGTAACAACTCAAATTTTATCTTTTACTGAAACACGTAATTTTTTAGTAGAGAGTGTCATAACACCACATTACTAGATAAATAATTTATTTGATTGAATTCCATTCCTCAGTGACAAAAACAATTGTGGAATTGATAACATTAACTTGCCTTTAATTTTCATTACACTCATTTTTCCTTCTCTCTCCATTTTATGATAACCACAACATTAGATCATTAATAGAAAATGTTAAAAATATTCTCCCCCTTCTTCATCCCAATACAAAGAATAGTGCGGGCCTCTTGACAACTTTAATAAATCATTAGTAGAGGCTAAACCTCTAGTGGTAACCTCAATTCTATAAATCTCTCTTTCAGGATGGATTTATTAAAGATATATTCATTTTGATACTTCATCAAAATATATTCCAGAAAAATATCTCCAAAAGAAAATGTTTCTATTATGAAATGAAATTTAGAATCAATGTGATTTAATCATGAGTTTTTGATAGGATTTTTAGTAGTTTAATTTATCTATGATTATTACAATGTATCATAAATGGTTTTCAAAAATCAAATTTAAAACCTTTAAACTAGACTTTTATCCAAAAAATTTCAGTACAAGACTAGGTGGCTAAAACATATTCTGATTCTATTATTCTCACTGTTACTAAACACTATTCCATAATATGCCAACTCATACAACATTATCCAAAGTAAAATTTTCTCCATAAGTTTATTTCTTATCAATTCATTCTCCAACCCAATATGAATTAGTATAACATTTAAATTAATATGATAAATTATCTTTTATTATATTTCTTGGTAAGTTATTCCTTCAACATATCTATGAATTTTACTTTCATCCAATATATGAGATTCTTTCGAATCACTCTGACATCTGGAACATAAGTTCATAGCATAAAAAAAATTAGTTCATGGGGATGTAAGGTAAATCAATATTCTTATCAATTTTCAAAAATCTTTATGATTCACACTTTTCCCAACTTCATCTTTACTTATATTCATGACAACTAAAATTGGAGTAGAAACTTTTTAAAATTCTTCCATACCAATTTTTTTTACAATTCCTAGGAATACATTTCTTGATATAGTAAAATGTATTTTTTCCATTTTGTTGAAATTGTAAACAATGGAATAATGTTAATTATCTCAACATTGACATTTCAAAATTTTCTTTCATTTCCTCAAAAAAATCCGTTCAAACATTTTTTCTATCCCCGGTAAAAATTATACCGACTACATAAACAATTTCAATAATGATATTAGGGATTACATTTTTTAGATATTTTTTTTCAATATTCCCTTAAAATTAAACTTATTAATGAAATTATCATGTTTAGAGTACCAAAAACATGGTGCTTATTTTAACCCAATAAAGGGTTTATTCAATTTACCAACCATCTTCCATCTTCATAACGTATAAATCTGTAAGGTTTCTCAACATAGACTACATCTTCAATATCATCATTAAAGAAATATTACTTTACATCCATTTGATAAAATTTGTAACTTAAATGTGTAGATAATACTAGAAACTTTATAACAGTTTCTAATCATACAATAGGAGGAAAAGGTTTCTTTAAAATCTAAACCTTCTACAAATTCATAACCATTATAAATATGTTTCTTTTGTTTCATGAAAATTCTAAATTTTCATTCAACTTATTTCTATACACCCATTTTTTCAAATAAAATTTTTCTGTATTGGTCATGTAAAAATTTCCCAAATTTAGTTTTTTTAGTTTGATCTAACTATTCATTCATTAAATTCACCCATTTTTTGTTTCACTAATTTAGAAACTGATTTTGTTTAACTCTATGAAATGAGTGATGTGTTATTTTCTAATATAGATCTTCTTTTAGTTTAAATTGAATCATTGTGGTTTCCAAGTATATTTTTAGTTTCAACATATTTTTATAAGGTATGAAATTTCTATGGTAATCTTCCAACTTCAGTTTCTAAATCACACTATTATTTTGAGACTATATATATCTATCTAGGATCACATTCACTTTTGTAACAAATATTTAGTTCGTCTTCCACAATATTTTGAACATACTTTGCTTAGGAATTTGGATTTTCAATAACTTTCTCATCAAAGGAATCCAAAAACGTTTTTAAATGTTTTTTCCAATATTTTTAACTTCTTCTACTGGGTGAATATCCCATTAAATTTCTTCCTCTTATTTTTCATCAAATTTACAAAGATCTATATTGTTAATTTTTAGTAATGAGAGACTTCAAAAACCCTTTAAATATTTCATTTATGGTTTTTTAAACCACATTTTATAGGAATCCTTATTTGATTTCATCCTAAAAAAACATAAATTATGTCCATGTATAGTAGTACCAATATATTCTCTTAAGTTGAACATTAAAATTTTGTATTCTTCTAACATTCCCCTTACAATTTCCATCAAACTTCCATTTTTCATTTTTGGTACCACATTTTGTTGTGGGGTCTAAAGAGAATAATATTTTTGATTGATTCTATGTTATTTAAAATAAGATTCAAAATATTTTCATGTGAAATATGTACCATTATCAATTTCATACTTTTTTATATAAACCCCATATCTCTCATAACATATTTTCTAAAAAAATATAAAAATATATACAGCCTCTGACTTTTGTTTCAAAAAATAAGATTTTGGTCATCTGAGTGAAGTCATTAATAAAAGTGATTAAGTGAAAAATATCCTTTTTTTGATATATGTCTCATTAGTCCATAAATATATTAATTAATATGTTCAATATGTCTAATATATTGAATCAAAACACTCTTATATATTTTACTAGCCATTTTCCTATCATGAAAAGTCATGAAAATATCATCTTATTTCTTTTCAAAGTTGTAAAATTTTGTATAGGATCAAAATGAAAATAATTTTTTTATATTTTTCTTCCCATGATTCCCAAGACTATGATGCCAAAATTTATATTCATTTTCAACACTTAGATAATAGGACTTGTAATTTTATTCTATCTGTAAAAAAATTTTTCTCATTATTTCTCCTTATTTATATATTTTCCATCCTTCACACATTTAATGATACAGAAATATTTTATGAAGATTATCTATTTCCCATCATCATTATTTTGACTTACACTAAGTGAGTTTTGTTTCATCCCATCAAAAAATAGAACTTTTTATATTTCAATTTTATTCTAAAATGTCTTCCATTTTAATTCCTATGATATTTATGGAATCATCAATCCTGAAGGTAACTAATCCTCCATATTGATTTGTAAAATATTTCAATATTTTAAAATATCTCATAATGTGTGAAAAACAACCTTTATAAATAATCAATGGTTTGTTCATTTTTTATAGCATTTAAGGATGTCTCAACAAAAAATTATATTTTCTCGACTTTATTCTTTCCAGCTTCCTTTTCCTTTCTATAATATTGACTTCTTCTTGGAAGAGTGGATATACATTCTTAATAATAAAGGCCAAAATAGTCAAATCATCCACATACTTCATTAAAATATTCTTATTTGTTTTCCGTTGATGGTTTTCTAACATATTGATACTTCACTTTTATAACATTCTATGTTTTAGGAAAGCTACTCATCCGACATCCATTTTTTCATCCCCTCTATTCATACCTTTTTCTAGGAAGTTAAAAATTACACCAATAATTACACTCCATGTGTACATAGATTCAAATGCACCATAAAAATAATCAAATAGTATATTTATGTAGAAGTATGATCTTTCTCAATAAGAAAGTTGTTAAGGATGATAAATTCTTTCTTTTCTAATATTATTTAGGCATGCTCCATCTTTCTTATAGAGATAATTTTCATTGTTTTTGATTGTGATAGATCTCCCATATCCCTTCTACACCTATGTTTTCCCAAAACATTTATTATCACCTAAAACATTAGAAAAATTATATGAAACATTATTTTTGTAATTTTTAGAATTCACATGATTCATGGAATGTTCATCTTTTGATATTGAAGCCCTGATAAAAAATTTATTCAATATTCTTAAGGTACTTTCAGTCTCAATGAGTTTTTATTGATTTTCGTTAACTCTAGATTCTTTATCTTCCCACTTCTTACTAAATTCATCAACCAACTTTACATTTTCTTCAATTGTTTTATTATAGCATAATATCTCATGTATGTATTCTTATTCCTTCGTAGAAACATATTAATATCCCTTAATAACTTTTCCATTGTCTTTCTTAAACATTTTTATTTCCTTCTTAAGAATTATTTCTCTCATGACATGAAAAAAGATCTTATCTGATCTGATACTCAATATAATATTCTTCACCCCCGTCTACTTTGTCAAACAGGTTCAGATTCCAGGAAAATCTCATCCCAATATAATTAATTCAAAATAGAGAAAGTGTATAAGAAGGGGGTTTACAATGATGAGAGTGGAGAACACAACACACATCCATATCAACAAGACGGGAGCAAAAATATGGGGCAAAAAATAACCATCTTGGTGAGACTTCCTTGATTTCTCGCTATGCTACTGCATCAACAACCTGGTTGGCCTCACTATAAGCATGAGTGACATCCATCTAAATACATTCAAGAATTTGAAGACATGCAATCCATTATGGAATTATTCACTATGATACATTCATATAACTTGTCTTCAAAATTTACACCACTGTGGTAGAGTTATATTCCGCCCATATGTGTCTCCATCTATATTGGATAGCATTGTTGAAAGCTTTAGTCATCACCCATTGCTCAGTATCAATCGTAGAACCAATGCCAATATAATTTTAGAAGTATCCTTTAATGAAACTTTGAGTAGTACGAAAGGTTTTGCCACATCCCAAAGGTCTTGGTGCACTGAAAGCCACCCATCCACGTTCACATTCAACCGTGAGGAGATGGGTGGGATCCTTCTGCTTGATATCAGCATCATGGGTTTCCTAACCATTCCAGGGACACCAAAATTTTCAGAATAATGAATTTAGATAAATTGTTATTCATTGAACTTGTGTGAGTTTTGGAGGCTTCAAAGACCTCCCTATTTACATCATTCATACACTCCCTCAAAGAGAACATGTGATTCTCAATGGTGATATTTTTTATTGACTTCCAAATGAAGGTGAAAGTAGTAGCCATAACAGCAATCATGAGGGAAAGGATCTGGAAAATGTGTTCAGCTATGGTAATGGAGGTTATAAATCCATATAGACTTTCTAACAACATATATACCCCAAAAAAAACCTTCAAGTATTGACAAATTCTCTATGAGAATTAGTATCCCAAGAAAATATTCTGTATGGTTTATTTAGCCTACATGCAGCGATGAAAAATTGGATTATGATGAACTCCAGTTTTCTAGAGGATATGTTTTACAGGAAGTCGGCACTTCCATTTTCTCTAAAGCAGCAGGTAATTTGAGGGAGCCATAATGGGTTGTAGAAATATTTCATCCACAGGGGAGTGGGACTTGAACCATCACACAAGTACATTTTTGGGTCAGAGTGGATACTCAAGAGGGTGGTTAGTTGAGTTCCAATTAAAATTTCTGTTAAAAATTTTATGATAAAAATCCCCCCATTCAAAATAGCCCAGTCAATTAAGGTAGTGGAGATATAAATGTTTAATTGCTCAACAAGTTTCCCTAAGGTTGATTAGTCCTCAGTTGAATCAATGTAATCACTAATTCGACTTTTGAAACATGTTTACTGAATTAAGCATATATACACACTAACCAAAAACTAACTATCAGAGTGAATGAAAAAATGTTTTCTTTCTTTGAAAAAATATAATTCGTGGATAAAATAGAACCGAGTATATTAGGATTATCACAAAAATATAATCGAGAGGTTTTGTCTCAAGCCGAGACCTAATCCTCTCCACATGGTCATCACCTACCACCAAGTAGTTTATATTAGAAATAAACTTGATACATAGCCTATATCGGGATTTACAACAGTTTTCACAAACGGTCCAGGGTTCACACCCTCTACCACAGTTCTACATGGGAAAACAAGAATTCAAGACACATAAGGATTCTTCCATAGTTATGCATGGGAATCAAAGGTGAGAGAGTTTTGAGTGGAGATTTTTAGTATCCCCCAGTTAAATCATAAGATAGAGTGTGTGGGTAACAAACACACACTACTCAGAAAATGTAAAATAAAGAACACAGTAGGGCCAGAGAAATTAGGATGGAGTTTTGAGTGATCTATGTGTTTAAAGATCAGTTCTAGAAATCTTGGAGTTTAAGGAAATGATGGTTTTGTTCTTCTCTGCAAGTTGCATCCCAAAACAGAGTGTCGCAACTTTCAGTACTGGATTCTAGGTACTGAGATGTTCAACTTCTTGGTACAAGGGTTCTTTTAACCACAGTAGTACAACCTTTAATATGTTATTCAAAAAGATCTTTGTGATGCTTTTGGATTTTCAGTATGTGCACTAGAGTGTTCTTCTTGTTGTTCTTCAGTAATGCATTCGTCTTCTCAACACCACTTTGTTTTTCTCTACGCCTCTACATATATCTTCATTTTCCTCGGTATTTTTCTTTTGTATTTGAGGTCCGACAATAAGAGTACGTACAACATGTACAATATTTCTTATACCTCGTACTGTCAAGATATGGTCTCCATATATGTCTACAACCAATATTAAATAAGTCAGAAGCATTAATGTTAGAAAATATGACCGTTAGAAAAATATCATGAATTTGAAAAGGTAAGGGTATCAGTACACTAGTAAAGGTAGCCTTCACATCGGGAGGCTTCAACAGCTGCTGCACATCAGCAACCAACAACTGTAACCTTCCATCGGTATCCTTCAGTAGTGACCTTCAACAGTAGGCTTTCATCAGTGACCCTGTAACGGTGACCATGTATCAGTGACCTTTGTATTGGTGACCTTTGTATCGGTGACCTTGTATCGGTGACCTTTGAATCGGTGACCTTTGTATCAGTGACCTTGTAACGGTGACCTTGTATCAGTGACCTTTGTATCAATGACCCTTATATCGATGAACTTTGTACTTAGATAAATTATTCATTGTAATACTAACCAATCAAGCAGTGAGATTGAGAGTATATGAACATTACTCTATAGAAATAGGAAACATTAATGAAACATAATTAGCTTAGAATGAAAGCATGGTTCTCACTTAAATGAAAACATGATTTGGGATTATCAAAACATGATTTGGGATTATCAAAACATGATTTGGGATTATCAAAATAGGTGAGTCCAAAAATCTCCCCGTTTTTTATATTCACAAATTATGTCATTGAATCTTTAGATTTAAGAGTTTTAAATCAAGGTAAAACACATATGCTAATGTCAATAGTGATGTGATAATACACAAATATTATGGAGAACACTTCATTTAGGTCAGAACATATACAAACACATATAAACACTTATTTCCCTGAGAGAATTCATGTTTTGAATATTTTCTCCATATTTTCTCCGCCTTGAATATCTTCTCCCCCTTTGTGATTAACAAAATGTGTGCAGAACAAAAATAGTGAAAAGAGAGGGTGTTTATTAATAAAACATGAGTAAAATATACAAAAAGAGATACACCAATCTCTATCAGTTAAGACAGTCCACAGTCAATCCACATCAGAGATGTTCATTGGAGCATTGGACTTGGAAGCTGAGGAGGTAGGTTCAGAAGGTGGAGGGATAGGCCGAGGGATGGCAGTAAGTAGTGTAGGAGGAGCATCCACCAAGGAATCAGTAGAACTGTAGTGAGTATATCTATAAGGAATCATTGGGGTCAATCTTCTAATGTCTTGAGCATGAGTCATCAATGGAGCAGTACTTGTGCAACCTGAGGCAGCTGAAGAAGAAGTAAAAGCTGGAGGAACAATGATGGGAGTGTAGTCCACATGGAGGAAAGGCAAGAGAATATTCCTAAAGTCCATAATAATTCTTCCCCCTCTTTCCATAGTAGAAATAAAATCATCCTTATTCTCCATGAATTTTTACAAAACAAGAGTCATCTCCCGAAGCCTGATCAGTTTATCCTTAAATGCCCAAGTGACAGGTGGAATCCTCATGTTCTCCTATAACAACTTGAAGTTTCCATCCATCTGATTCTTAGGGAAAACTCATTTGTAGTAGAAGTCAACTTGATCCTTGACGGCCTTTTGATCTTGAGAAGCTTCCCTTAAATAATTTCCCACAAGGTTATGAATTTCTTTGGTAATGGAAATGACCTGAGATTCTAATGCACTATCACCAGAGATCTTTCCAACTACATCACTAACAACAGTCTTGAAGGCTTCAATTTCAACTTCAAGAGAGCTTGAAGTGGAAGCAGATGCACCCAGAGGTTTCATAGAGAAAGCCACAATCTCTATAAATGATTTGGTCATCCCACTGATCAGACTTTTTACATCATCATCTTGACCTTTCACATGTTTTTCCATATACTTCTTAAAATCCTCACACACTATGACCATTTGTTGAAATAGACTTTTAACATATCTATGGTCTCTTTCCACCTGATCTATTGAAGCCATATATCCATCTAAGTTGTAAATAGATAGTTTCATTGATTCCATAGACTCTTCCAAATCTCTTACCTGATTCTAACATTCCTTGACCTCATATAACACAGCTGATTGAGAGGTAGAGACTATCCTTTCTATTGTAGATGTCACGAGTCCTTGATTGTGAGCTTTTTTTCTCACTATCTCAGTGTTTTTCTCATCAATATACCTCTTTAGTTCCGATTTCAAAGAATATAATTCATCCTTCTTTACATAGTCTTGAGGTAACAAAACCACTGGCTGCACAATGGTAGTTTCAGAGACAGTAGGAATTGTTGGTCTTCTGATAGGCTGGTAATATTTAGAGTCTCCATAATCTAGGCCTAAAACCACAAAGCCAAGAGCTTATGTCCCATCCTATATCTCATGAGCAGTAGAAACTGATCGTGTAGCAATAGGTTTCTCCCCCTCACATGGATCATTCTTCTGAGAAGCCACATCTATCTCCATCTGACCTCCTAGATCAACCTCATCAATAGGAATGTCCACTTCCACTTCTTACATAGAGTCTTCAATAAATTCATAAACAAGAACAACTTCAATTGCATCAACAACCTCTTCATCTCTACTTTCTACCCTTTCTGTCTGTCCTATTAAAGGACTAAGACATAGACATTCCTCTTCTTTTTCAGCAGAAACTATATCAAAGTCACCATAACTTGATTCAGAGTCATCATCCGCATAATAGGTATCTCAAAATTCTCTTAAGATATTTTCAGCCCCTTCTTCTTCACTAGTATCCTCATCACTATCCCTCAAGATAGTTTCCCTTATAGGAAGTCTCTTTGGTCTGATAGGCTCACCAAAGGATATAGTATCAACATGAGGATTTGAGGGAAGGTCAGGATCACTGTTGTCATCAATAGGAGAATCCTCTCTTTCTTGCACAATAGAAGCTTCCACTTCTTCTTCATCTAAATAAGAAGTCTTTACTTGGCCAAGCTTAAGACTAGGGTCTCTCTTATTCTTAGGACTAGTAGGATGAGTCACAAGATTAAAATCTTCACACACTTTAGCCTCATCATTCACCAATCATCTCAACCATGGATTCTAGTTGATCTTCATCAACTTGGAAATCACTTTGGTGATGCAATGGTTATCTTGCACAAACCAGTTTCTTTTTTATCTCGAGAAACTCCTTTCACTTTCAACATAAGGGATATCAACTTAGCATGGAATAGGGCATTGGATTTGGAACTAGTCTTGGTCATATCTTCTAGTTGAATTATCAACAGCCTACATAAGTTGATCTTCTTCTCATGATTTTATAGATACAAAAGAAAAACATCTTGATACTTTAAAGTTTCAAATACCCCTCTCCTAAGACTTCAAACATGTTGAATAATATTGAAAATCATCTTATCTTCTCATAACATTTCAGAACAAATGAATTTGTTTGGAATTCCATTCTCTATCAGTTCAGCTAATGCTTCTTCATAGCAGAAGAACTCACTAGTGGGAGGCACAACTTTTGAGTAAAAATCAAAAATCCCTTCATGTGGAACCCTCAAGCATTCAACCCATTCATTTGAGGAGAAGCTCACACTAACTCCATTTACTCTAGAAATCATATGGTGCTCATCCTCAGACTGCTCAAACTTGAGGTAATCAAAACAATTTGTCCCTAACTTTGGGTAATAGGGTCCATTATTGTTTTCAAAACACTCAACCCAGCCCTAAGCTTCGAGTGCCTTTAGTAATAACGGCTGGCTAGACAGCAGCCCCTCTGAACATAACTCCTTCTCAACAACTATTTACCTCTTGAATAAATGTAGCTGTGTCACCTTCTCCACTGTCCGGCTTCTTCTACTCAACTTGGATCTAGGTATCTTAGGATCAGGCATGTCTCCTTCATCAGCAACCGACAACCTTTTGACTTTTTCCATCGATCTGGACAGGTTTAAGGTTTCAGTAGAGGTTTAGGTTCTGAGATTAGGGAGAAAACGATTCAGGAGAGGGTTTGATGTGGATTGAAATGTGATCTATGTTTTATTTTTATCATTTAGGGATCAAAAATGTGAAACAGATAAAATAAATAAGTATTATGCAGAAAACATTTCAGATTCTGACTGAGAGAAAAAAAACCCAAACTCGTTGACTCAAGTCGTCTATCGATAAATAGGTATCTCTAAGGTCTAATGGTGAGGTTCTATCAGTAAGGTATAACAGTTTGGTTTTATTGGTAAGGTCTAACAGTGAGGTTCTATCGGTAAGGTCTATCGGTGAGGTTATATTAGTAAGGTCTAAAGGTGAGGTTCTATCGGTAAGGTCTAACAGTGAGGTTCTATCAGTAAGGTCTAACAGTGAGGTTCTATTGGTAAGGTCTAACGGTGAGGTTCTATCGGTAGGTTCTAATAGGGAGGTTATATCGGTAATGTCTAACAGTGTGGTTCTATTAGTAAGGTATAACGGTGAGGTTCTATCAGTAGGGTCTAACGGTGAGGTTCTATCGGTAAGGTCTAATGGTGAGGTTCTATCGATAAGGTCAAACGATGATGTTCTATCAGTAAGGTATAACGGTGAGGTTATATCTGTAAGGTCTAACGACGAGGTTCTATCGGTAAGGTCTAACGGGGAGGTTATATCGGTAAGGTATAATGCTGAGGTTCTATCGGTATGGTATAACAGTGAGGTTTTATCGGTAAGTTCTAATGGCGAGGTTCTATCATTAAGGTCTAACGGTGAGGTTCTGTGGGTAAGGTCTAACAGTGAGGTTTTATCGGTAAGGTATAACAGTAAGGTTCAATCGGTAAGGTTTAACGGTGTGGTTCTATCAGTAAGGTCTAACGCTGATGTTCTATCGGTAAGGTCTAACGGTGAGGTTCTATCGATAAGGTCTAACGGTGAGGTTCTATCGGTATGGTCTTACAGTGAGGTTCTATCCTCAACATTTTATCATACCTAACTCGTGTTTGATGTAATTTAACTTCTTAGAATTCAAAGGATTTGTGAATATATCCACCAGTTGGTGTTCAGTACCAATTAATTCAAGAGTGATATCACCTCTTGGATAATGATCTCTCAAAAAGTGATGTCTTACCTCAATATGCTTTGTCCTTGCTTGAGATACTGGATTTTTAGAAATGTTAATAACACTTGTGTTGTCACAGTTTATAGAGACATGTTTTAATTGATATTCATTGTCTAGTAAAGTGTGTTTCATCCACAAAATTTGAGTACAACAACTACCAGCAGCTATATATTCAGCTTTGGCAGTAGATAATGCAACAGAATTCTATTTCATACTACACCATGATACCAGTGACTTGCCTAAAATGTGACATGTTCCAGAGGTTCTTTTTCTATCTAACTTTTAACCAGTAAAGTAAGCATCTGAATAACTATTTAAATAAAATGGTTGTCCTCTTGGATAAAATATTCTTACATTTATAGTGTACTTGAGATATTTAAAAATTATTTTAACAGCATTTAAGTGAGACTATTTGGGATTGTATTGAAAATGAGCACACATTCATACACTAAACATAATATCATGTCTTCTTACTGTAAGGTAGAGCAGACTCCAAATCATACCTCAATAATTGGTTTGATGAACTGATTCACCATTTTCATTAGCATCTAACTTGAAAGTGGTACTCATAGGTGTATCTATACCTTTACTACAATCCAAACCATAACGTTTTAAAAGATCCTTAGTATATTTACTTTGATTTAAAATAATACCATTTTTATTTTGAAAAATCTTAAATCCAAGAAAAAAATTTAGTTCCCCCATTAGACTCTTTTCAAATTCATGTTGCATCATCTTTGAAAAATCAGTACAGAGAGAGTTTTTAGAGGACCCAAAAATTATATCATCTAAATAAATTTTTATTGTTAAAACATCTTCGGAAATCCTTTTAATAAACAGAGTAGGATCTTTTATCCCTTTAGTAAAAAATTTTGAAATAAGAAAGGAACTAAGTCTATCATACCAAGATCTTGGAGCTAGTTTTAGACCATATAAGGCTTTAGATAATTTAAAAACATGATTTGGAAAATGGGGATTTGTAAAACCAGGGGGTTGTTCAACAAATACATCTTCAAATATGTACCCATTTAAAAATGCACTTTTGAAATCCATTTGATTATGTTTGAAATTCAGATGAGATGAATAAGAAAGTAGTATCCAAGTGGACTCTAACCTATCTATAGGTGCAAAGAATTCCTCATAGTCTATTCCTACCTCTTGAATATACCCTTGAGAAACTAACCTAGCTTTGTTTCTAACTATATTCCCAGACTCATCAACTTTGTTCCTAAAAACCCATTTAGTGCCTATTGTTAAAGTTTCCTTAGGTCTTTCCACTAATTCCCAAACATTGATTCTTTCAAACTGATTCAATTCATATTGCATATCCATCACCCTAAATTCATTATTTATAGCATCATTAATATTTTTGGGTTCAAGCTATGGAAGAAAATATTTATGTTCAACCAGGTTTCTCAGAAAAGCTCTAGTTTGTGTCCCTCTATTTAAATCACATACTATATCATCTAAAGGATTATTCTTGAGAGTTCTAATACCTCTATAAAATGTTGAACTAGATTCCTCATGGTGTCGTATAGGTTCATACTTAACAGGTTCAGATTTTGGATGATTCCCAGAACTGGTTACTTTTACAGGGGGTTCACTATCATTATTATTAAGGTCCAGAATTGACATATCTTCCTCAAGATATTCAAGAGTGGTTTTGGGTTCTTGTGGATTAGTCTCATAAAATTTAACATGAACTGACTCTTCCACACATTTGGTTTTCTTATTGAATACTCTATAGGCTTTACTCGAGATTGAGTAACCTATGAAAATACCTTCATCACTTTTTGAGGAAAAATTGTCAAGATTGTCTTTAGTGTAAAGAATTAAGACTTTGCAGCCAAAAACTATGAAGTAATTAACCTTAGGATTCCTTTTTTTTAAAGTTCATAAGGGTTATTCTTATGAAAAGGTCTAATAAAGACTCTATTGATGGTATAATAGGCTGTATTTACAGCTTATTCTAAAAAATAAATTGGTAAATCATACTCATTGATCATTGTCCTAGTAATGTCTTGAAGGGTCCTATTTATTCTTTTCACAAACCCATTTTGTTGGGGTGTTCTTAGAGCAGAAAAATTGTGACTATAGCCATTGTGTCAGCAATAAGATTCAAACTCATGATTTTCAAACTCACAACCACAATAAATTCTAAAGGTCTTAATTCTAAGTCCACTAAGATTTTCTACAGACTTGTAGTATTTGATAAAATAATATCAATCATCACTTTTGTGAGCCAGAAAGTATACCCAAGTGTACCTAGAAAAATCATCTACAAGAACATAAACATAGAACTTCCCATTTAAACTTGAAACTCTATATGGCCCAAACAAGCCCATGAGAACTAACTCAAGTGGTTGAGAAGTAAAAATCTTCTTTCTTTGGTTTGAAAGAAATTTTGAGTTATTTTCCCTTTTGACAAGGATTACATACTTTTTTAGAGGGAATTCCAATCTAGGTAAGTCTCTAACTAATCCTTTACTATCCAGTTTCTTAAGCGAGTGCACATTGTAGTGTCCTAATCTTCTATGCCACAACTAGGATTCCTACAGAAAACCATTTAAACAAGAAAAAGTTTGCTTGGCTAATAAATTTAAATCAACAGCATACACATTTTCATTTCCACAGGCAGTGAATACAAAATCATTTTTGGAATTAAATACATTAAATGCATCATTTTCAGACATGACATTAAAACCATCAGCACACAACTGAGAGATACTCAACAGATTCTATTTTAACCCATCAAAAAAAGTACTTTTGAAATTAATACAGCATTAGGGTTACCAATATGGACTAAGACGACGATCTTCCCTTTAGCATTATCACCACATGTCCACCATCAAATTTTATTAGGCTCTTGAAGCAATAATAATCTCTTGTCATGTGTCTTGAACATCCACTATCCATGTACCAAATGGTTTTATAGGAACTCTTTAAGAAACATCCCTACAAAATAGATTAGGCATGGGGTAACTTTGGTACCCAGATTTTCTTGGGTCCAGAGAGGTTAGAAAGTAAAACTTTGGGAACCCATACTTGTCTCATGGGTTTTATATAATTAGAATATTTTTTTTGAGACATGAACACTTTGTTTGGTCCTTTAGAGAATTGTCTTTCAAAATATGTTCCAGAACATGAATTCATTGTGAACTTTCCAGATTTTGGAACAAAGTTAGTTTTAATGATCTTTCTCTGTCCTGGTTGATACCCTAGACTGCTTGTATATTTTATAGAAATATGTTTTCCTAGAAACTAAGTGAAGATATCTCTACCTGAATTAAATTTCTCAAGATCTTTCATTAATTACTCATATGATAGTTTGAGTTCAGTATTCTCTTTTAACAGTTGAGCACATTTTTCTTTCCCAATATCCAGATCAGATTTGTAATTAGAATTTTGGGCATGATGTATTTTCAATCGATTATATTTATCCTTGAGTTCATTAATGGTATCCTAAAACATTCCATAGTATTCAAATAGTTCATCCTTAGTCATATTTTCATCATATTTTCACTTTATTTCTATGAATAATAAACATTATGTACAAGAGAATTTGGTTTTACCTCAGATGTTTCTATCATGAAACATAATTTCGCATGATTGTTCTGTTCACTATCAAAAGCATCATATCCACTGGATCTGTCTCATAAAGAACTCCAAGTATCTTTCATATCCTTTTTATAACCCTTTCCCTTATCTTCATATTTCTTCTTAAATTTCAGTTTGGGGTAGTCTGCCTTCACATGACCTTTTTGTTTGCACTCATAGCAGATTATTTCATTTGATTTGTCATTCCATTTTCTGTCTTTCTTCCATTGTCCTTTACTATCATTCTTTACCTTCTAGTTTAACTTCCTAAATAATTTCTTCTTTCGGTATAACTTTTCGAAACTTCTAGTAAGATGAGACATCTCCTCATCACTGTCAGAGTATGAGTCTTCACTTTTGGAAGTATCTACAGAAACTTGAACTTTTTCTTTGTCTTTACTCTTTGAGGTTGAATTCTTGAATTCTACTGACTTCTTCCTTGGTTCTTCATCTACTTCTTAATTCACCTTAAACTCTTCTTCATACATCATAAGCTTTCCAATTAGTTCCTTTACTCGTAGCTTGCTTATGTCACATGATTCTCAAATAGATATAGAAGTTCCCCTCTATCTGTTAGGTAGGCATCGTAGCAGTCTCATGATTTTGTCCTTGTTATCCATTGGTCTTCCAAGAAGACTCATGGTGTTCAATATTTCATTGAACCTGAGATACATTTTAGAGATAGGTTCATCAGACTTCATTTTAAAATTATCATATTTAATAATGAATGTATTTAATCTCATTTCTTTAACATTGGTTGTTCCCTCATGAGAAACAACTAAAGTATCCCAAATTTCATATGTAGTTTTACAAGAATATATTCTATTGAATTCATCATCACCTAGACAACAGTACAAGGAATTTATTTCTTTACAGTTATTATTATATGGAGCTTTTTTCAACTCAGACCTTGTGTCCCTAGCAGTAGCAATCAATACATGTTGTTCTTCAATTGTATCCCATATTTCAGGTCCCATTCTCTCTAGATAAATTTTCAATTTTAATTTCTACTAAGCATAGTTATTACCATTAAAGAAAGGTGTCATTTTAGTAGCAGCACCCTCAAATCTAGTTTCCATAGTTAATTAGAATTTAAAGAACTAAAAATTCAGATATGATAGAACTTTTAAGATCGTTAATATACAACTAAAATCATAGTTGAAATGAATTTGAACACTTTAAAAATAATACCCTCTGATATCAAATGTTGGTCGGAGTGTATACTCAAGATGGGGGTGAATTGAGTTCCAATTAAAATTTCTGTTAAAAACATTATGATAAAAATCCACCAATTCAAAACAGCCCAGCAAATTAAGGCAGTAAAGATAAAAATGTTTAATTTCTCAACAAGTTTCTCTAAGTTTGATTAGTCCTAAGATGAATCAATGCAATAACTAATTCAAATTTTGAAACAGGTTTACTGAATTAAGCATATATACACAGTAACCAAATCTAACTATCAAAGTGAATACAAAAATATTTTTCTGTCTTTGAAGAAATATAAGAAGAAGATAAAATAAAATAGAGTATATGAGTATTATCACAACAATATAAACAAGAGGTTCAATATCATGCCGAGACCTAATACTCTCCGCTTGGTGATCACCTGCCACCAAGGAGTTGATATTAGCAATAAACTTGATAGACAGCCTGTATCGGGCTTTACAACAGTTTTCACAAAAGTCTAGGGTTCACACCCTCAACCATAGTTCTACGTGGGAAAACAAGCAATCAAGACACACAAGGCTTCTTCTACAGTTATGCATAGGAAACAAAGGTGAGAGACTTTTGGGTGGAGATTTTTAGTATCCTCCAGTTAAATCACAGGAGACAGTGTGTGTGTAACAAACACACACTACTCAAAAAATGTAAAATAAGGAACACAATAGAGCCAGAGAAATTAGGATGAAGTTTAGAATTCTCTTTGTGTTTGAAGATCACCTATGGGTATCTTGAAGTTTGAAAAAATGATTGTTTTGTTCTTCTCTACAAGTTGCCTCCAAAAACAGAGTGTCATAACTTTTTGTACTGGATTCTAGGTATTGAGATGTTCAACTTCTTGGTACAAGGGTTCTTTTAACCACAACAGTACATCCTTGAATATATTCTTCAAAAAGATCTTTGTGGTGCTTTTGGATTTTCAGTACATGCACTAGAGTGTTCTTCTTCTTGTTCTTCAGTAATGCATTCAGCTTCTTGACACTACTTTGTTTTTATCTGTTCCTCTATATATATCTTCATTTTCTTAGGTCTTTTTATTTTGTATTTGAGGTCCGAAAATAGGAGTACATACATCACGTGAAATATTTCCCATAACTCATACTGTCAAGATATGGTCTCTAGATATGGCTACAAAAAATATTAATTAATTCAGAAGCAATAAAGTTAGTAAATATGACTGTTAGAAAAATATCACAAACTTGAAAAAGTAAGGGTATCGGTAGATTGGTAACGGTAGCCTTTGCATCGGTAGGCTTCAACAGCAGGTGCACTTTGGAAAACTTCAACTGTAAGCTTCCATCGGTAACCTTCATAGGTGACCTTCAACAGTAGGCTTGCATCGGCGACCTTGTAATGGTGACCATGTATCAGTGACCTCTGTATCAGTTACCATTGTATTGGTGACCTTGTGTCGGTGACCTTTGTTTCAGTGACCTTTGTATCGGTGAACTTGTAACAATGAACTTGTATCGGTGACCTTTGTATCGATGACCTTTGTATTGGTGACCTTTGTACTTAGATAAATTATGAACTGTAAGATTAACCAATAAAGCATTGAGATTGAGAGTATATGAATATTACTCTATAGAAACAGGAAACATTGATGAAACATAATTAGCATATAATGAAAGCATGGTTCTCACTTAAATGAAAACAAGATTTGGGATTATCAAAACATGATATGGGATTGTCAAAAAATTATTTGGGATTATCAAAACATGATTAGGGATTATCAAAATAGGCGATCCCAACAACCTTTAATACTCTTTAGAGGATAACTGGCTAGTAGGGTTGGGGTCCAAACCAAGATTTCAGAATCATTAAAGATATAGCACTGTAACTCTAGACTGATTTTAGTGGATAGAGAATCATCTGGTTCTGAGTTCTAAAAAATTATAATGGATAGATTTTACATCAGTGGGGGCACCTCTATTCTTTCATTTAAGGGTCTGTTCAGTCATGTTGTGGTCTACATATTATGTTCATAACACCTAAAGAAAATCCATGTTGAGCACTACATGAGGCCTTGATAATCATGATTAATGGAAGTCCACATGGAATATGATACATACATTGAATGTCCATTATATAGACTTGAAATAAATATATGGGAATGAAACTCCCAAGAAACATCAGTGGATGCCATCAAAATAAACGTGAAATTGTTGATAAGGGCATAATTGATGATTTTTGGATCCTTAATTCCCACACCCCCCCCCCAAATTAGTCGGTTTATTGAATTCATTCCATGATATAGTATTGTGCTTAATTTCATATATGGATCCATTCCAAATGAAATTACTAATCAGTATATGAAGATCCATAATTAGAGTATGAGGCCATCAATATGTAGAAAAGGCATAAAAAACATTTAAGTTATGACAGAGTTCACAAGACAAATTTTGTCAACTTGAGAAATGGTTTTCCATTTACATAGTGACATTTGAGAAATAATTTTGGTGTAATTACTTCCAAGGTATCTTCCTTTAACCCACCCCCAAAACAGTGGCACCCCAAGGTACATAAAGGGGAGGGTCTAATTCCTCACTCCGAGTTGCCTACAAATCTTGTTCTTCCTGGATCTATTCATCCCATTCCCAAATAGAATAAAGGACTTAGTCTAGATTATCACTTGTCCAGAAGTCTCATTGAAATGATTAATGACTTTCTGGATACATGAGATAGTACCTTTTTCACCAATCCTAAATAACATGATTTAATCAACATAGAAGAAGTGGTAGGGGTCAAAAATATCCCTTCCTGCCTTAATTTTATTTTAATGACCAGTTTGCACAAGATAGTTCGTGCAAACACTTAAGAAGTCCTCAACCGAGGAAAATAAGAGCCCGGGGAGGGGGTCTCCTGGTATGACCCCCCTTGAGAATTGAAAATATCCTCTAGGTGATCCATTAATTAGGAATGATAATCTATTACTATTCAGAATGGAATTGAATAGTTTGATGAATGACTCAGAGAATCTATGTTTCTTGAGAATAGAATAGATGAAGCTCAACATTACATTATCAAAGGCCTTGTAAATTTCAAATTTAAGGGAAAATATTCCATTATTAACTTTCCTCTCCATAATGTTGATACTTTCCAATCTAGTAAAGAGGAAATTTTAAATATTTCTTCCTAGGACAAATATGAATTGATTGGGGGTTATCAAATCAATAACAATGTGTCTAAGCCAAAGGGAAATAATCTTACTGATCATCATGGGGATTTTGTTTCTAATTTAAACTGGTATGATATCCTTAATGTCCAAGTCATTTTCTTTTTTTGTAAGTAGGGAAATGAAATATGAATTAAAACCATATTCCATGGATGCATGGTTCAAGAATTATCTAACATTGTTGATGACCTCGTGATTTAAAATATCCCAGTAGAATATGAGGAATTTATTAGTAAACCTATTCGGCCCATGCACACTATCAATGTTTAAAGAGAAGAGAGCAGACGTTATTTCTTTTTCCATTGGAGCATCAATAATCGTCTTGTTCTATTGAGAATTTATAGTGACCTCAATGTTATCAATCATACCCAACATGGAATGATTCCCATTCTATGAATATAGATTAGAAAAGTGTTTAACAACATCATCAGATATTTCCATCTCTGAGCTATTGAGGGACCCATTAATTTTAATAACATTGACAGCCCTCTGATTATTCTTCAGACATGTTAGGCCATATTTAAGGATTTACTTCCTTCAAATAATTTTTTCCTCTGAAAATAATTTCGATTTTTCCCACATTAACATTGTTATTTTTTAACCCATCACCGTTAGGTGCACATTTTATGAAAAAGGAACAAGAATTTAATTTTTATCCTTTCCATCAACATTAGTGTTTCTATTTTCATCCAAGACCTTGTCAGAATCATTCCCAATTGGTCGAAACCAAATTATATAGCATGAACAACTTCTATGACATATAATAGATGACAAGGAATGATTCTATTTCTCTATCCCTGATAATTTTTTCCAGGAAAAGTAAAAAAATTATCTTATATTTTTGAAATTGAGATTATCAAGGATGAGGATTCAATAGGTGAACCTTCAATATTATACAGCATAAAGTTACTAAGGATTATTTAATCGCTGAGAATGGGAGGTTGAATCAGTTATTGAATTTTGAAAAAACATAAACCTTAAGAAACTTATCCCATGCAACTTGTTTGAGTTTCTTTCTTATCAACATTTAGTAAACTCAAATCCATGAAAAGTAGGAAATAAAAAAATCTACACAATATTTTCAATGTCCATCCTCTATTTGAGAACCTACATCGATTCCATAGTCACTCCTAAGGGTCTATAGAAAATCACTATAATGGAGAAGTGAATAAAAATTTTGTATCAACTCCAATTTGACACCTTCTACCTCCTAATAGGAATTATTATACTAACTCAAGTTTGTTTACAAATTATTCTTACAAAATATGATCCATAAAAAATATGTAAATTTTTTCAAACTACTCTACCGGAGGTCATTCCAGAAAGTATTTCTAACATGACTATATTCGATGGTCCTATGTGTGATTCCCTTTATCGTATTAACCTTTTATGAATCAATTACTTTTATAAAACCTCTATTATGTATGTTTATTAAATGTAGTGATTTACAAACTTATGCTCAAAAATACATCTAATCTTCACTACCCATTTACCATGTGTTATGTGTTTTAAACTATGATCCTCCTAATTTTAAGACTGAAATATCATCATATAAAACATAAAAAATGAAAATCAACATTGTTTGGAAAGTCATTTCTAACACCAAATCAATATAATTTCAAATTTTTTCATGGGTGAATTGATACTTTTTCCATTTCACTTTCCACATAGGTTCTCCAATAAATTGGCATTGTGGGAAACCGAAAAAAATTCCCACTCACCCATATTTATAAATTCAAATTTATTGGACACTTTAATTTTATTTGAACTCTTATAAAATATTATAAACTCTTCTAGATTCTCCTCATTTCTTCTTGAATTCATCAAAAAATCAGAATTATCAATGTTTCACAAATTATGATTTAAAAAGTTCTACGAAAATTTCTATATGGAAATAGTTTTTCATGTACCTATTTTTCTAGAACTTTTTTTGGCACACTCCTCATATTTATGGTTCTCTTGAACCACTTTAAAAAAACTTATTCAAAACTTTGAACATTTATCAATTAAAACATTTTTAAAAAATTATTAATCGACATTGTTATGAAAATATCATCCAATAATCTATTGAAATCAAAGTTTCAACAATTCCAAACACTCAACTTCATTCATCCTCTATCATATTTTATTGGCCCACAAAACTAATAAATCTCTTAAAACAAGAAAAGAAAATCATTGCACTATATTTTTTCGCCAAGCCAACAGAATATGGTTAAATAAATCTCTAAAACTTCTAAAGACATCAAATTCTTGTTCCATCTATGTTTGGTAAAACTTCATCACATTTGAATTTTTCCCTATTAAGAGTCTTTGTCTTGTTACATACATCTGGTCACTTAGTCAAACTACATTTTACCTTTTTTTTATAGAACGATGTCTGATTACAAACTTAATTTCTCTCTTTTCATTTGATCAGATATTCAAATCTAATATCTTAAGTCGCATAGTATTTCTTGTTCATTTTACAAAACCCCATAAACTCAAAAATAAAAAAATTATAGATTCGTACAAATTCTAGGTCTAAAAAACTATTTATCATTATTCTTCTCTGTTCTATATGATAGTGATCATCTGATTTGGTTAGTCCAGTAAATCATTCCTATTAAGTTTATCCAATAAGAAACTTTATAAAAATGAATCTTCTTATAAGAACTTCTAGCTTATCATATTGACTACCAACTATTATCTTTTTAAATCAGTCTTGTCAATGTGATAATGATAAAGGTCAAATATTTGGTGAAGGAGAAAGGATTCAACCAAAGGAAGTGGAAGTTTTTGTTTCCTATAAATATCTGGATGAACAAATTATAGCTACTAGTTATATCATATATATATTTGATACCTTGATATTTATGTATATGAAAAGTTATAAAGTTGAAGATATTGTGACTTCAATAGCTGGGATGAAGAAGGTGATATTTAGAACGATCCTACCACTACACATATGATAGAAAACATGATGAAATTGTATTAAATAAGTGAATGATAGGATTGAAGTCAGTTTCAAAGCTAGATATATTTTGGGAAACCATCCCATAGTTATCTAAAACACCCCTATGAAGGATGATATTATAATACACAGATTAGTGTTTATTGAAGAAGATAAGACCCAGAGATAGTAGAGGATTTCCTAAGAATATCATAATATTGAGTATTTCATATGCTAAAACACCGTGAGAATATGTTGGAAGTTATATGGAGTAATGTTTAATAATTATAACTATTATTAAAATAATTTCGGAAATTATTTGAATATTTTTGGATAACTATTTGATCAATAGAATATTCATTCAATGATAAATTCAAAAATCTATTTTTCAGAGTTCGTGGAAAAATTTCTAGGTCCTACCAATAAAGCTATGTCTATAGAAAAATGTGAATTCGCTAATAACTTAAGGTATCATAAGATGAACATAAGTAGTTTCAAATCATGATTCTTTATCATATAAATTTTTATAATTATGAAATTTAAAAAATTCATTGATCATAATACCTCAATTGATGATCATTACTCATTAAAGTCCCTAGTGTAAATATTTGGTGGACCATAAAGCTTTAGACAGTTAGTGACAATTTTTAAAGCTACATGATGAATATAAATTACCAGGAGTAGAATTAAATTCATCATGATAAATATTTAAAAACATAATTCTTGGAGATTACCAACATAAGGCTTCAACACTTAGTGAAAATTCAATGTTGTTACAAGATGAAAAATCGAGTCTCTAGAATTTTTTAACTTAGAGGAAATACTAATTTTATGATTATTATTCAATAATTTTGAATTCAAAACATCATGAGTCTTACTCAATAAATGGACCAAGATTTTTTTAAAGAATATTTAATGACTATTTTAAAACCATATATTTATATGATAAAGAAAAATTGAATTATCAAGTTTTCAAGAATACAGCAGATGGAGAACCCTTGAAATTCAAGATTTTATTTTTAAAATCACACATCATCCATATATGAGGTTTCTCAATTACTAAAGACGAAATTATATTGATGTTTGGGAATTTTTCCATGATTAAAATTTGAAAATGAAATTCTACTAGTCTTTGTTCACATTAAGGATTAATGTATTTAATATTTTTTATTAAAAGTATCATGCTGGAGAGATGAATTTCATGCAAAATAAACGTTTTATATTTTTTTAATATATTTATATCTATAAATTATTATTTTTAGAGATATTTTGATTTTAGTAAGTGGATTTTTTTTCTGTAGTGTAATCAAAGAATATTTTATTTTTTGATGATTTCGAAATAGGGATCATTAATTATAAGTATTATATGATTATACATTTATTTGAAAAAGGTGTGAATAAGAATCATAAAAGATTACAATGGGTATACTATTATAGTGATTTGGTTCCAGTGACTATTTTTCTCTAAGCATACAATTTATGGTATTTGGAAAAGAATAATCACATTTATTGTAATCACCCACAAATGTGAGTTTGAGGAGATCGAGAAGAGATGAAAATTAAATTAATAAGCCACTGGTTTAGTGGTTGTGTATTTATGGGAACATAGAGTATATAAGAGGGTAAAATCTCTCAAAGAAGGAGGAGGATAAGATGTTATAAGCTATAGTGAGGAATAATTGAGTGAGAAAGATAGGACCTATGTTCTTCAATGTACCCTTAAGGAAATATTTTGATACTATGATTATGTGTATAAAATCTTGTAAAAATATGTTATGGTTTGTGTTCTTGTGAAGTGAGTATAGAATTCTATAAATATTTTCTATGAATATTATGTGTTTTTAGAAAATTCTAGATACCACGTTTCCTTACCTATGATTTAAGTGATTGTGGTAGTCGAATCTTTCTTAGGTGGGGAAGCCGATCTGATTCTATTTAAAAAAATTCACCTGGTGCATAGAGAAGATCTAATTCAAAATTATGAAGGAATAATTTAACCACTTTGATATGAATAGTGTGAAATTTAGAATAAATATCCCTTTTAATGAATCATATAATGAAATATTTTCACCAGCATAATATGGCTCCTAAACATGTATAATTTTTTGTGAATAAGTATTTAGGATAAAACTTGACCACACATTTTAATTGTTGATTCAATTATAGTAAATAATATGTGACTCAATGGGTGTTATCATGGTAAGGAGTAGGTTCCCATTAGATAAATTACCTTGTAAAAATACATGTTATATTTTCTAATTTCAATATCTATACTAAATAAAAAAAATTAAGTGTATAATAAAATTACATCCATTTACATCTTAACAGATGAGAGTGGTTAAAATCCAAATAGGGTTAAAAGATAAAATGAAAATATTTGTTTTTGTTAAAATTCGTCCATAACTAATTCAGACCATATCTCAAGTGTATCTCCACAATCAAAGGGGAAATATTACTAGTATGAGATATTGGGTTTTCTCGGATTGGATATTTTTTATTGTCACAACTAAATTAGAAGAAAAAGGATCACTATGACATATTATGAATTTTTTACCAGTTTCATTAGTTGATATATAATAACTTCAATATTAAGATCTTTAAAGAAGAACCTCAAATGTAAGAATATACTTCTAATCATTCCTGAAAAGAGTTGGAGGTCTAAAAAAGACCTTGAGAAATAGAAACAAGAAATAGGAAATAAATAAAATAAAATGTATAAATAGGAAAAAGGAAACACCTCTTACTGAAGTTACTAAGACTAGTAATTTTCATGATTAATATTTTGATGAATATTCCTCAAGTTATATATTCTTGAGCTATGAAGAAGATGACTTTTGTGCTTGAATTGGTGAATTTAATTCTAAAAAAAGGATTACCTAAAAATGGTCCCTATAAAATATTATTTATATATATCCCCATATATCAAAAAACTTATCGATACAAAATCACATCTATATGAAGTGTTTCATGAAATGGAGAATGCATTAGAAAATAATATGAGTTCTTATAATACTCTAGTTAAGATGGTGAAAGCTAAGGAGGTAACATTAAACATTTTCATTGGCATATTTTTTCAATCTAATGAATAGTTATAAAGATATTTAGGTGAAAATTAGGTATTGAAGAATTTTTTAAGGAATTTCTCCAAAATTTTTAAATAATTCAAAAATTCTAAATTACTATCATGACTTCTCAGTTAGACATTATAGATAACTGGGAGAACGATTGTGAAAAAAATATACAAGATACCAAATGAAATCATGCGGTATATTTAGATATTATGAATAATGATTTGGAATAAAATATTATATCTTTCATATATAATAAGAATGCTCTCAACTTAAATTTTCTAGTGCTTGAAATTGAACTAAAAAACATGGAATCTAAAAATTTTGGAACTTACCAACAACCTAATAAAATAGACAGCTCCCAAAAAACCAATAAAGTGATTTTTTTTTATTAAATTATGCTTAAAATTATGAAAATTATTTTGTGATATCATGTGGAGAATCATCCACCTATAGCAGTTAAATAATGGTAACCCACTGTGTAGATAAAATTTAATGTACTAAATGTTTTTTCATGAAGTGTGGGAAAATAATTACAAATAAATAAGTATAAAAATACTGGTACATTAACCAATATATAAAGGATATAGGAGATCACGTCTAAGAAAAACTATTCCAAAACATGATCATATAGGTTAGGGTTTAACCCAAATTTAGAAAGGAACAAAATCTTGATAGCCTTCACCAATAGTAAAAATAAAGTAACTTTTTGGATGGTATTTGGGTTATTGGAGATTCAGGTATAGTGAAATTGATTTTTGGAAAAACATACTAGTATGAAAATGTTATATAAGATCTATGTTATGTTAGAAAATATGAATATATGAGATATCCTATTATAGTAAACAAGAAAACATATATGATGAAGAATCTGTCCACAAGGACTAGATTTGATATACTGAAAAACATTTTTGATCTATAAAATATTGGGGGTAACTTCTATGATAAATTATAGAATAATTATTCTAGGTATCACATACATAATAATGAAAAGAGATAACAACTACAGTCTATCAAAAAATTTAGGTAAGAGGATGGATCTACCTTCAGTGATAAAAAGAAGAATTTATTAAAGAGTATTACTCCCAAGATGAAACAAATAAATCTAGCTAAGTAGTTCAAACTATAGGGAATAAATTCATCTATTATGGTAATAAAAAGTTAAAACTCTAACCATTTCAAGATGACCATGAATGTAAAATTGAAAGGGAGTAATCAAGAAACCAAATGGTAAACTATTAGATAAATTGATAGTTGAATTAGTATCATGGTTAATGCGATTTGTTAAGAGTATGACAAGGTTCCCAATAAAGTAAAAGAAAAAATTTGATGTAGAGGTGTGTTGAAGGTGAAAGAGGGTGAGTCACTATGTTATTATATATATAACATGGATTCCTCAATAAGAATGTTTAGTGAAATCTAAATGGAAAATACCTGTGGTATCATGCTTAAAACCCATCATTTCAACGAATAAATCCACATCCAAAGAGAAAGCTATGAATATGAATAAAGATTTTCTAACTGTATGACCAGATTAGTTGGAGTGTTGTTTAAATGCTATATAAATCTGAAAATAAATATAGGGAATTATTTTTATGGTTAAGAAGAAAATTCCAAATGAGCATAATTTTTTAAAAGAAGATAACACCATCCTTCAAAAAGGAGAATAAATATGGAAAGTGAAGGTTAAAGCAAGAATAAAGAGGCCTAGACACATTAAACCAACGAATTAAGTATATTTGAAGATTTGAAATATATATCAACCCTATTTATTGAATTGAAGAGCTTCTGGAAGACCCACCCTCACCCCATATCTAATTTTTTATCAATCAATGATAAGAAGAGAAGTTGATGAAGGCTTAAGATTATCCCTTTAGGGGGAGCGCCAAAAAATTGAAAATATTCTATAGATTTATAGTTTCTATTAAATATGGAAATATAGGAAAAAAATATTTCAAAATCTAATGTATAATGTGTGATTTCATTATACCATTAATGTTCTAACATACAGACACATATTGATATATATATATATATATCATGCTTAAAAAGGGGTAGTTTTTATCTAGATAATTGGGGAAAACTAGACGCATGGATTTTTTTAGGTATTTATTCAAGTGATACCATATTAATAATAATTAATAAATAATTATATATGTAGGCCCCAATAAGAGAAAAACAAAAACTAGTATCACATGAGGTGAAAATATGGACAACATTTTTCTCTAAACATGTCACTCTTGTTTTCTAAAATGGGATAGCCCATTTAAACAGAAATTTTATTTCTTGATGGCAGATTGTTAATAAAAATTTTATTCCAATTTGATTTTAGATGATATTGTGATGTTATTTAGTTCTTATAATCACATGAATCTGGTAAATATTGATTCTTGTTGAAATCATTCTCTTATATGGATTTTTATTGGATCTCTCAATAGGGGAGAAAATTTGATTTGAGAGGAGATGTGTTATTGAGGACCTCCCGATTGTATTATAAAAGGGATTGGAATTTGAAGAAGTTCCATACCATATATATCAGTTTGTATTTTTAGTGGTATCAATATCATGTGATATCAGACATTAAAGGAGGAGAATAAACTGAATCATGACCTTATGGTATCAAAAATAGAGATAGTATATTACCCTTTGAATTTATAGTCAATTAGGCTGAAAAATATCACAATTACTTAGATATTATATGTGAATTAAATTGGATTTAACAATATACACAAGGGGATACTAAATTACTCAAAGGTGGGAGTATATTTTTTTCAATCCGGATTTCCAATGTGATAATGTAAATGTGAAATCTTAGGTGGTGGAGATAGGATTCTCTTAATGGAATTCAAAGCTAATACTTCATATAATGATCTGGTTGTATAGTTTCTATGTATTCTCTATATCATCTACTAATTGTATGATTTGTTCTTCATGTCTATGAAAAGTGATGAATGTGAAGAATCATATTCTCCAATTCTTTGGATGAAGAAGGTGAATCATAGAAAGATACAACCACTACACCTATACTTGAAATACATAAGAAGTTGTATTAAACAAGTGAATAATAGGTGTAAAGTTATTTTTGAATCTAGAAAAAGTTGGATCACATATCCCTACAGTTCTATAAAACTCTTTGATTAATGATTATCTGATTAGAGATGGCTTAGGGTTGATTGAATAAGAGATGCACTGGTGCTAGCATAGGATATCATAATAATACTCTAATATTGAGTTTTTCATATGTTTCACCGCATCATAAATATGATGGAAATATTTTCATGTTATTTTAATAATTTCTACTATAATTACAAGAAATTTCAAGAATAATTAAACATGTTTTTAGAATCCCTAGAGAATGAAAAAATTCCTTTGAAGATACATATAGAAATAAATTTTTGTAGCTCACTAAAAAATGGATAATCCTTAAGAATAAGTCTTGGCCTATTGGAATGGATGACTACACAATGAATGTAATACTTCTAGTGATGAAATTAATTATTTTATGGTTGTAAATCTTCATTGTATAACGTTGGTGTCTGCTAAAATTTAACCGTGGAATTTATTGTAAGACTTCTACTAATCAGTATCAAAATCTTCAAAGTCCCAAATGTAAATATTTATATAATCATATATCTTCTTACACAATGTGAAATGTTCAAAAATAAAATGGATGAAATGAAGTGTATGGAGAAAAATATAAGTATTTATTATAATTATTTATGAATTTAAATTTTTTAAGTTCCCAGTAGAAGGCATCAACACTTTGTTGAAATATTATGTTGTTGGTGTCTTAAAAATAAATTTTCGATAATTTGTTAATTAAAATTAAATATAAATATGAAGATGATTGTGTTTTGCATATATGTTCAAAAAATTATAAATTTTATTAAATCTATAATCCTGATGTTTTTGATAAATATTGAATGAGGAATTCCACTAAATGTATTTTTATGATAAATAAAATGGAATTATCAGGTTTTCATGGATAATACAGATGAAAAACAATTGATAATAGAGTTGTTATTTCTTAAAGCCTATAAAATCTTGATTTGAGGCTATTTAAGAATTTAATTGGAATTAAAATTAAAGTATGATAATCTTTCCAGTACTAAAAGATGAGAATGGAGATGAGCCTACTATTGTGTACATATGTGAGATTCAAGACTGTACTATTTTGTATTTAAAGTCTCACATTGGTGGGATGAGTCCCACCCATAGAAATGTTTATTTTTTTATAATAGGATCAGAGATCTATAAACTATTAATTTTCATAATGATATTTTTAGTTGAAGAATAAGAAGTTGTTACTACTTTAGAATAAAATAATATGTTATTTGACCATGTTTCAAAAATTAGTATCAGTAATTGGAATTATTCTTAGAATAAACCTTTAGATGAAAAAGGTTCTCAAAGGAATCATGAAATCTAAAATTGTTATTATATAATTGTTATTTTATTCTAGGTAATATTTTTTCTTCTAGACATACCATTTATAGTATTTTGAAACTATTAAATAGATTGATTATAGTTTTCTAACATGTGAGTGTGAGGATTTAAAAAATATAATAAATGAAATGCAAGTAGTCACTGATGTCGTGGTTGTACAGTTGTGAGAATATAGATTATTCGAGAGGAAACAACTCCCAAAAATATTGAGGAGAAGTTTTTGTAACCTATTGTGATGAAGAAGTAAAGGAGAATTTTCAGACCTTCATGCTTCAGTATACCCTCCATGAAAGAATCTAAGATTGTGTTCAAGTGAATTCAAGTAAATATTAATATATTATGGGTTTTTTTCTTATAGTGTGAGTTTATAATTCCAAAAATAGATCTATTAAGAAATTTAAGTTTTGGATAGTTATAAATAATGAGTCACATGAGAAAATCATGAATATATTATAACATTTAAATCTACAACTGGTGAGGAAGTGGATCTGATTTTATTAGAGGAGAGTCATAAAATTTAGAGATAATAATTACTTTAGAATGAGAAATAAAAAATAGAACCAAGGAAGAAAGAGACTATGAATCATAGTAAAAAAGAGGAATTCTCTTACATCATATAGTGAAGTCTTGTCACCTATGTAATATAGTGACCACACATGTGCAATATTATGTGAATATGGTTTCTAGATGATACCTAGCCACACATTTTAATTTAATATTTCATTATAGTGAACAATATATGACTCAAAGAGAGTTGAAAAGACAATGAGTAGGTTTCTTGGGAGGGACCAAACCCTAGGTAAATCTATGTTCTAGGTTTAATTTTAGTGTTTTTACTTAATATAGATGTTTTTCCGGGTAATATACAAAGAGATCCATTTATATCTTAATAGGTGACACAGTTAAAAAACAAATATGTTCTAAAGATACAAGAAAATTTGGTTTTTGTTAAAATTAGTACACACAAAATTCAACCTCCCCACCCCCCCACCCCCCGATACTATTTTCATGATCCACTAAGAATCTAAATTTTTATTCTTTTGCTTAATAGCTTTATACATGTCTTCTAACGTAAAGAAAATTTTATTTAACTCTACATAAGAGTAGTTTTCATATTTATAATTAAATTACGATTGATGAATAAAATATTAGTTGGATTATGCCTCCTTATATTTTGACTTAAATAAAAATTTTCTTTCTTTATAGTGTTAATAATCAAAATTAGAACTACATTCATCACTAGAATCCTCAGAGGCACTCCATGTAGACTTCATTATTTTATTCTCTTATTCCATAGAGTCTAATTTTATTATGAATTTTTTTTCAAACTTATTATTCTCAATAAGATGAGGTATATTATTTTTGATATAAAAAAGTTTTTTATCCATAAAAACTAAATTATTTTCATCATTATTCTTATATAACTTGATGACCTTCCACACAAGTTGACCAAACTCATCACTTAATTTTGAGTTTCTGATTCTTCCTCATCATATGAGCATAATAATGATTTTTTTTCATTCATTTATTAGTTTAGAGTAGATTATTTCATGGAAACATACTATTTTTAATCTACTTATTATCATTTACTTTTTCCTCCATCTCACATCATACATCATAACTTTAATAATAAATTCTTTCATCTTTATATCTATCACAGTTGTAGACTTCCTTATTGTGTATGATATCACACTTTGACTTTATTTTTCTCTATAATTTAAATTATTTGAGAGATTATCTTCATTATATCTATATTTTTTGAGATTTCATTGAAATTAAGAAATTTTTGTTACACAGTACATGTCACCCGGTTAGGTGAATTGTTTGTATTAACTGTGTGATAACCATATGACATTCCCATAGTTTTTAACGTATCCAAATCACATGGTTGATGAATGGTTTGTCTAAACATTTAGCTTTACCATACATAGTGATATAGGATCCAAAGATAAGGCACATGATCGGTGCAAAGTTTGGCCAACCGTGCATCCAAACTATGCATTGTTCCAAGATAATTAAAAAGTGGATATTACCACTTTTCGTTTATTTTATTTTTTTAACCTAAATTCATCCCTTTATTCCTCTATTTGGCCCTTGTGGCCTCCAGGGATCCTCCCACTCAATTCCACCTCCTCTCTTGGAGGATTATTGGTATTTTTAAGATACATGGTCAAATATTCATGTTAAAATCCTCTCCATATCCTCCTTTTAGTAATTCATTCTTTTTATTCCCTTGTTCATTCTCTATGAGGTCTTAGTGACCTAGGGTTCACTATAACTCAATTTTAATTGGTGTATTTATTATATTTTAGTTTCAACATGACATTTAAGGAATATTATATTTTATATTTAGGTGTAATGGTATCTTTGTTTGAAAAATTTAATGGACTAAAGGTAGGTGGTATCTTACATAGCTCAATAAATTTGAAACTATTGTTAATTTATGGGTTTTATGAATTTTTTCATGAATTTTAAAAATGATATCATGTATATTAATTTTTTTGAAAGAATGGGTGAATCCCTTTGAATTTCATCAAATATGAAAGGTCTTACACTATTTTCAAAGAATAACACTTATTTTGGGAATCAAAACTCATAAATTGTCTATATAAATGCCTTGAGGACTCATGAAATAGATAGCTGAATTATGAAGCATTTTCTAGTTTTGAACACATATTTTATGACTTGGTATTATAATGAATTGTCATTAAGACCATAAGAAACCTTTAAAATGATATATCATGAAAATTAAAACCCCTTAGAAAATGCACTGAGTAATTATAAAAATAAATGGTTTTTATGATATGTATACGATGGTGCCTAGTAAAATAGATTCTATATTTTGTGTGTCCTCTTCTATGGAATTATAGATATTAATTGTGAGGGTGTCATAGGTGAGGGTGTGAATTGTTGGTATTTATATTATATATATTTATATATATAATTCAATTAATGCACCACCACTTTCCATGTCATGGGATACTAGGGGTAGCTATGTGGGAAGCCTATAGAAACTTTCAATATGGGATTATAATCATGCTTTTTCTTGTAACATTGAGTTTGATTTTATTATACTTATGAGACTATTAAACTTAGTTAGACCAGTGTGGGAAATATAGAGGGTACGTTTGGGTTATTATTTATCAATCACTGGTCTTTTTTATTATTTTTCATAACTTTTTCCAAGATTGTGCTCATAGATCCTAGGTTTTAATAATATAAATTTTACAAATTCGTAATGTTTACATATTTTCAAAATATAGAGATATATATGATTTTAAAAAAAATAACACATTTTCCTTATCATTTTATATAAAATAAAATGTTTTCCACTTTAAATCCACAACTGTATATTTTTTGAAATATGGATTTTAAAAATGTAACTCAATATTTTTTTCCTTTGGAAAGAATATAAACCTACATTAGACATATACCTACTTTGAAACTATTGTGAAATATTTTTATCTTCAAAAGGTATGTATGGAATATTAATTGTTTCCTCATAGGTTATATAGCTCATGCCAATCATTATTTCAGATTTGGTCAGTTCAACAGAGAAATGGATGGGTTTTAACTGTGTTTTTGTTTTAGGTTGATGGTGGTGAAAAGTGGATATTCTCCACTTTCACTTTGAGATGGTTGATTATTGTCTTCTTGAGCTTCTTTTATTTTATTTTGGAATCATCATTGTATATGCCTAATATGTTTTCCTCTAGGTAATTTTTATGAATAATCATTTTAGTGTTTTTGATTTGGTTTTTATTATTCTTATTTTCATTATAATGTATCTTTAACCCTTATATTTACTTTTATTCCATGTTTTCTTTATAGTTATTTTTTACCAGATTATTTCTTTGACGTAGAACTCCAATTCATGAAATTTTCATTCCAAACTACCAGGTGGTGTTATTGGATTATTATTGATTATTTTAGTGGAATAATTCCCAACATACACCAATGATTACCTTGGTGATAGTTCCCATCCTGGGAGGATCGATAATGCCTCCCATGTCTTTTCATAGACTAGCTCAGGTGCCCAATTCAAGGCTGGCTCAAGCCAGATTGTGAAAAAAATGGCATCACAACCTTGGTTATTAAGAGGTCATAGAATCAAGATTCGCCCTTTTTATTTGGTATGTATATAAGAATGGAGTTAGGATCCTCATAATTAAAGTGGTTATTAAAAAGTATGGTTCCAAATCACCACCTCTCAGGACAATGCATAAGTTTACAAGGTAGTCTAAAATGAGTATATCCCAAATTCAGGCTCAGTTTTTAGATGTTTTCAAACAAAATTTTCTTCATTTTAATGTTTCTCTATGTTATTGAAATTTCTGAAGATTTTTTTAGAGGCTTTATGTTTGGGATTAAAATTTGGATGAAATTTATGGGGGCATGATTCTAGTGAATGTTTTTGGAAAACTATTGATAGACAATTTGGATCCCTCTGTATGGATTCTAGTAAGCTTCACATAGTTGGTGTACGCTCTTTCAATCCATGTATCCAAACCATTCACAATTGTTACATTTTACAGATTTTTTTTGTTTTTGATTCCAAATGGTTTGAGTTACATTTAATAATACATTCTATTATTTTGGGGTCATTTTGGATGTTTATTATTGGTTATAAATGATATTTTGTTTCATTTAAATTATATTTATAAAAATAAAAACTAGTGGTTTTTTGGAAAAGATATTAAATTTACGAAATATTTAGTTATTTTTTGAAATTTTTTATGAATTTAGATGAATATAATTCTTTATTTTAGTTGATAGTGGTGTTTTCACTGGATTAAATTTTAATTTTCATCTCTGAAATAGTGGTTTCGTTTTAGGGTAGTGTTGGCATTTATGAAATGTGAGAGGATTTCGAAGAAAATGAAGTTTGAAATGAAATGGAGTTTTTAAATGTTTTAATTTAATAAAGAATAGTTTTTTAAAATTTGTTAAAATATTTTAGGAATTTTTTATGGATATTTATAAGAAATTATTTATAAAGATTTTAGTATTTTTTTTTGAATTAAAAATCTATTATATTGATTTTATGTTATTTTTAAATTCCATTACATTTCAAAGGATAGGTATTGGTTTGATGTTTATAATCATGTTTTATGATGGTTCTTTTGTTGTATTTGGTTTGAAGGTATTATTAGATTTGATAATTATTGAAGTGATATTCAAATATTATCTTAATAATTTATATTCAATTTTTTAATGTTTGAACATATGGAGTATTTGATCATATTTTATACTTTTTATTATAGATTATCCCCTCATCAATTTCATATGGATTTATAATAGGGATTTTTAATTGATTTATTATAAGAAAACCCTCTTGTTTATCAAACAGTTCTTAAATCTTATTCTCCACCCTCCCCTTCTAGAGAGCATTGTTTTCTTCCTATATTTATTCATCACCATGATTATGTTTCAAAGTTCCCAGAATGTATCATTATCATTTACTTTTGAAACCATGTTCTAAAAATGTACAGGAATAATTATGGGGTATGGAGGATATATTCATTCATCCTAAACATCTTGAATCTATTAAACTCATTTTTTCTTAATTAATTCTCATGGGCCCAAGATAGAATTGGAAGAAATATAGGATTCTAGACAATCAATTTAAGAACCTCTCCTAAGAAGGATTCTAGATTTTTTCATTCAGTAGTACATCCAAGTGTAAGTGAAAATTGATACAGTGGTTGAATTTTATTGCCTCTAATAAGGTTTTTGATTAGTATTAGAATACATAAGTGAATTCAAAATCTTAGAGATGTACCTTCATGATTGGTTCATGGATGAATCCTTATAGGAATGTTGTTTTGAAAGTGTCCTTCAATATGATATATTGCTGAAAGTGTCTCCCTTCATCGTTATCTCTTACAAGGATGCATTGATATAGGCTATACGAATTAAAACAAAATCAGCATGGATACATAAAGAGATCTATGCTTTTCCTATACCTATGAGTGGTGGAGTAAGATAAAACAAATGTGTGATTTAGAAAGATAAGTCTCAAAATATACTTAGTGTCATTAAGCATCTATCTTTTTTATTTATTCATAGTTCCTTTGGAAGAAAGTCTCAGGTGTGTTATAAGTGTGGGAAAGAAGAGAATAAGAATAAGTATTCACAATATGAAACTAAGACATGTCATATCAATGAACATATGGGTCATCTAAAAAGAATATATAGAAGATTTAATCATAGGATAGTTTGAGTAATATCTAACCCTTCAGAAGATCATCAGGTCCAACCTTCTAAACCTGATGTCAGTGTAGAATTTTTTGTGAATTTTCAATAATATTTTTTGTTGTTCCTTATTGTAACTCTCTAATCATTTTCATAGCCAATTTTAATTAATTGGATTCATGTTTTGGAATAAATAAAATAATTTGTTATGGTAATAAAATATTAATATTAATTTATTGATATTACTTACAAAATTTAATAATTTTCATTTATTAATTTCATTTGTAGCATTATATAGTAGATTTTATGTTGTGCCTTTTTTCCATCAAGTTCTTGTGTCCAACCCAGATTCAAAGAATAGTTCTAGATTTAGAGGTTAGGATGAAATTATAATTCCAAATATGGTGGGGAAACCATCCTAGAATAAACTATTCATGATCCCCATGTGTGTTCCTTCTTGTCTCTCTTGTTAGGGTTTAATATTTTGTTTTTGGTTTATTCCCTTTTCCCCACCCAACCCAACACCAATTTACGTTATCTTTATATTATTGATCATGGGTGTTATTATTTATACTCTTAGATATTTTGAGCATTCCAAAATAGGACCGTTTTCGGTTGTTATCTCTTTCTTTTCATGATCCTCCTCTTTTTTTGTTCATTTATCTTCGGCCACTTAAAGTTGTTTATTATAGGAATTCAGTGTGTGTGTGTGTGTGTGTGTGTTATTCATTTGTTTTTATCTAATGTTCATTGATCTAGTTATTTTATGGTCCAATTTAATATTTCAGTTCTTATTTTCATTAGTAATTTTAACTTCAAGTCCTAGCCTTGATCAACCTATCCTTCAGGTACATTTTATGGGAAAAATCATTATGGTGGGGAATATAATCATACCTCGACCCAATAATTCTCAATTATTTTATTTATTTTTTAGTATATGATATATCTATCCCTCAAAAAGTGAAATTTCATTGATATTTTTAAATTTTGGGCATGCAGTGCATGTCGGGTGGTTAGTTTCATGGTTAGTACAAACCATGAGGTAACTGCACGGTAGACTGACTATTTTTTAAAAATCAAAATCACATGGTCCATACACGGTTTGCCTAATTGTGTGTTATTAAAGTGAATAGATATTTAGGATCAAAGTAGATTTTTTGTTGTGGAAAAAGGCTTCTTTAACCATGTGTAGTTCCTATGTCATTTAAATGTGGAAATTATCACTTTTCCTTGGATTTTTTAACCAAAGAACACCACTTTCACCCCCCATTTGGCTCATCAACCTCCCCAGATTCTATAACTCTATTAGACCTCCTATTTTGGTGTATTATTTATGTTTTTAAAGATTTCAGGTCAAATATTCATAGTAAACTCCACTTCCTCTCCTCATTTCCTTATTTCCTCCTTTTTTATCGCTTTTTCTTACTCAGTGAGGTCTCAATGACCTTGGGTTTTTCTATAACTCGGTTATAATTCATATATTTCTTTTATTTTAGTTTACCATTGATATTTTGAGGATATTTTTGTTTATTTGAGGTGTAATAGCACAATAATTTGAAAATGAGAATGTATTAAAGTTATGTGGTCCCTTGTATAGCTCTATGAATTTTAAACTATGGTTATCTGATGTTTTTTAAGGATTGTTTCACACTTTTTAGAAAGTTTATCAAATTATATTAAATATGTTTTCCAAATTATGGTTTTTGTAATTTTAATTTCATCACATGGAAAATGGATTTATATTTACTTTCAAATTATAATGCTTATTTTTTGAAGCCACAATAACAAGGTGTTTGAAAAGATGCCCTATTGGATCTTGAATTTGATGGATGAATTTTGAAGTTTGTTTTGGTTTTTCAAACATGTTTTATGGCTAGGTTTTTTAATGAATTCTAAGTAGTAAAACATGGTTCCTTTCAAATCATTTATTTAAAAAATTATAACATCTTCGAACCGAACCTGGGTTTTTTTAAAACAAGTGGTTACTTTGTTATGAATGTGATTTTTACTATTAAAGGGGTTATATATCTTGTGTGTGATCTTTATGGGATTGGGGTTTGTTCATGCAATGGTTTCAAGGTTATGGGGTAAATTATTTCAATTCATATTATATATATTTCTACATATTACTTCCTTAAATCACTTCCACTTTACATGCCATGGGAAACCAAGGGTAGATAGGTTGGAAGATTAGACATGCTAGATACAATTTTTAATTATCACACTCTAGCTAATGGTCCTAAGATATATTTTACATTACTTATGTGATTATTACCCTCAGTTAGACTAGTGTGGGTAATGAGCAGTGTTGTGGAAAGATAATTTTTATCTTGATTTAGTATTATTTATTTCTTCATGTAGTTTTTTTTATATATTTTTCCCATATCTCATAGGTTCTCATGATCTGATATCTAAAAATTAGTTATGTCTAAATTTTTCAATATTAAAATATTTAAATAATTTTAAAACAAGAAATCAGGTTCTTTATCATTTTATATAAAAATATGTGTTCCCTTTTTAACTATTTCCCTTTACCCTTTTCAATAAAATTCGTTTTAAGATGTAACTCATTATTTTTGAGTTGAAAAAACTGAACCCTAATTTATAAATATATAAATTTTCAAACTAAAATGAAATTGTTTTATATTTTTAGATTATGAATAGAACATATTTCAGTTTCCTCATAGGCTATATAGATCATAATTATCACCATTTCATGTTTATTTAAATAAACTTGGACACGATGGGTTCTTCCCTGGGCTCTAGATTCTCTTTGAAGGTGGAAGAAATTAGAGATTCTCTTCTTGTTCATTGATATGGTTGGTTATGGTCATCATAGGTTTTTTTTGTGTATTCATTGTATTATACTCTTAATCATTCCTTTATGCACTTTTTATCAGGTATCATTTTATTGTTTTTGATTTGGTTGATGTTATTTTTATTGTCAGTCTCATTTAGCTTTATTTCATGCATCCAATTTTATTTATTGTTTGGTTTGTCTTCATTTTGAAACTATTTGTTTCTATGGCATGGTAATCCAAAATATGGGATGATCATATAATAGAAAACATCAAGGTGGAATTCGATAGATTATAATTTATTACTAGGTTAAAATAAATCCCAACATACAATAATAATTCCCTTGGTTCTTGTTTTCAGCATGGGAAGATTGGTAATGCCTTCTAGGTCATGTCATGGGCCATATTTGGTACTAAGTCCAAGGGTTTCCTAGGATGGTTCATGAAATCTTATATTTCATACCATATTGAGGGTGAAACTCTTATAATTTTGAGATATGGATATTGTTTAGGTACAAGAGTTCCTAGAGATGCAATATTATTTACTATTTCTGTAAGTCTCTCATTCATACGGGTGATACTCTCTTCATCTACCATTTTAATATTTAAAAACGTTCAATTTTGAATTATTGTATCTATGTTTTATTATATTATTACTTTATTTATAAGAAATGAAAATTATCTTCTATATATAATGGAAAATTATACATTGAGATGATCTATTAAATTAATCTTGTTCTAATTCATCTATAATTTCATTCCAAGAATTGAATTTCAAAACATATTTAGATTATTTTTCTACAATCTAAAACTCTGGTTCCCTGGTTGGAATATTTTAAGGTCTGATGACTTTTATATATGCATTAAAACAAATATTCATTGGGTAAATGATCATTCCAGTTTTCCAGCATTCATAGTTTTCTGCATTGAAGTATGGTTCTCTTACCATATAAAATCCTTATTTAATAATAGGAATTGTACCAAATATTGAAATTGATCTTCAGACATCAACTTGTAAGAGATTATAACTTTAAATTCGCTACACTTATACCATTTTATGGTCCAGTAGAAGTTTCATAAAGACTCTAGAGGAGATGAAATGAGTTCTTCAAAAAATCAACTTAAAACCACCCTCTTAAAATTAATTTGAACATGTCCCACTCTTCTCAAAAAAAATATGCACTGAAAAATAATGCAGGGTAGATTGATCAAAAAATTGAATATTTATAGTGTTTTGGTGCACAAAGATCTCCTAGTACACTCCACCAACACTCTCTCTATGATATTAATTATTTTCACTATTCAACCCCATTTTTATAGGGTTGTCCAGCTAAGTGCAATGAGCTATCACATGAAAAAAATTCATGGAGATTTTTCTAGGCTATTATTTACATGCCTTATACAAAACCACAAACTACACTTATCTCAAGTAGTGTGCAATTACAATAAAAAGATATAATGCACAAAAAAATTTCTAGTTAAGAATATTTTCACAATCAATAACTAATATATGATCATGATTATTTAGAGAAAGAGTCGTCATTGAATTTAATTAAGAAGATAATTTAATTATTGTATACAAATATCTAAATAATTCATTAATATTGCATTTTTAATTTTCGTCCATGCAGTAAGAAAACAGATTATACACTATTATTTTTTCTTTGAAGATCATTCTTCTTTTTAAATTAAAACTTGTTCACTTTATTTTAAATAATCATGAGTAAATAATATGATACCTAGAAATTATGTATCCTCCCTTTTTCAGGTGTCCTTATATGAGAATAGAAAAAGAGAGGTTGTTATTTTCTATAGATATGATATCCCATGGTACTATATAGCTTATATAAAATAGACCCGATAATTAACTCAACATTTCTTCATTCAAGTAACACTAGTTTTGATAAAAAAAGGTAGGGGTGTAATTATATAGAAATATTACCCCAATAAGATATTTTTAGGAACTATAATAAAATATAATGAAATATCCATAATATAATATTGCTTTAAATATTCATCTTCATAATATTTAATTTATATATGCCTTTAAATTTCATAATACTTCTATCTCAATATAAAACATTACCATATTAATTCATTTTGATCATGTATATTTATATCAATCATAATACATTGAATTGATCAGAGAAATTTTTCGTGATTGTAATTCTATTGTTTTATTGTAATACATTGTCTTGGTTATGATACTTTGGACTCATAATGTATTTTTTTAATCGTATGTCTTAATCTCGATCATATAACTTCAATTAAATTATAAATCTTCACTTGATAGTAAATTTTGCCTAATCATATGAATTTATTGTTACTATTCCTTTATATCAGATGAATTTATTTAGATCATAATTATTTATCTTATTTATTTATCGAAATACTTTGATTTAGTGTATTACTTTGGCAGAATACATCATTGCTACATATAACTTCCAAACATAGTGAAGTTTCCAAAAAACTATAATATCATAAGCCTTCATACAGAGTGTTTGATTTGAGTGTATTACTTCGACACTTAGAAAAATTTCATGACCTTCAATAAAAATATATTATAGATATAATTTTGAACTTTATAATATTGGTTCTTATATTTCATTAAAAATAACTAGTGAGAATAATTATGGTTTTGTGAGAAACAAAACAAAGAAAAAATAGGGAAAGTATGAACAACATTAGTGCATCCAATTACAAGTTCGCCAGTATGGGTCCTTTGAGTTATCACTTGTATCTCTATACAAGTAATCCTACTCATAATGATTATAACATATCATTTTGAGCTAATATGATGATCACCAATAAAAGATAACAAAGTAATATATACATTCTAGGTGGTTTTAGCACATTATATCTCGTGTTTTATGAAAAAACCAAAATAAATGATAAATTATATAAATAATGTATACTACATCATAAGATGTGTCCTTGAGATAATTAAACATGACGGACTATAGGGAAAAAACTTTAATAATCTCTCATTTTCACAAAATCCAATCATCGATGTTTGTAATTCCAAGATAACTAGTATGTCCATCATGATTTTAATATATAAGTGGACTAATGAGGTAATATTTTATGTTATCCTATAAAATAAATATATAGGATCCAAGGAGTTATATGATTGATGTTAAGAGGGGTTGGTGAATCTGTATTGGTTCATTTCAATAATTTATTGATACATTTACCCTTTTATTCCTTTTCTTTTACAGCATTCACTAGTTGAGGTGAATTAATTCCCTAGTTTTATATATACTCTCTTTTCTTATTTCTTACAAAAAAAACCAATCACACACACAAGAGGGAAAATTATTTACATGGTTCACATATCTGTATAATAAGGTTAATATTTGGTGTGATCCAATATAACTTGTGGTCACACAACCCACTAGTAAATCCTAGTGATTATTACACTATTCCCTCCGGATAGTGTATATTGTGCATCAGAAATGCATTCTTAGTGCATCCAACATTAAGTTACACCTTATAACATTATAATTAAATTTAGAAGAAATGAAAATATATTTTTTAATAAATATATAATGTTGTCATATTATTGATGTGTTATTCCTTTTTCTTATTCCCTTGAATAGTGAGAAGTCACTTTATCTTTTTTTTATGCATAGACCTAAATATATCTTTTTATTTTTATATTCTCAATAAAAAATTTATATTCTACACATTCTTCTTTCTCCACTTATTTTTATACATGAGTACATATATCTCATCTGATCTCTTCTCCCTTTCCTTATTTTTCATCCAGTGTGGACCGATATTCACATTACTTTTTTCTCTTCTTCTATTCTTCCTCATTATTAATCAGTTAATTACAAGATACATTTGATCTCATTTTATTTCTTTGAATCTTTATAATGTATATAAATAATCAATGTTGGGATATCTCTTTTCTTATTCAATAAAAAATATATTTTCTTTGGATTCTTTATTGGATCCATGATAAGAACTATCATCAAAATTCTTCAACAACATAAATATATACATATATGATAATAATAATAATAATAATTTTACCTTCAATTTCTCATTCACATTATATTTTCTATAATATTTTTCTCCGTTATTTATTCTTCATAACTACATGTTACCAAAAGAGTATATACTTCTTTTTAATTCAGTCAGAATGAAACCAAAATTTTATTCTTATTAATTATTGATTTTATTTTATGTATAATATACCATAATTATTCTTAATAACTACTAATTGAATCAAAATACATATTTTATTATTATCTTCATTGGAGCCACATTTTTGTTTCATCGTCATGATTATTATTTCCACAACTTATTCATTTAAATACTCATAAAGACTCATGTATTATGTATTTTATTTCTTCAAAGTATTCTTAATAAAAAAATTTCATATTCATTATCATTCCACAAAAAAAATGTTTCCCAATTCATCATATATAAATTTATCAAACATTTAGAAAACTTCAATTTTTTATGATCTTAGAATCATCTATGTTTCGAAATCCTTTTCATTACTACAAAGGTTATGTGAAACAATCATCTAAAATACTAAAAATGGATATGTGACTCAATCAGCTATATCACCAAAAAAATTAATGTGAATTAATCAACTACATCACTAAAAATGGATATGTGAATCAATTATCTATATCACACAAAATGACTTTGTGAATCAGTTAGCTATGTTATGGAAAAAAACATTGTGAATCAATTATCCATGTCACTGAAAAATACTAAGTGAATCAATCAGCTATGTGACTTTTCATCTACAAGGATCGGTTATATAACTATTTGGATATATATATTTCCATTCTTCCTAAACATAATCTTCCTCAACTATATTCCATCTTCCTTATTTCACAATTTATTGAATAAAATTTTGATGAAATCAAGATAATTTTTATCATCATATTTAAATACTTTGATCACATGACTTTTCATCAACTTATTTTTAAACAACCTTCTTCTTTTCTCAACCAAAGTGTTCCATGGTCACTTCACATATTGTGAATTTCAATAATCTTTCATGTGGTAACTTGTTTCCAATAACATGACCAACTTTGAATGACCATATTTCTTTATCCTTTATACAACATGTGGATGGAACTCCCCAAAATCATAAAATGATTGTTTTTCGTCAATAATAAGTGTCTGTAAAGTTTGAAATGTAAGAGAACCATCTATTAAAAACATCAAAATAATATTAAAAGACATGTTTCATAAATACATTGAGAATACAAGAAAGTTAAAAAAATAATTAGAATCATATACTACTTCAAAACTTCCTTTTAATTCAAGTATATGCTCAATTCACATAAAAAAACAAGGATGGAACTTCTTCGAATATATTCTCCATGAATATTTGATATGTAAAAAAGAAACTTATTGGGTTCCCTTATTCAACAAGATTATTCTTTTCATCATATTGAAATTCCATAATATTCAAACATTCCTTAAAAAAAATTAAAACTTACACACAATGGACTCAAAAGTCTTCTTTTTTGTATTTTAGGGTCAATACAATTAATGAAGTAATATGGAAATATATTTCATGCCTTCTCCCCCCTTTCTTATCATCAAAATTTCATATTATCTTTCTCTCCCCATTATTGATAATAAATACGTATTAGTTCTGAAAAATGGTATCATTTTTTTCTTAGAAAAATTACATTAACCATTCCACTCAAATTCTACTAGAGTCAAGCATAGGGTACAAAAAAAGTGGGTTTTCTCTATAAAAAAATCCCCTTATAAATTTGAATGATTAAAAATAAAATTTCAACTAAAAAACTTGTCTAAAAAGGTTTTAACTTATATTCCCTTATGATAAAAATGATATGTACCAATATAAATTCAAAAAATATCAACCCAAAACTCTTGTACTAACATCAAAAAATAGATTAAAATCATTCAATTATAGACAATTTGATTTGATAATAACTTTGTTACTTATTTATACTTCTATTTTCTATATCATTTATAAAATTATTTTTCTACCAATTTGATTTAGAATCTGATTTTATTTAAAAATTATGAGATAAAAATATTACATTCCTCTTTAATGAAGTTTTTTTGAGCATAAATCATCTAAAATGTTCTGATTTGTATGATACATATAATTTATATATATTTTCTATAACACCCTGACTTTTTAGGGACCTTTTTCAAATATATTATTTTTTTTATGTTTTACATTGCACTAAGTCAAACATTCATTTTCAAATGGAACTGACTAAGTGTACATTATACGCAATGCAAACATGGGGTACATTACATGCAATATCAACTTGGTGTACATTTCACGCGACATTGACTTGGAGTATGTTACACACAACACCGACTTTCTATAGGGAACACACAAAACTGAATCGATATGAAACAAAATTTTGTTGTTATAATTATTTAAATGAAATAATTATGACCTAGATGATAAAATATTTAAGATGAATAGTAATAACTAATTTTCAAATATTATTTACAATGATTTTATAAAAATAAAAAATATTTATAATGAAAGAAATAATTTTTTGTAAAGTTTTTATATTTTTAAAAATACTATTTTATCAAATGAACTACTTTTTATGTACTTTTATAGAAATTAAGAAAATTAACTTCATACACAAAAGAAATTAAATTTTTAAAATGAATTTCATTTTTTAATTTAGAATTTCAATATTATATTAGGGTTAATTTTGGGTATTTATCTGAGAAACATCATTTTTTGATGAATGTAATTAAAATTAATTACAATGATTATGGTAAAATTAAGAATATAAAGAAATAAGCATTAAACATAAGGGCCCATGTGATATATACACCTATCTAAAACCCTTTGTTTGGCTATGATTTGTCCATTCACCTTCCATTATTGATTTTCTTTTCTTTTGGATGACTTTTTTTGGTTACAACATGTGTACACCTAACTTGTTTTCAAAAATATCATGTGAGTCTTTTCCCTTCTCTAAAAAAGGCACCACCTATCCCTCTTACTCACAGAAATAATACCACATAGTTTCGGCCATGATCTGCCCATTCCACTTCCCAATATCCCTACCTACCTCCTTGAGAACTATATTTAGGAATAAATCAATCTATTTATACCTTTTAGCATAATCGAAATGGAGTTACCTGATTAAGAGGTTATGTCTTCTCTTAAGATCCTTTGTTTTATTTTTTTATTCACCCCATCAACTCTCATTATTCAATGATTATAATCCAAAAACATTGTCCTCAATATACTAAGAGGTTTTTATGCTAAGTTTTATTCCTAAAATTACTCAAACCTCCATCTAATGGGTGAAGAACATAATTTATATATATACCGTGAACTACTACCTCACAAAATGATGATTGTTTGTTCTCCCTTTACCACCTCTCATGGTGGGAATTATGATGGAAACCCTATTTATAAAAAATATATATGATATTTATAATTCCTTTAAGCTTGAGTAATTCTTTTTTAAAGCTAATCTTTATACATTGTAGTTTGTGTAAATACGATAATTTTGTTTGAGGAAGTGTGAATTATCTCCCCCTCAAAGAGATGTGATTCGTTCACACACTATATGGAATGTACTAAGGATGGGTTAATTAAACTTTTATGGTATATATGATATAATAATTATTCTAATATCAACATATATATACATATATATAAATATATATATAAAAACTTATATTTCATTTACTCTCTTTCTTTCAATATGCCAATAAAAACATAAATAGCATTATCACGCACATATGGTTTACTATATCCATGAACTGTTTATTCTATTTCATATTTATGTGCTACATATATTATTATAATAAAAATATACTGAATATAAATGATATTTATATCATTATTTACATTCTATAATAATTATATAAGTATAAGTACCAAATATGTTACAAATTAAGATACATACGAAGAACAAAGAAGATAGTACTCGAATTAAAAACATAACATATAATTGTTAACAAGAATTTCATAAGAAGTCAAAATAAAACCATGTATGGTATTAGATATAAGAATATTATTCCTTATATTATATATAATAAACCTATGTTTATTTTAAATGATGCTTGTACTAGTACGAAGAGGGTCAAGACACAAGAAAAGTTGATTTCTAGTCTCACTTTTATTTCTGTGAGATTTACGTCATACTCACCACTTATCTTCTTTTTGTGGTGATTATAATTTTCATTAATATATTTAATGGTTTTTATCATTAAGATTATAGTTATTTAAATATTCATTTTATGATCTCCCTCTTTCATGGGGTTTATGTTTCAAGATTTACCAAATCGGTAAAGTAGTTTTGTCTCAATTTGCATTCTTTGAGACACATGCCATGAACTTCAAGAACCATGTTTTAAAAGAAAACCCAATATGATATTTTAAGATAATTTTCAAGGAAAATATATTTTAAAAATGGGTTTTTTCAATATTCCTTTATAATTATTCAAATCTTATTAAAAAGAAACAGTTTTCCAAAAAAAAATTGAATCTTCTTTTCTTTAAGAAACGGTTTTCAAATTTTTTTCAAGATTATGTAATAAATTTTAAAGGAAAATGGTTTTAATAAAATTTCAAGATATCATTAGAGTTTTCCAAAGAAAATTATTTCCAAATTATCCTAAGGATGCATTCATATTCTTTCTTGAATGGTTTATGTTTTGATAGAACGATTCTTATGACACCCTTTTCTCTTCCATGGGTTATAGGATTTTGATCCCCACATATTTCCACAGGTTATTATTTGATGAAATGATTACGAAACTTATCTATTTTTTATATGTTAGGATATTATGAAATGTTAGTGATACCCATTTCATTTCAAGGGTTATGATTAGATTTTTATAGAACACATCCCTTTTATGGGTCATGATATGATGAATGTTTTATTATATTGTGGAACATATATGAATGATTTAATTTTGAGATGGGTTGGAACTATATATCCCTCCAATTCATTGGTTAAATATTTATGTCTCATTATATAATGATGGGAATCAAGTCAACGGGCTTGATCCACTATGGGAAGAGGCGGAAACCTTGTCACTTACAAGGAAAGGACACTGACTAGGGATGGTGGTGTGTCTCGCCCAATAGGTGTAGTCACCATGAAGATGGAAGATAGGAACACCTGATCCATTAAGGGAATATAGGGAAACCCAATCCCCTATAAGGAAATAAATGTGACTATAGATGGTGGTTTTCCCCACCCAGTAGGTACAGCTCCCAAGAAGTTCTCTAATATGTTCTAGTTATGTATCTTAACTTATAGGGAATAATATCACATGTTTATGTATTCCATAATTTCATTTATTATTCCTATGAAATGATTATATGTCTTATGTTATTAATTTCCAAATGATTCATGTCTTATGAACTACGATGTTTTATTCCATGATTATGGTTTCTGATCTTGTGATATGCATGGTGTGATCTTATAATGTTGTTATCAAATTATCTTATCCACATGACATTGTTTATGCTTACATGACTCCCTTTTTTACCCTAAATGAGAATTTTATCTAACCCCTTTTTATGTTTCTTTCCCTAGGTTATGATGATATTTATTATTTTTGATGTGTTTGAGAAGGTTTATAGTCATGGAGAACCTACTGGATGATAATATAGCTCACATATATAACATGTTTTATGATTCCATGTTTCCAAAGGAACTAGAATATTATATTCTTTAGGCATCCATTTGCATAATATTTTAAGTTTTTATAAATTGTTATGTAATGTTAATGTATGAAAAGTGTGTGTTTCTATATTTGGTATCAGATCAATGGTTTAGTTAACCTATAGAAACTATGATGAGAAAACCTTACTGATAACTCTAAGGACATGTTTAAGGATAATTATAAGGATAAGGAAAAGTATAAAAATGTCATGGGATTATGGTATAGGATATCTTGAGTGATTTTCTAAAAATACATATCTATCTAGATAATACAAGTAGATGTGTCTCTAGAATAGATGTAACTATGGGAAACAACTATAACATAATGTTATGAACCGTACATGGGGTAATATTCTACTTGACAACAGTCCTTGTTGTGCACTTGGTTTGATACTCTTGTGGTATATGCTTTGGTAATTCACAAATACTTCCTAAACCATCATGAAAAATTTAAGTAAAAGTTGGATAGGAATAACCTAGGATAAACCTAAGGTTTCATGGATTAAGGAAGGTTACATAATTTATACATCATATAAGTGAATTTTCAGGAATATTTGGTTCCTCGTTATGATAGTTGTTTCGTATTCGATGCTTTTGGTTTTAATAAATTGTTGGAACCCAAAAGAATCATGTTAATAGTGATTTCAATGGACAATGTGATTATTTTCCTCCAGAAAAGTTGAATACTATGGGATCTAGAATGAAAAACCTCATTGATATTCTCACTATGCTTTCTCAAAAAATGAATTATACTGGACTTACTAATGAGAAAAATAAAGAACAACATTTTGTTGATTCTATCATGTGGAAATTCCCACCTTAATTTAGTAGGTCTTCTTATTCACTTTTTTTTGAACACTAGATCAGTTCCACTAAAAATATATTCTCTGTTATCCAGTTTTTGGATCACAAAAAAATCATTCTAGATGTTTATTAGTTTATAGGTGAAGAAGGCCAGTGGTGGACTCTAATCAAGAATATGATGAATCAAGATGAAGATGAATCCATGGATTGGGTTGAGTTTACAAACAAATTCTTTAAAAAGTACTTTTCTCACGTTCTTTGTACAAATTTGGAAAATGAGTTCCTTGAGTTTAAGTAAAATTATGATGAATTTGGAATTACCTATGAGGTTAATTTTTCAAGGCTTCTAAGGTACACTTTATGAATTATCATCCAACCCAAAAGTAAAGTTGTTATGCTATTTAGTGGCTTAAATATAAGTCTCATAAGGGAATTTTCCATAAGATAAATCAGTGGGTATGAAGAGATTGTGTGTCATGTAAACAATGATAAAATGAATGTTGTGGATACATATCAATATCATGGGTTTAACAAGAAAAGTAATATGGTGTTCAAAGGAAAATCTATAAACCCTGAAGAGAAGAATGTGGGTCTTTATTTATGCTCAAAGTGTGGAAAGAAGAAAGGAATGAATTGTCTTGTGGGTTCTACTAATTTTTTTAAGTATCAAAGTGATGGAAATTAGGAAATTAATTGTTGTACGAATGGGAAGAAGTTTTTAAATGATGAAAATAGAGGATAATCAATAGAGAATGCACCTCCCACACTAGAGTTCTTTAACTGTAAGGAGAATGGAAATTGTGTTAACCAATTCCCAAGCCCAATGTCTGGTGATGATGATTGATGTCTGCAAATTATTAACCCAAGGGACAAAGGTAAATCTCATGTAATCTTTATTTCTATCAAATTGGGAAATAATGATGTGGTGATAGGTACACTTATGTTCCACTCTAGAACTGTTAATGTATTATTTGATTTTGGATATTCCCACTCATTAATATCTAAATAATTTTTTAAGGGTTTTAAGATTCCACCAAAATGATTAGATGTGGAATTATTAGTGAAAACCCATAATGGTATGATAATTTAATCCCAAGTCTATACTTCCTTTTTAGTTGATATTTTTTAGGAATATGCTTCCGAAAAATCATTTCATCATTCTTTTGGTTGAATTTGATGTCATCTTAAAAATGTACTGGCCTTCTCTGTATAGATCCCACATCAATTTTCAAGAAAGGGATGTTATGTTTGATATTTCAATCCATCCTATAATCATCTATCAATGTGATAATAATATGACCTTCTTGGGTAGATTACATCCAATGTATGCCTTTTAATTCCCATTCAGAAGGGTTGTTTATCTCAAATGGTTGGGGAGAAAATTGACATCAATGATATGCCTATTTTTGAGGAATTGTTTGACATCTTTCTAGAAGAGTTTCTTATCCTTCCAGGAAAAACGTGAATTTGAGTTCTCAACAGAACATATACTTGGTTCTAAATAATATTTCAAACGCTCCTTGTATAATGGACCAGATTAAGTAATATGAATTAAAGAACAAACTCCAATAAAATTTTATCAAGGGATTCATTCGGTCAAGTGTTTCACCTTGAGGTACACCTATTTTTATTATGAAAAAAAAGATCGATCAATGTGAATCTGCATTTATTATTGGGTGTTAAACAAGATCACAATCAAGAGAAAGTATCATATTACCCATATTGATGACATTTTTGAACAATAGTACGGAGCTCAATACTTTTCCAAGATTTAACTTCATTCGGGTTATCATTATTTGAGGTTCAATAAAGAGGATATACCCATGACTGCATTTTGTACAATGTATAGACACTATACATATATAGTGATACCTTTTGGACTTACTGATTCCCCAAAAATATTCATGGATTTGATGAATATTGTCTTTAGAGAATACCTCGACCAGTTTGTGATTGTATTTATTGATGATATTATTATCTATTCATAGAGAAAGGAAGAGAATGAAAATTACTTGATAATTCTAATAAAGACCCTAGGGATGGAGGAACTATATGAAAATTTTAAAAAGTGTGGATTTTGGCGGCAAAAGATTCATTTTTGGGTCACATAATCTAATGATATGGTATAACAGTAGATCCATCAATGATATAGGCTATATAATGCTATCCTAGACCAACCACAATGACTAAGATCTATAGTTTTGATAGATTAACTGGATATTGTCAACGATTTGTGGATAATTTCTCAAAACTACCTAATACTCTGACTAGGTTAACTTGGAATGGTGTCAAGTTCTTCTGGATAGATGAATGTGAGGAAAATTTCAAGGAACTAAAGAGAAGGTTAGTCAGCACACATGTGCTTACATTAACTTATAGTGGATAAGGGTTTTTCATATATATTGATGAATCCAAGAAGGGTGTAGGATGTGTTCCTTTTTATAACAACATGGTTATATCCTATTCCCCAAGACTATTGAAGACTCATGAGAAAAAATTTTCAACTCATGATTTGGAGTTAGCAGAGGTAATTTTTCATTAAATATATAAGGCATTATCATTATGGAGAAAAGTGTGATATATATACATATCATGAAAGTGTGAAATATATATTCACACAGAATGAGTTGAACATGTTCCAGAGAATATAGTTGGAGTTGATAAAGGATTAGGTCTGATCTAAAAATTTTCACCCTGGTAAAATGAACAAGGTGGCCGATTCTATGAGTAGGAAGGATCATGCAAGCTTGTCCATTATGGGGATAAAAAAGATCCAATATTTTTGGATTTCGAATGGATGAAACTAGAAATCCGGAAATAATGAGAAAAATATTATCTTTCTCAATTTCATGTTCATCCCTCTATCAAAGTTAAGATTAAAGAGGTGTAGATGGAAGACATAGAGTTGTAAAAGAAAGTTATAAATATTTTTGAGTTTAAATATGATCAGTATGGAATGTTGAGGATTGTGAACCATGTATGTGTTCCTTATATACTAGTTATTAGAGGAATGTCAGAGTTCTTTATTCTCTATTAATCTTATCAGTATGAAGATATATATGGATAAGAATGAATAATTATGGTGGGATATCATGAATTGGGATATCACAGTATTTGTATCTTGGTGTTTGGTATGCCAGTAATATATGGCTGAAAATACAATGTCTAAGGGGATGTTGTATCCATTACCCATACCAGAATAAAAATTGGAGAACATCACTATGGATTTTTTCTTTAGAATACCCAAACGTCTAACGAGTTTAATGTTATATGGGTGGTAGTCTATCGCCATACTAAGTCATCACACTACATCACTATTAGATAAGAATTATCTCTAGATCAGTTTTCCAAGATATACATTAAATAAGTGGTAAGGTTACATGGAATACCACATTCTATTGTCTCAGATCGAGATCAGAGGTTCACATCAGAGTTCTAGAAAATTATTCAGAAATAACATGATTCAGAAATAAGTTTTAGTACAAATTATCATCCTCAGATAAATGGTCAGTCTGAAAGAACACTTCAAACCCAAGAGGATATGTTTTGATCTTATTCTTTCTATTTCAAAGGTTGTTTTTATCGAAACCTTCCTATATTTGAGTTTTCTTACAACAATAGATTTAAATCAATCATTCAGATGGAAACTTATGAAGCCTTATATGGGAATATATTTAGATCTCCAACAATATTGTAAGAATTTGGAGAAATAATTCTATTCAGACCTAATATCTCCTAATAAATGTTTGAGAAGTTTAGAACCATTCAGCAGCATATCAAGGCAACTCCAATTCGAAAGAAACGTTTTGCTGATAACCAATAGTGTGATCTAGAATTTTTATGTTTGTAAAAATATGTTTCTAAAAATTTCACACTAGAATAGTGTTATTAGATTTGGGAAGAAGGGGAAACTAAGCCCCATGTATATCGGTCCCTTTGAAATTCTTGATTGTATCGGGATGGTAGCCTATCGCTTGGCACTTCCCCAAAATATATCTTAAGCCCATGATGTTATCCATGTATCTATCTTGAGTATGTATATACCTGGACCTTAATAAGTACTAAAATAATTGGTCATACCACTTGACCAAGATATTTCTTACGAGGAACAACCATTTTAAATTCTAGATTTTACAGAGAAAATTTCTACCAAACAAGACCACTCACCTAGTCAATGTTTTATAAAGAAATCACCAATTACAGGAGTCTATATGGGGACTTGAGTATATGATAACGCAGAATTATCCTCACTTTCTTTTACCTGAATAGTAAATATCAAGAGATAAATCCATTTTATGTGGGTTAGAATTTAACACCCCAGTTTTTATGGACATTTTTCCGAATGAATCAATTTTTGGTGATGTCTTTCATTGCACTAAGTCAAACATTCATTTCAAATGACACCGACTAGGTGTGAATTACATGAAACACCAACATAGTGTATGATACATGAAACATTTATTAGATTTTGCTTCTTAAAACACCAACTTCGCATACGTTACACACAAAACCGACTTCACATATGTTACACACAACACTGAGTCTCTACAAAACACGATTTTATTGTTATAATTATTTAAATGAAACAATTATAACCTAGATGTTAAACAAAGTAATATGAATATTAATAACTAATTTTCAAATATTTTTTACAATGTTTCTATATAAATAAAAAAATATTGATAACGAAATATAAAATTTTTGTAATGTCCTTATATATTTAAAAACAGTATATTCTCAAATGAAGTACCTTTTATTTACTTATTTGAAAATCATTAAATTTGTTTTAGAAAATTTTATACATCTAATTTTATAAAATAAACTATATTTTTTAATTTATAATTTCAAAATTGGAATAGGGTGAATATTTTGGATTTTTTCTGAGAAACATCATTTTTGGATGAATAGTTAAAAATACTAAATTTTAATTCTAAACTGCTTTTCATCTAATTTATGTTTAAGGTTAAATTATATTTTAAATTGGATTAAAAGTTTAATTAGATCATATTATTATAAATTATCCCAATTTAGTTCATTTTAACCAATTTTACATTAAAAGTGGATATAAAAACATTGCAATCTTTTGATCATGATTACTTTTAAAAACTACAGTGTCGTCTCATCAGCGAGGTGAAATTTAAATTAATTTCATCCACTTATGTTATTTTCATTTGGAAAAATGGATTCAATATTTTTAATCAAAATATTATATATTATCTAATTATTTCAATTTATTTTTTTCCAAATCTATGATTGAATTAAATTAAAATTAATTACAATGATTAAGGTAAAATTAAACTTAACAAGAGAGTAAACATTAAACATAAGGGACCAAATGACCTATACAATTGTCTAAAACCCTTTATATGGTCATTATTAATCAATTAACCATCCATTATTGAGGTTTCTTAATTTTTTATGAATTATGTTATGTGAATATGTGGGTACACCTAACTTGTCATGAAAAATACCAAGTGAGTAATTTCCAATTCCTATAAAAGGACAACACATATCCCCCTTCCTCACACATCTAAAACCACATAGGTACATAAAAGATATCCCCAAAATTGTTTACAACATCCCTACCTTCCTCCTTTAATCCACACTTTGTTAAAAAAAATCAATCCAAAGAATACTTTTGGTACAATCTAAAAGGACTTACTCGATTAAGAGGTATTGTCTTCTCTCAACCTCCTTTCTTTTATTTTATTTATCGACCCCCTATCATTTTAATATCAAATTATTTTATTAAAAAAAATTATAATAAATATAATTATATGTTTTATGCTATGTTTTAAACGTACACTTACACACACCTCCATCTAATGGGTAATGAACAAACTGTTTATGTGTATAGTGACCTACCGCCTCACAAAATGATGATTGCTTGTTCTTCCTTTACAACCTCTCATGGTGGGAATTATAATGGAATCTATATCTATATAAAAAATTTACGGTATTTATAATGTATTTATTCTTCTGTAATTATTTTAGAAATCACATATTAATACGTTCTAGTTTGTGTAAATTTGATTATTTCATTTAATGAAGTGTGGACTAGTCCCCCTCAAAGTGATGTGATTCGTTCGCATACTACAAGGAATGTATTAATGGTGGGTTCATTAAAAATTTATGATATATATAATATAATAATTCTACTATAATTATTATGTATATATATATATACTTATATGTCATTTACTCTGTTTTATTCAATATGATAACAAAAACAGAAACAATGTTCATGCCTACGTACGACTTACCGTCTCCATGAATAGTGTATTCTATCTCATACTTCTCTATTATATAGATTATTATAAAAAATATATAATCAATATAATTTATACTTATATCACATTCTATGTTCTGGAATCATGATATAAGGAGAATTACTAAATATATAATATATTAAGACACATGCAATGAACAACGAGGATATTACCCGAAGTGAAACCTTAAAATAGAATTTTTTAAAAACACCTAATATGAAGTCATAATAAAACTAGTTATTTTATTATATATAATAATATTTGTATTTAATTTATATATAATAAACATCAATTTATTATACATGAATCTTGTATGAGTATGAAGAGATTTGAGACACAAGGTAATGGGATTTCTATTCTCACATTTATTTCTATAATATTTACTCCTTATTAAAAAATCATATCTTCTGTGTGGTGATTATACTTACCATGAATATATTCTATGGTTTTTACCCTTTTTAAGGGGTATTCACATATCCTTTTGACGATATCTCTCTTTCTTGGGTTTTATGTTTCAAGAGTTACAAAATTGGTAAAGTAGTTTTTTATCAATTTTCATTCATTGAGATACATTCCTTGAAATTGAAGAACCATGTTTTGATAAAAAATCAAAGATGATTATTTAAGATCATTTTAAAGGTAAAATAAGTTTAAAAATGGGAGTTATGGGTTTCAATCTTCATTATTAATTTTTAAAAGTATTTTCAAAGAAATTGTTTTCCAAAAATATTTTGAAGCTTATTTTGGTTAAAGAAAATTTTTTCAAGATGCTTTCAAGATTATTTTATATGTTTTAAAGTAAAATTGTTTCAAAAACGTTTTTAAGCTCTCTTTATATGTTTTCATAGAAAAAAATTTCTAAAATATATTCAAATCATTCTTTTTGAGTTTTAATTTTATTTTCATGAAAATGGTTTTTAAAAGGTTTTATGTTTTAAGGAGGATTTTTCAAAGAAGAAAGAATGCATAAATCAAAAAAAAATTTCAAAATATACATACAAGTTATTTTACATATAAGATATCATCTGTTAATGTTACACTTTCCCTTCTAGGAAATTATCCAAAGGTTCCATTCAAATTCTGTATTGAATGGTTTATGTTTTCATAAAAGAATATGTATGACACATGTTTCTCATCCACAAGTTATATTCATTTGAAACCCACTTCTTTTCACTTGTTATGCTTTGATGAAATGATTATGTAACCTATATATTTTCTATAGGTTATGACATGATAAAATGTTAAAAATACCCATTTTATTTCATGGGTTATTATTTTATGTTTAAAGAACCCATCCTTTTATGGTCATGATATCATGAAATATTTATTATCTTTTGGCATATGTATGACTGATTTTATTATGAGATGGGTGAGACCAATAACACCCTCCAATACATTTAGTAGAGATTTATATATCATGAGATAATGATGGGAATCAATTCAATGGGCTTGATCTAGTATGGGATGATAGGGAAACCTGGTCACTTACAAGGAATGTGATGGGGGTGGTGGTGTGTCCCACCGAGTAGGTGTAGTCACCATGAAGTTGGAAGATGGGAAACTTGATCCAGTATAGGGATATGGGGAAACCTAATCCCTTAAAATGAAATAACAATTATTTGGGATGGTGGTGTGTCTCGCCCAGTAGGATTAGTTCCTATAAAGTACCCTAATAAGTTCTAGCTATGTGTCTTGACTTATAGGGAATGATATCACATGTTTATGTATGTCAAAACTGTGTGACTTATTCAAATGATATTATTTCATGGATTATGTTCTTTATTTATTTATGATTAATTTCTTATGAACTACCATGTTTTATTTCATGATTAATGCTTCTGATATTATTATATGCAGGGTATGATCTTCTAATGTTATGATCACATTCTCTTATCCATATGATCTTGTTTATACTTGCATGTCTCCCTTTTTTACCCTTACTGTCCATCTGAGGTCACCCATTTTTATGTTTCATCCCCCAAGTAATGATGATATATATTATGTTTGATGTGTCTAAGAAGGGTGATAGTCAGGAAGAACCTGGTGGGAGATAATGTATCTCAATTATGTACTGGTGTTTATTATTCAATGTTTCCAAAGGAACTAGACTAGTATAGTCTTTGGGCATCTGTTTGAATAATTTGTTAAGTATTTCACAAAATTTATGAAATTTTAATGTATGAAAATCATGGTTTTCTATATTCTTATTAACTTTTCTCACCCTTGAGGGAAACACTCCTCAATATCATTATAATGGTGAATCTATTTAAGAATTAATTTAAATATGTTCTAATATAAATAATAAACCAAACATGATTCTTTCTTATGCATTTCCATATTTGATAACTTAAAAATCTTTATCTTCTTCTTTTACAATATTTAATGAAACTTATTCACTTCTTAGGTTCTCCCCCTAAGACTATACATCACCTTCAATTCCCTATATTGTAATTTAAAATAAAACACTTAAAAGATATTAGGGAATAATGTCGCTCTACTTCCTCTTCAATGTGAACAGAAAGGATGTGATTTTCATAACCAAGATTATATATTTTCACCATTTTTCATGATTCTATATCTATTTTTCAAATTTTATTTGGCCTTTTAAACCTTTAATCTCATCACTTATTCAATTTTTTTTCTGTGAAATTTTTATTCACAAGAGAATTGAATTCACTTTTATCACCTAATGTAACTTTTATTTTCTATAAGAACTCTGATTACGATGGAAAATTTTGAGAACAATATTTATGAATTTTTATAGCCATGTTTCATCTCACACACATAAATTCATTATCTCCATGTGTAATATTTTCTTTTCCTCTTTTAGTATCTGTTACTTTCAATTTTTCCTTCTTCTTCATCTTGTCTAAATCTTCAGTCCAAAAACAAAAAATATCATTAGGAACATTGATAGAATGTTTGGATTTTTCACATGTATTCTTTAGAGTATCATATTTCTTATTATTTATTATAGATTTTACACTTATCTTTAACTTCATGGATTTCAAATTCATGATCTTCTTAATATTCTTCCTTGATATATACTTGGTGTATTTTTTTTACAAAATTTTTTCCTTACTTCCTCAGGCTGTTTCTTCCTTATTCACTAAATTATAGGGAATAATTTTCTTATCACCTTTGGAAACATGTCATGATGTCCATAAACTAATCTTGTGACCACCATCTTTTCCAACATCATAGTTATTTACAAAATTTCCAAATTCATTGGAAGTTTCCAGATATTTCTTACACTATGGATGTTTTTTCTTTATCTATACATTTATCCCCCTAGGAAAGTATTCCATTATAATTTTGATATAATAGGACTATACCAACAGTATAATATGTAATGAATAATTATTTGGAATTCCAACATTCACCCACAATCCATTATTTTTTTGATATATTTTGTATGGTGTTTCTTTGTCTTATTCACATTTTTTTGGGATCTTCATGGGGAACCAACTTCCACACTCTTTTCCATATCCAAAAATAGTTATGGTGGTAGGATTCTTATTACCTTTATTCATCCATACTTGTATATATTCAATTAACACACACTATTCTTACAAATTTATTTATAACATTATTAATAAAAATTATGAATGCTAACAATTTCTTCAAAGGTTATTGTGATATATTGTTTAATAAATTTATTCTCATCTTATCACATGTTAGGGGAATTTTAACCTTTGAATCCTCCAATGTAAATTGATTAGTACTTCCACCTTTCACCTTCTATTATAAAGTCTCAATATATGTCTTCTCAATTTTGGAAAACATAACTTCCTCTTGATGCAACTTAAATTTTTTTGTAATAAATAATTATGTTTCTTAATCTTCCGGATTTTACCTCAGATTGAAACTCCTTGACCATAGTGTTATTTCTCAAATTTTCTTCAAGTGCATGGATCTTTTCTTACTGAATATTATTGAATCCAAAGTTCTTTTAAAATTGTTTGGTCTCTTGTTATTTGAACTCTAATAAACATATTTTAAGCCCCACTATTTTGTGTTGTGAAGGATCCAACATGTATGGAGATATTTATACTATCTAGAGCCTCTAATTTTAAAGCCCTATATATATTATTATATTCTTCCTCAGGATTTATGGAATCTACTTTCACACATAAAAATACTCTACAAATAAGTGGTTCTATTTATTTGGTAAAAGAAATTAGAATATCTTTTAATCAATAGATTGATATTTCTTGAGATGTTATATATATATAATCATCACTACTTATTATAAGATCTTATTCTAAAGTAAAATTTTCACTCTAATTTTCACATAACTAATGAACTCTTGAACTTAATACACATAAGGTAGGAATGTTTCCCATCCCCTCAAAGGAAACATGAACCACCTTTTCTTCAATTTCTAATAAAAAATATCTTCTTTGATATAAAGGATTAGATAAATTGATACATACTATTATTTAGATGAGAGTTTTTTCTTATTTAGATTTATTTTCTCTTTCTTTCCCCTAATCATCATGGTCTTGGTAGAAAAATCATTCTACTCAAAGCAAATAATTCATCAAGAAAACTGAACATCAATATAACATATGAAAGAAACTCAAATACTCAAAAGATAATAACCTTAGTGTATAGAATCCAAATAGAGGTGAATTAATCATTTATACCACATATTGGATCCAATTTTGGATAGGATTGATATTAAGTGGGGGAGAATCAGTGTTGTTTTTTTCAAAAACCCATTGAAAATTTTATCCTTTAATAAATTTTATTTTACTACTTCCTCATGATAAGGTGAATTGAATCTCTTATTCTCTCCCCCCCCTTTACCTTTTTCCCTCATACAACACAACCAAACTCACACAAAAAATAGTTTAAATGATCTAAAAGGTTAAAATCTCAATCTAAGGAGGTTAATACTTCATGTGATACAATAAAACTTGTGGTTACAGAACCCATAAGTAAAATCATGTGATTATTACACTATTGACTAACTATAGTGTAGATTGTACATACCAGAAAATATTTTGGTGCATCCGGCACTTAGTTACATCTCATACCTTTATAATTAAATTTATAGAAACAATAATATATTATATCATCAATATAGAATTCCTTATTAATGATAATCTCCTTCTTCTTCTTCCCTTTCATAGTAGAAGGTCTATTATTATTTTTGATATAAAAACACTACATGAAAATTATTATTTTTCACTTCATCGTATAACAGTGATAGACTACTTTTTCTTCTTCCTCTTATTTTATATATAAAGGAGTAAATAGATCTATTCTTCTATCTTATTCATTTTCAATATCTTATTGAAAAAATTGATGTGAATAGTTTTTTCTTCTCTTCTTATATTCTTTCTATTTATTCTTAAAAGCATAAGAGGATACAATGGATCTCATTTTCCTTATTAAACTCTTTATAATATATCTGAATAATGAAAGTTAGGATCTCTCTATTCATTTTCTATACTAGAATATATTTCATTCAGATTTTATATTAGATTAACAATAATAACTAGCATTAATATTCTTTCACAACCAACAATATATATATATATGATAATAATAATAATAATAATAATTTTAGAGTATTTTTTTCATTAAAAAAATATTCAATTCCATATTTTCCTACATAATTTCTTCTTTATAACTATATGTAATCCAAATAAGTTATCTTACCTTTTAGTTCTATCAAAATAAAACCCAATTTATCTTATTATTAATCATGGATATTATTTTATATATAATATCCCCTAATTATTCATCATATATATGTCGTGAATCACAATCAATTTTTAATAATTATCTTCATTGTAGGATTAGTTTAGTTTCGTCATCATGATTATGTCTTCCATGACATCTTTATTTAAATACCCCTAAGGACTTAAATATTCTTCATCCTATTTATTCACATGATATGTAATAACAATAAAACTCACATCTTCATTATATTTCCACGAACAAATGGTATCCCACATATGCATATATATATTTAACAAACATTCAGATATATTGAATTATATGTATTTTGGGTATCACCTTTATCGCTCAATCCTATTCATCACTGAAAGAGGTTATGTGAAACAATCAGATGCGATGCTAAAAATGGATACGTAACTTAATTAGCTTGGAAAAAAAACATTAAAGTGAATAAATTAGATCAATCACTAGAAATAGCTACATGACTCAATTATCTACATCATTGAATATGGATAAGTGAATTAATCATAAATGTTTGTGAAAATGGATTTATGAATCAATCATTTATGCTACTGGAAATGGATATGTGAATCAATCAACTATGTGACTATTCATATTTGTTGATAGGCCTCATGACCATTAAACTATATAGATCACTAGACTTCTTGAACATCATTTTACTCACATATATACCTTCTTCCTTATTTCACACATCATTCAAGAACACTTTTCAAGAATTATTATAACTTTTATCATGATTTTTAAACACTATAAGAGGATAAATCTTTTTATTAACCGATTTTTTAAAAAAACATATTATTCTATATTATATGGGAGTCTACGGTCACCTCACTTATAATTTGTGTCAATACCCCTTCAGGTAGTAACTTTTTTCCAGAAACTTTACCAACTGTGTGTGCCCATATTTCTTTAGAAATCATCCAAAACCAGGATGGAACTCCTCAAAATCCTCAAATGATTTTTTCTTTAAAAATAATTATCTATAAATTTATAAAGGTAATAGAACCATCTATTCATATCTTCAAACCAATCATTTATTAAATTTTTCATGTAAACATCAAGAATAAAATAATGTGACACAATATTTAGGATCATATTCTACATCAAAAATTTTTTATCATACATTTATATGATTAATTTTACTAAAACAAAATGGATGGAAATCATTCTAATATAATCATAAAAGAATATTTTATGGGAATAAAATAACTTATTAGGTTCCCTTATTTAACAATCTTCTTTCCATTATATTGAAATTCCATGATAACTAATTATTTCTTGACCAAAATAAAACTTATACTCAAGGGAGAACCAAACAACCCTAGGAATGACAATATCCCCCTTGGCATTACCTAGGGGTGTCTGTAACTTCCCTCATGGATCTAATATCTGGTGTAGGATTGTGTGCCCATCCAATACCCCTTTAAAGTGTCACAACACTCTTCTCGTTTTCCTTACCACCTACATAGTTTTCTCCTCCTAGGTAATTACCATCATTTCTTAGGGAAAAGGCCTCATGGAATGTGTTAGATAATTCATTTGTTTTTAAGAGTATGAAAACCTCCCCATTACCCAATGTGGGACTCGTGACTTGATAACAGGTGATCCTCTAGGCATCAAGGTGGTCAGACATAGTCAAAGACACCAAGGGGAGGGTCATAGAAACCTTCGAGATATAATTTCCCTATTGTAATTACATGAGGGTTTCTACAGGTTATATCATGGCTATGATACAAGGTGTATATCCATACACCCATCCATGAATACTCACTACTACATCTCTTTACAACAAGATCTATATCACCTTTAATAGATAATAATACATAATTATTTCTTTTATGTTCTTTTTTATATTCTTTATGTATAACTAATGAGTTTCACCATGATATTAATACTATATAATCATCATACATAATTCATAATATGAAAAAATATGAGAACTTAATGTTGAATACATGATTTATCAAACTACCAAATCATAAAGAATCTTACCCATTAATTATTTTTCCTTAATAGTTAAACAACGGTATGTATTTGAAAGATTACTTCCATAAAAGTTATTAAAAACCATTTTTATATTTTTACATGTTAAAAGATTTGAACAGCTTAAAAAATTATATTTTTTGACCAAGTACAAACATTCATTTAGATAGATCACTATTAATCTTCATACCTAGTATATATAATTCTTCACTTAGATATTTTATTGAGAAGAAATATCCTAACCAATTTTTTAGTGATGGTAACATTGGGTTTTTATTTACATTTATAAGTATTTCATTAATATACAATTCCAAAAATATAATAAATTTCCCACTAATCCATTTATATACATTGGATTCATCTTCTTTTTTTATAAATTCAAACTCATTGATAACATCATAAAAATAAATATTCCAACTCTAAGAAGCTTTTTTAAACCAAACAATAGATGGTTATAGCTTTAAAATATTAGAATAATTTATTAGATCCATAAAACCATTACATTTTATCATATATATTCTCAAAAAAAATCCCATAAATGATTATTACTTAACATTAATTTGATGTATATTATTGTCAAAATATATTTATTTTGATTAATGAAACTTAATTGATTTGATTACAGAAACTAGGAAAATTGTTTTTTATATTCAATAACTAGAAATTATTTAGAACCATTATCTATAAACATAGATTTATAAAAAATAAACTCTATAGTCTATGTCAATATTTTTGCAGAAAACTCACTTGTACCCAATGGGTTTCACCCCTTAAATATATCTAATATGTTAAAAAAAAATATTATACAAAGATTTCATTTTATACTTTATTAATATTAATCATTTATTTTATTCATAACTCATAATGGCCTCTTAGTATGATGTTGGATAACCATCTTTTACTGTTATATCACTTTTATTAGAAATGAGAAATCCATATCTATTGGGTTCTTAATAAAATCTACTAGACCACTAAAGTTATTATATATTCTATATTGGTTCATTTGTCAAAACCCTTTTGTTTCTATCTTATTTATATTCAGAATAATTCCACATTATTTTATTTTTACTTTCATTAAGTTTCTATTCACTCCCATTAATTAGTTTCAAAATAAAATCCATTTCTATAAAAATAGTATGTTGAACAATAAACACATTGTGATTTTAAGGATTTTGGAACTAATAACCTGTTTTATCATTAGGATAACTAATAGAAAGAAATTTATCTTATTTTGGTTCTATTGTAGTTAAATAAATACAATGTATATATGCATCAAAACCCAAAATCATTATGAAAGAAAAATTTGGATTCTTCCCATTCAATATCTCTTGTGATGTCTTATGAAAACCAATTGATGGAACATGGTTTAGTGTAAATGAAGTAGTTTCTTGATTATACCCTCTAAAGGAATTGTAAATTTTGTTTGACACTTCATTTATCAAACCTAGCCTTATTTATTTGTATTTATAATATTTGATGTACAATTTAATTGTATCATTCTATGTGTATTAAGTTGTGATATTATACTACAATATCTAATATATATTGTAATTCATGACTCAAATATTCTCTACCATGATTAAATTGAATTGTTTTAATACTTTTTCCATGTTTATTTTGTATACAAATTTTTTAAAAATTAAAAAAAATTAAAGGATTCATAATTATGTTTAATAAAATACCTATAGTCATACATATTTAAGTCCTTATAAAAGGTAATCAAGTAATGAAATAAACCAAGAGTTATTTTACTTAAAGTATCACATAAATTAGTATGTATGATTACTAATAAATTAGTAGCTCATTTCCCTTTTCCCTAAAAATTAAATTTACTCATTTTCCCTAATAAAAAAGGATAAAATACATTAAATGATTCATAATCATCTAAATCTAATATTCCATAATTATATATATTTTGGATGTGAATATTATTTATATGTCGTATGTGACAATACCAAAGATTATTTGAATTCAAATCAATTATTTTGACCCTATTATTAGTAACATTATAGATAAAATTTCCAAGATACATTATACATATATATATAATCCATTAAACATATTAATCAAACCACAAAGTAATCAATTCATCTAAATAGAATAAAATTTGTCCTTCATTACAAATAAAAAAGTCCACCCAATATAAAAAATACATGAATCAAATTTATTTTTACTAATGGTAAATGATTTTAGTCATATCTAAATAATGATAATCAATTGGGAATAAGTTAGTTCACTTTCCCCATGTATAATACAAAAACTCTTTCTTTATTCCCAACTTGTAATTTCAATTATCCTTTAATGAGTTTTCTATGTTATTTGGGAAGTTTTACATTACCCAAAATATGTAATGTGCATCTGGTATCTAATACACATGATTCAGGGTTAAATAAAATGATCTCCATATTAACTTTTATTAATTATTAATCCATTCAATCACATTATGAATCCATGTTTTATATAGCTTTAAATGTTTATAAATAATGATTTATGGCATAAGACATCTTACGTCATATGAATCCTTCTAATACTATTCATTAATATATTTTCCTTTTTGTGAGATAGAATAAAATTTCAAATATATTGTGTGTTTCTCAAGAATTCGTAATTTCTTCTCTTATTAAAGAATAATTTTCAAATTTCCGTACAAATAAATGAAATTGTTACCATTAAATTTTTCCTTCTCAATAATAAATTTTGGTTTGTGTATGATTCCATAAATATTTGAAACAAAATATATATCATTATTAGTATCTTGTATTTTCTATTCAATATGTTATTTTATTAAATATTCTCAATAAAAAGTAATAATCTTCTATAATTAAAATTTAATGGAGGAAGATTCATATTTTTAACATGACTTAACACATTTAAGGTCATGTCTTATGATATGTATATTTAGGTAAACAAATCTTGTTAATTTTATCTAATACATCTCATGGATTGTTTAGTGAACAATATCTTGCTCAATTTATCATGTGAATTTTCTCAACACCATGCCTCTAGGTTCCAATCCCATTGGGTTACCAAGTCAAGTGTCACCCAACATCTAAATTAGGATATTATTACCCTTTTCACCTAGCACAAGATAGATAATTAATGTCTGGCTTTGTAGGACCCATCAATTTGATTGATCATGGCCCTGGTGAATGTGATTCTTATTATAAGGAATAAAAAATTTATATATTTAATGGATAATTTTTTATTTAGTCTCATTGTAAAAATTATATATATCACATACATACCAATATGATAATATTCATAGTAATTTTATAATATATATTTTATGAATTCTCAATTAATATTATGAATATCAATTAATTAATTAATTTCCATTTGAATATCATATAATGGTTATGTTTTGATCACATTACATAGAATAATTATGTTTCCATATAAATTTATATAATACATAAATATCTAACATTCTTAAGGATGGTGGACTGGAGTATAGGGCATTTGATATTTCACAATGGGGCTAAACAAAAATTCACTACCATAAATAACCCTTAAGTAGAGTAATCAGAACATCAAATTTTTCATAAACATTTCATTTGAGTTTAAAATAAATTTTAACTTTGTATTAATACATCGTTAGACTATAAAATATTATAAAATTTATTTTATACATATTTCATTTGTAGAGTATGGATATGATACCACTATAAGAGTGGTGATACCCATCCCCTAAAATAAAAAAAATGAATTTTACATCTATATGTACGTCTCAAATCACTCAACTACCAAAATTCATTGGGATATGAAACTCTTTGAATTAATAATAAAACTCTGAGGTGGGGAGTTTCACTACATCATGTGTTCATACTTGAGAGTTTATAGGAATCAGTTAAATTTTATTATTATTTTTGGTACCATGGCATGTTTTAAATGATAATATTACACTCGGTATACAATGAAAGAGATTATAAAACTTATAAAAGATCATAAAAGATAATGAAAAAAATAAAAAATAACTTTTCAACTGGTTTGGAATAATTAACTTGAATTTTAATTAATGAATTCAAGACTCCTTAGGTGACCTACAATAACTCTAATCACCAGCACCATAGTGGAATTCCTTTTCTATCCAAGTTATACTATAAACTCTTCTAAGGAAAAAGATCGAAGTAGGAATGAGAAAGACACTAAATAACCTCATAGATGAGAAAAACCATTAGAATTATCTTCTTATACAAGTGATATTAATACCCATTATCCTTTTTATTTATATAAATAGAACCAACCAATATCCTTCAAGGAATCCAAATTTATAGAAAACATAATGAGGTGAAATAAATAGCCTCAAATGGTCATTTGGAGTATTATATAGACCATAAAAGGGTCTTAAGTAGCAAAACACAAAGGGAGGTTCATTAATGTGCATCCAAAATGGTTAAAGATAAAAATCAAAGTTCTTAAATGGCCTCTATAGGCGAGATTATGAATTTTACAAATTAAATGGTCCTTGGAATCCCATTACTAAAATCCCAAGCCCAAATACCATTTATTATTTCTCATTTCCCCATGTTTATATTTTCAATAATATGAATAAATAATTATTTATATTATAAAACCACATTAATTATTTAGTTAAAAAACTGTGATTTAATTAAATATATATAATTTTATAAAACTAAATTTAATTTATGTTTGTAATAAACAAAATCATTTTTACACATGAACTAATCATATTAGCCCAAAAATCCTAATTAACGTTATCTTATGTGAGACCCAAAGGGACCTTTGTAATGATGAAAATTATCATGAATATTGTTCATAATCATAAACTAATATCAATTTATAGAAACATGTAATAGATACCTAGATTATAAATTGTGTTGGTGTGATCTAATCCACAATATGTCCATTAGTAAATTAGTTTTTTTTCTTGACATAGAGAATAAGGAGACGTGGATAGTACCAATATTGAGTTTCTTATATCTTTTTTCTCAATTCCAAATTTGACTAAATCTTGTAAAATTAAGTCACTAGTGATTATCTTAGAATGACCATGTACTAGCTTTATCAAAACTCAATTGAGGGACATGATATCACAACCCATCATATTCTTATACACATCATATCATGTTTAATCAAATTATTCTACTTGATTAGTATCATATTGAATTTCCTTCTATTAATCCAAATTCGAAAGTGGTTTTAGATTGGTATCAAATTATGAAACCTAAAAATAAGGGAACCTATTTGACAACCTTGAGTTGAAGGATCCATAGTGTAATGGCCCGGACCTCCCTGGTCCATTACTTTGTGAAAATGTGGTGTTGGAGGTGTTCCGGGAGGACAAGGTGACTTATCCCCCAGCTGCTGCCTACCGGTAGCTCGGTCTACCGGTAGGTGCTGATTACCGGTAGCTCGGTCTACCGGTAGCTGCTGATTACCGGTAGCTCGGTCTACCGGTAGCTGCTGCCTACCGGTAGCTCGGTCTACCGGTAGCTGCTGATTACCGGTAGCTCGGTCTACCGGTAGCTGCTGATTACCGGTAGCTCGGTCTACCGGTAGCTGCGGCATACTGATAGCTCGGTATACTGGTAGCCGCAGTCCAGCAGTAGCTCGGCTAACACTTTTCCAAATTTCTAGTTCTGTGAACAGTGTTTCTATCGGTGAGGTTCTATCGGTGGACTTCTATCGGTGAGGTTCAGTGAACAGTGTTTTTATCGGTGAGGTCCTATCGGTGGACTTCTATCGGTGAGGTTCAGTGAATAGTGTTTCTATCGGTGAGGTCCTATCTGTGAACTTCTATCAGTGAGGATCTATCAGTAGACTTGTGTTTCTATCGGTAAGGCTCTATCGGTGAGCTTTTCTTTCCTTTGCCAATTTTTTTAGTTCTGTGAACAGTGTTTCCAGACATCATAAGAGCTACCGATTCCATACTTTGCCAAATTTCACGAATGAACAGTGTTTCCAGACTTCATAAGAGCTACCGATTCCATACTTTGCCAAATTTCACGAATGAACAGTGTTTCCAGACTCCATAAGAGCTACCGATTCCATACTTTGCCAAATTTTGAGTATGTGAACAGTGTTTCCAGCTTCACAAAATTGACGTTTTCTTTGACGTAAAATACTTTTAAAACCTTATTTTAAGGACTTTAAGGCCGATTCAAAGGCCATAAATCCTATATTAATTATTCCTAAGGCCGGGATGTTTTTACTTGGTCAAACCGCGTGGGTTAATGCGATCCGTTTTTAATGGAGAATAAACCGGATCTTAAACTGTCGCCTCTCTAATTTTTTTTAAAAGGAATGAGATATCATTCTTCGTTGTTCTTCCTCCTGGTTCTCATCTACGAGATGATAGAACATTGCAATCATTCTCGCAGGAGTTTCACAATCAAACGTTACTCAGATCAGTTCCGCTCTGTTGATGCAACCAAGTTGTGTCGATCGTTCTTCGATATAAGCTGTCGTGAGGAGAAGAGGATTGTGACCCGTTGTGTGGATAAAGGACGTCAAGAACTCTTCGAGGTAGGGGATTCATGGCTTATCTAATTTTATATGTGCAATCGTAGAATTAGCATGATTTATTCCTTTGGATCACAATGAAATTTTCATAATTAAATACTTGAACCGGATTAAAAGAATTGGTTGATCGCATGTTGTTTCTTTATACCGTGATAACGGTTTGCCTCATGTTTTCCTAGATATAGTGATACCTATGTTTTCTTTGACTTTTTTGTTCGTTCATGACAGAAATTGATAATGAACGTAAAGCCGGAATTAGTTGTTAATTAATTGGCTAAAGATAAAGAGGCATGTAAATTAATCTGGTTATTGTTGTTGTTGTTGTTGTTCTAATTTGAGGATAATCAAATTAGGGAATTAAACCTGGTTGTTTAATTGTGATAGCTTACTGATTAGGTATCCATGATTGGAACCTACGAATAACAAATCTTCTAATTCAATATGGATTAGAGAACATATTATGTGGGAATTTCTAAAAGGGTTCTGAGTTACCCTCTTGTTTGTTAAAGGGTCAAGATCCCATGATGTGATGTTTGTTTTCCTGCTACTTGTGATTTTATGTGAGCCTGGATGGCTGTTGTGATATGTGGAGGCATGGAGGCCTTGTGGTTATGGCAGTAGATGACGCCTAGAGTGGCGAGATGCATCAGTTTATGCATGTGGGTGTCGGGGAGGACACCAGGGGTGATGGAATGGGATGGATGTGGTTGCTGGTTACCTACGGTTTTCTTGAATGTTAATCTGCTTTGCTTTTCCCCACTGCTCAAGGCAGCTGGTCTTGCTACCCTTCTTCCGAAGGAGGCGAAGACGCGCGGGGTATGCCACGTGCTTTCCGTGTTTAGCCTCTCGAGGGAGAATGGGTATATTCTCTTTCTATATGTGGCAAAGACTCGACGGATAGTATATCTATTCACGGTGTTGAGCCTCCTTTGTGTTTAGAAGCATAGGATGTTTTTCTAGAATTCTTGGGAATGTGGAAAAGTAATTCAGTAAGGAATATTTGATTAAATGGTGAAAATCCACGGGGATGGAGATGCTGGAATTTAAAGGTGATGTGAATCTTAAAAAGGAACAGTTGTTTTTGAAAGTGATGCCAATTCAGTTTAATGTGGAATTGGTCATTCTTAATTAATGTTTAAAGAATTAATTAATGTACAGTGGAACTGATAAATGATAATGGAGTAATCTAATAAAGTTCTTCTTTGTTTGTGTGCTTATAGGATACCTAGTCTTAGTAGTAGCAGCCTGGAGTCTGAGAGACGTTAGCTGCAGTTGTATCTAAGACTAGGTAATGCCCATAGTGTGGATGTGAGTTACTTATATATTCTGTACTTTTTGTGTTTCTATACGCTACTCCACCCTGTCGGTAAGGGCAACTGACACCCCGGGGATTCTGAGCCCTGGGGGGGTGTTTTCCCCAACATTCGGATGGGAGTTTGAATGGCTGACTACCCCCTTTGGCCCCGCTCTCTTCTCTTGGTAGATCTTTGTGCTGGTAGGCACAGTGGTTATTTTTTCCCATATATGTGTGTAGAGGGCTGTGATGGCTTGTGGTTATTTCCCACACATATATTCTGGATATAGTATCCTATGGAATACTATAGGTGTAACGTGTATAGGCTGTGATGGCTTGAGGATCCGTACTCGGCGTATGGGCTGTGATGGCTTGAGGAATAATACTCGACGTATGATACACGTTATACGAGCTATGATGGCTCCCAGAAACTACCTGGTTACTTTGGTTGTGAGGACGGTGTGGTGCTTCGCCCAGGTGTCTGCGGGCAAGCCTTTGTGGTGCACGAGGTGCAGATTGTGGAGCTTAGCCCAGGTGTCTGCGGGCAGGCCTTTGGAGAGAGATGCACAGGACGTATGTCGTTGGGGAAAAGCGGCAAACCAGTGGGGAAGTAGTAGCGGGGTAACCTTGATATTCTTTACTATATGCTATATTCTTGTATGCGTTAATTGGTGAGAGTATCCATGGTGAGGTTGGGAACATAGTATGCCTGTTTAGGTGACGAGTTAGTTTCACTTGTTGTTCACTAGGCTTTAGCATGCTTTCTTTACTTTTGCACGAGAGTCTTGGAGAGGATCCTACTGAGTATACTGTTATACTCACCCTATGTACATATAAACTGTTTTTCAGGTCACTTGGAGCAGGTTGGAGATCAAGCTGGTTACTACTAGCTTGCGGTTGCAGGAGGAGCTGTTCGGGCTTGTGGTCGCTGTCTTTTTACTTTCTTTTGGGTACTTTTAGTTCTCCCTTTCAGTTGTAGTACTTTTGCATGACATTTCATATATGTACTTGATTTCCTTTTTCATTTCAGTTCTGAGTTGGAGTTGATTGGAGTCTATTCTATCTCTCTCTTCTGCATGTGTTCTCTTCGAGGGTAATGCCTCCCATTTGTGTGTGTATTATACCCTCGGTGCTAGTCGCCAACCCGGGGCCTACTGGAGGCGGGACTCGGGGGTCATTATCTCCCTTCTCACATTTCCAGCCCAGGAGGGGTACACTTTTGTGGAGGGGGTCGTGACACATAGGCAATGATCACTTATGTAACACTATAAACCCATAAATGACAATCCATATGGTTTGCTTTAAGTGGTTCAATCCAAATACAGGTTTAACAATTTATATCTTATGAGTGATCATTTGTGTCTTTATTAAATAATGTTATATATAACAATATTAACATATCATCACAACCTAATATTATGATCATCAGTCCAGGATAACCACATAATATATTCATTCCAAGGGGTCATATTTAAATCCTCTCTCATGTTCTATGTAAAATAAATAAATTAACGATAATGTATTGTTATTAATATAAATTAAATTATAAAACATGTTTATAATAAAACAAAACATGACTGAATTTAGAGAAAAAACTCTAACAACCACGTTGGAACACTCATACACACACAGAAGAGATCTATTTATAGGTATATAACATATTTGAGTACCAACACCCCTATATATCATCCCAAAACTCCATAGTACTTCACAAATAATTTGAAATAATGAATAAAATCTACAATACCCATGTAATAAATGGTACATTCCCATGCCACAATGGCACGGATCATGTTTAATTTAAACTATCTTTATGTAACTCACAACCAAAAAAGTCCATATACTCTAGAATGTGTCACAAATGCTTGTTAAAGTTGAATAATGACCATTTGATTCACATTCACTCTATCCCATACCATTTCGAACACTTTAATATATTCTTTCATAGGGTTTCATGACCCTCGTGCCAATTCAACATAACCCATGTCAACAGTCATAAATCCTCCATTATTTCTACTTATGTTATTTTCTATATATTTCATAATTTTGAGTGCAAAATTTAGTATTTGTAACATTAAAATAGTTTTACAATTATTCATAGATAAATAACTACATAAACTTCAATCATAATCAACTTAACAATATTAATCCCACTTTTCAAATATTTCTAAACATAGGAATAATGATAATAATTCCACCCATATTCTATAGAAACTCAAAATAATTAAAAATTAAATTATCATAGAATTAATCTTCCGTATATTTTTATATTTCAATACCACTATTTTTTCATCATCAATAATCTGATAAATCTCAAATCATTTTAAATATACTTGGAAAATATTTATCTCTTCAGTTTTCCATTAATATTTTTTAGTATAAATTCACCATTATTGTCTTATATCATGATTATTAGAAATTATTATGGCACTTTTAACACCTCATGATTTTAGTTTTCTTCAAATTAAAGATATGTTTGATATCATGCACCACACATAGTCCCAAGCTTAAATGAACTGCGAAATAATATTATTTAAATATGAATGATATAACATAGTTGTTGGATTGGAAGTTATGAATAAAAATGAAAGAATTAGGAAATATTAGTAAAAATTATTTCCTTAATAAAAATAATTATTTCTAACAAAAAAATTACATTCAACTTTTTTTAAGAAAATGAATATGAATAAATTCATTTTATGGAATAAGCATACATTCCTAATAAAATTGGTTTTTGATTGTTTTATGTGTGAATAATTAGAGTTTATTTATGAAAATTTTATAAAATCTTTTTTAAAAAATGACATTATTTTTTTAATTTATCCTGTGAAAATTATGCTATGGTGAATTTTTTATATTTTTCATAAATAGTTGTTTTAGGTCAATAGTGAAAAATAACAATTTTAAAATTATTATCGATTTTATGACATTATAATTATATAATAATAACTTTAATGTTTTTGAAAAAAAAATTATTCACCAAATATATTTTTAAAAAGTAACATAATTAAATTAAATATATAATGTAATACTTAAAAATCAATGCTTGACCTTTTAGAAATATAATTAATGATTTAATTTAAATATAAATTATTTTTTGTTCTTCTCTCTTAATCAAATATTCACAATGTTACTTTCTGTTTTGGTTTAGTTTTAAAAAAACATAAGTATCCTTTTATTTAAAATAATAAAATTAATTTTATTCAAATAATAAATATAATTTATTTTTTTGTAAAATTATTTTTATCATAAAAAAGCATTTTTCAATATATAGTTTTCATTGCGTTTTACAAAAAATATATTAAAAGTAATTTTTACCAATTATGAAAATTTAATCTTATAAAATAAATTACCTATTTTTAAAAATCATATTTATTTTATGTAACAATTTCATATTAAATTTTATTCATAATGAATACTGACCGAGGTAAAATTTCATTAATATGGATAAGTTAAAATGAGTTAAAAGAGGGTTGAACTAAAAATATAAGGGTTAAAATGAGATAAAACCATTTATAAATTAGATTGTTTTATAATATTTAAACCTTATAACTATAATATTATAAATATTTATATTTTTACATAACTGGAATTGAGTAATACATGCAATATATAATAATATTTCAAGTATTTACAAGATTACCACCCACTTCACTTGTAAAAGGGAACCCCCTCTTCACTATTATTCATAGATTTTGTGCCACTTATCTCTGAATATCATTAAAAATACCTTCTTAGGATGTGTATCCATACCCTATTGATTCTTTTATTCAACTAATACCATCCTAATAAGTCTTAATGCATAATCCAAATGAGGATTTCCAAAGAAGATATATAACTCTTAACTTAGTTATTTCAATTTTTTTCTTCTTCTATGAATTTCAATTATATCCCCAAAAATATGATATAATAATATCAGTATGTTAAATATATTTTAATGTTATTATGTAGATTTTATAACTTTTATCCACCCACTTTATATCAAATTGTTAATTTTAGAATTTCCCATGCATATGTTTGGACTTCAACCTCCATGAAGCAATGTATTTCATTTCTCATCACTACCCTTAATGGTTGGTTATTGTGATGGAAATACTATTTAGGTATTATATATATGAATTAATTATTCTTCAAAAATTATAATATAAAATCTACCATCTTAACATTCCAACAATTGAAAAATGACATAGTCTCACATGTATATGGGTACCACCACTTCCACGATGTGATATGATTTATTTTTCATTTATTATATACATGGATGGTAATAAAGATGATATTATTTAATAAATATGATATTAATAATATAGTTATGAATAGATAAAATTTAAATAATTTCTATTTCATTTCATCTTCATCCATTAAAAAAATTAAAACGACATTCATCTGTACGTACAAATTACCGTCTCCATGAAGTGACATGATTCATTTTTCATGATATCATTTCATAGTTGGATATAAATTTATATTTAATGTATTAAAATGATAAATATTTCATGAATAATATTCTACAGATTATGGATCAATTAGAACTTTGATCATGGTCAACTTACGAATGTTGGTTTGGGATTAAGAACCAAACAACCTCAAAACATTTGACATGAACTTAATTGATTTAGTAAATATTTACTACATAGTAATAAATGAAATAAAAATTTTTATTATATGTTAATAATTCTATAAATGGTTATTAATAAATGAAATAATTAATATAATTTCATTATATGGGTTTTTGTAATGTGTCAGAACAAGCGGAATCCAAGGTAAGGGTTTATTTTACAATTTCATTTTCATTTGAGATTATTTAAGTTTAAATTACAATTGAAAAAAATTATAATATCTTTATCTTTAAAAATCACTAAATTTTATTTTACTCTTGGTTTTCTATTTCTTTTACATAATTTATTTTCATTTTCCATTTTTTGGAACATAATATGATTGAGGAGATGTTTTTTTATGAAAAGTCAATCGAATTTCCTCTTTGGTCGATGAACTTTTTATTCAATGTCCATGTTTCTTAAAATGTTTTCCAAAATTTTATTTTACTTAATTAAATAAATATATCATTTCAATTTCAAACATATTTTAAATTATTTTAAAATTTTAAAAAAATCTTCTCATTTATGAACAAGTTATTTTTGAATTTTTACTGAAAGTGTGAAAGAAAACTTTGTTTTAACAATGAATAATGAACTATTTTTTCTATTAACATAAATAATATTTTCTTTAAAGATTAATTTAATAGTTTCCATGGTTATTTTAAAATAATATCTTATTATTATTATTTTTGAATTTTTAAATTCAAATTTTATCAAAAGAAAAGGATATTTTTCTCTTTTTTTTAAAGAAAATCTTGAATGTTCATTTAAAGATATTTTCATCTAGGTTAAAATCCCTTAATTATTCTTATCATTTACCAAGGTTATATTATAAGGATTATACCCAGCTTATTTATTTGGATGGTGTATAATTATTTTGTTATATTTATTTATGTGGGAAATATTAACAATTTTAATGTTTGTTTTTTCAATATGAATTCTTATTTTGGTTATGTATTGAATTTTTATTCATTTCCTTCATAGGATGAAGGAAATAAACATATAAGTTATTTTTTCTGGATCAATATAGCCCTTAAATGCATTGGTAGTTATTATGAGAAAATCTAGTTTGGGTATTTGGTGTATGCGTTACAAATTTATGTGTGATTTCTGGGTAAAAGGCCATTACAGTAAGACTATGATATTGAATATTGTGCACTCTCTCATTTCAAAACTAGTTATTATTATCCATGTGATTATTTGTGGTTTCATATCATCTATGCATATATTATCATTTTATAATATTAGTTATATAGAATATTTGATTATTTCTTATATCCTTCATATTAATCATGCTTTATTTCTTATATGATAAATTATGTTATACACTTTCCCTTGCTGAGAATACTTTCTCACCGTTTATTATTTTTTAATTTCCCTATGATATCAATAATAGATCTATGGAAGGATATAATAAATTAAATTAAAAGTTTTCTCTTTAATTTTAAGTTATATTTCATGTTTTCACATGTAATGTGATAATAATGTCTGTATCTATTATCCCAAGAATTATAAACTATTTTATCCTCAAAAATAAGATATATTGTATATTTTGATAATGTGGTAAGATAACTACTAGCTCTATTTTATTAGGGTGATAGATTTACAATTTTTTTCCAATATTGTTTAGTATAAAACTCCAGAACTAGTTTTAAGAAAAACATATATTAGATAATATAACCTTACGATAGACTCTAGGGATATGTATAAGAATATAATAATATCATGAAGTATTGGTAAGGTAGAGAATTTTTTGTTTTCTAAAAATGATATCCTTGTTTGGATACTGGAAATGGATATAGAAAAATAATCGATGCACCTAGGGGTAAACACCGTAAAAATGTATGGTTGAGAATCAACACGATCTTCACTCGGTGCACGCCGTGTGAGTAAAAGACTACACACCTATCTAGATACTCTTATGGGATATGCTATGGTTGATTAAAATTCACTTTATGAACTATTATGAATGAATAGAAAATATTTGTATGATTTGAATAATCTCCCAAAGATACTAAGGTTATGATTATGAGATTAGCTATACTTAAATTTTAAATTTATGTTATGTGTTATAAAAAATTTGGAATTCTACACTATAATTCATAATGTTATGAGCTAATATAGTGTATTACATTTTTAAAAAATTACACCTAATTGATGGAATGGAAAATTTTTCAACACCCATAATCAAAATAATGATTTTCCTCATGAGGAAGTAAAAATAGTTAGTATTGGATATGATCATATTATTAAAATATTAGGATAGTTGAATTAGGTTATAACCAATAACCATGATAATATGGAACAACCTATTTATTAAAATCATGATTCATTAATTATATACTGGTTCCTATGGTAGAATCCTTCATCGTTTACTGGAACTACTAATACATTTATAATTGTATTGTGAATCATGTCCTTTGAAAATATATTCCTAACTATGATAAGTAATGAAAGGGGGAAGGTTATTCCAAAATTATTTTATTTAATGGAACATATCGATCAATGGTGTTTATTGATTGGAAATTAAATTAGGATGAGTATATAAATATAATGGAATAAAAGACTTTTAAGAAGATATTATTCAAGAAAAATAATTTTTCATGAGAGATGAGATGATATGGAAATTAAATTCCTAAATCTAAGATAGAAGGAAGAGAAAATTTTTGTTGATTATGTGGAAAACTTTACAATATTATCAATGAATTATATAAACTATATATATAATCTGGAAACTCAAACTGATAGTTTATTTGATGGTCTTAATCCAAGCCTTCTAAGGGAAATAATATCTCATACACTTTAATCATATGATTATATAGTATCAATTTATATAAGTATAGTGAACAAATTCTAAAAATCATATATTATCAAAGTAAATAAAAATAATATCCGAAAAACTAAACACTATGAAAAAATAAATTAAGTGAATAAAAAAAGGACCGATAAAATTTCCCACATGTGATATTGATGGAAGGAAACACCCTGATACTTAAAATAACAAAATCGTAGTTTTAATCTAGTATAGATTGAATATCCATAATACACATGAATTAAAGTTCAATAAATAATCTCCCATTGTCATGTATTTCAAATATAATGATATATAGAACTATAAATATTAAATCCCCAAGAATTTGTGGAATTTACATCAGAAAATATGATGGAAAAAGTCCAAACTTTTGAAATTACTGTAGATAAAGTTAAAATACTTTACGTTGGGATAGTGGGTATATTAATCATAAAAATTTTATTTATTTGATTTCATATATATATACTCTTAAAAAATCATGGATATTTAATCATCCTTTGACCCTCTTATGAAGGAATTGTCAGTCAGGGCACTTAGATGGAATTTGGTTATAATGAGAATATATGGATCATTTTTTATTAAGATTAGTGTTTATTCCTTAATTGAAAACATGGATGTTATACCTATGTTTTAATTTAAAGTAATATATTTTTAAGGTTTATTTAGTTATTACGATTTAGAAATTATTAGATGAATCATAAAATAATCTATGTTGAACAAATGTTGTTACAATTTAAAGGTTAAGGTATTATATAATATCTATGGTTTTTATTATTTTTTTCCAAGGAATTAATGTGTTATGTATTCAAAAAAATGGTTATTCATATATAGTATTATTTTAACTTTTTCTGATCATTAATTTAGGCAGGTGACATAACTTTTCTTGCTTTTATAGATGTTATGATCCATTAAAGGTTTATTTTTTTCTTCAATCATGAAAAAATCCTCTTAGTCATTCATTGTTATAATCAAAATGGAAAACTAATTAAAATTATTAATTAATTGGAAAAAAACTCACTTTGAAAGTTAAAAAGAATCAAGTAAGTATATTTTCTTATAATTCCTTAAACTGAAGCAAAAAAAGATAAATCTATTATGTTTTTTTGGGAACTATAAATTAATTACTAAGGTACTATTTTTGAAGTTCATTCACAAGTGTAAGTATTATAAAGTGGTACATATTTTTAATTTTAAAAATAATAAGTTCCTTAGTCTAAACCTAGAAATTAAAATTCATGCTAAAATATATTATAATTTCATGATATACTCAAAATAATAAATAAAAACTAGGATGAAATTAATATAAGGAGGGGAAAATATAACACCCAAATATTTTGGTTTATTGTAAATGAATACTATTTTTGATAGCATGAACCGCATGAAAACTCAGTCTTAAACAAACATTAAAATAATATTAATTATGTATGAATTTTGTAACCCTACGGTAGGGTTGGTGGGTATGAATTGGAATAACCAAATTATGAAATATATTCATAAATTATTTTCATAATATAATTACTTAATTAAATTAAAAAATATAGTCATAAAATTATTGTTACTAAGAAAATTATAAGAATAAATTCATTTTATGCAATAGGAACACATTATTTATAAAAACGGGTTTTAGGTGTTTAATTTGTTAAAAATTGGAATTAATATTTTCAATTTTTAAAATTTTTATATGAAAAAAATAAACTTCATTATTGAAATTAGCATGAAAAAAATTTATTGGGTGAATTTTTGAGAATGTTCCTTAACAGTTGATTTTTTTGTTAATAGGAAAAAATATGATTTTATAAATACTGTCACATATATGAAATTATAATGATAAAATAATGACATGAAATTTTTTGAAACCATTTTCTATAAAAAATTTATATTTAAAATAAAATAAAATTTATATCAAAATATTATTTTTATCATAAAAATCTATTCTTAACATTTTATAAATATAAGTAATGTTTTTATTCAATTAAAAACTACATTTTCATCTTCTATCATAATCAAGTATCGACATGGATACATTTAGTTTTAGATTAGCTTTTATGAAAAATAATCCAATTTTGATTTAAAATAATCTAATTAATTTTATTGTAATAAATATTATAATTGATTTTTTTAAAATAAATTTTATGATTAAAACAATAATTTCTATAAAAACGATTTTAAATTCATTTTATGAACATAAATTAAAATTAAATTTTACCACTTCAGAAAATTGAAAATTATTATAAATAATATTATGTAAAACTTTCATCTTAATTTTTGTTCATAATGAATAGTAATCGAGGTAAAAATTCATTACTATGGTAAAGGATAAAATAGGTTAAAAGGGGGGTTAAACTAAATTTATAAAGGTTAAAATGACCAAAAACATTTCTAAATTATATTTATTTGTCATATATAGGTATTATACTTCTAATATGAGAAATTTAAAATATTTAAAGCCATTGGAATTATGTAAGACATACAATATATAACAATATTTCTAGTATTTACAAAATTGTCACCCACATCACTTATAAAAGGGAACCCCTTCTCTACTCTTATACACAGAATTTGGGACACATAGATAAATACCTACCAAAATACATTACTATCTTCCTTCTCGAAACTATATAGATTTTGGTATTCTTTTAATTCCATCGTAATAAGACTTAAGGTGTAATTTAAATGACATTTTCCAAAGATGATATATAACTCTTAATCGAGTTCGTTCATTTTATTTCTTTCTATTCCTCCTTATATTATGTCCTAACCATTCTGATATAATAAAAATTTTATCTTAGATAAATTTAAATGTTATTATGATGATGTATAAACCTTTATCCACCACTTTTCAACCAAATGTGAAACGAAAGCATCTCTCACACGTACATATGGACTATCAGATCCACTATGTGATGTATTTCATTTTCCTTCACCACCCATAATGGTTTTTAATTATGATGGATAAAAATTTTATATATTATATTTATTAAATTTTTATTATTATTTAATGATAATTTATAATATACCTTTTTATCCTTATATCCATTGGAAAATGATATCATTGCTTGTGCATATCTGTGGACTACCACCTTCGTGATGTGATGTGATTTTGTTTCTTTATTCACTTATATAGATGGTAGTAATCATGGATTTAATGATTAAATATGATATTTATAATATGATTATTATTATATAAAATTACATGTTTATCTATTTTCTTTCCTATTCATCCATTAGAAAAATTAAAACATCATTCATGCGTATGTACAGACTATCATCTTCTTGAAGCAACATATTTCATTTTTTATAACCACCTTTCGTTTATAGCTATAAAATTTTATTTATTGTATGAAAATGATAAATATTTTGTGAATAATATTTTGGAGTTTATGGTTCAATGAAACCTTTAACCATGGTCATCATACAAAAAAAATTGGGATTATGAACCAAATATCCTCAAAACATTAGACCTAAACTTAATTTATTGTGGTAATATATAAGACATATTAATAAATGAAATAAAATTAATTATAATAATGGTAAAACCTGGAAATGGTTCATAATAATGTAAATAATGAATATAATTTTGTTATATAGGATTTTGGAATGGGTCCGACCAAGCATAAATCCAAGGTAAGGGTTTATTCTACAATCTCATTTTTTTTCTTGATTTTTTATGTTTAAATTTCCATTAAAAGAAAATTGCAAGCCCTTTGTCATTTAAGATCTAAATATTTTATTCTTCTATAATTATATATGGATTTTACTAATATTTATATTCCCTAAATCAATGAATATGTATATCATTTTGTATGGAAATTTAGATTTTCATGCATTATGGATTTTTTATTTTACTGTCTCTGATAACAGTTATTTTTTTAGTTTGATCATCCACATAGCTATAATTAATTTTAAATTTTCATTTCATGAAATATTTTGTAGTAAATCTATACAATATATTCATTTAAAAAATGGTATTTATCCATGTGTTTTAATGCATGAATAAATGAGAGGATAATCAAGGAGCGTCTTTGATTTTTTATTTAACTTCTAAAATGTGATGGTAGTGCATAGTGAATTTCATTTTTAATGTCCAAGCCTCCATAAACATGTTTCTCTATTTAATTTTACTATTTTTAATATGAGGTACTATAATACTTTGGATATTGGTGGATCCTTAAAGCAACCCTACCCTTTCATACATTAACACTACATAACTTTTTCAGAAAGCGTAAAACATTACACAAAAAACACCCAAAGACCATACTAGTCTAACGCCTTTGGAAACATGGAAACATAAATAATGATACATAAGTGAACTAAATTATCTCTAACTAGTATATTCTTTAATATCACCCATCTTATACACATCAAACATAATACATATCTTTATAACCTGGGGAAGGAAACATAAAAAGTGGTGATCTCAGATGCTTTGTAAGGGTAAATAAGGGAGGTATGTAAGAATAATAAACATCATAAGGGAATGATTAAGTGATCATGAAAATAAAGTATCATAGACTACATATAAAATATAATATACACTAAACATGGAATAAATATTTTCAGCTCATAAGACATGAATCATAATAAAATAATGAATATAATCTATGATAGCATAATATAAGAATAAAATATAGAATTGTGGAATAAACATAAGCATATAATATGATATCAATAGTATCCCAGGAATCACTATCAATTACATCCTGGTAGTATGGGTTCACTCCCCGTACCATCTTGGTTGTCGTGGTTCACTCACATGGACATCTTACTAGCATGACTTCACTCTTTATACCATCATATTAGTCATGGTTCACTCCCATGGTCATATTAGTATTAAAGGTCCATTTCCCAGACCATATTAGTCTATATCATCATATATAAATCTTTACCCAATGCATTGTAAGGATATATATGTCCCACTTATCTGATAATTAAATAATACATAAATGTTCGACAGTATAGTAAATATTCTTATCATAAAACATGAAATGAAATGGGTATTATAAACATGTAATCATATCATAACATGTGGAAAAAGATAGGTTCCATAATAATTTCATCATAAATATAACCCATTAAAAGAAGTGTCTTTCAAAAGTATATAACCTATGAAAGAGAAATAGGTGCGATAAGCATCATTCTATCAAAACATAAACCATTCAAGAAAGAATATGAATGGAACCATTAGACCATTTCATATAGGGGCTTGATTAACATCAACAGATGTCTTCATATTTGGAAAATAAAATAGAAATATATTTTTAAAATATTTCTTGATAATAATATCATTTCTTCTTTAAAAAAACTTTCTTTTAACCATAAAAATATTTTGAATCCCATTTTCTTGAAAATAAAATTGAAATATTATAAATAAATATTTGAAAAACTTTTGGATACCTTTTTCATTGAAAAAAAATAAATAGATCTTAAAAATATTTTGAAAACCATTTTCCTTGAAAATTAGAAAAGAATCTTTGAAAAAAAATTAAAACAATTTTCCTTCAAAACTTATAAAAAAATCATAAAACCATTTTTAAAACAATTTTCCATGAACAAATGTAAAAAATATTGAAAACAATTTGAAAATAATTTTCATTAAAAACTTATAAAATAATCTTAAAAACATTTTAAAAAAATACATGAAAACATATAAAATAAACTAGAAATGTTTTTGAAAACAATTTCCCTAAAAACATATAAAATAATCATAAAAGCCATTTGAAAAACACTTTCCTTGAAAATTACATCAAAAACTTATTATGAAATAATTAAAAGGTTTTCAAAACTATTTATCTTAAAATTAATTAAAAATATCATAAAAATTGACCTTTTAAACATGCAATGGATGCTTCTCATAACTGAAAGCGGGTAAATCCATATATATTGTACGAGGTAAGAAGAAACATCTTTTTTCATGGTAAAAGGTTAGAAAAAATCATTGTTTAGAAAGATATATGAATTTTAGTTTGAAAACATTTTTTAATGTTAAATATGGAAAAAATTCTTTTAATTATTATAGGATAATAGTATAGTATTCATGGAAACCCTTTTTTAATTTTTTTTTTGAAAGAACATAGATTTCTGAACGAATATAGGGTAATGTTGGGATTTCTTAAAAACACATTCATAACTATATTACATACCAAAGAGTTGAAAAATAATACAAAAACATTAATATATCATGAATAACAAGAGGTAAGTAAACTCTTTCATGTTCTTGAGAGATGAATTATAAGATTTTAACAATGTATAATCATAAACAATCTCAAAATGTGATGATATTGCTTCAATAAACTCTTACCACTTATTAACATTGCACCATAATAACCATGTAAAAATAGAAATTAAATATAGATTAAAATATCATAAAAGGAATTTTATTCATGATAGAATAGTTCATAGGTAGTATTTACAAATTTTATTAAAATATAGATGCAAAACAAGGCATGTGTCTCAAATTAAGTAAATTGAGACAAAAATATCTTACTGATTTGGTAACATTTGAAACATAAACCCCATGAAAGGAAGATCATATAATGAATATGTAATTAACCATTAATTTAATAATTATAATCATATAATATATTCATGGGTAGTATATACACCATGAAAAAGGCAATAGTGGTGAACATGGCATGTATCTCATGAAAATAAAATATGAGATGAAATCCCCATACCTTGTGTCTCAATGCTCATAGTACCCATTCAAATCGCCTGTATAATAAATATAAAATTATTATAAATATTTTCCAAAACCATATTCATATATATAATACAATATATGTTTTTATTATGACATTATATTTCCCTCTTATAAACAATCTTATGTTAAGGATTCACTTCGGGTAATCTCCGCTTTGGTCTTATCATGTATCATAATTTGTTACATCATATGTTTTTTATTTATATAATGATATAAAAATTAACTCCATGATATAAATATCATGTATATTAATTGTATTTTTATTATAATAATCTATAAAATATATAATTATTAAATTTAATAAACTTTTCATGGAGACGGTAATTCGTACGTACGCATGAATGTTGTTTCCGTTTTTATTGTATTATTAAAAGAAAGAAGTTAAATGAAATATGTTTATATATATTTATATATATCATTAAAACAATAGAATTATTATATCATGTATATCATATAAGTTCTCTAAACCCATACATAATACATTCCATGTATTGTGTGAATGAATCACATTGCATTGTGGGGGTGGTAGTCCACAATTCCTCAAACAAAATTATCGTATATACACCAAATAGAATGTATAAAGATATGTGTTTTGAAAGGATTATAGAAGATTAAATACATAATAAATATAATATATATCATATATAAACATAATTTTCAGCGTAATTTCTCTCAAGAGAGGCGGTAAAAGGAAAATGAAAAATCATCGTTTAGTGGGGGGATAGTTCACAGTACACTTATACAATATGTATATTTCCAATTAGATGGATGTGTGTGTAAGGGTTGGTTGAAAAATTATCATAAAAACATAAGATTATATTTTAAATAATTTATTTATACAATCATGTAATTAAGAGAGTTTAGGGTGAATAATGAAAATAAAAGAAAGGAGCTTCAGAGAAGACATTACCTCTTAATCAGGTAACTCCATTCAGATTGTGCCAAAAGGTTTCCATGGATTGGTTTCTGCCCAAAGGGATGCTTAAAGTAGTAAGGTAGGGATTTTTATAAGTTTATTAGGAATATTTTTTCTAATACTAAGTGGATTTAGAGGTGTGATGAAGAGGGAGATGTGGTGGCCTTTTATAATGGAGAACTGGCACTCATGTAATATTTTGGAAAAGGGAAACCCCACCCATGTTTCTTATTATAGGTGGATCCAATAATGATCAAAATTTTAGAAATGGGGGATAGGGTCGAAATATGGCCATAAAATAGATTTTTAACAAGTGTATTGGTCGTTTTGGGCCTTAAGGTTATGGTTTAGTCTCTTATTAAGCTTAATTTAAACTTAATCATTATAATTAAGTTTAATCACTTTCACTAATATTTTTGGTCAAAAACTAAGTATAACTTATTAGAAATTATAAATTATTCTGATTAAAAATAGGGAATCTATTTTCCCAAATTCTAATCACATAAGTGGTAGAAATTAATTTAAAATTAATCTCGTAGTCGAGTTGATAATGCGAGTTTTTAATGTAAAAAATTTAAAAATTTGGAAATGTTTTCATACAAAAGTTCAAAGTGAATTTGATCAAAAGGACCAAAATTGTATTAATTGATAAAAATATTATCCAATTAAAATTATAAACCAATTTTAAAAAAAAATTAACCATACAAATATATTAGATGAAAAAACAATTTTGACCTAAAACTCAATATTTTCACTATTCATTAAAAAATAAACACTGCTGGAAAATGTACCTATCCCCACGGTTTTCACCAAAACCGTGGGGATAGACCCCCCCTATACCCACGGTTTTGGAAAACCGTGGGTATAGGTGAATTTTCATGACCTATACCCACGGTTTGCCAAAACCGTGGGTATAAGGGGCTCTATCCCCACGGTTTTGGCAAACCGTGGGTATAGGTCATGAAAATTCACCTATACCCACGGTTTTCCAAAACCGTGGGTATAGGGGGGGTCTATCCCCACGGTTTTGGTGAAAACCGTGGGGATAGGTCTGGGATAAAATACCTATACCCACGGTTATGAAAAACCGTGGGTATAGGTCAATTTTGTGTGCGCGGGAAATTTTTTTTTCCGTGGGAAGGAATTTTTTTTGGCGGGAACCCTATACCCACGGTTCTTCCCTCTATACCCACAGTTTTTATAACTATATTTAACTAAATATATATATATATACATATATGTGAAGTTAGGGTAGTGGTTAGACGTGGTGTTTACAGCGAAGAGGTTGCGGGATCGAAACTCGGCGCCTGCATTTTTTAGGACCTATGCCCACGGTTTTGAAACCGTGGGTATAGGTCGTTGAAACCGTGGAAATTTTCTAAGTTTCGGTGACACGGTGGCAGGACACCTATACCCACGGTTTTCCAAAACCGTGGGTATAGGCTGGGGACCTATACCGACGGCATTCCAGCCCACGGTTCCCAAAACCGTGGGTATAGGCTATACCCATGGTTTTGGGGGCTATACCCACGGTTTTGAACCGTGGGTATAGGCCGTTTTTCCAGTAGTGAAAACATCACCAAAAAATTACCCTAAACTAATTATTATGTTTTTATTTCCTATACGAAGTCTATTTTGACATATTAAACTTATAAAATTTCCAAAAATTATATTTAAAATGGGTTCTATATTCAAAGACGGTAAAAATTCCTTAATAAAAATATTGTTTTTTATGCATAAAATTGGGTTTGTTCATATATTGTGTATATAAAATATATTGAATGAATTTAAAAAATATTTGATAGAATATATAACATATATATTACATTTATATCACCCTATAATTATAATTAATTTAATTTATTAGGGTAAAAATGCTTTGTGACCATAAAAATTGTAATAGTTCTCTTTATATTCAATTGGTTTTCATACTTATTTCTAATTAATTGGTAATCTTTGAATTCATCATATATTTGTGTAAACCATATATTTTCATAAATTAGTTAATCCTATTCATAATTACTAATTTAACAACTATTATATATCATATTTTATCATGCAGTGAAATTTTAATTATATACTATTGTTCGATAAAACTCAGTCATGCGTGTTACACAAGTCATCAAGGAAAGTCATTTTTCTGTGTAACTCAAGCTATCCTTGGTGTTTCTTATAGATATATCTCAATTTTATGTTGTGTGTAGTGAATTATTGACTTGTCATTGTGTGTAACACATGTCAAACATTGTTTTTTAATATAAAATAGATTATCTTCAGTGTGGTGTGGAATGAAAGATATCAAAAAGGTTAAATTAATTTGAAAAAAAAACATAAAATATTTGGGTGCCACATTCTAACCGCATTCAAATGAATTTGTCTGTTTAAATTCATTTTGATAATCAATGGTTTAATACATAAATTCTTCATTCATGAAAACTACATAGAAAAAAATTGGTACTAAAACATCCATTAAAAATGGAAAGTTAGAACCATAACGGTTTCTCAAAGTAACATATAAATAGGTTTCCACATAAGATAACAAAGTTTTGGAGTGAATATTGAAAATTGAGGAAAAGTGTAAATATTTATAGGTAGTGATTGGGGATATCAATCAAAAACATGCTAATGATCAATGAAATTTTGAGGGCCTCATTGTCATAAATTTGTGATGATTTAAAACGCCATCAGTTCAACAAAACAAAGGTATTATGACAAAAAAATTATTTTGATCATTATTCTATCTTTGAGTAATTTTTTTATTTACCATGCATATAAAAAAATATACTTACTTTATATATTTCTATAAACAAAATTTCATTCTTTAGTTGTGATTTTATCTATTTTTAATTCATCCATTACTTCAAGAAATGGATGTATAAAAATTAACATTTATGCCTGAGGTGCTAAAATATAATTTTTACAGATCTTAAGACCCATAAAAGAATGAAAAATATAACTATTTGTCTCTAACTATTCTTCAAAGTCAATATGGTCAATAAATTAATCTATAAACATAAAATGTAACTCTATTGGTTCATCATTAATAATTATTCAACAAAAAATAACTACACATTATCCTGGACATAACGTATGCATGTGGTAGGTGTGAATCACTTATCATCCTATGGTCATGGGTTTAAGACCCATGGCCTTTCTGAACATGATTTTTTGTCACCAGACATTCATGATTTTCTTTTCTAAAACCATGAAAATATAATTTCCAAAATAAATAAGATTGACATCCTTGAAATGAGGTTAATCAATAAATAGCCTTTTAACCATGTTTTTTAATACAAACTTAGTGCATATATACTTCCTCTCAAGTTTATCTTATACTTTTCATGTATGGTAAACCTTATAACCATTATGAAATTCAAACATCCAAATATTTGGAAATAAATTCAATAGATCATATTAACGTGGATTCTACTATATATCAAAAAGTATCTGTTGGTAGTCACATTTCAGACATGTGAATACCATCATCATATATTCTCTTGAAACATGGTAATAACCTGAATTACAATAAATACATATAGAAAAAAATGCATGAATTATTATTCTATATATTACAACATATATTACATAAATCAAATAAGTTCTAAAATTCATTAATGACAGCATAAACTACATGTCAATAAGTCCTTAATTAGTTACAAGGTAATCAGTGCCATCCAATTTATTTGTATCCAACATAACTTTATCCAAAAAAAATTATCATAACATAAGGAAAACATTAGTGGCTTTCTTTCCCTTAATCATGAGTTTTCCATGGACATCACCTTTCCATTAAATTATTTTTATATTCCATTAGATCCATTCAATGCATTCTTGTAAATCATTAGTGGAAAACATAAACTTGAAAATACTTATATATTTCACATTTAATATAACATAATTCTTGAATCCAAATACATAAAAACATTTTTTTTATTACACTTTATCCTTATACCATTAACAAGGCTACCTTATCTTATTACACAATACATTGTTCCTTTCACATCTCATTTGTAGTCTAATCATCATTCATAATGTAACCATTACTCATTCCACCTTGTTGATTCTCTTTAGGAGCATTCCTCTTGGAATATTGCGTTTCGTAATGACCATTCATTACACACATAAAACAATTAACCTTTGATGAATACATAGGGATGAAAGTATTATCATCCATTTTTTAACTGAAATCTTCATTTTTACCTTGCATTATCTTACTTTATGTCCTTATTTTACCTATTAAAAACATCTTCTTGTTCCTATAATACATTCTTATAGGTGATTATTTCAATATTATTGACACAAAGGAAATCGAATCTTCTTTATTCCTTGGTCTCCATTACCCAAAATCTCAGTGAACTCCATATTTCTCTTACTTTGGGAGTCTGAGAGTTGGTTAAGGTACATATTGTTAATCATGTTCTGTGAAAATTTATTAGGCATAATCATAACATCTTTTACTCCACTAATAATCCCACTTGAAATATCATTAGAAAATCATCAATCTTATTTAATGTTAATCAATTTCCTGATAGTTTCTGTCATTGACTAAATCTACAATCATAGTTTGAGAATTACTTATCATAGGAAAAAACCACATAGTCATGAAAATAATTACTTATAGGATGCCTAAATAATGACACATTCTTTAATCTATGACACTATAGGTTCATCCTAGGTTATTAATAGCTAAATTATATTTATATCATCCATGATGGTTTATGAAGAGTTTTGTGAATTCAAAAAGAATATCCATCTGGAGTATCAAACCAGGTGTGCAAGAAGGCCCATTTTCGTATACCATATTACCTAGAGTCAGGACTAGAACTTGTTGTTGGAGTTCTTACCCCTAGGTAAAACTGTTCCAGAGCCACATCTACTTGCAGTATCCAGATAAGGATGTATTTCAAGGAAAACACTCACTCTATCCTTTACCAAAATTCTAGTAAATTTTCATAAATATTGACTCATCCTTATACTTATCATTAGAGACATCCCTAGACATATCCTTAGAAATATACATAGAGATCTCACTAAAGTTTTCTCATCCTAGTTTCCAAAGGTTAACTAAAAATTTTCTCTAATTATAACTATAGATACCCTCTATTTTAATATAATAACATTACATAACTTTTTTATAACCCTTGAAACATTATATAAAAAGATGAACAAAGACATTACTAGTCTAGTGCCTTTAGAAATATGGAAACATAAATACTAATACATAGGTGAGCTACATTATCTCCCACTAGGTTCTTATTGAATATAACCCTTATTATACATATAGAACACAACAAATATCTTCATAACTTGGGTAAGGAAACTTAAAGCAGTACACTAAACTAACAGTTTAGCGGTGGTTTTTTGGCGGCGGTTTATTCAACCACAATTATATTTTTTTTAAATAATTTAGAGGCGTTTTTTAACAACCAACGCTAAATTAATAAAAAAATTCATAGAAGACACTCTCCCACTCCCCTGACACACCCGACCCCCCCCCCCCAACTCTGTGAAGCCCTATCGACACCTTCGCTACTCACCGCACCTTTCCACCACCCCTCACCACACCTTGATGTGCCTCTCCACCCTCATTGTGCCTCACCACTCTCATTGTGCCTTACCGTTTCACCACACCTCGTTGTTTCACCGCACCTCCCTTACTCTCGTTCCTCCATTGAATCCTCCTTATGGTTCGTTGGACTGTTGTTCTTAGTTTTAATATGTTTTTCATCTTCTCCTCTTTTCCCTCCCTTGGTTCCTTCTTATCTATTATCTTGGATCTCTCTTGGATAAACATGAGGGTAGATGTTTGATGTTTGGTTTAATTTTAATAGATTATATAGTGTATATATTTTTTCTTCAAGTGTTGTTCTTCCTTTTATGAGATTTTTATTTCATTCTCACACTGTTGAAGTAGGTTTCTCTATCCAGTACCTTTCTGGAATAATTTTTAAATTCCGGATCATCCCTAATTAAATTTTAAATTATTTCCTCATGATTATAGTGTGTTTTTATAGATTATAGTGGTGTTTTAATTTTAGATTCTTGATGAAAAGGGGGATATAAGGTATTTCATTTAGTAAGCCTATATATGTGTGCATCCAAAGAGTTTGATAAAATTTCAATTTAGCTTCTAAAGTGTAAATCACTATTTTTCAGATTATTTTAACCTTGGTTGGTTTTTTTTGTTGGTTTGCATGGGAAATTGATTTGGGTGAGTGATTTAGTTTCCTTTTTTGGGTTTGAGGACTATTTTGAAATTCTTATTGATGGTTATAATGTTCCCTATGATTTCTAAATTGGATTATTCTAAATTTTTTAGATACCTTATGGTCATTCCATTAGATGTGGGCATTTCCATATGTGAATGTGGGAATATATCCTATATCTGTATTTTTTTTATTCCATCATGACCAATCTAAACCACACAACCATCTTGATCATAAAATATTGGTACAAAATATATCAATAAAATTCCAAGAACACAGTTCTTACCCAACTTAAAATCGTGAATAAAAGGTCATATCTATCCACATTAAACATTAAGCCTCTTGGAGTCCATACACCCCCTCAAAGGATATCATGTAGTGTATTCCATAACTAACTCCCATCACTAGAACAATACTAGGATCCAACCACAAACTAAGTATACTAACTAGTTACATAGATTCCATTTAATTCCCTCAGTAACCATGAGGATAAGGAATCCTAAGCATCGACATCATTATCACCAATTTACTCTAAGAACATTCTAGTGAATGGTTAATCACCTCTACCATCTAATATCATTATCGTCACAAGACCAATAGCTTATCACAAGCTACTAAACTCTTACACAACATCCTTACCCTCTTAATTAAAGTTTTTCTATGTTCTAGTTCATTTCCATAGTTATTTACATTTCACGGTGCACAACGGCGACAAGGGTCCCCGACGCAAAAGTGCAAGGTGTGGCGCACGACATGTCGAAATATTAACGTGCGGCGTATAAAAGAGATGCATACATATATCAAATATAGAAAATAATAAATTATAAAAAAAGTACATAAATCACAAAACAATTAAATATTTTAATCCATACATCTCAACATAAAAAATAAACAAAATGACAAAAAAATGTAGCATCAAAAAAAAAGCGCCCTCCCTCAACAGATTGTGGGAAAGACACTGGTAATTGGAGAAATACATAAAACATAAATAAAAATGAATTAAAAAATAAACACTTGGGGACTTGGGGATCACTGTGTGTGTGATCCTTCCCTAGATGAGGAGGGTGGGGTCGTCTCAGTCGTTCAGTCTCAATCGGGAAGCGAGTGTCGAGAGAGATGACTCCCACCACTCGACTTGGTCCAAGAGGGGCTGAGTCAAGGCTATTGCAGTAAGTGTATAGGGATGCATATTAGTGGAGTTCGTGAGGTATTTTTAAGTTACACAGGAAAAAAAACAATCGAATAGGTTGGCGAAGTGGTGTGCGCCAGGCCACTATGACCATAGAACTCGCCACTACGCACCTTTCCAAATGATCCATGGTGAATCCATGGCGTGGCGCATATGTTCCTGGTTCACTCTATGGTGTGATGGCCTTCCATAGCATTCTCCATTAATAACTATGTTCATTTCCTATAAATTTTCCTAGACTAATCCTAATCTCAAATTTTGACTAGTCTATTCCTAAAGGGTTAACCACTTGGATGTACCTAAACTATCTCACAAAGGCTCTCCCCATGCCAAACACAACTCATCACACCAATAAAGATAACACATACGTACATAATATTTTTTATGAATCCATTATCCCTACCAGTATATCCATTGGGAATTTTTAAAATTCATAGACCAAGCATTAAATACCCATATTTATTTTATATGGATCAACCAAGACCACTTCAGGAACTTTGAGCCCAACTAATCCCTAACCAGGTTCCTGAACCCAGTCCCATATCATTCACACACATGCACATTCATGCATGAATATTTCTATGTATTAAAGGTAATACTTAAAATGGTGTTAAATTTACCCCATTCAATGGCCTATTTACTATCTCTATCCAAGATCAAACTAAGAATCACTATTCTCTTTAGCCCCTTTCTCATACCTCAAGGATCCAATAGTTAATTATAAAAATTTATAAATAATTATCAAAATTAATTCAATAATGAATAACTATTGATAAATCACCAAGAATCATTGCGACATAAAAATATCGACCAATGAGGTATGAAAGGACCATATCATTCCTCTAGAACTCCTTTGACCAAAATCCACATGAATTGACCCTCAATTCCTGTCTAATCTGGTTGAATTCTCAAAAACAATACTTCAGAAATCCCTTTTTCAAATGATAAGAAAAAAGATTCATTTAACTTCCTTAGTAATATTATATCCACATTACCATAAATCCCCATTAATGTAATATAACACCTCCATGATTCTGTGGTATTTTCATTAAATCCTTTGATGAAACCATCCAAAATTAGAGGGAAAACCACAAAGAGAAAGAGAGAAAATATGTGGAGAACATTACACAGATTCAGTATGGTGGTGAAACTTCTAATCAACCTCCAATAAAGGGGAATGGGATAAAAATAGGGGGAAATGGGGGAGTGGGATAAAAAATTTACCACTTTCAATAACCTACCTAAATGAAGAAGGGATAACCAACCCTCAAGTAATAGGTCTGGCCCTTCCAAAAAATAGGACCGAATGGCCATTTCAACAGAGCCTATGAGGGAATGGCTTAATTTCCCACTTATATGGTTTTTTTGTAGAATGACCCAATGGATCATGACATAAAAATAAACCCTAAAAAACACCCATTACATCCTAACCACACATTGCAGCAAGACCAGCGAATCTTGGCACAACCAATAACCCAAGGGAATATTTATAAAACTCTACTAAAGAACCCTTTAGGATGAAACCATTTAGTTTTAATGTGACCCATTCTCCTCAAGTATCATTTATAGAAAACACCAAGGTTGTGATGTGATTTCATCTAACCCCAAAATTTAATCTTATGAAACAGACACACCATGCCATAATGACCATTATTATAGTATGATTTATATATCCCTTCATTAATCCAAGATAAAACATCATGAAAACTAGTCATAATTGAATCAACCTCCTTGATATAGATTTCACCATAATATTTTTCTGAATAACTGAATGTTAGGCCTCCAAAGTTACTCCCAAAATGTGAATAGTTATTTTGGATTAGAACATTTTTATATGATACTCCACATATCAACCATTCCATCATTTACAATGGGTGTTGTGTCTTTTTTTTTGTCTTTTCAACTATATATCAACATGTTGAACACAACATTCTTTGATGCTTAATTTTAGACCTAGAAAAATATTTATTTCATTTGTTGTTATATTATAAATAGAACAAGTATTTGGATGGAATTCTCAAGAGAAGTATATACAACTGGTTGTAGTAAGAAGACACTAGAAAACCTTATTTAAAATGTTTCATTATTTACCATATGTATTTATATAGGAAAACCATATTTAACATATTATTTTTTTCAACTACTATATATGAATCCATTTCCCTACTTAGTAATAGTTATGTGTTTTAATTTTTTTATATTTAATAGGAAAATTATGATATATATGGATAAAATCTGGATAAAATTACTAAGGAACACACATAATTATTCTAATGGTTTAGAGGAGTTTTTATATATTTCAATTTCCTCTAGATCTATTGAAGGGAGAATATGATATCCATGTCCTAAATGTAAATTTAGAAGATGGTTGAAGAGAGATGAAGTTTATGAAGACTTGATATTAAAGAAATTCTCTGCTCAATATTTGTGTTGGATTTGGAATGGAGAATAGAACGCTATATAAAGGTTGAGCACTGATGTCAATCCATAGAATAATCTCCAAACATTGTCAAAAATGGAAAATAAAATAAAATAACCTATAAATTATGCATTCGGGATTGAAAGACACCAAAATAAACATCAAAACATATTAGAACAACCATTTGAGGGTTCTATAAATAGTAATGTGACCAATGATGTTTTTGAGACTATAGAACAACCAAATCAAGATTGTAACATATCATTGGATCCTCTTATTTATTATATGGAGACTAATGTAAAGGAAAACTTCACTTAGAAAAATATGTTTCATTGTTTATTTGATAATGGAAATCAAGAGTTGTATAGTGGATTTTTGAAATATTCAAAACATTCTTTTCTACTGAAGTTGTACCATATAAAATGCCTCTATGGAATTAAAAATAAGGCAGTGTCCATGATATTGGAATTTTTGTGTGATGAATTTTCTGAAGAAAACATCCCTGAGTCATTTTATAATAGGAAAAAATTTGTTAAATGGCTTGGTTAGAATTATAAAAAAATACATGTGTGCCCCAATTATTGTATGTTTTATTAGCGAGATGATTCAAGCATACAGGATTGAAAAAATGTTATTATTCTAAATATAAGTCAATGGGTTATATTGGAAGTATAAATCAACATACTACCATGAATAAGAAGATGAAAAGAAACAAACCTGCAATGGTTTTTCATTATTTTCTTTTAAATCCTCAATAAAAAATATTACTCATGTCATCAAAAACCGCCGAACACATGAAGTGGAATTCTATAGATAATAACAATGATAGGTTAATGTGACATCCAAAAGATTCACAATCACAGAATACATTTGATTAATTACATCTATATTTATCATCTGTTCCTATGAATTTTCAATTGGGATTGGATGCTAATGGATTCAACCTATTTGGGACTTTGAGTACCTGCTATAGAATTTGGCCAGTTGTTTTGATCCCTTGCAGTCTACCTCTGTGGATATGTATGCAACAAACATATTTTATCATTTATATGACTATTCTTGGAAAACAAATGTCTAGAAATGATATTGATGTAAACTGCTCACCTTTATTTGAATAATTGTAGGATTTATGGAGCAACAGTGTTGAGACATATTATGATTCTTCTAAAACAATGTTCAAAATGCATGCTTATCTGATGTGGACCATTAGTGAATTACCTAGACATAGTAATTTATCTGGATAGAAAACTTACATGGGTTTGGATTTTCCTATTTTAAACATTGATTTTGAGCCCAAACAACTACCTCATAGTTGAAAATGGTGATTCATGTTCCATCAAGGATTTCTCAATGCATCTCATAGATTATGGCTGAACATGTAAAAATTCAACGGTTTTATTAATCGTAGACCACCACCAGAGTTGTTAACTGGTTCTGAAATATCACCACAACATGGAAGTGTTGAAATAGAATTTGGGAAGTTACATCATTTGAATGATATAGGGAAATGGGTTCGAAGTGCATCATCAAGTGAAATCGTCACGCAATAATGGGAGAAAAAAAGTATATTCTTCAAACATCAGTATTGGGAATTTAATTTATTGCGGTATAATCATGATGTGATGCATATTGAGAAGAATATTTGTGAAAATTTGTTCTTCACATTACTTAATGAACATGGAATATAGAAGGATCATCACAATGCTTGAAATGACTTACAAGCAATGACCATAAAATGTGATCTCTAGCCAGATGAGAATGAAAAGCATGATCCAGTAATTTTTTCAATGAAAAATAGGGATAAAGATACATTACATAAAATTTTTAAGCATGTGAAGGTTTCTGATAGGTATTCAAGTAACATATCAAGTTTTGTTGACTTAAAGTATCATAGGTTACATTGATTTAAAATTCATGATTCATGTATTTTGTAACAGATGTTACTACCATTGGAATTGTGTACTTTATTACCAGAAAAGGTTACCGCTATTGTACTCCAATTCATAACATATTTTAGAAAAATATCTGAGAAATATCTATATCCATTTGAGATTGAAATCCTTCAGGTGATATTTGTATTTACACTTTGTGAAATGGAGATAATCTTTCCTCTGTAATGTTTTACTATTATGATGCATTTAACTATGCATTTGGTTGAGAAGATAAATTAGGAGGCCCCGTACATTATAGAAGGATGTATCCAATTGATAGGCACTTTATTTATATGTTTTTCAGTAAATAAAACAATTATTTGAACTTAATTAAATACATAATTAAGTTTTTTTTATTTAATTTCATAGATATATTGGGCATTTGAAATCACCCCTGAGAAATAAAGCTCATCTTGAAGGCTCTATTTCTTAAGTATATTGGGTATAGAAGTGTCTTAACTTTTATTCTAGATACTTGGATGATATTTAGATGAGATTTAATAAATTTGGACATGTTGAAGACACATCAACTCAATCTCAAATACATAGGAAATCAATAATATTTCCTGCTATTGTCTGATCAATTTAGAGGACCTCAAATTTCACACTGAAAGAAATTGAATTATTATAGGCACATAGATATATGCTTTTCAATAGTGAAATTGAAGATCCGTTTATTGAAGAGTGGAGGATACAAACAAAGAGATGAATAAGTGGCCGAACATGAAATGAGAAAGATATAACGAAAGTTGTTAATAAAGAGCTTGAAGATTGGTTTGCATGACGTGTAAGTTCATAAATATTGAAATAAATATGGATATTTGGTTGACACATATATTTTGTAAATCTAATAATCTATATTTCATTTTTTATATTGGGAATACTAATACTCGAGAATAGTTTTTTTAATATTTGAAGTTTCTTGCTCGAGGTCCTCTAAAACAAGTTAGAAAGTTTGATGCTTGAAACATGAATGGATTTAGATTTTGTATCGTCGATCGAGAAGAGGGTTTGAAAACAAAGAATAGTTGTATATTTACATTTTCTGAAGTGGGATATTATGAAAATTCAACTGATATTATCAAATTAAACTAACACATGAATATTTGAGTGGTTTTATTCAAATGAAAATGTGTCGATATTATCAGAGTTGTTAAAATAGATTCCTTTCAATTTACTTCTGTTAACTTATCTTGCTTGATGGATGTTGGTGATCATGATCTGCATGATCCATATATCTTATCATCTTATGTGAAAATGGGATATTATGTGAATGATTTTGTGGATGAAGGGTAGAGTGTAGTTCTCGTGTAAAACAATGTGATTTGTATGATATGGGTGATGAAGTGGAATATTTGACCTCTGACATTTAATCTCATAAATAGCAAGAAGAGGAATTATTTGTACATCCTGTATTGAAAACATTAGTCTATGAAGGGTGGATGAAGTGCAAGAATTAATGGAGCATAAAACTGATATTATTGAATGGGAAAATGACTATATGTGCAGTTATGCATTCATTTAGCAACCACTTATTTCATTTATGTAGTTATTTATTATCATTGTTATTTATATTTATTTTTTTTAGTACTGTGAATCTATTATCATTTTTAATTTTTTTATGCATTATTTTTTGAAATATATGTTCTGAACTTAATATTATTTTATTAAATGACAATAATTACAAGGAGGAAGTGGCATTCCATATCTAGTTCTTCGTGGGGATACAGGAGGGTGACTATTATAGGTACAAATTTTAATATGAATAAATTTATTGCACTTTTTTATACTAAATATTTGTTCATATAATATTGAAAAAATGAAATTTTAGAGAAAAATATGAAATGTTTAGATGTATGGAATTTGACCAGAGAGAAGATAGTTTCCCCATGTGGTTCATATGGGGTCCCTACAGATAACATCGTGGGATTAATTGGCCAAATTATAGGCTAGCTGGCCGTGGAGCTAGTTTCCCTTCCGATTATGTATGATGATTTGAGATTGTGTAGTGATGTCAGCTTGAAAAAAAATATGTATGTAAATTGTGGATTTTGGATTTCTTTTACGATGTTATGAATTTAGTGGTGGTTGTAAAAATGGTGGATGTAAATTGGAACTCCTGTTATGAACATATAATATGGGCATGTATGAGGTATATATATATATTGTATTTGTCTTTTTATTTCTATATATACCCCCATATCATGTGTTATATGAATTTTTCACATGTTTTTTTCAGGGTACTAGTACTGGGTCGGCAGAATTAGTAGCATTTCTTTAATTGTAAATCTAACTTTAGGTACGGTTTAAACCACTACTATGTTAATGGTCCATATGTAGAAGCTGTTTAAACTGCCACTAAATACATACACCATACAATTTAGTGGCGGTTCTTGTTCTTTTTCAGTGGTTTTTGTGCAAAAATGGATATTTTTTAGCGGCAATTAAAACCACCGCTCAAGGCTCCTCATTTTATATTGTCATTTAGTGGCGGTTGTTGTGTCTTTCCCGGCATTTCCCTGAGAAAAAAATGAATCTTTTTTTAGTAGTGGTTAAAACCACCCCTATTCGGTGAATTTCTTGTAGTGATAATTAGTGAGCTCATATTCTCAATAAGGGTAAACAAAAGAGATATGTAAGCATAATCATGATAATTAGGTTATGATTACTTGATAATGAGAAAATAATATCATGCCCTACATATCGATGATCATATAAACGAAACGTGGAATAAAGATTGGTAGGTCATAATTCATGAATAATAAGGAAATAATGAACATAATACATTCCAGTATAATATAGGAATAAAACATAGAATTGTGGAAGACATATAAGAATATATTATGATTTCCATAGTAGCCAAGGAATCACTACCAAGACCATCTTGGTGGTATGGATCAACCCCCCATACCATCTTGGTAGTCATGTTTCACTCCTATGGCCATCTTAGTAGCATAAGTTCAATCCTTATACAATCTTGGTATTCATGGTGCACTCTCATTCCATCTTAGTAGTCAAGGTTCATTCCCAAGACCATGTTAGTATATATTATGAGATATAAATCTTTACCCAATGCATTGGAGGGATATATAGATCTCACCCATATCATAATGAAATCATACATACATCTTCCACATGATCATAAATAATCATATCATAACCCATGAAATTAAATGGGTGTTATAAGAATGTAATCATATCATAACTTTCATGAACCAAATCTGTTCAACCCTAAACTGGCCACCTGAGATAATCAGTGGCATGGACCGAAGGGTGTTCTGAATCCCCACGGGCTGGAAACTAGTGTTGGGCATAAACAAAGTAAGAAAAGGAAATGATTTATCCTAATAATAATAAAACTATACATCCAAAATAATAAATGCATCCAAATAGATATAATAATATTCAAATTGAACATCCTTTTATACAAGAATAAAAAAATACAACCAAACCATAAAATAAAACACAATCAAAAACATGAATAACCAATATATCCATGTGAACCTAAGGGTTACTCTCTGATACCAAGAACCATTATCACACACAATTATCAATACCAAGTTCAGACCTACACCACCAGATAAAAATTAAAAAGAACTATTGGTGTGAGTTTTAAAACTTAGTGGGATAGCATGATAATCTATTCTCAATGAACTTCCTTTAAAATAAAATAAACATCGTCTTCAAGTTTGAAATATGATATATATAAAAGTACACTTTTCAACACATTTTACTTGAAAAAAACTACGATCCACTACCTACTTCATTTCAGATTCATGCTCGTTACCATTAGTGATACATTAACATTTCAAGCATAATGTGATAATTTCTTTTTCAAATAGCATAAGAAAGTATAAAACACTTTTACTTGAGAAATTTTTTTTCACAAAACATTAAAAGAAAACTCATCACTTTCTAATAAAAACAAAACACATGAGAATACAATAATCATTACATAATAAGGGAAATGGAAATAAACACACATGTTAAACCAAGTATCTCATTCATCACTTCAAATAGCTATCTGTTAATAGACCTGGGTGGACTTAAGAGATCATGAATAATCCAAAACATACTAATAAGTGAGACCCATTTTTGGAAGCATGTCTCACATGATGAAATCAAAAATTCCCTAACACTCATAACCACCCTAACTTAGGACAGATCAAGGGGAACCCCCATATAAATAAACCCAATATATCGACCTACTATGGGCCACCAACTAGTGAATAATCTTGATAGTGAAAAAAATATTCTCATAAAATTATCTCATTATGTTAACATACGATTAACCATTTATTTAAAGGGGGTGATCCAACCAATTTAAAATTATCATCCAATAAATTGCATATATAATAATAAATTAAAAACAAGCCTCAGCCTAATCTACCCCAAGGATTGGTCTTATTCCATAGAACAATTTGAACTCAAGGAGTCCGTACTGAGGATCTCTATTTACTATAATGGATAATAAGGATTCCACAGTGAGGAAAAATCATCCATTAAATATGAACAAGAAATAAGAATCATCTAATAGAGGTTTTCATAAAAAAACACTTTTACTATTTTCAAAAAATTACCTAACAGACCTTTAAGCATTTTTCAAAAAACCAAAATTTACCAAAGATCTAAATCCACCTTTCAAAAAAGGGGTAAAGACACCATTTTCTCATTCTAAATAATTTAAAAAATCCTTTAAAACATTCACATCATACTTTCAACCCAAATAATTTTTTATAATGATTCCAATCAATCCATTATCTAGAAACACATGCCAAACCACATTGAAATCCAAATATACATTTCTTATAAAACCAAACCCACTTAGATAACCTATACGAGGAACCCAAAAATCATTTTTCATATTAAAAATATATTATCAATACTTAACCATGCTTTATATGTCACAAAAAACAAGAAAAATATAATTGGGCATTTCGTCGAACATTTTGTGTGCGATTTTTAGCAAAGAAATTCTATTTATCTCATAATAAGGCATAAAAACACTTTGTGCACCATGAAATTAATACATAGATCACAAAAACAAATTAGCGTATATGGAAGGTATGAAAAGCATGAAATGAAATATTATTAAATTATAATGTTATGTGCATGGGAAATCTACCAGGAATTCATGGAGCATCAACAACGCATTCCCGAAATCACCCCATGAGGGTTCTAAAAGCCATAATCGATGAAGAATAACCCTAAACACACAAAACACCCAACATAAATCTATGGAAACCAAAACCCAATGTTGAAATGACTATATAAGTACAGTAAATCATGGGAAAATGGAAGGAAGAGGGAGAGAGAGAAGAGAGGATAGGGTTACCAGAAATATCTAGCACCATCCTTTGAATAAATCCACTTTGAATCACCCTTGATGGATGTAGGAGGCACGAAAAATATGGGTGAGGCTTCATAGGGTCGAAAAACTTAGTGGCGAAAAATTGGGAGTTTTTTGTTAAAATTTAGAAAGTGGAAAACATGGAAAATCAGTTAATTTTAGATTCGAGCAAATCACATGGTTTGTCCACACAGTTTATTAAATTGTGAACCAACTATATGGTAGACACTACTTGTGAAAAGATAGAATGCATGTCCAAGCCACATGGTTTCACCTACCATGCATAAACCACGTGGTAGGTTCTTCCCAAACCTACCACCTACCACATGGGTACCTGGGTTTGAGCACAAGATTCACAAAACCATGCACCACTTGTGTGGTAGGTTCTTTCTGAGGCCTACACCTTCTACGCGTTTACCTAAGTTTAGACACATGGTATACCAAACCATGCACCAACTGTGAAAAGGGCACTTCTATTCACAAAATCCCATGTTTTCTTCAAAAACATCCAAACAAACAGAGGACCAACCTTGGGGTAAAATCTAGACAAATAAAAACATCAATATTTAACCCTCGGCACACCCAAAACTCAAGAGAAAGGATGAGATTCCCAATGAACCAAAACATAATATAGGAAATAAAAAACTGGGTGTGATAATATCCTATAGAAAAAATAGGTTTCATAATCATTTGATCATAAAAATAACCCATGAAAACAAGTGGGTTTCAAAATCATATAACTCGTGGAAGAGAAAATGGTATCCTAAGAATCATTCCATCAAAACATAAACCATTAAAGAAATAATATGGATATAACCCTTTAATAATTTCATATAAGGGTATGGGTAACATAAATAAATGTCATCTTATATGAAAAGTAACATGGAATGTTTTTTGAAAAAATTTCATGAGGAAAATATCCATTCTTCTTTAAAATATAAAATCTTTTTGAAAACCATTTTCTTGAAAATGTACTTTAAATATTATAAAGAATGTATTGAAAAAAAATTGGAAACCATATTCATTGAAAAAATATAAGGAGACCTTGAAAACTTTTTTAAAACCATTTTCCTTGAAAACATTTAAAACAATCTTTGAATACATTTTTAAAACACTTTTCTTAGAAAACATATTAAAGAATCCAAATACATTTTGTAAAACAAATTCCTTGAAAACATGTAAAATAAGATTTATTAAATTTTGAAAATGATTTTCCTTAAAAATTAATAAAATATTTTTGAAAATATTCTGTAAAAAAATTTACTTTAAAAGTTGTAAAAGAAGCTTGAAAACATTTTGAAATAAATAATTCCCTTAAAACTTATAAAATAATCTTAAAAACCTTTTGAAAAACCACTCTCTATGAATATTACATTGAACACTTATATGGATATTATGAATATTTTTTTAAAACCATTTATTTTAAAATTAAGTTTTTAAAAAAAATTTATAAATTAACCTTTTAAACGGGAAAATGGAGCTTCATGGAAATGATAGCAGGTAAATCTATACATGTCATACGAGGTAAGAATAACATGCCTTTTTTATGGTAAAAGGATAGAAAAAATAATTATTCAGAAAACAATAAGAAGATTCCCTTGAAAATATTTTTAAAATAAAAAATTAAAACCATTTCTTTTAATGCTTATATAATAATAATACAATATTCTTGAAAATCCTTTTTGAAAAAACTAGTTTTAAAGGAATGGAGATTTCTTACCAAAGAGACGGTAAAGTCCTGATTTCTTAAAAAAATCTTAAATATATTTAGTACCATAGAGTATAAAATTTTTAACAAAATTTGAATATATCATGAATAATTTGAGTAAATAAAATTCATGAATGTTCATGAGAGATGTATTATAATATTTCAACAAAGTAATTATAATCATAAACAATCTCTAAACGCGATGAGATTATTTCAATAAACTATTATCAATTAGTAAATTTGAACCATACTCCCCATGTAAGAAATTGAAATTAAAGGAAGCATAAAGTATCCTGAAAGGAAGGATATTAATGATATAATATTCCAAAGTAACTATGTAAACCTTATATAAAAATATATATTCATAATATAGCATGTGCCTCGAAAAAGGTAAATTGAGACAAAACTATCGTACTGATTTGGTAACTTTTGAAACATAAACCCCATGAAAGTAAGATCATATAATTGATATGTAATTACCCATAAATTTAATAATAGTAATCATATTATACATTCATGGGAAGTATATACCCAATTAAAAATGAAATTGTGGTGAACATGGCATGTATCTCAATGAAATAATATGTGAGATGAAATCCCCAAACATTGTGTCTTAAGTCTAATCGTACTCATTCAAACCACCTATAAAATAAATATAAATTTATTATACATATTTTATGGAACCATATTATTATATATAATACCATATATGGTTTTATTATGACCTTATATTACACACTTGTTAACAATTCAATGTTAAGGTTTCACTTTGAGTAATATCCATTTTGTTCTTCGCATGTGTCTTAATTTGTTATATATTTGGTCCTTATACTAATATCATGATTTTATAAGTTTACAAAATGATATAAATATCATTTATAATCATTTTATTTCTACTATAATAATTTATATAATATAGAAGTACGAAATGGAATACACCATTCATGGAGAAGCTAAGTTGTAAGTATGGATGAACATTGTTTCTGTTTTTATTTACATATTGAAAGAAAGAAGTTAAATGACATATGTGAATATATATTAATATATATTTCATTATTCTAGAAGAATTATTAAATAATATATATAATATAATTTTACTAAAACTATTATTAATACATTCTATGTAGTGTGTGAATGAATCACATCGCTTTGAGGAGGAGGTTGTCGATACCTCCACAAACGAAATTATCATATTTAAACCAAATGGAAAGTATAAATACATTTGTTAAAAATGGATTTATTATGATTAAATTCATAATAAATATCATATATAAAATAAATAAACATATTTTCTATCATAATTTCCACCATGAGATACGATAAAGGAAAAATGAACAATCATCACTTAATGGGGCAGTAGTTCTCCGTACACATAAACAGTATGTTCATTACCCATTAGATAGATGTGTGAGTAAGTGTAGGTTGAATACATAAACTAAAAAAATCTGAGTATATTTGGTATAATATTTTTTCATATAATAATGGAATAAAGAGAGTTCAGTTGGTGGAGAAAGAAAATAAAATAAAGGAGCTTGAGAGAAGACATTACCTCTTAATCGGGTAACTCCTTTTGGATTGTTCTAAAAGGCTTCCATGGATTTATTTCTGCACAAGTTGAGGATTTAAATATTAATTTAGGATGTTGGGAAGTTTATTGTGTAGATATTTTATGATTCAATTTGTTTTTATATGTGTGCAGAAGAGGGAGAGGTGGGGGCCTTTTATAATAGAGGAGGACCAGGACTTTAGTAATATTTTGGGAATGGGTAACCCAACCAACGTTTTTTATTGAAATTGGATCCAATGATGATAAAAAGTCTATAAAATAGATTATATGGTATAATTATGTCTATAAAATTTATTTTCTACACTTTTATATATCATTTTAGACCTTAAGTGTAAGGTTTAGTCCCTTATAAAGCTTAATTTACCCTTAATCACTGTAATTAATTTTAATCACATTCCTGAATATTGTTTCAAATAAAATTAGTTGAAATTATGAAACATTATAAATTATAAATATTCCAAATATGGAACCCATTTTTCTTAATTATAATAACATAATTTGGTGAAATTACTATAATATTAATCTCACAATCGGGTCGATAATGTAGGTTTTTAATGTAAAATCATTCAAAGTTTTGCTATGTTTTTATACCCAAGATCTAAGTAAGATTGATCTCAATGACCTAAATTGAAATAATTGATAAAAAAAATTAACTAAAATTTTATAAATTTAAAATAAAATAAATCCAGATAAATAAATTAGAAGAAAAAATAGTTTTGAACTAAAATTCAGTATTTTTCACTATTCATTAAAAAATAATACTTCACCAAAAAAATACAATCAATTTACCCTAACCTAATTAATATGTTCCTATTTTGATGATGAAGTTAATTTTTACATACTATTCTTATAAAAGTTCTAAAAATTGGATCTAAAATGGGTTCTCCATTGAAAGGTAGTAAAAATGCCTTAATAAAATATTGATTTTTAAGGATAAAATTGGGTTTGTTTTATCTTATGTCTATCAAATATATTGTATGAATATAAAAAATATTTGATTGAATATATAAAATTTATATTACATTAATATCACTCACTAATTATAGTTAATTTAATTTAATATGGTAAAACAGCTTTGTGGCCTTAAAAATAATAATATTTCCCTTCATATTAATTCCGTTTCATATTCATTTCTAATTAATTGGTAACCTATGAATTCTTCTAATATTTTTTTAAGACATATATTTTATTAAATTATTTAACATTATTAATTACAAAAAAATTAATATCTTTGTTATATGTTATTATATTATGTAATACCATTTTAATGACATAATATTGTTCGATAAAACCCAGTCTTTTGTGTTATGCAAGCCACCGAGGAAAGTTATCGTCATGTGTTACTCAAGATAACCTCGGTTTTATATGTATATAAAGATAAATTTTAAGTTGTTTGTAGTGAATGATTAACTTGGTATTGTTCATAATTCAAGACAAAAAAAATTATTTAAAATAAAATAAATTATCTTCACTGTTGTGTGAAATGAAAAATATCAAAATGGTTAAATTTAATCAAAAAATGTTCAAAAAATATAGGGGTGTTACAATCCTTCTCAAAGATCAAATGATTCAAGAACAAATCATGGATACCTACAGAGGTGGGATTATTTTTTCACTTAGTGATATCTTTCAAACTCATCAAATGGATTATATAAAGATTTGATTTAGTGGATCTTTGGTGTGAGGAATGTCAGATTTATAGCACGTTATTCAATTCATATTTGATATAGTTTTAATATTAACTTTATTTTAGATCCTTGTATATGGGTTTTTAATCAATTACTCTGGGTATGATAAATCTTATTAGAATTGTTTTAAATCTAATAGTGCTATTAAAGGATATATATTTATTAGTTTTTTGAAATATGTGATAAAATGAAGAATAGAATAAAAAATAGAGAATTTCTTATTTTATTGAAATAAAATTTTTTAAAAGTGTTTTCCCTTATGTAGTTGGGATATGTAAAGGTATTCAATATCATACCCTTATACAGTTTATATGTGTAAGGGAAACCAAGGCATTATACTTATGCATAGTGGTCAGTATTAGGGTCCCTATAACTTAAATTTTGATGATTTAAGGGATGTGTAAACATAGTTGAGTTTTTGAATGGTAACATAAAGGTAATTGGACACTTACCCTTACGTGAGAGGCTAGGTAAATATATAAGAGGTTTTCATAAGTCCATGAAAAGTTATGACTATGTCTCACCTTTAGATAGAAAATCTAGAAGGTGTACATAAGGGAAATCAAGGTTTTCTTAAAGCTGCAAAATGGTAAGACCTGACGTACCCTTATGCAGCATCTTCTACGTAAAGGTTATGCCCTTACATGAGTCTGTTACATAATGGTATATTTTTACTTACCCTTATGTAAATATTTCATGTAAAATTAAGAAATTTTTTAGCCATATGCAGTGCATGATATGTAAGGGTCATGGACATCTACCCTTACCAAGGACTCCAAAACCAGATTACCCTTACACATAGTTCCCACAAAAGAGTAAAGGGAGGATACCCTTTTTCAAGAATGGGTACCTACATAGTGGTAAACACAAATGTTTTTTAAAATTTGTATTTAAAATTTTAAGTGGTTTTAATTATTTATAAAATGATTATAAATCATTATAAATACTATTTTTGGAATATTTAATATATAAAGGGTTTATAAGTTAATTAATTTATAAAAAATTGTTAACCATTAATTAACTAATTTTTTTAAAAAAATTTACTTTTCCCAAATATTAAATTTGAATATTCCAGACACCTTTTGATAAATTATATGGAATAAATTATTATCTAGAAATAATAGTGCATATTTATAAATCATAAGAAATAATTTATAAAGGTATATAAATTATGAAAAAGGCCAAAATATAAATTATTTCATATCATTTATAGATATACACTATTATTTATATGTCATAATTTTTTCCATATAATTATGAAAAAGGATAAAATATAAATATTTATATTTAAATTTTGAATTTTTCATAATTAATTATTTTTAATTTTTCAAAATAAAAATGGGCCTTAATTTATATATTATTTAAAATACATTTAAAATGTTTTTAATGAATTATATGATAATGTTTTAAATAATATTATGTATATAAAATTTAGAGTATGTAAAATGTATACCTAAAAATAGGGTTGTAAGTAGTTTATAATTAATAAAATATCATATAGTAAAATTTTAAATTCCAAAAAATGATAAATATAAGAGTTCATATTGTAATGAATAAAAAAATAATATTCAAAAATATAGAATGTATTTTTATATTAATGGTGAAAATTATACAAGGGTTTATAATTAGATTTTATTTTTTAATTTTTCAAAAATATTTACCTCATGTTTAATATTTCAGTAATTAATTAATTTAAATTTTATTCCCTACTATATTAATTTTATGTAAATTCTTTAAAAATGTGAATATTTTGTATTATTAAATTTTAAATGATAAACTAGATCTAGGTTATAACCTTACATTATAGGATATAATTGACTCCAAAATTGATTTACATTTTTATATAGCTTAATATCAGTTGGAAATTGAAGTTTTGAACAAAAGTTTTTTTAATATAGTTTTTTTATGTTATGTTTTAGAGTTATAATGAATTTGATTCACTCTTGAGTAAAGTATCACTGGATATGGGGACTTGGGTTTAGACTACCTACCAACATGGAGGGTTATGCCTCGTCTAGGCTGGTGAAAGGGGTTGACTATTTATAACTCTGGGCTTAATCATGTGTATAACTCTATGAATTTACATGAAATTTTTATATAACTTATTCTTATGATGCATATTGATATGTTTTAATATGTTTGAATTCATTTTTTTGGTGAGTATCATAATGTTTTGGGTTTTGTAAACTGTTACACATCAATATAGTTTGAACATATTGATTTGGTGGAGGGATTAAGATTCCAAACTAAAAAAATATTAGTATAAAAACATAAAGGGAATAGCATGAGATAAGATAGTGGGATTAAAATCCACTTCAAATATTAAGTGATGGATTACTTCCAAAATGTAACTTGTTAAGACCTCGATTATCCAAATGGGAAAGTTATTCCATAGTTAGGTTCCCTTGGATTATCTTCTATAAAGAAAGAAAGGTTGAGTGAAACTGGATCATCCTTTTGTAGGTTATTCCATATCTAGGTTCCCCTAGATTTTCCTTTTTATCCTGTTATTGGTGCTTGTTTTGGGTAACACTTTTCGGGTGAACCTAATTGATTTAGGTTATTAGTGGAATAGAGTTGAGTATATCCATCAAATAGATTAGAAAAAGATTTGTCCGCTCAACTATATAAGATTATTATTTGATTTTATTGGGATGATTATATGACTAAATATCTATATTGTGAGAGAAAAATCATAGAAGGCTCATTGGTTAGTGAAATATGGATGTTATCCCCCTTATGGATATGCCAGTTTTTAAAAGGGGTCATCATTTTAGTGAGATATCATTTAATAAAATTCCTTATTGAATGGTTAATAATACATGATACTCATATAATAAAAGATTATTTTTTAAATAATATCATCATAATAGTAAAGATAACTTTGTGATCAATCCCTATTATTAAGAATTTTAATATAATCTACTCCTTATAATGGTAACTTAAGAAACATTCTACAGAAATATTGGATCTATGAAAAAAATTTAATGAAAATTCTATATGTCAGAATAGTTCCTTATTTAATAAAAAAGTGATGAAATTTTTCAAAAAGTAAATCTAGATAGTTATGGAATCATAGATTCATTGATTCAATCATTCAATAGATAAAAATATATTTTTACAGTCGGGTTTTTTATTGATTTTCCATATATGGATATTTTATGACAAAAATGATTAAATTCAAAAACAAATTACTTGATATTCTTAATATACTGATAATGGATGAACTGGGTATATTATTTATGGATTATAGTACAATATAAATAGTGAAAATGGGTAAAAGGTCATACTAAAATAAGAAAATATAGTTGAAAAGTTCAACAATGTATCTTCAAGAATCCAATCAAGGTCATTGAAACCTAGTTTTATAAGGAAGGATTATTAATTATTCATTATGATCGGATTATCCAAGATATACCTAAAAGAGTTTTTGAAACTATATGAAATTTTGATTTCATTTATTATTGTTATATAAATTAATTATTTAAATTTTAATGGTATGTGATATTGAATGTATATTTTACACATTTTTGAAAATATAAAAGAGTTCAAAATAAAAGGAAGAATTGAATGAGATTTTATTTATATTCATGATATGAATTAAATAATTTTTACATCAAGGATTTGAATGTAAATTATTTTATAAATATTAAATTAATCTATGTAAAATATGTGTATCATAATCTCATTTATCTTATGTGATAAGAGAGGTTTTTTATTACAAAGATTTTTTCTGATCTAGTATGAGATGATTAATTCTGTAAACATAATTTATGATTCATAAATTTATATAAAATATTTTTAGAAGAAGATGTGTATAATTTTTTTTATCAATGATAAAAAAATTTATCCAAATGTTTATTAAAATATGAGGGAATGTCTTACTACCACCCAATGGTGTTATTTTTTACTAAATTCTTCTTTTCAAATAAAAATGTTCCAAACACATAGAATACCATATATGAAATAGTTTATTTGTTAAATATTCCTATTGAACTAAAATAAATTTTATTTTCTACCACATAATGGTTTGTATTTATTATAAATATATTATGAAAAGAATATAATTTTTACAAGACTAGTGGGATTATATTTGGACTCATAGGATTTAAATGTTAACAAATAAAATATTATACCAATATATCTTGAAAACAGATTTCACTTAATATCCTAAGAGAGTTTGGATGTATTGGTAATTAATAATGTAAGTTGTTATATTATTTCAAGGAAACAATTGGTGGAATAGTGGTTGAAATATTATGATATTCTTCTAATTATACAGTAGTAGTTGACATCATAATATTTGAAAATATGAAGTTAATATTGTGAATGTGTTCATGAAGTTGAATGGTTAGGAATATGATTCCCAAGTCTCAACATTTTTCAAACTAGATTAATTCATTCATATTTCTCAATAAATAGTTTAGTTGTATCGTTTTATTATATGTACACATAGATATGTGATGCGGATTATATATTATGTAACGTGTTAACAAAACACAGAAAGTGTAGCGTACAATTGGATGATCTTGTAGTTTAACATATCTGATATGATAAAATGGTTATTATGTTAAGTTTAATAAATATTCATAAAGAGTTTAGTAATATTAAAATGTATCATATTAATTGAAACCACTATTTAATCATTATTTCATGTTGTCTACATAAATTTATACATATTTATACATTTCATGAAGTATAATGATAACTTTCTCTCAATGTAGAATTTGAGTTTATCCTAACTGATGTTCTTCATAGAATATTATTGGTTATTATAAAGGATCAGGTTATAATGGGTAGGATTCTTGTATAGAGATATATAAAATATTCATGAGGTATAAAATAAAGAATAAAATTATGTGTGTTCACTAGATGACCCACTAAGTATACCACATATAGATACAAACAGATATCTATATTATAAATTGAGGTGTATGGATCATATTTGAGTCCCTGCTACCTCATGTTTAAAATATATATATAGCTAGAGAACCTTCATAGTTTTTTACTCAACTTACGTAGGTCTACATATTGACTGAGATAATATATGGTGGTTGGGTATATTTTTTATCTTTTCATCGGTTGGAGCATATCCCAGGAGATCCTTTTCCTACCATATAATGATTATGATGTCTGGGAATTAATTTAGATAGATGGTGGGAGTTTTCATCCATGAATATATATTATACATCTATTTGGATAATCTACATGTGATGTTCTTATCCATATAGATGAAAGACAAGATGTATTTATCGATAAGATTCATTTACACTCGTAAAATCATAAATATATGAGTTGATTATATGGGATTGACATGTTATATGTCTCATGGATACTAAATGTATTAGATAAAAGGAATATCTGTGAATTCATGTTATCATATGATGCATACTGGAGGATTGATCTAGAGATTCATATTTTCTGTCAATGTTGTAAAGTACCATGGGGTTGCACATTGTGGTTGACTAAATGGGGATTGATTTCAGCTTAGAGAGATACTCTAAAAGAGTTTCAGAGTAGATACAAAGGTGTTTTGGATGGGTTTTCACGTGGTATTTCATTCGATGTGATACAAGGTAAAGTTAATGATATCTTCCCAAAATTTATTTATAAGATATAAAAAAGAATTTTTTTTACTATGGTTTTAGAAGCTATTGTTTATGTTACAGAATTAGGTGAAATTTCACAATGTCTATTGGGTTTTTTACAAGTGGGAGACTAAATGAGATATTCCCTAATGCCATGAATATTTATATCTTTTTTCTTACAGACTTTCATTTTCATGAATTATGGTTATTTAATTTAATTAACTACGATAAGAGTTATTGTTTAGTAGTTTGACCATTCAAATGACTATCATTTATTTTAGCATTTAATTTGATGAAAAATTTGGGAGTAAATTCATATGATATATTCATTTCATCCATGGAATTTATTCCTATGTTTTAATGCATGAATAAATGAGAGGATAATCAATGAGTGTCATTAATTTCTTATTTAACTTCTTTCGGGTGATTTTATTGCATATAAAATTCATTTTTTTTCTTGGATAAATCTCCTTGAACTCATTTATATCTTTCATCTTCCACCATTGTGTATGTGGTATTAGCATACTATGGATGTTGGTAGATCCTACTTGAATGGAGAATGTTTTAGTCCTATAACATGGATACCTATGGAGGTGAGATAATTTTTTCAATATTGTTCTTTATCTCAAAATCATAAGGCAAATGAGATCAATATTTGACGAATTTTACAATTTTTGAGGGGTACTCCTTATTTACAACGTGTTCATAATTTCAGCTTTTAGGCATGTTTCATATTTTCTTTCATAAATATCTTTATTAAATGGTTTTAATAACTTCTTCATGGTATAATAAATTTTATTAGACACATTTAAAACCTAATAATTATATATTTTCCTTTAATTTTTATCTCCTTGGTACTTAATACAATCTAGAAATTGTTTTGTAGTAAAATTTGACCTTATTTACTCTATTGTCAATGATGTTTTCCTTCCATGTACATGTTTCATAGAAAAATTTTAAAAATGTTTTTTTCTAGGATAACATGATTATTTAATGTCACTTTCTTCATATTTGACTTAATTTTAAAATATATAAAATAAATATTATGATCTTTTTCTAGATGATGTTCTTTTAACTTTTTACCAAATGTGTGAAGGAAATATTTGTTTTATTGTATATGGGATGAACAGTTTTTTCCATCATTATAAATATTATTTTAATTTAATATTCCTTTAAAATACTATATTTTTACTTTCAATGAAGTATATTTTCTCAATATTTTATAAATTTTTCTAAAAAAAATATCAAAAGAAAATCAAATTATTCTCATATTTTTAAAGAAAGACATGAATGTTCTTTTAAAGGTTTTTTCATCAATTTCAACATCCTTTTATGATTCTTATAAATTTATAGTTATATAATATAATTTTATCATTAACCTTATATCTAAGGAAGGATTAAGATTATGTAGTTCTAGTTTTTAACTCGGGAAAATATTAACATTTTGAATGTAGGTTTTTCAATAAAAATATTTATGTTTATTATGTATCGAATTATTATTCATTTCATTCATATAATGAATACATCAGACTTTGTATGTAATTTTCTAGCCCTTTATAGCTTCTTGATGCATAGGTAGGTCTCATGATACAAACTATTTTGGGTATTTGTACCAGTCCTTACCTATTTATGTATGATGTCCTTGCATAAGGCTATAATGTTAAGATTATGGTGTCCGACATTATGTATTCTATATTTATGAAATAGGTTATTATTATACATGGTATTACTCATGTGATTATTCACGTAGTTATGTAATATATTAATATATTATAATTTTATGATATTATTTATATATAATATTTGATTATTACTTTTCTCTTCCCTAATATTCATGATTTATTTATTCTATAATAGATTTTGTTGTATGATTTCCCTTACTTAGCATATTATATCACCCATTACTATGTTTTCCTTTATTATGGATGACAATAAAGTATCCATGAATGAATTTAGGTATATAATATAATAAATAATAATGTTATCATGATTATTTAGGGTTTTATTTCATGTTTTCAAATATAATGTTTGAATCATGTAAGTGTTTTTCCTATAAAGACTACTAAACTTTTCAATCCATAGGGTTACAATATCATATATCTTGTGCAAAAGTAGTAATATAACCACCAAATCTAGGTAATTATATTAAGGGTTTTACAATTTCTTACTATATTGGAACTTCGATAACTCTAAACTTCTCTCTCATCTCCTTCAGCACTACCTTTTCCTCTTTCACTCTTAGTTGTTTTTTAGGACCTTAGCCTAGCCTGTTTACCTGTGTTTTTTCACCTCCTAAGGTTCATATATGGGGATCATCCCTTCTAGAAGCTTTAATTTTATTTTTTCATTTTTCATTAGGTACTGGGGTTATCCCCCCATGTAATTTGTTGATGATTTTTGAAAATGATGCTCACAGTTGAGGGCCTCATCTATTATCTACCACATTTCTTCCTGTCTGGCCTAATTTAATTAACCTTGTATTTGGTATGAGGAAATAGAATTTATGGTGGTTTGGGACTTTTTTGGTCGATTCATTTGGTGTCATTCTATAGAGTGTGACCCATGTCAGCATCGAATCCTCTATCAGTGGATTGGTGGTGTCTCATGTTTTTCAATTATTCTCAGGTCTCCCTGGCTAGTCATGTTCACCTATGTAACTCTATACCTATTAACATAAAACCTAAACCACTATAAAAAAATTCTATATTAGGTCTAGTGTGATGGTTATTAGGGTGTTTTTGGACAGTGATGGTGTATGGGATAGTAGAATATCCATTGAATTTGAAAGATAGCAATATCTCATTCCTTAGTGAGGCCTTAGTTTGGTCTTCTGAATTTTGATAAAGCACTATTCAAAATTCATATTTTTTCATTTTTCCTATAGTAATGTAATATTTTCCTCCAATAACATGGTTTTATTCAAATTTTTAGGTGTCATGAAATTAGTAATATACTTTTAGGGTTGTTTCTTAGAATAGAAGGATATTATTCTTTATTGAAGAAGGTGAAGCATTAACGATGCAATGTTGGCCTTTGATAGAGAAAAAAATGGGTGATGGAATAACTGTTTAGATATTAAATTTTAGCTAATTTACATCTAACATGTGTTTCACATTTTTTGTTTCATGTTTGGTATTGGCTGAGATGCTTTTTGTTTTCACAGTGGATGTTTTATAGAATGATTCCTCTATTGTGGCTTCTATGTTCAGTGAAGTTGTACTCAACAATGAGTAGCCATATTTCTTGGAAGTTCATTGATTATGATGTTATAGTTTATGATCATGGTTGTGGTTGTTTTTTTTTATTTTCTATTGATGTTTTAGAGGGTTTTATTAATGACAGTTTCTCTCATTTTTTCAGTGGTTGTTTTGGTTTTTAATAAGGGTCAATGATAGTTGAGGTTGGTGATTCTCTGTGAATTTATGGTTCTTCATTGGGAAATTTTTCAAATGATTAATACTAATGGACTAATTTATTGTAAAATTTTTTATTATATTATTACTAATGACCTCACCATCAACTTATCATGGGGATCGATGAGGCATTTGGTTTGATGTAGCTAGCATGATAGAGTTTTGTTTCAAGTATGAATTTTTTTGTGTGTATTGTGGGTAGAATAAAGTTGATCTCTAGAGTTGCAAGGTTAACCCACTCATTGAAACCTAGGATAGGATTATGTGTTTTATATATTTCCTGGTGTTTTAAATTAGTTATTTCATGTATGGAATCTCACTCAACCTTATCAAAGGGTTTACTAAAAAATCAAAAAAAATATATGGAGAGACATTATTATGAATCATCTACCAATCATGAAAAGAAAAGGCATGATATATTCACAAGTATTAATAAATATATATTAATTTTGAGACATTAATATCAATTTCATGATAATCAAAAATCTAAAATACCCTAATGATCACCACCAATCATGTTTCTATATTCTTTCTTCATTCATCTCTCCTTAATCTTTAAAAACATGAATATTACCAAGGTCTTTTCCCTTGAGATAATAGATAAAATAGAAATAATTATTCCTTATGAAAAAATGAATCAAAATTAAGGTCAATACACTATCCCCCCCATATTAATTTCATATCAAGACACCCATAATTTCAACCTTTTATTTTCACTTTATCTCTCTTTCAACATTTCACTAATTCAAACCCCATATCAGATCCATTGATAAGGAATGAGTTATACAATAAAATAACCAAACATCCTATAATATTTTATTTCATCACCACTAAAAAATATCTCCCAATACCAACCTTTTTAATTTTATAAATATAATAAATTAAAAATGAATTACTTAATTAATTAATTATTTAATTAATTAATTTAATATCACCATCACTTGATATTTACAAAAAATTCCAACAATCTCATAAAATTACTAGATGTTTATCCAAATATAAACATCATGTCTTAAACCTAACAATACACTCATTATTTCATTCTATGATTGGAAAAATTTATGTTTTACCTTCTATAGATGAAGTGCTCAAATTCTCTCAAACATTAAATTTTTAAGTCTATATATTCTATAAAATAAAAATGGGAATTTTCCTTTTTCAAGTTCAGAAGAGATAGGAAGATCATATTTTCTTGTTTATCGTGATGTTATAGGTATAATAATAAAAAACAATTACATAAGTTCTAGACAAAAATTAACCATAAAATTAAAACAGTATTTTTCATTGATTAAAAACATAAACCAACATTTTCTCGATTAAAATTTCAATGTTATAGCATTAAAAATAAAAAAATCCAATACCAAATCCAATACCCCCTCTAATTAAATAATAATAAAAATAATCTCCATTTTCCTTTTCATTTTTATACAAAGTGTCTCCATGACTATTAAAATCTAACCTCTGGAAGATTTTGATGTTCAAAAATTATCATTTAAGGATTATATTTATTTTTTAATAGTGAAATAAGCATAAATTAGTCAAAAAAGAATAAATGGATTTGATTTGTTATAAAAAAATTAATAAAATGATCCACTAGTTATGTGTTACTTGTAAAAATTATTTTTTTATAAATGTAATGTTAGAGGATCTCAAAATTCATCAAAATGTATTTTAAATATTAATATTCTTTTTTAATTATGATTCAAAACCATTATATAAGATCATTTTATTATCAAAATTTATGATAATAGTGAATTATTAATTTGTTTCTTTTATTATAATTATATTAATAATATAATTATAATTTAATAAAGTTTTTTTACTGGTCAAACACTTTTTTATCATTGAGATATAAGTATCTTGGGAATCCCACATTGGAAATGTTGGTAGAACTCCCAATTATCCTTCCTTATAAAAAGGTTCTTTTGGAATTAGTTGTTTTCATAAAAATATATATATATGTATGTATACCAAAATAAATTTAAACTATTTTAAAAATTAATATTTTTATTATAATTTTTTGTTATATATATAGATTAGGTAGAAATAAAAGAAAAAAAATAAAAATAAAATAAAATAAAATATTTTAAAAATGGACTAATTATTTTATTAATCATAATGATTGGATTTAAAAATTTTGAAATTCAAATAGGTTTCCTCCACCAAGAGTTGTCTCATTTTAGTTAAACCAATATGTTCCTTAAAAAATGGTGTGATTGCATCAGTCAGAATCACACCAGTTTTGATCTATAAATAAAGGGTTGTCAAGTATGGATAGATTATCACTTCAATCCAAAATTATATAGATAAAAATTTCCCATTATTAGTGTTTTAGGGATATCATATTTTGGTTACGATCATCCACGAAATCTTGGTGATATCCTTGAAGGAAACTTCCACCTTGAAAACTACTCTAACAATTGGGGATGGATAAAACCCTTTTGGATAGTGAATTAAATTCACCCATGGTGATTCAATATTTCTTCTCTGTCTAAAAACATATTTTAAAAAAATAAAAAGGGTTTTAACAATGAAAAAACCTATAATATGTATTCTTTATCACATAAAGTAATGAGCCAATACATGTTCAAAATTAAAAATTTCGATGGTCACAAGTTCTCCTAGTGTTAGGACAAGATGAATTTTATTATTATGGCCTTGAATATATTTTACATCCTAAAAGGAACTTTACTATCATTCTTGATGGGCCTTCTCCAAATATCACTGATACACTAATTGATGTATCTTAAGTCAAGAACATTTAGGTAATGATGAGGAAATGTGAAGATGATCATTTTTAGGACATATTCTCAAAAAATAATCAAATCATCTTTATGCTTTTTTTTCAAAATGAATACTTCTCGAGAGATATGGGATTAACTTACGTTCAAGAAAAAATTAAACAAATAAGGTACCAAAATATTTCTTATTACAAAGTTTATTAACTTAAAACAGGTTGATAGAAATATAGTGTTTGAGTAAGTTCTTCATCTCAAAGTTATTTTAATAAAACCTTTTTCCATTAAGATAAAAATACTAGAAACCTTCAATGATGGTGAAATTATTGCTAAATTGACACCTATATTGAAATAATACGGTAAATCTCTCAATAAAATGGTTAAGGTTATTTATATAGAAAATTTTGACAATCCTCTTCACACTAAATAAAAATCCATAATGAGATATGTGGGTATATATTTTCAATTTGATACCAAAATTAATATAGTTGAGGGGAATGAAAAAAACATTATCTTACATATCAATAAGAAAATTAAAAAATCAATATGAAGGTAAATTCTTCCAAGAATAAAGTAGAATGCTTTTTCTATGTAAAACTTGGTCATTTTTCAATGGAATGTCTCTATAAAAATAAATATGATAAACCCAGTGAAAATATGATGATAGAAGATAATCTAGTTTAAATGATATCTGAATTAAATATGAAGTCAATGAAGATAGATGATTTATTGATTCATGATCAATGATTCATGTGTACAAGGATAATTCCAGGTTAAAAACATTTGATTATTGTACCATCATGAATTAATTTCACATAAGAAATAATGCATTCATCAATATCAGTAGACAAGGAATCATGGAAATAGTCTTTACATTTGGGAAGAATTTGACTCTTCATAGTGTGTTGTATGTTCCTAAAATTTGAAATTATTTAGTCTCTATTGATCTTTGGTGTAACAAGGGATTTAATGTTTACTTCAAATCTGAAAAAGTTATAGTGTTTAAGGGAGGCATGTTTATAGGCAAGGGGTACTCAAATATTGGAATATAACAATTGTGCATTAAATAAAATGATTAAATATTATGATTACTTTATTAAGTACATAAATTTATGAAATTATTGTTTACCACATGTTAATTATATTTCATTAAAAGAAATTAATAATTTTACCTTAATAAAATTGGTAATTAATTTAATAAATAAGAAAAATGCATAGAATTTAAAATAGTTAGGAAACCTTTTCAAATTGTTGAAAGAAATAATAATATATTAGAATTAGTATATTATGATACTTTTGAATTAAATGGTATATTAATTTATGGAAGAAAATGGTATATTATTTCTTTTTTATGACTACAGAAGATACATATAAATATATATATATATTCTTAGAATGTAGGATAAATCCTCTAATATGTTTAGAAAGAATAAATTTAAAGTTTAAAACCAATTAAAAAAAGATTAAACTATTATGCTCAAATTGTGGTCATGAATAATTTTTGAATGAGATTAATGAGTTTTGTAAACAAAATGGTATAATTCAAAAAATCCCTTTTCCTTACATGCCTCCGAAAAATGGCTAAGTTGAAAAGAAAAAAACATACTTTACTAGAAATAGTAAATTTCATGATTAATAAATATAAGTTACCATTAAATTTATGGGGGGAATATTTGTTGGATTCATTTCATATTGATAATAACATTTCCTATAAGAAATCTAAGTTGCCCCATTATGAGATTTGTAATGTTAGAAAACCTAATTATTTATATTTTAATGTTTGGGGGTGTTGATCTTACTATAGAGTTCCTGATCCTAACAGAACTAAGATTCATACTCAAGAAATTTAAGGTTTTTTGGATATGTAGAAAATATAAAAGAATATAGAATTATGGATATAAAATCTAATGTAATTATTAAATCAAGGGATGTATATATTTTTTAAAATAAATTTTATAATGATGATTTGTAGGAGGTTATTCCTTATACCCTAATCTCTTTTACTCCATCTAGATCAAATACAATAGTAGAGAATATTGATTATTCTCAAGTTAAACCTAAATGCAGTACAAAACTTAGAAAGGATAAACATATACATCAAGATTTTATTACCCCTGATTCCATAGTTTTCTTTATTGAGAGAGATTAAAATAATCATCTTCTGAATAACTACTATATGGTATTGACTATAGAAGATGACATAAATACATATAAAAAAGCTATGAAATTTAGATATGGTGCTTACAAGAAATAATCAACTAATGATTAAATGGGTTCCTTTATGGGGAATAATACTTAGGTCATTAATGATTTACTAAGAGTTTCAAAAACCTATTGGTTATAACTATTATTTTAGAAAGAAAAAAGTTCGATTTTAATGGAAACATTCCACATTTTAAAACTATATTAGTTTCCAAAGGTTTCAAAGAAGAAAAAGGTATTGATTATTTTGATACTTATACACCTATATCACAAATTAATTAAAGAGTATTTTAATTGATTTATCTTCAATTAATCATTTTTATGTCAATAAAATCGATATTAAAACTACATTTTTAAATGGAATCTTTAATGAAGAGATTTACAAGGAACAACTAAAAGGGTTTTTCTTACAAGGAAATGAAAATAAATCATTTAAACTATTTAGATATCTTTATTTCATTAAATAATCTCTAAATAAATGGAATTAAAATTTTGATTATATTATTTTATATAATTTATTTACTCATTACAATGTTAATAAATGTGTTTATTCAGCATTTAAAAATAAATATAGAGTTATTGTGAGTTTATATGTGGATGATATGTTAATTTTTGGAACAAATATTATTATTCTAAATGAGAAAAAGAATTAATTATCATCTATGATTAAAATGAAGGATCTTGTAATAGTTGACACTATTCTATGTATCAATGTTCAAAAATGTTTTAGGGTTATTCTTACATTCTACTTCTTTACATAAGAAATGTTAAATAAATGTGATCATATTGGTTTCGAGGATTATAATACACTATTTGATTTTAGTGTTAAAAAATTTGTGAATAAAGGAATATATATTGCAAAACTTTAGTATTCTAGTACAGTTGGTTCATTAATGTATGAAATACATTGAACTGGGTCTGATATTTCATTTTTGGTATGTAAAATGAGTAGATATACTAGTAATCCTTATGTGGATCATTGGATATGTATAATGAGGATATTTTGATACTTAATAAGGTTGAAATATTTAAGTCTATACTATAAAGATTATCCAATTATATTAGAAAGATACACTTACATGAGTTGTATTTCTAGTAATTGTGATAATAAATCAACATCTATTTGGTTGTTTAATATTGTTGGTTGTGTTATTTATTTGGTGAGAAAGAAATAGAAATGTATTTCAGAATTTGACCATGGAGTTAGAGTTTAGTGTCTTAGTATTATGTGTAAATGAAGATTAATATATTATGAGTTTACTATTGGATATTATATTTTTACCTAGTCTGATGCCTCCTATCTCTATCAGTTATGATAGTAAGGAAAATTTATTAGGGGAATATAGTTTCATGTATAATATAATGATTAGACATAAAAATTTGAGACAAAATTATGTGAGACAATAATCACAAGATGGTACCATAACAATTGTCTATATGAGATCATGAAAAAACTTGTGGATCCATTTACATAATCTTTACCAATTGATATCATTTGTACAACTAATAAGGATATGGTGTTAAAAATCATAGAATAAACCATTTCTATAATGGAAACCCAACAATTTCTTTAGGTATATCCAAAAAATAGTGATTAATGTGAAAAAAAAAATTATGAATATGATTGTTGATAGTTGAAATTTTTAACGTTGACTACATGGAATCAATATCATCTATTATGACCAGAGGATGAGTTATAAAATCTTAAAAATATATTAAGACTCTATTATTTAAGTGTTATAATAACAAAATGACATTGTAATATTTTTCCTATGTGAATTTAGAAGTGGTTTTTCTTCTTATAAGAGTTTATGCATTTACTCCTTATAGATTTCCTAAAAAATATATTAGAATATGGCCAAAAAAATGCTACAAAATGAGATATTGGATGGAAATATCATTGTATATATGAAATCTCCAGTTTATATTAAATATTAAAATGTTTAATGTTTTGAAAACACTTAAATATGATAATACTTTGAGATATTTACACAAAGAAATAGTTTAAATCAAAAGATACCTTTATTATGTATAATTATTCACTTCTGATCGGGAAAGTTACTATTTATGAATAAAAGTGGGGGGGTTTATAATTTTATTCATAAAATAATAACAATATAATTAAATTTTTTTGATTCCTTAAACACTTTTTCCTTATATTGGTTATGTGGATATATTTTTGGAATCCCACATTAGAAATGTGTATGGAATTACCAAACATTCTCCTATATAAAAAGGGGCTTTGGGAATTTGGTTTGTTCATAAAAAAATATATATTTGAAAAGGTATTTTAAAAATATATATTTTTAGTAGAATGTTTTTTCTATATGTATATATATATATATTATATATAAAAAAACAAGAAATAAAAAATGCAATATTTTCAAAAATGGCTAATAATTGTATTATTCGTAATGGTTGGATTTTGAATTTTCAAAATTCGAACTGGTTCCCTCCATCAAGAGTTGTCTCATTTCGGTCGAACTAATTTTTTCTTTGACCAAAATGGTAAGATTAAATTGGTTTTAATCACTATAATTTTGATCTATAAATAAAGGGATGGTGAGTATGGCTTGATTATCCCTTCAATCTGAAATTTTCCGGATAAAATTTTCCCAACATAAGTGTTGTGGGAAAATTAGATTTTACTGACCATCATCCCCAAAATATTGATGAAAGCCTTAGGTAAAACTTCCACTAAGAACCTTACACCAACAAGTGGTGGTGTATCAAACTCTTTTGGATAGTGAATTAAATTCATTCTTTGATATTTGATCAATCTTCTCAGTCTGCCTACTTATTCTCCAATAGTTTATAAGATCCAATGACATTAGAATTCAGTGTTTGAGGTTTCTAGAATTATTAAAAGCATAGTTTAAGATTAAAAATATCTTTTAAAGTATAAACGATCATAAAAAGATAAAATAGGGAAAATAAACTCAATTTATTTTAAAAAATTGTAATTTATTGCATTAATTTTTTACCTATAATAAATAATCACATGTGAATATGACAGATAATGTGCTTAAAATTATTGAAAATAATTTTTATGAATTGAATATATTTTAAATTTGAAATTTGAATAAAAAAATGTGTCATTGAGAATTTTTTTTCATGAAAATTTAGAAAAAAAAATTGAATTATTTATGACTTATATGAATAAAAAATGTACGAATATGAAACTTAATGGGATTAGAATTATCAACAATACCTTTCAAAAATATTATTCTTTCTAATTGTAAATCAATAAAAAAGGAAATAACATCTGATGACAAAAATTAGGATTCTATTCCAACATAGGACCTCTGTAATTGTTTTCATAGATCTATTTATAACTTTGGAGGTCTTCTATTGGAATAAATTCCAAATTTTGATCCTCGAATTTCAGTCCCGTAAAAATGAAAAAATGATATTATTTTATTTTTAAATTACAAGTTAATTAAAAAATAGTTATTTTTTATTTCAAGGAACAAACTACACACAATTATAACATCCGAGGTGGTTAAATAGTCTTCTTGTTTTTAAAAAACATAAAAAAAAACAAAATCCATTTTTATTTTATTAAAAACTATAGATTTTTTTATCTACTCGAAGAAAACATTTTACAAAAGGGATTCATCAAGCATGGAACTCAAAACCATAAAATATAAAAGAGAGCTATGCTTTTCTGTTTAGTAAGTAATAGGAAGGATGATGTTTCTTGTTCTTTATGATATTATATGTTTATGAACACAAAAAAATGTTATTTTTAAGAAATAAAAAAGATCTAGAACATTTCAATATCTTATTACCAACCAAACCATTAAATAATTTTTGTATAAGAACTAGTTTCCCAGTGAATCAGAAATATTTAAACCTAATTTATGAGAATAAATTAACTAATTAGGGGAACATTTCAATAGAATGGCATCATGAGTAACAAATTATAGTTCACTAAAAAAAATTACATCTTATATTTATGCACAAAAACACAAACCAGGTATTTCTAAATAAATGATTCACTATCATAGTACCACAAACTATATAAAATCCATCTCTAGATCCCAGACCCCCACTAGTCTAATATAAATCAAATCCAGCTTCATCTTCCCCATTATTCTCATTTCAACTGTCTTTATGACTATCCATCCAAATTTAAATTTTTATTATTAAGCCATTTTGAGGGAAAATGGGAAACCGTAGTTCATAGACAAGACCACTACATGCTAAAAGAGCTCACAAAATTATTAAACATGAGACTTATATTACTCGAATTATCTTCCCTATAAATTTTCCATTTCAGCGGACTAACCTGTGTTTCTGGGTCCTCTCTAATAAGATCTTCAAGGTTGGTGAGAATCCTCTCCATTTTCTGGATGAATTCCTCTAAGTTTATTATGATCTGATAGAAGCCATGGGCCAGTATTCTTTCTTGTTTATCTATCCACAGCTCTTTCTCCTCGTTGGCATCAACTTGCAACCTTCTTTCATTAATTCTTTTTATCTCCTCTTAAGAGACATTGGGATGTACATATTTTTCTAACATTTATTCCTTGGAGTGCATAATCAAATTCAAACACTCCATAAGATCTTCCCTTTCCCCCTTCATTAAGAATTTTCTTCCATTGTTCTTGTCCTTCTTGTCCGACCTTTTCTACATCGGCTTTGGAAAATGGGATTAATCCTTGCATCCCTTTGGTTTTTTCCCTTGAACCACTATAAATTTCCTTGAATCTTGAAATCCTTTTTCCCCTTCTTCCTTCAAGGGCTATGAGGCCCTTTCCCTTGAAAGCAGTCCATGCTATCCACCAAGAGTTGACTGTAGCTGCCATCTCCTGAAGATTCTTCCTATTGAGTCAAGGGGGCTCTTGAACCTCCAATCCCTCAAATTGGTTCCCTATCTTAATCCTAGAACCTTCTTTGATGCCTCTCTACTTTTCCGGAGATTCCCCCTTTCCTTCTTTATGCTCTCATCCATTCTTCTTTCCCATATTCACGGTCTTTAACTGAGGTGTCGGGTTGTCACCGAGTGTGTTGGGGTCTAAGGTCCCCAATACAATCACTCTATTAGGCATATATTTTCCACTTTGAGTCTCTGATTTAACTAGAAAGGCAGTCTCCTGCACCATGTCATAACTAGTGTGTTGTTCATATTCATGCCCCATGAACTTCAGATTCTTGTTAGTGTCTTTCCACCCATGACCACGGGTGCCACCGGTATCAAAGGCATCACCAACAATTCAATCCCTCACACTGTTTGAATCTGGTATATCCAATTCCTTCACTTGTGTTCCACCTCCCTACATAGCCTCATTTCCACCCTCCTGTATGGGATTAATTCCCAAATCCTCTTTGAGGTGGGAAAAACATATGATAAATCCACTAAAAATAAGGATCTTAATTCTCAAAGGAATCCTCTCAGACATGTTGTTTCATGATAAATCCAAAAATCCAAGATCATTAGTCTCTGAATGAGTAGCATGAAAATCAACAATAAGATGGTTTAGAGAAAAACCCAAATATTCTAGAAATTTAACCTCGCCAATCTTGGTTGAGATTGAACCAATTTGGTCATTCCTTGATAGATTTAAGGAGAACAATTCTACAATTCTCTTGATTCCACTAGGAATCTAACCAGAGAAATTGTTACTATAAAAATCAATGGTATTAATAACTCCCATAGTAATTTTATAATCAATCCCCTTCACCTTCCACGCTATGAAGTGTGTGTCCCTATATGGAGAATTATAGTACACAAGGGGACTATAAAGCTCGATGAAATTAGAATTCAAGTTCTCTTTTTTAACCGACGTGGTAGAATTGTATATATTCATTTCAATATACACACTGATAATTTTTTCTAAGAGAAGTCTTACAATTGAATAGATTATTGGTGACACAATTTCAATGGAATGACCCCATGAAATTTAATAGATCTAAGGGAGAGAAATGTTAGATCCAATAAGTTATCTCCCATCCAAGTGTATATTGCACCCGAAAAGTGGTTATGTCCTAGATCAAGGATAGCTTAGTCTTTAGAGATAGAAAATACTGATGGAAAATACCTGGAAATTTTTTTTGTTAAAAATACAAGCTTCTGATACCATATATGATTCTCATTCATTTTATAGTCCCATTCAACTTATTATGATTCAGTCAGAGTATCAATAAATTTCTTAAACGTTTCAAATATATGGGAATATCTCATAAAACAGGTCATTTAAAAATTCTAGATAAAATAGGGATGCTCCAAAAAAGTTACAAAAAATTTGATTGGCCCAAAAAATATATTCATTGAGAGATTCAGTGATGTCATGTTGGGAAAAAAGAGATATTGAACATTTGAAACTATTGGATCTCAAAAATATTATAGCGAATAACCATTTTACACCACCAACATGGGAAGGAATCTTATAAGATGGTTTCATGAGAGGTTTATGTAACAGAGACATGATGGAAGTTCTTAAAAAATTTATAGGATGACATCAGATACTCCTGCACTGGGTATATCAAGAAAAAAATGTTTTTTTGAGATTCCATCCATTCAGGGATGTTTTAAATTGGATGTTCAATGATTTATAAAATATAGTTGGAAAGTAGGAACCCAATGAACCTATGTGTTTAAAGCAAGTAAATTGTGAGATAGACCCAGATATCTTAACCTACATAGGTTTGAAAAGTAAATATGAGACATATTTCTCTCTAGAAAAATAAAGAATGATACAGAACCACCAACATATAATGGATTCTAAGAACATCATATATGGTCTCATTGGGTTGATTTTTTCTTGGATGGAGTTCCCTTAAAAAAGAAAATTATTACTAATCCGGAAACAATTATTGTATTTGTGTAGCCTGATATACTTGGATAATGTTGAGCCAAATGTTAATATCTCATACAATACAGCAGACCGAAACTCTCATGGGTTGAGCTTCACTGGGAGGTCATTGGAGATTTTAGGGGAGATGTGCCCCTGGATGAGGAGTCTAGGGGCCCAAGGCCACAAGACCAATTTTTGGAGTATTGTAGCATCACTGATCTACTATATCAAAGATGGACAGGAAACACCAATCGGTCACTTTATCACTGCGGACTTATTTCCACTATTCATGGTATCATAGTGGACATATTTTGTGTTTTGGGGATCAATGCTTCATCTTCATTATTAGCTTATTTGAGCTAGTGTTTTTTTGTGTGAAAATATAATCACCGTGTAATTTTGAAATCTAATTATAGTTAAGTGATTCTACCTCTCTATGGATGTAGGAAATTTTCTTGAACAAAAAAATTATTCCCTGTATATTCTTCTATTTATTATTATTTTATTTCTGTCTTTTCTTCATTTGAAAACCTCTGTCACTATAAATATTGTTTTTTTTTCAAAAATGGTCCCTTGATTTAATTTTTAGTCAATTCTATAACATTTAGCAAAGAAGTAAAGTGGGAACTATTAAGGGAAGGCTCATTCAAAATATTTTCAAAAAATATAGTTTTCTCAGAAATGAGAATCTAGTCAAATCAGGAAATGTACCAATAATCTGATTTTCACCCAAGTCCAAAACCTCTAACACGTCATGAGTGCATCCTGAATATGTCAAGAGGACATCAGAAATTATTTGGCTGGTTTGGTTTGAATCCAATATCAATTATTTTAATGAACAATGTTCCCAAAAGTATTTTTTAATCGGACATTATAATATGTTAAAAATATCTTAATGTCAATAAGTAATTAATTAAATTCCAATACCCATGTATAAATTGAAGAATAAATATAGTTGGAAAGAATATTAATGGATGTAAGAGATTTAAACAAAATTCCTTGAGAAAAAATCATCAGTACTCAGACAAAGTGAGGCCATAGATATATCCAATTCTATTAGAGAAGGTAGTTTGTTAACTATTTCTAACAAGTTAGTGGATTCACAAAGACTAACCTAAGTCAGTTCTAGGTACCTCAAAAAAGGAAAATTTTAAAGATAGTAGAATATTACAAAACTGACATAATTGGAATAGTGATCACATATATACAGGCTTGAGATATTTCTAAGAAGATAAGGGATGGGTCCACCAAAGCCAATGAAAGACAGATTAAGATAAATTAATTTGGGAAAGAAACCAATGAATTATGGGATCATATTAATACCATAGTAATTTTGAATGAAGTCCAAATAATATTGGTGTTTCAATTCATGTAGTGATTAGATAACCTTAACTTTAATTATATTCCTCCCACCAATTTTCATCCCAATTACATGGAATGGGTCTTTGTTGTACTGAAATCTAACCCAATCACATTAGTTTCTTCTATCTCCTTAAGAATACCTCATCCCATACTCATAAATGATATCTTTTTTTAATTTCAGTTTATATGTTCATTCCTTCTTTATGATTTTAGTTATTTCATCCAAGAATAAAAAGGTGATCTCTAGTCCTAACATTAATAGAACAAATATCAGTTCAATATATTTTTTAATTAAAGTCATTATCACCATAAATATTATGCTAATTATTTGATGTTTTTCAAATTTATAAAATATAGGTAGTATTTTTGAAAGTGTACTTAAGGAAAAAAAGAAGGATAAGCCCTAACTGAAGGGGCTTTTGTTTCATTTCCAACTCACCTATTTGATGCAAAAATAGACAAATGAAAAGATTATATTTATTTAAGTTAAATTTTTATCTCTAAAATTAGTCAAATTTAAGAAAAAATTAATCACATATTCAAAAGAAATTGGTGGGGAATAATCAAATTAAAATCTATTTGAATTGTGTATGGGGAGTCTCGAAACCAATATTGGAATAGCCCCATAGGATGAAACCACAAATTTTCAATAACTTACTTTAAACTCCAAATAAAATCATTCAATAAAATAATAAATTATAAAAAAATATGTTAATTCTAATGGATCTTCAAAATTCAAAATAAAATTACCTATAAATAAGTGGAAATGTTTCTATAAAAATAATAGTCAGTCAACTCAAACTGAATGGGGAGGATAGAATATATCCACCCATTGACATATCTCAGTAATTATTAATAGTTTTTAATTTCGTCCCCTCCCACAACCAAATTCTCAGTTTCAATTCAAATAATGAAAATATATATATACTTCCTTTTAAAATCCTTAGAATGAAAAAATGAGATATTATCATCTCTCTATTTCTTTTAAGGACACACTTCAAGAGGTTATATTCTCCATCAGTTGACAAATTTAAGGATATCCTTCATATGACCTATCTTATTTTTAGGATTTCCAATTTTACTTGTATTTTTTAAAAACAACCCCAAATTATAATACAAATAAATGAATATATCTCACATTTAAATTTCATGTTTGTATAAAAACTTTCTTGAAGTATTTATTTCAATTCCAAAAAAATCAAATATGAGTGCTCCTAAAAATGCCAAGAGATGAATTTAGGTGGAAGTTCCTTAATAAAGGGATGTATTTTAGGATATTTTTATGATACCAATCATACCAAGTACTTATTTTTACCCCATGATCATGACTAAAAATAACTCTCTTTAACAAGTCGACCATTAGATTGATGAAAAAATTATCACATAAAACCCCCATTTCTTGGAATCCAAATGAGTATCTATAGTGAAATTTATTTGACTACATGAATGTAAATTTATTTCTAATTTTTCATTACTGAAAAAAAAAATTTCATTAAAATACCGACATTGTAATCAAGGAAAAACTTATTGGCCCCTCTAAAAATTAAGGGGATAATAGGGTTTATAACTTCTTCTCTTATCAATATACCTATTATAAAAAATCACTTAACTTCATTTATGGAGTTTTGTGGGATGTGTTTGTCAAAAAATAATGTTGACATAGTTATAAAAAGAAAAATACACATACATTATATAAGAAATTGTTTCTAGTATTTTTTGTAGTTGGTTTCTTGATGGTGTAAATTTTTTTAAGAAAAATGAGATATGTTCAAGTTGTGATGAATGTTTTTCAATTAAGGCTTGAAAATTATTAAGGGATTTATTTTGAAAGTTATAATACTAGAACCATATGAAGGCATGGTATGAATGTCTTGGGTATACTAGAATATAAAGGGGAAGAGGAAATTGGAGCAGGTAAGAAATAGTAGATAACTACTTGATCTAGATGATGAGAAGTCTGTAAGAAGACGGACCATGCATAATAATAACATTGTGTGGTTTTCGTAATAATATAATTGATGTTTGAAAAGTTTACACATGATTATTTATAGTGATATTTAAGAATAATTCAAATGGATTTCACTATTCACCTAGAATCAAAATTTGTGGTGGTGCATATTCTATGGATTTTGAATGGACAGAAGGCCACCCACATAGATCAGGAGGGCTAAAGTTTTCTACAAAGATAGGAAGGAAGTGACACTAGGGTCAACCTGGTGGGCTAGTCCATAAATAAGACAATTTGGATCACTTGTTTTGCACTAAAATCCTTTAATAATTCACTTTCACTAGAAATAAAGAGTAGCAATGTTTTTGTTATATAGTAATATTAAGTTTTGAACCAATTAAATCCCTTTTTTATTTCATGTTATCTGTGAATATTTTGTTTATTATGATTTTGTTTGATCTTGAGGTTCTTTAGGTAATTAATGAAATTCTTGGTGAGATGTTGGAGAATAATTATTTTTGTCTATATGTTTGTATCAAGTGTTTGATGTTATGGATGTTCTAAACATTATTTCGCAAGTGATATTCTAAAATAGATTTTGAAATTTTGGGTTCCTAAACACAAAAAGTGTAATTAGAGATAGGTTTTGTTATAAACATTGAAATTTTATCTTTCATTGTATTTTTTTCATCTCAATTATAGTATAATTATTCAGATGTAATGATAATGAAAGAAGAAATATTCTAGATTGACAAGTTTAACAAAACAAACTTCTAATAATGTATAATGAATATTTAAGATTATATGTATCCTAAGGATGTTTATATCTCAATAAAATAAATTAAACAATAATTAATAGTTAAAACATAATAAAAAATACTCAACTAGAAAGAACTCTGGGTTGTTTGGATGACATCATCCTAAAACGTAGCATTCAACATCTATGATGTGAACAAAATTATTAAGGATATTTATATTCTTGTAAACATGTATGAAAATTATTTTTTAATCAAAAAAGTGTTCTAAATATGATGAATATTTAGTATAAAAATATAAAAGTTTATGGTAGTGGAATATTATATCAATAACTTCAATATGATTTAGTTTTGGCTAGAATATATGAATGGAGAGTTGACTAATGGTTGGTAAGAATTAATTCTTATTTCATAAATTCCAGAATGTTGGGATATGATGGTTACTATTTTAAGGTATTATAATGGTAAAATGACTTGGTTTTTAAGTATATTTGTGATATAGTTCTAAATGGGAAGATCTCAATGAGTGAAGTACAAAGAGATATTGGAAAAATATATAGTTTAGAAGGTATAGGATGTTTTGGTTAAAGGGAAAACAAATTTTATAAGAAAGATATAGAGAAAACATAGAATTTCTTAGGGAAATAATTTAGGCATAGACTCATATGATGACATTATGGGAAGAATGGGAACCTAAAGAATATATTTCATAAATCCTACGGTGAATTAAAAAAGTTATGATTATACGATTACTTATTTTAATACCATATATGAGGATGGAAAAATTTGATTCTATGTGTTTCATGTCTATTTTAGTCATGGATCATCGATTATGGGGCTTTATTCCACTAAAAATCTAAAAGGGGTAAATTTTGGACTTATGTCTCGGAAATATTTTTCAAGGTAAATCGTGAAGATAAAAAAACCCTTACAATAATTGGTAAAATAGATGTGAACATCTAAACAAAGAGTAGACACTTGGTTGAGTTACAAGGTGTGCCATACATATTAGGATTAAAGAAGAATTTAATCTCCTTTGGATAGATGTATGATGTGGGTTATAGTATGAGTTTTGTGAAAGGGGTGTGGAAGGTAAAACATTGTCCCATGGTGGTGGCTAAATGAGTTAAATATGAAACATCGTACATTACTGGGATTTTGGAAGATACAAAAATTTCCATAACAATATCTTTTGAAACGACGATGTTTTGGTATTATTATTTTGGACACTAAGATGATAAATTAATTAGAGTCCTATGTGCAAAGGAAATTATAAAACTCAATTTTGTGGATTATGGATCATGTGAAGATTTCATACAAAGTAAGATACAAAAGGTTTCTATCAATATCAAAATAATAATTAAAAAGAATCAAAATGTAGAGCTTCTGAATACATAAGTATGGAGATAGAATTGGTTCATTCTCGTAGATGATCATTATATTTTCTTAACATCCCCAAAAATATGACATGAAATTTATGGATGTTCTATCTTGATCAGAAGTCTAAAATATTTAGAACCTTTTTTCAATGAGGATATATGGTGGAAAGAGAGGACAATTTAAAGTCTATATGTTTGAGCTCTAATAGTGGTGGGGATTAAATAAGAATGGAGTTTCAGTTTTATTATTGGAAGAAAATAATTTTTTTAGAAGATCGTTCCTGGAACACTGGAACAAAATGACCTGGAAGAGAAGCAGAAATGGATGTTATGCAATAGAGTAAAAATCATTAAAATTTACTATAGATTTCAAAATTATTTTTTAGAGGAATTGATAAATTGTGTAGTCTATCTAATAAACATAATTTCTTCCGCACCAACAGGGTGGAATATTCTAAATGAAAGGTGTACTGAATCAAAGTTCAATGTGTCACATCATAGTTTCTTTTCTTGTATTTTATATGTCCATATTAGAGAGGAGGAAAATTAGATCCTAAAAATTTTTATTTGTGGGGTATGGAAATAAATTCATTAGATTTTGATTATGGTAAACTAACCTTTATAATTCTATAAAAATAATAAATTTTCGCTTCATTTATGAAATCTTAGTGAAATATCAATACCCAATAGAATATGAAACCATGAACAAAGAATTAGGGCATGCCAATGATGATCTGAATAAAATTATGGAATGTCTGGAATGTTTTTAAAGATCTGATTTTCTAGTAGAATTATGTATCCCTAATCGAAGGCTTTCAGATGGAGGTTGCATTCTAAAAGTTTAACTAAGGCTTGGTGTACCATAAAGATCAAGGACTATGGAAGCTCAAGGAAAATTTTAAGAAGAAGCATTATTAGAATTACAGAATACTCACAAGTTAAGGAATTCTACCAGAGTCATTAAACTATTTTAAATGTGAAGATCCATTTTACACAATATATTTCATAATAATGAAGGAGATTACAATATTCTAGAAGAGGGGGTGAGTTATAGAGATGGAAATCAATGAGAGTTAACAGTGAAATAGGATATGGACTCCTTCCATACTTCTAGGAAATATGAGATTTCATAACTTCCACTGGAAAAGAAGGTGCTATAGAGTAAATGGTTCTATAGGATAAAATAATAAGTCGATGGTGGGAAGTAGTATAAGGAAAGGATAGTTGTGAAAGGATTTTATTAAAAACATGAGTGAATTTTAATGAATTGGTTTCCAATTTCTGAGAACAAAATGATCTATATGGTACCTATAATCATCATGAAAGTAATTAAATATATTTAAAAAATATATTTCAATATAGCTTTCCTTTATAGAGATTCATAGGTATAGATTTTTATTTCAAAATAATAAGGATTCAACAAATTAGGAACAACCTAGTTTGAAATCTCAAATGAAGTTTTTATGGGCTGAAGCAAGCACCCAAGTAGTGTAATCATAATTTCAATGCATTTATTGAATAATAGAAGTTTATTTAGGGAAATAGGGAACATTTATTCTACTGGATGGTGTTTAATGATGGGATCTTCATAATACCTCTCCAGTAAATGGATGATATTATCTTGGAATCCAAGAAAATAAACATATTGAGGATATGAAGGAAATTTTATCTGAATTTTTTGAGATGAAGGTTCCAAGAGAATCCAAACAGTTATTGGGAATAATAGTACATAGTAACTGGAAGTATATAACATTGATGTTTTCATAATTGGAGTACATATGAGAGATGCAGAAATTGTTTAGAATTTATAGTGCTAAACCTATACATATCCCACAAATAAAAATTTTCAAGTTTTCTAAAGAGTATGAACCATGAATACAAGATAAGGTTATGTACATGGAATTGGGTACTTATGAATCAATGAATGAAATTTTGGTGTGTGTAATAATTGGTACAAGGCTAAACATTTCTCATGCAAAGGGTGAAGTTATTAGTTTCATTAAAATTCTAGGAAAGGGACACTAGGAAGTGGTGAATTTGATTCTTTTGTAACTCAAAGGATCAAGAGCACTGAAATTATGTTTTATAATATATGATTCATTATAATAGTATATTTATGTGGATGTTAGAGGATATATAGGAACTCAAAGAATCATTGTGGTCTTTTTTTACCTACATATGAACTACTACAAGATGGATTTTATAACTAAAACTAGTAGTTACACTCTCTAACACAGAAGAAGTGTATATTTTGATCAATAAAATATGGTAAAAGGTGATATAGTTGAAGGGTTTATTGGAGGGACACAAAATGAGTCAAGGGAATGGAGTTTTATTCTATGATAATCAGATTTCAATTAATATTTCATGGGATAAAGTAATTCAACCATAAAAAAAACACATTCATTTGAAATATAACTTCATTTGTAATATTTTTAAGGAATTATTTATAAAGATACATAAAATATAAGGAATTCAGAATCCATATGATTTTTTAATGAAGGTTGTGGTAAGGGAAAACCTAAGGAATTTTTCATTCTATGTATGACTAGGGTGAATAAGAAGAAATGGATGGTTTCTCACTAACTTTTATTGTGAAAATTATTTAGGAATAAAGTATGGAATGCCTAAGTGATCAAAGGACTTAGTTTTGGAGATAATAAAATAGTTATTGAGTATGATATTGTTAGTTTGAAGCTATCATGAAGGTATTTTAGAAAAACCATGTAAATTATAGAATGATTTATTCTAAATTTTCCTAGACTATAACCTGAGGAATGTATGAGCGGTGAAACATGGGTTGTCTGGATGTTAAAGTGGAAGCTGGATTTGGAAGGTAGTAGCAGATGACTATCAAATCTTGATGATGATATGTGGAAAAGAATATATGTATAATTTAGGAATAACTATAAGTGAATTTCATAATAAAGTATTGGTGGTTTTATAAGGCTGTATAATATTCATTATATTGATATGTAAGAATAACTCATATGAATTTCATTTTTTTACCCAGAATCCAAAGTTGAGTTGGTACATATTCTATTATATTTTACTTAGATAAAGGGGCAATCTTATGTATTATAAGGTGGAGGAATTTTTCTATAATGATAGGGAGGTATTGGCACCAAGGTCAACTAATAGGGATAATCAATAAATAATACTATTGGGATAACTTGTTCGATATCACAATATCTTCATCATTTTCTTCCATTAGAAATAAAAATCATAAAAGTTTCTCCAGTAGAATAATATTATGTTTGATAACATGTAAATCCCCTATGTTTTTTTGTGTCATGTGTGAGTATTTTTTTCTCTTCCACTTTTGTGTGTTCTATAAGTTTTTTATGTGATCATATACATTCATTATGATATATGGAAGCACAGTTCCATCCTTTGATGCCTTAATACTTGGTATTTTCGGTTCCAAAAGCTTCAAACCTTGTTCTGTAAGTGAGTTTCAAGACGTAATTTTGGAATTTGGTGTTCCTTTTAGAATAAAAAGGATAGTTTTCACAAACTAAACTTTGGTGAACCGGTTTTTTTATGTAATTTGTACTGTGGAAAAATGATTTTTCATTCAAATAAAACATTATAGAATTCATGCCAAAAAGGCTTCTGTACATGTGTGGAAACTTGAATTTGAAAAATTCATGAAATCTACACTTTTTCAAACACACACAAACAATATTTTGAAAATTTAATTTAAACGAGATTTTATAAATATATAGAAACTAGACTTCAGAGAAAACATTCAAACTATACTTCAGTGAGCACCTAGAAACTGGACATTGGAGAATGTGTGGAAACTAGACTTGTTAAAAATAATGTATTTTGATAATATTAGATAATTTTATACAAAACATGAAAACAGTGGATATTTCATTATAAATAATCCTATAATATCTTTATTTAGGAGAAAAGAGTACTGGGGGATAATTTAGAGTGTTGATCACTCTATTTTCACAAAATATATGTGAACATACATTTTCATGAATGTAAGTTATGTGAAACTCTATTTTTATATCAATCGTGTTATTCCCTTTTGGTAGTCTTGGAAGTATTGAATCAAAAAGGAATTATTATCATTTATGGACATAAATTTTACCAGTGGAAGAATCAAATGCAATGATACTACCAATCGTTAGACATATATGTTTATTCAAATACTATTCAAGGAATATTAGTCAACAAGGATAGTGTAATTTTATCAATGAGATATCATATATATTTGGATACAAATTAATAGGAATTAATACACTAGGGTGATCCTTTTCCAACACGATCAATATGAATATGATGTCTTATAAATCCTTCTACGCTATATGGGAAACAATTCTTAAAATATATAAAGGTGGATCATAGGTGAGTGGAGATAAATTAAAGTTTATATGGAATAAGTATGATGACTTGAGGATGAACATGAATTAATTCATTTATGCCTTATTTTAGTGGGTAAATGAGATTATGGAGGACATTCACAGACTACGAGAAACCATTGACATCAAAATTTTGAACATAATTATGAGAATATTTCAACCTATATTTATGAAAATAGTTTTTTTGATCAAGGATAAGGATGATAAAAATATCACATTATGTAGTATTCATATCACTCTTGTTGAGTATGATATGAGGATCAACAATAATGATACAATCGAAAAAAGAAAATATCATGAAGTAGTATTTGAGGCTATGAAGTCACTCTTAATGGAGGATAATCTAAAAGAATGAGAACATGGTGAAGTTATGTCATTCCATTCATCAAATAAAAAATGGAAAAATTAATTTTTATAAGAAAAATTTCAATCACATGATTTTAGTGCATAATGGTTGGTCACCACACTGCTAAGTGTCCCAATAAGGATGTTTATGAATCAAAACTCTAAATACAACAACAATAATTAGAAAAACCAAGTTAAAAGATAAAATTGTGAAACTTAAATATAAAAATATGAACTTTAGATAAAGTGGAAAAGTTTAATCGTGAAGTTGGTAAAAACATGAATCATTGAATGATTTACCAAAAAAATGAAATATCAATTCAAACACATGAAATATGTTGAAGGATAAATCATCATAAAATGATATAAAATTGAATATTTGGAGAGGCTCATGACTCCAAACATGAAATTTTGAAGTTTGATCACATGGTTTATAGGGAAGGTAAATATAAATTATAGAGATCAAAAAATTTAGATGGATGATTATATTCAATAGAAAAATATACATTAGAAATGATTTACTTTTTTGGGTATTTATTTCAAAAATAATGGGCCATCATTGATGTTAAACCATAATATTGTAATCCAAGTAGGAAGACATGTTTGTGGGTATCTCAAAATAAAATTCCCAAAAACACTAAAGGAAACATTTTTTATATTGAATACAGATAATAGTACAACACAAATTAGGTATTATTGTTTGGGAAATATGGTAGATACTCAAAATGTGTGTTCCATAACCAAAGAAGCATTATAAGTTCAAGAGAAATGGAGGTTTCCAAGAAAAATTCAATATTATAGGTATCATTTTGATGGATAATGTTTTTAGTGTGGGGACATGGACATATGATTAGGTATTTCTCATAGAGGATGAAAAGTAATATATCTATAGAGAGCTTTAGTAGTCATCCATAGTAGCTTAGGGGATCATAAAGAAAACATTAAAAAAAGTAATGTGAAACTTTTCATGATGATATTGGTCCATCAAATTACATATAGAAACAAAGGTACCAATCACCACCTATTTTAATGTAAAATTCAGGAATAAAAAACAAAGGTTTGAAATGGAACCATTATAATTACTTTATAAAATATATGGTTTTGGAATAATCCGTTATTGAATTACTTTAAAATCTTTGAAAGAGAGTGATGTATTCTCCATAAGGAGAAACATATTTAGTTTTAATCTCATGGAGATAAAGGTATTTTTCTTAGATACTCATCGAAGATTAAGGCATACTAATTTTTTATTAAATATCTTGGAAAAAATTTTCAAGTCAAAGATTTTATTATAGTGGGAAATGAGAAAAATGCTCAGCAAAACAGTGAGAAAATTATGAAGGATAGTTATGAATAGTTTAATAGATTATGGGGTAGAATAAAAGGATGATGTTTATTATGAAGAATACATTGATAATAAGAGGGATGAAGTTATATCAACATCTATATAGAAACTAAAAAGTAAGGCTGAAACCAATGATCATAATATCAATAGTGATTGAATAGCTCCAATGCAGACAATGAGAATGAAGTCTCAACAACAAACATAATTATTATCTCAGGTTGATCCAAATAACTCTGAAAATTTTTATAATTAGGATAATTGGGTTGAGGTGATGCATCTATTTTTTTACCAAATTTATAATATTTAGATATGGGAGATTATATAAAGACTAGAGGATAAAAACATTATTGATACAGAATAGATCTTTCATAACAATCTTAATAAAGATTTAAAGGTGATTTATAATAAATAATGTCTTTTCTTCAAAGGATACTTCTATATTGAAGCAATAGATATCGAAAAACATTTACCACTATCACTAAACCATAAAAAAATTATATTATTCTTATCTATAGTGGTCAAAAGAAGGTTCAAGGTTTTCCAGATGAATATCAAATCAGTATTCCTTAAGGGATTACTTAAAGAGGAGGTGAACATTCAACGACCAAATGTTTTTCTTATTTATATAGATGGTAAAAAATTATCATCTTTTGAAGGTGATTTATATAATAAATAAACAACCAATAGAATTGTATTCTAGACTTGATTACCTTTTAAAGAATCTCAGTTTATAATAGGGAGAAGACGAACCAAAATTTTATATCAAATAAAAGAGAGTGATCAAAGGATGATATTAACTATTTATATAGACAACCTTATATTTGGTAAATCAAATAAATCATATTTCAACCAGTTTACTAAATTCATGAAATGTGAGTTCATATTGCCAACAATTAGATATTTATCAATTTTTATTATTTTGAAGGTAAAAAATGAAGGTATGAAATATTTATTTCTCAATCTAAATATGTAAAGGATATTATAACACATCTTGAAATAGAGAATTCTAAGGAAATTGTAATACTTTTTGGGACCCAAATAAAATTTTGAAAAGAATGATGATTTTAAAGAGGTCAACATCATAGAGTATAGGTGAATTATTGGGATTCTATTGTAATTTCCAAATATAAGACCTGATATTATTTTTTCTACTTGGAAATCCATAAGGTACCAAAGTAATACCAATGAAAGATACTTCAAAATAGTAAATAGGGTAATATAGTATATCAATGTCATAATGGATTTTAGTATACTTGAAAATGAAACATAATAATATTTTATTTTGGGATATACATATATAGATTAGGTTGGCTCAATGGATGATAGAAAGTCTACATTAGTTAGTTCATTTTATCTTCGATATTTCTCAATAGATGATAGAAAGTCTACATTCAGTAGTTCATTTTATCATGAATATTTGTTTATTTATTGGATTAGTAAGAAAAAATATATCCTTTCCTTATGCACTATATAAGTTGAATACATTTCAATCACTCTTGAACATACATAATTTTTATAGAGGAGGAAAATCATTAGGATATTACAGTTTATATGGAATCTCTAATTGATACCATGTTTGATAACTTAAGTGTTATTAATCTTAGTAAAAGTATTGTCCATCATTCTATGAAAAATAAAATTTACAAAAAATATCACTTCATTAAATAAATTGAACAAGGGTTAATGAAATTTAATTATGTGTCAACTTAAATTCATGTTTAAAATACCATTATAATTGTCTTACACAAAAATATATTTTAGAATTATCAATTGAATATATTAGTAAAATTTACTCCCCAAGCTTATATATTGTGTAATTAGGACCCCCTACTCTCCAACGAATGTCTTATATTCCATAATGACTTGAAACCCACAAATTAGAGAGATTTTTGTTTATTGATAATGTGGGGAGAGATTACTCAAACCTTATGATCAAAGGGGGATAGTGATTTAGTGTTTAATTAGTGGGATAAAAGGACAAGCGGGGAGAAATGTTTTAACTAGAGTATATTTCAAACATCACCTTGGGGTTGAGCATAATAAATTGATTCATATATGATAATTTCATGTTACTCTTATTTTTCATAAAGACAATGACTCACATGGGATTATTGTATATATTAAGTGAATCATTTATTAATATATAGAGTTACAAGAACTGAATGATGTTTGAGGAAAAAAGTGTAAATCGTTTTTTCCAAATTTTGTTAAGGTGTCTGAAAATTTTTTAAAAAATATAAATGTAATGACTATTAGTCCATAAAGTGTATTTTTTGAGCTTCTGAGGTTGTGGTTTTTGACAAATAATGTTGAAAATTTTCTATACGAGAAAATTTTGATACATTTTAAAAATATGGTTTATTGAATTTTTTTTGGGTTTTTTTGTATTGTTCATGAAAATGTGAAGGTAAAGGATACTTATGTATAGCTTCGGACTTTAGAGAACCAGTTGTTTTGGAAAACCAGACATCGGCAAACCAGTTTTTCATGAAAAACTAGATTTCAAAAAATGAGATCAAATTATTCTTCTATAAATTTATACAAAGTGGAATTTTTATAACACAAAACACTAGACTATTTTGAATTTTCACAAAATATAATTTGGATAACACATATGAATTGAGATTTTTTGAGTGTATGGAATCAAGAAATTAGTAAATGTGCGAAAAATAGAATATTACGAACACATGTTGGACCACAGAAAAAAATGAAATTAGATATACAAAAAATAGATTATTTTTCATAATTATGAGAATGTTATGTAAATATTATAAAATAAGTAAATTTTCCTATAAATAGGACCATAATTTCATCATTTGTGAAAGAATAAGTCTTTGGTGAGGATAGGGAGTATAGATTTTGTAAAGTCCATGAACCTCAAAATAAGTAATTCCATTTAATTTCTATACATTTTAGTGTATTTTATATTCATTTCTAGTTTAGGGGGGTTTAGAAACTTTTATTGGGTTTTGGGAATATTTGGGAAAAAATAACAGGAGGTGAAGTGTTGCAGAAAGTATCTGGTACTTGGAGGCTTAGTACCGGTTACTCAATGGGACTATAGAGATTTAGGTGGATTTGTTAATACCACTAGGTACTAGTGGATTAGTACTGCATACCCAAATGGTTCTTTAGAAGGACCCTCTTTTAAAATTAAATTTTCATCATTTTTTACTCAATTTTAATACCCCATTTAGTGGTATCTCATGATTGAATTTCTATTTACACCATTCTCAACCTTTTCCAGTTTTATCCACTCCTTATAAGCTCTCAATGTGATTATCTTCTACTTCCTTGATCTAAGTCTCCCTACCTTCCTATAGAATCATAATTTTGATAAAATAGGGCCACAGATCTCCTCTAATTACATTGTTTTTCATTTTCCTTCATGAAAATGGATTTAATATTTGATATCCATAATCTAGTGTTCATGAGATCTATTGAATATTTCCAATTTCTTATCTCCTTGTAGATACTAAGGCTTACCCTATATAATTCAAAGGTGATCTCATAATTTGGAATCTCGTGTTGTTATTTTCAAATCATAGTGATGTGACCTATTTCCAAATCCATTGGTAGGTTGTTGGATAAGATTTTGGTGGATTCACTTGTTCTCCCAGGGGACTCAAGGGAGTATTATAGTATTTATTTGTTAGTAATACACATTTATCCTCTCCTACTCAAGGAGAGTTGACCTAGAAGAAATATGAGGCTGATTGAACCCAACTAAAAATAAAATTTTAATACTAATAAAGGGTTCTCCTCAAATATTGTTTGTATAACAGTTAAAAATATGCCTTACATTATTATACTTATCATTCAATGGTCCCATGCATCCATGTTAGACATTGGACACATGAATTCCATGATATTATTTGTTTTCCATATTCAATTATTATTTTGGGATTTGTGATGTATGTTCAGAGTAAATATATTTTATAATTATCGGCTATTTAAAATTGATAAAAGGGCTTGTAGGATGATATTTTTGGCCTAAATTTCTTAACACACTAGAGATTAGTATTGCTTGATTTATTAGACATGTTTTACTTATATTTTTTGTATATTTTTTGTGAAATCTTGATCTGGTACCCTCAATTTAATATCGATTAAATCCATGGTATGGATTTTAGGCCCTCACTGGTTATACAGGTGGATGATTTGGGATGGGATCGCAACACTCCAACCTATTATACTCATTATCATATTCCCTATGATGGGCTGTAATATCACCTCCATTAGCATGATCTAATTATTTTTATATTGGTATGAGTTTCTAGAACCTTTAATTCTTTGTAAACATCTACACATATATATGCATACATATGAGTAAATGTGTAAGTTACCATAGATATATTCATTTCCTCCCATCTGGGATGGATTGGTTTATCATCTCAGATCCCAAGTCAAGTATCAAGGTAGGTAAGTGGGTATGGATCCTCCCCTTTTAGGGAGTAACTTTTAGATAATAATGTATATGTTTTACATTTATTCATGATTTTTGATTGATTCTTATTCATTTATCTAGGACTATATTATTTCTAGAATAAAATCTACCTTATGGTGGATTTTTAGGGGTGGGGTAGTGGCCACCTACTAAGTTTTTGTACTCATGCCCTACATGGGCCTCTCCTAGGATACATGCAGATTATTTTATTTGTTATCTAGTTAAGGGTAATGAATTTAAATTTGTGATATAGACCCACACATGAACTATGATCCATGGGGATATTTTTTCAGGATTGTTTCCTTGGTTAGGTCAAATTCTCATGGGTTATTTTAAGTTATTTTTATGGAGGATACACACCCAAGGGAAGCACTTTAGGTGTTGAGGCATCATTTGGCCTAAAAATTTTGTATATATAGGTTTTTTATGGATTTACATATCTTGGGTATATTTTTTCACCTTTGGGTTTCATTCAATTTATTTATTGAATATTCATTTCTTGATGTTTGTTTCAAACTCATTGCATTCATACACATGTTTTGTACTGGGGTGTTTATTTTCATGATTTCAAAAATCAAGATGAGTGCATATTAATATGAATAATTAAGTTTTTACATAACATAAAGAGGGAAAATCACCACCCATATCTATAATTATTGACCCTAAATTCTTTCTCTAACCTCTGGAAACTAGGGGATTAATCATTGTTGTTTTGATAATATTTTGTGGGTTCCATTTGGGTTTTCATTCCTTAGAAATTACAAAGTAGTATAAGAGAACCCTAAGGGATCTTTAGCATGGGACATGAGAGTAAACATGAGGATATAACCATTAGTACTTGATAAGTAACCCATTAATATAACTATCCAACAAAACTATGTTGGAATCCTAAGGTTCCAAGGGTAGTATGAGACTCCTCTTCTTTTCTTTTCTCTCTCTCTTTTGAGTTGGTCCTTAATCCTTGAGTCTCATCTATCATACTTGGTCTCTATAGATATGAATGAGTAGGATATCATACCATGATGTGTTCTATTCTATATTTTTGTATCATATGATTGTTGGAAATAGTTAATTACACAAATTAATTAAAAAATTAACAATACATGAATGGTTGTTCTATATTAATTTATTATTAATAATTAGGTTAATATAGGATAAAAACTGATTCCTTTTATTTATAGCTTTTATATAAGATAATTGTAGATATTTTTTATTTATTTTATAGTAAAAAAAAGTTTTTATTTATCTTTACATGAATCATTGAGCATGTGAACCTACCTTAAACTAGTTTTTAAAATTTTCAACAATGAAAATTGTTTTGGAAAATGGAACTAAGGGAAATAGTAAAGTGGTTAGACTTGGCCTATATGGTGTAGTAAGTCATTGGGGTTTTTTATTTTTGGGAAGAAAGTGTTAATATTATTTTCTACCATATTATAGAGGATTACACCTAGAAACCCACCTCGAATCAAACATGAAGGGAATAATGAGGATGCACTACCAGTTGGTGGGAATCTATCTCCAGATCACCCTGCTATCAATCCTCAGTTATTAGAGGAGATTTCCTAGATTCTTTAAGTATTTGGTCATATATATTTCTGGAATGAACTGATGAAATAAGATATTATTTTTTTTTATAATTCCACCATCCTCTAACTATTTAGGGTGACATGCCTCCATAGTATGTAGAGGAGTTGATTAATTTTATTTATCACATATTTGAATGAATTGAAACGTCTAAGAAATAGTGTGTCTATATTTCCACCTTTATAACCATAGAATCCAAAAATTGATGGGGATATGTGATTATTAGGGTGAATACAGACAGAGGTCTTCCATATATAGTATTCCAAGAGATATTCTTTGCACTATTTTACCCAAATAACTTACATCAGGTGAAGGGGAAAAATTCATGAACCACCACCAAGGATCAACGTCAGTTATAGAGTATTCCACCATTATTACTAACCTTATCCAACTAAAGCCTTATCTAAGTGGAGATTATGAGTCTAAGAAAATAAATTTCAAAATAGGAATTAATGAGTCTCTATAAACCTAAGTAATTCTAGTTAATCTATCAACATTTTTATATGTGTTCAACAATTTCATCCTTTAAAAGACCAGTTCTAAGGGGAGTTTTGAAGCCAGTGTCCCACTACCTAGTCAAACTACTAGTGAAAACACTTCAATCAGTCATAAGTGATTTTTAGAGGAGGAAAACTGAGGTTTCTCTCTATATGGAATTCAGATAAATGGTACACCTTTATCTCTTCACTTAGAAAGGTCTTTGTTTGAGTGTCATTGGGGTGGAAAGACTATCATATCAATATTAACTATAGTTTTAAGGCTAATAAATTTTATTCTTACAATCAGTATTCCTACCTTTATAGGTTGTAATAACATATCATATTCAAGAGTATTGGTACACATCATTATAAGGCCATTGATTTTCAAGAACAAAAAACCATATAATTTATAGGAAGGATTTGACCATCATCTAGAGGACATAATTGGTGTAGCCAATGTGGTTTTCTGAGATGATTAGTTTTAGTGAATTTTTCAATACAGGTATTCATATCTCGGAAAAAATATAAGTGGGAAGGTATTATAAAAGAAACTAAGTAGCTTGTAGTTGATTTTGTAGCTAATAATTCTACTATTAGAGGTACTATTTTAGTGTTCCTAACATGTAAACTTTTTATGTTATCATGTGACTAGATTGGTTAACCAAATTTTTTTCTTCTATTGACTGTTACAATAGGAGAGTCACTTTCTTATCTCTTACTAATATCCAATACTCTCTTCATAGATGGTGGGATATATATGTTGGTTGACCAGGACCTGATTAGGGAATGTTAGGATTAATCACTACTAATATAGATTATATTGTTCTTATAGTTTTTGATTCTAAATAAAAAAAAGTCTTACCCTATCTATAGTGGATTTCTATCCTGTTATATTGTTAAAAAAAATTCTCAAGACACCCTCTTAGGTGAGGAGTGGATTTTACTATTAACCTAGCATTGGGAATGGACATAATATTTATCCCTATATATTTTATGGATCTAACTGAGTTAATGTACTTTAAGACCCACCTAAAGGAACATGAATCTAAAGGATTCATCAAAACAATCACATCTCTATGGGGTTATATAGTTCTTTTTACAAATAAAGAAAATGGAATTATATTCATAATTTCTGACTATTTGAAACTAAATCAGGTCATGATTACAACAATGTTACCCTCTCTATATAATTTATGGGCTCTTTGTTAATTGAAGGGGAAAAGGTGGTTTTTCAAAATCAACCAGTGATCAGATTATCATTATCTTCAATTTAGGTCATTGGATATTTCTATGATGAATTTATGAAGTTAATATGGACATTTTTAATATCTGGTAATTCATTTTGGCCTAACAAATTCATTTTATATATTTATGGATTTAATTAATAGGTTGTTTCATCTATTTCTAGACACCTTCATAGTCATATTTTGGGATGATATTCTAACCTATTCAAGGTCTGGTATTGAGAATGGATAGTATATTTGTGTTTTTCTAAATAACTTATGGGAACATCATCTATATTCCACATTTTCTAATTGTTCCTTTTATATTCTAGAGTTAAAATTCCTTGGGAATTTTATATCTAAAGCTGTTATTTCTATATATCCTAGTAAATTCATGTTAGTGATGAACTAGAAAGTATTAATGAATATATTTGAGGTTTAGAGTTTACTTTTGATCAAAGGGTACTATTAATAATTTATTTAGGAATTTTCATATCTCAATCCCCCTATAAAAACATTAACCAAGAAAAGATCTATATTTATTTTGATAGATCATCATGATTCGGCATTTCAAGAGTTAAATAATCGACTACCCATATCCCATGTTCTTATTCTACCTTGACTAGGAGAGGTATTTGAGGTGTATTTTCTTTCTTTTTTACTCATCATAATGTGTATTCTTATGTAGGATCATCAAGTAGTTCTTGTTGTTTTATATAACTTCATCCTTATGAATGAAACTACCCTAATAATGATTTTAAATTGGATTTTTTTTTCTTGAACTAAAGTGCATGAGGCATTACTTGTATGGTTAATTCTTCATGGTATTTTCATACCACCAGAGTCTAAAATATATCTTTTTTTGATATCGTATAAATCTCAGAATACATAATTGGGTGGAATACCCCCAATAATTTTATTTTTGTATCTAGTACTCTCTTAATAAATGAAAAATTATTGCATATTATATTATCTGAAAAGTTCACCCTAAAAGGTGATGAAAAATTAATATGAATAGATATTTATGTATCTGATAGATTATCTCCACCTACATGTGGTTAAGGATCATAGTATGAATCACCTATTCCATATTGAAGTCACATCTTCCCACATGGTGTGGGTCAAGGACTCCCAAATATTAGTCTTGAAGTGTATCATTATTCAAGAGAAAATTGATGATGGGGAGATCCTTAATAAATGGTTCCATGATCAATCGTCTTCCATCTTTGTCTATAGTGGATTGGTTTTCCCTATTTGAATGATTAAAATAATAATGAAATAATAGAATTATTCTTGATGGGATACACCCCCTAGAATTATAAAGACGTATTGATATTTTCACCATTATTTCTATTGGTTGGGTATTAAAATAAATATTTCAAGATTCATAGAGATATACCTTACCAATAAATATGTGAAAGATAAGCACTATAGGCTAGTGTTCTATTTCCATCCTATAAGTGGGATGAGAACACCATGGAATTTGGGACTTATCGGTTGAGAGCCCCATGTGGCTGAAACATGGTATGGATAATTATAGTATGTCTTATCAAGATGAATCATTTCCAACCAATCTCAGAGTCCTCTTTCATTGATGTTATCTTGAATCTATAACTATGAGAGATTATTAAGCTTCATGGTATACCTACTATCATTATCTTTGAAATAGATCCTAGATTTATATATCATTTCTAGAAAGGGATTCAATGGGTTTTTTGGACAAGGATAAATTTTATTACTGCTTTTCACTCATAGATCGATGCCCATCCTGGGTATAATATACATATTCTATAGGAATTAATTTTGGAATGAATTTATATTTTGTGGGATCAAGGCATAATCACATCTCTCTAGATGAATTCTCCTACAATAATAGTAATTAGTTTTCTATTCAGATGGATCCATTTGAAGAATTATATAAACAACCCTTTTGTTATCCCTTATGTTGAATGTTGATGGTAGAAACATCTTTTATCGGGAATATCATCATCCAGGGTGTGAATGAGTAGGTGAAACTGATCTGAAAGTGGCTTATAGCCACTAAAATCACTAAAATTAATCTTTTTGATCATTTAAGTTGACCCTTTCCATTTAAAGTAGCACACCTTCGTTTTATTTTTTATTCACCTAGATGAGGTCACTAATGAATGGTAAAATAGTTTGAATTGACTTCGAGATATGTCAAACCTTTGAAGATATTTTCCTAAGTTGTAGAAGTGTCTTATTATCTTTTTCTCCCACCTAAGTGCATCTCCAAGCATAACACTTTTTATTTTCCTTAACTGAAGAAGTATGTCCCCAAAACATCACACATAATTTGGTATGATGACATTGAGCTCTAGTTTTACACATCGTATTTGGAGGATCCCTTTTTCATTTACAATGTAGTGACCTTTGTTTTTATTAAACCTTTAGTGTCACGACCCATCCTAGAGGGGCCCATGTCATGACTCCCTGATTTTGCCTCTAATATACCTGAGGATGGTGACTAGCACTGAGTAGGCATATCATTAACATGGGATGCATTGTCTATGTAGTTTTACACATGAACACATCTCCAAGCTCACAAAATGTTAAAATATAAAAACAACTATGTAAACAAATCATTCTTACCACCATATCCCAGAACTAAAGTATAAATAAAGGTAAAGTTAAGTTAACATGTTCATAATACAATCTCAACATAAACATTTTGTAACCACAAGTTCAACCTATAAGTAAAAAAGGTACTAGGACTGATGTTTATAGCCGTAGGAACACACATCGGCCTGCTTGGTCTCACAAAACACCCTTTGGTCCCAGTCCACCTAGGACTCCATCAAAATGTTGAACATCTGCACAATACACCAAATGTGTGGGAAAGTCCCATGTTGGGGTGAGTATAAAAATACACAGTAGGACACCTTAAAACCATAAATCATTATAAAAAAGGAAACTACAATCATCTATACATAGATATTTGTCTATAGCACATATAATAAGAATATATAGATATAATAAATCCAAGAAACACAATATAAAGGTATGTCATAACCACTACATACTAGGAACTAGAAATTCAGCTCGAATATTCAATGAACCACTCATCTGGGAGAACACAATCTTCAGTTCGATTGCACTGATAATGTATGTCTGATTGGTACTACTCGTCGGTTCATTCCATGAGAAAGATTCACTGATAGATCTGAACACAATACGATACAACAGATAAGGATCACAGCCAGGTCCATGGGGTGATACCAACAACTCAATCTGGATTAACCCTCTATGTAGAGGATCAGCTCCTACGTAGTGTTGGTCATGTCAATACTAATAACTCCACCTATGGAATGAAGAGTCAATAAAGGATCCTACTTCAGGGCTCTCGAGGGATTCCAAAAACACTATCCATGATGTTGTACTAAAAGGATCATAGTCGTAGGGGTAGGAAATGATTTGTACCAAACTTTAAGTAAACAATAAAGGGAATGAACACTAATGAAACATGTGCAAGATAAGGAAGAAAAGTGGGTCAATCCATGTGAGAAGGGGTAAATTTTGTGTAGTAGGGTTACACACTGTGTCCCTTGAACTCGGGTACTGACTGTGTTTTTTTTAAAAGGGGTGAGTTCTGGTCAAAAGACTAGAACATAGAGATTTATTCAGAAGAAAATAGAAACATACAAGTTACATGAGACGGAAAGAGGGCAATTTTCTAGAGTCCTTAATAAAAAAAGGTTTCAACTCCGAAGGGAGGTCATTCCTTCAAGTGATCTCATGTGAGACGCCCATGTTGGAAATCCCATCAGCGATTGTATTAGCCTCATGATAGGTATGAGTGTCAATAAAGTTGAGGCAATTGAGCATGGTGAGGCAGTCCATCCAACGAGGTGTGAGAGACCAAGAAAGATGAGAATCACCCTTCCAGATGGTTTGCACAATAGTAGTGCAGTCACTCTCGATCCAGATATTAATCCAGTTGAAAATATTTTCATAAAAGATGGCATGAATGGTAGCAAGCATTTCTATCTCCAGTGCAGAAGCAATGCCGCAGCTTCCATAGAAGCATCCGAGAATCCGATCCTGATGGTCTCTGAAAATTCCTCCGCATCCCAAAAGTATAGGGTTGCCTTTTGAGGCTCCGTCTACATTAACTTTAATCCATCCAGGTGGAGGTTCCTGCCAGAAGACTTCAATAGTGTAGAGTGGCTTCAGAAAATTGCCTTTGACACAAATTATGCGAAGGGTTTCAAGATCTATGATATAATTGTCACAATATCCTTTTGGATTGTGGCCGCCTCTTTTATAACAAGAAGAATCCCCATTTTACTTGAATTAATATTAAAATATTTATTGTTGAAAAAAGAATCATTTCTACCGTATCATTGAATACGCAGAAGCTCCGCAACAGTAGTAAGAAAGAGATTCTTGATTTGGGGAGACCTCGGAAACTCCAACGTTCTTTTCAATTGTGAGAAAATAAATGTGTCCAAAATCCATATGCACTCAAAAAGGTCAAATATGTAATTCCAAAGGGCTATAGCAGTATCACAAGATAAAAAAATATGATTCATGTCCTCTCGATGTTGATTGCACAATCAATATTTAGAACAAAGATAAAAGCCATAAGATTGCAGGAAAACATCAGTTGGGATTTTTTTATGAGAAATAAGCCACATGAGTGTAAGATGAGAGGGATTGATCCATTCCTTATTGAATTTGGAAATCTAATTAAAATTTTCATCCTCATTTGGGAAATGATGGTAATAATATTTAATAGAATCCAACAGGCCATTATGAGAAGGTTCCCAAACCTGAAAATCCTCATTAGAAGTGAAATAATAATTATCAATAATCTCCTTGATAGGATCCGGGAGTTGAGAACCAGAGGAATTGATCATATCCCTAATAGAGCAGTTTGTGGGATTAGGGGAGAAATTATTAGGCATATCCGATATGAGGGGGGAGCCAGTCCAGTTATCAAACCCTAAATTTAAAGAAGAATTCTTACTAAGAATCCATCTATAATTTTCCAAGATAGAGTGAAAAGAAGCTTTGATCGATGGCTAGATAGAAGAAGTCATGTAATGAAAAGAACCAGATTTAAGATTATCAAGGAAATGAGTTTTGAGGAATCTTATGGAAAGAGAGTTATTATGTTTGAGGGACCACGTGAGTTTGGCTTGAAGGGCCTCATTAAAGGTTTTAATATTCTTAATACCAATTCCTCCGTTTTCAATGGGTTTACAACAAGTGGCCCAAGAGACCGTAACCAATTTTCTACCCAGAGTACTTTAACTCCATATGAAGTTTCTTATAGCTATATTTAACCGTTTAATCAGGCCCAAAGGCCATTTGTAGACCATCATGGAATAAACCATGTGAGAGACAATGGTGGATTTGAAATGGCATATTCTTCGAGCCATTGAAATGAATTTTCCTTTCTAGGAAGAAAATTTCTTTTGAATTTCATCTACAATGTGTTGAAAACAACAAGCTTTGGGACGACCCCAGAAGATGGGTACACCAAGGTAAGTGAAAGGTAAGGTTCCTTCCTTAACCCCTAATACATTGGTGATAAGATTTTTCCTATTAGAGGGGAAATTTTTATCAAAGTAAATAAAAGATTGTTTCCAGTTAATACACTGGTCAGAGACCTCTTCATAGTGTGAAATGATGGATTTAAGTTTATTGATATTTCTTTTACCTCATTGGAGGAAAATAATAATATCATCGGCATAGAGAAGATGTGAGGGAGCATGAAGATTTCTGGAAGCAATAATAGGTTTGATTCTGCCTCGCTCAATGTTGAGGGAGAGCAGTCTGCTAAGGTAGTCTTCAGAAAAAGAAAAAATGATAGTAGATAGAGGGTCACCTTGTCTGACTCCTTTGGAGAATTTGAAGTATCCCCTAGCCGAACCATTAATATGGATAGAGATATTGGCTGAGTTGAAGATGTTATTCATTTTACTGAAAAAGGAATCATTAAAGCCAAAACTAGAGAGGACTTTAAAGATGAAGGTCCAGTCAATCGTGTCAAATGCTTTAGTGATGTCCATCTTAAGAGAAACATTTCCATATATAGTGTTTCTATTCAATAAATTAGTGGATTCCGTGGTAAGTCAAATTCAAAAGAGGGTTACATGATTAGTAGAAAGGGTTACATTCTATTTCCTTGCATCTAGGGTCCACTCGTGTACTACAGTCGTGTGTCAGTAGACAGTGTCAACCTGTGTATCCTTTCTTGTGTACCAGTACATCAGGTATTCTACGTAACTGGTGCAGGCCATGTCATGTGGGGGAGTACACACCATATAGTAAACCCATGTACTCCACCCCATGTATGTGTACTTCCCATGTACACTCTATGTTTTCCAATGATGAACACACACCATGTAGTTGCGAATACATTACGTGTGTATTGGTTTTTCCAAAAACCCATATTCTTCCTCTACACACATTTTCCTATTTTATGGATCGCATTCGGGTGGTCTGTTCACCTCAAAACATCATATCCAAGGTCTTTTCACCATTGTAACACCAAAACCAAGGGTTTTGGGCCTTCAATTGCCTTGGAAATCCAATTTCATTCATCCCCATGCCACTCACCCAAAGAATGGGTGTTCTTGAATCACTTTGATCTATCTTCCTCCACCACATTCACACCACTTCCTCATGACACTAATTCCAGATCTAAAACCTTGGATATTTGTTCCAAGAACCGTGCACTTAACACTCAATTTGTCACTCGGGTTTCGAACTGCAAACCAATGGTCACCCGTGATGAATGAGAAATAGGGATAAAATTCAAAAGGAAAAATCCCAAGGAAAGAACCCCGGTCGTTGTTCGTTCTATCCTCAATCCATCCCCATAATAATGATAAATGAATGAGAAAAATTCACCACAATAATTATCCCTCATCAAACCCCAAAGAATAATCCCATCCTGAAAATATGATTGATCTGCGGGCTAATCTGTTTGTGGATTAGTCTGTGTTCATCATAGGAATCAAGAACAAGGAAAGGAAAATTGAAATTACACATATTACCAAGATTTTGATCTCTTGGTGATGAATAACATTTGTCATGTCATCGTCATTGGTGAGATCTGTCAAGATTGGAACTCTTGAATCGAATATTCAAAGTTCTGTCATCACCTGCTCAAGAAAATTCTACAAAAGTCTCTCTCTAGGGGCCCCATAGAATTCTAGGGTTATGAGACAAACCCTGGATCACTAACAAAGGTTTAATTTAAAAAAATCCTATCGCTACATTGATGAAATAAATTAATTTTTTCTTAATTTATTTTATTCATTTAAAACACATGTGGTAAAGTTCCACAAACGATATAAACTAACTAATGTTAGGTCTCACCTAGGGTGAAGTTGTTTTTTTGAATGCAATGTTTCCCTCATATTTCAGATCTAGGCACCCATTTAGAAGTTATTCCGCATTTTCTTGAAAATTATGTGAAAATATTTTATTATATTTCAGACATTTGTTTTGGGCACACCGGGACTCATAATCACGTGTCGTCTCAGATCTTAGTCTCAAATTTAATCCATATAATATCTAAAATTAGTACAGTAAAAATTTGAGACATTAAATTCTCCCCACCTTGGGGTTTTATATCCTTGAAAATCCAAAATAAAGGCTAATCAAAAAATGATGGTATTGACCATGAATCTGACCCTCCAACTCCCAAGTTCTCTCCTGGAGATTCTCGTGCTACCACAGGACCTGAACCAAAGGAATAGTTCACCAATGAAGGATCCTCTCCTTTAAATCATTGATCTCCACTAGGTAATCATCAAAATTATCACTATCCTTTATTTCCATCTCACCCTAATTGATGACATTTCATGGGCCATGCACATACCTCCTTAGATCTGACACATGGAAGACATTTTGTGCCTTATCTAACTATGGGGGTAGAGCTAAGTGGTACACCACATTTACATCTCTATGTAGTATTTTAAAAGGACCAATACATCTCAGAGATAGATCTCCTCCTCAAATAGATCTCCACAGTCCCCATTGAGATGAAACCCATAGGAACATATGTTGTTCTTCCTAAAACTCCAAAGGCCTTCCCCACCTGTTAGTATAAAGACTTATGATGTCTCTCTGTAGTCTTGATCTAATCAAAGATGATCTATACTCTCACTATTTTAGATCACACCAACTCTAGTCCCATGAGTGCTGACTCTCATGGGTCAGTCCAACAATGTGGTGACCTAGGGTGGCATGTACAAAGCCTCAAATGGTTCCATACCAATGGTGAATGGTATATTTTTTTTTGAACATATTCCACTAGTTATAGGTGATCATACCAACTACAACCAAATTATAACATGAATGACCATAGAATATCCTCTAGAACATTACTGGTCTGCTCAGTCAGGCCATCAGTTTGTGGGTGAAATCTTGTGCTCAAGAGTAATTGGGTCCCAAACACCTCTGGTAATCCCTTCCACAACCATGATGTAAAGATAGAATTTCGATATTAAACAACCATCATTGGAAATCCATGAATTCAAACTACCTCATTCTTGTATAGGAATCACAAGCCCTTTGCTAAACTCTACTCTCAGATAGCTAAAAAGTGGGATCACTTGGTGAGTCAGTCAATGATCAACCAGATGGTATCATGTCCCCTAGATATATGTGGTAAGCCTATCACGAATTCCATTGTTATCTCATCTATCTTCAATTACAGTACCTCAAGGGGTAGATCTAAACATGTAAAAACCTGGTACTCAGCCTTCACTTGATGACATGTAAGGCATCAAGATACAAACTCTGCAACTCTCTTCTTCATCCCTAGAAACCAAAACAGACATCATAGGTCCTAGTATATTTTCTTCACAGTTGTATGTACCGCCAAAGGGTATATATGAAACTCCCTCAAAACCCCCTCCCAAAAAACTACTGGTACCATTTCACATCCTCAAAAAATGATATTCTCCCCACCTTTTTAATATCCATCAAGAGTATTCCTTGTGGACATCTGAGCACATAGGGTCTTGCAGTCCTTATCCCAAAGTTGTGCCTCCCTAACTCACTGTAAGAGTGGAGGGGTGACAAGAATCGACTGTAGTTAAGTTGTTCCATATACATCCTCAATGAATAACCATAATAAGGCTAAATCCTCTGAAACCTCGTTCAGAAACTGTAAACTATATATAATGCTGAGAGAATATGTTACCGTGTTTCCCTTCTTAGAGGGAATAGACAATCTCAAAATCATAGTCTAGGATAAACACTAGCCATCACCTCTATCTCAAGTTGAGATCCTTCTAGGAGAATATATTCTTGAGACTTTTTTTATTAGAGTAGATTATAAACCACTCTACCATCAGGTATTGTTGCCATATCTTCAAAATGAAGACTACCACTGTTGACTCAAGATTTTGGGTCACATAGTTCTGCTCATGTTGTCTTAATTGGAATTAACCACAAGAAATCACTAATTTCCTCTATATTAGGACACAACCAAGCCCGATCCAGAATTCATCGCAGAACACTACTTACTCAATACCCTCTTCCGTTAATCTCAATAATGAAGTGCTCGTCAAACTTTTCTTCAACTACTGAAAAGCCTGTTAGAACTTCTCTTTCCACAAGAAAAGTTTCCTTTTTCATGTAAAAGATTTCATTTGTTCTGATATCCAATAAAAATAAGGTATTTATCTCCAATAATAGCCTAATATCCTAAGGAATATCTACACTTTCATCATGTTCTTAGGTTGCTCCCATGATAACACTACCTCGACTTAGGCCGTGTCCACTACTAGTCCATCCATTGAGATAATGTGTCCCATAAAGTGGAAATTCTGAATCAAAAACTAGTACTTTTATATCTTTACATAAATTTTGTTCTCTTAGAGTGCATAAAAAACTATTCTTAAGTGTCTCACATGTTCCTCCTCGAACACCAAGTACACCAGGATGTCATTTATGAAGACCACCATGAACTGGTCTAAGTAAGGCTGAAAGATCTAATTCATGATTCCCATGAACATTGTTGGGGAATTTGTCACACCAAAGGACTTCACCAAGTACTCTTAATGACCATAACAAAATCTGAAATCCATATTCAGTGTATCATAATCTCGTACTCATAGTTAGTGATAGCCTAATATGAGGTCAACCTTCGAGAACCATTGTGCCCCTATTAACTGATCCAAGAGTTCATCGATCCTCAGTAGTGGATACTTGTTCTCCAAAGTCACCTTGTTCAAGTGCTGGTATTCCACACACAACAACAAGCTCCCATATTCCTTCTTGTAAAACAAAACTAGGGCTAGACATGGTGATACATTGGGCCTCATGAAGCCCTTCCTCTACAAGTCCTTCAACTTCAACCTCATCTCACAAAGATCTATGGGAGCCATCCAATATGTTGGTGAAGATATCATTGCCATCCTAGGGTGTATATAAATTCATAAGTCTATCTATCATAATGGAGGTAAACCTAGAACATATTTAGCAAAGAAATCCTCATACTCTGGCACCACAATAGGAAACTGAAATATCTTAAGATCCACTGCACCAAGGGTTAGGCTAGCCAACTTTTTAGAAATCATATACACCCTCTTATGCATGAGTCCATCCTACACTGCATATGATTCCATTTCTTAAAAAAATGAAAACCTAGTTCTGTCACTGCAAGCACGCCACACCCTTCACCTAAAATAGTCAATATAGACATGAAATATAGATAACCAATCCATACCAAGAATTATGCGGTCATGGATCAACATTGCTACCAATAGATTCCAACAGAAACTCTCACCTTTTTGAGTCAGGTCACACTGTCGGCACAAGTGTGTGATCTCTGAGTCTTCTCCAGTAAGAGTCTTTAGGTGTAAGGTTCAAGTCAACAGTTAAACCTGAATCTCTTGGTATCATAAAAGATATGTGGTGAGAAAGGAATTACTAGAACCTATGTTTATCAGTACTACATATAAAGTATAAAAGATAATGATCTTACCTCAAATCATTTTTAGAGCCCCTGGGTCATAATCCTTGACCGCATGTGGTTATCCTCATCCATATCCTATAGCTGAATGATCCTGTAAATGACTACCTGGGGGTGGTGGTGGTAATAAGTTGAAACATCGACCACCTCCCACTTCTCTCTAAGCTCCTCTTCCACATCTTCCACCCTACAGATTTTCCTGGTTATGACTTGTCTCTACCTCAATAGTATATCCATAGTCTCCCTATCAAAAGTATGGTGGGTGGGAAAATATTAAGTGATATGTCCCCTATCGTCACATGAATAGAACCCCCTCTCTCTAGGATGAATGAAACCACCATGTGAGCCATGAACTATAAATCTCCTTTCCTAGGACGTCCTCCTGAAACATATCTCACATCCCAATCCCTGAGACTTATGTCTTCTCTCTACTGTCGATGTCTCTACTCCTTCTTTCCCACTACTGACTATCATCGGATGTATCTGCTCATCCATTAAGCTGTCAACCACCAAAGCCCAACCAAGCACCCCATCATAAGTAGGAATACATCGAGGGATAACTCTGGATCAAATGCCTCTGTGTAGACTATACTCAAAGGTTTGATCCTTGAAGTACTTATTTAAAACTATATCCCTTGAGTACCTAGAATGGTTTGTGAACCTAGATGAATAATCAGTTACCATCATGACTCTAGGCTAGAGCTGAAGAAGCTCCTGTATATGCATAGCTCTTCGCAAAACTGGTGAGAACTCCTCTCTGAAGAGGTGCTCAGACTCTTCCCACAAAAGAGTCACCTCATTGTGAGTCTATATAGAGAAACTACACCATTTTCCCACTGATCCATATAGAAGGCTATCTGTTAAGACCACCATATCATCTTTTTTTTGTCCTAACAAGATTTAAAACTCAATTCACTTTCTCAATCCAGTCCTCAACTGCCTATGGGTCAGGCTCACCTAGGAACTAGAGGGGTCTCTTCCACTGAAACTCTTGAAGTTCACTCATCCTACACTACTCGTACACTTGTACTACGGGTACCACATGATTCTCTACAGGTGGTGGTATAGTTCGTGCACCACCTTGATGTAACATCTTGGGAACTAGTCTATGTATCAAAGTCGTTTCACTGAGGGGTCATCATCATGATCAAGATGCTGAATCTTAGTTGGTATATGTCATAGATGAATCCTGTATGAAAACAAGATATACCATGGTCCATGAGTATATCTCAATAGATGACTCAAGAAGGACATGGAAACAATAACCCATTATTATATGATTCATGTACCATTATTTTCCTGGAAATCAGTGTTCTCATGTTCTGAGTCAAAAAGTAGGTTATCAATGTTATAGTGCATAGATACATAATCCACCACACCAATAGTGGAGTCCCATGCATGAAATATGAACTCAAAACACTTAACCCTATTTCCCCAAACCAATCTCACGGACTCTCTATCCAAAAGTAGATTTGTACTGCTCTAATACCACTATTTTGTGACCCATCCCAGTGGGGCCCATGCTGCTAATCCCCAAGCCTACTTCCAATAGGCCTGGTGCTGGTGACTAGCACTGAGTAGGCATATCATTTACATGGGACTCATTTCCTATGTACCTATACACACGCACACCTATCCAAGCTCACAAAATTTTAAAATTTAAAAATCACTAAATAAAAAAAAGCATGCATTCCAAAATATCCTGCAACTAGAGTAAGATGGAAGATAACGAAAATTAAACAGGGCTAGAATACAAGCCAACCACAAATAGTTTATAACCAAAAGTCCAACCAATAAGGAAAAGGGTATTGTGATTGTTGTCTATAGTCATAGGAACACACCTCAACCTATCTGGTCTCACAAAGCACTATGTAGTGCTAGTCCACCTAGGACTCCATCAAAAGGTCGAACATCTGCACAAGACATGACATCTAAAGGAAAATCTCATGCAGGGGTGAGTGTAACAATACTCAGTAGGACACTGCAAAACCACAAAAAAAATATAACATAGTAAAGTAAAATCATATCTACATAGTTATATATATACAACACCTATAATAATAATATCTTGATATACTCAAACCAAGACACACAATCTAGTGGTATGTCACAACCACTGCATACCAGCAACTAGAAATTAAGCTCTAAGATTCCATCAAGCACTCATTTGGGACAACACACTCTTGAGTATGATAGAACTAATGACATCCATCTCAAAGGTACTATATGTCACGTCTCACCATGATAAATATGCAATGATGGATCTAAAAAGAATACAATAAAATATATGAGGATAAAATCCATGGCCATGGGGTGATACCAACAACTCAATTTGAATTAACCTGCCAAGTAGAGGATCCACGCCCGCATATTGTTGGTCATGTCAATACTAATAAATCCACCTAGGGAATGAAAAATAAATAGAGGATCGTCATTGGGAACTATTGGGGGATTCCACAAATTCTATCTAGGAATTCTTATTGAAGGGATCACAGTCCTAGGAGTAGGAAACTATTTTTACCAACCTTCAAGGAAATAATAAACGGAACAGACCCTAACAAAGCTTTCACCTGATATGGAGTACAAGTGTGTCAATCTATGTAATAAAGGTTACACTACATATAGTAGGGCCACACATCATGTCCATTGGACCTGGGTACTGCCTCATTATAATATCCCTTTTAATTCCAATCTATGTCATGTAAAAGATGTGTACACGACAAGTGGAAGGGGTTACACGTTGTGTCCTTGCATCCGGGGTCCACCCGTGTACTCCAACTTTGTGCCAATACATGGTGTCAACCCATGCATCATTTCCCATGTACCAGTACATGGGGTAGTCCATGTAACTAATTCAGTCCATTCCCTATGGGGGAGTACAAGATGTGTATGAAACTTCTATACTCCACCTCTTTTCTGTGTACTTCCCATGTACAGGACAAGTTGTCCAATGATGAACGCGTATCGTGTAGTCGAGACTACGCTCCCTGTGTATCCGGTTTTCAAGAAAACTGTTTTCCTCTTCCGCATGCCTTAGATGACTATCCATATCACATTCTGGCGGTCTGTTCACCTTGAAACATTAGATCTAGGGCCATTCTTTCATCACAATACCAAAGCAAAGGGTTTTGGGCCTTCAATTGGCTCAGAAATATGATTTCAATCATCCCCATGAAATTGCAGCAAAGAACGGGTTTTCTTGAATTTATTCAATACATCTGCCATTGTCACCATCACACCTCCTCTGTATCGCACCAATTCTAGATTTAGAACCTCGTATCATTGTGCCAAAAACCGTACATGCAATTATCAATTAATCGGTTAGGTGTTGAACCGCGAACCAAGGGTCACCCGTGATGAATGAGAAATATGTATAAAATGAACAAAGAAAAATATCAATGAATGAACCTCATCTATTGTTAATTATTCCCTTGATCTATTCTCGTAGGAATTATTAATGAATCAGAAACAATCTCTACAAGTATTATCACCCGTGAAACCCCGCAGAAAAATCCCATCCCGCAAATACGATCGATCTACGGGCTAATCTATTCATGGAATAGTTTTCATTCATCGTAGGAATCAATATTGGGTAAAAGAAAATCAAAATAAAACATCTTACCTATATTTGGATCACTTTATGATGAATAATAGTCAATGCATCATCATCATTGGTGAGATCTGTCAATATCGACATTCGCAAATCACTGATTTGAAGTTCTGTCATTGCCTGTTTAAGAGAATTCCATAGATCTCTCTCTCCAGGGACTCCATTAGATTATAGGGTTATGATAATAACTATAGATCTATAAAAAAGGTTAATTTAACAAAAACCATGTCAATGTGTCGCTACGTTGACAAAATAAAATAAATTTTTCTTAATTTATTTTATTCATTTAAAACGTCTCTGATAACTTTCCAATAAAAACTAATGCCGACCAATGTTAGGTGATTCCTAGGGTAAATAAACTATTCTGAATGTAGAAGTACCCTCATATTTCTGATCTAGGAACCCATTTATAGGTTATTCCACATTTTCATAAAAAACCATGCATGTATGCTATTTAATATTTTAATATTTTTGAAACATTTTTTCTTGGCACATCGGGCCTCAAAATCGCATGTAGTATCAGTGCTTGGTCTCAAATTTAACCCATGTAATATTTAAAAAAATGTACATAGAAAATATGGGACATTACATTTAGAATATTTAAAATCATATTATTTAGGCATATTGTTGAACTATTTGTTTTATTTTTGGTTTCATGGAGATTCTAAAAATATATATTATTTTTAGTTTATGAACTCATGTTCATGAGAATATTGATTTTCCATCAAATTGATGCCTCAAGTATGGAATATGATATAATTTTTATGTACTGAATTTGGTTTTTACACTAAGGGTTTTATTATTTGAGTTCACTCCAGTATTTCCTAGTACTGACCCTAGTGTCGTGAATTTTAAATAAATGAACCAAAACCTAGGGAATATCCTATTTAAATCAATTTTATTCTAATTCTATGGTTAGGAACTATAACCCTTAGAATTATGGAGGAATATTGAACAATTATTTAGGTGACATAGGATATTTATAGCATACACAACACAGAGGAATCAACAACTACCCTAGATATAGATTCGATATTTTCAAACCAACGACTCAAACATGGGGAAAGGATTTTTATTTTGAATTATTACTCTATTCTTCGGGATTTCTAAAAAAAATATTCTTATGAACCCCATTTATGATTTCTTGAACGTTTAATTTTGAATTTTATTCCACATTATTCATTTCTCGATGCACGTAGTACAAAATATCAGGGTTATATATTTTTAATCCTAAAATTTTTCCATATGCATGTGTCCTTGATGGCGATAGGTTGAGGAAATATCCACCCTTGTATTGAAACCCACGTGTAATGTAATTCTAAAGTTAGATATTTTTTTCTAATATTTTTCCTAGATTTTTTTGTGATTTGAGTTGATGGGTAATAATGGAGAAGACAATTTTGTGATGAAACAACAGTGGGAAGGTGGTAAGCCATATAATGGTGGTCGACGGTGGCATGAATGAAGGTTGTGTTGGTGTTAGAGGAAGTAGAGCTATCCTAAACGGTGGAATGTAGTAAAAGAAAAGATAAACAATATGTTATGGATAAGGGTCATGATGTGAGGTCATATAGAGCTTAAGAAACAACATCTATTTGATCTCCATGAGGCAAGGATATCGCCATCCTTGACTCGACAGCTAGACCAGACCATCCTTGTTCCCTCCAGAATGACAAGGGTGTAGGCATGAAATGTTGGTTAGACCAACTCATTAGGAAAGAAAGTCCCAAACTAGTAAAAATAGATTTAACATCATAGTATTAAAATATTTTTTTTTAAAAACAGATGTTAAAAATTTTTCACATCGGTTATTTATGTAACTTATTTTAAAAACATTCCATGTGGTTTTCTCGGTTCATTTATTTGTTAATAGATGGGAAAAACTAGTTTTTCAAGATGATTTAAATATAAATGACATGAAATCTAAAATTTCATATCACACCAATTCAGTATTATTTTTTATAATGTGACTTTAAAATTTTCAATTTCTGCCAAAATGTTTGAGGTCAGGTTTTTTTTAGAGTTTCATTTTTATTTTTTCACACTCCATATGTATTAATTTTAGATAAAATATTTTGATCTTAATAATTTTTTGATCAATTTAACTCTTTCAATATTCATCAGTGTTCCATGGGTTCTTTTTTTAAGGATCTCATCATGTTATATAAAATTAATTTTACATGGTTTAATATTTTTATGATTTGTTTTCTCAATTGAAACAACTACATAATTTTCATTATAATGATTAGTTATTATTCAAATCACATTAATAGTAAAAAGATTATGTTGGAGTCTAAAATGTCTTCTAATTAACATATTTGGATTCATCATAAGTTCTTTACCCAAAATAAAATTATAGCAATGAAGACTAAAAAAATATTAAAAATTAAGTTAAAGATTTATGTTTTTTTATGTATTTCATTTCGTTTCTAAATTTTTTGACCTTATATCGATCATCTATTTTCATTGGAAGGAGTCATCATCATTGAAATCTAAAAAAATGAGTGTTTTTTACATTGTTTATTACATAACAGACATAAAATTGAATTTTTTACACTGATTATATAATAAACGACATAAAAATTCCTATTTAATATCAGGTTTTTTATATCTGACATTAAATTTCACTTTTCACATCAGTTACAAAATAACCGACCTAAAATTTCTTAAAAATAATATTTTAACATCGGTTAAAATGAATGACATTATAAACATGTTTTTTACATTTTCAGTGATAACAAAACCTTAAAACTGAAATTAAAAACATAAAAACCCAACATGAAAATCCAATTTTTTGTACTAGTGTTGTATCCATGGGGTTGGGAAGTTGACCCGAGCCCTAACCCCTAATATGAAGTGGTCCCAGCCAGTGGGATATGCAGTAACATTGAGTTAGGTATTCTTATTCTAAACTAGTTAGTGAACCATGGTGTGTGTGGGTTCCACACACCTTTACAGTATAGAACATTTTGGTTGCATATGTGTAATAGGAACACATGCCCCCACTTTCTGCATGCCATACGGCATTCCCAAAAGATACCACATGGCCTGAAACATTTTCGGTGTGGCCTTTTTTTATAAAAAATTCACTATGTGTTATTGTTGAGAAAACAAATAAATTATATTGATTATTTTTCACCTATACTTTAATAGAATAGTCTATTTGGTCATCTGAAGCTGTTTTTGAGGAAAACATCTTATTTTAAGGGTTTATATTTGTATAGATCATGATGGGGTTTACATATAGATTTCAAATAATTCATGATGTTGGGACCCTTTAGTGGTGAGTTTATATCAAGGAATTGGTCCCCTAATTCTCATATAGGGTTTTTTACTCTGTTTCGTAGTTCTTTGAAACATGTGTTCTAGTTTTAAGAATCATTGCTTCCAGGGGATTTCCATTGGATTTAATCATGGAAATAGAAACACCCAATAGTTCTTTATCCAAAATGGACCTGCTTTCCAAAGTCAATTGTTCATTATTTTTGAACTTTACGATACTTAAGAATGTGAATTTGTCGAGATGATGGGAGGTCGAACTCATTACACCCTTTTGGGGGGAAATATTGTCTACTTCGGTAATCTCTTTGTAAATTTAAGATAATTTCAAGAATCCTTATTAATTTACGAAGTATAACATAAGTTTCCCTTGTAATTTTAAATCACTTATTAACATGTGTTAAATTTAGAATCATCTGTATGTATTCGAGGTTTTTCATTAATGGAGATATCGATATATATTCGAGGTTCTCCATCAATGGTATCCTCTCATAAAATACTTAGTGATTCTTTTAACTGTTTCTATGATGATACTGGTTTTTAATCCACTTAGTGGGGAACTCAGGTATTTATTGTTATCCAGGGAGATGATGGTTTTTTTTATATTGGGATTTTACCCATAAAATGGGATACCTGTGTATCTTTGAGAAAGGAATCAGAACTCTCATAGTTCAGTGCCGCTTAACAGGATACATCATACCTTTTTAGGTCTTGTGATAAGGACCTAGCTATAGATTTTAATTTCATGTGGTAAGAACATCTAAGATAAAGGTTCTTAGTAAATGTTTGGTGTGGGAATTATGCCTAAGAATCCCAAGGAACTTGGAATGAATATGGGTTTCCAAGTAGGATTGTACCTTGATGAGAATATTGACAGAGGAGAACATGGTTGATTTGAAGTTTTGGGTTTGAACCTCAAAGAGGCTTTCTAAGTATCCCATTTGGATGGGAATAAAAGCCCATGTAGTTTGATAAGTCTCATGGGAGAATATAGTTCTTTGAGAGAAATGATTTTGGGATTACTTCCTGAAAAAGATTCCTTGGTGATTTAGGGGGTTTAATTTGGGGCTTATTCATAATTAGGATACCCAAAATAAGTGAATTAGGGTTGGATTCTTGAAAATGATATCAAATGAGCTTGATCCTTGATGAAGACTTCCTATGTATCCTCGTTTGAACATGAATCATAGTTCTCGTAGTTCTATTTGTTGTGAAAATGTTGTGACCATGAAAAATCTCTAAGCCCGTCTGAGTTATGCTCGGTGTGAGAAACAAGTGGATTTCAAAGATTCAACAAAGGCACCACACTTTTCCTCCTCAGTTGGTGGAAGAGGGTACACCTATGGCAGACAAGGTGGACAAGGTTGAGGCAAACTGGGAAGAGGGTGAGGTGACAAGAACTACCTCTGTTCTATTTACATTGGACAAGGGTACAATGAAAGGAAGAAGGGATGATGGTTAGGGGCTTACACCATGATGGATGCCCTAAAATTGATCCTGGTAGGGGAGGGATACTTTTCCTTTTCTTTAATGGAAAATAAAGTGTGAACCATACCTTCCCTACCAGAGACCTGAGGTTCTGTCTCTTTGAGAAGGGAGAGGTCAGGACCCAAACCCTTATCCTCAAAACTATGAACTTCCCAACACTATTCCTGGGAGAAAGGTTCATGTGACTATGGATATACAAACCCACATACATTCCATGAATCCTAACCCCATTGTGAAACAAATGTGGGAAACCTCTAAATGTGGATATACAAACCCAAATAGGTGACATGATGATGTTTCTTTCCCAAAGATTTGATAAGTCAAGAGGTTTTGATGGAGGTATCAACAGAATACATTTCAGAAAAGGGTTTCAATGAATAAAAATCATTTCCATGAATGGATTTGAAGAGGTTTTGATGTCTTTTAGACTTAAGAGAGTAAGTGAATCAAAGAGGGGAACCCAAGTAGACACTGGAGTGAAATTATGGGCATGAAAGTAGGATTGGTCGACCTAACATTCACTTAAGTGATGAACAACCTGTATGTTAATACTTGGGTGAGACTTGGCTCAAGCCTTCAGGAGTATTCACAAAAGATCCTGTAAGTGTGGAACTCATGTTCCTGTGAAAGGAATAAGTGGATCCCAAGTGTTTCTAATTTAAGGAGGTTGGGTTCTTTATGTGCACAAGTGATATGGATTTTAAACACTAAAAGGACTTAATTCATATGATCCTCTTTCAATTCCTCCACTTTAGGTGTCAAAGAAATACTTTAATATATTCTGAGGACTTGGTAAAAATCTCTAGGGTGACCAGAGTAACAATTGGGCTTCATAGAAATTCATTCATACAAATTAAGGCCCCAAGGGACTATTTGTATACAAAAACAGGACCCTGGGTGAAAGGAGATTGGTCGCGCAAGTGGGTTGCACGCCAATTTTATGGTGTGCAAGTGGCTACACCCCAGATGGGTGGTGTTCAAGTATACTTATGTGTCGATGGTGATTCGTCCTAACTAGGTTGCTGCTTTGAGAACATATCCAAATTTATTGCTTCATTCAGCTTCATCATGGTGGCACGCGAGTGTTTTCATGCAGGTACCTTGGGTACCTCTTTAAGGACATAGCCAAATTTATTGTTCCATACCATGGGAAATGCACCCCCACACCCCTTCTGGGGATCAATTTCGGGCTACGTTCTCGGCCCTTTGGGTCGGTGACATTGCTACTGTCACCAGCCCCCATGAAAAATGAAGAGTCACACCGCAAACGTTTCGAGCCTAGTTGAGACCATTTTGCAGAGAAGTGCATGGAAAACATATTATGGTGTCTATATACTCCCAAAAAACTCAAGGAATGGGTTTTCTATCAATATATTTAGTACCAACATATTCATGGTCATAGTCCAGTCATGATCCCTCTAATGAGTTTGGTTACCCCCACAAATGATACTTTTCCTACAATAAGATATGGGTCCCCCACTATAGTTTTAAATATGTGATGTGGGTTTCTTGGTTTGAGTATATCAAAATCATGGGAATTCTTGTGGATTATCTTACAGTTATGTTGTAAAGAGAGAGAAATTTTTCTTATATCTTATGTCATATCTATTAAATCATATCTAGGTTGTTGTTTTTTGAGTTATTATTTTCTTCTTGTCTTGAGGTTCTAAGCTGATATGTTTTTCTTATTATTAATTTGTGGTTTTCAGGTTTCCCTACTAGGTATGTGTATACTCACCCTTGGATGGGTGAATTCACCCACATGTATCATTTCATATGAAGATGATAGATAGTTCAGTGAAAACCTTAGGGAAGATGGTGCTAGTGGATCTTATTGGTACTCGGAGGTTGTTATACAAGAGAACATATGGGTTTTGATCTAGTTAATGAGAGAGAACTTTTCAGCTCATTTTTTTGGTTGGGTAAGCCTTTTAGTTTTTGGGTGTGTATATTTCCATTTTCCATTATATTTTATATATTGGTTCTACCTTTTTTGATCTTTATGTTTATCACATGCATTATATATAGTAGTTAGTTTTGTTTTTTTATTTTCTATTTTTATGTACATTGTGAAGATGTTTTTTGTGTATAGGTACATTATGTTAAAGGCTCCCATGATATTTGATATGCCTACTCAATGTGAGTCACCAACCCCTATCCTATATAAGGTGATTTTGGGGCGAAAAAATCAATTTACCACTACCCTGGAAGTGTTTTGGAGGGTCAGGTTGTGTTAGAGTGGCATCAAAGTAGGTTTGTCATAAGGATAGAGTTTGGAGTTAGATGCATCGTGAGGATAAGTTTGGGTATTTAGAGAAATTGTGTTATTGGGTATCATGTTTATATTTCAAGTAAAGGAACCCAATTTTGGTACATCCTATTAAATTGTACGATGTTTCCACAAATATAACCAACTTGGATCCTAAGACAGGGTCACAATGTTCATATGCCAATGATTAAGCCTCTTATTAACAACCAATCGAGTGTAGTGGCTTCCATTCTATGACCATATTATGAGATGGTTCCACAAAAAGTTTGAGAAACATTACCTCATCCCATTGTTCAGTGAGAAAAACCACTTACCATAGTACATGAAAATGATTTTAAACTATTTATGCAATCAGTTATTCTAATTTATTAGGATGAGGATACATGCATGCTGAGTGAATTACCCAAGTTCCAGGGATAAAGACCAACTAGGTTTTGAGATGATATTGACCCTTGGTCAACTAGGTACTATATAGATATGGTCATTTGAGTATTATTACTTATTCAAATTCCTACCAATCAAATGGTATTTCGGGAGTTTATCCTTCTCTATTATGTTCTCAGTCACTGGTGGACATTATTTATCCATAACCATGATGAACAGATTCTTCCTTATATATTGTTTACGAATAGTATTTTTGAGGGGTTCTACTCAATGGTGTTAAAGTCCATATACATTAAAGATTTATTATATTTATAGTAAGTTAGCATGTATGTTGTGGAGTATGAATAAATATTCATTGATCTCACAAGGTACTCCCTTAATATGATCTGTGATGGATTCTTCCATGTCTGGAAGCTTATGCATCACCAATATAGAGTAATCTAATCAGGCATCATTCTCATTTGTATTCCCACCTACACTAGGGTTTTGGATTGAGCGTTAGTGATGATGATCTTTTTATTATGTGGAAAATATGTATAATATACTAGTAGAATTTATCCAAGATAAGAGCCATCAAATTCTACTGATTGAATATAGGAATCAATTTCCTGACATAGGCAGCATCCCTATGTGTAGACTCATACTCAAGTATCGATGTCTTAGGAGACGCAGAAATGGTCTAGTTAGTCAAGGGATAGGTATTTTTATTCCTATAACTATCGATCTAAATTGGAACATTAATTCCAACCTTTTGTGCAACAGAGGGAAGTCAGACAGTTAATGGGCCTCTATGTTAGAGATTGTGGAATGACCAGGGACCTCCTAGAGGTGATCATGACAGTTCTCAAGGTGGTAGTTTTAGTAGATGAGTTAGAAACACTATAGGAGGAGGATATGTAGGAGGAGGAATCTATGATCTGATTCCATCACTATTAACCCTACACAATCCAAACCAATCTCTGAGGACTAATGGTAAAGTACATGTACCCATACAAAAGATGAAGGGTTATGACTAGGAATATTCCAACACAATCAAAGGTATCATGAGTGTGTTCTTTACTTTGTTACCAATAATCATAAACATTAATGTGATCCAATCCATTATTATCGCATCTCTATTTTTAGGGATAGATATTCTAATGGATCCCCTAGCCCAACCCATGTGGCTAGTGATTCTTTACAAAAGATATCATGTGATCACCCACATATTTCAATGATATAAGATTTCACTTAATGGATATAGGTTTTCAGGAGACCTCATAAAGGCTTTGATGAAGCCCTATAAAATCATCCTTCTCATTAACTAACTATCTTCACTTCATGCCCAAATAGACTATTATGCTTGAATAGTGGTGTGCTTCAAAGAAAATGGATTGAGATGCTCCTTTATGGGAAATTGGGATCTGTAGTCGAGACAATCAGGTAATTTACATGAGAAGTTACATTCGATCATCAATTAGTTAGTTAGTTTCGATCTATGTGTACAAGATTCCTTATATGATCAACTTCTTATAGTAGAGGACGATTACAAAGAAGTTTTTCATGAGGATTTAGTGTGTTTTTTCCCTTAATGGGAGACAAAATTATGCATTGAAATGTTCCCTAAGACCTATCTAATATCTTCCAATGCTTATAAAATGTCCCCAAATAAGCTTAGAGAGTTGAAGGTGCGGTTGGATGAACTTATGAATAAGTGTTTCATCAGACCATATGCCCCCATGGATAGCACTATTGTTTTCCTCTAAGACGTAATATATGAGTTACAGGATTTATTTTGAATATAATTTCATGATTTAGTTTTGATTAAATAAAAAATACCATATATTATGTAATAATGACCTCCTTGTCAAGATAAAATGAGAAAAATGGTTCTCAAATATCAATCTTACATTTGGATATCACTAGCTTTGATTTCCTGATGAGGATATACCAAAGATGGCCATCATATTTAACTAAATCCATTATGAGATTCCGTTGATTCCCTTCATTGTGTAGAACACCCCAAAAATGTTCATGTACTATATAAACTATATATTTTAGTTTTTCTTAGAGAAGTTCATGGGTGAATTCATTGATGACATCCCCATATATTCATCTTAGAAGATAAGCATGCTTAGCATTTAAGGGTTGTTGAAAATTTACTTCGGGAGAGAAAACTATATGAAAATATCCCAAGGTTTTGGATATATATTTAAGGGATCCATTTAGAAAGGTATTTCATCTTTGAGAGTTGATTATTTATTGATAGGGTGATGATCGAGGCAGTGAAAGCTTAGGAGAAACCCAAGAGTGTGTTCAAGGTGTGGAAGATTCTTAGGTTGGAGGGGTACCACAAATTATTCATGGTATAGTTCTCTATGATGTTGACCCAAATGAATTCCTTTAAACAAAATGGGTATCCATTAATTTGGACTCAGTGATTTCATAGATCAATCAAGGATATGAATTGTAGGTTTATGAGGGCCCATGTACTTAGGTGAATAAAAGAGGGAGTCGAGTTCATGTTGTTAGACGATTCCTTTAGAGAAGTACTTGGTTGTATATTGATTCATAGGTATATGGTGATTGGTTATGGGTCAATAAATTATAGTTATCGTGGGTATAAATACACAAACCATGATCTGGAGTTGGCAGGGGTAGTTCATTCTTTGAAAACTTTGAGGCACTATCTTCTTGGTGAGTGTCTCATTATCTATATGGACTATAATAATATAATGAAGATATTATTGATAAAAAATTATTTCATTGAATATATTATTGATAATAAATGAATTAATTCTCCCATATTGAGTTTTAAGTGATCATTTAATCTGAATTGGTAATCGGAGAATGAATTTGAAATTTTATGGAGATTATAGTTCTCCTTTTCACAAACACAATACTATTTTTATTTTAAAATTTTATTTTTGTATATTTTTAAATATAAATTGTTTTTTGAAATCATTAATATAGATATGATGTTCTAAGGTAGAAAATGGGCCCTGAATTCAATAATATATTGTATTTCGTGATCTAGGTATAATTTTAATGTTTATACCATAACAATTTATTCCTTTCCTAGAATATGATGAATTTTTTACAAAAGTTATATAACATAAAACAAAAGATTTTTTACAACTATATCCACCCATATTTTGTTATTTTTAAAGGTCAATGATGTTTCGTAAAAATAAAGTTACAATTTCCCCACATTTTCAACATTCAATTTTATAAATTTTGTGACCATATACTCCAATCCACAATATAAATCTGTATTTTTCTCATTTATATGGGAATTGTAAATGAATTTATAGTTTGAGGGTATAGGATAAGTGTTTTCCCTACACTTATCCAAGCATTGGAAAAGGTATATCTCTTGAGGTAAGGGTGTCTTCGATAATGCCTTCTTCTTATTATTATTGTTTTAAAATTAATTTCTTCTAATTAAATTCTCTATTTCTATTCAATTTTTATAATTTTCTTAAAATTTTATTCCTATTTCATTCAGTTATTTTAGCTACAAATTAATGGAATAGACATTAAAATGTTGTACCCATTCTATACTATTTCATATGAAATTAATTTATATAATGATTATTATTCCCATGGATGAGTAGGACATTTATAGTTGATCTAACTCTCTCCACCTTAAATTGTTTGTTCTTAATATAAAATACCATTATAATACATATAAATATAATATATGAATTAAATTTTAATATGAAAATCATTCAAATGATAAACACTTTACATGTGAGGTAGAAAAAGTGTGAGTTTCTAGAGTGAAATCTTAATAGATAAAACCAAATCAAGTGGGGTTAATTTTTAGGCTTCAACTATAATCCCTAAATCTAATTCAATCTCATTTAAAATCTGTATTTTTTCATAATTTACCACATACCATATTTTATCGAAGGAATTAAAAGTAAGTTAGAATGTTAAGATTAAATTTTCTAAAGTTAGAATAATGTTTAATTCCATCCATATCAGTGGTTTATCAATTTCCTTATGCTTTAAAAGTTAAAATATTAGGGGATTATAATTTAATGAATTTTAATTAAAAGAAAATAATTGATGATAAATTTAATTGTATAGTTATATTGATTATTTTTTCTCATATAATTTATTTAAAAACAATCTTCTTCCCACATAATTGTCTATAGTTGTAAACATTAAAGAAAACCACCTTCCTTGTTATTAATTGATTTATTTTATTTTACATTCATAATATCTATGGGTAGTTTTTTTATGTACTCTCTCTTTCAAAGAATGGACTTTTTAACCACCAGGATGTATCTAATTACCAAACACTTCACATAATTTTATACCACCTATGATAATGTTCATCAAATTGTCAACATTTTTGAGGAGGCTAGTGTTTTATTCATCTTAATTTAGTTAGTTTTTTTCATCACTTCTTCTCTTAATACCATTGATTGAAAAATATTTTAATGATATTATCATCCTACATTTTATTTCAATTTTTTTACTTTTCACTGATGACACAATACCATATTAGAATTATTTTTTATCAAAACCCCAAGGTTGAACATAGCTTTCGAGCACAAATCAGGTAATATCATTATACAAGAAGGGTTCAAACTCATCAATTTGTTGATTTCCACCATTATATGAATGCGAAAATTGGTAAACTTTTGAATATAAATTTTAATCTGATAAAATGGAACTTAATAACAATAACGAACTTAAAATAACCATTCAATATTTGGATTCAGCTGATATTAACTATCAACCAACATGAATTTTATACCCAAATATTGAATCAAACTTTGAACTCAAATCTTGGTTAATATAACTTCTGCCTAAATTTCATAGGCTTCCTAGTGAGGACCTGAATAATAATTTAAAATAATTTAATATATTTTTCTAAATAATAAAACCAATAAATGTTTTTGAAGAGCAGGTCGAACGAAAATCATTCTCATTTTCACTTGATAGAGTAGTGAGGGATTGGATGTATTATTTACAACTAGAAGATATTATGGGATGAATTATTTAAAATTAATTTTTTATTGATTTTATTTAATCACCATAGGCCACAAATATTTGAAAGGATATCATAGGAATTAATAAAGAAAAATGAGAATTAATTTTTGGGTACTGAGAGTGATTCAAGAATTTATGTTCAAGCTCTTGACATCACCAAATTATTGAGAAAATATTAATTTAGTACTTTTATGTCTATATGACACCCACATAGAGGAGAATTGTGTATTCAAAAATAAGTGGATATTTGGTTGATAAACCACCACCAGAATATCAAGCACTAAATTCTATAATGTAATAAAACTCGTATAAATTTGATGATCCTAGAACCCTAGCACTAAGAGGTGAACATCAGGTAATTGAACCAACTCTGGTTAATAATTCATTTGATAACAATTTAGTAAAGTTTACTACAATGGTGGGGTAGATCTCATTATATAAAAACATAGAACAACCCACTCTAAAAAGGGTTTGTGAAATTTATACAACACATTATCAACCCAATGATTCTTTCCCATAACTCCCATATAGAAAAGAATGTGTTGAAGTATTCCTTGGAAGACCATACTAACAGCAATAACCACATCCTCAAATGAATTAATCCCGATTATCTTGAACATACAATATAATGTGGAAGGGCCATTTATGGATCAAGAATGGTATAATTCAACAATAAATTCCACTATTAGAACAAAACATTCCTCAATGTAAAGCTTTTGAAAAGGGTTTTCAACAACCCCAAAAAATATTTTACATATATGAATCAATACGAAAACAAAAGAAAGGTTAGTTTAAAACAGTGTTGGACTCTAACACTTATGATCTCTAAAAAATTCTTAATGAACCGAATGAGATAAAGAATCAAGGTATGAAATTAGTAGAGCTGAAAAAACATATGAGTTATATTTACACAACCCTCAATCAACTACTAAGTATGAACTATGTAAAACATATCTCTAAACCCACTTCAAATACAAAAGTTTATTTCAGTGCAATCACATTGATGAATGGGAATAAAATAGCTGAATTATGTGTTTCAAGAAGTACACAAAGAATCAAATCATCTATTGAGATTTTATTAATTAATGACCAGTTAAAGGTAAAAGATATGGGTGAGAAAAATATTGAAGAGGTTCCACTAAAACCCCATTTATTTCTAAAAAGAGTTCAAAAAACCAAGAATATAGAAGAATAGTTAGTGTAAAAAATAGGTTTTGGATGCATTCAAGTAGTTGAGATCAGTATCCCTCTACTTGAGGGAATCAAGAAAATTACTATTTATGAAAAATTATCAAAAGACCTATACACAAATAGAAAAATAGAAAATGGAAGATAATGAATAAAATATGGGAGAAATGTATCTACACTCATCAAACCCAACATGGATGTAATTATACTCCACCCACAACTACTCACCAACATTCATACCAAAAGGGTTATTTGATCTTATGCATGACTTCCTTACTAAAAATTCTACCAACTAGAAATAAGGGTATATAGTGTTTCCATGGGATGATTATACCCTCATATCGGATTAAAAAATAGTGAAAATATACTAGAAACATCCATGGTAAAAAAATATTTAGATTATATATAATGAAATAAACATCAATGCTATAAAAATGAAATTAGGCACATAGTCATACACCCTAAACTAATTTCCCAGCAAGAAGATCAAAAATAAAAATAGAAAGGTAATATAATACCAAATAGGCTCCACTAACTTTCTATAAACTCACCATAACCTAAAATATACACTCTAAATGAGTTATTGTACTCGATCATGTAACAGTGTGCCTCTACCCTACTAAAATCTTCAAAAAATGGAGTCTTCTGGGCTACATATGTTTCATGGATACCCAAGATGGGTGTGAGTACAACTCATTTGGGTACCACCAACATATTACCAAAATAACTAGTAGACACAATTTATGAATATGGTATATGATTATATTATATAAAGTAGTGATAAAGTGAAAATTTTTAATCGACAACAATCTTGGGGTTCTAACTTTCCACCCGATATCGACTATGATGACTTGGCCTAGTGCCAACATGTCTCTGAGCAAAAAAACTATCCTTTGGAACCATGGGGTCATATATGATCTCTACCATGAAATTCAATAAATCACATCAGGAACACATCATTAGAAGCCTAAGGGAGGGCTTACATCCCTCCTGGAAACACATCATCTAGAACCCCACGGGACACTCTACCTATTAATAAATATGTAAATATCATTTTGAAACTTAGTGGGGAGACTCTACTTATCAAGAAACACGTCATATGGGACAAAGGGGTGTACCCACACCCTTTTAAGAATTAAGTATCATCATATAGACCTCATAGGAATTCATGTACCCAACTAAGAAACATATATCATTAACAATAATGTAAGGGAATTACAGTACCCTTCTACATAACGAGTATCATCATCCAGAACTTCGGCTCATTACCTCAACGTAATAGGAAACAAGTATCACCATAAAAAACGTGGGGGGTACTCGTACCCTAGTAGGTAACAAGTATCATCAATTGGAACTTTGTGAACTTCCCACACCCTATCATGAAATAGTAAGAATGATCATTGAATCCCTAGTTGAAACCTATAAATTCTATATAGGCATAAATTCTAAATACTAGGTAAAAATATAGGTATTTGATATAGTGTCCTAAAGAATGAAACTATATCTTATGAATCCTAGTTATCTCATATCTCATATATGGGGGGTCAACATCTACCTAGTAATATCACACACACACACACACACATTTAACCATGAGTCTAGAAATTCACAAAAAATCATCACACATAACCATTGTTGACCTCTGGTGTAAAAGAATTACTCTTATCAATATATCCACATTAGGGTTAACATGTCACTTGTTTGTCTGCTTATATTACATAGGCCTCATTGTAATTTGGAAACACTACAAGGGCTCCTCTATCTAGTTCCCAATACTAGGTTTGAATCTCATAACCTAAATGGAGTAACGTACCCCCAATACAGACATAATCACATCAAGGACTCAATGTCCTCCAATGTTAGTCAATCCATCACCACTATGATGTTATGAAATAATACTCATCTCATTTCCCAAGATATATTAGTTCAGCCCTCTCACTAAACTATCTCAAACCCACCCATGGTATGGCCACCTGGGTACTCACTACTATTTGGGGAGGAACATTCACCCAAATCTCAAAAAAACTATCCTAGGGCTCTAAGGAATCCCAAGTCTTGCACGTCTTATCCTTATATTCTAAGTTGACACCTTTGGATGTTCTTACCTATTACACCACTGCACCCTACTCAATAGAGTTAAGGGAACATATCTCAATGTCTATTATGTTCATTATCATCTTGTTGGTACCTCTCTAGGTTCTACATATCTCATGGAATATACTTATAGTAAGTCCCTTGGACCTTTATGGACGATACATTATGTTAGTTCCAAATGGTCTATCATGGACCATGGATCTTCATCTATCCATATAAATTTTACTTTATTAAATTCACTATTTTAATTAAAAAAGTTGACCAAACACTATGAAGAGTCTATATAGCACATTCCATATCAAGTACATAAATAAAGTAAAATGAACAAGGACTACATCTTACTATTGGAATGTTTTTCAATATAAAATTTATTTATTTTATTGTTTTTTAAATTAAAAATACTTTATATTTATTTTATTTTCTAAGCTCTAACTTTAATTTTGATGAGTAAACTATTTTAAATTGTATGTTTTGTTTATTTTTAGAGAATTTTATTTTCCCTATATGTAAGGTACTATTATAACCTTATTGTCATGAAGGATTCCCCTTTTATATTTATAAAAGTTCACTATCTGTGTAATTCATGCTTATTCATATTAAGATGATTCATAAAAATGAGTTGTTTAATGTTTATGCTTTCATGTATAATGCTTATATAAAGGAAAAAAATTCTCATTCTTATTAATAATAAAAATTCTTTATTCCATGTATATACAGAACTATTTTTTAATGTTCCTGAAAATGAAATTTCATGTTTACAAAAGTTCTATTTTATTTTTACACAACTTCTTAAATGATTGTTATATAACTTTTTAAATGATGGTTAAAATAGTTTTTTAAAAAGATGCTTAAATATATAGGATCAGAACAAACCTCAACACAATCCATAAAATTTATGCATTATCTCCAGTGTGGGATAAATGATTTTAAATGAAGGTTATCCATTATGTATACATCACAAAAAATCAGAGAGTAATTCTATTTACAATCTATTTTATTTATCTACATATAGTGTCATGAGAAAAATGAGCAGTAAATTCATTCTACACCACGGTGGTGACCAAATTGGTTTTCAAGGTTTTAATTTATTTTGATACTCTATTTTCATATAGCATTCATATTTCAATTTAAAATAATTATATCTAGTTTATTTTAATTATTTTAATTATTTTAATTATTTTATAATTACCTATTAAATATGATGAAATCATGTAAAGTAATTTAAATGATTTTGATATAGGAGATACAAAGGAATAGTTTTTTCGAATTATGTGTGGGATTTTTTTCAAATAGGTGAAAAATATTTTTTTATAGCTTTATTATTTCTAACTAGGGCATGTTGTGATTGGTTATCTAAACACTCACTCATACTCAAGAATAATATGGAGTTAATTTAGGGAGTATTATCTTTTAGAACATAATTGTGTGATCTTCAAAAAAAATTGTGCATGGTTCGTTAAAACCATAGGGAGGCACATTTTTTGATGCAAGAGTGTTGAAAGTTGTTCTACTATTAGTTCCATATTCTACTGTGATCACAACAGCTTCAAATTTTGATCTTTTTATTAAGTGAACAAAGAGATATTGAGATGTATCAATAGTCTGATTATATTTTCACTTCTATGATTCACCAACTTATATGTTCCAAGGTTCTATCATTTTTATATTGTTTGTCTGTATTACAATCAATGGTTTATTTTTTATTAATAAAAATAATTTTTGGTGTTAATTATATCTCCTATCCAAAAATTGGGTCTTTGGGTAGTGAATCCAAAAAAAATTAGGTCTCTATTTGTACTTTTTATATTGAAAGGTGATCTATATTGACAAGTTTGTGCCTTCTAGGTAAGTAAAAGGAAGTGTAAGATTATGGTAATACATCCAAACATCTGTTATTTAATGGTAAAAATGATCATTTATGGTAAAAATATATGGAAATATTCTTTAGAAATCATAATGAATAAAGGTTTGAAATTAAAGGAATGTCCTTGTAAAATTTCATATTGTGATTTTGATGAGCTTATTGTTTTGGACATTGTCAATTGTGTTTTGAATTAAAAAATTATGAATATAATTTATTATTCAATAAGAATAAATATTTTTAAATAATTTATTAGTAATATCATAATGAGTAGATTTGGAGGTATTATCCAATAACACATTACTCCACATTAGTTTGGGTTCGTTCCTAGTAGAATCGTACAAAACTTTTTACTACATCTGAAAGTGTTCACCAAATAAAAATAAATTTGAAACAATGAATTTTTTCTCACTAGATAGTCATATCCACAGCCTTTAATAACATTAAATGGGTCTTTCTTTTTTATTTCCTTATAAGGTATGTTTTTTCTAATGACTTCATCGTATTGATGTCAATTATTCTTAAATATATATATGGATTTCCATTTTGGTTAATGGATCCCCTATGGGTTAATTTCAATGAAATTGGGGTGTTCATCAAGGAGTTCCACTTTCAAGACTCCAGTTTTCTATTTCTGAAGATTACATGAGAATTTTCTTCATTGAACTCCCCCAAATTGGGATTTATAATAATATAAAAGTTATGAGAGATACATTGATCCCATCTCACATTCTTTATATTGGTAATATCTTAATATTTGGACAACCCTCAATGAATGTTATATCTTCTCTCAAAGATTTCTTTACTCATTATAAATAAGTAGTTGGTTAGGCCATCAGTTGGAGTAAATATTTTATCATTTTAGGAAATGAAATCTCTATTAGTAATTGAAACAGAGTCCCTATAACTCTTAGAGTGAGAAAGGGCTCACTTCCTTTCAATTGTCTTAGAGTCCTCCTTTTTTGGGGAAAGGTTCGATGTCACTATCTTGGAATCATATGTTGTGAAATTATTAATTAGCTTGCTAGATGGAAGGAAAATTTCATGACACGGGATTGTTGGGTCTGCCTCATTAATTCTATCATCACTTATATGTTTTTGTATTCTTTATCTATCTAAATATGGCCAAGAATCTTGCTAAATGACCTTAAATACATGATAAATAATTTTTATAGATAGTCTCTGTGTATTAAAAGAAGCTTATAACCACTACCAGAAAGCATTTAACCAAACCCTTTGACATTGAGGGCCTATAGATCAAAGACATCAAGACCTTCAATGATGGAATAATAAACAAATTCACATGGAACTTTTTATCTTCAAATGACCCTTCGATTGATTTCCTACCATGAAGGTTCAAAATGAGGATCTCTATTGAATATTCACATTACCTTACCTCATCTCTGAGGCCTTACCTCATGAATTCCTTCAGTTATAACATGAAACACTCAAAATGGATAGTTAGTAGTGATTCCAAATTTAATTGTTGGCACACCCCATGGATAGACAGTCCCATTTTCCTCACCAGTGTTCCTTCCAGCATGATCAATATGGCTATTAGTAATTTTTTGTCACAAAATAATATCCCTTATGATATTATTTCCCATCAATATAATATGTAAATTCATACCTATGCTTTGATGGGTAAGGAAATAATGGTCTGGAAACCAAATAAGAATGGTTAAATTAATGTTAATGATTACTATGTGTTACAGTGCAATAGATCCCATAAACCAACAAATTGGATTTATTAGTTCAAATAACCATTTTCTCAACCCTCAAGACTCTTTCTTCTCTAATGGATATGGACAAATAGGTAAACCACACATGACCAACTGAAAAAGGGAGAGAGAAAAATTGTTTCACCATATTACACCTACATGAATGATAAGGATTCTTTACATCATATTTTCATAGACTTTACATATGTTAGGGATCTCTAGAAATTCATCGGAAATTCATTCATACTCTAAATTCATCTATAAAGGAAACTGGAAGATATTATTTCATGCATCAGTAAGAGTGGAAAAATTTAACAAATATACAACCTCGTTCTTTTGGAATCTACCTCAATCAACACTATAATATAGAAAGCCAAAAACAACTACCTGTTAAAAAATCAGGTTACATATTTATATGAAGGTACCCTAACTATCCACAGGGAAATTTACACTACTGCTAGTGTAAAGAAAGGTACTATAGTAAATTAAATTGTTGATCTTATTACACTAAGATTTCTAGAAATGAAATTGGAACTGAGGAAACATTTTTCCTTAATGTTTATATGATGCATCCCCCTGATCCCTTCATACATTGAGGATAATGTTGATGGATTAGCTACTATAATTTCAAGACCTTCGAGTTATGGGGGTTTTTTATATACACATCATGGATTTGTTAAAGGTTTCTTCCATCACTTTATTTTGAATTGAATTTCATATGAATTCGAGCTATGGGCCCTCATTTACATAGTTAAGTATGTTATTAATCAAAATTGGAAATCACTATGGATTTAATAGACTCTCAACATGATGTTAATGCTCTAAAAATAAGAACTAATGATGTAACATGGAAAATTATCCCTCACTATATTTTCTGCCTCAATCATTCAACACATCTTAACTTGATTGTCTGGCACGTCTATATAGAAGCTAATCAAGTTTCAAATGCTCTATAGAAAAAGAAAATTATGGAAATGGGTACCATCTGGTCATTTGGGATACTTGATTATTGTACTATGATGGAAGATGAGGACATGAGGGTTGTGATAAAAACCTACTTGTGTAAAACCCCTTGTAAGGCCTGACATTGTTTTTTACGTTTTCATTTAATAATTTTAGGGGCTATTTTTCAGGACCTTGGATATTCTTGATATATGGAATATGGACACCCTTCTTCATTATGGGAAAAATAAGAATATATTTAATGTAAAAACATGATAAGAAGTTATAATTCTTTAGATCATGATATTACTCATGCTTTTATTTATAATACATGTGTCACATTCCATAAAATATTCTTTTTAATGGAAAGAAAAGGAAAATGATATGGGGAATAAAAAATAATTTTAAAGCTTGTATAAAATCTTCAAATACAGTTATTGAGGGGGAGGTGCCTTATGTTTATATAAAAACTAACTCAACTATGTTATATTAATTATAATCCTCCTCTATAAAAACTTATAATAAGAATACTTACATTCATGATGAATTACTATATGATCTTTATGATATATTCCATGATGCTTCTGATGAATTACATGAGCATTTTATGATATCTTTTAATTACTTAGATGAAATAAAATTTTATTATTCTACTACATCCCATGATATGATATTTTTACAAAAAAAATTCTCGAACCTCAGGATATACATATTTATTTTTTTCAAGAAACTATGGGATTATTATAATATACTCTTAGTGATAACTGTATAGGTGATTTATGTAAATTTTCGACTGAATTAGATATTAATGTTACACATTAAATAATTTATATTGTTTCAAGTAATTTATTTAGTGATAAATCTCAAGAAATATATAGAAAATAATCACATGAATTTTGTAATAATTCTGATAGTTTAACTCACATGTATTTATAACTTAAGGATAAGTTCAATCATGTTATCATTAAGAATGTCATATAAATGAAGAAAATGAGAGTATAAGATTTATTGTTTATATTTCTAATTACTCTAACAAAACCTGTGTGAAAATACAAAAGATAGGTTTTAGTTCTATTATTAGTGGAAATAAAAGGGAAAACCAAACCCCTTTCCATAAATTATGGTGATCATTAGTCAAACCGTTGATAACTTATAAGAAACATACGTGATGAAAGAAAGATATCATGAATCATTTTGTTTCAAAAATACATGATATATCAATGTTTGAAATAAATTTTCTCTATAAAACTGAGTCTAATAAAGATTCATGCGTAAATTAAATTTTTTTTATGGTTTATAATTTTATCAAAAACAAAATTAAAATATGAAAAATGAATTGGATAAACATAAAAAAGAGAGATTATCTAAAAACAAATACATTTTAAGACTGTTTAAATAGTAATATAGGGTCATCCTATTTTTTTAGTCAGTAGGATGATAAAATTATAATAAATGTCTCTCATTTTGCTATTAATTGATTTAAATGTAATATATAGGGTCACTATTCTTATAACAATTCTAAAATTTTTATCCACCACTTAGGCCCAATGATTCTTTCAACGTTACATCTTCAATGATTTTCAATATTCAAAGTGTTCACTCAATTTGGGTCCCCAATGGTATAGTAAAAAAATTAGTGGAACATAAAACACTCTATATGACCAATTATGTATATTTCCTCCACCAACATGTATACATTATATTGTTTTATTACATGATGTGCTAGCATAAACCTTAAATGTGTTCATTATGTATTTTGGACAATGAGAATATTATATAATCTTATAATCCCATTGACTGTGTTGAATGTAAATGTTTTTATAATTAAAACTAATTTTAAATCATCTTTTTAATTCATTTTATATCATTTAATCAAAGGATTGGTAATCGCTTGTTAAATTATTAGGATGAAATAGAACCCTTGATTTGAGGGGAATTGTTTTCATTAAAACTTTTATTTTTATTTGAACTTGAGTTATTTCATTTTTTCTAAACTATATGAAGCATGTTGGTTTGAATTTTACTCTATTGTATGTCATTATAGGAAGTTTTAGTTGTTTTTTTAAATGGTTGGTATATTTTTTAAGGTATGATTTTAGAAAGTTTTATCACATTCTTTACACTATATAGAATTTTAAATATAGAATTTTAAATATGTATGCATAGAGTTGTTATTATGAAATAGAGTATTAAATTTTCTAGGTAGGGAAGTACTCTATAGTTTATATTTTATCTCTTTTTCTCAACAATTATTGAATATGCTTAAATTTTCATGATTGATTAAGATGTGGCTTACAAAAAAATTACCTTCCATGATCTATTATTATTTTATTATCTAAATATGCAGATTTTTCATTATGATAATATTTAGATTGAAAATACTTGTTATTTAAAATCCATTTTTAAAAAATGATTAATTTTTTTTTGGAAGATTGGTTGATATATTGATTATTTTCATTAAAGTATATTTTTAAACATAATTTTTGTAGTTTCTGTTTTGATTTTTGAGAAATTGATTTTATGAAAAACTCTTTAAATATATTTTATAATATTTTAGTCTTAAAATATTTCTAACATTTATATTTTTTATTCTAATGGGAAGATAATGTTTTTTTATAATATTTCATAGATACTTGATCCTATCAAGCATATATAATTATATCTATATTTTAATTATTCTTGATCATGCTGAAATTTCATATCTATATTCTTAAGAATAATAAATTGAGGGAGATATTCAATTTTATATTATTAATAAAATATTTTTTAGAAATTAATGTGTGAAAATTTATTTTATCAAAGTATATTTTAATAATTTGAGAATAAAAAGTTGTACTTATCATTGTTTCCATTTATAAAATGTGATCTTCTTATGTATTTTTGTACATATTCATGTTTACTTATTTTATCGTAAAATAAGAAATCGAAAATAATATGGAATGATAAATTTTATATCTAATCCTCTCTTATTTACCCAAAATTTGATACTAAATTTATTTTTAAAATATGATTCATATTATTGATAATATTTTACAAGTCGAATGGACTTGGTTATAAATTTAGAAAACTATTTTTATTGATTTACTTATATAGTTTAAATTTATTTAAATATCTTTTTTTAAGAATGGTAATCTATTTGAAAAATGGTTATTGTTTTATCCTCAATTATCATTATTATATTGGTACTAAATCTTAGAATGTGCTGAAATTATAAATACCTAATATTTTCTAAACCTATGGGAATATTATTTTTAGAATATGTGAAATTTTCAGTTTTATTTTAAAACTATTTGAAAAATTGTAGATTTTATAATAATATTGTGGTTTTTATGAGGATATTTTTTATTGTCATTTATTTAGATATCTAAAAGAAAGATTTAATTTAGGGGGATCTTTACATGTTATATATTTTAGGAGATCTTCTCATAATTCATTTGTCTTTAGTATGTTGAATGTTTATATTATTATTCTATATGTAAGAAGGGAAATTTTATGAAGTATATTTTATATAATTTATTATTTTTAAGAATTGTTTTTTTTTAATATTTACATTAAGTGTTTGGGATTTTTTATTTTGAATTGATGTTTTTTATTCAGTAAATATTTATATCTTCATTTGGTTTAATAATTTTATAGATGGATTAATTTAAGGGGGGATTATAAATGGAGCTTAACTAATGTGACTTATAATTTTTAATAGGTGTTCCAAAATGGGGGAGATGATGTTTGGATTTTAAAAGGATTTTTTTTTAAGAATTTTTTAACTCATAGTTTTGGTAAATTTCAAAAAGGGGGAGAATCTATGGAATGTTTGGATTAAATATTTAGTTTTTTAATTTAGAAAAAGCGGTGATTTTTATTTTTTGGAATTTTTTAAATATGAAATTTATTTATTTTAATGTATTGGTAATTATAAATAAATCACATTTATTTTCATTTTTTGTTTTTTATTTTTTATTTTAATTTTGATTAATAAACTATTTGAAATTCAATATTTTTAGGTTTTTTTATAATTTTATTTTACATGTATGTAAGGTAATATGATACACTTTTATATCATGAAGACTTTTAGTTTTAAATTTATATGAGTTCATCGTTTATGTAATTAATTCTTATTCCTACTTTACGGATGTTAATGGATGTGGTGTTTGATGTTTTTGCTTACATGTCTCATACATACATAGAGGATAAATTAATTGTTTCATTGTTATATATAAAAAATTATTTTTTTAATGGTTAATTAGAACTATTTTCTTATGTTTCCATAGATAAATTTTCATGTTTACATAATTTTTATGTTATGTTTAAAAAACTTCTTAAATGGTGGTTACCTAGTGTTTTAAATGATGGTTACATCAAAAATAAAAAATAAGGGTTACATGGTATGTTCAAATGATGCTTACTTTATTTTTTCATGATTAAATTTATTCAAAAACATAGAAAAATCAAAATTAATTTTTACTATGCTTAAACATTTATATATTGATGATATAAATCTGTAATATACACCATTCTTGATACTCTTCATCAATGAAAATAAATAAAATTTCATTATTACCAATATGAATTTGAAAATACTAAAATTCCATATAGTTTGAACTGGATGCATGAATTATAGTATCTTATGTTTTATGTGATTGCTCAGTGAAGCTCGCATACGGAGGATCATAGTACCCGTTGACCTAATACATGGAGTTTAGATACTATCACTAGTACTTTGTAGTGCTCTATTTATGTCACACCTTATTATAGCATGAGTATACAATCATGGAGAAATATTTTTGTACAGAAGTATTGGATACAATGTACATAACATAGACTATTTTTCCTGACATGGGAAATATTATGCATATAGGATATGGAACATGAGATTTTTATATTCAAATTAGAGCATATACAAACAACTTAAAGTTAATATACTACATAATAGGAACATAATGGTTTGCAATAAGGTCCCAAATTTTGTTTACACTATGTAACTAGAGAAAAATAGTGATTAAATTCACTCTATGCCAAATAAGTATCCAAATTGATATAAAAAGTTTGCATTTATTGTGATACCCTTTTTTCATACTGTTTTCATATTCCCATTGATTGTAATTACTTATGGTTTATTTTAGTTGTTTTTTCTACTTTATAATAACATATTAAATCTAATTAAATCATATGAATTAGTTTAAATACATTATTTGTATGAGACACATGAGAATATATTTTCAAAATTATGCTAGGATATTTTCAAACTAGTAAACAATATTTTTTAGATATTCATTATTGCTAATCATGGAATATTTTGATTACTTCTTTAGAAGCTCCCTTATATTAATGAATATTTTGGATTCAATATATAGAATATTAGTCATTGGAACATAATTTTGTGATTTGGATTAATATTAGAAACATATCATTTGTACCATAAGGAAACACATGTTTTGATATAGGAGTGTAGAAAATTGTGACATTGTGGGTTTCATCTTCTACTATGATTAGAATAGCATCAACATTTGATATTTTGTTGAATTTATCAAAGATACATTGATCTAAATGGATAGTATTATTATCTTTTATCTTTTATGCTTCATCTATTTTTGAGTTTCAAGTTTTTTTATTTTTTTTATTTTCTATTTGCATTGTAATTGTTGTTTTTTTATTTTACCAATAAAAATAGAAATTGGTATCAAATATACTGAAAAATCAAAAGGTAGTTCATTTGATCATGACTCCCTAACAAAATCCAGGTCTCTATTTATTCTTTTTAAATTTAATGGTCATTTAGATATGATGGAATGTGCCTATATTTAAGTTAAAGTAAATATATGTGAAAGGTTTTCTCTCCTTTCAAAAGTGATATCTTGTTTCCAGTGAGTTCCATTTTTATAATTGAGTAAGGAATAGTGAAGAGCATATATAAGATCTTGGGACTCTAAACTACTAGAAAACCCATGTGTTCATTACTTTTATTTTCTGATGGATTTTCTATTATCATTAAATTTCATGTTCATAATTTTATTCATTCATAAATATTCATATCATTAATTTTCCAACTGCATAACCAATTTCATTTATTTTTTGAGTACTATTTATGGTTTCATTTATAATTTAATTTAATTTGGTTATTACACTAATATTATAAATTTTTAGAAAAGTATAAAAAATTCAATTCACCCCCTTTTAATTCAATCTTAGTACTAACAATTGGTATTAGATCATATCCCTCTTTAATTTTTGTTCTCTTTTTTTTATTCTGGTTGATAATATTTTTGGTGATTATAAAATATTTTGTGTTAATACATGTCCAATAAATTACAAATTCTAAAGAAAAATTCATTGTTTATGATCTAAAATAAGGAAATATTTGATTACCAAAGTACTTCCAAAACACTATTAATTAATGGTGAAAATTATTCTTTATGGAAAAATGGTAGAAATATTCTTTTGAAATCATGATGAATCAGGTTTGAATTTCATGGTAAATACTTATTAAATTATTAATTGTGATTATGATGATGTTGTTGATATTAATTTTATCAATTATGTTTTAAATTAAAATATAATGAATTTACTATATTCTTCCATTAGAAGAATTCTTTTGATCATTTTCATGAAAGTGCAGTTATATAAGTCATATGGAAAACCCTAATTCATTATGAGAAATATAAAAACATCTTTAATGGAGAAAATGTGATAAACAAAAAATTTCTTTAGATTCAATTATAACTTCTTATTGTCCAGATAAGATAGGTGTAACATGCCTCAAAGTAGTCTTCAATGGAAACAAAAAGAAAATGAGACATTAAATAAAGAATAAGTTTGGAGCTTGTAAAAATTACTAAGATACAATTATTTTTGGGTGGGTAGGGGTTACCTTATTTTTTCCCTAAATAACAACTCAACTAAATTATCTTTTTTATAATCCTATTATTGAAGAACTTTTGATATGAATCTTGATAATCATGATGAATTACTGTATGAACAATATTATATATTCTAGGGAACTTATGATCATTACTTGAGAATTATATGATATATTTTAATTGCTTTGTTTAATTAAAAGTTTATTTTCCATTACTTCCCACGATAATGATTTTTTCAGTGAAATATTGTTTGAAATTCATGATATACATGTTTATTATATTCAATACATTAATGGATTACTCTAATATACTCATGATGATGAATATAAATATGATTTATGTAAAAACAAGTTGTATTACATTTATAAGTTCCGTAAAAAATACTTTCCAATGATTCACATAATTTATTAAAAGATAAATCTCATGAAATATATACTGGATTATTGCATGAATTATGTGATTATGTTGATAGTTTGACTCATATGTATTTTGAACATAAGGAGAAGTTATGTCATGTCTTCACTGAGAATACCTAATTAAAGGAAGAAATGAGAATTTAAGAAATGTTTATTATTTTGAAAATAACCTTATCAAGCTTTTTGAAAAAATGAAAAAAGAATGGTTTTATTTTGAATATTATTGGAACCAAAAGGGAAAACCAAGCCCCTTTTCATAAATAACGGAGATCCTAAGTCCACCAGATGATAACCTAAACTAAAGGCACAAAAAGAAATAAATGTATCAAGAATAATTTCATTAAAAAAAATACATGATAGATTATTTTTTAAATGAATTTTCTCTATAGAAATGATTATAAAACTACTTCATATAGAAATTAAAAAGGATGTGATAGTTTAGTAGATGTGGAAAAGGAAAACGAAAATATGAAAAATTAATTGGATAAGATTATAATAAAATAGATTATCTAAAAAATAAAATATATGGTGAGAATTTTTCTATAGTAAACTTTGATCATACTATTTTTTAGTAAGTGAAATGATCAAGGTAAAAGAAAGGTTTTTAATTATACAATTAATTTCTTTAAATGTATCTTATAAGTAATTTTGATTCTAATTGTTCTAATATTTTTATCTAATACTTTTAACTACACTAAATTCATCATTTTATAGAGGTTTATTAGAAGAGGATGAAAAAACCAACCAAAAAATTAAATTAATTTAGAAGTGGTTTTTTAAAAACACTACTAAAATTTTCCCATTTCCATAAAAAATTCCCTCCCCCCATCTATTTTCACCACTCTCCTTTCACCCTCATTACCACTCTCTATCCTATATTTCCACTTCTACCTATTCCCCCTTACCACTTATCTTGATTTATCCCTCACCACCACTCCCCAAGCCCAAACCATTGTCGCTCCTCGACCCCCCTCCCTCGAGCCCTCACTGCTACTCCGCTTCCCCACTTGTTGCCACTCCCTACCGAACCCTCACCACCACTCCCTGAGACTTCACAATCATTTATACACATGAACACCATGATCCCTCACTATTCCTCCCTGATTCGTTGTTCTCTGATCCCCTAAAGCCTCACCATTCCCTCCCCAAGCCCTCTCAACCACTCCCTAAGCCCTCTCTACTATAACCCTTTCCCTTGTACCCCTTTCTTCCTAGACATTGATCCCTCATAATCAAGCACTCACTTCCAAGACACTGATCCATCACTACCACTCTTTATCCCTCATCCTCAAACTCATGATATCCTTTTATTCCCTTCCCCCTCTGAGTCCTCCATCCCCTACTGGCACACCACTTTTTCATCCCCTTTTCTCATCGATCAGGGATGATTTTCATAATCTCTCCATTTTATTTTAACAATTTTTTTACTTTCATTATTTTTTGTGTCACTATTCTATAATATTATTTCCTTATTACAAATCAATAATTATGGGATATTTTAGAAATTGTTGATATAATATAATAATGTATAAAAATTAAATATTTGTGTTATCGGTAACTCTCTTGATTTTATAATTATTCTTGAGTGTATATTTTATAGTTATTGATTTATTTGATAATTTTTTAGTTTCATACTACACAGTCTATTTTAAATTTGAAATTCATTAAAAATATATATATATATATATATATCTATAATTTTTTTCATGGATTATATGCATTCAAATTAAAATCTAAAAAATGACATTGTCAAAAAACGTATGCAAAATAATCCCCATAATTTTTTTGTATTTTTGATTTCTAATAAATTTGTAATTTATTTACAAGACATAATATTTCCTTTTTTTATAGTTTTCTTTAACTAAGTGTAGGAATTTTTGATTAATGGATAAAGTCTAGAACACATTACCGAGGAATACACCTCATTATACTAAGGGTTTAGAGGATTTTTAAGATTTTTTAATTTCCGATCAATCTATTGATGGAAAAATAATATCTCATTCCCTAAATGTATATTTATAAGATATTTGAAGATAAATTTGGCTTATCAACACATTATGTTGAAGAAATTCCATGCTCAATATTTGTGTTAGATTTGGCATGTAGAATCGAACATTATAGAATGTTTGAGGACCGATGTCAATCAATAGAATGAGTTCCCAACATCTTATAAAATATAAAATGAAATGAAAAACATTATAAATGATTATTTAGACCTTAAATTTCAACAACATAAACATCAAAACATGTTATAATATCCAATTTAGGGTGTTATAAATAGTAACTTTACAAATGATGTTTTTGGTTCTATAGGACCACCAGATCAAGATCGTAACATTTCATTGGATCCTCCACTTGATATTGTGGAGAATAATGTTAGAGTGAAATTAAATATGAATAAAAATGTGTTTCATGATTTAGTTAATGTTGTAAATTAAGAGATTTATGGTAGATTTCTGAAATATTCAAAACTTTCTTTTCTACATAAGTTTTACCTTATAAAATACGTATAAAAAATTAATAATAAAGTGATATAAATGATATTTGAATTTTTTTGTGATGTATTTCTTGAAGCTGATATCCCATAGTATTTTTATGATATGAAAAAAAATTAAAAATCTTGGTTTCAATTATAAAAAAACACATGCTCATCCGAAAGATTATATGCTTTATTGTGGAGAGGATTCAAGTATACCGGATTGAAAAAAAATGTTTGACTTCTAGATGGAATTAAATAGGTGATGTTGGAAGACTAAATCAAAATAAAACAATAAATAAGATGGAAATTAACACACCTAAAAATCTTTAGAGTTACTTTACTTTTAAACCTCGATTTTAAAGATTATTCATATCATTGAAAACTATAAAGAACATGAAGTGTCTTTATATAAATAATAACAATGACGGGTTAATGTGACATCTAGGTGAATAAGAATATTGGAAGATATTTGATTCAATATATCCATATCTATCATTTTATCCTAGGAATGTGTGATTAGGATTGGTTGTCTATGGATTGAAACCATTTAGAACTTTCAATACCATTTATAAAAGTTGGTCATTTTTTTATCTCTTACAATCTACCTTCATAGATGTGTATGGAAAAAAAGTCGTTTAACATTTTTATTATTAGTCCTGATAAAAAATACTATAAATTATATTGATTCATACTTTTATGATCTAATTTAATATTTTAAGGAGTTATAGAGAGATGGTGTTGAGATATATGATTCATCTTCAGTGACAATGTTCAGAATGCACAATGCTCTAATATGGACCACTTGTGATATCCCTGTACTTGGTAACCTATTTGGTAGGAACACTTATATGGGTTTGGATTTTCATGTTTTTAGCATTGAATTTGAGCCCAAAAAATGTCATTAAATTAAAAAATGTTGCATCTTTCTTCATCACATATTTCCTGATGCAACTCTTAGATTTCGGTTGTGCAAGCAAAAATTCAATGGGTATATTGATCATAGACAACCAATAATGTTTTTAAAATGATCTTAAATACTATCACAATAAGTAAATGTTCAAAAATAATTTGGGAAGGTGAATCAATTTCATTATCATGGGAAATTATTTCAAAGTGTATCATCAGTTGAAATCAAAATGAATCAATGGAAGAAATAAAAGTTTATTATCCAAACTTTCATATTGAGAATTTAATTTTTTGCATTATATTATTCATGGTATGCATATTAAGAAGACTTATTGTGAAAATTATATCTTTACATTACTTATTGATCATGGAAAATCAAATTACCATCACAATGCTCCGAAGGACATAAAAAATGTATAAAAAACGTGATTTATGACCAGATTAGAATGTAAAGTATGATTCGACAATTTTTGCGATGAAAAATAGTGATTAAGATATATTAAATTAAATTTATAAAAAATGTGACCATATCTGATGGGTATTCAAGTAACACCTCAAGGTGTTTGAACTTAAAGAACCATTGGTTACATGGATTAAAAATTCATGATTCACATATTTTGTTTTAGTACTTAATAACATTATCATTTTGTACATTTTTACCTAAAAAGGTTACTATAGTTGTACTCAAATTTTTCAAATTTTTCATGAAACTATTTGAGAAAAATATACAAATTGATGATCTTGAAAACCTTCATTATATATTTTTACTAAAACTTTTTTTAATGGAGATGAACTTTCCTGCTCCATTTTTAACTGTCATTATGCATTTAACAGTGCATTTGGTCAAGGAAACTAAATTAGAAGGTTACAGACATTATCGATTGATGTATCCAATTCAGAGGTACATTATTTATATGGTTTTCATATTAAGTAAAAAATTATTGGAACTTCATTAAATACATAACTTTGTTTCATTTATTTTATTTCACATATACCTTAGCCCTTTAAAATCATACATGAAAAATAAATTTCAACTATAATTATTTTTTATGAAAGCTATTTAGTATGGGAGTGTCTTACTTTTATTTATATACATGGATTATATTAATACAATATTAAATAAAGTTGGACATATTGATGAAATATCAACTCGATCTCAAATACACAAGAAATGAAAAAGCATTCCTACTATTGGTCATTCAGTTGAGAGGATCTCAAATATTACACTGACAAAAATGGGATTATTACAGGCAGATAGATATGAGGTACTGATTAGTAAAATTTTATCTCCATTTATTGAAGATATTAGGATACAAATAAGTACATAAATGATAATTATAGTAGGAAATGAGAAAGATATATAAAAAATTGTTAATAATGATCTTTTAGAATGGTTTGTACAACTTGTAGGTTCATAAATATAGAAATAAATATATATATTATGTTGAAAAAGATATATTTTAAATCTAATAATTTATATTAAATTTTAAAAATCATGAATACATATACTCAAGATGACTTGTTAGAAGATTATAATTTTTTGGATCGAGGTCATCTAAAACAGGCTATAATGTTCTACACCTACAATGTGAATGGTTTTAAATATCATACAATTGACTAGGAAGAGGGTTTAAGAATAATAAATAGTGGTATATTTGTAGCTTATAAATTGGGATACTATGGAAAGTTAATTGATATTATCGAATTAATCTAAAAAATTAAATTTTCATTTTTTTATTCAAAATCAAGTGGGTAAATATTACCAGGGGTATTAAAATAGATTCCTTTAAATTTAATTCTGTGAGATTCTCTCTCTTCATAGATGTTGGTGACTGTGAATTATGTTATCCTTATATCTTATCATTACAAAAAATGATATATTATGTGGATGATTTCATAGAAGAATGGTGTAGTGTGGTTATTCACATTAAAAAAGAGACTTTTATGATATGGGTGAAGAAATGGAAGGTTTGACCTCTAAAATTGAATTACATCAACAATAATAAACTTAATTATCTTCCCATCACGATACTAAATATATTATTCTTGCAAGTGTGGATGAAGTAGATAAAGTAATGATGGAGTAGGATAATGACATCATTGAAGGAAAAAATGATTGTATGTGTAGTCATCCATTAACATATAAACCAACAATGTTATATGTTATTCATTTCTATTACTAAGGATATTTAATCATATTTAAATTTATTTGTATGCACTAGTTGTTTAATTTTGAAAAGGTAAATTTTATATTTGTTTTTATGTGTATCTATTCATTATCAAACCTATGTATATTAATTTTTTTATTACTGTGCACCTATTATAATTTGTAAATTTTTTCATGAATTTATGAAATAGATATTCTAAAGTATTTTTACTTGTTTAAATTATATTAATACCATGGAATAAGCATTTAATTTATCTCAATCGACTCACAGTTGATGTTTCCCTGACTACAGAGACACGTGATGATCCATCAGGATGCCTTCATATAGCATCTGAGAAACCCTCTATCTTTCCCTTTTCATCATTTTCCACACCCTCTATGTAACATCTAGTGTTCTTGAAAAATAAATACTATATTTTATAGTGTACATGATACGCCACATCGAGATTAAATGGAAAATTAAATACTATTATTTAAATGTCTCTATTATAACCTAGCCATTAGAATGGTGGGAATGAATGGTATAAACTGAATTTTGAAATTAGGGTATATATATGTATATTTAATTAATCCTTTGGTGACCAATTAATTATAAATTAAAATAAATCCCTTTTGAAAATAAAAGGAAATCATTTTCTAAAAAACTATTTAAATGCGAACAAGAATGTTTATAAAATAACAAAATCACTCTTTTTTGGATTATATTAATGAAATATATATATATATATATATAATTCAATATAATGTTTAAAATTTATCGTATATGATTTCTAGACATGGTAAAAGAACAAATATAATTTTACAGATAAAATAATTATTTTCCAAAAATGGTAGTTTTTCATCATTTGATGATGCACTTATTTTAAATATAGTTCTAGAAACTTTTATAAATTATATTTGAAAAAATAAACTTTTTATTTTAAATAGTAATATCATAATTTAATTTGGTTGAATTTTTGGTATTTTTTTTATAAGTTTTATGTTTTTATGAATAGTGTAAAAAATACTACATTTTAATTGAAAACAGCTTTTTTATCAAATTTGTTTATAGTGTTAAATTATATGTTTTAGTTATTTTAAAGTATAATGAGATCAATTTATTTATCATTTAACACAGTGTAGTTAATTTTAATCAATATCACACTAACATTGGATATAAAAAACTTTTGGAACTTTTGAACGTTTTTACTTTAAAAACTCATTTTCTCATTCTGTCAACAAGATTAATTTATAATTAATTTCATTAATTATTTTGTTTTTAACTTTGAGAAATGGATTGAATATTCGGAATCATAAGGTTAAAATTTATTAAATATTTTTAGTTTTTACATTATGAATAGATATATTAGTTATATTTTTTATTATTGCGGTTAAATATAAATCAAGTAATTAAAGGTAAAAATAATATTATAAATATTATAAAATTAACTTCACACTTGTCATTAATTTCATTGGATTAGTTTCTTTTAACCAAAATCATCATTGGTTATAAATTATAACTTTTTTAAGCCACATGCATGAGATTATGACATTTATATTATTATATTCAAAGAAAAGTCAATTTCATCACACTCATGTTTTGAACAGGTAAAATATTTTTAATATGGGTTTATATAAGTGATATGTTCATCACTATATAATATTTATAATTATAAACTTTTTACATACATCATTTTAATTTATTTATTATATGTAGTAAAAAAATAACTACCATAAATCATGACATAGTGATGATGCGGTAATTGTTTAATTAATGGAAGAATCAATTAAATGATATTAAAGATATTAAAATAAATATAATTTGATATAATTAATGTCATAAAAGATATTATGGATTAATTTGACATATTATTGATTTTTTAAAAGTTTTTTTTATAATATATCAAGCTTTATGATAATTTTAAAAAGTAAAGTGATTAATAGTGTCAAAATTGACATTAATGATATTTTAAAATAAAAAATATTTTATTAAATGACATAAAATTTATAAAAAACTAAATTTAGGCCAAATCCTTGAGATAATTTAAAATTTTCTTCAATGACTCATTTATTGGTCATTTGTTATTTTATAGTAATTATATTAACCCTCAAAGTGTAAATTATATGATATCATGGTAATAATTAAAAGGATTAAATAATGGTTAAAGTTAAATGGCAAGGATTAAAAATAGTCAAAACATATATAATTTTTATTTTATGAATTTATTTCGACCCAAAATCCTTGTATATTATAAATTAATAATTTTTTTATCCATTTTAATTATAAAATTAATTTATATTAATTCACTGTTTTGAATATTTCCAAGAGTGCCCCCCCCCCTCCTATAAAAGGGAACCTGATATTATCTATTATTAAAACCTCAAAACCTATTTGTTTAGGACAATATATTCCCAAATACCTTCCTATAATCCCTAACAACATTATATAGATCTTATTTTTGGTATAACACCCTCCTCATAGGTTTTAATGTGTTAATCAAAAGTGATCGTCTGAAAAAGTTGTATCGTTTTTAATTAATTGTTTTTATTTTTTTCTTCTTCCACATCCTTCAAATATTCTTAAACCATGATGAAATAATAAATAAAGAATCCTAAATATAAAAATATTTTATTATGTTAATATCATCACCTAAATCATTCTCTAATTCCATTAAATTAGAAATTAATTAATCATTCCTGTGTATAGAGAACTGCCACCTCACCAACCAATATAATTCATTTTTCATCACTATCTCTAAAGACTACTTATAATGATGGAATTTATGTTTATATATGATATTCATGAAGTAATTTTCATTATTAAATAATAATATATAATTTATTTTCATAACTTTACATATACATAAAAATGATAACGTCGTCCGTGCATACGTGTTAACTATCACCTCCACAAAGTGATGTGATTTGTTTTTCATAACCACATAAAATGGATGATATACATAAGTATACATAAATTATGAATACTATATTAATGATATTATTATCATTATGTAAAGTTAAATTAATACTTACCATCTTTCCATAATGATCATTGAAAAATTAAAAGGTTACTCAAGAATATGTATGGCTTACCATCTCCATGATTATAACATAGTAAATTTTTTGTAATCATATTTAATGAATGGATTTAAAAGTATGATTGATTTATAATATTGATAATTATTTCAAAAATATTATTTTGGATATGTTATTCTAATTAACTCATTGACCATATTTTAATTTCCAAATTCATTTTGGAATCATGTACCGAATAGCATAAAAACATTCTACATGAACATAAATAAATATGAATTTGTTATAACATGGTAATAAGTGATATAAAAGGAATAATAAAAATGAAAATAAGTTTCTCAAGCTAGTTTAAATTAACCTATTTTTATTATTCATGAATACAAATAAGGTACATTATGAGTAGGAATCATGGTAAGGGACTCTAACTAAAACATCGTTTTAAATCTCTTAATGATTTATTATTCTAAATATTTATCATTCATGTACATGTTTTCATAATTGTTTTTATGAATGTATTTTTATGGACATGTATATTTTAAAATGGTAATTTTTTTAGTTTCTTTCAAATGATTCAGATTTGTATGAGACACTTTGATTTAAAAATCTCTTTTTAAATGTTTGAAATAGTTTACGAAAATAGAGTGACTATTTCTATAACATAATTTTTTTTCATATGAGTGAAAATTAATTTTTAATAATGAAATAATGAAAATTAAAATATGTTATGTGTTATGAATATATAATTTTACTTGGAAATTTAAAGGGTGGTTACATGATAAACCAAGGATGGGTAGTTCTATGATAAACCAAGGATGGGTGGTTTCATTATAACCTCCAATGCATTGGGTTTTGAATTTCTTCGTATGGGTATTTCATTTCAAAGAGTGACATGTATGGAAGTTAACCGCATGGTTATTCCATTTGAGTATAATTATGCCCCAAGTTTCATACTTATATTTTTTATGATTTCTTATGAGTTTTCATGAAAATCATTTGATTTTGAAAAGGTATGAAAATGATTATTTTTAAATAATGATTTCTTTTTTAGGGTAAAAAGGTATGTTTTATGGGTTTTTACTAGAATAATTTTTTCCTTTCTTTTAATTTCCTTACTGAGATTTTTTACTCATCCAAATTTTTGAAATGATTTTCATAGGGTTTAAGGAATAGTATGTATAATTTTGAGGTCATGATGAATATTGTGAAGATGCATCATGAAAAGAAACCATGTTTAATTTTAAAAGGGGTTATTTTGGTTAAAAAGTGGATACTGAGTATAAGAGTCCAATTGTAATTTAAGAGTTTACTTTTTAATAGTTTTACTAATTCTCTAAAACTATAAACCTAAAATATATTTGGAAAAAGAATGTGATTTATAGTTTTAAAATAACTGGAATGTGTAATGTTAAAGGTTGGGTCCTTATGGTTGGTATCAAAGCAGGGATAAGACAAATTTAGATAATAAGATGTTTTCATAAGATTTATAGATATCATAATCAGTTTATAATTTTATGGTTGATCATATGTTCAATTTCATAGAAACCCTATTAAAGGATTTACATTTTGAAATTCTATGGTGATTAATGGTATTTTTGGAGACATTTATTTTTGAGGTAATTATAGGTTATTACTTTTTGGGAATAAAAATGAAAGATATTAGATAAAAATTGAGGTTAAGAAATTTTATGGTTTTTTTAGGACATAGTTATATTTCGGGAATGTTAAAAGAAATATATAGTTTTAGAAAAATAACATCCCATAGGATGGGTGATAACTCATCGCGCCCGAAAAGGTTCGGAGTTTCAAACCAACAACTGAAGGGTGACATGGGTGCATCGTCTACCATTGGCATATGTGAATTCAAGGTTAGTATAATATTTTCATTCTATTTAAATGAATATATGGACAAATAATATGTTTATTTTCAGGAAAAAAAATTATCATGTCTAAAAAATGATTTAGGGATTAAGTGATGAAGGTAATTACAGAAGACGTTCACTATTTTAGGAATCTTTTATGATCAAGGTAAATAGAATACAATGGGATTTTATTTTAGAAGTAATGGTTGAATTATATTTTTAAAGGATATATCATTTTAGGTTGAAATTATGGTGATTTTGGTTATTAATGGAAATAATTATCCTACCTTGTAGATTGTTTGGTGTAGGAAATTATATTTTTGATATGGGACATTAAGAGCGATTAATGTTTTTTGGAGATAAATGATAAAAAAATCCATAAAATATTATGCTATAAAATCCTTATAAATTTCAGTTTTCAATCTTAGTTTGGATTATTTGGAGTAATTTTAAGGGTAGTTGTTTTGGGGTGGTTTATATTGTGCTTTGGGTATTACTTTTAATTATTTTGAGATTGAAAGTAGTTTTTCAACATATAATGGTTTATTATTTTTGGATAATTATCTTATACTGTCCTTACCATTTTAATTTTAGTTATAGTCTCAAAAAGGAGTAACATATAGTTAATCTTTTTTCTATTATGTTATTCTTTATATTTTTTTCTAGAAATTCAGGAATGAAAAAACATCATAAATACACATCATTCGGAGAAAAAGATGAGTTTGTAGTGGAATTTGATTAATGGATGAAACTATACTTGTCAAGTAAGTATATTTCCTTATTTTCATAGTTTATAAAGAAAAATAATTACCCAAATCTATGAAAAATTTTCTTTAAACAAATACATAGTTCATTTACTTTTCATGCTAAGAAATCAATGACCTTTTAACTCATAACAGATTTAAGGTTTTCTGATTGTTAACTTTCTCATGACTATGTTCTCTATCACTCTCCATCATAACTTGATAATTTGTTTTTTTACATATCTATGTTTTCCAACATGGAAACCTCCTATGTATTATCTCATGTGACCATCATACTTACCTTTCTTTCTATTAAAGTTGATGTTTTATTAATCATTTTTTCCAATGTGGGATTTCAATTAGAGAAATTTTGAAAAGTGAAACCTTAGTTACAAAAAATGAATTCAATATTTTTAGGATGGCATTTTCAAAATGGGGGATGTAACATCCTAATTTTAAAAAAAATCTATGTTTGATAGAATACATGATACACCACATTAAGTTTAAACGACCAATTAAATATTACTATTTAAATGCTACCATTTTAACCTATTTATTAGAATGGTGGGAATGAATGGTATTAATTGAATTATGAAAATATGTTTTACACATGTATATATATTTAATTATATGGTGACTATTTAATTATAAATGAAAATAAAACCCTTTCTAAAATAAAAGGAAATCATTTTTTGAAAAACTATTTAAATGTGATCAAGTATGTTTATAAAATAACAAAAACAATATTATAGGACTATATTAATGAAATATATATATATACAATATATTAAATATAATTTTTATAATTCATATTATATGTATTCTATACATGGTATAAGTACAAATCCAATTTTACAGATAAAATAAGTCTTTTTCAAAAAAATATAGTTTTTCCACCTTTTGATGGCGCAATTGTTTTAAATATAGTTCTGAAACTTTTATAAATTATAATTGAAAAAATAAACTTATTATTTTAAAAAGGAATATCAAAAAATGGTTTTTTTTTTATTTTTCTAATAAGTTTCATGTTTTGATTAATAGTGGAAGAAATACTACATTTTAATTGAAAACAACTTCTTCATCAAATTTATTTATAATGTTAAATAATATTTTTCAATTATTTTAATGTCTGATTAGATAAAAATTTTATCATTTGATACAATTTATTTCATAGGAAAATTTTCACATTGAAATTATATATAAAAACTTGGTAAACATTTGAATGTTTTTACTTTAAAACCATACTTTCTCATTCGCTCAACGAGATTAATTTTTAACCAATTTCTCAAATTTATATGTTTTGAATTTTGAAAAATAAAATCTATATTTGTAAACAGAAGATCCAAATTTAGTAAATAGGTTCCTTTTATTTTTTGGACATTATGAATAGTAACTATTGTAATATTTTTTATTACCCCGGTTAACATTAAACCAGGTAATAAAAGGTAAAAATAATATTAAAAATATTATTAAATTACCCTAAAACAGGTCTTAATTTAATTTTATGAGTGTTTTTAGACCAAAATCATACTTTGTTTGACATTATAACCATTGGAATCCACATAGATAAGAGTATTTCATTTATAATATTACATTCAAAGAAATGTCAATTTTGCTACACACTTGTTTTTAAAAAGTAAAATATTTTTAATATGTGGTTATATAAGTGATATGTTCAGCTATATATAGTATTTAGAAATATAAAATGTTTATATACATTATTTTAATTAATTTATACTTTTTACTGATAAAATAATTTCCTTCAATTTTGACACAAAGATGATGCAGTAATTGTTTAATTTATTGAAGAATCAAATAAATTATATTAAAAATATTAAAATAAATATATTTTGGTATAATTAATGTCATAAACGAATTTTATGGATTAATTTCACATATTATTGGTGTGTTAAAATATTTTTTTTGAAGATATCATGTTGTTATGATATTTCTAAAATCTCAAGTGATGAATAGTGTCAAAATTAACTTTATTGATATTTTAAAATAAATAATATTTTATTAAATGATATTAAATTTATAAAAATCCCAATTTAGACAAAATTATTTGGATAAGTCTCAAAATTACATAAATGAATCATTTATTGTTCATTTGTAATTTTATAGTAATTATATTAACCCTCAAAGTGTAAATTACATGATATCACAGTAAGAATTAAAAAGGATAAATGATGGTAAATGCTAAAAGATAAGGATTGAAAAAATAGTAAAAATTTATCTAATTTTTATTGGATGATTATATTTAAAAACCAATCCTATATTTTAAATTAATAAATTTTCATCTATTTTAATTATAAAATTAATTTATATTAATTCAATATTTTGAGGATTTCCAAGAGTGCCCCTCCCCTTTCCAATAAATGGGAACTTAATACTCTCTATTCTTCATAGCTCAAAACCTATTTTATTCTACGAGTCTCTGAAAATATATCTTCCTATAATACCTAACCATATTCTAGAGATCCTATTTTATGTAGATAATCCTTCTTAGAGTTTTTAAGGTGTTAATCAAAATTGATTGTCCGAAGAAGCAGTATCATTTTTAATTAAGTGTTTCTGTTTTTTTTCTTCTTCCACTTCCTTAAAATATTATTCCACCATGATGAAATAAAAACTATTTTATCCTTAAAATACTAATAATTTATTATGTTAATATCATCATCTAAATCCATATCCAATTTCATCAAATGGGAAATTAATTAATCGTTCATGTGTACGGAAAACTACAACCTCATAAATCGATATAATTTTTTTCCATCACTATCTCTCAAAAATGATTATAATGACGAAATTATTATTTATATATGATATTCATGAAATACCTATCATTATTAAATAATAATTTATCATTTCTGTTCTTACCTTTATATACACATAAAAATGAAAATGTTGTTTGTGCATACGAGTGACCTATCACCTCCCCAAAGCGATTTGTTTCATTTTTCATCACCAATTCAATTGAAAGATATATATATATATATATAATTATAACTAATTATTAATATGATGTTAATGATATTATTATAATTCTGTAAAGTTAAAATAATACTTACCTTCTTTAAATAATGATCATTGAAAAATTAAAATGTTACTCATGCGTACGTACGGCTTACCGTCACCATGATTACAACGTCGTTCATTTTTCATAACCATGTTTAATAAATGTATTAAAAAGTATGAGTGATTTATTATAATTATTCTTATTTTATTAATATTATTCTAGATATAATGGAATAATTACCACTTTCACCATATTTGACTTACTGATGTAAATTTTGGACTCATGTATCAAATATGATCAAAACATACGATGTGTACTTAAATAAATATGTAATTGTTATAACATGGTAATAAGTGATATAAAAGAAATAATAAAAAATAAAATAACATTCTAAAAAAAATTAATGTAACATAAGTTTATTATTCAGGAATATAATGAAGGTATGTGATGATTCAGACTGATTTTAATGGACTCTTTAATAAAAACATTGTTTAAAATGTTTTAATTATTTATTCTTCTAAATTTTTGTCTTTCATGTCCTTCATTTCAAAAAATGTTTTTATTAATGTATTTATATGAACTTTAATGTTTCAAAATGGTAATTTTTGAGTTTGTTTCAAATGTTTCAAATAGGTAATAGGAACTTTGATTTAAAAATTTCTTTTTAAATGTATAAAATGATTTCGGAAAATGGACTGATTATTTCTATAACATGAAATTTTTTCTTATGAGTTCAAATGAAATTTTAATAATGACATGTTGAAATTAAATTATTTTATGTGTTATGACTATATAATGGGACTTGGACATTTTATGGGTGGTTACTTGATAAACCAAGGATGGTTGGTTCTATGATAAACCAAGGACGGGGGGGTTGTATTATATCCTCTAATTAATTGGTTACGAAAGTCAATTGAATGACTATTTCATTTTAAAAGAGTGAAATTTATATAAGTTGACCAATTTTTTATTCCATTTTTTGTAATTATTTTCCCAATTTACCTACTTATATTTTATAATCATGTGTATTATTTTTTATGAAATTTTTTTTGATTTTCAGAAGGTAGCATAATAAACTTTTTAAATAATGATTACTTTTTTAGGGTAAAAAAATAATTTTTTAAGGAAATGTTTTATGATCTTTAATTAGAATAATGGTTTCTTTTCTTATATGTTTCTTAATAAGATTTTTTCCTCATTACATGTTTTTAATTGGTTTTCACAGGTTTTAAGGAAGATTAGGGATATGGTTGAGGTCATAAAGAAAATTGTGAGTAGGAATCACGAAAATAACACATTTTTTATTTTATAAAGGTTTACTTTAGTGGAAAATTTTATATTAGGTATAATATTCCATATCAAATTTAATATTTTAATTTTTAAGAGTTTTTCCAAATTCATTAAAAATATAAACCTGAAATATTTTAGGGAAAATAATGTGATTTTATGTTTTAAAATAACCAGATTATGTAACATTTAAGGTCAGTTATTTATACTCTATCTCCCTCCCATCGATGTCTAGCATTCCCTTATTCTCTATCCCATTAGCATCTGGTGCAATTCCTCCTAATTCATCAGGTTTATCATTCGACGACACTATAGTGAGGGAACTGGTAATCACTCTTATTTAGTGAGTAGGATATTGGAGGTTGACAACTATAGGTGTAAATATTTATGTGAATAAATCTATTATGATTTTCTTATACTAATAAGTATTTTTTTCATAAAATATGGATACATGTTACTAATAAGACAAATATTAATAGTTAATATTTCTGTAATTTGAATATATTTAAAATAGTTTCCCACTATGATTATTATCGAGTCCCCAAAAATGATGTTGCAGGATAATTTGGCCATATTCTAGGCCAGTTGTTGGTTGATATAGTTACCCTACCAATTACATATTTTTATTGGAGAAATATACCTCAATCATGGAATAATGAAGTATTTTATTCCTATATACAGTTAATTTTAATACATTTTTCCTCTATTAAATCCCATTATTTATTTAAATTTTAATATATTTTAAATTAATCTCTTTTTACAAATGTTATTCCAATTTACTATTGGTGATCTTATCATATGAAAGTGGATGTTGAAAGATATGGGTATCAAATGGAATGATATTAAATGTATATTATGGAAGGAATTCAATTATACATCATTAACCACTCAGCATCAGTATGATGTGGTGCCAAAAGGGGTACCTAGAGAGTAGTGGAAGGTGTTCATTGATATCCCTCTCCATGAGAATAATATGGTATTAAAAAATATATTATTATTTTAATCTAAATTACAATATGCACATGAATAAGAAATTGAGATGACATTTCATACATTACTATTAAATTATATTATATTTATTTTAGGATTTTTCAAGAAAACATTTATCCAGTATAGCTAAAAAATCAACCCCCACATTTCCGGTTTATAGAGTTTTTCAAGAAACATATTGAAAATGGTAATATCCTCATTAGTTTAAATATTTATAAAATAAAATTATCTATTTCCTAATTTAAACTAATTTTTTTCATTATATAATGTAGTCAAATAATTTAGGGAACTAAGTCTTCTAGACAGACCGTTGGTTGGTTGTTAATATAAAATCCGATGGGAGTTATGTGAATGATCCTACCAAAGAAGTTAGTGAATGAATTCCTTCTTCATTGTAATAAATTATTATTGTTTTTCAATTTTTTAATATGTATTGCTTTAAATATGACTGATATTTGATTTATAGTTAAAAATAAAACAAATGTGGGATGAAGTTATTGCATATTCTTTCTTGGTCTCCTAGGATGATCCAGTTGGTCAAGTCCTTCAGATGGATCATTCTGGTCATGTGTGTGGGATGGGTTTGGTACCATTACCATCTAAGGTATTTGGTAGGCCATTAGGGGTTGTAGTAGCATATACTCCTAGTTTTAGTTACTCCCTACCTTGAGATTCTAAAAGGTAGATTATTTCAATACAAAGAACAATTCACCAAAAGGGGAAAAATCAATCAATAGGGGCCTTGTATACAAATATGAAATGTGAAGTCCAATTATATATAGAAAAAATTGGATGAATTATATCATAAGATCATTGGATTTTTTCCCAGTGATATTGTGTCAATGTATGGTTTGAGGGAACATAAAAATCACAAAACTTAACAATTATTTAGTGCACAAACATTTATTGGTTTAAGTTTAAATTTAAATATATAAAACTTTTAAATTTTCATGAAAATCATCATACAGGTGTTGGTAGTAGGTAGTGGATACCAAGACAAAGATGATGTCGATCTTAGTTTACTAGGTAGTGATGAGGGTTGAATTTCGATTTGGTGATGGTAATGTTTAACTAAACTCCTTATAGACTCTCACAATGATATGGTTATTTTGAAACCATGTTTTTTTTGAGGTATGGGATATATTTATTTATTTTTCATTACCTACAAACTATATGCTTGGTTTATTTTCTATGTTTTCTTACAAATTTTCTCTTATAATCATCATTCTTAGGCTCTTTTGGGTAATTGTTTAAATGATCCCATGTAAAGTCTTCCATTATAATTTAATGGATTTCTTCCTTTTCTTTAATGTTATATTATGGTTGGGATGGGTAGCGAATGATTACTCAGATTAAAGAAGATATTTAAGTTGTCTTCTTTTAAGAGGGAGAGTTAGGTTGGCCTATACAATAAAGAGCTTATAAGTAAGTCACTGGTGTATATGTTTTGGGTTTTATGAATTTTTTCTCATTTTATATTTCTTATTCATGTTGTCTTGGGGGTGTTGTGTGGTTTATATAATGAAAGTGAGGTTGTGTTATAATTTAGGGATCGATGGAGTAAATATCGTTGAGATTATTGGGGAGTGGTTTATTGTTTTCTTGTCATATAGAAGCCTTGTTATCAGAATATTATTATAATAATTGATTTCAAATTATATTTTGATTTTTGTTGTGTTGGAATCTATTTGGTGATGATGTGGTAATGATTTATAAAGATGTGTGGTGGTAGTGTAAATGAGGTGTGTAATAGATTTGCATAGGTGGTGATGTTGTGAAATGATGTGTGTGGTTTTATATATATGGTTGGATTATTTGATTATGTGGTGGTATACAGAGATGTAGTAATATTTTAGAATGTGGTTATATGTAATAATAGATGAAGTGGAATCTTTTAGAGGTTTTTTTCATTAATTTTACAGGAACTTTTGTTCTATTCATTATAGTGGTGGATTTTGGTTTTATAATAAGGTATTTCTTTCATTATTGTTTGATCTTTCTTTATGATATTTCTAATACACTAATTTTAAATTTTATTATTAACTTTATAATAGTTAAACATTGTCTCTATTTTGATGTATCCTTTTTTATTTGGGTTTCTATATTTTAAAACCTAAGTTTTTTAAATATATCATAGACTTTATTAAGACTATATTAACACTCTTCATGTTACTATTTTTATTCTCACTTACTATTATAATTATTTATATTCAAGAAGTCATTATCAATTATAGAAATTTATATATTTGAATTTATCATAGATTTCATCATGTTTTAATTATGTTTTAATTGAAACTCCATTTACAGTTGGCCTATTATGGTTTTTAGAATATAAATATGATTCTATTTTTTTCATGTATTATCCAAAACCTTTGTGATTTTTTTATGACTACTGTAATCATTTTTTATTATAGGTTTTTTAATTTTATTATATTAATATTGTTTCATGTTTATTTTTTTATGTTATTTTGTATTATTTCTATCTATTTGGTATACTTTTTTTAGGGCGTCAATTTCTAAAACTTTTATTTTTTATAGAAATATATATCATGTGTTTAAACTGCCTCTATATATGGTAAAATAATTCATGGAAGTTTAACCCACCACCATAAATAGGAAAAAAACATAGTGACAGTTTAAACAACAATGAAATCCTCAGTTGTTTTGAGAGGCAAACCCACATCTAGAATACAAATAACAACCACTAAAAATTATTTCATGAGACGTCCTAGAAACTACCTCAAAATGGTTGAAACCGACGCAAGTTAGATAGTAATTCCAATTTTATTGATGTCTTCTAAAAACCATTGTTAAACCATTTTATAGTGGTTCAAATTTCCACCAACATAATAAAACCCACGGTTAGTCCCTTATTCTATTTTAGTGTGGGTGTAAGGATGATTTTAATGTTATATATTCAACAAGTTCCAATGTTCAAAAATTTTAGCCAATTTGGGTTCCCAAAGGTACTATAAAGAATTAAGTAGAACTCAAACCACTATTCATTTCCAAGTATGTTTATTTACTTCATGATCATGCATACATTACCTTGTTTGGTCATCTATTTTGTTGAAATAAACCATAAATCGGTTCATTATTTATTTTGTTCTATTGTGATATAATATATTACTATAATCTAGTTTACTAGCTTGAATTGGGATGTTGTTATGATTCTAATTCATTAAAAAATACTTTTCAATTTATTTAATATAATTAAATAAAAGTATGGGTAATACCTATTAAGTACATATGATGAATAGAAAAATTTATTTGGGGGAAATTTGTTTTTATCAAACTTATATTTTTATTTAAACTTGAGTTATTAAAAATGTTGTTTTTAAACTATTAAAATCATTATTATTTAACTTTTACTCTATTATTTCTCCATTTAAAGAAAGTTTTTCTAATTTTGTTGTTTAAATAGTTGATATATTTTTCAAGGAGTTATTTTGTAAAGTGTTATCACTATCATTATTCTATCTTGAACTTTAAATATAGAATATGATGTTTGATTGAGTAGATTTTTCTAAAATAATATGAAAGATTCTAGTTTATTAAAGTTCTCTATATTATAAAAATAATATCTTTCTTCCAAAGCCTATTGAATATGATTAAATGTTTATAACTTAGTAAACAATGGATTGTGGAATTTTTTTTCATGAGATGTTTTTTTATTTTCTAAAGATGATTCATTTTATTTACGATTATATTTAGAAGAAAAATAATTGTTAATTGAAATAATTTTTTTAAAATTTATGTAAGGATTTTTTTTATGAATGTTTGATTTATTTTTTCATTAAAAATGAAGTTAAAACATTAAGTTATAGTAAAAAAAATTTATTTTTGAGTAATCAGTTTTAAGAAAAAATATTTATATCTATTATATGGTATTCCCTTATTAATATATTTATAACATTATAATTTTTATACTAATGGGGAGTTAAAAATATTTTTCTTAAATATAGAACATCTATTTGATCTATTTACAGAATATTGAGTTCTGTCCAAATTTTATTTCTGATTTAGCATGCTGAAATTTTATATATATATTCTAAAGCATGGTAAAACAAGGGAGGTAATAAATTTTTTACTCTTACTAAAATATGTTTTAATAATTAATGTGGCAAAATTTAAAGAATCAATGTCTATTTTAATACATTAGGAACAAATAGTTATAGTTATAATTTTTTTGGTTTATCATATTTAAGATTTTGTTGTTTTTAGTTCTGATACATGTTTATATATTTTATTTGAAAAGAATAAATCTGAAATATTAGGTATGAATACATGTTATTTCTAAGACACTCATGATCACAAAACATTTTTTAAGAATTTTTTAAAAGGGTATTCATGTTATTGAAAATATTTCAATAATTATTTGAATTTTTAGAATCTCTTTATAAATTTTGAAACTTGTTTGAAATGATAAACATACAGAGTTATCATTTTTTAAAATATTTTTCAAAAAAATTATGCTAATATATTTTAAAAATGTTATGGTTTAATTTTTTTATTATTACTATATTGGTATTGAATCTATTTATTATATGTTTAATTTATACGTTCTAATCTATTCTAAACGTATTGGAACATTATTTTTAGAATATGTGACGTTTTTAGTTTCATTTTAAAATATTTTTAAGAATCATGTATTTTATTCTTATATTTTGGTACTTGTGAGTAGATTTTTCATTGTTATATATTTGCATGTTTAAATAGAAATTCTAATTTAAGGGGTTTATTACATGTTATATATTTCTGAATAGTTTTTTTAATTCATTTTTTGAGTATATTAAATTTTTATTTTATTATGTTATATATAAGATTGAAATTTTTATTAATAATGTCGTATGTAATGTTTTGTTTTCAAGAATTTATATTTATATTCTAAATATATATTAAGTTTTGGATATGTTTTAGTTTGAATTGGAGTTTTTAATTATATAATTCTTTATATTTTTAATTTAATTGATAATTTGACCGATTTATTAATTAAAAAGGATATTTTAAATTGACCTTAACTATTGTGACTTTTTTTATAGTGGTTCAAAAAATGGGGATAAGATGTTTTAATTTTAAAAGGTTTTTGATTTCAATAAATTTTAAATAGAGTTTTGATAAATTTATTAATGGGGGAGAAGTTTTAGATTGTTTTAATGTTTACTTTTTTAGTTTACCATAAGGAATATTGTTAGTGTTTGGGATTTTATTAATTTGATTTTTTGTTTTAATTTTTTTAAATTAAAAATATTTCACATTTATTTTAATTTTTTAGTTTTCATTTTTTTTATGAATAAATTATTTGAAATTATACTTTTTTTATATTTTCGGAGAAATTTATTATACTTATAAGTTGGGTACTAATGTACTCTTTCATAGAATGAAGGATTTGAGTTTTATGTTTAGGTGAGTTCATTGCTTTTGTAGTTCATGCTTACACTTAATAGAGTGATTATTATGCTAAAGGTATATTAGGTTTACACATATATCTCTCATGCTTAAGCGGGGGGGGGGGGATTTGGTCTCGTTCTTATGCAAGAATAAAAATTCATTATTTCATGTCTATATAGTAATATTTTTTTTATGTTTACACATATGACTTTTCATTTTTACATATTCTTTATTTTATGTTTATTCAGCTAGTTAAATGATGGTTATGCATTGTTCTAAATGTTGGTTACAATATAAGTTAAAACAATTCTTACCTCAGTTTTCCAGACATATATTGCATAAAAAACATATATAAATATATTGTAATTATCACCTTACTTGAATATATATATATATATATATTAGTGATATAATCCTTCAATATATAGTATACATGATAATATTCATCAATTCATGTAAAATACAAGAACTTCATTACCAATATACCTTTTAAAATCTCAAAACGCCAAATAGCTCAAACTAGACTCCAAACCTAAAATATCTCATGTTTTACATGATTTTATAGTGAATATTTCATATAGAGGATCATATTACACCTCGACCCAATCTATGTAGTTCATACACCATCACTAAAAATGTATAGTGATATATTTGTGTCGTTTCTTCTTACAGCTCGAGTATATGATCATAGAGATCTACTTTTTCAAAAAATTATTTCATACATTAGCTAAAACATAGAATGTTTTCTTAATGTTTGAAATATGATTCATAAAACATATGAAATTTTGTGTTTTTAATTTCAAATAAGTGCATATTCAAACCCGTTCATGTGAATATAGTAAATAGTATGAGCTTAATGATTTGAATTCAAGGTCTCAAATTATGTTTATGTCACTGAAAATATGGTAGTAAATCTATTTTTATATCATTTTATTTATCTATATGTTTTGTATATAAAAAATTTGGATTAAATTAGTTTTATATCATGGATTTTACCACATTAATATATGAAGTTCACAATTGTTGTGATTCTATGTTTTCATATAGTTTACATATTTCCATTAATAGTAATTATATATAGTTTATTTTAATTATTATATCTATTTTATAATTAAATATTAAATCTAAATAAATCATGTGAAGTAGTTTAAATGATTTTGATTTAGGTGACGCTTGGGAAAATGTTTTCAAAACTATGCATTAGATATTTTTCAAACAGATAAATGATATTTTTAAAAGATTTATTATTTCTAACCATGGAATACTAATATTTGTTCATTAGATGATCCATAATACTCATTAATATCTTGGAGTTAATATAGATAATAATATCCATTGGAACATAATTGTATGATCTTGATAAAATTTACACACAGCTTATTCGAACCATAGGGAGATACGCATTCTGATATGAGAGTGATGAAATATATGTTATTGAAAGTTCCATATTCTACTGCAATCAAAAGGGATTTAATGTTTGATATTTGAATATAAGTTATAAAAGATACATTGATGATGATATGTCCCATTTTGATTTTATTTTTTAAAAAACCTTATAAGTTTTGAGGGGGAACACAAAACCAAAATCTCAATATATGTCAAACATCATAGAGACATTGAGTTGTATCTACATTTTAATTATCTTTTTCTCTTATTTTCTTCATATGATTGTAATTATCATGGTTCTATCATTTTTTTATGTTTCATTTTTACTATAATCATTATTTTATTCGTTTACTAACAAAAATAAAGTATGGTAACAGTTATACCACCTAACCAAAAGGTTGGCCTTTGGGTTATAACACTTGAACAAAATCTAGGTCTCTAGTTGTTATTTTTCCATTAAATGAAAGCTTATAAAATATTTATAGTGCCTCCAATTAAGTAAAAGGTAGTTTCTATAAAATGTTCTCACTCTTTTAATAAGTGGTATCTTGTTCTTAATGAGTTCCATTATTCTCACTTAGTATAGAAGAGTGAAGAGTATAAATAGCATCATGGTGATCTGAACTACTATAAAAATTGCAGTTTCATTTTTTTGAATTTAAAAATCATTATATATTGTCATTTAATTTCACATCTATAATATAATTCATTCATAAGATTCATATTTTTTTCTTCTACATAACCTATTGCATGTATTTCATGAGCACTATTTTAAATTTCATTTATAATTGATGTTTCTCTGGTTTTTACTCTGATAATATTAATTTGTTAAAAAAGTTTAAAAATTTTTATTTACTCACCTTTTATAAATTATTATTATACATATTAGGACCAACAAAACTTACCTCATATGACTTCATTCTCTTTAAAACATGGTCTGACCACCCTCATTTAATATCTTCTAAGAAACACATCACCTCCATAGGTCCTAACTCGAGCCAAAACATCTAAATAAAATAATTATTACAATTTACAATAAATTTTTCAAAATAATTTAACATAAAATTCCATAGGGATAAATTTATAAAATCTCATTGGGTAATATCCACTTGCTAAAACCTCAAGAAAAGGGGTGAGGTCCACTCCTAACACACTCTCAAGACCATATCCAATCAAAGGCTTAACACATGACATCAAATCATCTATTGAGTTCATATAATTAGTTCAAAAATTGTTGAAAAATATGTAGGGAAATGTAACTTAATTTAAATTCCATGAAACATTATGTGTACATAATCTTAGGGAATACTCTAGACATAATGAGAAAAAACTCTATCATATCAAGATGTTTCCACAAAGCTCTAGTGGAACTAAAAAATAAACTCTAATTCAAATCATCTAAAGAAATGGTGGTAGAATAAAACAAAAATGAAATAAGATAGAGTGGGACGAACTACCTCAAATCACCACCAAAACACTAAGAAACCCACATGAAATAAAGGTGTGTCTAAGAAGAGGAAAGGGAGGAGACCCCCTAGCCTGATGTGTATAAGTATAGAGAAATATATGGGACGGTCTTAAAATCCTGAGTAGGAATATTTAAATTTTACATTTTTTATAAAATATGGGATGTATCATGGTTATCACATGGTTTTTCAAATTATTCATATCTTAATGTCTCGATCCACACCACCTTGTATGGTTTAGACACAAGGTTTACCAAACTATGTGCCAACTATACAACCCTCATTGTCCAAGGCTACACCCCTCATATGGTTTATCCACATAGTTTACCAAACTGTGTTCCAACCATGTGAATCCCTGAAAAATTATAATTTAATGTTTTTTATGGTTTTTTTACAACCACACACAAATTATTTTACTATACCCTTTGGTCATACCACCTCACATTATTTCCCCACTTGGTTTCTTCTAACCATTCTCCCATCATGCAGCATGGTAAATCACTTTTGAAAATTCTAAACTTCCATCCCAAATATCTTGGTGTTCACTAGAACACCTGAGACAACTACTAGACTTCAATCCATATTCAAAAACATTTCCTTGTGATGATATAAATCTCATAATTTCAATATGAATCTAAATTCTCAATATTTCCCCTTCTCTAAAAATCAAAAATTCCAATTCCACCTAAATTTCATAACCTGTAATTATTCAAGTCATTGAAAACTCTCCATCACAACACTTTCTATCCCTAAGAAGTCACAGTGACCTTACAACCAAAATTCCTAACTTGCCCAGGTCATCAATTCACATTCAACTATCTACACTCTATACCAAAACAAGAAACAATATTCCACCATGAAACTAAATAAATAAGGCACACAATTCATTAATACACAACCCTATCAGTCATCATCATTACTAATTTCTATATGGCACTCAATGACACCCATCTATCATGTGAAACTATGGTGTTGTTGATCAATTTATCCTTATGATTATTATTCTATCCAAAATAAGTCTATACTTTTATAGGATGATTCGAATCCATAGTGCTTACCTCCATGGGAATCACCTACTAAAACACAATTCTAGTGGTCTAAAGACTTGCTCGATGTGGTTTACATCTCACCACACCCAATATAATACAAAAACATTAATCAGACCTCTTTTAGCCAACATTTAATAAATATTCTCAGTCATGCCCACTAATGTACTATCTCATCACCCAATCATGATTTTTTAACTCCTGATGGAATCATGAAATCATTTAAACACCCACACTTAATTCTTAATTTGAATCTTGGTGTAATTTGATGGTTTGAACCTCTTTTAACCACCTTGATCCCAATGTCCACACATACACATTGTTTAAATCCACATCTGAATATCAAACCTAGCACTCCATGAGGGAATATATAATACTAAATCCACCCTTTCACCAAAATCTTGATTCCATATCAACCATTGAATAGCATGTATCATCACACCCACAACCCTAACAACATATGGGGAATACCTCCATGATTGATAAGATGACCCTCACTATATTATTATCCTCATCATTTATTTAATGAATCAAAATAACAATATTCTCAGATCATGACCATACATCACTACATGTAATGAAAAAATTTGGTTGTCTTGTTCGTACATGAGATTCTATGAAAAAACATCAACTGATTCCCATTCCCAATTTTCCATGAACATCACCCTCATCATCCACCCAAATTCATCCATAATGAGGGTCACACCCTCTAAGGGCCAATGGTTCACTCCCCGCTATATAGATTCCTTTATACCACTCCACAAGAATAACCTCAATATGTTATATCATTACACACTTTTCATTTCTCTTGAGACACGCTCATATAATCCTAGGAAACAACTTTTTTGGATCAAACCTCGGGTCGACAATTCCACCACACCTAAGCCTTTTATAAAGTCACCCATCACTATAAAGGAAAATATTCTATCTTTATTGAAACTCCAAGAAACTAATACCATAATCATTTTATCAAAATCATCAATCCTTAGCTCACACATGACTATTTTTTGATTCATCACTTGTATAAAATTACAAATAACTAGTGTGTACTACCCTGATATAATCCAAACCCAACATGTGTATGCTACAATACCAATCGATCACAGAACCTAAATCATGATTTCATGAGTCACACATCATTAAATCTTTCCTCGTGCACCAACACACTGACCATGCATCATAACATGTCAATCACATCTAGCCAGAATCCATCACTACTATTCCAAAAAACTAGCATCTCACTCATGTCATGTCTAATCACATGATACCCTTCAACTTTGGTTACATACTGAATCCATGAATCAACTCATGCTTCCGGTCTCTAAGGAATTAAAAATTCCTAGCTAAACCCTCTCTCGAGTTGTCCTCATATGTCACACCCATTTCAACAGAGAGAGGAAAACAACCTGTTACTTAGTCATAACACCCATACCACATATATCCCAAGACACATCTCAAATCACTAAGCTCTCCCATTTATATCTCATATATCATGTCCCTCATAGGTTAAATCTCATAAGGAAACATCTCTTATCTCTTCTCAGATATATCAAGGTGAATCACAGGCTATAACTCCAACTCTAGGGCTCTCATATATATCAGTTATCACATGCCAAAATTATTTACCCACTCTGGGGAACTAATCCTCACTAGAAATCTATATATGATACTACCCCCTCAAGCACCAAAATATCATCAACATATAAAAAATTACATCATACAATTATTATTTATATCGAGTAATCCATAGTGACATGGTTCAGTAAAATTGAATCCCACTAAGAAGTCATGTGATCAAATGTAAGAATTCGGACCTTTTTTTCAGGTATGTTTTTCCTTTTCTGGTCGTTTTTTAGGAAAAAGGAAATTCTAGAAATTTTCTATGTAAACGTCGTGTACTTTATGATTACATTTCGTGTACTTCTTTACCAAAGGAGGTCGTGTTCTGGCCATGTAGTAGCCACAAACATGGCCATGTGGGAGTGACTTAGAGGCCGCTTAAAGTGGAGTATGGAAAAGGAGTGTACACATCTTGTACTCCAAAAGTACATGTCGTGTATTTTTTTCATTAAACGCACAGGGGTCATGTCAGACAGAAACAACACCCTTATTCTAGGTCTCATTCATCTGAGAGAACCCATACGATTGTAGATCTTTGACGTACCCCCGAGCATTCATCCGTCCTCTGAAACAAACACTTTCAGTTGCGTTATAATCACATCGGTGAGTTCTCATTTCTCCTAGAGCATCAATTTCTAATTCCTCCTATTTTCCATGTTATCATGGATTGAAAGTTTAATATTTTTCCATATATCCTTGACGTTCTAAGGAGATTCAAGATTTGAGGTTAACGTATAGTGATCTCCTAACCCCAAGGAAGGTGGTTTGTGCCTTTCCATTCAAAGTCTTTGAGTATTATGTGCAACTTCCACCAATACCCTTGAACGGGGTATTGTGTGTTTACCGTTTTACCCCTGTTGTTCTCCTTCCATGATTTTATGCTTGTTTAGGGGTAATTTGGCTATTAATTGGGTTGATTGTTATGCTTTTCATGTTTTTCCCTTTCATGTTTTGTTTACGACCATTTGGTCCTGTTTTAGCCAGTTTGGCTTCCTTGCTTTTTTTCCATTCCTATTGTTGTAGGATGAATAGTTTGTATTCCAACATGCTTGTAATATTGTATACTGTTTAGCCAAGTAGTTCTGCAGGTTTACTTGGCCTTATTACACCGCTATGCTCGTTGACCTACACTGGGTCGTGAGAACCTGATGTAGTAGACTATAAGGGGAATTGACCGGGTCAGCTTCCTCATAGAGTCTTCGAGAACTTTTGGCTATAATGGGGATGGAACAAGTGATAATTGTTAGAGAGCCTAGAACCACTTGGGGCTATAAAGAGAATTGACAGAACTAGCTTCCTGAGAGATTCCTTGATTGCTTTAGACTATAAGGGGATTGACTGTGTGAGCTTCCTCAGAGAGTATTTGATTTTATTCCGGAACTATTTAGGATATAAGGGGATTTGGTGGTGAGTTATTCCTCAGAGAGTATATGAATGACCTAGGATATAAGGGGAATTGACCAATTGAGCTTCTTCAAAGAGTCCATGACCTTAGGGCTATAAGAGGAATTAACCGCGTGAGCTTCCTCAGAGAGTTCCTGACTACCTTAGACTGTAAGGGGAATTTACTACGAGTGCTTCCTCATATAGTCTTCATATACTGAACCAGAGAGGATAGGTTGTGTGCACTTCCTAGAGGGTTATTGTTCTTGATTTATTGTTTGACTTGTGGAACTGTTTACTAATGAGCATTTTATAGTTTACTATTTTCTGTACTTTTACCTGCCATATATTCACTGACTGTTAGGCACAGATCTTCGGGTGGTTGGCTACTGGGATTTAGTCTCACACCATGTTTGGGTCATGCTTTTGGGCCCAAAAATATTATATTGTTGTAGGTATAGATAAGGTAAAGTGCCCTTCTACATCAGGTACTTGACTTGCTGTGGAGCTGGAGAGCATGGGACCAAGCTATGGCTTGTGATAATGAGGAGTTTATCTACTTTCTTTTGCACTTTGGTTCTGTAATGTTGTATTACAGCATTGTAATTTGTTTGGATTTTTTCTTAGACATACATATCATGCATCATTATATATATATATTTGTGTGTGTGTGTGTGCCAGGTGTTTATTATTTTATTCTTCCATTGTTTACTATTTTTGGATATTTTCTGCTTCAGCTATTGTAAGTATTTGTTTAATTATACTGTGTACTCTACCAATGAGGGCATAGTTTCCCCACTATCAGACCCAAGGCCCTCACTACTAGTCGACAGCCTCTGGTGTTCAGGGAAATGCGCTTGAGGCCATGTGACCAACCGGGTACGGGGCACCTCTGGGTGGCTTCCAGAACCAGAATGTTACAAAGAGGTATCAAATGAATTCTTTTCTCTTGATTTACTATTTGGAGCCTTTATCCAGGTATAGGAAAGAATAGGTACTTGTAAATAATTTTTTCTTGGGAGTAGCTAACCCATGTATAGGGAAAATCCAATCTACCTCATTTATTGCAATTTTCTGGTTTTGTGAGTTTACAGTTAATTTTATTTTCACCGTTGGGTGACTCACATGTTTTGTGCCATTACTGTTAATGTTATTGAGTTCTATTTTTTTTCAACCTGATGAGATGAGGGTATTCCATCTCATGCATCATATAGGCACTTGCTAGAAATCACATGTCATGCATTTTTTCCGTGCCATCTAGGATGCTTTAGTGATTTCATGTTGTTGTGATAGATCTTGTGTAAAATATGCATGTTGTTGTGATAAATGCCTTGATAGAATACCTTCTGTTTGATAAGGTATTGTTGTGCAAGTTTTTTTTGAATGGATTCCAAACTTTGGTTCTTGGGGTGTTATGGGCCCTCATGGATTGGAATTTTGTGGATCATTACTCTGTTTTCCTTGTTATAACATGTATAAGATGCCAGACTTTGATTCATGGGGATTATGGGCCCTCACGGATCGGAATTTGGCACCTTCAGTGTTCGTTTCATTGTTTTCTGGGTTCCAGTGTAGTTTCTTAGGATTACTGTCTGGAAAACCCCAAAATACATGCCATGTAGTGTTAAGTACATGCCATGTATTCTTCTATTTGGTAAGAAATAGTTTTTCTTATGTACATGTCGTGTACTTTATGTACACGCTGTGTAGTCTCTAAACGTGTCATAGGTCATGTGATCAGAGGCATGGGATGGGGAAAATCTGGTGGGAACATGCCATGTACAGTTAGAACATGTCGTGTAGGGTTGACCTGGTGTCTGCTCGTTTAACCAACAACACAGAAAGATGAGACCTTAAGCTATACACGTTGTGTCCTTATTGAACACACCATGTAGTTTGACCAAGGTACCTGGTTGTGTCACGAACAACATGGGTCGGTGTCATCCTTTCTTATACACACCGTGTATTTCTGGAACATGTCGTGTAGTGTGAGTCATGTGTAAGGCCATGTCACTAACAACACAGTCCAGGTGAAGCTTGTCTAGTTCACGCTGTATCTATCTTTCACACATCGTATAGGCTTGTCTTTGGAGAGTCATGTTGCTTAACCATGTAGAAGGACTCATTCAGGGAAAGAGGATTCAATTACACTTTGTGTGTTACGACAACTTGTCGTGTGTTTGGGTTGTTACACGACTATTATAGGTAGGAGTACATGCCCATGTAAATGGATTCAGGGAACACACCATATAGGAATTATACACACCATGTAGTCAGGTTTTGTAAAACTTGAATTATTTCTTTCTCATGTTCCCTTCTTACACTCCTTGTTTTCAGTACTTGATAATCTTGATCTAAGGTGTGCCTGACCTTACAGAGTCATGCCACCGAGACGTCCTCTGGTTGTGCGCCAGTTTCTAGACGGTGATTAGACACCGGACATGGCTGATAAGGGACTACCTACAAATCCTACAGTTGTGCTAGCCTCGGAACCAGCCATTGTAACTGACATAGGTGTGGATGCACTGTTTAGGGAGGGATTTCTGAGAATGATGCAAACCATTCAAGGAGCACCACCTCCTACCCTGTCGATGGCTGATTTGACGCGGGTCTTCCAGTAGCAGCATCCTTCTACTTTATTAGGGGATGGAGGATCCCAGGCTGCAGAGTCATGGCTAGAAGCCACACTGATGATTTTCGAGCATCTAGAGAAACCTCCAATGAAGAGGGTGAATCTTACTACCTACATGATCCAAGACTCCGCCAAGGGGTGGTGGGATGTGATCTCACAAGCGGGCCACCAGCATAATATGGCTTGGGAAGAGTTTTGGTGCATTTTATACGATTACTTATATCTAGATACCTTGAGGTCCAATCGAGCCCGAGGGTTCGTGATCCTGGAGAAGGGTACTCTTACTGTTATAGAGAATTCCTCTCACTTCACAGAGCTACAGTGTTTCATGTGTATTCTAGGAGGTGATGAGTTGTTTCTGGCATGGAAGTTTGAGGATGGTCTGAGGCACGACATCTGATCTCATGTGATTATCTTCAGGTTAACTTTGATATCCTCTATCGTCAACCAGGCACTGATTACATAGAGTAATCTAAGGGATTGTGGAGTTGTGATCCAGGGCGGGTTGGCATTCAAAGTTAATGCTCTGCCAGCTGATAGCAGGAAGCACCATAGGGAGGCTGCATGAGGAGATCAGAGCAGGAAGGATGCATCTTCTGATAGTTAGGTGGTGTGCTACCAGTGTAGGAGAAGTGTCCATACGAGGCCACATTTACCGATAGACCCACTGGAGTGCCGATCTTGTGACAAGATGGGTCACCTTCAGTGCTTTTTTCATTTCTTCTCACCAGCAGCTGGTGACAGGGGTTCTTCTATGACTCCTTGTTCAAGAGCAGTGCCACCAGTTTCTCACCAGTCTAGGAACTGGAGTTCTTTCGGCCGTTCAGGCTGAGGTGGAGGTCATGGTCGTGGTGGCCAGTCGCCCAGTTTTCAGCGACATCAGGGCAGATTGACTTAGAGTGGTCAGGCAGGGTCACAGGGCCATGGCACAGGCTAGACTTTTGTAGTGGAGCAGACCCAGCATGAGCAGGATCCTGGACCATCCACAGTTCGAGGTACGATCTTAGTAGCCTCCATTTTAGCTTCTGCTCTTTTCTATAGGGGCTTCCCATAGCTTTATATCTGTTTCTGTTATGGAGATCCTTGGTCTCTTTATCTTTTCTTCTACTAATATCTTGATGCTAGACACTCTGTTGGGGAATAGAATGGCTAGTGTATGTCAGTGCAAGGAGTTCCCTCTAAAGGTTGGTGGGTGTCACTTTTTATGGGACCTCTATGTCCTAGAGATGATAGGCTATGATGTCATTCCCTAAATGGATTGGCTAGTTCCCTTCTAGGTATTCGTTGATTGTTATCACCATAGGGTGAGTTTCGTATCAGCATAGGGTGGATCCTTTCTTCATAAGGGCGAATGGGATTTCCATGCGAGTAGAGCGGGTCCATAGCATCACGGGTTGAGTAGAGTTACAGCCCAGATTCCTATTCTATATCTGGATGACCAGGGGACTTTATAGTTAGACTTTCCTCCAGTGGTGGATCGTTTTAGAGATGTCTTCCCGGAATACTTATTAGGTTTACCTTCAGAGCATGAAGTATACTTTTCCATTGAGATTGTTCCAGGAGCGGCACCAGTGTCCATTCCTCCTTATTGGATGGCTACAATAGAGTTGTAGGAGCTCAAAAAAATAGTTGGAGGAGTTGTAGGCCAACGGTTTCATCCGACCCAGTAATTCTCCTTGGGGTTTTCCTGTCCTATTTGAGAAGAAGGTAGATGTTACCCTTACGCTTTGTGTGGATTATTAGAAGTTGAACCAGTTGGCGGTCAAGAACCGATATCCCTATCCTAGGATTGATGATCTCTTTGATCATATTCGAGGAGCCCGGGTGTTCTCAAGGATTGATTTGAGGTATGGTTATCATCAGTTGCATGTTAGACCATCTAATATACATCTCACAGCCTTCATAGTCAGGTATGGTCTATACGAGTATATGGTTATGCCATTCAGGCTCATGAACGCACCTGCAGTTTTCATGGCATTGATGAACCGAGAGTTTCATCCATACTTGGATTCCTTCATGGTGGTTTTAGTGGACGATATTTTGGTGTACTCTCATACACGACATGACCATGCTACCCATCTTAAGATTGTTTTGAGTAAACTGAGGGAGCATCAGTTATATTCTAAGCTCTCAAAGTGCCACTTTTGGATGGATCTGATTCACTTCTTGGGTCATGTTATCTCAGAGGTAGGAGTATCAGTAGACCCAGAGAAAGTGAGAGTTGCAGTTTCCTGGGAACATCCTAAGAACCTCTTTGATGTGAGGAGTTTTTTAGGCTGTTTGAATTTGACAGACATTTCATATAGGACTTTTCATGCTTAGCAGCACCACTGACGGGTCTAACTAAGAAGGTTGAGAAGCTATTATGGTCAGATTCTTGTGAGTCAGCCTTTAAGGAGTTGAAGGGAAGGTTAAATTCAGTACTGATACTAGTCTTTCTAGAGCCGGGCAAGAGCTATATTGTTTACTATGATGCTTCAGGTATAGGGCTGGGAGCTGTGCTTATGCAGTGAGATGGAGTCGTTGCGTACGGGTCTTGGTAGTTGAGGCCACATGAGAGGAATTACCCGATGCACGATCTAGAGTTGGCAGATGTTGTTCATTCCCTACGTTGTTGGAGACATTATCTTTTGGGAGAGAAAAATGTGGATTTTACTGACCAAAAAAGTCTCAAGTACATCTTCACTCAGTGTGATCTGAATTTGAGGAAGCAAAGGTGGGTTGAGTACCTACAGTCCTTTGACTTTGAGCTTGCCTACATGTCTGGGAAAGGCAATGTAGTGGCTGATGCATTAACAAGGGGGACTCAGATATAGGCAGTTCAGGAGGCCAGCAGTGAGTGGCAGCTTATGGCTCTATTCCCTAAGATGCATTTGGAGGTGCAGGACAGACAGGGGAAGACTCTTCTATATTTTGTAACTGTTACCTCTACTCTTCTTGATCGAGTTTGAATGAGGAAGCTATCAGATTCTGAAGGTCGAGTCCTAAGGGAGAGTGTGTTAGGAGAGGACCCTATTCCTGGAAGTACAATAGGCGAGGATGAGATCTTGTGTTTCTAGTGGAATTTATGGGTTCCAACAGATATACGTGAGGAGCTGATGCGGGATTTTCATTCCTCAGTTTGGGCAATTCATCCTGGTGTCACAAAGATGTATCATAATCTACATCATCAGTATTGGTGGCCAGGTATGAAGAGAGACATTGTTGGTTTCATCATGAGGTGTTCCACTTGTCATCAGGTGAAGGCGGAGCATCAGCGACCATCAGGGCTTTTACAGTAGTTACCCATTCCCGAGTGGATGTGGAATGACGTCGTGATGGACTTAGTGACTGGTTTGCTGAGGTCGCCTCGAGGGAATGACGCAGTTTGGGTTGTCATTTATAGACTCATGAAGGTTTCTCACTTCTTTCCGATAAACGAGACCTTCAGTGTTGATGATTTGGGAAGGTTTTACATCTGTGAGATTTTACATCTGCATGGAGTTCCACACTCCATTGTTTGAGACAGAGATGCTCGTTTTACTTCTCGGGTCTAGAAGGGGCTTTAGAAGGCTTTGGCTACAAAGGTACTTTTGAGTACGGCTTACCACCCCCAGAAAGATGGCCAGTCTGAGTGTATGTTTCAGGTGCTTGAGGATGTTCTCTGAGCATGCATCCTAGATTTTGGAGGTTCTTTGGAGAAGAATATACATCTTGTGGAGTTTTCCTAGAACAATAGTTTTCAAGAAACTATTCATATGGCACCTTATGAGGCTTTGTACGACATGTCATTCCGATCAACCTTATGTTGGCTGGAGGTAGGAGAGACAGCCTTGCTGAGACCTCGTCTTATTTAGGAGACCATAGTGCAGATAGAGTTTATTCGGAAGAGGATGGCTACTACATAGTCTCGATAGAAGTCTTATGCTGATTAGTGGAGACGAACCCTAGAGTTCGAGGTCGGGGGTCAGTTTTTCCTATGTGTCACACCGAGGTTGGGACACAAGAGGATTATGAGACAGGGTACGCTTTTGTCGAGGTACTTTGGGACTTTTGAGGTGTTGGAGGTAGTTGGTCTGGTTGCCTACTGGTTGCAATTACCTTAGAGGTACCGAGTTATGCACGACATCTTCTATGTTACTCAGCTTGTACGTTACTTCTCAGGCCCATCTCATGTCTTTCAACCTAAGGAGGTTGATCTTGAAGGGGATGTGTCATTTGAGGATCATCCTATCCAGATTTTGGGTCTTAGTACAAAGGTTTTATGTGGCTGATCCATTCCTCTAGTACGAGGGTTATGGCAGCACGGGCGGGTGTAGGACGAGACTTGGGAGAGGGAGGTCGATGTACGAGTACAGTGGTCGGATCTGTTCAAGGTTTCTTCTTATACACCGCGCTAGGGAAATTTGGGGATGAATTTATTTAAGGGGGGAAATTTCTAAGAACCCAGGCCTTCTTTTCAGGTATTTTTTTCCTTTTTTGGTCATTTTTTAGGAAAAAGGAAATTCTAGAAATTTTCTAAGTACATGTCGTGTACCTTATGAGTACATGTCGTGTACTTCTTTTCCAAAGGAGGTCGTGTTCTGGTTGTGTAGTAGCCACACACATGGCTGTGTGGGATTGACTTAGAGGCTTCTTAAAGCAGATTACGTAAAAGTCGAGTACACGCCGTGTACTCCAAAAGTACACGCCATGTATTTTGTTTTTTTTCATTAAATGCATTGGGGTCACGTCTGATGGATAGAAAACCCTTCTGCTAGGTATCATATGTCTGAGAGAACCCGTACGGCCATGGATCTTCGATAAACCCCCGATCCTCCATTCTTCCTTTGAATCAAACATTATTGGTTGCATTGGAATTGCATCTGTGAGTTATCCTTTCTCCTAGAGCATTGTTTTCCAATTCCTCATCTTTTCCAAGTTATCATGGATTGAATGTTTTATATGTTTTCATTGATATTTGACGTTATAAGGATATTAAATCTTTAGGGTTCATGTATATTGATCTCCTAACCCCGATATAGGTGGTTTGGGCCTTTCCATTCAAATTCTTTGAGTATTATGTGAAAATTCCACCAATACCCTTGAACGGGGTATTGAGTGTTTACTGTTTTACCCATGTTGTTCTCTTTCCATGCTTGTATTCTTGTGTATAAGTTATTTGGATATGAATTGGGTTAATCTATATGCTTTGTATGTTTTTCCCTTGCATGTTATGTTTACGACCGTTTAGTCCTATTTTAGCTAGTTTGGATGCCTTTCTTGTTTTCCATGCTTGTTGTTGTAGGATGGAGAGTTTGTATTCTGACATGCTTGTGATGTTGTAGACTGTTTAGCCAAGTATTCCTATAGGTTTACTTGTCCATATTACACTATTATGCTCATTGAACTACAAAGGGCCGTGAGAACCTAGTGTAGTAAACTATAAGGGGAATTGACCTAGTGAACTTCCTCATAGAGTCTTTGAGCACTTTTGGCTATAAGGGGGATTGACCGAGTGAGCATACTTATAGATACTATAACCAATTGGGGCTATAAGGGGAATTGACCGAGCGACCTTCCTCATAGAGTCATTGATTTCTTTATACTAATATGAGATTGACCGCGTGAGCTTCCTCAGAGAGTCTCTGATTTTATTCCTGAACTTTTTAGGATATAAGGTGATTTGAAAGTGAGTGATTACTTAGAGAGTCTATGAATGACCTGGGCTATAAGGGGAATTGACCATGCGAGCTTCCTTAGAGAGTCTATGACCTTGGGGCTATAAGAGGAATTGACCGTGTGAGCGTCCTCAGAGAGTTACTGACTACCATAGACTATAAGGGGAATTGACTGTGAGTGCTTCCTTAGAGAGTCTTAATATATTTAACCAAAGAGGATAGGTTGTGTGCACTTACTAGAGGTTTATTGTGCTTGATTTATTGTTTGACTTGTGGAACTGTTTACTACCGAGCACCTTACTATTTACTGGTTTCTGTAATTTTACCTACGATATATTCACTGAATATTAGGCACAGATCTTTGGGTGGTTGCCTACTGGGATTTAGTCTCACACCCTGTTTGGGTCATGCTTTTCGGCCCAAATATATTATATTTTTTAATGTATAGATAATGGAAACAACCCTTCTACTTCATGTACATGACTTGATGTAGATCTGGAGAGAATGGGAACAATCTATGTCTTGTGATGCTGAGGAGTTTATCTACTTTCATTTGCACTTTATTGCAATACTGTTGTATTCCAGCATTGTGACTTCTTTGGATATTTTCCAAGACATATGTATCATGCATCATTTTATATATATATATATGTGTGTGTGTGTGTATGTGTTCTCCAGCTGTTTATTATTCCAGTATTCCACTGTTTACTATTTTTGGATATTTACTGCTTCCGCTATTGTATGTTTTTGTTTACTTCTCTTGTGTACTCTTCCAATGAGGGCATAGTTTCCCCACTATCACACCCAAGGCCCTCGCTTCTAGTCGGAAGCCTCTAGCGTTCAAAGAAATGCACTTGAGGCCATGTGAACAACTTTGTACGGGGTGCCTCTCGGTGGCTTCCAGAACCGGAACGTTACATCAAACACAATATAGGTTGTTACTGACACTTTATGTAACAAAAACCATTTTTTTCATAATAGTATTAATGGAATGAGTTCCTATATGGACACACCATGGGCCACTATACATCCCTTGCATAGAGGGACTTTATAGTCATCATTTAAGAACATATTTTATAAGTTATACATTATTTATAATCAGAAAAAAATACTTTGGTTCATCTAAATAGAATGACACTGAAATGTTATTTTGGAAATCAATATAAAAGTTGTTTTTAGACTTTAAATAGTTTCACTCTCATCATTAATGATATCAATCAAAGATATGAACACAAATTTAATGTGAATCCAACATTCAAATAATGATTCATGTACAAAGAAATCTTTCCAATGGAACAAGATCCAAATATAATAATAAAAACCTCAATACATATATCATCATTAAATAAATATATTAAATTTAATAGTGGTAACTAAGAAAAAAATCCCATATCCCATGTAATATAGAATTTTCTTCAGAATATGTGTTAGGGATTCACCAGTCTAATGTCCATCACATGATCTGAAACATTGTTATATTGTCTGTATACCATATCCTATAATAGAAAGACAAAAGATAAAAATTGGATATGACTTTTAAATGATCCCCAACCCACATCCACTCACTAGTTATCAAACTAGAGGTGTTATGTAAACTCAAGTGTACTTACCTATACACAAGAGGATTTCAACTAGTAGTGAGTTTCTAAGGTGTTACCATGGGGATACTATAACGAAATATAATATTGAGAAACAATGTAAAATAACCAAGAAACATCTATAGAAAAAATAATACGATTATTTATAGTCAAATAAAAAACAATTCTATCATAAATGAAATGCGGAATAAATTCAAACATACTAAACTGATCCCCTATCAAGAAAAATAAAATATATAAATAAATAAAATACATAAGTGGATAAACTAAAATCTTTGAAACTCGCATTTTCCAAATATCTAGACTAAATTTGAGTTATCCACTTGATCATGAAATACTAGACCACTTCCCCATATGAACCTATGAACAATGAAGTCTACTTTGGTACCCATGTTTCATGGATTCCTGAGAAGGTTGTGAGTAAAACTTAGTAGGGAACCACCAAAGGGGTCCCAGTATAACCACTAGACGTAGTTTATAAACAGGTGATATGATCAGAATAAATAAAATAGTGCATAATCATAAATAATTAATTCTCTTTGTTCCTATGGTTTTAATGTTCCAACCAGGATCGATTATACCTGCTTTGTCCAGTGTTGGGGTGTCTCTAATTTTATAAACCATCCTATGGAACCTCAGTTATTTACTATACCTAATAATAAATATAATAAACCTCATTCAAAACTCATGTGTAATGACCAATAATAGCCAAAAAATAAGTATAGGTCATCCAGAACAAAGAGGAAGACTCTCCCTTTCAAGAAACATATCATCATGAACCCATGGGTATGCTTATACCCTACCTAAAAACACATCATTAGGAACCTATAGGAAGAATATACCTGGTGGGAAACACTTATATATAATTTATAAATTTGGGAATAAAATATCATTTCTTGAAAACTCATCACTTGGGACTCAGGAACATACTATCATGCTATCAAAAAAAGTACCATCATCTAAAACAAAGAGATGTTTCTACACCCTTCCCGGAAACACTTTTCATTATATAAACTTGGGGGAATTACCCCACCCTTCTAGGAAATAAGTATCATCATCTATAACATAGGGGCATGCTTTCACCAAGCAAGGAAACAACTATCATCATCTGGGACTCAGGGGAATGCCTAGACCCAACCAAGAAATAATAGGCATGATCATAAAATCCCATGTGACAACCTTGAAATTATATATAGGTATAACTATCAAATCTTAGTTAACAACCTAAGACTTATATATATAATAATCACGTGTAAAATTAAATCCTAATTTTCCTACGCATCTCACAAATCATTTTTGGGGGTCAACATCCACCCAATAACATATCATATATATATATAATCATTGTTTTGGGAATTTTTCTGATCTCTTCACACATAACCACAATCGGCCCCTCAAGTGAATGACCTATTCCCAACACTATAGACATATCTAGGTTAAAATTTCATTGGTAACCCACTAAGGACACATAGGCCTCATCATAATCCATTCACCCTACATGGGATATGTTATCTTGTTCCCAAATATAGGGAATAATCCCTTTACCCATAGGTAATAAATTCCCTTAGAACTACTATAATGACACAAGGCCTCAGTGGTATCCTAGGTCATCCTTGCTAGCACCACTCTAGAGATATGAAATAATTCCCATATCGCTTCTTAAGAGCATCCTTGGTTGTTCCTCTACCTATCATATCATAAAACTACCTAGGGTATTCTCAATTAGGTACTCACATTAGAGGTACTGGGGAACAATGGGAAAGTAGTTGGGCTCGGTATTTAAAAAATTTCTCAACTATGTGAAAAAATATTATTGTCTCCAGTGATCTAAGACCTAGTATGTTCCACAGATATCACATTAATTAATCAGATAACAAAAATTAAACTAGAATAAGTACCTCATTCAAATTGAAGTTTGTTTGTATGTCACTCATATCCAATGATAGTTATTCAAAGGATCTGAGGATAAACCCCTCTAGATTTTCCACACATGCTTCAAGAAACCATGTGTATGCCACTCTTTGAATTCTTGGTGCAAGAACAGAGCTCTGATTATCTATTCAACATCGTGATGATCACCTTGAACCCTTTCCTTTGATCTGTGAAGGTGTTCTTGGATTGTTCACATAGTTAAAGCATTTCTCTCTCTAGAATTCAGGAGGATAGATAATATCTCAATTTTGACTGATGAATAGTTCATTTAATTAGATTTTCCTTCACTTATATAGTGGTTGTATCACAAACCCAATTATGGTTCCTCATCCCCTGTATATTTAACATACACTAAATAAGTAATAAATAATAATTATGAAGAACCAACTACATTGTAATTATTATTTATATTTTATCATATACCTATAATATATATCAAATATATTACATGATGAACCCAAGTAATTAACTCTAATCTTAATTCCATCTAATATTAAAGGAACCTTGATGAATAAAATAATAGTTTTTCATAGAATATTATTCCGTGTATTAACATAATCACTTATAAATACTTTTAAAATATAAAATCACCCTAATTATTCTATACTCAAATAATAATTATAGTATTTATTCATCGATGATCATTAAAACTTGAACAACTCACATACCCCATGGTGGGTCCCACCGTGTCTGATATATCTATTCACCAGAATATGTCATAATCTTGAACATGCTATTTTGTGTGACCCTCTAGACCCTTAGCTCGATGGAATTGAATAGTATTCATAGAATAAGAGCAGAGTCTAAAAACATATCAAGGCCTCTAAGGAGACTAGGAATAGTCATAGAAACAATAACCAACCTACAAACAAACACTATGTTATATAATCTCTTTGACTCGTGATACCTCATAAAGAAGGACACACACTTATGTCATCGTCCTTTTTCATTATTATTTATTGATCTAACTTGAAGTATTTACCTTATACTTCTATGTCCATGGATTTTTAAAGGTATTACTATCCTGATCAACTAGGATTGAGATATCACTTCCTTAACTCAAAAGAGAAAATTCTATCTTGATCATTCAATCAATACCATACCACCAATAACACAGCCAAAAAAATCTACATTACCCTGATTTGAATGTCATAGTTTTTCCTTGCATCAAAATACATGATCAAATAGAACAGATTGATAATGATATAATTTAGGATCCCAATACACATTTCAATAGATAGGAACAACCAATGACACTTGAAACATGTGGTGTTCTTATTGGAGGTTTTCCTCATGATCTTACCCAATATAGATCACCAAGTGAAAAAATCATGAGAAGAAGTACCAATGATTGTAAATTCTCATCACCTGATAGTCATACATCAACTGTCTCTAGTCATTATGATTTATTTAGACCATATTACATATGTCTAAGATTAAAATAATAATATCTCAAGGTTCTCATTATAGCAATGGAACTGCTATAACCAATTGTTATGAAAATTAATATATGGAAATTTCCGTTTAAATAGTTGATATAGAAATATATGAAGTATAATGGTAAGTTTACATCATGTATTACTCACTGTATAAATGGTATAATAATTGAAAATTATATACATATTTGGTTCTAGGGTACCCACTATTACAACACTCTTAATTTCACTAGATCTAACTTGATAACTATCATTGTTTTCTCTCACATTATAAGATCATGTTTCTATTGATGTGTGGATTAAGTTTTTGGTTCTATCATGTATCCACTACATGGTAATTCTAATATGTGTGACTTTACCTCCTTGGGTAAAACTTCTTAAGAGATTATATATTTGAGTATATTCCCCATTCCCACTATAAAAACATTAAATATTTGATAGTAAGAGTATTAGAAATATCATAATTTAGATTATGATAAAACTTTGCATACTATGTGAAAATACAAGAACTGGAACAAATTGTTATGTATTTTACACTACTTTAGCTTCCCCATAAACCACATTGTACTTGGTATTTTTAGGAATGTATACTACTAGATTAAATGAGCATGTATTAGTCATTACCTCATCGTAAAAATGAAATTATATTATTTTAACCATATAGGAAGACTATTTTTTATCCTTTTAACTAGTATCCCTTCCTATCCTCATACCATGTACATATCTTTTATACTTTCTCAAGTACAATTAGATAGTTCTGACTACTTCCCTTTCATTTCTCTTGGATATAACTTATATTTTATTATCATAATTTTTATGTTGGAAATATCATCTATTGTACATATCATGAAATACATGATTGATTTATCTTATAAGTGTATGAAATTCAACTCACCACACTAATCTCCTTCTGTTTACTGCATATATCTTCTTGGATATATTTATACCAAGTTCCATTGGAAACAATTCTCTATAATATTTTTCAAACATTTAGTTTTTAATACATATTCAGTATATGTACTATAGACTTCATCTAAGAAACCATTATATCTACCAAAGTAGATCACATTACCGATAAATTTTTTTTATACTTTAATTCAATATCTACATAGTTACTTCCATCCTGGTCTTAACTGACTAGAAGTCCAATAGTTATTATAGATATGTTATCAAACATATTTTTCTTGAAAAAAAGGGTACTCCACTAACCTCTGGTAGTCACATGGAAAAGATCCATTCCAAATAAATATTATATGATATAGTTTCTTAATTAAATCCTAAACTAGATTTCAATAACTTTCACCCTTATTGTAATTCTATGATGTCACCATACCTTTATAGTTTTGTCATATAGACATAATCCGTGATTGGTGGTCTTGAAATCCAATGACCAATTTAATGATCAGATAAAGTATCTATGAAAATAAAAATTCTAATGGATTTAGGCATAATGATTTGGTGGTACCATTCTATCCTTATTGGTATTGTTCTTGTACTATCCATGTATAGCCTCACTTGAATACCCATCACATTATTAAAAATATTATGCCCCCATACATTGATACATGGAATCCATTATTGAATTTTAATCAGTCTTGTCAATTTTAGCTAATTTTCAAATACTTATTACTTATAGAAATTATTATCCTCAAAGAATAATATATCACTAGCCATAGTTAATATAAAACCATCACTACTAATTTAATCTTTTTAGGTAGTATGTGTCTCTAGAACATTCCTCTTGCGCACCTCTAGTGGAACTTGTTACTATTCCAACTACTTGTTCATAACTATCATTGAATAAATCCAAGTCAATATTAAACCCACTATATCAAATATATATGTGCATACTTTTATAGAAATATATTTTATCACTTGGATATAAATTTTCTGTCATAGGGATTTATGTAATGTCCTTGGAATCATTAGGATAATTACTATAGATGTATTTTTTGTTTTTCTTGATGGAAGTTTTTTTATATTATAAAAAACTATTTGCATCTAAACACATGTTATTATCACATAATGGATTTCAATCATACTATAACTCATATGTTATCCATTTTTCATGATAGTTGGAATTGGTTTATGAGATAATGCTTCTATTTTCATATCATTTCTTGAAAAATAATGAAAGTTTATACAATGGATAAGCTTTAACATTGATGACCCTTTTACTTACATCATGACTCTAAAGTATATAAGGAAAAATAAATTTAGGAATTTCTCCATTATATATTTTATTTATCAGATTTTAACATCAAATAATAATCATAAATCCTATTTATTATCATCATATAATTGATGTGGATATGGTAATGTGTATTTATGAATTCTTCTACACTATATTATATTGAGTAATGAATGCTTGGTCAATATATTCCTCAGTACACCAACCCAAGGTAGCTCATATCTTCATATTATATATATACCATATTTCATTTTTACATTATATAATAAATACTTAAATGAATGTTATGAAGTTAGGTTACCACTAGCTTACCCCTAGTATAGTCAATGTTCTTTATATTAACTAGATTGGAAATCTTTGTGGATTAACTTTATTTCTGAAGGCTTCTTTATCAAAAACTAAGTATATAAGTATATCAATAATACACATGGTCTTTAACTCCAATTAGTCTAACAAAATAGTGGTTATGTCCTTGAAATCTATTTAGTTTTTCATGAAAAAGTATTATCTTTCCATAACTGTGTATATAATTCTTAAATTTTCTATTCATCAGGAATTTACAATGATTAAAGTATCACTAAACTATTGGTTTACTATGAGACACCAAAAACAATATTCACTCCTAAATTTAAATAATATATCCTACTGTCCAATAGATACATGAGTTGTTTTTCTCATACTCAATAAAAGATCAACTAAACTCATTTACATGGAAATTAAAAAATATGTGTTTCTCACCGCTAGCTTAGGAACAACCCTTTCGAAACCGCTTAAAGAACATACCTTAATTTTTGTAAAGATTCTATAGTTAACTGGTTTCATCATTTAAAATACAAATATGTGGTATGAATATAGTATTTAATACCCATGAAGTTTGATTGAAACATTACTTACAATTCATTAATATACTAAAATAATAATGGACTACTTTCTTATTTCATTTATTTCATTTAATTTAAACTTCCATGGATTTATTTCATGATATGAGAATAAAAAAACCTATTAATACCACCTTTCTTGGATGGATGTTGCGAAGGTTCAGTTGATTTCTCACTTTCCATTTCTCTTTTTTCCATTACTTTCAACTTGTATTTCAAAATAAGTAAAGATGAGTCTTTATATAATGTTCTTATTTCATGGAGAATATTATTCAAAAGGTAATAATTTTTTTCCTCCATTTACTATTCATTTTGTAATCTTAAATGAAACTGGAGTATGTGGGTGTAAATGATATATAAATAGATCTTGATCTGCCTTTTATATTTACACATAAACAGTGTACATATCAACAATTTGGATATCTCTTCACTTTCCCATCATAATCTTCTCAGAGATGAGACGACGTGTGTAATCATCCATGTCCTCATATATTATCCACAACTCACATTGGAGGTTGATGATAGAATTATCACATAACCATCATATGTTTCATACATGAGTATCCTATAATATTTTAAACACTCTCTCTTCCACAAATGGATTAACTTGTATTAGGACCAAAGCACCTTGAATTTCCAATATCTTAATACATTGAACAAGCACTTGTACTACTTGTTTGAAACTCATGTTAGTATAGACATTTTTTATGTACAATATAATATTCTTGTGTGTCTGTTTTATTAATTTTAATTTCCTACAAAAAAAAATATATATCATATTAGTACTTATATCTTGATTAATGATTTATACATTTTTTATTAATTAATTTAATAATTGAATGTCACTCACTATTTTATTGAACTCTAGAAACCCTCTATAAATAAATTGTAATACTCTATCACTTGAGTATTTTAGTAGAAAATATACTTTAACCTCACATCATAGTCTAGAAGCTATTGATAAGACACTACTCAGAGAGTTCAAGGTGGGTGTTTATCCATCCAAACACACAAATTCATGGATCTTTGATCCGTTGAGTAATGTATTAGCTTCTAAAATCAAAAATATTATTTACTCAATACTTTCTACTAAAGTTGAAAAAAGCTACCTATGTATACTCTATTGATTCCAAATTTTGTTAAGTTAACCCATCACTCTCATAAAAACTCCCTAGTAGTAGGAGGAACCCTCAACTAGGGATTATAAGCACCATGTACACCTAGTTTTGTTTAAATTTAAAATATGGGATGTGTTTATGACTTAATATTTCATTGATGTTTTTAATATTTTTTGAAGAATGTAATCCATTTCAATTAATATGTTCATACTTTGTTATTGTACTAACAACTAAACATTAATAAAAAATGCATCACTTCCTTATGGATTTTTCTATTTATTATTTTTATTGTTTCCCACAGGAATGAAAATGCATAAAATAATAAACAATTTATAATGAAAATAAAATTACATAAATAGTCTAGAGCTTCTAAAATTGGTTGATCCATTTATACTCAATGGATCGACTATGACCTGGGGGTATCATACCTGAGTCGATTCTTAACTCATGATGCAGCTCGTCCCTAGTCCAGTGTGTCCAAATCTCCTCTAGGTTTTCACCTCAACTTGGTGTGGTCCACATCACACATCATCTTCATCATAATAGAATTGTACTAGCATGAAAAATATGGGGTATCAAGAAATACAATTTACATAAAAAATAATAATGGATGTGAAGGCTCTGAAAAAATATTTAAATAAAGAGGGTAATGTGCAGAACATCATAAAATTAAGTATGTATTACAAATATCACACACAGGTAATAAATAATTTAATGAAATTAACCACACATACACATAGTCAGTCATTATTCAAGACCAATCGATATATTTAATAAAAATTGATAAAATTATATTATAATAAATTTAATGTACAATTCCTATTATATAAAAAAATGAATTAATTAAATTCAAATAATTTATATTCATTTGGTCCGAATATTAATTTAATTTCAATTACAAAAATTAAATTTATTTATTTATTTAATTTAATACTAAATTAATTTAATTTTTTATAATATTAAAATATTATAATTTTGCACCAAAAATTAATTTTTAAATAATTTTATTTAATAGTAAATTAAATTAACTAATTTAATTAATTTTAAATAAGATAAAAATTACCCGAGCCTCAAAACACTGCTAAGAACTATTATAGGTAGGGTTGTAACCCCATAGGCTTGTTTTGTTCTTGGTAGACCACATGCAGGGATTTTCTATGATGGGTCAGACTTCTCATACCCATTTTAGGTTGGGTGGATTCACTTAGGCCCGTTGTGGGTTAGGTTGAGTCTAAGAGACATCGTGGATCCCATGTAAACACAAGGTAAGGCGTCTTGTTATATAGGAGTTTGTCTACACTGAGTTTGGTTGGGGCGTTTAGTAGTGAGTTAGCGGTGGCTGCATTGTGAAAAAGAAGTGTCCATATATTGAAGACCATGCGGTTACAGGTGGCTCGGGTGTAAGGTGGGGTTAGTGAGATCTAGATAGGATAAAGGGAGGTAGTTGGCTTGGATTTCAGCGATCAAGTGGTGGCATCAGTAGAATGGAATGGCGGGCAAGGAGACGACAGCCACATAATAACCCAGTGGCTTGGGTATGAGGTAGGACAGCAACCCCATGGTGGGTGGCACCAGAGAGACCTGTCTAGGATAGAGGGCGATGTATAACTCAGTAGTTAGTAATGAATTGGCATTCGTAGTCAAATAAAATGAAATAGTATGGTGGTGGTGGCCCCGTACTAGGGACCACTCCCATTTTTGGGAGAAGTTACTTGAAAACAAAAAAGTTTACGATAAAAGATGGAGTCTCATTTGGTGGGAAACCAACTCCAGCGGATAGCTTCATCCTTGATTGGAAGCCAACCCAGCTGACACCATTGACTCACAACAGGTGACATAGAATAATTCAAGGGTTTACGAACCACCCCATACCAACCTTAGAGTACATCAAATATTTCTTATTTTTAATAGGATTAAATCAAATGAATTTGTAACAAGAAAAATCCATTGTAACCCATTGTGTGTGATCCTCTAAAGCTTCCTCCAGAAATGAATAAAATAATTTCCCCCTTCTCTAGTAAATGTAGGCATACTACCAAACCAAGTAAATCTTGTGTGTTCTCCACTTTTTTACTCATTTTTTTCGTTTTCATCACCATGACGCTCTGGTGCCCCAAAAAAGTGGTATCATAGGGTTCGGAGTCCAAACAATGAATAAGAAGAAATTTTTTCCTGAAAACAGAAAATTTAATATGGTAAAAAATTTTGTTGAGCCTCGGTCTGTGAAGAGCATGATGAGAAGTTTAAAACGGTGCAAGAGGCATCAAAAACAGAGTTAAAATGAACCCGGTAGGCTCAGTCAAGGTTCCAATCAATCCTTAGGTGCTATAGTACCCCCATTCCAGAGAAGACGACATTGGTCATGCTGGCAGTGACGTTCCGGTGGGTTTTTTGACAAATTTTCAGGCGATCCACGTTATCTCCACCTCATCGGTCAATCTGGGTCATTGAAACTATTTTGGTTGTATCTCGTCCAATCAGATTCCATTTACAGCGATCCATGAGTCGATTCTATCCATTTCAACCATTCCAAACACATTTGTATGGTTATTTTTCCAAAATTTTCAGTCTATAAATTTATTAAAATACAAGTAATATGATTAAGCTTACCACATTTAATTATTCCATCTAGAAAACAAAAATGGAGGATCATTTATATATTAATGATTTGTATAAATAAATAGTGGAGACCGCTAATCCCGTTGTAGCACAACTGGAGGAATAATCAACAAGTAGTAAACTTGATGAGAAGATTTCATCTAATACCCTTCCAGTTGATGTGGAGTGGGTCTTACTCCATAAGAAGTGCACTGTCCAAATCAGATAGTTGATCAAAAAAATTATTTTCCAGAACTATGCCAACAAACATGATGCTTCCATTCATTGGCCAAAATTAAAAAAATCTATGTGAGTATGACCACGAAGAATAAAAAAATCTGATACGTTGTCTTTTCAACTTGATGTAAAAAGATATGACCAATATATTGGATCACATGAGTGAGTTCCAAGGTACATTTGATTCGTTAAATTCTGTGAAAATAATGATTGATAATGAGTTGTAGGCACTGTTAATATTGATATATTTACCAAAGACATGGGACACATTAGTTGTGTTGGTTAGAAATTAAACACCAGATGGAAAACTCATTGTGGAGATGGTTAATGATGGAATGATGAATAAAGAGTCCATAAGCAAGGATCAAGGACATACACCTAAATCAGAGGCTATTATCACTAAAAGAAAAGGGAAGAAGAAATAGCAGGGGAGAAGACGAGGAAGAGAAGCCTGGGAAGAAAGTCTTAAAAGGAGGAAGTGATTGAAATATTGATCAATATATGACATGTAGTGCCACCACTATGTAAATCCCAGACACTTCATCTGATATTGTGGAAAGTTGAAAGTAGAGGAAAGGAATCAGCTAGGTAATACCCAAAATAATGATGTTACAGCTGTCAATGAACAAATCATTATTGTTTAGGAAGATAATCAGGTCAGTTTTGCAAGTCAAGAATCGACATGGGTGATCGACTCCAGAACCTCCTACCATGTCACTTACAGAAGTTATTTCTTATCATCTTTCACTTTAGGGAGTTTTGGACATGTTAATATGGGAAATGATGGTTCATCCAAAATTACTGGTATTGGTAATATTTTCCTGGAAATCTATATTGTATGTAGTTTATTATTAAAGGATGTGAGGAAAGATCATAATATTCACCTCAGTATTATATTAACTGGAATACTTTTTGATGAGGGATGTGTCAATTATTTTGGTGATAGGAATTATTATCTTACTATAGGTAACTTGGTAATTGAAAACAGAAAGAAAGATACTTCTCATTATATCACAAATTCCATATCATGTGAAAGAGAATTCAATGCAGCCTGAAAAGATGATCTAATAGATTTTTGGAAAGATGTCTTGGTCACATGGACGAGAGAGTAATTTGAATTATCACTATGAAGGACCTATTTCTAGGAATAAAAGGTACAGATCTGGATACTTGGGTTGATTGCATCATGGGAAAACAATACAGAGTTTCATTCCAAGCTTATATGCCATCAAGAAAGTAAAATGTTTTAGATTTGATTCACAGTAATGTTTGTATGATGAGAACTAAGACTATGGTAGGTGTTATTTATTTCTTTACCTTTATAAGTGATCATTCTTGAAAAGTCTATGCCTTTGATTTGAAAACTAAATATAAAGTGGAGGATGTTTTCAAGAAGTTTCATGTGAAGTTTTAAAGAGAAACAGGAGGATAGTTGAAGTGTGTACGGGAAAACAATAGAGGAGAGTTTCATGGTACATTTGAGGAGTATTGTAGGATTTTCAGCATCATGCTAGAAAAATTAGTACCAAATAAACCTCATCATAATGATCTTACTAAGAGGATGAATAGAATAATTTCTAAGAGAATCAAATGTATGTTCTCAAATGAAAAGAAACCAAAAACCTCTTGAGGGGGAAATGATGATCTAAGTTGATCTTATCAACCTTTATCCATCAATTAAATTGAACTACAATGTTCCATAAACTTTATAGATAGGTAAATATGTTTCTTACAAACACTTGAGAGTATTTGGCTATAGGGATTTTGTCCACATCCCAAAAGATATGCAGGAAAAGCTGGATGGAAAAGGAAATCAGTGTGTTTTTGAGATATGATCATGATGAGTTTAGATACCAAATCTAGGATCCTCTTTTTATGAGGATAATCAAAAGTAGAGATGTGGTGTTTCTTAAGGATCATACAGTCAAAGATTTTGAGAAGCCAAGAAATGCAGAAAATTTGTAGTTTGAGGAAATTCTAGTCAATCTAGAACTGATCTCACTACCATCAGTACTATCTCATGAGAGAGAGATACATAAAATTGATGATATATCACTACCAGGTAATATGTCCCCATATTCTGATATGTCTCCATCATATTATATTTCTGTTCAGATTCCCCCGGAAGCACAGTTGAGTTGATCTACCATAGAACAATAATCGAATAGTAGATAATCATCACATGAGTATGTGATTCTCACTGATGGGGGAGATCCAGATAGTTATGATGATGCGATTAGGAGTGAGAAGAAGATGTAATGGAAGAAGTCCATGTAAGAGGATATGAGATCCTTTCACAAGAACCATACATTTGATTTGGAAGAGTTACTATAAGGAAATAAGGCACTCAAGAATAAGTGGGTGTATAGAATCTAAGGAGAATATGGTAGATCACAACCATGCTACAGAGCCAGGATGGTTGTGAAGGGATTGATATCCCCCAAATGCATCATTAGTTCCCTACGGTGCTATGGAAAAAAATTATAAAATTCAAGCAATCCTAACATAACATGTAGTATCTAGAAAGTCCGAGTGTCGAACCCACAAGGATGATCCATATGTTCTAAATTTATTAGAAAACATAAATTGAAATTGTTTTACTCGTTTTAAGAAAAAGGAATTCATGACATGATTGGTTGGGGTTTGAATCATGATGGGAGGCATGCTAGGTTCAATGATTTGCAGGTTCATGTTATAAGGATTTCATTGATTATGGGTTTATTCATTTTTGGTGTTGTATTTGGGTTAGTAGGGATCCTTGATCTTGGTATCTCATCCTATTCCAATGATTTCACCTTTTTAATAGTCATCTACTCAGTTCAATAACAAAAATAGGTGACCCAAAACTATTTTTAAACATAACATACCTAATTTTCAAAATGTTCATGGGAAAAGTAGGTTAATTAATGGATGCAATGAAATGAAACACCACAAATCACACACAATGGTCATGAAATATGAAAAGAAGATGAATTGGATTTTAAATAATTGGTTACATTAATCCAAAAAACATGAATAATGAAAATAAATAATCCTGAAGCATCACATCCCCCTATAATCACATCACTGAGAACTATAATGATTACTCGCTCATGAAGAGAGAGAGTGTCATGGGTACCCAAAGAAGAATGGTTGTGTCGCAGGACCCTAGATCATCACTCCCTTGTCTGGAGGCCTTTTGTTGGTCCTTATCGGCTTCCTCTTCCTATTAGTGTTTTAGAATGGAGGTTGGGGTCTTATTTATAGGTTTTTTCCATCCAAACCCACTGCTCATGTCACTTATTTTCTCTATGAGCATCAATGCCTATATGATGTGTACCTAGAGTACACGATGTGTACATTAGATCAGGTGTTTCCTCTATTGTGTTGAATCCATGGAAACGTCATACATTGGTTTGGTTTTCATCACACTTTGTACCGATGGTACATGATGTGTACATGAAGTTCATAGCATATTCTTTTATCACCACTTGTTCTATGTGGTATATTTCACTTGAAATTTCCATGATGTGTCGTCAATTTTTCTTTAGTATTATAGCTTCTCTTCATCTAAGAAATATGGTGTCATGCTACTTCGATTCACTCGCTGTGCAAAGGGTCGTTCGGCTCATATTTCCTCACTGTTTCATTCCTTTTTCAAAAATCTATTATTTCCTACCATAAAACATAAAACAACTCATTTCGTTCCAAACATGGAAATTTATTCAATAAATTACAAAATCAAAAAATTAAAACAAATTAAAATATATACCTGAAATAGATGTATCCGAGATTTATTCAAAAAAAGGTATTGACTTTGAGCCAATATTTTCTCCTATAGATAAAAGTTCTTCTATTAGAGTTGTTCAGGGATTGGCGGCCAGTCTGAATCTGGAGGTTCAACAACCAGATGTGAAGATAGCGTTCTAACATGGTGATATTGATGAGGATATATACACAGATAATATAGAGGGGTTTTATGTGAAAGGAAAATAAAACCTAGTATGCAAGCTTATGAAAACTTTATATGGTTTGAAATAGGCGCCAAGGAAATGGTATAAGAAATTCAACTCATTCCGGGAGAAAAATGAGTACAAGAGGACGATTTTTGATCATTGTGTTTTCATTAAAAATTTATTGATGGTGATTTTATTATCTTGTTTCTTTATGTTGATGATATTTTGATTATTAGCAGATATATCACCAAGATTGACAGGTTGAAAAAGTAGTTGAATGAGTCTTTTGAAATTAAGGACATGGGAGATGCTATTTAGATTCTTTGTATGACGATTACCAATGACAGGAGGAATCAAAAAATTTGTCTATCTCAGGATCGGTACATTGAAAAGGTTCTTAAAATATTCGGCATGAGTAAGGCGAAACTAGTAATCACTCCACTTGTGAGTCATTTCGGGCACACTACAAGTTAGAGTCCATCAACTGCGAAGGAGAAGGAAAAATGGAAAAAGTTCCTTATCAGTCAGTAGTTGGTAGTCTTATGTATGCCATGGTGTGCACCATACCAAATATTTCTCATGTTGTTATCATTGTGATCTGATTATTATCAAATCCATGAAAGGATAATTGGACAATAGTCAAATGGATATTGAGGTATCTCCGAGGTATATCTTGTCATTGTTTATATTTTTGAAGTGACAACCATATTTTAGAAGGATATATAGATATAGATATGTATGGATAAGTAGGTAGAAGTAAATCCATATCCAGATAACAGATATCATTTTAAGGGGGGAGAAGTCTCATAGAAATCGTGACTTTAGAAGTGTGTTGCCTTATCCACCGCATAAGAAGAATATATAACAGCCATTGAAAGCTATAATAATATGTTTTGGATGAAGAAATTTTTACAGGAGTTGGGATAGATTCAAGAGAATTATAATCCCTGTTGTTATAGTCATAATGTTATTCATCTCATCAAGAACCCAACATTTCATTCCAGGTCCAAACACATCGACGTGTGATATCACTGGATTCGGAATGTGATGGAAGGAAGATTGTTGAAAGTCGAGAAAATCCACACCAATGATAATGGGGCATACATTATGAATGAAGGTTCTACCAAAAGAGAATATGGAAGCTTGCAAGGAGACTATGGGTCTAGATTCTACCCCAAATTTGTCATGAGGGGTAGATTTGTGGAGGCTACTCCCATTTTTGGGAGAAGTTAGCTAAAGTGAACAAAGCTGCTGAGAGAAGATGGAGTCTCCTTTGGTGGGAAACCGACTCTAGCAGACAACTTCTTCCTTGATTGTAAGCCAACCAAGCCGTCACCATTTACTCACAGTAGGTGTCATGGAATAATTCAAGGTTTAATGAACCACACCATACCAACCTTGGACTTTAGTAGATGTTTCCTATATTTAATGGGATTTAATACCGTGAATTTTTAACTAGAAAAATCTCATGTAACCCATTGTGTGTGGTCCTCCAAAGATTCATCTGGAGGGGAATAGAAGAACGTCCCCCTTCTCCAATGTACATAGGCATACTTCCAAACCATGTGAATCTTGTGAGTTCCCCATTTTTCTTCTCATTTTGTGTTTTTTTCATCTCCATGATGCTTCGTTTCCCCAACACCTAACATATATAGTAGCGGGTGGCTCTAATGTGGCTTGAAGGATAAGGGTGGCATGTGATGTAGGAGGAAGGATAGTGGTCATGAGGCAAGCAGCTCCCGGGAGGTACCTGGCCAGGATGAATGGAGGTGGATGACGGTGCACCGTTGTGGCCAAAGGGAGGTAATTTTTTTTGAACCCAGGTGGCGAGGATCCTTCTTCGAGAATCCCTTTTTTAAATTACCTTTTTTTCTTGTTTGTAGACAATCAGTTGCCACGTTTTTTATAAAACAAATTTTTTTTGTTTTTTATTTACATAAAGTAACACCCATAATATATTTTTAATAGTCTACAATTATTATATAGAAAAATTTTATTGTTTCTTTTTTTAATTTCACAGTTGGTGGAATTTTAGATCACTCGTTGGAGGATTTCCAGCTACCGAATGTTAGACGATTCTTGACCAAAATAAATCGTGGTCACCAAAATTATTTTTCTCATGATTTGAAACCACTCCATTTTGAAAAACAATACATATATATTATATATGTGTTTCCCAATTTTAATACCCTAAAATTCACCTCTTTCGATCCATAAGTTATTTTTCAGATCACCATAACATGGCTGTTTTAAATTATATTGATGCATGATTTGTTCCATTGGGACCAAAATAATGACCTATAATTAAATTTATATAAAAATAATTTTTCTTGGATCATAAAATATCCATTGTTCCTCTTATAAAAATTGAAGGTACTAGGGTGCGTTGTAGAAGTATGTAGGCTAGATATTTAAAAAAATTCTTCACTTGAGTGATGAAACTTTATCACCCCTAATGATCTTAGCCCTAGTATAGTATGAGGATATCACATGAATTAATAAGATCATATGAATTAAACTAGAAGTATTACCTCATTAAATTTGAAGTTTGTTCATCTCTCTCTCGTCATCAGTGATTGTTGCTCGAAGGAACCGAGCTCGAACCCCTATAGACCATCCACACACGCTTCAAGAATCCATGCATATGTCATTCAACAAATTCAAGGTTCTGATATAGAGCTCATAAAATCTCTTCAACATCATAACGATCTCCTCAATCCTTTTCCATTGATCCGCAAAGGCGTTCTTAGAGTATTCTCCTGGTTAGAGTGTTTCTATCTCTGTAATTTAGGAGGATAAAAATCCCTCAATTCTGATTGAATAATAGTTTATGGAATTATCTTCTCCTCAAATAATATAGTGTATGTATGAAATACCTTGCTAGGGTTCCTTGAACCTCATATATTTAATTTCCACTAAATAATTAATAAATAATAATTATGAAAATGAACTATATAATAAATATTATTTATATTTTACCATATACTTGTAATATATATATAATATATTATGTGATAATCTTGAATCATTAACTCGGCTCATAATTCCAACTAATTTTAAATGAACCTTGAATATTAAAATAATATTCCATCATATAATAACATTTATTGGTTTTACTTAAACACTTGTAAATGCTTTTAATAAATAAATTTTACCCAATTTTTCTATACACAAATAATAATGAATTCATTTATTCTTCAGTGATTTCTAAAACATGGAAACCCCTATGGCTCTATTATAGGTCCCACCATGTCTTATAAAAATTTTCCCTAGAATATGAATATTCTTGAATATTATATTTTGTATGACCCTATAGTCCCTTATATTGATATCAAATAATAGTATCGACAAGAAAAGATTGGGGTCTAAGAACCCATCAAGGCCCCTAAAAGAAAATGAATAGTCATTGAAATGATAACAATCCTACAAACATGCACTATGTATTATAATCTCTTTGTCTCGTGATATATCATAAACTAGGATACACACTTGTGTCATAATCCTTTCTTACTTTATTATTTTTTTATCTAACTGGACAAATTAACCATTGACTACTATGGTCATAGATTTTTGATGTTACTACTAACCTAATCAACCATGCCTGAGATATGACTTCCTCAAATCAAAAGAAAATTTTTTTTCTTGGTCATTAAATCAATTTCATACCACCAATGATGTGCCCAACACAATCTACCTCTCCATGACATCAATGTATTGGTTTTTTTTCATGCATAAAATGATGCAATCAAATGGAAGACATTGATAATGATCTCAAGATAGGAGACTAATACACATGTACATGGATAAGAACAACCAATGACACCCAAAACATTTGGGGTTCCTATTGGAGTGTATATACTCATTTTCCCACCTACTAGAGATCTCTAAGTGCGAACTTCATGAGAATAAGTCTCAATTCTTATGATTCCCCAATACCTGATAGTCAGACATAAACTGTGTCCAGTTAGTATGATGTATCTAAACCACAGTGCATATGTCTAAGATTAATTTCATAGTATCTCATGGTTCTTATTATATCTTGGGAGATGCTAAAACATTTTTTGTATGAAATTTAATCTATAGACATTAAAATTTAATTTGTTGATGCAAAAATATATACACTATAATGGTAAGTGTATATCATGAATAAATCACTGTATACATTGTGTAATAATCAAAAAGTAATGATAAAGTTGTGGGAACCACTATTACAACATAAAAACCAGTGGTTAAGTAACACTCATCACACTCTAAAATCAACTAGCTCAGGGGTCTAATACATCTCCAGTCCCACATGACCTATCATCAGGTTCTTAGGAGATACCTAAAGATGTCAATACTTGGACCACCATTACTCCCTACTCAGGGGAGATAATAGAACCTATCTCTTGGTCCAATATATTCATTAACATCTCTATGGTACCCATTATAGGTCCGCGTATCTCATATAATGTACAAATAGTCATTCCCTTGACCCTCGACGGATAAGAAATTAAGCTAAAAATGAAATGTATATCTTGAACCTCGGTTCTTCATCCATTCACATGCATTTTAATTTAGAAAATCATTTCATTTAATTAAAAAGGTCAATTTATCATTGTGGTGAGACCACATACCACATTCCATATCAAATGTATAAATATATGGAAAATCAATGGTACAACCTACCTCTTAAGATGTCATTTCCTTTAAAACAAGGTATAATCTCTCTCTCCCATGATTTTCCAACCCACATATCACCTATGAAGTTCCCAACTCAATCAAAATCATCCAATTAAATTAATTATAACAATTTACATTTTATTTTCTAATTTAATTTATATTTATTTTAAATAATAACAAATGCCTAAAATATCATCAGGAAACATCTTCTTGACAAAACCTTGAGCAACGGGGTATGTTCTACTCCCAACACATTCCCAATTACATATCTAACCAAATATCAAACACTTGATATCAATTCATCCATCAATTTCATAACATTATATCAAAAATATTAGAAATTTATTTAGTTAAATGCACCTCTATCAAAATAGTGTGCATACATTGTCTTGGTATGTCCTATATCCACATCAAGAAACAACCCCATCATATCATCATGATTTCACCATGATCTGGTAGAATTGTTAAAGAAGAACAAAATTAAATCATCCAAATTTTCTATGATGGAAGGAAACACAAATGAAAGGAGAGGGAGAGGGATAAACTTCCTCAAATCACCACAAATATTACAAGAAAACCACCCCAAATTAAAGGGGATCAAAGAAGTGGATAGTGGATCATACCCCCTACTTGGAGCATGTGAAAGGGGATATGAAGAGGGTAGGGGTTAAAATCTAAATGGAGAAATAGTAATTTCTCTATTTCTAAAAAACCTAGGCAGACACATGGTTAATTAATGGTTTTCCAAACTTCATTCTAACCATGTGGCTCATACTATCTCAATCCATATCCCATCACATAGTTTGGTTGCATGATTCACCAATCCATGAAACAAAAATTTAACCCTAACTGTACAAGGCTACACACTAGATATGGTTTTTCCACATGGTTTACCAAACCATGTAAAAATAGTGAAACTCTATTTGAAATATAAATTGTGGTTCTGTTTTTGATCATGTGAAATTGTGCATCGATCGTGTTCTAAACCACTAATCCAAACCACCTCACATGGTTTCCTCTCAAGGTTTCCCCTAATTATGTAAAAATTATGAAACATGGAAAATCCCTTTTTAAAATTTCTAAATTTAATCCTAAATCTTATGGTTCTCACCCAATCACCCAAGAAACCTCTCATGCCTCAATCCATATCCGAAGACATCTTGTTAATATGGTATAACTCTCATAATTCCAATATGAATCTCAATTATCAAAACATCCCCTACTCTGAAAATAAAAAATTCAAATTCCCCCTGAATTTCATAACTCAAAATGAAGAGGTTCGTTATAATGGTGATTCCTGAAGTGTAAAAGGACCTAGGTGTATTCACCATACCATGAACTATAAGGGATTAATATTTTACTAATTTTTTGTGATTTAATTGATTCTTTTAAAGGTGATTTATCACTCTGTTTTATATTTTTTATTGATTGCTGAGCTAAAACATACAATTTTGGTGATACAATTGGAAAATAGTGGTATAACATAGCTAGTATGAGTCTTTTAGGATGTAATTTTTTGGGTAAGATAAATGATCTTTCTTATAAAATTTTACTTGCTTAACATGGAGGATAATCAAGTATATTCTCAGGATACCATAATTTTAGGTTGAACCTTAGTTAAAACTACTAAAACAATTATAAATGTATATAAGGGTACTCTTTCTATGGATTTTAGAGATTAAATTGCAAGATTTAATATTTTAGACTCCATGAAATACCCTTCAAAATAACATTCATCTTTTGTTGTGTCCCATTTTGACCATTATTATAAAAACAACTCTAATTTTGATGACATCATGCTTCGATAAATTTTGATCATTAGGTTTTGATTTAGGAAAAAGATTATTTCCACACATCTATTTTTCATGAGAAACTACTATTGGTTTATATTTTTATGTGCATTCATTTTATAATTCTCAACATTTTTTTCATATTAGGACATGTTCATTGAGTATTTTGAAAGATTTTATGCATTATTATATGACTGTGATTATGTATATTCTGATATTTATATTCATTCGTCACATATTTCATTTTCTTTAGTTATTCCATCTGTACATCACCCACACATATTGTAACTCAATCCTTTTCCACAAAATCTCAAATACTCTTACTCATTGAGTGGTGATATATTACCTATAATTATTAATAATAATATATTTCATGAATAAGAGGTGAAAATTTTGGATATTTTGAGAGAAAAAAGTATAGCTATTGGGTGGATCCAATCTAACACTTTGTTTTATCTATTATATTATCATACATAATATTATTTTAGAGGATGGGTCCATACTAGTTAGAAAAATATAAAGGGGGATTGATCCAACATGATTAGATGTTTTAAAGAATTTGGTTACAAATTTAATTGAGGTTGGTACCATTTATCCCATATTTGATTCTAAGTGGGATATCCCCCATTGAATTTATTCAAAATAAAATCAGTTTCACAATTGTAAAAAAATGAGAAGGAGTCATTTTGATGAGGGTGAAATATAGTTTTCAAGAGTGTAAATATTATAGAAAACTAAATCAATACACTCATAAATATTATTTCCCCTTCCTTTCATTAACCATATTTTTGAGAAACTTGTAGATATGAAATTATATTGTTTTTTGGATGGGTTTTATATTTATTTTCATGTTCTTATTGTACTAGAAAATAAGAAGAAGACAACATTCGCATGAATTTTTGGTGCATTCACATACTGAAGGATTACATTTTGGATTTGAAATACCCCATATACCTTTTAGATATGTATGATAAGTATATTTTATGATCTACTTGAGAAATTTATAGAGGTATTTATAGACTAATTTATTACATTTTGATCCTCATTTTATTAATTTCTTTATATAATCAAATTCTTTCATCATTTTATTGAGAAAATCATAGTTTTAAACTTTTAAAATTATCATTTCATGATAGAGATAATAATTTTCAAAGAAAATATAGTTCTTTATAATGGTTTTGAATTGGATAGATCTATGTTTAACATTATTTTCACATTACTATCTCCTACATGTGGTCATAATGTTATATATTTATTTGGAAATGTATGTTTTAAATGATGTTTCATCATAGAATTGAGTATAATTGTTCTACCCTTATCTAGATTACCTCAAAATTATTAAAAAAATTATTTGATTAATATCATACGGAATCCTTTGATGAGATAAACAAGTTACACATGCATTCCATAATCACACAACCTCCATAGTGGTATATTCCATTTAAGAATATGGGTGATCCTTCAAATTTTGTAGTTATAGATGTCTTATCATATAGGGTGGGGGACCCTACATGTGATTTTCTATGAATCCAAGACATTAGATTCAGACCATGGAAAATACATGAGAAAAGAAAAGGAGTTTATTTCTATGATATTATCTTTATAAAAATTATATTCTTACTTATTAAGCTCTAAATTGGTTTTTTTATCTAACTGTACAGATTTGATATGCCTCTTGAAGAATAAAGATACAAATCCAAGACTTTTCAATAATATTTTTCTACTTGTGGAGTTTGAAATTAATATAAATGAAAATAAAGGGTTTCAGAACATGGTGGAAGACCATATGAGTAGGACCACTCACACATTCAAGCATGATACCCTATATTAGGTAAAACTTTGGGACATTTTCTCAATAAACATCTATTTTCCCTCCCAATTATATATCCCTTCTATACTGATTTAGTAAATTACTTAGTTTGATCTAAAAATTTTATAAACCTAAAGAAACACCAAGTTGAAAAAAATAAAAATATATTTCATTTATTATGTGTTTGGTGACTCATACCAATAGTGTATATGTAGTGATAAAGTTATTAGGAGATGCATTCATGATTATTAGTTTGAGTTTGTTCTATAAAACTAGAACAAACTTACTTGTGGACAACACTTTGGTCCCCAAAGGATAGCTAGTATGGTTTTAGACTCAAGATTATTTTGTCTTAATTTGTTCCATAATGATTGCATGTTTTATAAGTCAAGTTCGTGTTTCCAAAAACTAGAAATATTTCCAAGATACATGAAATTTCTGGACATCAAATCTTTTTTAGTCAGCTTTTTGATGTTTGGGGAATTAATTTCATGGGTCTATTTTTTTAGTTCATTCTGCTTTATATACAGTCTTTTTGTAGTTGATTATGTTATCAAATGAGTGGAGTCCAAAGGTGCTAGGATCGATGATTCTAATTTTATAGTTTATTTGGTCAAGGAAAGTATTTTATGTATATTGGTAGTGTATATGGTGATCATTAGTTACCAAGAGTTTTATATCTATAATATCAATTTTATTCCCTCCATAGAAATTATGAGGTGACGTATAAAACATTAACACCATACCATCTCCAAAAAATGGATACATCGAAGTCTCAAATTGGGATTTGAAATAGATTTATATAAATCTATATAGCCAGATATGAAATATTAGAGTATGTATTTGGATGATATGCTTTGGGATTATATGATGACAATAAATACACCCATTTCCATGTATCCCTATTAGATAATTTTTTTTAAATAATGACATCTTCTTATGAAATTTAAGTATAGAGAATATTTGGAAATAAAAAAATGCATCTTGGTTTTATCATAACCAAGGGATCAAACAAATAAAAAAATTTAATATCTTTAGGTGATATAATTTTCAGCATATAAGAACCCAAAGCTCTATAAAGAAATATCTTAATAAATACATGATTGGATGATCCAATAATGGGAATTTAAAGTGGGAGACGAAATCCTTGTCTATAGTTTATGAGTAATGTATATGCCTGGTAAGTTGTGTTCTAGATATTTTAGCCCTTATATTGTATCTCATGTTTTTCTTTATGTTTTACTAGAGATCACATAAGAGTCCACATGAATGAGATTTAAAGTCAATATTTACGAGTTAAATCAATACTTCAAGGGATTCCCAAACCATGTAGTTGAAATTATCAAACTATATGATCTTATCCTCACTTGAGAATATCGTTATGTGTTATAAACTAACATGGTTCATCCCTAAACCATACACCCAATCTAGCCCATAGAATTCCCTAAACGGAATTCCCGATTCACACAGGCTAGTGAAAAGTATATGGGAACCAAGAACTACATTTGCGAATGATTTATCCCATAATAAAACCAAAAAACAATAGGTGGCATACATAAATGAAATAAAACATGCCAATATAAATTCAAATAGTTTAAGTCAAAGAGTACAATCAAAATACAAGTGACAAAATAAAACAAGTAAACCAAAGTAGAAGAGACCGACAATAACCCATATCCATGATATTTGAGGGAAGAAAACCCCACCACATCACTACCAAAATCCAACTCCTTACTAACACAGATACCCAGCATCACTATAATATTCATTTCCTTTACCTTAAAAAGATAAAACAAGATCTACACATTCTTAATGGTATGTTAAGGGTGTGAGAAAAACAATCCCAATGGAATCTCTCCAAGTATTTAATAACCCTTATTTATAAAACAAACCAATTACTATCATTTAAACAAATACAACTAATGAAATATAGCTTTAAATATTTTTTAATAAAAAATGGAAATATAACTTATTTAGAATTTTTTAAAAATAATTCATAAATAAATTATTTCCAAATAATTTCCAAATAATCCATCTCTCAATCATTTATAACAGACCAATAAAAAATGAGTACCATGAAAAGTAGTCCTAGGGTAGGTTTGGTTTCAATTACCTAGGATCTTCACACTTCAATGGCCAAATTAATAAATATTTACAATTACCTAGAACATGTTCCTATAGATAGTAGAATACCCCAACAAGTGAACCCACTGTCATAACAAATTTTTATTAGAGTTGCAGTGTATGTCCAAGCTAGGTAGCCTAAAACCATCCTTCTGTTCATATCCCAATCTATGCCCCCCTAAGTACCTTAGGTTCCCATTTTCCATATCCCACACTTTAAATCATTAAATTTCACAAATTTATTACCCTTACATACTTTAATTTTCATATTTCAAGGTCATATCACACATAAATAAAAAAACTACTAAAATTCATGACAATACATTATTTGAAATCCATATCCATTTTCAATAAAAAAGGGGAAATATATTTTATGAAATAATCCCAAACAATAACATTTAAAGAATCAAAAATCATGATATTAAACAATTTAGAAAACCAAATTTAAAATTATCAATCAAGAAAGTTTTATAAAAAAGGCTTCTCATAAAACCATCCACCTCAAACACTGGGTATTTCTAAAAAATTAATAAGGTCAACATTATTTGGGGGAAAAAGGCTCCAAAGAATCAAAGTAAATACCTAAAATATGAAACGCATATTATAAAATATGGATTCAACAAAGGCTAGATCAATAGAGACAAGATAATAAACTTTCCAAGATAATTCCCAAATAAGTGCACAAATATCTAAGTAGATCAAGTCTCTACCCTCATCTATCACAATGGATCAATAAAAAACCAATTATATTAAGAAAGAACCAATAGATTTAGATATAAAATCTCTAATCTATGGTTAATTCCAAGAAAAATATTGGATATCTAGAATAATAGTGAAGAGTAATATATAATGGTCTCTTACCTTGAGTTTTCGAGATTCAAAGCCCCAAGATCCATCATAATTGCACTCTAGAAAATTTGGGATATCTAAAATCACCAAGTGGAACCCCAAGAGTCAATATCCTAGATTTTATGAGGAATAATGAGGTTTATGGTAGGCATAATGTAACGTCCCGGTTCCGGAATCCTCTCAGAGGCACCCTGCACCTGGTTTGTCACATGGCCTCAAGCGCATTTCCCCGAACGCCAGTGGCTGCCAACTACCAGTTAGGGATTTGGGTGTGATAGTGGGGAAACTATGAACTCATTGGAAGAGTACCATAATGGATGTAAAATAGATAATAGTAGTAGTAGGAGTAATAATACCATACATAAGTAAGCAGTAGAAGACTAGTAGTAATAAACAGGGGCACATATATAATGATGCATGATACATATATCAAGGAAAGTAGCCAAACAAATCACAATGATGGAATACAGTACTAAACCAAAGTATAAAATAAATCAACTAAACAGCTCTACATCATCGGAAGCCTCATCTTGGTCACATACTCTCCAGCTCCAAAGCATTCAAGTACCAAAAGTAGAAGGGCGTATGCCCTTATCTAGGCCAGCAAAAATATAATCTGTTTGGGCCCAAAAGTATGACCCAAACAGGGTATGAGACGAATCCTAGTAGGAAATCACCCAAAGATATGTGCCTAATAGTCAATGAATATCTATGGTAGGAAATAAACAAAATGAAGCAGTAAACAAGGAAGTACTTAAAGTAAACAAACCTACATTTTCAATTGCGACGTTTACATTCAACAATTTAATCAACCAAAAACAATACAAGCAACCCTCTGGGAAAGTTCTCACAACATATCCTCGCTGGTTCAATTTACAAGGATATAACAAAGACTCTCTAAGGAATCACTCACTATCAATTCTCTCTATAGTCATGTGTAATCAAAGACTCTCTAAGGAAGAACTCACCATCAATTCCCCCTATAGTCTTTTAATGGTAAACTACAGACACTTTGAGGAAGAACTCAACATCAATTTCTCATGTTGTCTCATAACGTAACTATAGACACTCTGAGAGAGCACTCAACGTCAACCCCCCCCCCCCATGGTCTCGCAGTGTGATAATTATAACAGACACTCTGAGAAATCCCTCAACATTAATTTCCCCTATGATCTCACTACACCAGGTTCTCGCAACCCCGTGTAAAGCAATAGTGCACAAACGATAATCAATATCCAAAGTAAACCTAAAAGTACTACTTGGATAAATAGCTACAAGGTATGGAATAGCATATCAGATAAAATAATCACTTCATCCTAACAACCCTAGGAATGGAAAACAGACATCCTGACAAGAAAGGCTAGACCAAATGGTCAAAATAAGAGAACATGGGAAAAGCATTCATAGCATAGAAAGTAAATCCTATTCACAAAAAATTAACCTCTATCCAAAAAAACAAGGCATAACAGGCAATAACATGCCTAAAAACCATAAACATGTAATACCATGTTCTTGGGTACTGACACTTTTTCACCTAGAATTCAAAGACTATCTACGGAAAGTCACAAACCACCTACCTCAGCGTCGTGAGATCGATATATGTGAACCTCGGGCCTTGAATCTCCCTATAACTCCATAGATCTACAAAAACACTAAAAGTGTTCATCCAAGGATATCTTATGAGAGAATAGAAATAAATATATAAGGCTCTAGAAGAAGGAAGATCTTACCGTGGTGATTCCAACGCAATCGATGGCGGTTGAATCAGAGAAATGACGGCGAGTCGGGGCTCAGAGAATATATGTGGTTGTATGGATGCTCCTAGACTAAATAAGTCAATAAGAAGTGTGTTTTGTCCGTTAGACGTGACCCCGGTCCGTTTAATGGAAAAAAATAAAGTACACTGCGTGTTCTTTAAAAGTACATGGTGTGTACTTGCCTCTTTCGGCCTTCGCTTTAGGCGCTCTCTGGGTCACCACACACGTCCATGTACTTGGCCATTACACGGCTAGAACATGGTCACCTGCAGAAATTGGGTACACAGCATGTACTTATAAGTACTCGGCATGTACTACTGAAATTTCCAAAAACTACCCTTTTTCTCAAAAACAACCAAAAATGGAAGACATACCTAAAAAAGAATATCTGGGTTCTTACAAACTTCCCCCTTAATGAAATTTGTCCCCAAATTTCCCTAAAAAGGTGGAATAAAGGAATGATCCTCAAACAGCTCTGGCCACTATGATCGTACATTGGTCTCCCTCTCCCAAGTCTCATCATGTACGTACTCGTGCTACCCTAGCACTCGTACCAGAGGAACAGACCATCCATAGATAACCTTTACACTTTGATCAACAATATAGATAGGATTCTCCTCTAAAGATTTATCCACCTCTAACTCAACCTCCTTAGGTTGGAAAACATGATACGGGTCTGAGAAGTAACGTTGGAGCTAAGAAACGTGGAATACATCATGGATAACCTGATACCCTTGAGATAACTGCAACCTATAGGCAACCGTCCCAACTCTCCCAAACACCTCAAATGGCCCAACATATCTCGGTGAAATATTACCCTGTCTCTTAATCCTCATGTGTCCCAACCTCTATGTGACACGTAAGAAAACCTGATCTCCGAACTCAAGCTCCATAGGTTGTATCCGTTGATCAGCATAAAACTTTTGTCGTGACTATGATGTAGTCATCCTCTTCCAAATAAACTCTATCTGTTATGTGGTCTCTTGGACAAGATGAGGTCCCAGCATAGCTGCCTCTCCTGCCTCCAGCAAGTGCAAGGGTGATCAGCATGGCCTACCGTATAAAGCCTCATAAGGTGTCATCTGAATAGTTGATTGAAAAATATTATTATAGGAAAAATCCACAATAGGTATGTGCTTATCCGATGAACCTCCAAAATCCAGGATGCATGCTCGAAGCATGTGCTCCAATACCTGAATCTTACGCTCGAACTGGCCATCTGTCTGGGGATGGTATGATTTACTTAGAATTACCTGGCTACCCAAAGCCCTCTGTAGTCCCTACCAGACCCAAGAAAGAAAACAGGCATCTCTTTCTAAAACAATGAAGTGTGGAACCCCCTCTAAAAACATAATCTCTCAGATTTACATCCTTCCCATATCACAAATTCTACAAGTCTCCTTAATCCCCAAGAAGTGAGAAACCTTCATGAGTCTATCAATTACAACCCATACTGCATCATTCCCTCGAGGTAACCTCATAAAAACTGTCATGAAGTCCATCACAACATCATTCCACTTCCACTCAGGAATGGGTAACTGCTGCAAAAACACTGTTGGTCGCTAATGCTCCACCTTCACCTGCTGACAGGTGGAACATATCATGACAAAATCAGCAACATCTCTCTTCATACCTAGCCACCAATACTGATGGTGTAGATCACGATACATCACGGTGACACCAGGATGAGCTGACCAAACTAAGGAATGGAATTCATGCATCAGCTCCTCGCGTATGTCTTCTGGCACCCAAATGCGCCCCTGAAAATGCATGATCTCATCCTTGTCTATGGTCCATCCAGGAATAGGGTCCTCTCCTGACACAATTTCCCATAGGACTAGGCCTTTTGAATCAGATAGCTTCCTCATTCTCACTCAATCAAGAAGAGTAGAGGTAACAACTACATAAGAAAGAAACATCTACCCCTATCCATTGTGCACCTCCAAATGCATCTCAGAGAATATATCCATAAACTGCCACTCACTGCTTGACTCCTGAATTACCTATATCTGAGTCCTCCTGCTCAACACATCATCCACAGTGTTGCCTTTCCCCGGCGTATAGAAAATATCGAAGTTAAAGGACTGAAGGTACTCAACCCACCTTCGTTGTCTCAAATTCAGATCGCGCTGAGTGAAAATATACTTGAGACTTTTTTGGTTAGTGAAAACCAAAAAATGCTCTCCCAAAAGATAATTTCTCCAACAGCGTAAAGCATGTACAACAATAGCCAACTCAAGATCATGCATCGGGCAGTTCCTCTAATGTGGCCTCAACTGCCGAGACCCATACGCAATGACTCATTCCCCATGCATAAGCAAAGCTCCCAGCATGATACCTGATGCATCACAGTAAAGAGTATAGATCTTGCCCAGCTCTGGAAATACTAGTATCAGTGCTAAATTCAATCTTCGTTTCAGCTCTTGAAAGGTTGACTCACAATAATCTGACCACAAGTACTTATCACCATTCTTAGTCAGACCTTTCAATGGTTCTTTTAAGCATGAAAAGTCCTGTATAAAATGTCATTAGTAACTATCTAGCCCTAGAAAACCTTGTACCTCAACGATGTTCTTCGGCTACTCCTAGGAAACTACTAATCTCACTTTTTTGGGTCCACTGATACTCTTTTATCTGAGATAACATGACCCAATAAGTGAATTTGGTCCATTAAAAAGTGTCATTTTGAGAGCTTATCATATAACTGATTCACTCTCAATGTACTCAAAATGATCTCAAGATGTATGGCATGGTCGTTTCGAGTGTGAGAGTACTACAAGATATCGTCCATGAAGACTACCATGAAAGAATCCAATTATGGATGGAACACTCGGTTCATCAGTGCCATGAAAACTGCAGGCATGTTAGTGAAACCCAACGGCATAACCACACACACGTATAGGCCATACCTTCTTCAGAAGGTTGTAAGAGGTATATAATATGGTCTAACGTGAAAGTGAGGATAACCGGATCTCAATTAAATCTTTGAGAACACCTGGGATCCTCTAATCTAATCAAAGAGATCATCAATATTCGGTAAGGGATATTGGTTCTTGACCGTCAACTACTTCAACTTCTGATAATTCACACAAAGTCTGAGGGTACCATCCGCCTTCTTCACAAACAGATCAGGCGAACCCCAAGGAGAAGTACTGGGTCGGATGAAACCCTTTTCCTGCAACTCCTACAATTGCTTCTTGAGCTCATACAACTCTTGTGTGGCCATCCTATCAAGAGGAATGGACACCGGTGCCGCTCCTAGTACAGGCTCAATAAGAATGTCCACCTCTCACTCCAGAGGAAAACCTGAAAGTTCCTCAAGAAATAAATCCATAAAATGATCCACCACTAGAGGAAAGTCAATCTGTGAAGTCCCCTGGTCATCCAAATACAGACTAGAAATTTGGGTTGAAACTCTTCCCAACCTAAGATGCTCGGGTCCCGCTCTCCTCGCCTGAACATCTCATTCTCCCTTATGAAGAAACGATCCACCCTTTAGTGATGTGAAACTCACCCTACAGAGATAATAGTAGATAACATCCTCAAATAGAACTAACCAGTCCACTCTAAGAATGACATCATATCCCATCATCTCTAGGACATAGAGGTCCCAAAAGAAGTGACACCCACCAACCTCTAGAGGGCACTCCTTGCACTATCATACACTAGTCGTTCTTGTCCCCAACAAAGTGTCTAGTATCAATATATCAATATAGGAAAAGATACAGAGCCCAAGGATCTCCATAATAGAAATAGACATAAATCTATAGGAATCCACTCTATCTAAAATTGCAGAAGCTAAAAGGAGGCAACTAGGATCGTACCTCGAATAGTAGAGGGTTTGGGATCCTCCTCCTACTGGGTCTGCTCCAATGTAAAATTCTGACCTGCACCATGGCCCTGTGACCCTACCTAACCACTCTAAGTTGATCTACCCTATTGTAGCTGAAAGCCTGGTGACTGGATACCATGGACACAACCTCCACCTTGGCCTAAAGGTCCATAAGAACTCTAGTTCCTTGACTGATGAGATACTGGTGGTGCTGCTTCAGAACGTGGAGTCCTAGAAGAACCCCAGTGACCAGCTGTCGGTGAGAAAAACTGATAGAAGTGCTAAAGATGACCCATATTTCTGCAATATCGGCACTCCACTAGGTATATCGAGATATAAGGCCTCGTATGCTCGGCCTTCCCACACTGGTAGCATACCACTTGGCTCCCTGAAGATGCATCTCACCTACTCGTATCTCCACGTGTAGACTCCCTACGGTGCTTCCAACTATTAGACGGAGAAATACCAACTCTGGATGATGAACCCCCCTAGACCACCGCTCCAAAATTCCTTAGTTTTTGCTCTGTGATCAGTTCCTGGTTGAATATAGAAGTGATGGAATTTAACCTAAAGATGTTCACATGATCCCTAACGTCTTTTCTGAGACCATCCTCAAACTTCATCGCTAGGAATAACTCATATCCCCATAAAAATATGTGAAGTGTTGTAGCTCTATGAAAAGAGAAGAATACTCCATAACAGAAAGAGTACCCTACTCCAGACTCATAAACTATCAAGTTCGGTAGGCCCTCAAAGTCTTCGGGTAGAAGTTGTCTTAGAAGGTACGTTGAAACCCGTCCCATGCCATAACTTTTTGGCATCCCGCCTATGAGATCACATCCCACCATATCTTGGTAGAGTCCCAAATAATATAAGTAGTGAGTTTCACCCTCCTCTAAGAAGGAGTCTCTAGATGATCAAAGATAGAAAGCATAGCTTCTAGCCATGACCCTGAAGCCTAAGGTCCTCCACCCCCTGAGAATGTGGGAGGATGATGCTGCTAAAAGACCTGCGTCAACTCTTCCATAGACGTGGAAGGAAGCGGTGCTCCCTAGAATGTCTGCATATACCTCATAAATCCCTATGAGAACTATGTGTTAGAACCTATGTTCACAAAGATGGCTGGTTCCAAGACTGGAACTATAGGAGGATTTAATGGTAGTCCATTATCATCCATGTCCAGTGTCTGATCACCACCTTGAATCTTTCGTACAACTGGAGGATGTCTCTGCGGCCTGACTCTGCAAGGTCAAGCACACACCTTAGATCACGATTATCAAGGAATGAAACTTAGAATTGTAATAAGAAAACAAGAGAAATAAATCATTCAAGTTTTTCTAAACATGGATACATAGCGTGTATAATGCTTACACGGCGTGTTCCCTTAAACCTTCACATGGGCATGTACTTCTGCCAAACCTGGTTGTGTAACACCCCATACACACGGTGTGTTATCCTAACACATGGTGTGTACTTGAATCCTCTTCCCATGCCCGAGTTCTTTTACATAGATAAACCACATGGTTCTCCTAAAACAAGACTACATGGTGTGTTAGTGCCAGACACAGTGTGTACTAGATGAACTTCACTGACCCGTGTTGTTAGTCACACGGCCGGTTACACGGATCACTCTACACGGTGTGTTCCGGATGGACACAGCATGAACAACATAGGTTTCAAATGCCCATGTTGTTTGTCACACAGTGGAAACTTGACTAACACTACACGGTGTGTTTATTCCAGAAACGGCTAGTACTAGAAGGATTCTACTACCCCGTGTTGTTCGTTACACAGCCAGATACAAGGGTTACACTACATGGCGTATATAACCTATGTTTTATCCATCTGTGTCATTAGTCACACGGGTGGACACATGGTCTTCACAACACGGCATGTACATCTTGAACACGGTGTGTTCCACCAAAGATTTCCCAACCCCATGTCTCTTCCCACAAAGGCAGTGACACAGTTAGAGACTACACAGTGTTTACATACAGTAAATGATGTGTACTTAAGAAAAATAGTATTTTCTCAAACAAAAGGACACATGGCATGTATTCATCATTACACGTTGTGTATTCTGGGTTTTTCCGAACATTAATCCTCAGAAACTACTCCAAAAACCCAAAAAACAATAAAACAAACATTAAAGTGCCAAATTATGATCTGTTAGGGCATATACTCCCTAATAATGAAATATTTTCATCTTATAAATGTTATATATAAACATAACAGAGCAATGATCCACCAAATTCCGGTCCATGAGGGCCCATAACACCTCAAGAAATAAAGTTTTTATTTCATTCAAACTAAATCTTTACAAAATTATATACCTTATCAAACAGTGGGTATTCTACCAAGGCATCTATCACAACATCATGCATATCTAACACAGCAACTATCACAACAACATGTAATCGGTAATGCATGCTAAATGGCATGGAAAGAATGCGTGACATGTGATCTCTGGCAAGTGCATATATGATGCATGAGATGGAAAACCCTCATCTCATTGGGTTGCAAAAGAAATAGAACCTCAACAATATCAATGATAACAGGACAAAACATGTGAATCACCCAATGGTGAAATCAAATCAACTGTAAAATTTCAAAACCAGAAAAATTTCAATAACGAGGTAAATTATATTTTCCTTGTACACGGGTAAGCTACTCCCCGGAACGGCTTATTACCAAGTACCCATTTCCTTCTTATCTATGGATATAGACTCCAAATAGTAATTTAAGAAGAAAAGAATTCCTCTAATACCACTTTGTAACGTCTCGGTTCTGGAAGCTTCTGAGAGGCAGCCCGTACCCGATTGGTCACATGGGCTCAAGGTCATTTCCCCAAATGATAGAGGTTACCGACTAGCAGTGAGGTCCTGGGGTGTGATAGTGGGGAAACTATTCCCTCATTGGAAGAGTACTATAGTGGAAGTAAAAAAAATAACAATAGTGGAAGCATTAATAATACCATACACAAGTAAACAGGAGAAGACTAGTAGTAATAAATTGGAGCACATATATAATGATGGATGATACATATGTCTAGGAAAGAATCCAAACAAATCACAATGCTGGAATATAGTGCTAAAGAAAAGTACAAACGAAATCAGGTAAACAGCTCCACAACATCGCTAGCCTCATCTTGGTCCCACGCTCTCCAAATCTAAAGCAGTCAAGTACCAAAAGTAGAAGGATGCTTTCCCTTATCTAGACCTGCATCAATATAATTTGTTTGGGCCCAAAAGTATTACCCAAATAGGGTGTGAGACGAATCCCAATAGGCAACCACTTAATGATCTATGCCTAACATTTAGTGAATATATATGGTAGGAAATAAAAAAATGAATCAGTAAACAAAGAATTACTCGAAGTAAACAAACCTAAAGTTTCAATTACAACATTTACATTCAACAATTTAATCAACCAAAACAATACAAACAACCATCTAGGAAAGTTCTCACAACATATCCCCTCTGGTTCAATTTTCAAGGATATAACAAGGACTCTATGAGGAATCACTTACCATGAATTCCCACTATATTCATGTGTAATCAAATACTCTTTGAGGAAGCACTCACTGTCAATTCCCCTTATAGTATTTTAATGGTAAACTACAGACACTCTGAGGAAGCTCTCAATGTCAATTCCTCTTGTGGTCTCGTAACGTAACTATAGACACTCTGAAGGAGCACTCAACATCAATCCCCCCTATGGTCTCGTAGTGTGATAATTATAACAGACACACTGGGAAAGCCTTCAACGTCAATTTCCCCTATGGTCTCACTACACCAGGTTCCCGCAGCCCCGTGTAAAAAAATCATGCACAAACGATAATCAATATCCAAAGTAAACCTTAATGAACTACTTGGATAAATAACTAAAAAGCATGGCATAGCATATCAGATAAAATAATCACTCCATCCTAACAACCCTAGGAATGGAAAACAAACTGCCTAATAGGCAAGGCTAGACCAAACGGTCAAAATAAGAGAACATGGAAAAAATCATCCATAGCATTAAAAGTTAATCCTATTCAAAAACAATTAACCTCCATCCTAACAAAAAAGTCATAACAGGAAATAACAGGCCTAAAAACCATAAACACACAATGCCACGTTCTTGGGTATTGGCAGTTTTGCACATAAAATTTAAATACTATCTATGGAAAGGCACAAACCACCTACCTCAGCGTCGTGAGATCGATATACATGAACCTCATTCCTTTAATATCCCTAGAACACCGTAGATCTACAAAAACGCTAAAAACATTCTACCAAGGATATCTCATGAGAGAGGAGAAATCAAGAGATGAGGCTCTAGAAGAAGGAAGAGCTTACCGTGGCGATTCCAATGCAATCAACGGTGGTCGAACTAGGGAACGGATGGCGAGTCAGGGATCGGAGAAGATCTGCAGTTGTATGGACGCTCTTGGATGAAATAGGTTGAGAAGAAGTGTGTTATGTCTGTCAGACGTGACCCCAGTCCGTTTAATGAAATAAAAGAAAGTAAATAGTGTGTTCTTTATAAGAACATGGCGTGTACTTGCCTCTTCCAGCCTCCGCTTTAGGCGGTCTCTAGGTCACCACACATGGACATGTACTCGGCCATTACCCAGCCAGTACACAGTCACCTGCGGCAACTGGTTACACGACGTGTGCTTATAAGTACATGGTGTGTACTCCTGAAATTTCCAAAAACTCCCATTTTTCTCAAAAAAAACTAAAAATTGAAGACATACATGAAAAGAAGATCTGGGTTCTTACACATAATGAGTTTAGAAAATAATTTTCAGACTAATTATTTCTCATTGAGTAGTTTGGCCACATGGTTTAACCAAATATGCTACCATTTCTTTCCATTGGAGTAGATTCATAGTTTGGACACATGTTTTGTCTAACCATGTAAAAACTATGTGAATCTCTACTCTCTCAAACCACTAATAGTCACACATTTTCCTCGGAATTCTACATTGTTTTCCCTAACCATGAACCAATCATGCACATGCCAAAAACTATAAAATTTTCCAAAAAACACATAGAATAACACTGTAATGGTTTAAAATAAGGTTGGTAAAAATGAATATATATAAATATATACCTGAATGTGACATTGGGATGTGAACATTCTCCCCACTATATCACTTTTTATCACCATAAAGTCTATATATAGAATACTACTCATAGAAAAGATGATTTCACTACTCCATTGTCATTGATTCCTCTTCCTATGTCTTCTAAGAATACAATTTGTGATGTCACAACACTCATATAAATAGAGTCAAATTACTACATGTAATATTTTCCTAAAAATCAATAACATGTACCGGTCATTTTAATATTGACATATTTGGTTCCAAATCAAGAAATTCCTAGTTCAAAATATGAGAGGGATTTGAATGACACTTCTTAAGCTAATACACAAGGAAAACATCATGGATAAAAGTCAATCAAGATATAAAATATAATCAATAGTCCACTTTTCTAATATACTCAGTGATCTCAAAAGGTCCAGCATATCGTGAAGCTAATTCTCTTTTCTTTCAAACCTGATAGTGACCCAACCGAGGAAACAATTTCATGATAATCTAGCCACCAACTAAAAAATACAAAGGACTATGTTGAAGTTCCACATAATATTTATGCCAAATTTATACCATCACTAGTCATTGATGAATAATTTTAATCTTCACTGATGTATCATGAACAATGCTTGGTTCGACAAGAGAAATTTCACCCACCTCAGACCAATAAAGAGGTGACTAACCTGATCAGCCAAAAGGCCTCAAAGGTTTCTATTATGATTAATTACTAGTAACTATTGTTGTAAGAAAACTAAAATAGTCCCAAATAGACTTCCTAAGATCCTCTATTTTCCATGATGGAAGTTTTTAGAATATACTCCAAAGTCTAAATTTCTCACTCCATCTTTTCATCTATCTGATGATGGTAAGTCGTCCACCATTTAACCTAAGAAGATATCACCTCCTAGAGGCCTTTAAAAACTAAGAGGTAAATATAGGGTCCATATCCAAAATAATAATAGAAGACACCCCATGAAACCTCATGATCTCTTGAACATATAGCTTTCCCAAATCCTAAACCATAGTTGTGTCTCGAATTAGAATGAAATGAGTGAACTTGGTTATTTAATCAATCAACACTCATATATAATTCTTCTCTAAAATTATTTTTGGTAAACCAGCAATGAAATCCATGGAATCCTTTTCCCATTTCCAGATAGGCATTGGAAGAGGATAAGGCTAGCCAAAAAGATTTTGGTTGTTAACCATAATATAATGATGGGTATAGTAACAAGACACAAAATTTGTTATTTCATGTTTCAAAAAAAGCCACCAAAACCAATGATTTATGTCATAGTATATTATAATTTTACCCAAATGAACAGGACACTGATAATAATGATAACTTTACACCATCACCCTCCTCACTGATGAAGGTGTGAAAACCTAGTTTCTAAAATCTAAAATACCTTTCTAGGAGAAATACCATTATAAAATAGTATCCCCTCCATATAAAGAGTTCATCATACTCCTGAACTCTTCATCCCACTACTTCTCTAAAAAATCAACTCCAGAAGAGATGATATCAATAGAGAACTTGCCATAACAGCACTAGTCTCGTCCTAGATCACATCTAGGTGAATTTGAGGAATGAGTCCCATGATATTCCAATAATATTTTGATTACATCACTACCTGTGATGGAAACTTTCTACTTAGATCATATATTACAGTATTCCCTTTCCTTGGGGTATTAGAAATATCAAAGTTGAATGATTTAAGTTACTCCACCAAATGTTTATACCTAAGGTTCATGCCTTTATGAGTAAATATGTAACATAAACTCTTATGGCCAGAATAAATAGTGAACCTTTCCCCATAGATAAAATTTCAAAAACTCTTGAGAGCATACATTACTACTAAAATTTCAAATTCTTCAGTGGGGTAATTCATCTTGTGTGGTCGAAGCAGATGAGATTCGTATGACACTACATTATCTTCTTGTATAAGAACACAAATCAAACTAGAACTTGAAGTATCAAAAATCACTACATATCCTTTTTATACTTATAGTAAAATAAAAATAGGTTTCTAGGTCATAAATTACTTCAATTCATTGAAGTATGTATGCCACTTATAATCCCAAATGAATTTTACCCCTTTCCTGGTAAGAGAAGTCAATGAATATGAAATCTTCGAGAATTAGTTCAGAAACCAACGATAATATTCTACCAAACCCAAAAAGAATTGAGTCTCAAAGACTTTGTGGCTCCTCCCATGGTAAGAAAGCTTTCAATTTATCAGGATCAGTTTATATTCCATGTTCCTAAACTATATTTCCTAAGAACATAACTTCTATAATCCATAAATGTAATTTCAATAACTTAACATAATGGTGGTGATCAATCAAGATTTATATATTCGATTTTATGAGATACTCATGAAAATTTTCTATGTTTGAGTAAACCAGAATATCATTAAAAAATACCATGAATATTTAATAAAGGTGCCAGTGAAAAATCTAATTCATCATAACCATGAAAATAATATATCATTAATCAAACCAAATAGTATAACATGATATTCAAAGTGTCCGTACCTTCTCCTGAAAGATTTTTTTGGAATATCTGACTCCTTAACCTTGATTTTATTATTCCCATACTAATGGAAGATTTTAATGAATCTATTTTCCACATTTAATTGATAAAATAATTCATTAATACAAGAGAAAGGATACATATTATCTATCATTATATGGTTGATCATCAAGTAATAAACAAATAAATTTAAAGTCCCATAATCCATTTTGGTGAAAACCATAGGGGATTTCTAAGGTGATAAAATAGGATGAATGAAGCCTTTATCTTTTAAATCATCCAACTACAGATTCAATGCCTTCAATTATATTGGATCCATAGGGTATAATGGAATATATATCAGCAGAGTTCTTATAACTAAATCGATCGAGAACTCAACATCTATATTTAGAGGTAGATCACAGAAATTAACTTGGAAAACTTTAGAAAATTACTTAACCACAAAATAAATATCATATCCCACTATTCCATCCCCAAGTTCAAGTGTTATATAGGAAATAAATTTTCTAGGTTCCAGTAAAGGAGGTCCTTCTTGACAATGTCTTGGATATCACTCTCCCTGGAACACATAGGATTTCCCATTATAGGTCATAAATAATAATTGATGATAATGATAATAAATATTTACATTGTAGTCAACTAACCAATATATCTTAAGTATAACATAAAATATATCCATGTTGAGAACTGTAAAATCCATAACTACCTCAACTTTTGATATCAAAAGATAACGTGAGGGACATTGAAAACTTTGATCCTTCTTGTTTCAAAAATTATTTGTTAACTCCATAATTATTGACATAATTTCCAATGGTAGTTTTAAAATATTCTAGAAGTGGGTTCATATAATGTACTAAGATGAACCAATATCAAATAAATCAGTCTTTAATGATAAAGAAACAAAGATAGTACCTCTCACAGTTGTGGGGATTGCATCAACATCAACTAGATACTCTTCCAATACATGAAAAAAATTTATTCTATAATACAATGGCCAGAACCTAGTAGTATTTGTAGAATTTGATAAATTCCTATAGTGGGGAACTCAGTAAAAAAATATTCCAACCCAATAAATATTCACTAAAAGTGGAACTCGTTTTGTCTTCGGAGAAGAAATTGTTATGTGTGTGCATAAATATTGTTTTTTCGGTTCACTTTTTAAAGTGGTAGTAAATAAATCTAGTTGGTTTTAATATAAATTAAGGAATCAATAGTCTATCCATGCATTATTCCCTCATTCAACTATTGAATAATTATTCATTTTATTCTTTAATCACCCTCACATCAATTGATTCCAAATGATTACATGAACCATGAAATTTTGAATCAGATAAAGTAACATAATGATCACTATATTTTATAACCTTTCTTAGTCTATTATTTGGATATCCTCATTTACCCTTGAATTACCCCCACAATTTTCTATTACATGTAGTGGACTTAAACCACATAGAATGTGTAGAATACCTAGAACAATAATAAGAACTAAAAAACTAAATTATAAGAAATCACTACTAATAAAAACCATTAAAATCCAAAGAGTTTTTAGTATTAGTATTGAAAAACTAGAATTCATTAATAAGGTAGGTGAGGAGATTCTCCTGGGTTGAACCATAGAGGGTTTAGTGTTCCATCATTAGAGTATTACAAAGGGGAAATTAAATAACACAAGGGTCATGACTGATGGTCATTTAGAGATCCCCTTTTAGAAAAATTTCTCCCCTTGTATAGTGGTCGGTTTCCAAGGTTATGTTCATATGAGGGACATGTGATGTTTCATTTTATTCTGAAATGTTTTTCGGGATCAGGTTTTCTTTAATCTTGATGGTTGACGCGCATCTATAAGGAAGGTTCTAGATGAATATTATAAGGTAGTGTTACTCATACATGATCCCTCCAAATATCCCTTTTAAAGGTAAAGTGATCCAATGCTTCACAATAATGGGTAAAGTAAAATGGTTATGGGCTTTTAATTATGGGAATTATTATTTTTTGTAGTGCCTGGGTAGAATTAGTTTACCAACAAGAAATCATACCGGCTGGTATCTACAACTGGGATTCTCTTTATCATTAACCGATCAAGGCCAACCGTTTTTTTCATTTGTGCTACAACTTCCCAGTAAAATTTCTTTTATTACCTATCTCACACTTGGAACATTCACCCACCTACAGTTCTATTTAATAGTGGAGGGATCTTATTACTTCTATGCTACTCCCTTTTTTCCTTCATGTCCTCATGGGTACATGGTCCTTTTTCACATAGATATGGTGTTGAAAAGTATAATTATCATTGAAAATAGAGTGGAATGCCAAAGAAACATTAGAATTCACATAAGTAGGGAATCTTCTCACATGAAGATCTTGTCCAAATCACACCTTATGTTGGTGTGGAGTTCATATTAGAGCATATTACCTCCAGGATTCTCCAGATAGAGTGGATTTACTCCGTATTTTTTCATATCAAGGTTGGAAGTAGAAAGTGGAATCAGTAAGGTGGATGGATCCCTATTTTTACTCTTGGAAGTGGTAGTTAAATTATGGTGGATTCTTTTAAAGTATAATCCAATTTCTAGTATTCCTCTATGAATTAGTTTTGAGGCCTCTTTTTCTTCAGGGAATGTAGAGACTTGGGGTTTGTAATGGTATCTTAGAAAGTAGAGGCATGATAGGGTAGATGGGTAAATATTTTGGTAAGAATGATTAGCATGAAATTCATAGTTATTGTTCTTACTATGATCTGGTGGTAGAAAATTAAGGGATTTCAATATGTATTCCTACTATAATAATAATGGCATGGTTAATGAATTTTGTTCATACAGTAAGTTATTTTTTACATTTAATAATTTTTTAGTACATGGTAAGCTTATAGAACTAAAAATATGTATAATTACAATGATATGGTGGTGTGTTAAGGTGGTTAGGTGACCATGAGTAGTGATTCATGGTCAGTTGAAGGTACAGTCACCATAAACATAGTGTGATATTAGGTTTATACAAAGAATCATATGGTTAGAACATATGGAAAACATAGTCACCTCTGATTTCATGGTCACTCATAGACTTTGTAACTTTCTATCCAATAATAGTTCATGTGTTTTCTTAGTGAAGTATTAAATTCAACCTAAAATTTTTTAAAAAATAAATATAAATGTCTCCATAATTTATATTAAAATATATACACATCAATGAACACCTTATTTAAAACCAATTTATAATTATGTTCTAATTTTAGAAAGTCAACATAAACTACTATCAACCTTGGAATTTATCTATAATATTGGGTATTTTTAATGAGTAAATGGAAGAAAATATTTAAAATTCTAGCTCAAATATTTCCCCCTCACCAATACTATTTCACTCTATAAAATATTATCATTGAATTCCAACTTTTCAAGAAAAACAAAGATCATCTTGCTTAAATTTAAAGTTAATGGTCATATTTGAAACAAATCATAAATTATCCAAAATTTATAAATATCATGCTAAAAATTAGAATCAAGTGACTACATAAATTTAATTTAGTAAAAGTTTTATTTCAGTAGTAGATCGAATTATATTTAAGTGGAATCAAATATTTTAACATAAAAGAACCTCTATTAATCCCTCTTTTTAAAGTTTTATAAAACTAAAGTTTGATTTACCATGTTATTGATTCAAATTAATTGAATATGATGTAAGAAAATTGACACTCTTTCTATGGGTTTAATATTCCCCTCGCCTAAATGGAATTATTCTTGATAAGGCCCCTTATTGGATTTTATTTTTTCCCACCCATATTTTTGTGCAACCACTGTGCATAAAACGTATTGTTATAGATTTATTTACTTATAGAAACATGCCAAGTTCCCTTATCTAAGAGAAATTTTATGGTTTCCCAATTTACCATTTGTATTCCAAGTTAAAAAGTAGTTATATAATTTTTATTTAAGTTGGATCCCTAAAGATTTTTGTCTCATTTAGGTTTGATTATCTCATATCAAGTTCAAAATTACAGTGAATTAATGTTATAAAATTGATATCACACAAATATTTTCCACCAAACTCCATATTCTAGTTCTATGTCCATATTTTCATAAAATAAGTTACAAACTCATTCATCAATCACTTAACGTATTGTAGTTCTAAAAACCAATGAATTACAACAATTCAAGAATGGTATTTTTAAACTAGTTAGGGAAGAAATTAGGTTTAACAAAAGGGTGAAAAAAAATTCTAAAACTTGTACAAAAGCGTAATGTATAGATCTACATTTTCAGGTAAAAGGGTTTTAATTTATTTACAGATCATAGTTCTTCTATTCCACCGTACATAGTTTTAACACTATTCCATTTGAAGTATGCATTTTTTAAGGGATATTGTTTAAAATAAAATAACTATCTAGACCCAAATAAATGAAGGAGACAACCTAGTAGTACTTATTTCATAGTATAAGGGAGTCTGGACTCCTACATAATGTCTTTCCAAAAGTTCACCCAGTACTTCTTTAGTTTTTTTTTCATTAACCTATAATGGTTTCATTGAAACTTTTTATTCAATACTAACCACACCAAAATGAAAATTATTTTTTATTTTATATGGTCTAGTCCACTTGGAATGAATCTTACATGAAAAAAGTTTCATCCTTGAAGAAAATAGTCGACATTTTTCACCAACTTGAAATTATATTTTCTCAATCAACTTTTAATGGGATGATTTGGTTTTCTCTTTATATAATAATGAGTTCTCATATGCCTCTCTCCTAAATTCCTCAATTACCATTAATTATAGTTTCCTTTGTTCCATATCCTAGCTAAACTCCATGTTTACCCATTTTATATCCCAATAGGCCTTGTGTTGTAGCTTAACATTAAAGTGGAAATGTTGACCATAAACAATTTGGTAAGGAGACATACCTAATGGGGTCCTGTACATAGTTTTCTATGTCCATAATGCATATTCTATAATATTTCTTCAATCCTTTCTATTGGGTTGTACTATCTTCTCCAAGATCCATTTTATTTCTTTGTTGGATACCTTTTCCATTCCATTTGTCTTTGGGTGGTAGGTAGTTGAGTTTTTATGGTCCACAACATTTTTTCTCATGTGGGAATCAATGTTCTTATTTAATAAATGGGTTACTTAGTCACTGATTGTAGCTTGAGTTATCTCAAACTTAAAAAATATGATTGATTTTAGATATTCAATTATAGTTTTTTAGTAATCACCCTGAGTGTCCTTAGCCTCAATATATTTAGACACTTATACCAATAATAAAAAAATATTTAAAAATCCTAAAGACATGGGAAATAGTTCCATGATGTCAAATCCACACACATAAAATATTCCCCCAAAAACAAATGTTTTTGGGATTTTATTATCTTTTGGAAATTACATTAGAAAACTAGTGTTTTGGGAATTTTCTACAAAAAAAAATATAATAGTTTCTAAAGATGTAAGGACAAAACAATCCAGCTTCCAAAATTTTATTCGTGGTTATTTGAGGTCCAAAATGGTCTTTACATAAATGTGTATGAAAAAAATAAACCACTGAATGTATTTATTACCTAGGAATGCATCATATAATGATGTGATCATTACATATTTTCCATAAATAAGGTTCTTCCCAAACATAGTGTTTTGATTAAGATTTAAATTTAGAACTTTGATGCTTAGAGAATATAGAAGGTACCTTGGTTGTGACCATAAAATTTACTATGTCAGCATACCAAGGTACTTTGGCTAGGATGTATAATTTTTTGTCTGGTAAGGAATTATCAAGAATATTTTTGGAACTGGTTCTAGCTAAACAGTTTGAGGTACCCTAATCTTGTGGTAAACCACTATATTGTTAGATCCATTATTATTCTCAATATCGATGTCAAACTCTTGCATCAATAACATCCATATCACCGATCTGGGCTTTGCATCAGTCTTTTTTATCAATTATCTTAAGTCTTTATGATTAGAATAAATAATTAATTTACTTCCTAAGAGATAATAATAATGTTTTTCTAAATCCACAACAATAGACAAATACTTCTTCTCAACTGTTGTTTGGTTGATCTGGGTAGTTTCTAGGGTTTATGAAATATAGAATATCACTCATGGAATTTAATCATTATTTTAGGACAGCACAGACCATATATCCCTATTGGAAGAATCACATGTTATCTCAAAGGGGTGACCAAAGTATGGTGAGTAGATGATGGGGCAGTGGTTAAACATCCTTTCATCTCTTCAAAAATTTTCCAATTTGAATCATTAAATACAAAATCAGTTTCTTTCTTGAGTAAGTTATTTAGGGGAAAGAAATTTTGATAAAGTCACTAATAGAATTTTTATAAAATACAACATGTCCTAAAAATGATCTAATGTGTCTGATATTGGTTGGATGGTAAAATGTCAAAATGACATACACTTTGGTTCTGGCCACTTCAATTCCTTCCTTATAAATTAAATTTCCTAAAATTTTTCCTTTTTCTACCATAAAATGGAATTTTTAAAAACTCAAAAACCAGTTGTGTCTCAATAAATATTTTTAAAAAAATTTCCTTACTCTCGAGACAATTTTTAAATTGAGTCCCATATACAGTGAATACATCAAGTAATACCTCTAAATAACTCTCAATCAAATATAAGAAAATACTTACCATGTAGCGTTAAAAGTTACATGGGGTATAGAAGAGACTAAAAGGCATCCTTCGGTAGGAAAATGTACCAAAGGGACATGTGAAGTTTGTCTTGTCTTGGTCACAGTAAGCTATGGAAACTTGAAAATATCCATAAAATCATCAAGGAAATAATAATGTCATTTTCTATCTATCCTTTCTAGAATTTAGTTTATAAACAGTATGGGAAAATTTTTCTTCCTGGTTTCATGGTTTAATCTTCTATAGTTGATAAAAAATCTCTAGTTATTCTGTATTCTAGTGGGTACCAATTAATTAATTTCATTTTTCACAATTTAATTACTATTTTTCTTGGGAATAATTGAAATGGGCATCACCCATTACGAATCTGATATGGGATATATTATTTCATATTTTAAGAGTCTTTCTACTTAATTTTTTTCTACCTACAAAAGGGTTTGGCTAAGCCTTATCCAGGGTTGCCTTACGGATATAGATACCTCTTCCAACAAAATAATGTGCATGTAGGTGGTAGTTATAATTCCTGTAATATCTCTTAGTGTCCATCCTATGTCCTTAACATTATTTTTTAGGATTTTCAGTAGTTTATTTTCATGTTTAGGTTCTAAGTTGTTGGAAATTATAACTGGCTTTTTCTTATCATCTTTTAAGAAAGAATATTTTAAATCTGAGTTTATCTACTTTAGTTCTAATTCAGGGGGGTTCTAGAGAGGTTTTCATTTCACTGTTCTCTATATGGTAAGCCATAACATGTATGGTATAATTATTAATATCATATTTTAGTAACTTATCAAAATAATTTTTATTATTTTTTTCAAATTGATTAACAGTTTAAATGTTCTCCATATTTATTTCAATTTAGAAAATAGATTTTTCTAGAAGGAAATTTGTTTCTAGAGCTTCTCCTAGTCTAATTATGTCGTCAAATATATCAATTTCCTCCATATATTAGTAGGAAAGTTCAAAATATTTTAAGGTGAAAATAGAATATTCTTCATGTGGATATTTCATTTAATCAAGAATATTTAAATCAACTATTTCTTCACCAAACATATTATAGAGGGTACCTTCATTGAAAATTATAATAGTTTCGTTAGTATTTATGAATTATCTTACTTGAATAATGGGAGAATTATCTTTAACTTTTCCTTCATCTGTGTCGATAGTGTAAAAGTCATCATGGAATTGGTAACCTTATACACATACCAAAACATCATCAAGGACACCAACTGGAAAAGTAGTGGCTCTGTTGGAAAGATATATAACCACATGGGTGGGTTTAAGTTCTCCCGTCTATAAAGATTAATAAATTTAATAAGTAATTACATTAATTTAATCTCCCAATTCACATATTGGATTGGAAAAAGTGAACTCGCCAATTGTACAGGGATATACAAAGTACCTGGATCTTGCTGTAGTGATTCCCCTGTAGTTCTTCTTGATTGTTATATTATTATAGGTAAGGGAGGGTGGGGGTTACTTTGGATCTTCCATGGTTTTCCTTTTATCTTTTTAGGGTTCTTTATCTGGCTCCTCCTAAGGTTCTTTTTTTGAGGTATATTATTCATATACTTGATGTTGTTTACTTCCAATTTCAATTTACATGGATAGTCCTTTACTATATTTTGGTTCCTTTCCACTTCTCAATGTAATGGAACTGAAATTTCCCTTGGGGGTTGGAATTTTATGAGCATGAATCTTTCCTAAACCATGATTTACCATATTATTTAGGGTTGTCATGATCTATCAAAAATTTCCTTTTAATTCTTTTAATTTTTACCCATGAGTGGTGGGGGTGTTGTGTTGATTATTTTGAGATTCTATTATCTATCTCAATATGTCTTTCATGGATGGTTCTTATGGTTTTCCTATCTAGTTTCTTGTATATGGTTGGGAATTATGTCTCTGTAATGGATGGGGTTGAAAAGGTTGTTGAGAAAGCTGTTGAAATAGTGTTATTTGATTTTTTTTAGCTCCAAGATCCAAATTGGTTTGTGGGGAATTCTCTAAATCCATGGTTTACTATTGCTTGGTTCTGGAATTTCCTCTGGCACCTATAATCATAAATTTCAGTTCCATAAACTTGAGGGAATCCATCTATGAAGTTCTCCTTGGAATAGAATAGTTAGAAGTCCCTTGGGTGTGTGGTGGTTGATGATTTTTGTACTTTATTCACATCTAATTATCTTACAAGGGAAGAAAATTCTTCAATTTTATTTTCTAAAAAAGGTTAGTTATATCATTTTACCTCATGTACTTCTCTTGATTCATTTCTCATACCAAAATATGAATAATTTTTTGAGATCCATTCAATGATTTCTCTTAACTCATCTGATCAATTATGAATCAGTGCTCCTCCTGAAGAATCATCATGTGTGTTCTATTCATTATCCATCAATCCTTGGTTAAAAAAACAAGAATTAATTTTCATCAAGTGGCTAATGTGGGAATCATGTGATTAGTTTTTTGAACCTCTCCCAAAATTCATAGAGAGTTTCTTCAGTTTCATGTTTGATCCCAAAAATTTCCATTTTAGGTTAATCACTTCTTGAAATAGGAATGTATTTCTAGAGGAACATCCTTTATAGATCCTCCCATGAGTTGAATTCTCCATGATATAGATTTTAGATCCACTCATTAGATTCTCCTTTGATTGATAAAGGGAAATCATTCTATATGAATTGAGACTTAGTGAATCTTTTGGTTCTAAACCCATTAAAAACTTCTTTAAATTATATTAAATAATTTTTGGGTTCTTCACCAGATACCCATGAAACATAGGAAGTATCCCAATCAATCCATTTTTTACTTCACGGTTCTTTTAACTATTTAATTATAATTTTTTAATGTTAATATTGAAATTAGGAGTATACATTGCGCTCAAATTCCTATTAAATTGAGTTAAATTTCCTTATATATATTTACATTCTACTATATATTTTTATAAAGAAAATAATGAGGAGGGAGATTCATCCAATGGAATTGTGACAACCTCTTTTTCCTGTTGTTTTATGTTTATTAAATTTTTGAGTCATTCCAACATAGTTCTCTCAACCTCTGGATCAAAACTAGAGAGGTTTGAATAACTAAATCTAGTCATTTAGAAACATTTTTTCTCCAAAATAAAATAAAGCATTGGCCTCCCTAGAAATAGAGCCATGTTTGATGAACTCCTATAGTGGTTAAATCCACAAAACAATATTTTATCCTGAGAAATATGCTTTCAAAGTCATACGAGAATTTTCTCCAAAGAATATAGTGTATTGTGTGTGTTTAAATATTGTTTTAGTGGTTCACTTTGTAAAGAGTGAGTAAGTAAATATAGTTTTTTTAATAAATTAAGGAATAAATGGTCCAGTATTGGATTATTCCCTCATTCTCTTATTTAATCATTATTAATTTTAGTTTTTAATTATCCTATCGTCAATTGAATCAAAATGATTACTTACACCAGGCAATTTCAGATCATATTAAGAAACACACTGATCACTGTATTTCCTATACTTTCCTAGCCTAGTACTTGGATATCTCTACTTACCCTTGACTTACCCCCACTTTTTTCTATTGCATTAAGTAGAATTAATCCATGTGGAATGTGTCCAATTCCTAGAACAAGTAGAAAAACTTAATGGAAAAATAACAAGAAACCTCTACTGATAAAAACCATTAACTTTCATAGAGTTAGAATTAGTATTAAAAATCAAGAATTCATCAATAGGGGATGTGAATATATTCTCCATGTCTGAACCATAGAGGTTTTATTGTTCCATCATCAAATTATTACAAAGGTAAAATTAAATAACACAAGAGTCACAGTCAGTTTTCATTCACAGCTCCCCTTCCATAGAATGTTCTCTCCCTTATATAGTGCTTGGCTACGAAGGTTATTTTCATGTTAGGGACATGTATTTCTTCATTTAATTCTGTAATTTTTACAATGAGAAGCTTTTATTTAAGCTCGATGGTTTACACATGTCAAGAAGGAAGGGTCTGGAAGACTTTTGTAAGGCATTACTATTCTTCCATGATCCATTCCAATATCACTTTTAAAGTTGGAATGCTCTAGTTCTTTGTAAACGTGGGTAAAGAAAAATGGGTATGGGATTTTAATTATGCGCCTTGTTATTTTTTAAAATTCCTGAGGAGAATTATTTTACAAATGAGACTTCATGTATTCTAGTATCTGCAACATGGATTCTCCCTATCATTAGTTAGCGATGGAAAATAGTTTCATTGTCAGTGGATTTGTAGCTTCCTAGCATAATTTCTTTTCTTACTTACCTCACACGTATAAATTTCACCTACCAATAGTTCTATTTAATGGTGGAGAGATATTCTTACTTAGATACTTTGAACTTATTTAATTTAGTTCCTCATGGGTTCCTGGTCTTTTGTAGTGTGGCTCTGGTGTCAACAAGTAACATTCTTCTTCGTTAATGATTGGAATGTTAGATCTCTCGCAGAAGCTTTGCAGGTAGTGCAGCTTTACTGATGGTATGCTCGGTTGGATATCACCCTAATTTGGTGTGGATCTTGGATTAGAGTGTCGTACTATCATTATTCTCTGTGTAGAGTGGCTTCACTCCATCATCATATTAGATACCAATGTGGTAGTAGAAGGTCTCTTCATAATGGTCGATGGTTCCCTATTTGTACTTGTGGTAGTGGAAGTTAAATGGTGGTGGCATATTTTGAAGCAGAACACAATCTCCAGTCTTCCTATAAGTATCATTCAGGAGGCCTCTTATTATTTAGGGGAAATGGAGACCTGGAGTTCATAATGGTATCTTGTAAAGTAGATGAATGTTAGGTAAATGGGTAAAGCTTATGGTAAGAATTTTTACCATGAAAGTCATGGTCATTGTTCTTACTATGATCTAGTGGAAAAAAAGGAAGGGATTGCAATAGGTATGCCTACCATGAGAATAGTGGAACAATTATTTAATTTTGTTCATGCGATTAGCTATTTTTTTCCATTGAGTAATTTTTTATTGCACAATTAGATGGTGTCACTCATGGTAGTTATACTTACCAAGATATTTTGGTGCGGTAAAGTGGATGTTGGACATGAGTAGTGATTCATGGTCAGTTTAAGGCATAATCACCATGCCTACCATGAGATAGTAGGTTTATGTAGGGAATAATATATTCATCACCTACAGTAATCATAGTAACAATGGATGTAATGGTCACTCCTATCCTTTGTAACTTTCCATCTTGTAATAGTTCATATGTTTTGTTAGTATTGTATTAAATTTGACCTAAATCATAAAAAAGAAATAATTTCCTTAAACATGGATTTACAATTTATATCAAAATATGTTCACATCAACAAACACCATATTTAAAACCAATTTCTAATTAATTTAAAATTTAATAAATTCAACATAAACTATTATCAACATGTGAATTGATCTACAATGTGGGGTATTTTCAATGAATAAAAGGTATAAAATATTGATATTTCCATATCACATCATCATATGAGTTCACTGCATATACTTTATGTGTTGATGATTATGTACCATAACATGGAGTAAAAAAATATTTATGAAACTTTGGTAAGTGGACATAGTGTTCACATGAACATGAAATTTTAGGAGGCATGGGGAAAGTGAATGTTATGTGCCTTGTATTTCCACATTAGCAGCAAGTTGAAGGTCTACTTTTATCTATTATTTATGGTTCTATATATGGTCATTACTGGGATCCACTAATACCACCTTTATAAGACAAATTCCACATCCTCTTCTTTACAGAAAAACTTCTGGAACCACAACTAGGAGGAATAAGAATCCAAACTAGACCTGACCTTCCTACCAATTCAATATCTTCCATTAGATCTCTATAAACTAATTCATCATTGGTGGTAAGATTCTTCATCTAAACCTGATATCAAATATCTAGTTGTAATCCCATTTGAAACCCTAGAGACTTCAACTTATCAATTGATACAATATTGGTAGAGAAACGAACCAGTTAATCAAAGAGGTTGATATATTCTTTTTTAATATGATCACCTTATTGAATGGTGAGGAACTCCATGTATTTATATATCATCAATGATTCAAGGTAAAACTAATGGAAGTATATTTTTTTAAATTCTTTACACTCCAAACATTAAAATTATTTTTTCTAAACCCTCAACTCTTTCTAGGACTATCAAGCTTAAAGGTAGAACATTTTACTTGAATGGAATTTGTAGTTTCTTAGAAGTTAAAAAAATTACTTGATATTATCATATCGGTCCTCTACTTCATAAGTATCATTCATTATTTTAATGGAGTTGGATTCTAATATAGAAACATTTAGGATTTGTCTTTATCTCCTCAAGTCCCTAGTTTTACTTCCCTAGCATCATTCAGGGTATGGACAACAACCCAATCCATGGAAAATACTACTTGTGGTAACACTTCAACAACATTCTAATCGATTAGAGGGGTTCCTTGGAGAACATCATCCACAACACTATACAAGGAATTTTAATAATCCTTATAGGGGAATGGTACTATATAAAATAAATAATAGAAACCATCATAAGGGTGATAAATCTTAGTTTTAACCATGAGAAAATAAGAATATAATTAATTTTATATCAAAACTCCACACAAGAGACACATTTCCCAATATCATGTAGAAACTTATGGATCCTTACAATGGAATCTAGATAAAAAATCACTCATAAAGTACCCCTTAGGTCTCAAAAATACTATATCCTATCTACCAGAACATCCCAATACATAAAGAATATGGTCAATGAAATCAACCTCTACTACCATTTTGTCAAAAACTAACTTCATTCATCCCTAAAAAGAACACATGAGTTGGCTCATGGAAAGGTCCAAAGGGATTTTTTGATTCCTAGGGGCTGGTGATAAGCACCTTGGAACAAAGAACTTCCTTTTGGAATGATTTATCCCATAATAAATAATAATATTAATTGTTGTAACATATAATATAAGGAAAACATTCCAATATAAATTCAAATAATGGAGGTCAAAGAGTGCATGGAAAATTCGAGTACCAAACCAAAAATTGTAAAAAAAATAGTTGAGTTAGAAGACAACCCATCTCTTTGTGATGTGAGGGAAAACATACCATGACTTCACCACCAAACTCACATACCCCACTAACACGGATACCCTATTCTACCTTTTTATGCCTTCATCATCATCATGTAAATTTTTATTCAATGAAAAATGAAGGTACAAGAAGAAGCCAACCTACCAGCCCCTGACATCAAGAACCCGAGCTAAGGAGGTCAGAAAAAATGAATACCAAGGGAATTCAATCGAATACGATTGACCCCCTCATGCTTAAGGATTTCTACAATGTGGAAATAAAAATCCTCTTAACCAGAAAGAACCAGTGAGGCTATGTAATTTTCAACCTTGTTACCCTCTCACCATGTGTGTTTCACATTAGTGTTTATATTAAAAATACTCCTACTCTTTCTGATGATGTGGAAGATAGACCATGGGGAAGGGTCGTAACCCTGAAGTGAGTTGTGCACTATCAAGGAATCGGTTTCAACTTCAAAGATGTCCAAGCCCCTCTGGCCAAAAAGTCTGAGCCCTGCGAGCATTGTCATATGACTCCTCTTGGAGAGAGGTCCCCTGACCTAGCCTAACTAAAATGGCCATGAAGAATGACCTGATGGCATCCCGCACCACACCCCCGCCACTTATGGTTCCCAAGGTGCAAGAGCTGTCAGTATTGAGTTTCAATCATATTAAAAGAGGGCACCACTAGACCCAATTTCCCCCAATGCTAATACTGGCGGGATGGGTGTTGTAGGACCCAACATTGAAACGAATAAGAGAGGGAGATTCCCTCTAGTTGGGAACAATTCTGGCTATGTTGATTAGGATATTTCTCATCCATGCGATAATAGTGCGAACAGACATAAAACCTACTTCATTCTTAACTTTATTCCTAGCCTTCCAAAGACACCAGCAACCTGTAATAAGAACCACTGTGTGAGCCAACTTTTCTATACCACTTTCAATCGCACTATTAAACCATATTTCCAAGAAGGGGTGGTCCTCCATCATCAGAGCGGAGATAGTGGTGAACTCTCCAAAGAAATTCCACACCTCCATTTCCCAATCTCTTTCAAAGAAAAAGTTCCCCAAACTTTCCTCTTTGTGGACTTTACAGCAAACACACCTAGAGACAATATTAATCCCACAATGCTTGATGTTCTCATCAGTTAGAATAGAACCTCTCCTAATCCTCCACGTAATAAAATTATATTTTTTTTGCATGATTTTGACCCAAATCACCACATCCCAAATGTCTTCATGGGTCTGAAAGGTGTTGAAATGTAGATAATCCATTACAGTGAATTCCCCTGAGGGGGATGGGGTAAAAACACATCTGTCCAGGTTCGAGTCCACCTGAATGTCCCTGTTGAATCCTTATAGGAGGAAAAATCCTGCTTTCGATGGACTCTGGTCGCTCTTTTCCCTATGACTAGGCCGCCTCTTATTATTTTCCATCGTTGTGTTCAATCCTGGGGCCTTCATCATCCGGTGCAGATTTAGATTCTTCAAAAATCTTCCATCTCCTTCATTTTGGCTCCAAAGATATATTTCATCACTGCATGGTGTAAGTCTCCTCAGACCATGGGACGATGGATCTTTAGTCTCTCCTGGTGGTCCATGGAGGCCCATAAAGGTAAGTAAAGTCGGGTAGCCGTTGTGCGGGTTACCCTTTTGGGTTTCTGTTGCCTTTCCAGAATTAAGGCTTCCTCAAGGTGATCGGGGACTCTCTTGGGGGATTTCTATATTCGGATGATGGTACTATAAGTGCCTCTTCTATGTTAGTGGCCCGCATTTGCGTGGAACTGGACATCTCCCAACCCTTGCCAGATCAAATTGATCTTAGGGTGGAGGGTTCTTTTTTATGGATGCAGGAGTTATCCTACCCTGTCTACCCCTGTTTCTTCTCGCACTGCCTTCTTCAGGGCCATTTTTTATAGGTCTACCATTTCCTGAGGTAGAAATGTCATCTTAGACCACTTGATACGGTGGTGGGTTAGAAAAGAAGGGTAGACCCCCCCCCCCCCCTTTCTGGGTCAGATAGAGGTTCTTCTAGTGTAGGATTTTTCATCCTGTGTTGTTTCTCTTCCTGTCTCTCCACCATAGGCTTTAGAGAGTCTGTATAAGTAGCCTTTGGACAACACTTATAGCTACCTTCAAGAGAGAGTTTTTCCAACTAGTCGGTATATGGTTCCCTTTGTTCTAGGAAGTTTTCCCCCTCTTCAGGTATTTTCTCTTCATTCTATCTTTCTTCCTTTATTGCAGCCCTTGGTAGAGGGGAAGTAGATGGTGGGTATTGGCCTCATATCAACCCTGATCCCTCAGGCCTCGCCTCCACCCGTCCTATATTCTGCTAGGGATTATTTGGTTGTTAGTGAGTTGCATATATCATAGATCACCTTATCCCCAGGATGGACATCTATAGAGATTTCCCTACCCCCTTCCTTGGACCCCCATGTGGTGTCTCCAGAAGGATCTCCTCCTCAGCCAGCAGGCCTTAGAAGGGAAGGTCCTTCATCCTTACCTAGTGTTCGTGGAAAGATAATATACTACTCTCATGTGGATTGCTCAACTCCAGTCAGGCTTTCGTCTAAGGAGACTGGGGTGTGCACAAGATCCTGATCAAGATCCCAAGAGGTGAAATTGTCCTCCCACTTTGAAAAGGATTCATGTTTTGGGGCCAATACCAGGACTCTATTCTCTCAATGATTCTATTTTTCATCTAGAATTATCATGGCATTAGTGCCTGGATAAAAACATACTTATTCGATGCATAAATCTACAAACATAAGGCTACAGTTTGGGTCATCCTAGATCATAAACAACACCCCAAAAGGATTGGAGACTTCTCTCACAAGCTCAAAATGCATGGCTGCATGCATACTGAACCAAGTAATCGCCATATTTGGGTTCTTTTGAACAATAAGTGAAATTTGAACATAGTGAAAGCTGGTGATCAGTTTATCACTATTAAGATGGATCATGGCCATAATTATTTCTTGATTTCCTTTTTTTATAGGAGCTGAGATCTTCATCAAAGAGAGGCCCTGTGGGTAGACCTCTTCGGGTTTAACCTTGGTTCTACACCTTGGATCACTAGGGCTGGCTTTAATGTTGTGGCGGACCCGGTGGAGAGGAAGGGTAGGGGCCCTTTACCTAAGAAAGAAATCTTATACTTAAATCATTTCATGGCGGCCAATGACCTCTCGGACCTCAGCTTTATAGGGTCATTTTACATGGTGCAATAATCAACAGGGGAATCATCGCTCAAGGGGTCGATTGGACCATTGTTTGGAAAAATTAAATTCCATTTCTACCTTATCCAATTAAAAGGTGAATCATATGGTTTGTGGGATCTCAGACTATTCTCCTCTTCTGATTTCTCTGTCTTCCAGTCAAGCTACTCGGGATCATTTCAGGTTTAGTTAACTCTATGTTACTCTCCCATGTTATCAAGATCTTGTTAGAACCTCCTCGGTCAAACCTTCCTAGGGTAATAAGTGGGTTGTCCTTAATAAAAAGTTTTGTTAGCTAAAGACGAAGCTCCATTTGTGGTTTAAATTGCTTCCTACAGTTGACGAAGCTGTGAAAAAGTCCATGCAAGATGTTGATCATATCGAATGAATCCTGAAGGATATGAAGAGATTGGTTAAGCTGAATATTGAGATAGAGGATGGGAACTTCATTGAGGATAGGGATGTCGTGGGGAGGTTGGAAAACTCTTACTTCACAGAGCTTCTCGTGGGTCCCAATGTTGAGCTACCAAATGGGAACCCCTTAGACAGCTCAACGATTTTTGATGTGATTACCAATCTTGTTTCAGACCAGGAAAATGATTTCTTGGGGTCTTTTCGGGGTGAGTAGGAGATCCAAGAGGCTATGTTGCACCTAAACCCAATATCTTGGCAGCCCGGACGGTTTCCCCAGTGCATTATATAGGTCTTTCTAGGATATTATGAAGGATTATTTGATCGCAGCCATCCATTACTTCTTTTGGGGAGGTAATTTACCCCGTGTTTCATGTGCCACTATGCTTGTGCTGCTTCCCAAATCTAAAAACCCAAATTCTATTCTGCATTATCACCCCGTGAACATGTGTAATGTACCATATAAGATTATGTTGTTTGTCATAAATTCAATATTTTCCATTCATCTTCTGATATGGGTCTCGTTGGAACAGCATGGATTTATTAAGGGGCGATCAATCCAGGAGGGTATTGCTTTGGCTCAAGAAATGATGAGGGATATTAATTTTAAAACTCGTGGCTCTAATGTGGCCATAAAACTCAATATGAATAAGTAGTTTGATCATGTTGAATGGTGATTCATCAAAAAAGTCTTGGAAGGTATGGGTATTAACTCTCAAAATGTTGATATCATTTTCTAGTGTTTCAAATCTGTTTTGATTTCGGTTACCTTCATGGGGACGAGCTTTGGCTTCTTCAAATCTACTCACAGCCTAAGATAGGGGGACCTGATCTATCCTAGTCTATTAATCCTTATCCAGGAGGTCTTAAGCCATATCATTCAAAAGAGCCTCAATAACGGAGAAATTATACCTTTTAGAAGGAGGAGGAAATCACAGAGTGTCTCCCACCTCATGTTCATGGATGATATTATTTTATTTCTCAATGCATCAAACATATCCTTACAATACTTGATCAAATTATTAAATTAATACTATCAATGGAGTGGGCAGATGATTAATAACAACAATAGAACTTTCTTCATTGCCAATGTATGTAACTCCATACGGGTTTCTTCGGTGAGTCATGTTTTGGGCATGCATAGAGGGTCTTTTCCTATGGAATACCTGGGCACCCCCATCTCATCAAGAAGGCTTCGTATTGGTGATTCAACCCCCTCCCCATCTGAATTAATGATCAGGTGCTTAATTGGAAGAACATATTTCTGTCCTTTGGTGGTAGAATCACTCTCATCAACAACGTGCTTTTAGATACATTTTGATGCATTGCCATTACCTACATTAGAGAAAAATAAGATCTATATGCATCCAAAGGTATTTATAGGGTGTGAGAAAAATAATTATACTAGGATCCTACAAAGTCTTTAACAAAATAAAAAAAATAAAAAAACTATTATCATTTAAATAGATATATAGCATGAAATATATATATTCATAGTTTTCAATAAAACATTGGAATCCACCCTTTTTAGAACAATTAATAAGTCATTCATAAAAAAAACCATTTCTTAAGAATTTATAAATAACCAATATAAGAGGAGAACCATGGAAATTAGTTATATAGTAGGTTATATTTGGGTTTCCAAGGTTCCTCACACCACAGTGACCAAATAAACAAGTGCACACAATTACCTAGAACATGGTCCTAGGGATAGGAGAACTCCCAAATAAGTACCCTCATGTCATAAAAATTTTTAGTTATATTTGTAGTGTATGACCAATATAGGTAACCACAAGCCATCCTAGTTCTATTATCCTAATCTATAACCATCCTAAGTACACTAGGTTTCCATTTTACATATCCCACACTTAGAGGCCTTCAATTTCATATAGAATCCATGCTTTGAGGATTTTATTTTTACATTTCAAAACATTTCAAAGGCATATCACACATCAATAATAAAACACCCCAAAATCACAATATAACACTTTTTGAAACCCATTTTCATTTTCAATAGAAAAATTGAAGTACATTTTATAAAATAATCCCAAATTATCACATTTCAAAAATTATAAACCATGACTTTAAAATTTTAGATAAGTAAAATTAAAATTATAAATCAGTCATGGTTTATAAACAAAGTATTTTCATTAAACAACCCACCCAAACATTTAGTATTTTTAATAAATGAATAGGATCTACACCCCAAGGGGAATATATCCACTTAAAAATAAAATGATATCCCTAAACCATGAAACCCATATCAAGAATATCATATTAAAAAAACTCTTGGTCAAGAGATACAGTATAAATTGATTTCCATGAAAGTTCCCAAAGAAGAATAGAAATATATAGGTATATCTATTCTCTACCTTCCTCCCAAAAAATAGATTTATAATAAATCCCATTATATCTTTTTACAACCCATAGATTTTTATATAAAATATGTTTTCTATGGTTTCTTCAAATAAAAAGTAATGATATCTTGAAGAATGGTGAATAAAAACAAGTAATGGTCTCTTACCTCAAGTTTCCTAGATTCAAAACCCTAAAATCCATAAAAACATCTATCTGAGGTAGTAGTAACCGATAGGATATCAACCCAAATCTGCCTAGAATCACAAATAGACTGACATAACAAGGTGATAGATTCCCTTGCCTTTGAATACATTTATGCCCAAGTCTTGGTGATACCAGTATAAAAACAAGATCCCAAACCTCTAACTCTATAGGTCATCAATGGAGATCGACATAAGATTTATGTCTATAACGAGTAGTATACATATTGTTCCTAATCATTTGTGCCTACTCCAATGTCCCCTAAATGAGATGAGTACCTAGTAACACTACATATGCTTCCTCTAACCAACATATGGGCGAATACCATGGCCTACCATAAAAGGATTCATAGGGATCCATCCGAATCAAATCCTAGAATCTATTTTTGTAGGTGAAATCAACAAGAAGGATATGCTTCTCCCAAGAACCACTAAAATTAAGGACACATGTTGGATCATGTCCTCTAAAACTTGTATCGTTTGTTCTGACTGGACATCTATCTGAGGGTGGAAGGATATTCTCAGAAGCACCATTGTACCTATATCTTTATATAACCCCTTCCAAAACTATGATTTAAAATGAGTTAACCTATCTGAAATGATAGTATGTGGAATTATTTATAGTTTTATGATCTCACAGACATAAAATATTACCATCTCATCAATTGATAAATTTTCCCAGATGTTAATGAAGTGTGGTGCCTTTTTTTGTTGATCCAAGACTACCCAAACTACATTGATACCTCAAGGTGACACTGGTAATCCAATTATGAAATCCATACCAACATCTTCCAATTTCCATTCTAATATTGGTAACAAATGTAACAAGCTCGCAGGTCGCCGGTGATCTTCCTTCACCTACTGATAGGTGAAAACCCTAGTAATAAAACTATTTATATGATGGTTACTCTTAGTCCACCAATATTGGGGTTTCATATCTTTATACATATTGGATATTCATGGTTTAACTGCCCAATTATATGTATAGTACACTCACATTAGTTCCTCTCCCATACCTGTAGGAACCTAGAAACATCCATGTATACAAAAGATACCATCTCTATCTAAAGACTAATCTAATGTTGGGTCCTCTCTAGTAATACTCTCCTAGAGGACCAATCCCTTAAGATATGAAAATTATTTTCTCTTTACCCTATCAAGGAGGTAAGAGGTAACTGTAAATGTTGTAAGAGAAGAGTGATTGTGACTTTATTGAAACTCTAGATTCAGCTTAAAAATAAGGGCCAAAACAATTTATTCATCATTGGATTCTTGTATGTTATGTGCCTAATTTTTCCAACTCAACATATCCACTGCCACATTTCCTTTTATAGGCATATAGGTAAGATAAAAATATAAGTAGTGAAGATATCTGACCCATCTTTGTTGTATGATATTTATGTCACATTGTGAAAATATATATTTGGGGCTCTTGTGGTCAGTATAAACCACAAATTTCCCACCCATTAGAAAGTGTCTACAGCAGCATATGTCATGGACAATAGATGATAGATCAACGTCATGCATTGGAAAATTTCTCTCATGATGCCTCAACTACTGAGATACATACGCAACAAATATATCCTTCTATGTCATCACTGATCCCAACAGGATGTCATATGAATCATAGAACACTGTATAGCCTCTACCAGACTCAGGTAGAATCAAAATCAGGGCTGAAACAAGCCATTATTTCATCTCCTGAAAATATTCCTCACATGCTTCTAACTATAAGAACTTAACACCCTTCTTAGTAAAACTTGTCAAGAGAGAATCAAGGAAAGAGAAGTCTTGTATGAAATGACTATAACATCCAGACATCTCGAAGAAATCCATATATAAAACATGATCTTGGGTTTCTCCCAGGAACCCAAAACACTTGCCTTTTCTAGGTCAATGTATACTCCTGGTTTGTAGATAATATGACCCAAGAAGTGAAATGTGTTGATGCAAAATTGGAACATAGAAAACTTGTAATAAATATGGTGCTTTCTCAGTGTGTTCAAAATGATCTAAATGTGATTATCATGGTTTTTATGAGAATGATAATACACCAAGATTTTATCCACAAACACCATGATAAAAGAATATAGATATGGTTAGAACACCCTATTCATCAAATACATGAAAATAACTGGTGAATTTGTATGAACAAACAGTATAATAAGATACACATAAAGACTACCTTCTATAAAATGCATTATGAGGTATGTATGAAGGTCTGAATGACACCAGGTGATAGCTTGATCCTAGTTTGATATTTGAGAATACCCAATCTCCTTGAATATTATAATGACCCAAGCTTGACATATATATACATTACATTACTTTTGCGGAATAATTAATAGAAGACAAAAAAGACGCCCAAATACTGTATTGGTTTAGTGACTTTGGAAATTTAGATCATAATTGTATAACTTAGTGAAAGATCATCAACATCTCCCATAAAGATACTACCCTTTTGTTTTATTACCTAAAACATTTCTTTGTATCATGAGGAAAACAAAACATAAAAAGGTTGAGCTCAAATTCTCATCAAGGTTAAACATGAATAACGTCAAACAAAACATAAACATAAGAATGTGAGAACATGAACATAAATTTTGAATATCAAAATTGTGATTCATGAAATAAATCTTGGAAGTACATAAGGCATAGATCATAAAGGAACATTAACCATAATAAAATAGCATTGTCATAAAACATGTAATTGTGGAAAACAAATAATCACACAATATGATTTCAAAATTAGCCAAGGAATTGCTTCCAATACCATCATAGTGGAAAAATTCCATTACTAAATAAGGTTTACTTGCTGTTCTATCCATGAATTACTGAACCAAATTTACTTATCGTTCCAGTCATGTCTATCTCATGAGATATAAATCCTTACCCAATGCATTCGAAGTAGATATAGGTTCTACCCATCTCATAGTGAAATCATTCTTAAATGTGCCATAAAAAACATAAATCATTCATAATAGCATAACCAATTAATTAAAATGGGATTCTTAATCAACATTTAATTATAACATAATCCATATAAGATAAATGGATTTCATAAAAATAATTCCATCATAAACTCAATCAAATAAAATTAATAATAGGGATATAAACATAACCCAATTTCATCTTAGAAAAAAAATTATTTTTATAAAAAACTCGAACTTAATTCCTAAGAAAAATGACCTTTCTTCATAAAAAACATTTCCTTTTCTCAAAATTTCATACAGATTTAAAAGAAAATAATTTAATTAAAAATAAACTTGAAATATTGTAAAGGAATCTTCGTGGAAATAATTTGTTATGAAAGGGTAAAAATCCGTTCATGCCATATAAGTAAAAAAACATTATCCTATTACTTTTTTCGGAAAAGTTGAAAATTACCTCATGTGGTAAAAAAAGAGATTCCTTCAATACCATGAAGTAGGAACTATAGCAGGTACTGTAGCAGGTACTGTAGTAGGTACTGTAGTAGGAACTATACAAACTGTAGAAGGTACTGTAGTGGGACTGTAGTAGGCCTTGTTTGGCACTATAGCAGCTGGGAATATTCCCCCGTTTGGGCCTTAGGGAAACCTATTTCATCCCTGAGTACTTTAAGGCCTTCAGGCCACCCAAGCCTTCGTGTCAGTAAGGCCTTCAAGCCACCTCAAGGCCTTCAGGCCACCTTAAGTGTAGATGCAAACTAGACAACCAACGAGGAACAAACTTCAGAAGGAGGATGAGTAAGAATATTTCACCATAGCAGAAGCTAAATGGATTACAAGAATGAGAGGGTATGGAAACTAATATCTAGGAAGGAATGTGAATGCATGGGAAAGCCTATCTGAACAGCCATGCAAAGGTGGAGAGCTGATTTCATGACGAAGATGCTGGGGAGGAGCAATTCCAAGTAGTTAGTCTAGGTTGTAAGTAATGTTTGAAGCCTAGGTAAATGAATTCCTCTAAGGAAAACGGGCCATGTAATACTTACACCTACGTGCCTTTTAAGCATTCCACCTAACCCCTTGAAAGGTGGATTATCAAAAATAAATAAATAATGAAGGATTTCAGGCCATTGGAGATAAAAATGAGATTGCAAAATTATCCCTTATCTTAGGTTCGATACTCTCTGTACGAGTCCAAAACTCTTATATAATGTTTCTAAACATATTATTAACTTATATCCAAATCATAATAATATTTTTGATATCATATATTATTATTTTATGACTTTATATTACCCATTTATTAACAATTCCTAGTTAATGCAACATTTTGGGTAACATCGCTTTCTTTATCATACATGTTTTAACTTGTTATTCTTAATCATATTACATAGATCATGATTTACTTACTTCCATAATGTATATTATGATTTATATATAATTTATATTTATAATATATATATAATATATAGATAAAGGAAATCGAATACACCATTCATGGAGAGGGTAGGTCGTACGTATGCATGAACGGTGTTTCCATTTTCTAATCGTATTGAATGGAAGTGAATGACATATATGTACATATATATATATATATATCACTAAAATAGACTTATTATTTAATATATTTCATAATTATGAATAATATATATATATATATATATATATTAATCATTCTAGTATGGTTAAAGTGGAGAATGAATCTCATCGCGCCGTGGAGACGGTGGGTCATACGTACGCACGAGCGACAGTATCATTCTCTTGATGGTTAAATGGTATGTAATTGGATGGTATATTAATTATAAAGAATAATTATAATGTTAAATTCGTTATTTAAATTCATTATACACATCATTATACTCATCCTAATAAAGTATTTTTGAATAAAAAATTACACCACGGCGTGGAGACGGTAAGTCATACGTACGCACACATGGTGATATTATCATTCGTAGGATGGATAAAATGATAAATATAATTGTTACATGGTTATATTAACATTTCAATATATGGATTATACTGTATTTATTACTTTGGTATGGAAACAATATATAAATAAGAATTAGAAGAAGAAATGAACTTTTAAAGAAGGGATAAAACGATTGCATCTTCTTTAGGTGTTTCCTTTTGATTTGAACAAAAGGGATCCTTAAGATAGATATCTTACCAAATTTATTTCACTAAGAATAATTGAGGGAGGTTTTGAGGAGAAATGGGAAGGTTTTTTCCAAACCAAATAGATTTATAGGTGTGAGTTAAAGGGAAAGGGAGGTGTCCTTTTATAAGAGAGGTGAGGGTCACTTTAGGAGAAATATTGAAATATTTATTTATTATAAAAATATTTTCAGTTTCTAATATCTCAAAATTTTATTTATTTAGAGGATAAGATTTTTATGGATCTAAATCCTCGCAAAAAATTGGTTTTAGACAAGTTTAGGTCATAAAAGTAACCTTATCTTATAGATTTAACCCTGTGTAAAATAAGTTAACTATTACCATGTCCTCTTGTATTTTTATACTACATGGTTAATATATTTACTATAAAATGTGAAGAAAGACTAAATTTGATCATTTATGACATTTTTATCACTATAAAAGTTCTTTGGATGAACTTTATATTTTTAGTATTTTTATATCATTTAATAAAATAGTATTTGTTTTAAAAACACATTTATGTGAATTTTTACACTATTAATTAATTAATTTTTTTTAAAGTCATAACAACATGATTACTTCAAAAAAATTCATTAAATAATCCCTAATATGTATATTTCATCCATAAAATTCGTGTATGGAATCAAAATGTTCAAATTACATTTATTTTAATATTTATAAAGTCATTTATTTGAATCTTTCATTAATGAGGTAATCATTGCATCATAATTGTGTCATAAATACATATAATTATCTAATGTCTAAAAATTATAAATAAAATACCATGATGTAGGAAATATTTTAGATTTATAATGAATATTTATAGAAAAATAGATCAGTCATATTACCCTATATTAAAATCTATTTAGTAAAATATATATGTTTATGTTATAATTATCTTTACTTTAAATTAATTCTTATAAAATGTCATTTTCACATCCAAGTACGAGGTCCCAAAATTGACCCAAGGATGTCCATGGTCGGAAAATCTCTTCCAATAGGATCATCACACATTTTAGGGAAGTTTTATATTATTAAATTATTTTTTACCCTTATTTACTATATTTACCCTTTAACCATGGTAAATAAAAATAATTACTAAAGTTACTATTCATAATATCCAAAAAATAAAATGTATCAATTCACACAATTTGGAAATTATGATTCCAAATATGTAATATATTTTTTCAAATTCAAAACACATAAGTTGGTGTAATTAATTTAAAATTAATTCTCATTGTCAAAACCAAAAAATCGGGTTTTTAAGAAGTAATAACTGTCAAAAGATTTATAATTTTTTATGTGCAATTTCAATGGTAAATTACTTACAATGAACAAAATTGGATTAAATGATAAAAACTTAATCAAATTACCCTTTAAAACCAATTAAAAATATTATCTTACTATATAAATAAATTAGATAAAAAGGATGTTCTGAATTTAAATGCAGTATTTTTTAACTATTCATTAAAATTTGAGTTTTATCAAAAAAATACAAAAAATTCAAAAAAAGTAAATTTTTATTTCCCTCTACCAAGGAAGGAGTTAATTTTTTGAAATTTAACTTATAAAAGTGTCAAAATATAAATTTAAAATGGGTGTGCCATTAAAAAAAAGTAAAATTGCATTTTTTGAAAAATACTTCTATTATCGAAAAATTGATTTTGTTCTCATATTATTCTACAGAAAATATCACACCCCAACCACAGACACCTATTATTTTATTCCTTTTTTTCTCTTTGCCTCACGTCATTTGGATGAGGTTTAATTGTTCTTGGTTTGAAATTTTTTAATGTTTGATGTTTTTGGTGGGTCTTGGGCCGGTGTACGGTCACTGCACCGTTAGCGGCGACCGTGCATTTGGTCCTAGTGAATACGAGGTGGCACATCACTTCAAATAAATAAAAAATTAAATAAATGAATTATGTTAATTTAAATAGGAATCTAAATAAAATTTTATATCGATAAAACAAGGTTAATGTTTAAATTGTAATAATAAGAATATTATTGCGCAGATGATAATTTTATTATTATTTAATTTGGTAATAATACCATTATTATTAAATTTTTATAAATATAATTGTTAATGAAACGTAATAAAATTATCACGTTAATTATCATTAAGTTTGTTATTAATTTCTTTTGTTGTTATTAATATTATTATTATCATTTGGCTACTAATATTATTACTCTTACTATTATTGTAACATTGATATTATTATTATTATTTTATAAAATAAAATGGATAAGAAAAATAATTATCATTTATTTTATTAACATTTATTGGTTTTATTATTATTACTATTATATTTTATTATTGTTTTTTTCTAAAACCCTAAGTCTACCCCCCCCCCCCCCTTTCTCGTCACCCCACCCTTCCCAAATCGTGAGGCACCCCCCCCCCCCTTCTTCGATGTTCCGTTCCATGAGCCCTTGCTCGAGCCACTGCCGCTCAACCTCTGTCTAGTGCGACTCTCCCTCCTATCCGGCACAGCGTAGCCCTCCTAGTCCGGCGCAGCCCTCCTGGTCTGACGCGGCTTTCCCCTCCTGGTCTGTCTCTCCCTCCTATCCGGAGCGGCGCAGCCCTCCTAGTCCGGCACAACGCTCCTGGTCCAACACAGCTTTCCCCTCCCGGTCTGACACAGCCCCCTTGTCTGGTGCAGCTCCCCCCATCTGGTCCGTCGTTACCTGATCCCTCTCCCTGTCGCACCTCCAGCCTCACCAGCTCTTTACCCTAACTAAGCCCTCCACAGAACCGGCCTCATATACCAGTAGGTCCACATTGCCCTTGCCTCACACTGTCAATGTCTGACGCCCTAGCCCCATCCAGCGACCCCTACTTGTGCGGTCCCACCTTTCACGACCTCCCTTGTAGGTGTTCTCCTCCTCCAACACATTTTTTTTGGTGTTATTCTCAAATTAATCAACACTCTAATACCATGTGTCGTTTGTTTTGCGCATTTTTCTTGGTATTTAGGGTGTGCGACGGGTTTGCAAAATTTTTTTCTCCCTCTTGTTGATGCATAGTTGTGTTCGCACGCCTCCGAGGTAGATTTATCTATCCCTTCCCATTCCAATTCAATCCATATAATGTTTGTAAAATCTAATTATTGTTTTGGAATGATTCTCACCACTATTATGGCCTTGGTTAACTTATGGTTCTGTTTTTGTGATAGAAAACTTTTCCAAAAATAGCTTCTGAAGTATTTTTCTTATTTATGCTTATGCGGTTTATGCTAATTATGTGTGGTTAAATGTTAATTGGTCTTTAATGGTGAAGTGGGATGATTTTTGTGTTGTTCTCCCTTATAATTATTATGTTAAAATGGTTGGGTTATAATTCAGGCTATTTTATGAAGAAATAGTTATTTTTATGGTGTGATTTGAAAGTTGTTTGAGAAAGATTTATTGGTTTCTAAAATGGATCGGGGTGTGTTTTGGATATAAATATTTTTCTAGCATTTCATTGTGTGTTATGACATGTGCATTTGGTTTATGTGAGTCCTTGGTACTTTTCGTCATGTGTTGGTCCTTGACGCCTTATTTTTGGGTATCTTTTGTTGTTATAGTGAATTTATGGTCAACAACCAAGGACGGTCACGCATACACCTAAGGTATATATATATATATATAATATATATATGTCATCCAAGTACGTATTCCCACATGGAATGGGGAATATGTGCATTGGATTATGGATATATCTATATATATAGGTATGTGCATGAGAGTGCGGGCCGATTTCGAGTGGTCGCCGCCCTTTTTGCCAAGTTCCAATGTGTTCGACATGACCTGGTTCTTCCTTGAGGTAGGCGAATCTGCATTTTCCCTTTTTAAAATATGTCTATTTAATGCTTGGATGTTTTTAATAAATTCTTTTACTATATTAGTATCTTTGAAAAATAATTGGCCAACCATCTATAGTGTTTTCATGTTTTCTTTTGGGATTGTTAAAAAGTAGTTAGTTACATAATCCTCTAGTTTATGTAATTAGTCCGATTTGTTAATATAATTTTTTTAACAAACTGTTTGATTTTTTATGGAATGACTAGTAAACTGTTTGTGTTGCTTAAGTGTTTTGGAAAAACATGGTTTTAATGGGTTCTTTAAGGTTTAACCATTTGGTTCGAAACATTTTTTGGTGTTTAGCGTTGTTTCAAAAATAGTTCATAAATGTTTATTGTTTTGGCATGTTTTGGTAAATGTGTGTTTTCGTGAAAAAATATTGGCATGTTTTGGTCTGTCTGACCATGTTTGTAATAAATTATGTTTATTACTATTTTGGAAACATTCTTAAATTTTTTGGTAAATGGTTGATGAGGTAAACCTAAAGTCCCATTTGACATTTTATATTGGATGTTTACAAAAGTTTTGATGTGTGTGAATTGTATGAGGCCTATTTGGCATATTTGAAACTATGTGTTTGGAAAACCCCTCTTTGGTTAGGCCCTTTTCCTCGTCTATCAATCATGTGAAAGGAGGGTCCTTGGCATGGGCCTACTTTTCAGAATTTTTATGTTAAGGCATGGGAATAACCTTGAGGTGGTCGGGGTGGTGCCGGTTTGTGTCGTGTGCTGGATTATATTTATATGGCTTGTTATTTGAATGTGTGGCACACCTTTTTGTGAACATAGCACAGAAACTTAGCATAGCATGGAGGTTTACTGAGAACGATTGCTGCATTATTTTAGACTACGCACTGGCTACTGGCCCTTAGTATGGATTATACTCTGCTAGGGGATTAGGCCCCTCAGTTTGGCCAGGTAGGGTGATACTGAGCGTTTGGGCATTATGACATCATTGAGAGTAGGAATACCTTCAGGATGAGTCACATGTATAGTACGTTATGATCTTCCTCCGAGTTCCTAGGTTTTCCATGATCCATTGATACAAGCACTATTAGTACTATTTCCCTTGTTGTGTGTGGAATTATACCCTTGAACTTGGTTTTAGTGTTTTCCTAGAAAAGTGTTGTGTGTATGGTTGGTTTTAAAATGAACTTCAAATTAGATCTTTTGGAAAATTTTATGTGAGCCCCTCTTTTGTTTCCTTTTCCTTATTTTTTTATTATAAGGGCAATGGAATTGTGATTGTTAGTTTTCGAAATGCAGCATAAATATGAAAACCTTATTTTTATAATTGTAGTTCAAACAAGTATTTTTGGGTTGTTTTGGAACTGGAAAATGCCTGGATTCTGTGCTTCATTTTTGGAATTACTACTGAGAATTTTAATGCTCATGCCTATCTTACCTTTTTAGATGTAGGTTCAGCTGTTTGGTTCAGGTTCTTGTTTCGTCTGCCCGTGCGAGGCAGACCGTTAGTTGTTGGAGGTCACCAAGGGGTCACATGGAGGTATGTGCAGTCTTGTTTTCTTGTTGCTGTTAGTTTTATTTCTCTTAGTTTAGTCTTTATTAATTTATTTGTCTTCCTTTTATAGGAAAATTCATTCCCACCTATTTATTTTTTATGCCCGGCACTAGTTGCCAGCCTGTGGGGATCAGGATCGCCCCTCAGGCCATGCCGCGGGCCAGCTCAGGTGACCGGTTCAGGGTCAACCCCTGTTGGTTCATGACAAAAATTGTGTAAGATTAATGGTAATGATATATAAAATTAAATAATGTGGCTAATACTATTCATAATGGCTAGTTTATATCCCATTAAATATTAATATTTTAATAATATATTATTGTTTAATGAAACTTGATATCGCATACAATGCAAGCTATCGAGGAAGGTCACTCTTGCATGTAACGTAATCCAAGTAAGTGTTACGTTTAGTGAAAACATATTTTGGTGTTTCGTATAACATAATCAAAACATAGTTCATTTATACATTGAAAAAAATATATACTCATTGTTTCATGAAATGAATTCTATCAAAATAACTTCAAATTTTGTGCAACACAAGCCAAGAATAGTTTTGCATATACTACAAGCTAATACGATGATGTGTATAGCACAAGATAATCTTGGTGTACTGTACAATGCAGGATTTAAAATAAATTAAAACAATCTATCTCATAAAATCTCACATTGTTACATTCTACCCCCCTTAAAATAAATTTCTCCCTTGAAATTCGGCGGGGTTATAAATTGTTTTCTACTTGAAAGTTTCTTTCATCGAAACTCACATCATAAAAAGGGATACTAAAACATCATTTTAAAAAGTAAAGTTAGAAACATAACAGTTACCCAAAGTAACTCATCACTGGGTTTCCACATAGGATAACATAGGTGGTAAGTGAAAAATAGATATGGAAGAGAAATCTAACCATCAAGTTCTGGTGGATAGTGATAGAGAATAAGGTTTATAGAAAGTTAACTACAAGAAATCCAGAAATATGTTATGATTTAAGGGACCATATGATTCATCATATAAGAAGATACTAGGATAACATTTTTGGTTTCAAGATCTTTTTACTAAATTCGATGAATTTTTACATGAGGAGAAATAATTACTTGATTTCAGTACAATCTCATCGTTGGTTGTGCCTTGAACAATTTCCACATCATCTCTTATTCGAAGAAATGAAGTTAAATTTTTAATTCCTAAAGTTTTAGTCGATCATGTAGTCCATAAATAGAATGATAGGTCATTACATCTGCCTTTATCACAAAAAATTTTAGCATAGTTAATAAAATATGCATAAGTCTGCCTATAGTGAGATAATACATTAATCTAGAAACTTCAACCGAAATATAACTTATACTATCCATAAATGGATAACAGTACAATTATTCCAAAAACATAAAATATAAAACTTTAGAAAAAGGTTAACTAAATTGACATAACATTTATCTCCCATATATCATATGGAAGTTCTTGGTTTTCACATTCCAAACATGTGAATACCTTAATCATGTATTCTATTGAGTCATAGTAGAATCCTGAATTATCATATATCCTTATTGAAAACATGCATGTTTCATTATTCCAAAACTTATTGGATATATTCCTTAAGTCCCAAATAGTTGTATACTTCATCCATGATAGCATAACCCTCTTGTCAATAACTCTATAATTAGATTTCAAGAAACTATAATCATCCAACTTACTTATTCAAACCCAACATATCTTTATCCAAACATCATTATCTTAACATAAGGGAAATATTAAGGTTTATATTTCCCTTAATCATGTGTTCTCCAAGTATATCACCTTACCCTTAAATGACATTTTGGCTCCTTAGAACTATTCAACATATTCTTTCCAATCCTTAATAAAAAAATTATACTGAAAACACTTATATATTTCATGATTCAAATAAAATAATTTTTGAATTTCAAAACATATACACCTCAATCATCCAACTTTATTCTTAAACCATTACTCAGGATCAATCATCCTTGTATTTCCTAAAATATGAATCATGTATTAAGGTTTCTCAACCTCAAGGTTCTTAGGTTTAATGTAAACAATATTGGAAGAACATCACATACCTTTCACATGTCATTTATAATCTCTTTATCCTCAGTAGTATGACAAATACTCATACCATTTCCATGATTCTATACATGATGTTTCCACATAGTAAATTGATCTTCATGATTCCAATACATTTCAAATCTGAAACATTCAATGGTTAACTATGTTCTATGTAGTTCTGGTTATTGACTAAGACCAGAAATCAAAGTGTGAGATATACATATCAGTGATTAGAAACACATAAGTATGGAAAATTACTTATAATATTTTAATATGTGATATCTTCAGTTTAACCAAAGGTTAGTCATGATTATCACAAAAACCCTATAATTGTGACTTATACTTGACTTATCCTTAGGATATCCCTAGAAAAATCCTTAGAAATATCTCTAAGTATCTCACTAAATTTTTCACATCCTAGTTTCCAATGGTTTATTAAACCTTAGCAATGATACCAACTGTAATGACCCAAGATTGAAGTACATGGAAATTACATTAATTTTGTGTAATAGTTAATACAAGACACAAAAAGATGCCCAAATATTGTATTAGTTTAGTGTCTTTGGAAACTTGGAGCATAATCGTCTAACTTGGTGAAAGATATTCAACATCTCCCATAAAGATCTTCCACTTTAATTTTCCTACCTAAAACCTTTCTTTATATTCTGGGGAAAAGAAAACATAAAAAGGGTGATATCAAATTCTCAGTAAGGGTAAACATGAAGAACATAAAAAAACATAAACATAAGAATGTGAAAACATGAACAAAAATTTTGAATACTAAAATTGTGAGTCATGAAATAAATCTTGGTAGTTCATAAGGCCTAGATCATAAAGGAACATTAACCATGATAAAATAGAATTGGAATAAAACATGTAATTGTGGAAAAATAATAAGCACATAATATGATTTCCATATTATAAAATTCATTACTTCCAAGACCATCATAGTGGACAAAGTCCATTACTGAACTAGTTTTACTTGTCGTTCCAGCCGTGTATTACTGAATCAGATTTACTTATCGTTCCAGAAATGTCTATATTATGAGATATAAATATTTATCCAATGCATTGGAAGGAGACATATGTCCCACCCATCTCATAGTTAAATCATTCTTACATGTGCCACAAAAAAACATAAATCATTCATCATAGCATAACCCATGAATTAAAATGGGATTCTTAAACATCATTTCATTATAACATAATCCATATAAGATAAATGGACTACATAAAAATAATTACATCCTAAACTCAATAAAATAAAATTAATAATAGGATATAAACATGACCTTATGTCATCTTAGATGTAAAATTACTTTTATAAAACACTTAAACTTAATTCCTGAGGAAAATATCCTTTCTTCTTCAAAAACGTTTTATTTTCTCAAAATGTCATGAAATTTTAAAAGAAAATAATTTAATTGAAATAAAACTCAAAATATTGTAAAGGAAGATTCATGGAAATAATGTTTTATGAAATCATAAAAATCTATTCATTCCATAAAAGTAAAAAACATTATCCTCATACTTTTTCTGGAAAATTCGAAAAGTACCTCATGTGGTAAACAAAAGAGAGATTCCTTCCATACCATGTAGTAAAAGTAAAAATGGGTAAAATGAATTTAAACATACATAGATGAATAGTAACATTTTATGAAATCATTTTTAGAAAACGTGGACATGGATGATAAATATACTTCAGTAAAAACTTACGAATAAACAATCTCAGATAAAAATGAGATCGCAAAATTATCCCTTACCTTACGTCGGATACTCTCTGTACGAGTCCAAAACTCAAGTATAATGTTTTTAAACATATTATTAACTTATATAATAATCATAATAATATTTATTATATCTTATATGATTCTTTCATGACTTTATATTACCCATTTATTAACAATTCCAAGTTAATGCAACATTTTGGGTAATATCGCTTTGTTTATCTTACATGTTTTGACTTGTTATTCTTGATCATATTACTTAGATCATAATTTACTTACTTATAGAATGCATAATATTATTTATATATCATATATATTCATAATATAAATTATATGTATAATAGGTAGATAAATTTAATTTAATAACCAGTTCATTGAAATAGTAGGTCATATGTACACATGAAAGTGGTTTCCGTTTTCTTGTCGTATTGAATGGAAGTGAATGACATATATATACATATACATATATATATAATTACATTAGAATTATAATTTCATGTTTTTAATAATTATGAATAATATATATATATATATATATATATATATATTATAATCATTCTTGGATGGTTAAAGTGGATAATGAATCTCATCACGTCGTGGAGATGGTAGGTCGTACGTACGCACGAGCAACAGTATCATTCTCTTGATGGTTAATTATTATGTAATTGGATGGTATATTAATTATATATAATAATTATAATTTTATATTATTTATTTAAATTCATTATACTCATCATTATACTCATCCTAATAAAGAATTTTTGAATAACAAATTACACCACAGTGTGGACACGGGAAGCCGTACGTACGCATGCTTGGTGATATTATCATTCGTAGGATGGATAAAATGATGAATATAATTTTCCCATTATTATATTAAAATATAATTATATGTATTATATTGGATTTATTACATTGGTATGGAAACAATATAGAAAGAAGAAGTAGAAGAAGAAAAGAACATTGAAATAAGGGATAAAATGATTACCTCTTCTTCGGGTGTTTCCTTTTGATTTGAAAAAAATGGCTCATTAGTATGGCTCTCTGCCCAATTTTATTTCTCTAAAATAAATTTAGGGAGGTTGGGAGGAGAAATGGGAAGTTTTTGGCCTAACAAAAGTGCTTTAGAGGTGTGAGTTAAAGAGAAAGGGAGGTTCCCTTTTATAAGAGAGGTGAGAGGCACTTTAGGAAAAATATTGAAATATTAATTTATTATAAAAATATTTTTGGATTATAATATCTAAAAAATCATTTATTTCAAGGATAATATGAGGATGGATCGAAATCCTATCAAAAAATAGGTTTTTGAAATGTTTAGGTCCTAAAAGTAACCTTATCTTATATATTTAACCCTTTGTAAAATAAGTTAACTCTTACCATGTCCTCTTATATTTTTATACTACAAGGTTAATATATTTACAATAAAATTACTAGAGAACCTAAATTAGATCATTTATGACATTTAAATCACTATAAAATTTATTTTTCCAAACTTTAGATTTTTATGATTTTTATATCATTTAATAAAATTGTATTTTTTTTAAAACTCATTTATTTCAATTCTGACACTATTTAGTAAATAGTTTTTTTTAAAGTCATAAAAACATGATTACTTAAAACCAAAGGCATTAATTCATCCCTAATATGTCAATTTCATAAATAAAATTCTTGTATGGCATAAAAAAGTTCAAATTTCATTTATTTTAATATTTATAAGGTCATTTATTTGAATCTTTCATTAATGAGGTAATCACTGCATCATAATTGTGTCATTAATAAATATATTTATTTAATGTCTAAGAATTATAAATAAAATATCATGTTTAGGAAATATTTTATATTTCTAATGACTATTTATAGACATATAGATCAGTCATATTATCATATATTAAAATCTATTTAGTAAAAGATTTATGTTTATGTTATAATTATCTTCACTTTAAATTAATTATTATAAAATGTCATTTTCACATCCAGATTAATACATGGGGTTAAAAAATATACCCAAGGATGACCATGGTCTTAAATATATCATAAAATAGTGTTTGGACACGTTTTAGGATAGTTTTATATTATTAACGTATAATTGTTTACCCTTATTTACCAGATTTACCCATTAACAATGGTAAATAAAAATAATTATTAAAGTTACTATTCATAAAGTCCAAAAATTAAAAGGTAACTATTCACACAATTTCGAACTTCTGATTCCAAATATGGAATAAATTTTCCAAATTCAAAACACATAAGTTTCAGTAATTAATTTAAAATTAATTCTCTTTGTCAAAACCAAAAAGTAGGCTTTTAAGAAGTAATAACTATCAAAAGATTGACATGTTTTTTTGTGAAATTTCTATGTTAAGATACTTCAAATGAAAAAATTTGGATTAAAATATACAAAATTAATCCAATTAAACATTAAAACCAATTAAAAATATAATATAACTGTATAAATAAATTAGATGAAAAGGCAGTTTTGAATTAAAATGTAGTATTTTTCACTATTCATTAAAATTTGAATTTTATCAGAAAAATACCAAAAATTAAAAAAAAAGTTAATTTTTATGTGAAGCTTCCAAATAATAAGTTAATTTTTTCTAATTTAACTTATAAAAGTGTCAAAATCTAGATTTAAAATGGATGTTCCATCAAAAGGCGGTAAAACTGCATTTTTTGAAAAATACTTCTTTTATCAAAAAATTTATTTTCTTATCATATCATGCTCTAGAAAATGTGTAAGATGAATTAAAATTTTATATAAAATTCAAAATTTTGTTTAATAATATTCATTACGGCTAGTTTATATCCCATTAAATAATAATATTTTAATAATATATCATTATTTAGTGAAACTCGGTATTGTGTACAATGCAAGCTATCAAGGAAGATCTCTCTTATGTGTAATGCAAGACAAGTCAGTGTTGCGTGTAGTAAAAACATTCTTTGGTGTTGTGTATAACCTAATCCAAACTTAGTTCATTTATACATTGGAAAAAATCTATAATCAGTGTTGTGTGAAATGAATTCTATCAAAAAAACTTGAAATGATGTGTGACACAAGCCAAGAATAGTGTTGTGTATGCTATAAGCTAATACGGTGTTGCGTATAGCCCAAGATAATCTTGGTTTAGTATACAAAACAAGACATCAAAGAAATTAAAACAATCTATCTCAAAAAGTCTTGGGGTGTTATAAAGCTGTTTAAATAGATCATATATTTGAGGCAATGGATATTGGTTCCCAACCGCAAGCTGGTTCAACCATCAGTAATACAGGCATAATTGAAGGGTCCCTTCCACCTTCTTGAATAAAATCATGGTTAAACCCCATGAATAAGTATCGGGTCTAATAAATCATTTAGATTCTAGATCTTCCAACTATCTCTTTAGCTTATGGGGCTTAGTAGGTTCGATCTTGTACATAGGGATGTAAACTAGAGATACTCCAGGAAAAATCACAATCATAAACTCTACCTCTCTATCCAGAGGTAAGACAAAAAATCATTATGAAAGATTTCACTAAAATGATCTACTACTATAGAAAAATAAATCTAAGGAAAACCTTACTCCTTAAAAATATTAGCAATCTGGGGGGTCACTCCACTTATCTCATTAAGCACTAGTCCATCCCTACATGCCTAGACATCCCAATCACCCATGTGGAGATAAATTTTTCCCTCTTGTGATTTGAAAAACACCCTATGGAAATTGTAGTCCATGAAGGTGTGAAATGGATCCAACAAATACATCCCTAGAATGATATCAAATCCCATCATCTCAAGGACAAATAGGTCCCATAAGAAGGGATACCTTCCTAACTTAAGGGGATATTACCTACATTGGATTATTCCCTCTGACCATACTCCCAATGGTGTATGCAGGGCCATTACCCCAAAGTAATACTGAATTTCTAGGTTGAGGGTTTTCATGGTATATAAAGAGATAAAGGAGTATGAAGCACTTGTATCTAATAAAACGGATATGATAGTGGGGGATACTAGAATAGTACCTTGCATTGTATATGGTCATGTGCTTATATCCTTGGGTATCAACTACAAATAATGAATCTGGTCTGATACATGGCCTTGTTCTATAGTTAGACAACCCAGAGTATGACAGCTCTGTTGGAGCTAATGATCATAATTCTATCTACCATGGGTACAACTAGCTCTATGTCTAGTCCTTCTAGTGCTACTCTTACTCCCTTCCTAACACGGCCTATAATATCTTACCCCTAAGGGTAGAGATGGTATGGAATATCTTCCATCATAAGTGGATGGAAAGGTTTGATGTAATCTCTAGAGATTCCTCATATAGCTATAATCATAAAAATCCATCAAGTCTCTATCTCATCGAGGCTTCAGATTCCCCTATCGTCCATACAGATGATGTATAATGGGTCTACTACTGTAGATACTCTAACCTCTACATCTCTAGCATGAAACCTCAAGGGAACGCTTCCTACTACCTGAAGAACTATTTCCATACCTTGGAGCTAAACCTCAATTTCTGGTACTATCACCTTCCCTCAGGTTATGCTTAGTGATAAGAGCCTAATTGAAAATCTCAAAAAATATAGGTTGGCAGAAGAAATTAAGCTATGTACAAATGCAATATTAGGGCCCATCCTATAAATGTATATCATTTGAAAACTCATCACCATATATAATCAGTGAAAAGTGCTACAATATTTTAAAATGTGCTAAATAATCCTTGACTGACATAGAACCTGGCTCTAGATGCATGAACTCTATGGGTGGGTCAGCTCTGGACATCTAAGGAAAGATGTGATCATAGAGGTTAGACTGAAAATTAGCCCAAACCATTCCCTAATGACAACTTTACTAGTTAATCACATCCCACCAACTCTTAACTAAATCACACAGCATATAGGTGCTTATCTTTACCCTCTTCTCTAGAGGCATCTCAGGTCCCACTATCTCTCGAATGTAGTCTTCACCATCCTCACGGTGCATGGAATGACGTCATTATGGTGGAATATATCTTAAAATTCTATGTACATCCCTCAGGTCAAGATTGAGAGTAGATAGAATCACTAGCGAAAGTATATCATAAGAACAAAGGAGCACTGCCCATTATACTACCCTAGCTACCCTCTTGGGAGGTTAGGGTATTGTTCAGTAATCATGTTTAATTTTAATTGTTTTTAGTAGATGAAAGTTCTATATCACTTTACCTCTTCATTTACTAGAAACTATATCATTTATAAGTCATGTTTTACATTTTATGTTTTCATTTTCTTATATACATGTATAAAGGTTTAATTGAAATGGATATTCATTACAAATGAATAAGTGTATATAAACCTTATCACTGAAATTGACACCCATTTGATTTTTATTTAATCACATCTACATTCAGTCCTAGAATGTAACAGGTAATATATTATGGCTTGACTCAGTAAACTACTCATCCCAATATATGAGTGTTCATACCCCTCATGGACTGAAACTAGAAGTCACTCAATCATAGACAATCAGTTGCACATGTAAACGAAGGTACATTGATAACATGAGTAACATATGTTAGAAACATAGGCATATATATATATATAACAACCATGGATTACTCAACAGTCATAGGAAACATCATAAATGAAAGCAGTGAAATGTACCTATATGGCATGGCATATGCATGGAATGTGAATTTGAGGTGTCTATATTGATGCATGTGATAATGGTCCTTTACCTCATCTCATTGTTCTAAGGATAAAATGAAATTCTCAATCATAATAATAATAATAACCATCACATCACGTGTGTGTCATGTAACAGTGAAAGGATATCAACTATAATGACCAAAAAAGTATAAGAGAAATTATTATTTCTGGTAACTCTGAATTTTCACCAAACATGGGATAGTTATTCCCAAGAACGGATTATAACCAAGTTCCAAAGCATTCCTAATCTTCTATATATTTTCTCAAAATATCAAATATTAAAAGGAACCACTCTGATACCACTTTGTGATGTCTCGACCCAGGTTCCACTCAAAGGTGCTCCAATGCTAGTGGCCCACATAGCCTCAAGCATGCCTCCCTATACACCAGAGGATACCAACTAGAAGTGAGGGCCTAGGGTGTATATTTTGGGAGACTATGACCTCATAACCATATTATATCATAGTGTATAATTAATCACATATGAAATAGTGTAATCATATATATATAGATGTCACAGTTGAAACAGACACTATAAACACTAGACTTGTGTCCCACCATCGTGGAAGGAGTATAGAAATGAATAAAAACTAGAGCAATTGATAATAATAATAAAATCTAGAAAAAAAATCATATAAAAATACGGTGATACTGTATTTCAAGTATCTAGAAAAAAGGAAAATTGGTATACATGCCAGCAAGAAATACATGCTCTAAAAAAGTATCCAAAAGAAGACAAAAACTATCTAGCATCCCAAGAGTTGGCTCAAACATCTACTAATAAGATCCATCCTAGATAAATAAATCAATATCAAGTTCCCAAATTAGGATGAATTCCCTTTTCAACACTAGCATACATTTAATCTTCTTGGGTACCAATCACATCCCAGATAGGGGGTGAGATAAATCTCAATAGGCCACTACCAATGGCATCTATAACATCTAGTCTGTAAATATAAAATGATAAAGTTTCCGGTTATATATAAATGTCCAGTCATATATAAATGTAAATACCTTGATACCATCTTTAGCCTTAGTTGGTGTTTGAACCTGTAACCATTTCATTAATCAATTCATTTGAGTTTATTTTATATAGAATAGTCACATGAGGTAAGCCAACACTAACATTTTATCATGATAATAATAATAAAACAGGATCCAAGGTATAACCAGGGAATCCTATAATGATGATAATAATGAAGAGGATCAAAGTTAATAATAAAGGAATCCTTGACCTAAGAGGTTTATCCAACTTACTAATAACATACATCCTTGCTAAAAGGGGTCTAAGTGTAATCCAAGGGGCCTCATCCAAGGCATTCCACTATAATAGATTATAATTGTGTCCAAGTATCTCTTCTACGGTAACCATGGGATAAGAATGAATGGGCCTAATGGACTGTATTCATGGAATCACATCTCTGAGGAAATCAAGATGAATCCATGGAGTGTATCTAAGGAATCATAGACTCTATATGAGGAGAAGGTATTTTACAACATCTTGTCAGGCATCCACTAATAGAAAAGGTAAATGTTCCAAGGTGGGTATGTAACAACCCGAACTGTTATAAATAAAATTCACTTATGATTTAATGTTTTATTATGTAATATGGTTATAGAAAAGACATGAACTTATATTGTTATATCCAATTAGATACAATATACTGTTAAGAATCTTTACCATTGATAATATAGCTGTTAAATAGTGATCACATGATTATTATAAATATAGGGATTTAATGAATCCAATTGACATGGACAAAGGAAGTGATGGCCTCATCTAGTAGGATTGTACCCTATGAATCCCATTTATCATAGCTTCTATGGGAGTAAAATTCATTAGGATTTCCCCTTAACCAATATCATTTTTAGATCCAATAATTTAAACATGAGTGAAACCATTTATGGGAGTTGTTCAGGCTCATTGAGATCATGGTCCAAACCATGCTCGTTGAACAACCCAATGCAAGTCTCACCATCGAGCACCTTACTCTTAGGGAATACCCTAGTGTAATAAATGGATATGTATCAAGACCTTAATAATATGAATATGTATATTTTATATAACAATGTATTTATTTTCATCTTTTATTTTTACTTTATAACTGATTTTGTTTTTGATTTAATTATACACAAATTGTACTTTTGGGTAATATTCAAATTATACTAAGGGATTTATTTTGATGAATTAATGGTTTTTTGAAATAAATATATTTCAATAAATTGTTATTATTAAATAATGTTTATTAATTATAAAAGATCATATAATTTTTGTGAAGTGAAATGTACTTTTTATATGGGTTCAAAAACTATTATTATCAAAAAAACCCATCATTTTTTCAATAAATGACAATTGTTATTTTAAAACTTAAAATACATATATTTAGAAAATTATTTATATAAAATAAATATTATTTTTTAATAAAAGTGATGAAGTTATACAATGGTTAATTTTTCATAATTTTCTGAGATGGTCGAATTTTCCTGTAAAAATTAAATACTGTATAAATATACAGGGTGTTTTATGACATCATAATAACCCAAAATGATGAAATAAATACTATAATGGGTATCCTAGGAAAAATATATTTTTTAACCTTAAGAAAATAATATTTTATTTTTACATGATTAATTCTATAAAGCCTCTATGAATCCTCTATAACATTTAATATATTTTAGAGTTTTAAATTCATTTATTTAGAAGTGTCACCCACCTCCAAATAATTAAGAGAATTATTTCAATATTTAAGGATCTTTTACAAAAAAAATAATTAAATCCTTTAAACTTTGGAAAAAAACATGAGAATAAACCATGGGAAGTTTTGTGGTTTTGAATATTTTTTTATATAATGTACAAACCATATGTTTGTGAAATATTAAAGAATTCACCTCTCATTTCCAATATAAACCCACCAAATATCCCACATCCCTTCACTAGAAACCATGTTATCACATCCTTACTATCCCCTACCCACTCAAAAATCCTCCCAAGGGTCCCCAAGCTCTCAATAATCCCCCTTTAAAGCTTTTAGAGCCCCACATTCAAGTAAAGGTTCTTTCCTTTCTCATCTTTATCCAAGGTTCTTTATCATGTTATTCCCTTTTATTTTCAATTACTCATGATGGGGTACATTTTCATGCCTCCCCCATACAGACCTTATTATTTATAAATGATGATATACCCCTTTATCTCTCATTTAGGCCTCCCATGCACACCTATTACTATGCCAAAATTTTATAAACATCCTTTCCTTTCTCTTTTTCTTCATGCTTATTTATTTTCATATTCTTTTGTTTTTCAATTCTAAATGTTTTAAAATTTCCTTAAATATGTCCACTTTATTTCCAAATTATGAGAGACCCATTTGTCTCTCATCAACCCATTTTATAAATTTTTAAGTGATAGCATTATGTTGTCGAATTTTCACCATGATTTCCCATGCCAAACCAATTGTTTAGTGAATACCATACCCATTTTCTATCAATGCTGTTTACTTTTGTACACATATAATTTTTTATTGGGGACTTACATGTATTTATTACACACTCCTTGATTAGGAGGAGTTTCCAAACCCCCCTAAGAGTGAACAAGCCGCAATTGAGTGATTCATGCATCAAAGGACTCTTAATTTTAATGGTTCATTTGATCCCTTAATCACTGAAAAATGGACCAACTCCATTGAAGATATCTTCTCCATAATTCAATGTTATGAACAAGAGAAGGTTATATTATTTTATTATCATATGGAAGGTTAAGCTGATCAGTGGTAGAAATTGATCAAAAATATGAAGCCTGAAGAAGAGATCTAAGTAATTGTGTGGAAGGATTTTCAAAAAGAAAAATTTTATAAATATTTCTCTCACACTATCAATCTTAAAATGGAAAGGGATTTCCTTGACCTCAATAAAAAAGATGAAGAATTTATCAGGGTGTATGAGGAAAACAACACAAGGCTTGCATGATAAGCCTCTGGATTTTTTGTTACCCCTAATCCCAAGGTTGACCTCTTATTTGGTGGGATAAAACCTATCCTACGGAAATCCCTAGTGATTTGTGACTTTGATACCTATGAGGAAAATGTTCGAGGTGCCCTAAAAGTCAAAATAGAGATCATCAATTCTTAGGGGTATCATGGGGATAAGAAATGGAAAGTGGAGATTAATTATGGAGGTACGATAGAGAGATCTAATTATGCCAATAAATTTTATTATCACTATTTCCAAAGGTGTGGAAAGAAGCACACTAGAAATTTATTGAAGGGGACAAGGAAATGTTTTAGGTTCAAGAAGGAAGTGAACCTAGCTAGTGATTGCTGGTAGGAGAAACCTGCTACTGTGACGGATGAAAGGAATCCTCTAGTCAATCCTCAACGTATTTTTCATTTCTAAAACTGCAAGGAACTAGGGAACATTGCAAACCAATTAACTAAGACAAGGGTTTCCAGAGACAACCCATAACCTCCAAGGCAGTAAGGGTAGGCTTTTTCTATCACTACCGTTGAATTGAATCCTAACAATGAAGTGGTTGTAGGTACTCTAGTTATTCCTTCAATAATAGAAAACTCTATTTTTAATTCTAGTTGTATGAATTCCTTCATATCAAGAAAGTTCATTAAACCTATCCAAAAAGCACCAAAAATATTTTAAGTAGAGCTGCCGGTGAAAACCAAAAATGGGGAAATTATTGCATCCCAAGTATATAACTCCTCCCCTGTCAAATTTTAAAAGATAAAATTTCCAAAAAAAACCTTTTCATACACCCTTTGGTTAAATTTTATAGAATTATAATCATGGATTGGCCTTCCCTATAGAGATCCAATATAAATTTCCATGAGAAGAAAATCACTATTCATACTGTGAATCGACCCCCGATTATGTCCAAGTGCAAGGAAGCAGATGAATCTTATTTAGAACCATCATCTCAAGTATGGATATTATTTCCCTATGAGAATGTGTGTCTAGATAAAATTATTAAGTATAAGAAAATAATCATCCTTGATGACTTCCCCATTGTGAGGGAATACGCTGATTTGTTTCCTGATAAATTTTCTGGTCTTCCTCTTAGCTCAGATTTTGAATTTTCAATCGAGAAAATACTTGGGGTGTTACCATTATCTAGGATTCTATATAGAATGTATATTGTGGATCTTGAGGATCTGAAGAACCAATATAGGAGAATTTTTATTAAGGTTTCATACACCCAAGTGCTTCACCATGGGGTGTACCAGCCCTCTTCATCAAGAAGAAGGATGGGTCAATGTGCCTTTGTATCGATTACTGTGAACTCAACAAGATCATGATAAAGAAAAAGTATCATATTCCTCAGATTTATTACTTTTTCGGTCATCTATGTGGACTAAAATACTTCTCCAAGTGGATCTATGATTGGGATATTAACAAGTTAGGGTGAATAAGGAGGATATCCCAAAGACTATTTTTCGTATAAGATACGGGCACTATGAGTTCACAGTGATGCCTTTCAGACTCACTAATGCTCCAGAAATATTCATGGAATTGATGAATATAATATTTTGGGGTTACCTCGACAAATTTTTGGTAGTCTTTATAGATAATATTATAATATACTTCAAAATCAAGGAGGAGAATGAGGATCATTTGAACACTGTGTTAAAGACCTTACAAAAGGAGAAGCATTATGAAAATTACAATAAATGTGAGTTCTGGTTGAATGAATTCTCATTCATGGGAAATATCATCACAATCAATGGTATATCTATAGACCCTTCAAAAAATCAATTGAAGGATGTACAATGCCAATATATATGACATATATCTATAGTTTCCTTAGGTTAGTTGGGTATTATCACTTATTTTTTAGAAATTTGTCACAATTATCAAACCATTTTACTAAGCTTACTTAGAAGGGTGTAAAGTTTTCTTAGAATAATGAATGTGAAGAGATATTCAAGGATTTGAAAATGAGGCTTAGCACTGCCCTTGTTCTTAAACTACCCTCAATTGGAGAGCATTTCATGGTATTCAGTGATTCATGGAAAAGGGTCATGGGCTGTGTGTTGATGAAAAATGGAAAAGTCATTACCTATGCTTCAACGTAGTTGAATGTTCAAGAATAGAACTATCTAAAACATTATCTGGAGTTGGATGTAGTTATTTTCACTTTAAAATTTTGGTAGAATTATCTATTTGGGGAGAAGTTTGAAATATATATGGATCACAAAAGCCTCATGTATATATTTACCCAGAAAGAGATGAATATGCAACAACAAAGATGGTTAGAGATCTTCAAAGACTATGACTCTTCAATACACTACCATCCTAAGAAATCAAATAAAGTGGGAGACTCTCTAATAAGAAAGGATCCAGTAATTATTTCATTGATGAGAATTGAGAGGGATCTGATCTTCTTAGATTTGGAAAGGATGTACATGGGAATCATAAAGGAAGGAACATCATCAATCCTTTCACAAATGACTGATCAACCATCTCTTTTGGAGAGGTTAAAGGAGGATCAAAGAGTTGATGTTGGAATTCATATTAAAGTGGAAGCTATAAAGAAAACCAAATCCCATAAGATCAATGTTAATGATGAATGTTTTGTTACATTTGGGTCAAGACTATGTGTACCATCAAATCCATAGTTAAAGAAGGAGTAGTTGGATGACGCACATAGCTCAACATTCTCCATCCACCCAAGGAGCACAAAGATGTATCAAGATCTACAATAACACTATTTTTTAGAAAATATAAAGAACGAGATCATAGAATATACATCAAGATGTCTTGTATGTTAGAAAGTGAAATGGGAAAGGAAAAAATCAAAGGGGATGATGAAACCATTACCCATATCTATATGGAAATGGGAAAACATTACCATGAACTTTAACACTGAACTTCCAAAGACATAAAGATGGAATAATGATATATGGGTTGTGGTGGATCTTCTTAAAAATACTAGACACTTTATTGTGATATGAGAGGAATTCTCACTAGATCTAATTTCATATATATATATATATATATATCAGGGAAGTGGTCAGGCTTCATGGAGTGCCACTATTGATTATATCTGATCGAGATCCAAGATTCAACTCTAAGTTCTAGAAGAGTCTCTAGAACACACTGAATACTGAGTTTAACTTCAGAATGACCTATCACCCTCAAATTGATGGCCAATCTAAGTGGATTATCCAGACACTTGAGGACTTGTTGAGAGCATGCTCAATTGACTTTAAAGGAGGATGAGATCAACAACTTCCACTGGTTGAGTTCTCTTAAAACATCAGTTTCCATTCGATCATCCAAATAGATCCCTATGAATCCCTTTATGTGAAAAGTTGACTAACACATGAATGCTAGGAGGTAGTTTGGGAACAAAAACTACTAGGTCCTGAAATGGTTGAGGAAATGGTGGAAAAGGTTAAGACCATTCAACAGCACATCAAGGCTGCTCAGAGTCAACAAAATAACTATGATAAAAATCATTAATGAGACCTAGATTTTGATGTTAGATACATGGTGTTCCTAAAAATATCTCCATATAATAAAGTGATGAGATTTTGGAAGAAGGTAAAGCTTAGTCCAAGAAACATCCTACCCTTTTAGATCCTTGATCGCATCGGAGCAACGACTTATCGACTTTCAATCCCACCTAACCTATCTTGAGTTCATGATGTGTTCCATGTATCACTCTTAATTAAGTACATACATAACCCCTTAAAAATTACTAAATTTGTATGTGGTACAATTATAGAATGATCTTTCCTTTGAGGATCATCCGTTGAAGATCTTAGATCATAGAGATAAAACACTATGAAATAAGACAATGCACCTTGTTAAAGTGTTGTGGAGAAACCACATTTTTGAAGAAGAAACATGGAAACCAAGAGATGTGATGAGACAAAATTACCCCATATGTTTTAAGTGGGGTGAAATGAAAATTGTTCAGGATAAATTTCCCAAGGGGGAGATTTTAACATCCCTAAGTGTTGTAAATAAAATTCCCTTATGATTTAATTATATATTATGTAATATGGTTATATAAAACACAAAATCTTGTTTTGTTATATCCAATTGGATTAAAAAGTCCATTAGGAATCTTTAAAATAGATAATATAGTCATTAAATAGTCATCACATGATTAGTATAAATATATGGCTTTAATAAATCCAATTGACATAGAAAAAGGATGTGATGGCCTCATCCAGTAGGATTGTACTCTTTGAAACCCATTTATTAGATCTTTCAAGGGAGATATCATCACTAGGATTTTACCTTTACTAATACCAAGATGATTTCCAACAACTTAAGCATGAGTGAAACTATTTACAATAGAATTTCAAGCTCATCAATATCATGGCTCCAACCATGTTTGTTGAACGGACACATGAAAGTCTCACTGTCACGCACCTTACTCTTAGGGTGTATGCTGGTGTAATAAAGGGATATGTATCAATACCTTAATAATATGAATATGTGTATTTTATATAATAATGAATTTATTTTCATTTTTATTTTTACATTATAAATGATTTAGTTCTTGATTTAATTAAACATAATTTGTATTTTTGGTTAATATTCAAATTCAATTAATTGAATTATTTTGATGAATTAATGGATTTTTGAAATAAAAAATATTTTAATAAAATTTTATTTTTAAATAGTTATTAATAATTATAATTGTTCAATTAAATTTTATGAAGTGAAATGCACTTTTTGTAAGGGTTTAAAACTGTTATTATCAAAAAACCTAGACTTTTTTAAATAAATGTCGAATATTATTTTAAAAGTGAAAATTCACATATTTAGACAATTATTTAGATAAAATGAATATTATTTTTGAAATCAGATCATCAGAATTATCCAATGGTGACTTTTTCATAATTTTCTGAAATAGTCAATTTTTTTGGTAAAAATTAAATACCATATAAATATACAGTGTTTTTATGACATTATAAAAACCCAAAAATGATGTAATAAATACTATAATGGGTATAATAAGACAAATATATGTTTTAAAATTAAAATAATTGGATTTTAATTTTACTTTATTAATTTTATAAATCCTTTATGAATCCTCCAAAAAAATAAATATATTTTAGAGTTTTAAATTATTTTATCTAAAGGTGTGACTCACCTTCACATTAGAAAGGGAATTATTTTAATATGTTTGGAAATTTTAATATTAAAATAAATAAAAACTCACCACTTTGGAAAAAAACCATGGGAAAAACCATGTGAAAGTTTTTGGTTTTGAATATTTTATTATATAGAGTCCAAAACTTAAGTTTGTGAAATATTAATTAATTCCCCTCTCATTTACTATATAAACCCATCCAAGATCCTACTTATCTTCACTAAAAACCCTTGAATCACGTATTTACACTTCCCTAACCTCTATATAATCCACCAAAGGTTCCCCAATCTCTCAAGAATCCTTGTTTCATGCTTTTGGATCCACACATTCAAGTAAGGGTTCTTTCCTTTCTCATATTTATCCAAGTTTATTTCTATTGTTAAAACCTTTTATTTTCAATTTCTAATGATGGGGTATGTTTTAAGACCTCTTCCATACTTATATTAGTATGTATAAATTATGATATACCACTTTCTATCTCATTAATTCTTCTCATGTACACCCGTTACCATGCCGAAATTTCATAATCATCCTTTCCTTTCTATTTTTCTTCAAGATTATTTATTGTATTCTGCCTTATTTTTTCCATTTATAGATTTTTGTACATGTCCTTCCATGTACCTATTTCTATTCAATTAATTTTCAAATTATGATAGACCCATTTCTCTCTTATCAACCCATTTTATGAATTTTTAAGTGATGTTGTTATGCTGCTGAATTCTCACTGCGATTTTCCATGCCAAACCAATTTTGTAGTGAATACCGTACCAATTTCATATCAAGGGTATTAAATTTTATGAACATATAAATTTTTATTGGGGACTTACATGTATTTATTTCACACTCCTTGATAGTTTGATAAATTATTATGATGAATGGATCTATGTTTTATGATCTATGTGGCACACTTAAACATGATAATGAAATGAAAGTGATGGGTGTGCCCAAAATTATATAGTGCTCCAATGAATTGGGTAATGTTTAGTATCATCATATGTCATGTTGAGATAGGTTTGTACTTGATTCCTTTATGGGACTTTATCCATCATGAATTCTTGGTGGTTTATCTTTGACTTATGATGCAGTGATTTATGTTGTTACCACATTTCCCATATTATGATTATCATGATATATCACGCCTTATTATTCGTGTTCCTCTATGCCTCGTTGATTTTCCTTATCTAACATGTATTATTATCTTCATTTTATTCTATTTTTATTACCTTGTTTGGATTTATGGATCACCCCTTTATTATTTATTTCCCTAGGTTATCTAATGCAGTTTTAAGCTCAAGAATGTTAAAAAAAGTTTTCAATAATAATGTTGTATTTATTGTTTAAAGTTGTAATGAAATGAACCTAATTCTGAAATAAACTATACTTATTTATCGTTTTGGTTTTATTGAGTGTAATTTTATGGAATTAAATATTGTATTAATGTTTAATAATGATAATGGTTATTATAGGGTATCTCTCTTCGAATAGGCTCCTTGAATCAGAATGGTGTCCTCTGAGTTCTCAAGGAATTCCCTAGGGAATCTAAGGATGGATGGAGTATTATCAATCCTATAAAGTTGAAAAATTCCATATGAAATATGAACCATATACTTGATTCATTTAATAAATTAGGCAATATAATACTCATTCCTTTTAATAAGTCAATTTGGTTCATCCCATGCCTTTCATTAGTGTGACAAGCCATAGCAAGGTCATGTAACCATTTAGAATTTAAATTAATTATTAATAAATTAGGTTCACTCTAGTTTCTTCCATAAATCTTGGAAAGGTGTGCTATAGACATTCAACCATGTTATTCAATTACATTCTTTTAGGCCAAGTGATATATATATTATAATTTATATTTATAATTTTCAAGGATAATTAATTAATTAGAACACTTACCTTAGAAAGGTTAAGTGGTACTATAAGGTTCTATACATTATAAATTCATATTTCATTTAATTTAAGAGGGAAAAAATTATTAGGGTCAATAAATACACTCAAACAGTGTTAAAATTAAACCCACATGGGATACAAAGGAAAAATTGAAGACACACCCTACTTGGGGTGGAAAGCATTGAGGCCTCAACCTCTAATAGTGTGATGATACTATATAGAAAGAAATATAGAATACTAGAATGATGAATATAGGAAAGTCACATGAATTTTATTGAAAACTCCAAATGAAATCGTCATGTGCGCAATGATAGAAGTTTATAAAGTGGAAATACTAGAGGGATGAGTCATAGACCACCTGCCTCTAACCTATAGCACTTCCTTTATCAAGTATCAGCCTTTAGTTTGGCCTGGATCAGATGAAATTTGAAGAATGGATAAACATCCAAAAAATAGGGCAAATGATACTGCATCTAAATATAATCATTGATAAAAAAAATTAAAAACCGAGCTAAAGGATCAAAGATCCTGCCTGGAGGAATCCAACGAGACCAACAGAGCTTCAATTAAACACCAAATAAACAAACAGGATAAAAAAATATGGAATAGGGATTTTGGGAGATTTAATGTGAGAAAAGGGAGGTTCTTATATCTAGAAATGAAAATATTATAGAGGGGAAATCTTATTAATCATTTAAGCTTTTCTTGGTCATTTTCCACAAGAAAAAGAGGGGTGTACGGTTGGGCCACATGGTTGGCCAAACCATGCACCAACCATGATTGGATCACTAAAAAATGAGGAAAACAACATGGTTAGGCTACATAGATTGATAAATCATGTGCCAACCATTCAATTTAGCTTTGATAAAAATTCTGCTGTTTTTTAATTGGTGTGCTCTTGAGGTCTTATGGTTTCCCAAACTGTTCGACCTCCAGCACCCCACTTCCAAGACATGCACGGGGGTGTGGCCTTAGGCATGCGATTTGGGAAAGCCATGAACCCTTATTGGTCCCAATCTCCACACCTTTCATGGTTATGGGAACCATGCATACTATCTCACATGGTTTCTACTAACCATGCGGAAAGCGTATTTTTCTTATCGGTTGGGGTTCCATTCTCTGAAAAATCCCCAGACACCCATGTAACCTCCATGAACTCATTAGGCATAATGAACTGGAATTTTATCAATGAAATTTACCTTATTGTAATTATGTTATATATTATTAAACACATACATCACATTGGGAACCTAATAAAAACATCAATCCCCTAAATTAATAATGAAATAAGTGGTATTTATGGAAATTAAGTAACCAATACAAATAGAATAGTAATGTGACTGTTGGAATAGTAATGTGACCATTAAAAATAGTAAACCATCCAATAGAATAGTATCCACACCTATTAAAGTATAAATAAAATTTTGGTTTTCTTATGAATGAAAATATAATATATTTATATCATCGAATATGTAAATAAATTTTTTAAATATGATAAATTAAGTATTGGTATTTTTTGTGAAACATAACTATTTATTTATAATTTTATAATTAATATAATAATTTAAAACAATTCATAAAATTGATTTATAAATTAATATTTTATTGATTTTTAATTATAAGATAATTTTATGAGACCTTAATTAATTTTTCAAAGTGTCATAAAATCAGTAATAATTATAATATTTGTATATTTCGAATAAATAGTTATTTTAATTAAAAAAATAAATTTCTCATATTTATAAAATTATTTTCATAAAATGGTGTCCATTTTTTAAGTCTACATGTCGAAAAATAGTTAAGGTGATGTCACGACCCATCCCCCAGGGCTTGTGTCATGACTACCCCAAGCCCACCTTCCATAGGCCGGGGGCTGGTGACTAGCACCAAAAGGAATATCCCAAAAAGGGAAGGCATTTCTTTTAACCTGTATACACACATATCCCATACTATAGATTGTAAAGATGAAATTGGGATACCAACAACAATTATGTCACACAAGGAAGCAACCACACAAGTAAAGTTGCAACTAAAAAAAGGGGGGATAGAATAAAAACCCAACTGAAAAAGAAAGTATAGTAAAATGAAGTATAATATCTGGAGGTCATCCTCCAAGGATACTACCTGAAGGGTAGTTTTATATCACTGTCGAATTTTGCTGATGCGTATTGCGTCTGTAGATCCACCTCTGAGCACCACCTGGACATGGCTCTCTAAGATGCCATTCAAAGTTGTGTTTCATCTTCACAAGACACAACAGGTGTGGGCGAATCCCATATAGGGGTGAGCATAAAAATACTCAGTAGGGACCCCAAAACCAACTCGGGTCTCTCAAAAATCCACAAAGTAAATCACAAAAAAATGCACAAAGATTAGAGTCACTAGAGTCAGCTCGACACAGGTATAACATAGAGTGTGGATAACAAAACCAATGGTTGTAAACACTAAAAATCAATCACTACAATGGAACTCATCCCTGGTGAGTCCTTTAGGCTAGCTAGATCACATATACTTATTTAGTAGATGAGTCACAAAGCCTCTCTAGGTAGTTAAGTCACAAAGCCTTCTTGATAGCTGAGTTATGAAGCCTTGCTCATTAGCTGAGTCACGAAGACTCGTTGTGTAGCTGAGTCCTGAAGCCTCACTGGGTAGCTAAGTCATGAATCCTCACTGCTAGCTAATCCAAATATCCTCATTGTTAGATGACTCATGGATCCTCGTTGATATCTGAGTCACGGAGCCTCATTGGTAGCTGAGTCACGATGCCTCTCTCGGTAGATTAGTCATGAAGCCTCGCTAATAGCTGAGTCTCAGAGCCTCACTGGGTAAATGTGTCACGGATTCTCAATAAGTAAACTTCCATGAAATATTACTTAGAGGAATTCATAATAATTGCCTCACCATGTTGGTCCCAACACCTTATACGGCGTGTCAATCAAACACATAGTATGGGAGATACATCCCTTTTTGTAAACAGGGGAAGATTGTGTTCAGGCCTGGTCTGACTGGTTTGGACTGACTCGACCAACCCGGAATGGGGTCCCGCATGACCTGATCCTATCTATCTATCCCATTGTGCCTCACTGGACCCTTCCGAGGTTGGTCATGGGTTCAGTCTTCTTGATCAACCAGTGACCTGATTTTTATCCGGCCCAGCCGGTACTGGCGGGCCGGTTTCTTTTCCAAACCCAGGCCACCCCACAACCTGAATTTATCCCATTTTCCTGGTATACTAAAGCAAACCGTCTCAAAAAATTAGTCGGTCCACTCAAGAAGCCCGATCCACTAGCCCTGACCAGCTCGACCGGTCTAGTTGGGGCGCATGTTGTCGGTCAATCGTTCGTCCCCTTTTGTCAACACGCAGCCCACATAGAACGGGGTGTTCCTCCTACGCGGTACCACGTTGGCGCTGCATCTAGCCAGTCGCTGCGTCCAATGGTCCATGGCCCTCCTCCACCGTAGATCATGTTGGGCATGCCACCTATGACAGTGTGGTCTGTGAGGGTTGGACGCTTTGTCCCACATGTAGCGCCCTGGGTGGCGCCACCACATAAGAGGTGCCATGTTGGGGGAAACTTCCACGGGCCACTGGGTCTTCTCTGGTGGTCCGATCTCAAATCCTTCTGTTCCCTTGGGCCTCTCGGGTCGCCGCCATCATTTCCACATCCTTGAGGCCACTTATTTTTTAATTCTTCCATTCAGTCATAAAGAACACAAACGCCCGCCGTAGAGTGATCCAGTCCTTGTTCATGTCGGTCTGATCCCTTCGTGTTAGAATTTAAAAATAGATATCAATTGGTTTTTAGAATTATAACATGGATTTTAAATCCCATAACTCCCCAAAGTATCATTTCCCAACCCGCAAGAATGACCCAACTGCGGGTTATCCTGTTCATGGGTTGATCTGTGTTCATCATTTTGAAAAGAAGAATGGAAAGAAGCCATCACAAAGAATGCACGTAACCCCTACTTGGATTGGGGATCCATCGCTGATGAGGGATGAATCTCTGATCCATCATCAATCCTTGATCTAATAATGTTTGTTGTTGTTCGTCACCTCTCAAATCTCTCTCACTAGTTTTCTTTGATCCTTGATTCGATGGCGTTCATCAATAGCGTTCTTTGTCAGAGATAGAGAGAGAGAGAGAGATTCCTTGTTCATCAGAGGATTTCCTAGGTTTGTTTTTCAACTCTGGATCCCTATTTAATTAAAGGAAAGAGATGCATTTTGTATTACCACGTTTTCTTATTAATAAGGTTCATTAATGATTTAGTGTTGCCTCGTCGCTGCACCACAGCACTGACTGGTCGCTGCATCGCAGTGGAAATAGTTTGAATAAATAAAAAAATAAACTTTTAATTTCTTTTAAGTTTATTTTATTTTTCACTAAAATTACCGAATTTATCTTTTTCAGTTGACCCATGTCGGTCGAGGTTAGGCCCTCTTTAAGAAAATCCTAACATTCTGAATTCAACGGTGCCCTCATATTTTTGATTTGGACACTGATTCAAATGTTAGAAAAACTCGCACGCACGATTACTTAACATACATTAAAAAAAGTTCTAAAATACATTTTGGCCTCTCTGGGCCTCGTAATGACATTTCGAATTAGATCCTGGATTCAAAATAATTCCATGTAATTAAAAAAAATTACACAAAAATTACAGGACATTACATTACTCCCCCTTTTTGGGATTCATGTCCTAGTAAGACAAAACAAGGCTAAACAAAAAAATGGGGGTACTAAGTACAAATTTGATCCTCCCACTCCCTTGTTCTCACCTAGAGATTCCCATTCCACCATCAAACAAGCACCAAAGGAATTGAATGTCCATGAAGGACCCGCTCATGTCAATCCTCTATCTCTACTGGAAACTCTGCAAACATCACCCCATCATCAATTTCTAGCTCGAACTAGTCGATGACGAACTATGTATTATGCATGTACCTCCTCTATTGCGACACATGAAAAACATCATGCACCTGGTGCATCTGTGGGGGAAGATCTAGGAGGTACGCTACCTTGACAACTCTTCTCAGAATCTAAAAAGGTCCAATAAACTTCGTAGATAGCTTGCTTCCCTAGCCAAATATATGAAATACCCACTAAGGTGAGACCTAAATGAAAACATAGTCTCCCTCCTTAAACTCCAAGGGTCTTCATCTCTTATCAGCATACGATTTATTTCAGCTTTGTAAGGTCCTCATCCGCTCCTGGATGATCTGCACCTTCTCAATGGTAGCCCGTACAATCTCTGGAACCATGTGCACTTACTCCCCGGGGTCTATCTAACATAGAGGTGATCTGAAAATCCTCATTACAGGGCCTCAAATAGTTCCATGCCAATGGTGGAGTGGTAGTTTTTATTATATGAAAACTCCACCAGTGGTAGGTGGTCCTCCAAACTGTGACCAAAATCTAGAAAACAAGCATGAATCATGTTCTCTAAGGTCAGAATGGTCTGTTTTGTCTAACCATCCATCTAGGGGTGAAAGGATGGGATCAAGTGTAGCTGATTCCCAAAATCCATTTGCAATCCCTTCCATATCTGGGATGCAAAGTGTGAATCATGTTCTAAGGCGATCGTCAAAGGCACCTCGTGTAGCTACACTGTCTCATGGATGTAGAGTTGCCCCAATACCTCTATTGATCCCCACTCCCAAAGGGGTAGGAATTGATCCGACTTGGTGAGTCAGTCTATAATCACCCAGATATAATCGTGGCCCCTGTACGTGCATGGTAACCCCGTCATAAAGTCCATCGAGATACCATCCAATTTCCAATCGGGTACCTCAAGTTTTTGGGATAATCCTAATGGAAATTTATGCTCAACCTTCACTTACTGACAAGTGAGGAATCGTGAAATGAACTCTACCACCGCTTTCTTCATCCATGGCCACCAAAACTGACATCGGAGGTCTTGGTACATCTTCTCCACACCATGATGTACCGCCAAAGGGGATGTATGGAACTCCCTCGACACCTCCTCCTGCAATGTCACTGGTACCACTATGCATCCTATGAAAATGATAGTGTTCTCCCCTCCTATCGAAAATCCATCAAGATCTTGTCCTGAGGATAACTGAGCATGTCAAACCTCACAGTCAACATCCACAAGCTATGCCTCCCTAACTCGCTATAATAGTGGAGGATTGAAAGAAATATATTGAATTTAAGCTACCCCATCTTCATCCATCAAGGACATATGCATCGCATCTAGCTTATTTTTCACCTCACTCATTAGTTGTAAACCAGACCTCCTGTTGAGCATGTCTGTAACCACATTCCCCTTCCCATGAGTATAGACTATCTCAAAGTCATAGTCCTGGAGGAACTCCGTCCATCCCCATTGTCTCAAGTTTAGGTCCTTCTATGAGAAGATATACCTAAGACTCTTGTGTTCACAGTATATGTTAATAGTTCACCCATCAAGTAGTCCTTCCACATCTTCAAGGCAGATACCACTACGGAAAACTCCAGGTCATGTGTCATGTAGTTCTGCTCATGCTGCCTCAACTTTCATGAGCCTTAGGTGATCACTACTCTCTCCTGCATCATGAAAAAACCGAGTCTGCTCCTTAATGCATCTTATAATACTACATACCAAAAACCCTCTTCTAGTAGTCTCGATATAAGGTCACTCACCAGTCTCCTCCTCAACTCCTAGAAACTACGATGGCACTTCTCTGTCCACATTAATGGTTGTCTATTTCATTTCAAGGATGATAAAGGTTCTTCTACTCTGGAAAAGTTAGGCATGAACCTCCAATAGTATCCGTCCAACACTAAGAAACTTTGCACCTCAATCACACTCCTGGGTGGCTCCCAAGAAAGCATTGGCTTTTATCTTTGCTGGATCCACCACAACTCCAGCCTCTGAGATGACGTTTCCCAAAAATTTGACCTCTTGAATCCGGAATTGACACTTTGAGATATTAATGTAAATCTAGTGCTCTCAGAGTGTATCCAGTACTATCTGAAGGTGTTTAGTGTGCTCCTCCTTCGATGTCGAGTACACCAAGGTGTCATCAATGAAGACTATGACGAACTTCTCAATGTAAGTCTAGAAGATCCTATTCATGAGTCCCATGAACACTGTTGGGGAATTGGTCACACCGAAAGGCATCAATAATAACTCGTATTGGCCATACTGGCACCTAAAGTTTTTCTTTGGTACATCTTCATCTCATACCTGAAGTTGTTGATAGCCTAATCTGAGGTCTATATTTGAGAACCACCTCACTCCCATCATCTAATCGATCAATCCTAAGCAGTGGATACTTTTTCTTCACGGTTACCTGGTTCAGGCACCAAAAGTACATGAATAGCCTCAAGATCATATTTTCCTTCTTGGAAAACAATACTGGGGACGCCCATGGGGAAATGTTGGGCCTCATAAATCCCTTCTCTTGCAAGTCCTCCAACTATACCCACAACTCACGAAGCTCCGTGAGAGCCATCTGATATAATGGTGTGGATATCAATGTCGTCCTAGGGTACAAGTAGATGTCAAATTCTACCTCTCTTTGAGAAGTTAGTCCCAGAACATCCTCAGGAAATACATCCCCATACTCTTCCACCACTATAGGAAATCTTGGACTCCTCTTGTCCACTGCACTGAGGGTGAGGCTAGCCAACTGGTGAGTGATTGGATACACCCTCCTCTGAAAAAGTCTATCCTATACTGCAAAATTTCTCTTCTTTCTGATGAAGGAAAACCTGGTCCAATCCCTACGGACACACCCCACTTTGCACCTAATACAGTCGATCTGAGCATGGATTGTAGAAAACTATTCCATACCCAATATGACATCGTAAGGCCTCGACGCTGCTACTAGAAGATATCAGGAGAATCTCTCACCACCTAGAGTAATATCACACTTCCTTCTCTAGTGTGTAATCGTCGAATACCCTCCTGTAGAAGTCCCTAATCATAAGGATCGAGCCAACAGCTCTATCAGAATCTTTGATCTCCAAATAAGGTCTATGGACAAGGAGTGACTGGAACCTATATTTATAAGAACTACAACTAAAGAGGAATATATGCATATCATACATCTAATCAACTATGGAGAACCTTGGTTGTAGGCCTCCATTTCCTAAAGTTGGGCCCACCCCTATCCACCTGCTTCTGGGGCTTGTGGTGGACCACCTGGGGGTATTGGTGGTGTTACCTCATATCTCCTCCCACTGTCTATCGTTCTTCCTTCTCCCCTACCATGTCTTCATCTCTATGGACTGCCATGTTTGTCTCTTTTCCTCTACCTTGATGGGCCTTCATCCATCTTTTGGTTGTCTATATGGTGGTTCGGGCAGTCTCAAGCTATGTTCCCCTACCCGTTGCATGTGAAACCCAACATGCCCCTCTGGTGGAGTCCACTTCCCGCGGGGACTCTCACAGCTGATCCAATATCATGGGGTTGTCCTCTAAAGGTCATGGTCCTCTTTGACCCATGTGACAGTTGTCGGCTACCTTCTGTTGAAGAATCTATTACCTGTCATCCAATGGTAGCTCTCATAGTCTGTATAGGTTCTTCTAGGAAGTTCTCTACTATAAGAGCACTCTTGAGCACCCCAGCCTACGTAGGTATGCTGAGAGAGATCATAGATGCTCTGATCTCCCGTATGAGCCCATGTTCAGAGGTTTCGGCCATGAATAAAGGGTCCTGCACTATATCAGAAGAGTATCAATAGAGGTATATGAACCACGCAGAGTACTCAGCCATGGTCACGTTGCCCTGTCGTAAGTAGAGCATCTCCTATATGTGTACTAAGTTCAAGGTTTCAGGGAAGAACTACTCCCTAAAATTTCGCTCGAAGTCATCCCAGGTGAGGTTCACCTCCTCATGCGTTTGTAGGGTCAAGCTCCACCATCTCCCTGTCACGCCCTATAGAAGGCTAGCAGCTAGAACCACCATCTGGTCTGAAGGTTTCCTCACCAGGTGGAAAACTCATGTCACCACCTCCATCCAATCATCAATTTTCTGAGGATCTATCTCACCTTGAAACCATAGATGCCTCAACCTTTGTAACTCATAAAACATGCTCAGTCGGCATGCATCCTCTGTTGATAATGCTGGTAGCAACTGCTCCTCAACGGGTGGTGGTGCCTCTAGTACACCACCCGGAGGTGCTATTTATGGAACTATTCCCTACACAAATGCTTCATAGATTGGGGGACCATCGTCATGATCATGTATCAGGATCCTGACTGGCTATCTACATAGATGCATCTTGAGATAAATCAAGATGAACCACGGTCAGTTTATTATACCTGGTGAGATAACTCTAACTCAAAGAAATCATGAAAAAAAATTTAAAGACGCAAGAAACTGGTGTTTTCATACACCGATAAGGAAAGAAGAATTCATGTTCCTGGTGTATGGATACATTGGTCATCGTACCAACACTGGACTCCCTGAATCTAAAAGTCGAACTCGAAACATTTAACATTGTTTCCCAAAAAAACAACAGACTCTTGGTCTTTGAGGTATAATTGACCACCTCTGATACCACTCTTTCCCAACCCATCCCCCTGGTCCCGTACCATGACTACCCCAAGCCCACCTTTCATAAGCTAGGGGTTGGAGACTAGCACCAAAAGGCATATCCCAAAAAGGGAAGACATTGAATTTAAACCTTAACACACACACAACACCCATATTGTGGAAAGAAAAGATAAAACCGGGATACCAAAAACAAGTTTGTCATACGAGGAAGAAACCACACAATTAAAGGGTAACACCCCAGGATTTCATAGTATGGTGTCTCATTAAATTAATTCAATAACTTGCGCTACATGCAACGCCAAGTTCGAGCTCACCACAACTTACTAAACTAACAGTTCAAAAAGAGGTTATGAATAGTATTAACTGCATTTTGAATCTTATATACACTACATAATTTTAACATCCATATTATGTGTTTCTTAGACATAATATAAGAACAAATTCATTTTTTAGGATAAAATAACTATTTTTCAAAAAATGAGATTTTACCGCCTTTAAATGGAGAACCCTTTCTAAAACCAATATTTGATAATCTTATATATTCAATTTAATGAAATTAAATTATTCTTTATAATCAGGACATAAAAATTTAGTTTGGATAAATTTTTGGTACTTTTTTGATAACTTTCATATTTTGATGAATAGTGAAAATTAATAAATTTTAATTAAAAACGACTTTTTTAATCAAAATAATTTATAGTGATAAATTATGAATTTGAATGGTTTGTAAGTATAATTAGATTATATTTTTATCATTTAATACAATTTAGTTCATTATAAATAATTTCATGTTTAAATTTGATATAAACACATGTCAATCTTTTGATAGTTTTTACTTTTTAAAAACCCGCTTTTTAGTTTTGACAACAAGAATTATTTTTAAATTAATAAATGAAACTTATATATTTTTAAATTGGTAAAATAGACTTCATTTTTCAATTCGGAATATTGAAATTATCTTAGGGTAAAATTTGGCTATTTTTCTGAAAACTTTCATTTTTTTAGGAATAGTGAATAAACACAGTGTTATTGGTTAAAACCGACTTTTTATTTAAATAATTAGTTATTTTATTTTAATTTATTTTAGGTAAAAATAGATACATAATACCTATATGTGTTAAATGTAATTCATTGTAGTTATTTTATATTAAGTTTAGATATATAAAATTTTATCTAACTTTTTATCGCATTTTACCCACCTCCTATGAGCATTTTCAAATTTGTATAAAACATAATTTTACCACTTCTATGATTTGAATTTAAAAAATTTGAGAGTCACGGTTAATATCAGTATGTAAAATTTTGTTTAATAAGTTGAAAATAATTTTTTTTTTAATAGTAACTTTTTACTTTTATTTACCACAGTTAAAAATAAATAGGGAAATTAAGGGTAAAAATGATATTATAATTACCCTAACACATGTCCTAATTCTATTGTATAAGGTAATTCAACCAAAAACAACCTTAGGAATAAAATATGATCCTTTATGTCCACTTGGATTATATTAGTACATTTATTATTATTTAATTTAAAGAATAGCTAAAAGTGTTAAATTCATGTTTTCATAACTAAAACATTTTTAATATAGGGTTGTACATAAAATAAATTCGACTATAAATATTAATTATAAATATAAAAATATTTCCTACATAATGGTATTTTATTTATAATTTTTAGACATTAAATAATTAAATTTATTTATGTCACAGTGATGATGCAGTAATTAACTTATTAATAATAGATTAAAATAATTGATATTATAAATACTCAAATAAATTTAATTTGAGACTTTTGATGAATTAAACTAATTTTATAGGTTAATGATACATTCTACGGTCGATTCAATAAATTTTTTTCAAATTAATCATGTTGTTATGATTTTAACAAAAAACAAATACCAAATATTGTCAAATTGACATAAAATAGTTTTTAAATCAAATATTATATTATTAATCGATATAATAGTCATAAAAATATAAGGTTCTGCCAAAAGAGTTATATAATAATATATGTGATATTAATGAACCACTTGGGATTCTATTGGAATTTTATAGTAATTTTATTAACCATATAATATAAAAATACAAAGAAACATGGTAAATGTCAAACTATTTAACTAAGAGTTAAATTTAAAAGATAAGGTTAATACGGTGACCTAAACCTGTCTAAAACCTATTAGTTAAGAGGTTTTTGACCCATACCCACCTTAGCCTCTAAATAAATCATTTTGGATCCATTATAAAACGAAAATTATTTTATTATTAAATAATATTTCAAGCTTTTCCTAAAGTGACCCTCACCTATCTTATAAAAGGGAACTTCCCCTTTTCTTAATTTCACACCTCCAAAGCCTTTTGGCTCGGCCCACCCCTGCCCAAATATCCTCTCAACTTTCCTCCCTTCATCCTAGAGGCCTTCCTCTGGTCATAAAGCCATCCTAAGGAGCCCTTTTGATCAAATAAAAAGGAAGAACCCGAAGAAGAGGAGGTTAAAGGTACCCTCGACTAAAGGAAAGTACAAGGTAAGGGGTTTTCATCTCACTCCTTATTCACATGAGATTCATGCTATATTGCAACTACTTCCTTTTTTGTGGTTTATGTACTGCCCATAATTGTATTCTTTCTGTAATACACTTTATATTATGTGTATTTACATCTTCATTGTATAATACTTCTTTCATGGGGTATATGTTTCATATGTTACAAAATTGGTAAGTGTTAATTTCACAATCTCTTTATTATCTGAGGTTGTTTTATACGTGAGTATCTACTGGGACCTCTTTATCATCCACATTCATGTTTCTTAAAAAGGTATTTCAAAATATTTTTACTATTTAATAGACAATGGTTTAATGTCATTTATACCCTTATTTGACCTTATATGTTTTTGAAAGTAATCTTTCCATCGTTTTCCAAACAAGGTACTTTATGTCCTTTCTGACAAAATGAAGGTAAGAATGTTTTTTTAGCTTATACGGCAGGTGCGGCTATTTTCTGCCATTATAACATCGTCAAAGCTTCCCTAAAAATCTTATAGGAATATTTTCAAAATAAATGTTTTCTTTTATAATTATATAACTTTTAAATAATTTCCAAACAGAAAGAGATATTTCTCTAAAAAAGTTTTGATTTCATCTATGTCAACATCTTTTGATGGATTTTAAGCTTATTTGAAGTTGATTTGTTATGATGAAAAAATTCCACATTTTATTGAAGTTTTTGTGATATGTTTGACTTTGGATGTGTTATTTTTACACCATTCATGGTTTATGGATAAATTATTGACATTTCATATGCTAGTTTTAATACGAATGTTTATGTTATGTTTAAACCTTTTCATATGAGGAATGCATTGGACTAGTATGTTCCGGGTTGGGGACCAGTAAAATTAAGATCTCTAGGTTGGGGTATGATTACAGCAGACCCTACGGGTTGGAGTCCGATTATTGAGGCTCTCTGGGATGGATTTCGGTTACAGAGGCTCTCCGGGTTGGGGTCCGGTTACAGTTAGCCCCTAGGTCTTGGCACGAGGCCTTGACAAAGAAATTAAAGTCCGGAATTATGCATTCCATAATTATGAAAGTGGATATTGATATTGCATGTGATTATTCAACTATTAGAATATCCATGTGAATAACTAAATGGAATTATTTTACTGTATCTTTTCAATATTATGTATATGTTTAAGTTTAAAAGGATTTTGTTTTAGTCTTATACATTGCCTTAAATTTTTATGCTTATTTATGAAAGCTTCTGCTATACTGTTATCCTTATTGAGTATCTGATCTCACCCCTTTTTATGTTTTAATTTTCCCAGGATTCCAAGAAGTGTATTATGATTGATAAGTAGGGTTAATCTAGGGTATTAATGGCGTTCTAAAAGGATCATTTATGTTGTGTTTTATTTTATAATTTGTAATGAAATGTTCATGTATGTAATCTATTTTCCAAGACTTCTAAACTGATCGGTCTTTCAGGACTTGATTCCTTGTAATCATGCCAATGTATTAAAATAATGCACCAACTCTGGGTAACTGGGGTTGGGGCGTTACAGTTGGTATCAGAGAAAGTTTAGCAATAACCTTGGAACTATATTTAGAAAAAACTCTAATTAGAGAACATTACCCTAAGATAGAGTTTGGGGATTAGTATAGAAGAACTTCCTAAAATTTTGGTAATGTAGTGATTTTGTGAGTTTTCCATGTAATACATACTTGTCTGGATACGAGTAGGTAGAGGCGGATCTGGCATAGATGTACCTAGGGGTAAAATCCAAAAAAAACCAGTTTGAGCTAGACTCGAATGGGAACTGGTGCACGACAACGGGTCATTCTGCACTCTTGGTTATGATACTTCCGAGGGATATGCTTTGGATAATTATCATTTACTTTACAAACCATTAGGAAGGATTTATGAGTATATACTTCCTCAAAGAAAACATTTTTTGATTATGGATTATATCCATAAAATTTTCAATTTATGTTAACTCTTTTACAAGTTTGGAATTATGTGTTGTGATTCATAAACTAATCTAGTGTATGCCATTTTTTTAGAAATAGTGCCCAGTAGATAGAATGATAACTCCAGCAAAACGCATGATCCAAAGAGTAAGAATGATTGAATCTATCATGGTATTAAGCCAACATTTAGAAAGGAAATAGACTCCCATGTATTATCATCATATGAAGAAATAGTATCATGTGTTAATAAGATAATTAAAGAATTTTCTGAGTCCTATGGATTTGAAGGGATGCCAGAGAAGAAAGGGATGGTAGAGAGAAAGATGGATATAGGAACTAATGGAAAGAAGGATTTTCCCATATGTGATAACTGTGGAATGAATCGCCTTAGTAAATGCATGAAGGGAATGTGAGTTTGTTATAACTGTGGAGAAAAAGGACACCAAGTACGTGATTGCAAGGGTAATAAAAAGGTTTCAAATGTACAATGATTCATCTGCAAGGAGTTGGGACACTATGCAAATCAATGTCTAAATCATCAGATTATACCACAAATAATGCTGTTGGATAATAATCAAGTTATGATATTACCACAAATGAAGAGTAATGACTAGTGTTCTTATGTTGATATTAAATAATTATGTCATTTGAGTATTGTATCAACAATGTACTGGTTATAAGAATTATAGAGTATATAAGGATTGTACTGCAGTACTATTTTATTAAGGACTTAAGATTGTGTGAACCAAGAAAAGTGACTCAATGGCAGGTTAATTTTTTTTGGAAAATATATGGTTGAGAGAAAGATAAACCTTAATATGATTCTGATACTATAATAGTGAATTTGTAATAATATATGATTGATTTGGATAAATTATATTGGATATTCTTGACTACCTTGAAACAGATTAATGATTTGTATATTCTATCATTGTTGGAGTTTAAAACATTTTTGTATATAAGGCGTATATCCAATATTATATAAGAAACAAGTGATCATGAATGTAATCAATACAGTTATATGATAATTCAGGGTGTTACCATGTTTTAAAAAGAATACATGATGAAGGTATTCACATGTTATTACGTGGAAAATAGGATCTTCATTGTGTTTACCTTCCTTATAAATTTTGGATTGTGAGTTTGGATAGAATTATTTTGGATAATTATAAAGGTTGGAATTGATTAAGTTTGACATTGGATATTATTTTTAAGGTTAAATCATTTCTCGAGATTATTTTTTTGGGTTGTCATAAAAAGAACAACTCGGAGGTCAGGCGGCAACCCGTCGCATCTGACAAGGTTGTGATACTTGAACCCACAACTGAAGGGAGATAAGGGTGCATCACCTACCACTAGCCTACATGATTTCCTAGTTTGTATAATTTATTTTTTTTAAATAGTCTCACAAATGAATATAAATTCATTTTTTAACCCTATATGATTAGGATAAATAGAATATTTTTTAATTTTATTATCTTTTAGAGTGAAAGATGAGTTTGTGGTAGGAATTAGTTGAAGGATGAAATTCTACTTGTCAAGTATATATATATATATATATATATATATTCCCTCTTATTCTATGAATAAATTAATTCTTAAAATTTAGGGAAGATATCTTAAAACCAAAAATGTGTTATCCTAATACCTTCTGTTTTATTGAACTGGTGATATTTTAAATCATCATAGATAGATGGATTTGAGGCCCTCAATTGTACACTTGTTTTTGATTGATGACCTCAATCACTCCATATAAATATTTTCATTTTTCCTCCAAATATGTTTCTCTAATTTCCACTAATGTTCTCCTAATCGAGATGATAATTTGGTGGGGACTTTTTTATTTCCCTTTCCCTCTTATTAAGACTAAATTTTATTAAGCCAATTTTCGATTTGGGATTTCCACAAATGTATTTTTCTATTCTTAACCTTTTATTTTCGAAAAACAATTTCAAATTTCAAGGACACAATTTATTGAAGGAGGGGAGAATGTAACACCCCAGGATTTCAAAAGCACTTTTGAGGAAAACGTGGGAAACCTGACATAAAATCATACAAGAAGAAACTCAAATCATGACTACCTGGAACTTCCCCTCTCTAGCAACTACATAGTTATGTCAAGCCTCCACCTCATATGACCACTCGGAAAGTTGTCCTGCATCGAGTTTCATAGGTCTGGTACCGATGGAAAAATCATACCCTCTCGTTCATCCAAATATGGATGGTCATGCTCTGGTTGAAGCTTCCTATTATATATCCTCATCTAGAGCTGATCCTTGTAGAGTGTTGAATGCTTCCACCATCAAAGATAAAAAAAACACCAAAATCCAAAAAAAAGTTCCTCAAATCCCACCCATTTCTAATTTCATAAATGACCACTAAGAAATTTCTAAATTTAAAATCCAAAAAGTCTCCAAAAATCCATCAAATCGATAATCACCATCGATCTCCCGGAACTGGCCGCTCGAACTCACATCCCAAAGGACCAAGAATTCCATCACCATGCTTCGCCTCGAAGATAATGGAGGAATCCTAGCATCAGAGTAGAGAACCAAGAAAATAAAGCCAGGACAAATCATCAACGATACCATTTCTTGGCACCAATGTGTCACCTTTGCCGCCATCACGACAACTCAAGCATCACCATCATGAGAAACTATCATCAAAACCAAAATAAGGAAAAACCATCAGAGAAGCCTGAAGCACATCTCATTGGCATCTGAGCAACCGAAACATGCATCGTAGAGGTGAATGGAGCAGCATAAAGCGCATCACAGAGGCAACGAGAGAAACCAGAGATGTGCATCACAAGAGGCCTCCGGAGCAATGTAAGAGCGCATCACAAATCCTAGAACCACAACCATGAGGTCTGGACCCCCACTTAATCCATGAAAAAATCGATTGTGAGAGGAAAAAGACATCGAATCATCCTGAAGTGCAATATAGAGGCGATTTCAGTAACCATAGGTGTGCATCACAAAGGACTCTGGAGCAGCGTAAGAGCGTATCACAGGGATGAGTGGGCTTCAGAGCCCCACTGAACATCAAAATCTTATCCGTTGAAACTTTCATATCATTCCTAATCCTCCGTGCTTAAAACTGGCTTCAGTTTCAGTTCTTTCGGTCAGGAAAAACTCAACTATAACAAAAATAGTGAATCTAAAAACAAACCTAGCTTTTGGATTCAACCAGCCTCAGTGTCGCTATTTCATCAGATCTATATCTTCTACGAGAAGCCATCATCAACTCCAAGAATGAATCCTAACCACTTTTTATTGAAACACAGTTTCGGCATCACCATCACCCATCTGAAACCCCCAATGCAATTGCCACATGAAGATGATCGTTGATACCAGGAACTCGCCATCGTTGATGAAGCCGAAGGGCCGTCATCTGAAGAAGGAGCCAACCACCACTGCTGAAAAGGGGGGAAACCCTAAGCAAGCCCGATATCTCTTGGACAAATCCAAGATCCCCCCACCCTAGGATTTCATTGTACGTTATCTCATTAAAGTAATTCAATAGCTTGCGTTACACGCAACACCGAATTCGAGCTCACCACAACTTACTAAACTAACCGTTCAAAAAGAGGCTATGAATATTATTAACTGTATTTTGAATCTTATATACTCTATATAATTTTAACATCCATATAATGTGTTTCTTAGACATAATATAAGAAAAAATTCATTTTTTCAGATAAAATAAGTTTTTTTCAAAAAATGCAATTTTAACACCTTTTAATGGAGAATCCTTTTCAAAAACAATATTTGACAATTTTATATATTCAATTTAATTAAATTAAATTATTCTTTATAATTGATACATAAAAATTTAGTCTGGATAAATTTTTGGTACTTTTCTGATAACTTTCATATTATGATGAATAGTGACAATTACTAAATTTTAATTAAAAACAACTTTTTTAATCAAAAAAATATATAGTGATAAATTATGAATTTGAATGGTTTGGGAGTATAATTAGATTATATTTTTATCATTTAATACAATGTAAGACTTTATAAGTAATTTCACATTTAAATTTGACATAAACACATGTCAATGTTTTGATAGTTTTTACTTTTTAAAAACCTGCTTTTTGTTTTGACAACCGGAATTAATTTTAAATTAATAGATGAAACTTATAAGTTTTTAATTTGGTAAAATATACTTCATTTTTGTATTTAGAATATCGAAATTAGGTTAGGGTGAAATTTTGGTATTTTACTGAAAACTTTCATTTTTTATGAATAGTGAAAAAACACTCTTTTATTGGTTAAAACCGACTTTTTATTTAAATAATTAGTTATTTTATTTTTATTTATTTTACATAAATAGATACATAATACCTATATATGTTCAATATAATTCATTGGAGTCATTATATAATAAGTTTTGATATAAAAAATTTTATCGAACTTTTTACCGTCTTTTACCCACCTCCTTGGAGCATTTGCAAATTTGTATAAAACATAATTTTACCACTTCTGTGAGTTGAATTTAAAAAATTTGAGAGACTCGGTTAATATCAGTAAGTAAAATGTGGTTCAATAAGATTAAAATAAGTTTTGGTGAATAGTAACTTTTTACTTTTATTTACCACGGTTGAAAGTTAATAGACTAATTAAGGGTAAAAATGATATTATAATTACTCTAACACATGTCTAAATTCTATTGGATAAGTGTAATTAGAACAAAATAACCTTATTAATAAAATATAAGACTTTAGGTCCACTTGTATTAGATTAGCACATTTATTATTATTTAATTTAAAGAAGAGTTAAAAGTGTTAAATTCAAGTTTTCATAACTAAAACATTTTTAATATATGGTTATACATAAGATAAATTTGACTAAAAATATTCATTATAAATATAAAAATATTTCCTACATAATGGTATTTTATTTATAATTTTTATAAATTAAATAATTAAATTTATTTATGACACAATGATGATGCAGTAATTACCTTATTAATAAAATATTAAAATAATTTATATTATAAATACCCAAATACATATAATTTGAGACTTATGATGAATTAAACTAATTTTATAGGTTAATATTACATGTTTGGTTTGATTCAAACAAATTTTTTTGAAGTAATCATGCTGTTGTGATTTAAAAAAAACAAATACCAAATAGTGTCAAAATTGACATAAAATATTTTTTAAAACAAATATTATATTATTAATCGATATAATAGTCCTAAAAATCTAAAGTTCAGCCAAAAGACATATATAATAATATATATGACATTAATGAACCACTTGGGGTTCGATTGGAATTTTATAATAAGTTTATTAACCATATAATATAAAAATACAAAGATACATGGTAAATGTCAAACTATTTAACTAAGAGTTAAATATAAAAGATAAGGTTAATATGGTGACCTAAACCTATCTAAAATCTATTGGTTGAGATGTTTTCCACACATCCCCACATTATCCTCTAAATAAATCATTTTGGAGCAATTAGAAACTGAAAATGTTTTTATTATAATATAATATTTCAAGTTTTTCCTAAAGTGACCCTCACCTATCTTATAAAAGGGAACTTCCCCTTCTCTTAATTTCACACCTCCAAATACTTTTGGTTCAGCCAACCCTGCCAAAATATTCTCTAAACTTTCCTCCCTTCATCCTAGTGGCCTTCCTCAGGTCATAAAGCCAACCGAAGGAGCCATTTTGATCAAATCGAAAGGAGAAACCCGAAGAAGAAGAGGTTAAACGTTCCCTCGACTAAAGGAAAGTACAAGGTAAGGGGTTTTCATCTCCCTCCTTATTCCCATGAGATTCATGCTATATTGCCAATATTTCCTTTTAGTGGTGTATGTACTGCCCATAATTTTATTCTTTGTGTAATACACTTTAATTTATGTGTATTTACATCTTCATTGTATGATACTTCATTCATGGGGTGTATGTTTCGTATGTTACCAAATTGGTAAGGGTTAATTTCAAAATCTCTTTATTATCCGAGGTTGGTTTATACGTGAGTATCTATTGGGACCTATTTATCATACACATTCTTGTTTCCTAAAAATGTATTTCAAAATATAATTACTATTTAATAGACAATGGATTAAATTCATTTATACCCTTATTTGACCTTATATGTTTTTGAAAGGAATCTTTCTGTCGTTTTCCAAATAAGGTACTTTATGATATTTTTGACAAAATTATGGTAAGAATGTTTTTTTAACTTATACGGAGGGTGCATCTATTTTCAGCCGTTATAACATCGTCGAATCTTCCCTAACAATATTATAAGAATATTTTCATAATAAATGTTTTCTTTTATAATTATATAAATTTTAAATAATTTCAAAATAGAAAGAGATATTTCTCTAAAAAAGTTTTGATTTCATCTATGTCAACATCCTTTGATAAATTATAAGATTATTTGAAGTTGATTTATTATGATACAGAACTTCCATATTATGTTGATGGTTTTGTGATATGTCTGACTGTGGATGTGTTATTTTTACACCCTTCATGGTTTATGGACAATGTATTGACATTTCGTATTCTTTTCTTAATACGAATGTTTATGTTATGTTTAAACCTTTTCATATGAGGAATGCATTGGACTAGTATGTTCTGGGTTGGTGATCAGTAAAATTAATCCCTCCCGTTTGAGGTCCAGTGACAGCAGACCCTCTGGGTTGGAGTCCGGTTACAGAGGCTCTCCGACATGGAGTCCAGTTACAGAGGTTCTCGGGGTTGGGGTCTGGTTATAGTTAGCCCATAGGTCTTGGAATGAGGCCTTGATAGAGAGATTAAAGTCTGGAATTATGCATTCCATCATTATTAAAGTGTCTATTGATATTGTATGTGATTATTCAACTAGTAGAATATCCATGTGAAGAAGTAAATGGAATTATTTTATTGTATCTTTCCCATATTATGCTGAAGTTTAAGTTCAAAAGGATTTTGTTTTAGTCTTATACATTGCCTTAAATATTTGTGCTTATTTATGATAGTTTCCACAATATTGTTATCCTTACTAATCATCTAAGCTCACCCCTTTCTATGTTTTAATTTTCCCAGTATTCCAAGAAGTGTTTTATGATTGATAAGCTGGGTTAAGCTATGAGATTAATGGCATTCTCAAAGGATCATATAAGTTGTGTTTTATTTTCTAACGTGTAATGTAACGTTCATGTATGTAATCTATTTTCCAAGACTTATAAACTGATCATACTTTTGGGACTTGATTCCTTTATAATCATGCCAATGTATTAAAATAATGCACCGACTCTGGGGAAGGAGGCTTCTATAGGAGAAAATCCAGCAGCTGGAGGATTGTATCTCAGATCCATGGATTTTCACGGGTGACTTCAACTCAATTATTCACGAGGATGAGAAATTGGGCCCGTTTACAAATTCCACCTCTACAAGAGATTTTAGGGAATGTATAGAGAAAGAGGGAATAGTGGAAGTTAACCTCATTGGTGCTAAATACAAATGGTATAGGAGGAATCTCAATGGCATGAGAGTAAGTAGAATTGATCGGGACTTTGTTAATCAAAAAATTCTTTATGCTTGGAAATCAATCACATGTGTTACTCTTGTAAATATTAACTTTTACCATCACCCTCTTCTGATTAGTTCTCTTGGGAAGGAATGTGGGCATAAAATTCCTTTCCGGTTCAGTAATGTTTGGGCCTCTCTCCCGGAATTCTTAAGAATTGTTCAAGCAACGTGGGGTTCACTGTTGTGCAATAGAAATCCTCTGATATGTATTTCCAAACTTATAATGCTTAAGATTAAGCTTAGGGAATGGAGAAAAGAAAGTTTCAGACTGATGGATGCTGAAATTGAAGGACTTGAAAGCTCCCTTCATGACATGCAAGCAGAGGCCACTAGAGCCAACTTCCTGGGGGACATGCAACATGAGATTGATCTTTCCATAGAGCTGAAAACCCTTATTAAGGTTAGGGACAATATCAAAAAGGATGCTTTCAAAGTTAGGAGGCTTTAGGAAGGGGATAGAAACACAAAGTTCTTTAATGCCCTTCAAAGGGTCCAAAGAGTGAATAGACCCCTTTCCCTGGTAAAGGATGGAGATAGAATAATAGAAGGTAAACGGGAGCTTTCATATCATATTGTCTCATTATACAAGAACATTTTCAATGGGAGGGCTAGATCTGAGCCTATCAGAGAAAACATCATTCCTAATTTAGTCACTGAGGAGGAAAATCATCTTCTCACATTGCTTCCGATGGAGTGTGAAATCAAGGAGGCAGTGTTTGGTCTCAAAAAAGAGAACTCTCCTGGCCCTAATGGATTCAGAAACATATTCTTCCAAAGTTATTGGGATATCATCCAGAATGAGGAATGCCTACTTGTCAAACACTTCGTCAAAGGAGGGACTTTCACTCTTGGTTTCAATTCCCAATTTATTGCCCTCATCCCCAAGTTGGAAAATTCCAGTGAAATTGTCCAATTCAGACCAGTATCCCTCATGAATACCATGCACAAAATCATTACAAGGCTCTTGGATAATAGACTTGCTCGGGTGACTGAAAAAAATATTTCCTGGAACCAGTTTTGTTTCGTTAAAGGCAGTAATATACAGGACTGCCTGCTCATGGCCTTGAAATGCTTTAATCTTCTGAGGAAGACAACGCTGGGTGGGAATGTGGATTTGAATCTTGACATAAGAAATGATTTTGATACAATGGACTGGGGATTTATTAATCAGATTCTCCTCAGCTTTGGATTCAGTGAGGTCTTTGTTCAATGTATTACAAGTTTGATGGAATCTTCCCACATCTCAATTATGGTTAATGGGACACCGGAGGGATATTTCACTTGTTCAAGGGGGGTGAGACAGGCCGATCCACTCTCTGCAATTATTTTTGAAATTGCTGAGGATTACCTAAGCAGAATCCTTATCAACATGGTGGGAAATGGGAAACTTGCAACCATCAAAGCAGTTAGAGGTCTGTCTGCTCCCTCTTTTTTTTGCTGATGATATTGTCATCTTTACGCAGGGTGATAGAAATAACATCACTCATCTGAGAGAAGCACTCTTGCATTATAAGAAGGTGTCTGGGCAAGAAATAAACTGGATCAAATCCTTTATTTACATTGGAAAAAATATCACAGTGATAAGGAAGACCCATCTAATAAATTACCTTGGTCTCGGAGAGGGAGAACTACCATTTATGCATCTTGGTGTTCCTAAGTTTTGGTGAAAACTTTAGGCCTCCCACTTTGCACAGAATTTATCACAAATAATGAGAACTATTGCATCTTGGAAGGGAAATTCTCTATCAATGGCCGGACGAATATGTCTTTTCAAACATGTGGTAATCTCAAAACTGGTTTACTCTCTCATGGTTTATATGTGGCATGTCTCTGTTGTGAAACAAATCAATTCCATGATGAAGAACTTTGTATTGAGTGGAAATGTGTTGGAAAGGAAACTCATCACTGCTAAATGGAGCACATGCTATATGCCTACCAAGAAGGGAAGGCTAGTAATTAAGAATCTAAATTGCTTTAATCAGGCATTACAATCCAAATTCATCTGGAATCTTATTCATCGCAGCTCTGCCTCTCTTGATTTCCTCAGGAGAATAATTCTTGCAAGGCTTATTAATGGGAAGCATGGATACAAGGACTCTTCAACCTGTCCTGGCCTAAGAATGGTGTTCAGCACAATAATGAAGCACTCATGATGGGTGGTCAATGCAGACTCAAGTCTGAAATTCTGGACTACCAACTGGACTGGAACATCACTTATTGATAGATTAAACGATGATGAATAGATCATTGACAGCAATAGATCCATCAAAGACCATCTTCAACACAGGGGTGAAATTCTAGAATACATTGCCTCCATTGTTGATAAATACAACTTTATCAAACATGATGACATGCTGTTATGGGAAGGGTCTCATTCTAGACTGCTGAACTCCAAAAATTTCTATAGATACATGATGCAGGGTGAGCCATGTTGGATTGGTGCACTGGACAAAAAATGGATGCGTACCTCTAGATTTTCACTAATTTGGAGACTTTATCACAATAAAATTCCAGTGGAGGTGAACATTCAGCGGCTTGGAATTTCTTTATGCTTGAGATTTGCTCTATGTGGTCAGAATAGAGAAGATATAGACCACTTGTTTTTGTCCTGCAACATGGCTTCATCTCTTTGGAACATGGTCCTAAATACATTTGAGCTGGAACCCCCCAATACTCACTCTGTTACACATTTTATACAGCATCTTCTTGAGTTTTTGCAATCCAAAAAAAATAATGCTCTGTTGTAGGTCACTTGTGCTGAACTATTACATGTTGTGTGGAGGGCTCACAATAAATCTATTCATAGGAATTAAAGCTTTCATGAAGCCACTAAAATTAGCAGTATTTTTTGTGGCCATCCAAAATTCCAATACAATAATTAATGAGAATTGTAACACCTCGGTCAGGGAGTTTATGATTCTCATGAGCTTAAAGGTTGCAGGTTACTATCCCAAACTAAGGGGTGTGATGGAGGTGATATGGACTCCCCCCTCCACTGGATGGTTAAAATACAACACGGATGGGGCTTCCAAAGGAAATCTGAGAACCTCAGGTTTCGGGGTAATTTTCAGGGATCAATATGGGGAGGTTGTGACATGTAGTTATGGTCCTTGTGGGCATGCTACAACATTGGAAGCTAAAATGATGGAACTCATAAGCACGGTGGACATCGCTTGACGACGAAGTTGGAACAACATTTGGTTTGAATGTGACTCATCCACGGTGATTCATGCTATTAGGATGGGTCAAACAAGACTATCATGGAAACTGGAAGGTAAGTGGATAAATTGTATTGACACGATCTCCTCTATGAACTACTTTATCACACACAACTTCTGGGAGGAGAATCACATTACAGATGGACTTAAAAAAAGGGTGTTGGAATAAGGGAGCATACACAACAACACTATTCCTAATGACATTGATCCTCTTCTTACTAGGGACAAATGTAAAATTCCTTTATTCCAACTTGTGTAATGTTTTAATTTTCTCAATTTAAGAGCCTCCATGCTCATTTTTCTCAAAAAATCATAAACTAATCTAGTGTATGTCATTTTTTTATAAATGGCGCCCAGTAGATAGAATGATAACTCCAGCAATATGCATGATCAAAAGTGTAAGAATGATTGTATCTGTCATGGTATTAAGCCAACATTTAGAAAGGAAATAGTCTCCCATGTATTATCATCATATGAAGAAATAGTATCATGTTTTAATAATATAAGTAATGAAATTTCTGAGTCATACGGCTTTGAAGGGAAGCCAGAGAAGAAAAGGATGGTAGAGAGAAAGATGGATAAAGGGAACATGGGAAAGAAGGATTTTTTCCCATATGTGATAACTATGGAAAGAATCACCTTGGTAAATCCATGAAGGGAATGGTAGTTTGTTATAAGTGTGGAGAAAAAGGATACTGAGTACGTGATTTTAAGGGTAAGAAAAAGGTTTTAAATGTACAATGCTTCGTCTTCAAGGAGTTGGAAAACTACATGAATTAATGTCCAAATCATCAGGGTATACCACAAATGATACTATTGGATAATAATCAAGTTATGATATTACCATAGATAAAGATTAATAACTAAGGCTCTTATGTTGATATTAAAGAATTATGTCATTTGAGTATTGTATCAATGATGTATTGGTTATAAGAATTATAGAGTATATAAGAATTGTACTATAGTATTATTTAATTAAGGACTTGAGATTGTGTGGAACCAGGAAAAGCGACTCAATGGAAGGTTAAATTTTTTTGGAAAATATAGGGTTGAGAGAAAGATAAACCTTAATATGAATCTGATACTGCGGTAGTGATGTTGGAATAAGATATGATTGATTTGGATAAATTATATTGGATATTCTTGACTACCTTGAAACAAATTAATGATTTTTATATTCCATCATTGTTGGAGTTTACAACATTTTTTTATATAAGGAGTATATCCAGTATTCTATAAGAAATAAGGGAGCATGAATGTAATCAATATGGTTATATGATAATTCAGGGCATTATAGTGTTTTAAAAAGAATACATGATGAAGGTATTCACATGTTATTACGTGGAAAAAAGGATCTTCATTGAGTTTACCTTCCTCATAAATTCTGTATTTTTAGTTTGGATAAAAGTATTTTGGATAAGTATAATGGTTGGAATCGATTAAGTTTGACATTGGATACTATTTTTAAAGTTAAATCATTTCTTGAGATTATTTTTTTGGGTTGTCATAAAAAGAACAACCCAAAGGTCGGGCGACAACCCGTTGCGTTCGGCAAGGCCGCGATACTTGAACCCGCAACTGAAGGGCGACAAGGGTGCATCACCTACCACTGGCCTACGTGATGTTTTGGTTTGTATAATTTATTTTTTTTAAATAGTCTGACAAATGAATATAAATTCATTTTTTTAACCCTCTATGATTAGGATAAATAGAATATTTTTGAATTTTATTATCTTTTTTATTGAAAGATGAGTTTGTGGTAGGAATTAGTTGAAGGATGAAACTGTACTTGGAAAGTATATATATATATATATTTCATCTTATTCTATGAATAAATTAATTCTTAAACTTTAGGGAATAGATCTTACAACCAAAAATGTATTATCCTAATACCTTATGTTTTGTTGAATTGATGATATTTTAAATCATCATAGATCGATGTCTTTGAGGCCCTCAATTGTACACTTTCTTGTGATTGATGAACTCAATCACTCCCTATAAATATTTACATTTTTCCTCAAAATATGTTTCTCTAATTGCCAACAATGTTCTCTTAATCGAGATCATAATTTAGCAGTGAATTTTTCATTTCATTTTCCCTCTTATTAAGACTAAATTTCATTAAACAAATTTCTGATGTGAGTTTTCCACAAAGGTATTTTTCTATTTTTAACCTTTTATTTTTGAAGAATAATTTCAAATTGTGAGGACGCAATTTATTGAATGAGGGGAGAATGTAACACCCCAATATTTCAAAAGCACTTTTAAGGAAAATGTGGGAAACCCGACATAAAATAATACAAGAAGAAACTCAAATCAAGACTACTGGGAACTTCTCTTCTTCAGCGACTACATCGTTATGTCAAGCCTTCACCTCACATGACTACTCGGCAAGTTGTCCTGCGTAGGGTTGCACGGGTCTAGTACCGATGGAAAAATCATACCCTCTCGTTCATCCAAATGTGAATGGTTATGCTTTGATGGAAGCTTCCTGCTATGTATCCTCATGTAGAGCTGATCCTTGTAGAGTGTTGCATGCTTCCACCATCAAAGATCAAAAAACACCAAAATCCAAAAAACTGCCTCAAATCCCGCCCATTTCAAATTTCAGAAACCGCCACTGAGAAATTTCCAAATTTCGTATCCAAAAAGTCACCAAAAAGCCATCAAATCGATAATCCCCATCGCTCTCTCGGAATTGGACGCTCGAACTCACATCCCAAAGGACCAAGAAGACCACTACGATGCTACACCTTGAAGAGAATAGAGGAATCCTAGAATTAGAGCAGAGAACCGAGTAAACAAATGCAGGAAAAATCATCGATGATACCACGTCTTGGCACCAACGTGTCACCTTCGCCGCCATCACCACAACTCAAGCATCACCATCATGAGAAAAAATCATCAAAAATAGCACAGTAAAAAACCATCGGAGCATCCTGAAGCACATCGCATAGGCATCTGGAGCAACCAAAACATGCATCATAGAGGTGACTGGAGCAGCATAAAGTGTATCACAAAGAAAACTGGAGAAACCAAAGACGTGCATCACAAGAGGCCTCTAGAGCAGCATAAGAGTGCATCACAAAGCTGATAACCACAACCATGAGGTTTGGACCCCCACTAAAGCCATGCAAAAATCGAGTGGGAGAGGCAAAAAACATCGAAGCATTCCGAAGCGCATCGTAGAGGTGATTGGGGAAACCATAGGCATGCATTTCAAAGGTATCTAGAGCAGTGTGAGAGCGTATCACAGGGCTGAGTGGGCTCCGGACCCCCACTGCACATCACAAGCTTCTACATTAAAATTTTCAGATCATTCCTACTCCTCCATGCTTCAAACTGGCTTCAGTTTTTGGTCTTTCGAGCAGGAACAACTCAACTCGAACAAAAATAGTGAATCCAAAAACAAACCTAGCTTTCTGATTCAACCAGCCACGGTGTCGCTATTTCATAAAATCTATATCTTTCACGTGAAGCCATCGTCAACTCCAAGAATGAAGATCAACAACCGTGGACTAAAGTACAGTTTTTGTATCACCATCGCCCATCTGAAACCCCCAATGCAACTGCCTCATGAAGATGATCATCGACGCTAAGAACTCACCGTCGCTGATGAAGCTGAAGGGTCGTCGTCCGAAGAAGGAGCCAACCACCATCGCTGAAAAGTGGGGAAAACCTAATAGAGCCCAATATATCTTTTCCAATACAGATATCATCCCACCCCAGGATTTCATAGTACGTTATCTCATTAAAGTAATTCAATGGCTTGTGCTACACACAATACCGAGTTCGAGCTCACCACAACTTACTAAACTAACCATTCAAAAATCGATTATGAATAGTATTAACTAGATTTTGAATCTTAAATACTCTATATAATTTTAACATACACATTATGTGTTTCTTAGACATAATATAAGAACAAATTCATTTTTTCGGATAAAATAAGTATTTTTCAAAAAATGCAATTTTACCGCCTTTTAATAGAGAACCCTTTTTAAAACCAATATTTGATAATTTTATATATTCAATTTAATGAAATTAAATTATTATTTAGAATCGGTACATAATAATTTAGTTTGGAAAAAAATTTGGTACTTTTCTGATAACATTCATATTATGATGAATAGTGAAAATTACTAAATTTTAATTAAAAACAACTTTTTTAATCAAAATAATTTATAGCGATAAATTATTCATTTGAATGGTTTGGAAGTATAATTAGATTATATTTTTATCATTTAATACAATTTAGGTCATTATAATTAATTTCACATTTAAATTTGACGTAAACACATGTCAATCTATTGATAATTTTTATTTTTTAAAAACCCGCTTTTTTGTTTTGACAACGGGAATTAAATTTAAATTAATAAATGAAACTTTTGTGTTTTTAATTTGGTAAAATAGACTTCATTTTTGAATTAGGAATATCGAAATTATCTTAGGGTGAAATTTTGGTATTTTCTTGAAAACATTCATTTTTTATGAATAGTGAAAAAACATTGCGTTATCGGTTAAAACCGACTTTTTGTTTAAAATAATTAGTTATTTTATTTTAATTTATTTTAGTTAAAAATAGATACATAATACCTATATATTTTAAACTTAATTCATTGGAGTCATTTTATAATAAGTTTTGATATATAAAATTTTATCGAACTTTTTATCGTCTTTTACCCACCTCCTAGGAGCATTTACAAATTTGTATAAAACATAATTTTACCGCTTCTGTGAGTTGAATTTCAAAAATTTGAGAGACATAGTTAATATCAGTATGTAAAATTTGGTTCAATAATATGAAAATAATTTTTTTTGAATGGTGACTTTTTACTTTTATTTACCACGGTTCAAAGTAAATAGGGTAATTAAGGGTAAAAATGGTATTATAATTACTGTAACACATGTCCTAATTCTATTGGATAAGTTTAATTCGACCAAGAACAACCTTAGGAATAAAATTTGATCCTTTAGGTCCACTTCGATTATATTAGGATATTTATTATTATTTAATTTATAGAAGAGTTAAAAGTGTTATATTCATGTTTTCATACATAAAACATTTTTAATATTGGGTTATAAATATGATAAATTCGACTATAAATATTCCTTAGAAATATAAAACTATTTACTACATAATGGTATTTTATTTATAATTTTTATACATTAAATAATTAAATTTATTTATGACACAATGATGATGCAGTAATTACCTTATTAATAAAAGATTAAAATAATTGATATTATAAATACCCAAATAAATGAAATTTGAGACTTATGATGAATTAAACTAATTTTATAGATTAATATTACATGTTAGGGTTGATTAAATCAATTTTTTTTTGAAGTAATCGTGTTGTTATGATTTTTACAAAAAACAAATACCAAATAGTGTCAAAATTTACATAAAATAGTTTTTAAAACAAATATGATATTATTAATTGATATAATAGTCCTAAAAATCTAAGGTTCGGCCAAAATACTTATATAATAATATATATGACATTAATAAACCACTTTGGGATCTATTGGCATTTTATAGTAAGTTTATTAACCATATAATATAAAAATACAAAGAGACATGGTAAATGTCAAACTATTTAACTAAGAGTTAAATCTAAAAGATAAGGTTAATACGGTGACCTAAACTTGTATAAAACCTATTGGTAGGGAGGTTTTTGACCCATCCCAACCTTATCCTCTAAATAAATCATTTTGGATCCATTAGAAACCAAAAATTATTTTATTATAAAATAATATTTCAAGCTTTTCCTAAAGTCACCCTCACCTTTCTTATAAAAGGGAACTTCTCCTTATCTTAATTTCACACCCCCAAATCCTTTTGGCTTGGCCATCCCCTACCCAAATATACTCTCAAAATTCCTACCTTCATCCTAGAGGTCTTCCTGTGGTCATAAAGCCGACCTAAGGAGCCCTTTTGAACAAATCAAAATGAAGAACCCGAAGAAGAGAAGGTTAAACGTACCCTCAACTAAAGAAAAGTACAAGGTAAGGGGTTTTCATCTCACTCCTTATTCTCATGAGATTCATGCTATATTGACACTATTTCATTTTTTGTGGTGTATATAATACCCATAATTGTATTCTTTGTGTAATACACTTTAATTTATGTATATTTACATCTTCATTGTATGATACATCTTTCATGGGGTGTATGTTTCGTATGTTACCAAATTGGTAAGGGTTAATTTCACAATCTCTTTATTATCCAAGGTTGTTTTATACGTGAGTAAATACTAGGACCTCTTTATCATCCACATCTGTGTTTCATAAAAATATATTTGAAAATATTTTTACTATTTAATAGACAATGGGTTAAAGTCATTTATACCCTTAGTTTACCTTATATGTTTTTGAAAGGAATCTTTCTGTCCTTTTCCAAACAAGGTACTTTATGACCTTTTTGACAAAATTAAGGTAAGAATGTTTTTTTAAAATATATAGCAGGTGCAGCTATTTTCTCCCATTATAACATCGTCAAAGCTTCCCTTACAAGATTTTAAGAATATTTTCAAAATAAATGTTTTATTTTATAATTATATAACTTTTAAATAATTTCAAAATAGAAAGAGATATTTCTCTAAAAAAAGTTTTGATTTCATATATGTCAACATCCTTTGATGGATTTTAAGCTTATTTGAAGTTGATTTGTTATGATACAAAAATTCCACATTTTATTGAAGGTTTTGTGATATGTTTGACTATGGATGTGTTATTTTTACACCATTCATTTTTTATGGATAAAGTATTGACATTTCATATGCTATTTTTAATACGAATGTTTATGTTATGTTTAAACCTTTTCATATAAGGAATGAATCAGACTAGTATGTTTCAGGTTGGGGACCGATAAAAGTAATCCCTCCAGGTTGGGGTCTAGTTACAGCATACCATCTAGGTTGGAGTCCAGTTACAAAGGATCTCTAGGATGGAGTTCAGTTATAGAGGCTCTCTGGGTTGGGTTCCGGTTACAGTTAGCCCCTAGGTCTTGGCACAGGGCCTTGAAAGAGAAATTAAAGTCTGGAATTATGCATTCCATCATTATGAAAGTGGATATTTATATTGCATGTTATTATTCAACTAGTATAATATCCATGTGAATTAGTAAATGTAATTATTTTATTGTATCTTTGCCATATTATTCTGACGTTTAAGTTTAAAAGGATTTTTTTAGTCTTATACATTGCCTTAAATGTTTATGCTTATTTATGAAATTTTATGCTATATTGTTATCCTTACTAAGCATCTGAGCTCACCCCTTTCTATGTTTTAATTTTCCCGTGATTCCAAGATGTTTATTATGATTTATAAGTACGGTTAAGCTATGGGATTAATGGCGTTCGTAAAGGATCATTTATGTTGTGTTTTATTTTCTAATGGGTAATGTAACATTCATGGATGTAATATATTTTCCAAGACTGCTAAACTAATCGGTCTTTCGGGACTTGATTCCTTATAATCATGTCAATGTATTAAAATAACGAACTGACTCTGGGTAACTAGGGTTGGGGCGTTACATAAAGTTGCAACTGAAAGGAAAAGGGGGTCAGAATACAAACCCAACTGAAAAAGAAAGTACAGTGAAAGGAAGTATAAGATCTAGAGGTTTTCTTCCAAGTATCTTACCTGAAGGGTATGGGTAACTCACTGTTGGATGTTTTTTATGTGTAATACATCTTTAGATCCACTTCTGAACCCCACCTGGCCCTGGCTCTCCAAGATCCCAGTCAAAACTATCTGTCGTCTGCACAATAAACAACAGGTGCGGGCGAAGCCTGTGTAGGGGTGAGCATAACAATACTCATTGGGGTCCCCAAAACAAACTCTAGTCTTTTATAAATCCACAATGTAAATCAAAAAATAATGCACAAATATTAGAGTCACTAGAGTTAGCTCGACACAGGTATAACTTAAATATTTGATAGAAAAACCAATGGTTGAAAACACTGAACATCAATCACTACAAAGGCACTCATCCCTGATTATTCCTTTAATATTTCTAGGTAACTTAGACATATTCAATAGTTGATTCATGAATCCTCACTGGGTAGATGAGTCATGAAGTCTCACTAATAGATGAGTCACGAAGCCTCGCTCGGTAGTTGAGTCACAAAGCCTCGTTGGGTAGCTGAGTAATGAAGCATCGTTGGGTAGTTGAGGAATGAATCCTCACTGATAGTTGAGTCATTGAGCCTCATTGTTAGGTGAGTCATGGAGCCTCACTGCTAGCTATGTCATGGAGCCTCGCTAGTTGTTGAGTCACACAGCCTTGCTCGGTAGCTTAGTCATGAAGCCTCGCTGATAGGTGAGTCATGGGGCCCCGCTGGGTAACTGAGTCACAGAGCCTCGCTGATTCAACTTCCAGGAAATCTTACATAGAGGATTTCATAAAGAATGACTCATCACGTGGGTCCCAATTCCATAGGTAGTGTGTCAATCGGACGCACAGTCTGGGAGATACGTTCCTTTTTGTAAACATGGGTCAGTTGTGTTTGGCCCCAGCCCAACTGGTTCGAACTGACCCAACCAACCTGACCTGGGGTCCCACATGACCCGATCCAATCTATCTAGCCCATTGGGACTCACTGGACCCATCCAATTTTGGCTGTGGATCCAGTCCACCCAGTCACCCAGTGACCCGATTTTTATCTGACCTTACCCGCACTGGCGGGCCAGTTTCTTTTCCCATCCTGAGTCACCCTATGGCCTAGCTTTATCTCGTCATCACAGTCCGCTAAAGCGAATAAGATCAAAAATTAGCTTGGCCAGATGGGCTAGCTTGTTAGGCCCGGACTGGCTCGGCCTATCCGGTTGGGGCACACGCAGCTGGTCAGCCGACAGCCCCCCTTGGTCAACGCGCGGCCCACATGAAGCAGGCCGCTCCTACATTGCGCCATGCTAGTGCTCTGTGTAGCTATCCACTTTAGACCTCCTCCATTGCAGCACGCGCCAAGCATGCCACTTCGTCCCGCACTCAGTGCCCAGGGTTGTGCTGCCTCCTGCCTGTGGCCGCTGTTGCATGTCACTGTCGTCGCACTGGTGGTTTCGTGCCGACGGCACCTTCCAAGGCCCATTGGGTCTACTCTGGTAGTTCAATATCATATTTTTCTACGCCCTCAGGCCTCTCAGGTTTCCTTCATCACTTCAATAGCCTCGGGCCACTAGTTTTTTGATTCCGTTGTTCGGTCGTGAAGAAAAAAAACACCCACTCCGAAGGGATCTGGGCCTTGTTCGTGTCGGCCCAATCCCTCCGCCTTAGAATTTACAAATATATATCAATGGGGTTTCATAATTATAACATGGATTTCAAATCCCATAACTCCCCACAATATCATTTCCCAACCAGAAAGAATGACCAAACCATGGGTCAACCGGTTCATGGGTTGATCTGGGTTCATTGTTTTGAAAAGAAGAATGGGAAGAAGCAATCACAGAGAAAGAACATAACCCCTACTTGGATTGAGGATCTGTCGTTGACAAGGGATGAAGCTTCAAGCCATCATCGACCCTCGATCTGTTATCATTCATCCTTGTTCATCATATCTCGAATCTTCCCCACTATCGTTCGTCGATCCTTGATTCGATGGTTTTCTTCAATGGCGTTCATCTTCTGAGAGAGAGAGAGAGAGAGAGAGAGAATCCTCATTCTTCAGAGGATTTCCCAGGGTCATTTTTCAACTCTGGATCCCTGTTTAATTAAAGTAAGGAGACACGTTGTTCACCACCATGCTATCTCATTAATGAGGTTCATTAATGATTTAATTTCACCTCGTCACTACACCGCAGCTCTGACTGATCACTGCGTCATAGTGGAAATATTTTGAATAAATAAAAAAATAAAGTTTGAATTTATTTTAAGTTTATTTTATTTTTTACTAAAAGTATGGAATTTATCTTTTTCGATTGACCCACATCGGTCGATATTAGTCCCTTCTTAGGCTAATCTCAGTACTCTAAATTTAATAATGCCCTCATATTTTCAATCTGGGAACTAGTTCAAATGTTTAAAAAAACCACACTCGCATGATTACTTAACATAATCTAAAAAAAGTTCTAAAATACGTTATGGCCTATCTAGGACTCGAAATCATGTTCCATCTCAGATCCTAGTTTTTAAATAATTCCAAATAATTAAATAAATTACATGGAAATTATGGGAATTTATAGGTGAATTTTTGGTATTTTTCTAATATAGTTGAACTATTGGTGAATAGTGAAATATGGTAATTTACGGCATTTAAAATTATAGGTAAATAAATGAATTTCTGATTCATGGTTGAGTTATAGATGGTGTAAGTGGAAATTATCTATAACTCAAATTCTCTAGTTACTATACTTATTCATAATAATCTATACTCTTAATAGTCTTGATCCAAAATAAAAAACAAATGAATAAAATAATCAAAAACACCTCTCCTCTCCCACTATAAATACCACCCATCACCACCTCTTCTCATAATGACTTCTAAGACATGGATATTTATTATATTCTAACTGATTCCCCTTCTAAACCTCTTTCCCATGTTTTGGTATATCTGGTCTCAAAAAAATACCATTTTTTAGTTCCTGAAGGTAGTTTTCAATGAGACGACACTCAAGTGGTAAAACCCTCCCCGTTTCTCTTATATTTTCTTTCTTCTCTTATCCTTCCCACGCCTCCCCTATCCAAACTAACATGATAAATCTAGTATCATATATATACTATAATTTTTTTTGTTAATGTTATATCTGACATCAAATATCTTCTCCTCTCATTTTGTTATAAAAATGAAAACATTGTCTGTGAGGTGTCGATTCACCGCTTTCATGGATGAATAATTTTCATTTTTTATTATCACCTTCAAGGCTGGACATAAAACCATTATTATGGTTAAACAAGATTATAATATGTGTATTAAAACTTATTTAATTTTTTGGATCCAGTAATAATCATATTATTAAATAAAATGATACTAATTTGTGATAGTTGTAAAAACAGCCAAAATAAACTAATCATGTTTTTCACCGACATTTTATCTAATGAATAATTATCATGAAAAATTAATAAATATGATATATGGGACCATTTAAATTTATGTAAAAAAATTAATACCATCTCATTCCATTTATAGAGTAATTCTTTCATTTGACAAGTACTGTCATAATTATACATAAGTGAACCGACCATGAAACCATGAAACGAACACTCCAAAAAAATGAAATTAAACACTATCTGCCAAAGAAATGGTCACTAATTAGTTGAATAAAAATATAATAAACTAAATAAATGTAGTATAGGTTGTTAGTTAATTAATTCATGTATTTAATTAAGGTGAGCGATCTCTATAAACCTCCAAATTACCTTTGGGTTACACTTCCTCTCTCTCTACACCAATGAATTTTATTATTGTTCTTATATAATTCTTATAAATTCTATGTATATATTCCAAAATTATACATCCAGATTAATTCATCAATATTTTATAGTAAATACATATTCTATAAGGTTCCCTTTTCAATTAATCCTGATAAGAAAGTCCTATTAAAGGGAACTTTTCCATTTCTTTCCCATCAAGTACTCTCCATAATAAATTTTAATCCACAATTATTTTTCTAAAATCACTCATTTTATGATGAAAAACTATCTTAGTTCATTTCTGTTTTTATGGAAAAAATATTCATTTTTCCTCTTTAATGAATCTTAAATATTTTCCCTTAAATTGCACTAAAGTGACTCATTTCTAAAGTTTTATAAAAAAACACTTTTTACATGTTTTCAATTAATTTGGAAATAATTTATTATGATCTATGACAATTTTTCATTAATAATGTTCTTTTATGATTTAAATCCATTATTTCATGGAACCATTATGATATGCCCATTTGTTATGCCTTATGACATGATTAAAAAACTTATTAAGTTCCATGGGTTACCCTTGTGTTTATTCCTTATGTTTGATTCTTTATGTGGAACACATATGAATGAACATTTTATTATGGGTGTTCCAAGATATTAATACAATGAATTGGGTAATTTTTAGTCTCATGAGATGTCATGTATGGGATTAGGCAGTAAACCTAATCCATTATGGTACTTTTTACTTAATGTGATATTGTCTTGTTATTTATCCTTGAATCAAGTTTATGTTATGTTACATGTTGCTTCCAAATTCCTATGTTTCCATGATTACATGATCCCATGTTATATATATCATGCTTCCATGTGTTTATTCATATTCCATTCCTTTTTATGTCATCATGTTATGCCTTATAACTCATGTGATTTTCTGTATTTCTATGTTTATTCCCTTACTGGGATTTTTAGCTCATTAATATTTGTCAATATATTCTCTAGGTTATCCTATGCAGATGTAATATCTGAAATTAAGTTAGGATTGCATTATGGATGATTAATATAATTGTGTTTTCAGTTTTATGTACCAAATATTCCAAATACACTAGACTTTATGATCCTCTCTTTGTATTTGATGGTTAATAATGATTAAAATCATGTAATAATATGTGTAAAATTACAAAACCATTATAGTTAGTATTTGAGAAAAGGAAAAAAATTGATCCTTGGTAACTCTCACATGTGAGCATTGGACAAATCATGGCTCTCCTCACAAGGAATTTATAAGGAAAGGACTTCCACTGGGTAATGTGGTGTGTCTTACCTAGGAGGTGTATCCACCCATGGGGTTCCCTAATATGTATCAATTATATTCCAATGGAAATAATTATAGACCATTATAGTTGTTATCATATCACGGTGTTGTTATTTTTGCAGATTAGGACTAGAAAACATTAGTAATAACCCAAGGGATAATTCTATCATCATTGATAACTTATATTGAAACATAGGGAATAAAAATATTTGACATAATTTCCATTTACAATTTTATTTTTATTTTTTCAATTTTTCCTTTTTATATGGTTATTATCTAAGTATTCAAGTCCTCACATGTTTCCACCTTAGTGTGTAAAACAAAATTTCATGGGAGAAATTTCATAAGGAGGGAAGAATGTAATGAATCAGAATTTTATCAATGGAATTTCCCTTATTATAATTATCTTATATAGTAAAAAACACATATATCACATAGATAACCTAATAAGAACATTCTTCTCACAAATTAATAATGAAACAAGTGGTTTTTATAGAAACCAATACCAATGGAATAGTAATTTGTCCTTTGGAATATTAATGTGGACATTATGAATAGTAAACTAGCTAATAGAATAGTAACATCACCTATGAAAGTATAAATAAAATTTAAATATCTTATTAATGTAAATATATAATATTAATATCTTTGAATAAGTAAATAAATGTTTTAAAATGATAAATTATGTATCGGTATTTTTTTTTGAAACATAAATGTATTTTTACAATTTTATAATTAATATAATGGTTTAAAAGAAAAAATATTTTTATAAAATAGATTCTTATATTAATAGTTTTTTTGTTATGATTATAATATAATTTTATGAGACCTTAATTAATTTTTCAAAATGTCATAAAATCACTTGTAATTTCAAAATCAACATTTTTCAAATAAATGATGATTTTAATTAAAAATTAAAATTCTCATATTTATAAAATTATTTTCATAAAATGGAGTCCATTTTTGAAATCTACACATTTAAAAATGGTTTGGGTTATTTTTTGGTTTTTTTCTAAAATAGTTTAACTTTTGGTGAATAGTGAAATCCGGTAATTTAAATTATTTAACATCATAAGTAAATAAATGAATGTTTTAGTCATATTTGAGTCATGGATGATGTAATTGGATATTATATCAAACATAAATGCTCTATTTTATGTTCTTATTCATAATAATCGACACTGTTTATAGTCTTGATCCAAAATAATAAACAAATGAATAAAATAGTCAAAACACCCCTCTCCTCCCACTATAAATACCACCCCTCACCACCTCTTATAATAACACCTTCTAACCCTTGTATATTTCTTATATTCTGCCCAATTCCCATACCAAACCTCTTACCCATGTTCTGGTTTTTATGTCCTCCCCAAAAGACCATTTCCAATTGCCTTAAAGAGTTTCTCAAGGAGACGACACTCAAGAGGTAAAACCCTCTCTATTTCTCTTATATTTCCTTTATTTTATTATCCTTCTCTCAGATACCCTATCCAAAGTAAAATGATAACTCTAGTATCATATATATACTAGAAATTAATTTTTTCTAAATGGAATATCCATCATCAAATCTCTTCTTCTCTACTTTTTCCTAAAAATGAAAACATCATCTATAAGGTGTCAATTCACCGAAATCATGGATGGTGAGTTTTTTTCATTTATGCCTTCAAGGATGGTCATGAATCCATTTTTATAGTTAAACCAGATTATAATATATGTATTATAACTTATTTAATGTTCTATAACTAGTATATAAACATATTATTAAATATAATGATTCTAATTAGTGATTGTCGTAAAAACCGCCAAAATAAACTATTCATTTTTTCCATAAAAATTTTATCTAATTAATCATACTCATATAAAAAAATAAAAATTATATATGGGACCATTTAAATTTCTAGATATCAATTAATACCATCTCATTCTAATTCTGTATTTTTTCTTCCATTTGATAAGAACATTCATAATTATACACAAGCAAACCGACCATGAAACAATTAAATGAACACTTCCAAAATGATGAAATTAAACACTATAATCCAATGAAATTGACATAAATGAACCTAATTTTAATTTAACACAATATGGAACTATCTCACATGGATAGAAAGGTTTGGTTACATGGCCTCAAGTGCTCCTCATCATGCGCCAGAGGCTGCTGACTAGCAATGTGGTGTGAAAAGCATAGTGGGGAGACTGTACCCCCTAGTATGAAGTGTCATAGAAGTAGAAAAAACTCATAATAAAACAAACATAATAAAATTAAATACATAGAATAATAAAAAAAATCCAACTGAATAATCCAATAAATAAATAAGTAATAATGTAATGATGTGATGGAATGTAACTAAATGTCATGATAGAAAAATATAAGAAAAATACTAGTAGACTAAAGTAAAAAAATGAATCAAAGCCCTAGGTCACGAACCCCACATCGGTCTCATTCCCAAACACTAGACCATCCAAAAATCAATACCAAGTTCCTTTTCCCATTCCCAAACCTGTACCCAATAAATCGTCTCTAATACCAAACAGCTTCCTAAATAGGGTGTGAGTATAACTTAGTATATTGACACCACAATGTCTAAAAAAACTAATATGATAAGAATTGTTTGATGTAAAGTGATAACCAATTGTATTAATTAATTTTATAATTAATAAAATACAACAATAACCATCTTCAGCTCTATGTCAGAATATATCTAGGAATGTCTTAAGACCATGACAACCACAAAGATATAACCAATGTAAAATAACCTACTTCGGCACCATGATGAAATATCTCTTAGCATGTCTTATGACCTTACCAACCACAACCATATAACCATGGTATAGTAACAAAAATCCAATTCAAATCCCTGTAAGCATTACAGCATATGGAAAAATCCCAATAAGCATTAGAGTATGAGACTGGGAATATCCTGCTCTCTATAATCATTACAATACGTTATTGGGATGAGCTTGCTCTATATCAGCATTGTATCATTTAAGTGTTCAAGTTTCTGGGCCAAGTCCAATATATAATAATTATATCATAGAAAAAAATACCTACCATATAACATGGATATCACAATATCACATCATAATTCTCAATGGTTAATTTTATTAATTACCATTCTTCTTTCATATTCCACTTTCACTTCAATTCACAATTTATTAGCAATTATATCAATAAGAATTAAGCCATGATTTATGGATTCTATAACAAGAAATCACCCTAGGTCACATGTCATGCTAAAAATAATTTAAGTCATTTCTAATTCAATTATAATCATGGTTCTCCCACCCCATGGGTATCCATGACCCAATTAAAAATCCATTAGAAACCAAATAACTTTATGTAGTAATTCCATTTTTTTATTAATTAATTTTGGCTCATTCAACAATCATGCTATCATGATATTGCATAAACGTAAAAATTATCAAACCATAGGGTTGAGATTTAGACCCCCTTTCTCTAACCAATGATCTGATAACACTTCCAATGGAAAAATCCTATAAGTAATTAGGTGTGGATGATTATAAAGAGGTTACTAGATCAAAACTAATCAATATCAAAACCAATAATGAAATTGGTTAATGTATTTCACTACAATGGTTGGAAAAGAAGGAAGAGAAAGATGAAACCTAATTGAAAAGACTTACTAGGGATCTCTACATGTATGGGACATCCAAAAAAGGGAAGTTGTCACCCCAAAATTACTTGGATAAATTCCTAGGGTCAATAGGAGAGGAGCTGTAGTGGATTAGAATGAAAATTAGTTTCACAAAATGTTTAAAATGGAAAATCAGGAATTTACATGGTGTGTAGTGTGGTTAGACATCATGTAAATGTTTCTAATGGAATAATTCGAAAAAATCATTACCTCCAATTTTTTTTAACCATGAACAATTACATGATGTGTAATTCATTTACACGATGTGTAAATGTTATATAGTTTTTTAGATCATTTTCCTTTTAAACAATCCAAATATATTTTAAAGTTTCTTAACTCACTAAGAACCCATGGAATGATTAACCCATTTATATCTGGACTCCATTAATTCAAAAAATCATACATCCATGAACTTTAAGTTATTTTCTCCAACAAAGATCCCCTAAAAATACTCTCCAATATTTCTTAATTTTCCTTGAAAACCAAGACTACATTTATTCAGATGACATACTTTCATGATGAAGACACAACCAAAAGAAAATATTAATAAAAAATGATAGAGAGATGTACATAGAAAAAATATGGGGTCTTATAACCTCTCCACCTTATAATAGCTTGTCCCTAAGATTCTCTAATATTTACTATGAGGTCTCAGTGAAAAGGTCTAGCCATTATGTTCTCAAATCTGACTCTGTATCCTAGGTCTCATCCTAAATTCTCCCATGCAACCACTACACCCAAACCAATGGTATACTCCTACATTGAATATATTTCTCAATATGATCCACAATACATATCATATTATCCTCAAAAGATGAATTTTAAAAAAGAAAGACATCTGATATGTCTATCACATGGGAAGGGTCTGGATAATATATTTGTAGTTTCGACACATGGAACACATTGTTCTTGGCACTATAGAACTGTGGAAGGGATAAATGGTACACCAATGGATCGACCCTTTACACAATTTCAAATGGCCCAACAAACATGGGTACTAGATTTCTCTATTTCCTGATGCGGTGTTACCCAACCTAGACAACACACAAAGGAAAATATGTTGACCAACATCAAATTCAAGAGGTAATCTTTGATGGTCAAGATATGATTTGTGTATTCTTTACATAGTCACCAACCATTATCTAATCAACTGAACCTTTTCATATGTCTCTTGCATGACACTAGGCCCAACAAGTGATGACTCACTTTCCTCTAGCCAACAAGAGATGAAAAACACAACCTTCTATAAAAATCCTAAAAAGGTGATATTTGGATTGATTCATGGAAGCTATTATTATACAAAATCTCCATTAGTTCCATATGTTGCTCCCATGAACCACCAAAATCTAAAACACAAGTTCATAAGATATCCTCCAAAACCTAAATAGTCCACTCAGATTGACCATCAGATTATGGAAGATAGGTTGTGATTAAAAGAACTTGTGATCCTATATATTTTTGAAGACCCATCCACAAAGACAATGTTAAACAAGTATCTCTGTCTAAAATGATACTCCTTGAAAAAACGTGTAACCAAACCACCTCGCGCACATAAATATTTCCCAGATTATCAACTGTAAAGGTCTCCCAAATTGGTATAAAGTGGGGTAACTTAGTCATTCAATCCACAAAACCCATAAAACATCATTCTTATGGGTATTATTGGGTAGTCCTGTCAAAAAATACATTGTGGCATCATCCCATTTCCACTCCATAATAGGTAAAGGTAGCAAAAGCCCAGCTAGCCTCTGATTCTTGTCATTCACCTGCTGAAAAGTGAATCATATAGCCATGAATCTTACCACCTCCTTCTTCATTCCTAACCACCATAAATGACTATGGAGACCATGATACATATTTGTTAAACCAGGATGCATTTCCCATCTACCAGCATGAAACTCCCTCATCAGCTCCTCGCGTGAGCCCGTTGTAACCCATACTCATCCACGCAAAATAAGATAATTTTTACATCCAAGAGACCGTCCGGATAGTGTCGCCCCACCATATAAATTTTCTCTTAGAATTAAATTCTCCGGATCAAACAACTACTCAGTATTAATCTAGTCCAAAAGCATGGGTATAATAGATGTCGAAGTTAGAGTTACTCTCCCCTGAGATTCTTGAACTTCTAGATACATTTATGCAAAGTAGTCCATTATCCAACACAAGACTACCATATTGCCTCTATCTATGTCTTTCATCTCAAATTTTTGACAATGAATTTTCCCTTTCTTGGTGTATAAGCCAATTCAAGGTTGAAAGAATATAGATAATCAACCTAACTCCTCTACTGAAGGTTCATGTCTCACTGAGAAAATATATACCTGAGACTTTTTTGATCCATATATACCATAAACCTCTCACCCATTAGATAGTGTCTCCAACATATCAGGGTATGTACCACTATCACTAAATTCATATCATGATTAAGGTAATTAATCTCATACAAACTCAGTTTTCTGGATCCATAAGCAACCACATGATCCTTCTTCATTAGAACTACTTAGAGTCCAAACCCAAATGAATCACAGAACAAAATATATGCTTTACCATGAATAGGTAAAGTGAGGATAGGTGTTGAGTTCATCCTACCTTTAATCTCCTAAAAATCTCTATCGTAAGCATCATACTAAACAAACTTCTCCCCTTTCTTGGTCATCCTGGACATTGGTGCAACCAAATGTGATAAATCTTGGATAAAACACTGGTAATAACCTACTAAACCCAAAAATATCTGAATTTAAATGATTATATTGGGATATTCCTAAGATATCATATCTAAAAATTTCCTTAGGTCCATTGAAACTCCTGTATATAAGATGACATGGACCAAGAAGTGTACTTCATTAATCTAGAAATTATATTTGGTTAGGTTGACATAAATCAAATTATCTCTCAATGTACTCAAGATTATTTAAAGATATTCGGAATGATTTTATGCTGATTGGTAGTACACTAAGATATAATTTACAAAAAATTCCACAAACTAATTCTGAAGATGATAAAATATCATATTCATTAATTCTATGAATATCGCATGCACATTAGTCAAACCAAATGATATCAAAATGAATTCATACAAGTAATACCTGCTCCTAAATGTTTTCTGAGGTATGTATTATAGTCTCACCCTTAACAGATGATATTTTTATATCAAGTTAATCTTATATAAGTTCTTAGAACCTCTAAAATTATCAAGAATGTCATCAATACATGGAAGAAGATACTGATTCCTGATCTCCATCTGGTTCAGCCTCTGATAATACACACATAAGAGAAAATATTCATCAATCCTTTTCCTAATAAGAAATAGAGAACCCCAAAGAGATATACTCAGCCATATGAATCCTTTAGATTCTATATCTTCCAACTAAACTTTCAACTCCAAAAGCTCTACTGGTTCCATTCGGTAAGGCAGGCTAGAAACTAGCTCTACTCCCAGCACCAACTCGATCATGAACTCAATCTCTCTATCGGAAGGTAAGCCATATAACTCATCTAGGAAAACATCCTAAAAATTTTATACCATAGGAGGAAAAGAATCATGTTTCATTCCACCATTATCTAGAGAAAGACCGGGGACCTGCTTCAAGAGACAATCCAATATGTACTAAATTATTCCTAGATGACTAACCTGAAGATCCCCCTCACCAAGGTGAGAATAGATTCTTCCTTATAGATATAGGAAAGTAAATCTCCTCCTATAATAGTCGATATGATCTTGGGATAGAACTGACCAATCCATCCCAAGAATCAATTAGAAGCCTATCATTTCTAACATGATAGGTTTCTAAAAGAAACGATAACCACCAATCTTTAGAGAAAACTTCTTGAAATGTTTGATATTCTCTGAATGTGCTCTCAATAGTGTTTCAATGTTTAAAACACAATCTAATCATTCCACTTACAATCTCAAATAATTTTTAAAAGGAGAATATATAGAATAATGTGATTGTCCTATATCAAAAAGCACAAGCTAAGGTAGATGATACAAGAATCGTACCTCTAATGGTAGACGTTCCTTCATCCAATATAACGGGATTAGTCTTCATAATGCTCAAATAATGTGTCCCTCTACCCTAGGCTGTATTATGACTACCCTGATATATTTCCCTTGATATGTATGCTTCTCGTGAACTGGGGTACCACATCCACTACCTAGGTTTGAAGGGCCTATGGAACTCCATATACTAGCCTATTGAGAGGTAGTTGAGCCCCTTCCAGACTTTGGTGCCTATCCTGATCATATAACACTATTATTCTATGGAAACTTCACAAATAACCTCTAATGATGACCCAAACTGCCACAAATAAGAAACTCTACTTTGGGGTGAGGACATTGTTGGTGCTTATGGACAAACTTGCCACACTGATAACACTGGAATGGAACACGATCTTGATATGGTTATCCATTTCCCAGAATGCTCTTCCCATTTACAATTTTTGTGGAAACTATCATAATATCACTTCTTACCACTCAAAGAAGAACTCCCAGTTCACTCTACTAAAATAGCCTTTCCACCGCTTGGGTCCTCTCCCAGATTCCCTTCTATGATGAGTTATTGATTTATCACGTCTTAAAATATGATTAAAAGGAAAATATTTACCTGTGACTTGATCTCATAACAAATACTATCCTGGAAATGTCTCACCATTAAGATCTAATAAGTTTCCAAAGATAACGCAAAGTGTTGTAGGTCAGTAAAATGTCTATCATAGTCCAACACTAAAAAACCCTCATGCGTTAGATGCATGAACTCATGAGCTTTTTCATCCCTCAATGTATGGGTATAGAAATAGCTCAGGAACCTCATCTCAATGTCCTTCCATGATAGATCATCCTACTACCTAGATTCCTTTAGGATATCCCACCAATGTTTGGTAGGTCCATGAATCATATAAGTAGAAATATTCACCCACCTATCCATGGTTTTCTTAAGATTCTTGAAGATTTTATAGACTGACTGAATCTAGAACTTGGCTACCTGGGGTCCCCCTTCCCCAGTGAACATAGTCAGATGCTACAGATGAAACTCTCTGGTCAACTCAGACATCAAAAGAACAGTATGAAAAATCTCCCTTTCTAGGGATCACATAACCCTCAGTATGTTGTTGTGAATCTAAACATCCATCAGTTCCTCAGGAACTTCATAAAGCTCTAGTTTAGTTGTGTTAGTAGCATGGAATTTTTTACTCTCCTAATTCTCAAGTCAATGATGATGAGGAGAAATTCTCTCTACAAGACAAGCACAAACCTTAGAAAATTTTCTAGCAAAAAGGTCAACCCCAACAGGTGAGTAAAACCAAGAACCAATATATATTGGTCTCTCTAAACATGGATTACATGTATTTTATCATGACATGACAACCCATTTTGTTATCCAGTGAAACTGACAACTCATGTCACAGTTATATGGCCCTATCATGAATAATTCATATAAATATATACCTGCGTGCCTATTATGATGCATGTATTCTCATCCCACACCATATCGGGCCATGAGTACAAATATCAAGAAATGGTAAGATCATAAAACAATAACCTCACACAACATGTGAATCACCCAAGGTGAAATAATGTCAACTGTAATAACCACACAACACAAACAACAATCTTATCCAGAGGTACTCGGATTTTCCCTCATGCATGGGTTAGATACTCCCATGCACAAGCTTATTACCAAGTCCCAACATATCTTATACTCCTTTCTATCTTTCCCAAATATTAAATCCTAAGAAAAGAAAACATACTTCTCTAATACTAATTTTTAACATACCACAATTTGCACACTCTCACGTGGCCAGAAAGGGTTGGTTATGAGACCTCGAGAATACCTCCCCATACTCCATAGGATGTCTACTAGTATAAGGGGAGTGAAAATTATATAGGGAGAATCTACCCCCTTGTATAAAGTTTCATGGTGGTAGAAAAAATTCACAATAAAATGGAAATAATCAAAGTAAATACATAGAAGAAGACAACAATAAAATCCAACTGAATAATACAATAAATAAATAAGGAATAATGTAATTATGTGATAGAATGTAACTAAATGTAATTATAGAATAATAAAAGAAAAATAATAGAATAATAAAATAAAAATACTTGAAGTCCTGGGTCTGTAACCCCATGTCGGTCCTATCTCCAAACACAAGACCATCCACAAACAAGCAACCAACCACAAGGTCTTTTTCCCTTTCCCAAACCTACATCCATGAAATATTATCGAGTACCAAATAGTGGCACAAATAGGGTTTGATTATTACTTAGTAGGTTGAAACTACCATGTCTAAACAAAACTAGTATGATAATAAGTGTACGAACTAAAACGATAAACAAGTGTATTAATTAATTTAACAATTTATAAAATACAATAATAACCTGCTTTAGCTCCATGTTGTAATATCTCTGAACATGTATTATGACATTTCCAACCAAAACAATTTAATCAAGGTAATATAATATTTTATGGCTTCATGTCAGAATATCTCTAATAATGTCTTACAACCATGCCAACCATAACCATATAACCATGGTATAGTCACAACAATCTTGGTCAAAGCCCTGTAAGCATCACAACATCTGGGATAAATCCTTGTAACTATTATAGAATGGGATTGAGAATATCTATCTCTCTATAAGAATTACATCATGGTACTAGGAAAATCTTACTCAATATAAACATTACAACATATAAGTTTTCAAGCTCCAAGGATGAGCCCGATATATAAGCATTACAGCATGGAACACAATCCCTTTCATACAACATGGATATCATAATATCACATCACAATTCTTAATGGTTAATTATGAGAATTACTTTTATTCTTTCATATTCCACTTTCAATTCAATTCATAATTGATTAAAAATTATATCAATAAGCAATAATCTATAATTTTAGGGATTCTATAACAAGAAATCTCCCTAGGTCACATGTCATACTAAATATATTTTAATTCATTTCTAATTTAATTATAATCATGGTTCGATCACCCCATGGGTATCCATGAGCTAGTTAAAAATACATTTGAAACCAAATTACTTAAATTATTAATTACATTCATTTATTTAATTAATTTTGGTGAACGTAACGATGTTTCTATCACAATATTTCATAAACATGGAAATTATCAAACTATAGGGTTAATATTTAGACCCCTGACATTAATTGATGATCCAACAATGATTCCAATAGAAAAATACTATGATGAAAAGGTTGATTATGATTAAAAAGAGGTTCTTAGATCAAAGATGATCAAGATTAAAACCAACAACAAAATTGTTCATAGGATTTCACTACAACTATTGGAGAAGAAGGAAGAGAATGAAGAAACCTTACCAAATAGGATTACTTGGGATCAATCACACAAATAGGGAATCAAAAAAGAGAATTTGGCACCCCAAAATCACTTGGAGAATGTCCTTGGGTCGAGAGGAGAGGATATATAGTGTATTATAATGAAAATCATCCACAAAACATTTTTAAAATAGTAGGTCGGGTATTTATATGGTGTTTAATGTGGTTACACATTGAGTAAATGTTTTTAATGGAATATGTAGAAAAACCCATCACCTAGGATTAATTTTATTAAAACCAAAAACAATTCCATGATATTTATTCCTTTTACATGGAATGTAAATGTTCTGTAGTTCATTTTTAGCCCATTTTCCTTTTAAAGAAACCCAACCTCTTTCAAAGTTTCTCAACTCAACAAGAACCCATGAAACGCTTAACCAATTTATATCCAGACACCATTAATTCAAAAAAAATACATCCCTAAACTATAATTCATTTTCTCCAACAAATATATCCTCATAGATAATCTTTGGGCTTTCTCAGGTCTCCTTACAACCCAATACCGCATTTATTCAAACAATATACTTTTACAATGAAAACACAACTGAATAAAAAGATTAATAAAAAACTCAGAGAGAGACATACCTTGGAAAAGATGGGATCTTACACCAATAAAATTATAATAAATTAAATACATGTAGAAGAGGATTGAATTAATTAATTGATTGATTTAGTTTTATTATCTAGGATATTAAGTACAAGTGCAGAACACTTTTGGATATAAGATAAGGGATCTCTCCAAACCTCCAATTTACCTTTGGGTTACACTTTCTATCTCATTACACCAATATATTTATTCATTATTCTTATATAATTATTATAAATTATTTTTATATGTTCTAAACATATGTATCCAGGGAAATTAATCCATCTTATATGGGACATACATATTCTATAAGGTTCCCCTTTCAATTACTCCTTATAAGAAAGCCCGATTAAAGGGAAATTTTCATACCCATTTTCAAGTAATTTCCATAAACTATTTTAATCCACCATTATTTTTCTAAAATCACTCATTTTATCATGAAAAATATATCTTATTATATTTATGGTTTTATATAAAAAATTATGCAATTTTCCTCTTTAACGATACTGTTATTTTCCCTTAAACCACATTAAAGTGGCTCATTTCTAAATTTTCTTAAAAGATCTTTTTATATGACTTAAATTCATTTGGAAATAATTTATCATGGTTCATACCTATTTTCCCTTATAAATTTATATCTATGATTTAAATCTGTCCTTTCACAGACACCATTATGATATTCTCATTGGTTATGCCTTATGACATGATTACGATACTCATTTCTTTCAATGGGTAACCCCTGTGTTTATTCCTTATGTCTAATTATTTATGTGGAGAAAATATGAATGAACATGTTATAATGGGTGAATCAAGATAACACTCTAATTCATTGGGTAATTTTTAGTCTCATGAGATATCATATATGGGATTAGGGACTAAACCTAATCCATTGTGACATAGTATTGGCAGTTATCCATGAATCATGTTTATGTAATATTATATATTGCTGCTGAATTTTTATTTTTCAATGGTTACATGATCCCATGTTCTATATTTCATGATTCCATATGTTTATTCATGTTCCATTACATATTATTTCATCATGTTATGCCTTATAAACCATGTGTTATGATTTATTTCTATGTTTATTCCCTTACTATACTTTTTAGATCATCCCTTTTGTCTATATATTCCTTAGTCCATCCTATTAAGATGTAAGAGATCAAACGAAGTTAGGATCTCATTATATATTATTAATAAAAATATTTTTTATTCTATTTCCATGTTTTCAGTATTAACTACCTAATCTTCATAAGACACTAGAATTTATAATTTTGGTTCATATTTAATGGTTAATTATGCTTAAAATAATGTAATTATTTGTGTAAAAGGCTTGGTTAATTATATTATTCACCCAAAATTGGTCCAAAATAAATAATTAGATCGAAATTTTAATGATATATATCTAATTGAAAAAATATATTCTTACACTTTCTCGTTACTTCTGGAGGCGGGAGATGAGTATAGTAGTTTATATTTAGAATCAATTATCTTTAGACCAAGTTTATATATGACTCCTTATGGAATTTTATATAATGAAATTACCCATTTTAAACACTTAATGGTTTTTGTAAGTCCCTGAATAATAAAGAATAAAGGTGGAAATTTTGGAATTTTTTATCAAAGAGGTGAAGATTGAATCTTTCTTGACTATGCTCTAGATGGTAGAGTATATAGATTTTTTAACAAAGAAAATAGAAAGATAGTGTATTATTTTGATGTAAAATTTATTGAAAAAGATGAGGAATATGTTTTATAAACACTTGTAGAAAAAGAAGATGAAGAAGATGAAAGAGTTGTTATTGAGAAACATGAAAATAATTAAAACAGCGGTGATGTCATGTGGATGGAGGAATCAGACTCAACTATTTCTATTGATGAGGAAGAACTTCATACATCTCATCCTAGAATTATGAAACAAGTTCATGTTCAAAACATCATTGGTGATCAAAAACAAAAAGTTTGAACAAGAAGAACATAAAAAAAATTGTACATAACATAAAAAAAAATTGTACATACTTCTTTATATTCAAAAGTTGATCCAATAGTTGTTAATGAAACTTTTCAGAATCATGAATGGATTCTTTATTTTAATGAGGATTTGTATCAAATTGATAAAAATTAAACTTGGGAACTCATACCTAAACCAAATGATAAAAATTTTATTGGCACAAAGTGGGTGTCCCGAAACAAGTTTAATGGAGATGGTGAAGTAATAAGAAAAGAAAGCAAAATTTATTAGAAAAGGTTACTAATAGATTGAAGGAATTTATTTTTATGATACTTTTGCACCAATTTCAAGGTTAGAAACAATTATAATCTTTCTTGAAATTTTTTCACAATAAAGTTATAAAATTTTTCAAATGGATATGAAATCATCTTTTCTCAATAGAAAGATTTATGAAGAAGTTTATATTGAACAACCATGTGTATTTTTTGATTATAAATGGTGAAAGTTATGTTTTTAAGTAGAATAAAATTTTTTATAGGTTAAATCAATATTTTATAGCTTGGTATTCCAAATTAGATGAATTATTAAGGAAGTTGAATTTCAAGAAAGGAACATTTGACAGTGATATCTTCATCAAATAAAATAAGTAGATTTATCTAATTGTTATTATGTATGTTGATGATATTATAATTGTTTTAAATGATGAAATAACTTTTGAAAAGTTTTCTTAAGAGATGAAAAAGTCATTTGAAATTTTTATTCATAGTGAAATGAAATATTTTCATAGCATAAAAATATCACAAAAAGGGAAGTACATTTTTCTAACTCAATAGAGGTATACTAAATAAATCCTTAAAAAGTGTGGAATTGAGAATTAAAACCCAATTTCCACACTGATTTTAGGGAAATTTTTTTTTAAATATGGATAAGGAAAGGAAGTGTATTATAATGAATTCAGAAATATAATATAAAGTTTGTTATATATAATAGCTTCATGACTTGATATTGTGTATGATGTTGCTTTATATGTAATATTTTAGAGTTATACAAAGTAATCTCATCTATTATCTGGAAAATAAATACTCTTATATATCATAGGCACAAAAAAATGAATCAAGTATGATAGATTAGGAATAATTGATATTTTTTGATATAAAAATGTTGATTGGGTAGGAAGTGTAGATGATAGAAGATCCACATCTAGTAAAGTTTTCTTTATGGGGGAAATTTTTGTGAGTTTTCATAGTAAAAATAAATTTTCTTCAACTCTTATCATGGATGAAGATGAGTATTATATCACCACTCAAGATGAAATATAACTTATGTGGATGAAGACTCAATTTGAAGATTTTATAGTTGATGCGAAGTTACCCATTCTCTTGGGTTATGATAATCAGAGTGATATATATCTCACAAGAAATAAAGTACAAAATTATCCTTTGAAACATATTGATATCAAATATCACTTTATCAAAGAGCATGTGGAGAAGAATGAACTCAAGCTATAGTTTGTTCCTATAATTGAACAAGTTGCCGAAATTTTCACAAAACCTTTACAGAAGTAATATTTTTTTAAACTATGGTTGAACATGGGTGTACAACCTATTTCTATCTAAGGTAGAGTATTTATTCTTATCCCTCCTCTTATATTGTCTTTGAATAGTGTTTTTAAAGAGGATAAAAATGATTTTTCAAAAATATATTCATTAGTATGTACTAAACCTTTTAAGGAAGAATATATTTTGGGGGATTTTTTAAAATGGATAACCTATAAAATTAGTGTGTGATTGTGTAAAATTTTATAATAGTTTTTTAAAGTTCTTATATTGAAATTTTTTTTTACAAGAAAGTGAAAGAAGTTTTGATGGAGAAATTTTGATGTTCAAGAATATGATTTTGTAAGTAGCCACTTATGGAAAGCGTGGTTTTATTGTCAATGATTCTTATTTCCTATAATGATATCACTTAAATAGGTATAAAAATATTGATTAATGATCCATATCTTGAGTTTAAAAATTTTAAGTGATTTATGATCCTTGGTTAACAACAAAATCCAAAGGGGGAGATTGTTGGGACCAAGTTGGATGGAATTTGTTTTTCGGATGTCGGAAGGATACTAAAAAAATGATATCTAATTATTTTTTATTTTGTTTTCATTAAGATAAATCACCTAAACGTTTGGATTTTTGTGATTAAATGAGGAAATAATAGACTCAGAATATTGGACGTAGAGTTCTTAAAAAGTTTCATCATTTACATTTTTCTATTCTATAGATGATTTATAGGTGTTTGTTTTTCGGAATCATATTGTTTCCGGAATAAAGTTTTTGGAATGGAGTGAAAAGTTGTATCAGATTCAAAATGTCTTTCTATATTTTCAACATCACAAAATCAAATGATGTGTTGTTGTAACAGAAGTTCTCAACATCATAAGTTTTATAAAATCATGTAATTCATGCTTTTTGAAATAATGGGGGAGAAAAGGTATACTAATTTAGCTAATTCTATGCCAATATCAATTTTTTGAACATCATGAAAAATTCATGATAAAAGTGGGAGTTTGTGTAAGAAAAAAGGAATACGATTTTTTGGTGTTCCTAAAAATTCAATTTTTTCTAGACATATTTCATCAGTATGAGAATTACCAGATAATGAAGTTTTTTTAAGGATAATATTTTAAATTTGTTGAAGTTATAGGTTTTACAGAATTATTGATTGAACCATCCATTGGACTGACTGATCTATCCATTGGACTGACTGATCCATCGAACTAACAGACCCATCAGAATTATAGTTCCATCACAGAAACGAATCCATCAAATGAACCATCTATTATTGAGTTTCAAAAATAAATAAGTTATTGTTGATACCAGTCCATCAGACTCATCACACCACTGATCCATCAGATGTATGGTTGTCATTGATAAAACATTAGATGTATAATTCTATTAGATACATAACATCAGACTACCCAAATTTTATTGTATGAATCAGAGTTATTGAGTGTGACTGAGAAAATAAGTTTTTTACGCATATAAATCTGAAGGAATTCAGAGACCAATCTATCAGATGATATAAAAAAATTTAGTCAACCATTTTAATGTGATCTGAGGCATTATAGTAAGAATTCAATGAGTATTGTTTTCTATAATAAGTTATGATTTGTTACCATTGGGTTATGATTCATTAAACAAGATTTGGGAATAATCCATCAGACGGTAAATAGATACCAATCCATCACTCACATACTGACACTGATAATTCATTGGACATTGGGCTTCATTGGATGAAGTTTCTTCATTATAACTAGTTTTTTAAAAAAGTAATAAAACATTAAATAGTTTAAAGTTTCCATGAAACTATTTTTGGGTTATGAATCCTATAGAAGTTGAAAAAAATTTATGGAAGAACTTTTTCAGTTGGTTTAGAGTATCATAATGGGAAGCCTTATTTTTTACATGCTTTCAATCAAATAAAGAAAATCGGAATGACAAATAGTTTCAGACTAAATATTTTTTTTAAATTAAAAGAAGGATGAAGATGTAAGGAGATTCAATAAGGTTCCAGAAGAATATATAAGAGTTGAGAAGTTTTGATAAATATTCAAATCCAGTTTTAATTTATTAATCAATTAAAAATTTTAATTTTATTGATCAGAAAAACAATTGTGTTTTACCACCTTTTCTTTTTCTGGAACACCTATAAATAGTGTTCGAAGTACAAGGTACTCTCATAACTATTCATGTGTGGGAGAAAGAAATATCTCAGAGATTTTTGAGATGTAATTGGAACATGAAGGTTTCTAAATGGAATTTTCTTTAGAAACATTTCTAGAAAAAAAAAATAAGTGTTCAGAAAAATTCATGTTCAGGGTTTTCTGGATCATACTGAGCAATCGGATTGGGAGTTATGTGAAAAGGAAGAAGAAAATCAGAACAGTTTATGGACTAAAAAATTCAAACATTTTTTATACAAGAGAATTATATTGAGATATCAAAATAAATTTTTGTACAAAGTACAGAGAATTTTTTCCTACATGATACTGGGAAGAAAAGTGAATAATTTTGTTTTGGAGAGTTCAAAATTTGATGTTAATAAAGCATCATAGTGAAATGTTCAAAACCAACTAGTGAGTGTTTCTAAACTTTTTACAAAAACTTATTTGCATCATCTATTCTAGAAGAATCATATGCACTATTCTATTGAGAATAGTGTTACATAAGTGTAAGGGTATTTCCTACTTGTTGTAAGAACCCAAAAAGATTTTTTTCTAGTTAATTTTGTGGTATTAGATTATTTCCAAACCATGCCAAGGACTAGATACTCTTTTTGAGTAGTGAACCATGTAAATACTTATGTTAATATGGATGTGTGAATGTTTTATTTTCATAAAATTTATAAATATTTAGTAGAAGATGAAGTTTTTATACAAGAAATACAACATAAAAAAAGATATCACTGATTCACCCCTCCACTCCTTAGTGATTACATTGATCTTGATTATTCCTTTTCCAATAATTTCTAAATTAACTCAATTTATGAATAGAATCATTAATAATGGTAAAACCATGACCCTAAGAATTATAAATTTGTAGTTGAGACCTTTATACAACAAAGGCATCCAACTTTCAATGGATCATCAGATCCTTTAATCATGGAACAATGAATCAACTCCATCAAAAAATCATATCCATCCTTCAATGCTTTGAGAAATATAAGGTTGTGTTAGTTTTTTATCATATGGAAGGAGAACCTTATCAATGGTGGATGTTGATAAAAAAAATAATAACCTTGTGGAATATATCAAATCTAGAAACAAATTTAGAAATAATTCTATAAAATGTTTTTTGATAATTGCTTTCCTCACTCTCTAATTAAAAATAGAGAGAAATTTCATTGGCCTCAAGAAAAAAGATGATGATACCATAAGGAATTATTAGGAAAAAATCACAAGACCTTCATGATATGCCTCCATATTTTTGATTTCTCCCAAAATTAATGTTGACTTCTTATTTAATGGGATAAATCTGAGTCTATGAAATGCTTTGGTGATTCAAGAATTTAACGGCTATGAGGAAATTTTCTGATGTTCCCGCAGATTTTAAATAGGGATTAGGTAATATCAAGATTCCCATGGTTCTTGATATATTAATTAGATAATGTATTTTAATTATAGATTTCTATGGAGAAATATAATGGGGTAATAAATTCCAAAACCCCACTTTTCAATAGTGTGAGAAAACTTTTTCTAGAAATTTCTTTAAGGGGAAAACGAAATTCTTTAGGTGTGGAAAGTAAGGGTACCTAAAAAGAGAATTTTTATGGAAGAAACCCACCAATGTGATGTAATTCATGACTTATCCTTTCAACCCTTGTCCTTTTATCCAATGGTTCAACTTTAATGAACAAGGACATTGTGGGAATAAATGTACTAATTCAACGGTTTTTTATAACTAAAGCCAAAAACCTCCAACTCCTAGAGAGAAAGGGTTACATTATTCCATCACAACTGCTAAGTTGAGTCCTAATAATAATTTTTTGATAGATATTCTAGTCATTAATTCAAGGATATTGAACATACAATTTTATTTTGGTTCTACTCATTCTATCATATTACACAAGTATAATAAAACTATTGAAACACAACCACAAAACATGAAAGTAGAGATATCTATGAAAATAGTAGGGGGGAATTATTTTATCCTAATTAAATAGTTTATCCCCTATCTGTATTTTTGTATTGAACTTCAAAGAGAACCATGTGATATTCTATTTATTTTAATTTTTTGTAATTTTGGATACGGATTAGATTTCCTTTTATAGATCCAACATAAATTTTTGAGAGAATGAAATTACCCTTTGTATCACAATTCTCCCTCTGATTCTATAAAAGTGTTAAAAGGTTGATAAATCTATTTTGGTATAATTATATCAATAATGGATATTATTTCCTTATGAATAATAATATCTTTCAGAAATGATTGAGACCAAGGAAAATACCATCCTTGATGACATGCCCATTGTATGGGAATATGTTGATGTGTTTACCATAGAATTGTATGGTCTTCCTCTACACCATGATGATTATTTTTTATTCACTATTATACCCAGATCTTTTCTAACATCCAAGACTCTATATAGAATGTTCACTATTAAAATTGAATATCTAAAGAAACAGCTATATGATAATCTAGATAAAGGGTTTATACACCCAAGTGCTTGATCATAGGGTGCACCGGTCCTCTTCATCAAGAAGAATAATGGTTCAATGAACCTATAAATTGATTATTTTGAGCACAACAGGATCATGATAAAGAACAAGTATAATCTTCCATGGATTGATGACTTGTTTGATCAGCTACTAGGAACCCAGTTCTTCTCTAAGGTGGATCTTTGGTTGTGATATTATCATGAAAATTTATAGAAGGATGATATCCCCAAGACATATTTTAATACAATTTATGAGCACATTAGTCCATAATAATTAAATTTATAATCATTAGTGCTCCATCTATCTTTATAGTAAATAGAGTCATTTGGAATTACCTCAAAAAAATTGTGGTAGTGTTTACAGATGATATTCTTATTTACTCCAAATGCAAGGAGGGTCATGAGGAGCATTTGAATAATATACTGAATACCTTATGAAAGGAAAATTTATATGAAAATTATAGTGAATATGAATTTTGGATGGGGAAGGAAAGATTCATAGGGTATGTTACCACTAAAAATGGATATCTATGGATCCTTCAATGATAGAGGCAATTAAAGGTTAAACTAGGACAAACCAATTGATAAATATCTATAGTTTTCATAGATTACCAGGGTACTATCAAAAATTTCAAATAAACTTCTCATGATTTCCAATCCGACTAACCAAGATAACTTTGAAGAGAGTGAAGTTTTTCTAGAATAATGATTGTAAAGAGAGATTTAAATAGTCAAAGAATGGGATAATAAAAGTACATGTGCTCACATTACCCACCAGTGTGTAAGGATTTATGATCTATAGTAATTCACCCAAAAATGGATTGGTTTTTGTACTCATGAAAGATGAAAAAGTGATAGTCTATGAAATCTGTCAATTAAAGATCTATGATTAGAACTACCAAACTCATGATCTATAATTGGAAGCATTGATATTCATGTGGAATATTTAGAGAAATTATCTCTACAAGAAGAAGTATGAAGTACATAAGGATAAAAAAATCATCAAGTATATATTTACACAAATGAGTTCAATATGTGCTAATGAATGTGGTTTTAGATGATCAGGGATTTTTATTGTTCAATCCATTTCCATCTAGGGAAGGAAAACAAAGTGGAATATTCTCTAAGTAGAAAGTATTTTGTGACCCTATCCATGAGGTGTATTTAAAGGGTTCTAATCTTCTTGTATATAAAAAGTATGTAAATGGTAATAATAAAAGTATCTTCATACTATATATGTCAAATAACTACTCAACTATCCATTATTGAGAGTACCAAGGGGCCCAAAATGATTATTTGGTTCTATAGAAAAACGTATAAAATATTAGGGAGTTAAAATTTTCTAAATTTGTAGTTATAAATTTTAAAATCCAAATATGTGTCCCATGAAAACTAAATCTAATGTGGGAAATTCAAAATGATAAAAATACCTCGTCTTTCTCTATTCATCTATGAATCACTAAGATGTATAGATATCTAAATCAAAATTTCTAGTGGGATAAAATGAAGAGGGAAATTATAGATAACATGAAGAGGCACATTATAAAATTTTTATCAAGATGATTGGTATGCTAGTAAGTCAAGGATGAATGAAAAAATTATAAGGGTATGATTAAAACATTTACCATACCGGTATGGAAATGGGAAAAAATTGTTGGTATTATAGAATATAGCAGAAGCCAGTGGGCTGGGAAATTTAAATTTTTTTATCACCGGAGTTATGGAAATTGTCTTATATTAAAATTTAACCCTTGGTAAATTCCAAGGATCTTCATGTATTATTCAAATCATAGAAAATAAATAAAATGAATACCTAATTTGGAATTGAATCCCATTCAAATGCATCTCATCATCGGTGATTGTTGCATGAAGGATCAAAAGAATAACCCCTCTAAATCATCCACACATTCTCCAAGAATCCACATGCTCATCATTCATTGAATTATGGGTGCTAGAGCATAGCTCCAATGAATCCTTTAGTTTCGTGATGATTACCTCAATCATGTTCCTTTGATCCATCGAAGACATCCTGAATCAATCACTCGAGAGAGACTTTCTCCCTCTAGGAATTGGAGTAGAGAGATGATCTCATTTCAAATGAATGAATAGTACATGGAATGAGCCTATACTTCAATTATATAGTGGATGCCTCAACAACCTTATTAGGGTTCCTTGGGACCCATATATAAAACAACCATTGAATAAATAATAAATAATAATTAATATGATCTACCTACATTATAACTATTATTTATATTTTATGAAATACTTTTAATATATATTTAATATATTACCTGATCAATTCATGTCATTAACCCGACTCATAATTCCCACTAATATTAAATAAACCTCATATATTAAAATAATATTTATTCATATAATATTATTCCTTATATTTACTTAAACACTTGTAAATACATATAATAAATAAATTAAAACCAATTATTTGGTAATCTAATTGTAACAACCGAGACTTTTATGAGAAATATTTTTTTATGTTATATAAATCATCAAAGGAATATTTCACTACACACAACACTATCTTGGCTTGCTTTACATGCAACTGTGGCCTTCCTCGATAGCTTGCGTCGTACGCAATACCGAGTTTCACTAAACAACGATATGCTATTAAAATATTATTAAAACTAGCCGTTATGAATAGTAATAACCACTTTTTGAAATTTTGTAAATTTTATCTTTCAAAATTGAATTCATTTTTGGATTCAGAATATCTAAATTAGCCTTGGGTAAAATTTTGGTATTTTTCTGAAAACTTTCAATTTTTGATGAATAGTGAAAACACTAGGTTACTATTTAAAAACCGACTTTTTATTTAAATAATTATTTATTTTATTTAAATTTATTTTAGGTAAAAATTGATACATAATACCCATATAAGTTCAATGCAATTCATTGGAGTCATTTTATAATAATTTTAGATATATAAAAAATTTTATTGAACTTTTCACTGTCTTTTACCCACCTCCTAGGAGAATTTCCAAATTCACATAAAACTTAATTTTACCGCTTCTATGAGTGGAATTTCAAAAATCTGAGAGACACGGTTAATATCAGGGACTAAAATGTGGTTCAATGAGATGAAAATAATTTTTGTTTAATAGTAATTTTCTACTTTTTTTACCACGGTTAAAAGTAAATAGGGTAATTAAGGGTAAAAATGTTATTATTATTACCCTAACACATGTCCTAATTCTATTGGATAAGTGTAATTAGACCAAAAACAACCTTAGTAATAAAATATGAACATTTAGGCCCACTTAGATTAGATTAGGACATTTATTATTAATTTATTTAAAGAAGGGTTAAATTAGTTAAAATCAAAGTTTAATAACTAAATCATTTTTAATATAGGGTTATACATAATATAAATTAGACTATAAATATTCATTAGAAATATAAAAAGATTTCATACATAATGGTATTTTATTTGTAATTTTTATACTTAAAATAATTTAATTTATTTATGACACAATGATGATGCAGTAATTATCTTATTAATGAAATATTGACATAATTGATGCCATAAATACCCAAATAAATGTAATTTGAGACTTTTTATGAATTAAAATAATTTTCTATGTTAATATGACATGTTAGTATTGATTTAATTAACTTTCTTTGAACTAATCATTCTTTTATGATTTTTAAAAAAATCAATTACCAAATAGTGTCAAAATTAACATAAAATAGTTTTTAAAACAAATATTATATTTTTAATTGTTATTATATTCCTACAAATCTAAGGTTCGGACAAGATACTTATATCATGATATTTGTATCATTAATGGTCCACTTGGGGGTCTCTTGGATGTATATGGTATGTTTATTAACTATATAATTTAAAAATACAAAGTGACATGGTAAATGTCAATCTAATTAACTAAGAGTTAAAACTAAAAGATAAGGTTAATATAATGACCTAAACTTGTCTAAATTCTATTGTATGAGAGGATTTAGACCCATACCCACCTTAGATTCTAAATAAATCAATTTGTAGCTATTAAAAACCGAATATGACTTTATAATAAAATAATATTTTTAGTTTTTTAAAGGTTCCCCTCTCCTCCCTTATAAAAGGGCACCTCCTCCCTCTCTTACTCACACCACTTTGAGCCTTAAAGCTTGGAAAAACCCTTCCAAATTCTCTTATCCACTTCCCTAGAAACATAATATAGGTCCTGGTGATCTTCAAAGACCAATTTTAGTGCCCTAAGAGGAGGTCTCAAAGAGGCGCTTCAAATAAGAGGTAATGTCCGTTACCGATTCTTTCAACTTTATTTCTTCTTCAACTTCTTCTTATTTAGTTGTTTCATTATAAAGTAATAACATCAGTATCACTCATATACTGATATTTTATTATAATTATTAAACAACCCTATTTCACCATCTATCCATCCTACGGAAAACGAAATCACCGCGCGTGCGTACGTACGGAATTATTTCCCACTAAAAGTATCTATTATATATTTGATATTTATTCATTAATCCTACCAAATCCCAATGTGAATCAATTTTCCGTTGTGCTAGTGATTCGATTAAAATCAAGAATCGATGTGAACATTTATATGTATAAGTGTTCTCCATCGATAATACCATTGGTATATATTATAGTTTATCTATAGATTTTACTATATATATATATATATATATATATTAAATTTTCTCTATAATTGTTTTATCAGTTAGTGATGTTGTGGTTTAAATCCAAACAATTGGGAACTTTTAAGTTTATTATCATCCAAAGTGGTAGTAGTTGTTCATGGTATTGGGATCGGACTCATGATAGGGACTTCCTATGTATCACTATGAAAAGAATCAAAACCCAAAGAGTTTTGTTCCACTTAATGGGATACATCATACCTTTAAATTGTTTGTAAGAATTTTCATAGTGGTTCTTTTTATATCCATATACCTAGGACTATTTTCGAGAAGTTTAAATTCATATGGAGTATAATATTAAGAAAATTGTGCCTATAAATGGTTTTGTGTTACTTATGCATATGTTTCCCTTTTTGGTTTACCCAGTTTGGTAGTATCTATATAGAAAAGGGTGATATGGTAATCACAATTGAACATTATCGTAGTAATAATAGATTATATAGATCATGGAGAATGTAGTTTGGTAATGAGGATTTCATGATTCTCAGGGAATATATATGGGTGAGGATATTATCTTAATAGGATATATATCCTATTAAAATATAGTTTTTAAGGTTGGTTTGAACCTTAAAGATGAATACTATGTTTCCTAATTAATAGCAATAAAAGATCATATAATCTGATTTTCACAGTTTAAGGTCATCTGGCAGGACTGTACTGTCTAGTTTAATGTCAATTGGTAAGTACATTTTCATGAAGTTTTATGTTATGCAATAAATAAATTTTCATTATTAAAAGATAACAATGATGTATTGAGTGGTAATTATGTATGGGTGTCTAAGTGATGAATCATAGGTAATGTGGACATTTGAGTATGGTTTTCACAAGAGATATGGTTGTGTGAAGATGAATTGCATATTTTATATGTGTTTCCCAATACGTGTATAGCTCACTAATGAGTCATATGGATGAGATCATAAATGAGGGAATGATTGGGGCTTAAACATGATAGATGGTCTAGATGTGTGTCTACTTTTTATCAATTCATGTTCGAATGGTGAAGGATGACTGAACAAATTTCGGATATGGATCAATGATAAAGGATGAAAGGATTACACATGGGATACTCATACATATATTTCTTCAACACATTGATTATTTATAGTGATTAAATCATATATGGGAATATGGTTGGGGATTATACCTAATATGGTGCCTTGAATATTTTTATATTTACTATCAATTGACGATTGGATAGTGAATTATTAATATACTCGTGGGGGATATGGAACCATGAGGAAATGGTTGGGGATTTTACATATGTCGATTTTCCAATGTAACGCCCCGACCCTATTTACCCAGATTCAGTGCATTATTACATAACATTGGCATGATACAAGGAATCATGTCCTGAAAGACCGATCAATTTAGTAGCCTTGGAAGTACTAGGTATATTCATAAGTTTTACATTACATCATGAAATAATAACATCAACAACATTTTTTCCCCTTTGAACACACTTATATCCTTATCCTATCCCTATAGGTCAACCATAAAATACTTTTCACATCCTTGGAAAAATAAAACATATAAATGGGTGAGCTCAGATGCTCAGTAAGGATAACAATATAGCGGAGACTTTCATAAATAAGCATAAACATTCAAGGAAATGTATAAGACAAAAACAAAATCCTTTTAAACTTAAACTCCATCATAATATGGCAATGATAAAATAAAATAATTCCATTTACTTATTCAAATGGATATTCTACTAGTCTAATAATCATATTCAATATCAATAGCCACTTTCATAATGATGGAATGCATAATTCCAGACTTCATAACCACATAGTCAAGGCCTTGTGCTAAGACTACAAATAAGATTATGTCAAGGACTTATGACAAGGCACTAGTTTGTCTCATGAGACCTACCGATGCATCGAGGAGCTATAGTGGGCTCCACCCATCACTTACTATGTCCAATGCATTCCTCATATAAAAAGGTTTAAACATAACATAAACATTCGTATTAAAAATAGCATACGAAATGTCAATACATTATCTATAAACCATGAATGGTGTAAAAATAACACATCCATAGTCAAACATATCAAAAAACCTTCAATTCAATATGAAAGTTTTTTATCATAATAAATCAACTTCAAACAAGCTTAAAATCCATCAAAGGATATTGACATTGATTAAATCAAAACTTTTTTAGAGAAATATCTCTTTCTATTTTGAAATAATTTAAAAGTCATATAATTATAGAAGAAAACATTTATTTTGAAAATATTCTTACAAGATTTTATGGGAATCTTTGACAATTTTATAATGGAATAAAATATTCGCACCCACCGTATAAGTTAAAAAAATCATTCTTACTTTAATTTTTTCGAAAAGGTCCTAAAGTACATTGTTTGGAAAATGATGGAAGGATTCCTTTCAAAACATATAATTTAAAATAAGGGTATAAATGAATTTAAACCATAGTCTAGTAAGTAGTAAAAAAAATTGAAATACATTTTTAAGAAAACACATATGTTGATGATAAAGACATCCCAGTAGATACTTACATAAAAACAACCTCGGATAATAAAGAGATTGTGAAATTAACCCTTACCTTGTACTTTTCCTTAGTCGATGGTATGTTAAAATCTTGTATAATAGTTAAAACATTGTTATTAAATTATAAAAGAACTATATACATAAATATTATATCATATATGATCTTATAATATTGCTTTGTTAATAATATTTTAGTAGTATCATCGTTTTGGGTGCTAACTGATTCGTTTTCCTTTATATGCTTGGTTACTTAAGCCATGTTTTTTATGGATAGGATGTATTTGATTCATATACAGAATTATATTATGTTCATAAAAATTATTTTTAATCATAAAATAAAAATTATTCATGAATGATTACGATGGGGAATGAATCTCATCGCGTTCGTGGAGACGGTAATCCGTACGTACGCACGAGCGACAATATCGTTATATTGATGGAGAAATAGTATGTAATTGGATGGTATATCATATATACAAAATAATTAACATTTAATGTTTATTATTTAAATCAGTTATACTCATTATTATACCCATCCAAATAATGAAGTGTTTGAATAACAAACTACACCACAACATGGAGACGGTAATTCGTACGTGCACACGTATGGTGACTTTGTCATTTATAAGATGGATAGAATAGTGAATATGGTTGTAACATTTTTATAATAACATCACAGTATATATAATATACTGGATTTATTATTTTATAATGGAAAAAACAAAGAAATAGGAAGTGGAAGAAGAAAAGAACTTGAAAGAGGTGATGAAATATTTACCTCTTCTTCGGGTTATTCCTTTTGATTTGAAAAAAAGGCTCTTTAGGTTGGATTTCTGACCAAAGGAAGGCCTCTAGGATTAATGGAGGAAAGTTGGGAGGATATTTGGTCAGGTTTTGGCCGAGCCAAAAGGCTTTGGAGGTGTGAAATTAAGATAAGGTAAAATTCCCTTTTATAAGAGTGGTGAGGGTCACTTTAGGAACATCTTGAAATATTATTTTATAATAAAATCATTTTCGGTTTCTAATGGCTCCAAAATGAATTATTTATAGGATATGGTCTGTATCGGTCGAAAATATCTCAACCAATAGGTTTTATATAGGTTTAGTTCAACATATTAACATTATCTTTTAGATTTAACTCTTAGTTAAATAGTTTGTTATTTACCATGTCTCTTTGTATTTTTATATTATATGGTTAATAAACTTACTATAATAAGTAAAGATAACCCCATGTGATTAATTATTAATATATATAACCTTATCTAAGTCCTTTATCTAAACCTGATATTTTTAGTAAAATTATATAAATTAATAATATAGTATTTGTTTTAAAAACTCAATTATGTCAATTTTGACACTATTTAGTATTTGTTTTTTTAAAAGCCATAAAAACTTTATCACTTAGAATAAAATTTATTTAACCAACTATAACATGTCATATTAACCTATAAAATTAGTATAATTCATCAAAAGTATCAATTTACATTTATTTGGATATTTATAATATCAATTATTTTAATATTTCATTAATAAGGTAATTATTGCATCATCATTGTGTCATAAATAAATTAAATTATTTAATGTCTAAAAATTATAAATAAAAAACCATTATGTAGGAAATATTTTTATATTTCTAATGAATATTTATAGTTGAATTTATATTGTGTGTAACCCTATATTAAAAATGGTTTAGTTATTAAACATTGAATTTAACTCTTTTAACTCTTCTTTAAAGAAAATAATAATAAATGTCCTAATCTACTACAAGTGGACAAAAGAGGGTCATATTTTATTCCTAAGGTTGTTTTTGGTTGAACTATACTTATTCAATAGAATTGGGACATGTGTTAGGGTAATTATGATATCATTTTTACCCTTAATTTCCCTATTTACTTTTAACCGTGGTAAATAAAAGTCCAAAGTTACTATTCACCAAAAATTATTTTCATATTATTGAACCAAATTTTACTTACTAATATTAACTGTGTCTCTCCGATTTTTTAAATTAAAATCACAAAAGTGGTAAAATTAAGTTTTGTGCAAATTTGCAAATGCTCCTAGGAGCTGGGTAAAAGACGGTAAAAAGTTCAATAAAATTTTATATATCTAAAATTATTATAAAATGACTCTAATGAATTACATGGAAATTATATAGGTATTATGTATCTATTATGACGTAAAATAAATTTGAATAAAATAAATAATTATTTAAATAAAAAGTCGGTTTTAAACAATAACTCAGTGTTTTTCACTATTCATCAAAAATTGAAAGTTTTTAGAAAAATGCAAAAAAAATTCACCCTAAGCAAATTTCGATATTCCAAATTCAAAAATTAATTCCATTTTAAAAAATAAAATTTATAAAATTTCAAAAATTGTGTATTACTATTCAAAATGGCTAGTTTGATTGGTCGCGGTCTGTTAGAATCTTGAAGTTGCGTACAATGCAAGGTATTGCATTATTCAAAGGGAAGTGTACCATGGAAGCTTGGGGTGTTACATCTAGTGCTCAGGTGCAACAATAATAAATGCTACCCATTCATTCCTATCTTGGTTGGTGACTTAGGTGAAGGTGTTTTTTGGGTATTACATCTGGTAGGAGTCTCTTTAGGATATATTTTATCATACACCTAATCAGGAGGTCTATCGATCTAATCCATATCTCATTGAGTGGACCAAAGGGTTTCAAAATTGAAACATGGATAGTTATGATGATAATCTAGAGATATTATGAGTCTCAAAATTGTTCTCTAGATAGGAACCTATGTTATCAGTAGAGTACATGATCATGAATACCCTAAGGGACCTATTGGTTGGGGAAGAAAATTCAGGATCTTCTTTTTATTAAAGAAATACATGATCGAAGGGTTGTATGTTGATGTGCATGGATCGATCATATATCATAGGAAGTTTTGTAGGATCCCTTACTAGAATGGTCATTTTTGGTTCTTGAACTATGGTGAAAGGAAGCCAATAAGTTCATTTATATGGACTTGAACCTGGTAGATGGCCTGGGTAGAATGAGGGATGCTAAGGAATCCCAATTTCCCACAATTGAATTGATTTTTGAAGGTTATATATACATGATAAATGCTTTTTAGTCCAGTACCATTGGTTATAGAGTGAGGATAACCCTGGGATCCTCCCATATCATGTAGGATAAATGTAGTATGTGATTGTGTAGATATCCCTCATAGGGATTAGGTTAAAGACAGCACACATAGGATCCTTAAGGAGGGTCCCTCATGAACTATACCTTGAAAAGACACCTCTCAAATGGAACTAATGAAGTGTATTTGTTAAATATCCATCATGAACTGGCCCTCATAAAAATTCCTCATGGAGGAACCCCAAGGAATATCCCTTTCAAAATAACTTCTAAAAGAGGGGTCTTGTGTGTAAGGCTTCGAGAGGATCCCTCTCAAACATGACTCACAAAGTATCCCTCATAAAGGTTCAATCATGAACAACCCTTAAAGATGAACCCTAAAAAGGTATCCCTTGTAGAGGGGCCCTCATGAACAAGACTTGCGGTGGATGCCTTTTAGAGGTGACTTTCAATGAAAGATCATGGAGGATCCCTCACAAAGGAAACTCATGGACAGTCCTCATGGACTACACCTCACATAAGTTTTCCTCTTTTATTTTTTTTCATCTTCTATATTTTTCTCAACAATTACCTTCTAATCTCTTTTTGGATGATTCAATTTCCAAAATTAAGAGGCACACCTTTCCCAAAGGGGAATGGTCTCTCCAAATAGGGAATGGTTTCTCCATAAAGTTGTGATCTATCCAAAAAAAATATATGACCCCATAAATCATTTATTTATTGGAATAATTCAATAACTTCTTTTATAAATGGATTTCCATGTAAAGAGTATGCTATAATGAACTTGAAGTGGACTAAGAAGGTGATTCTTGGTCACAAACCATGTCATCCCTAGTGTGAGAGAACTATATGAGGGGTATGAAATCATCGCCTTGTTGTCACATATGTTAACATGACACAAATTTCATACAAGTAATCCTTGAAATATGTTACTTGATATTATGTATAAATTCAGTCTATGAAGTCACCACACAAGAACGAAATGACTATATGAATGCTAGGGGCATGCTAGTCCGCTAAAAAGGAATTTATAAAGGCCTCAAAGTCACTACATGGTTCTCATATATACTTCTCTTATCTACTGCATAAAATTGGAGATTTTTAACTAGTAAATTATTTTATTGATATATATATTTCTTCTAATTTTCCACTTCAATTTTCATTTAGATTACATAAAACACTTTTTGGGCCTCAATAAATGATCCTCGTCAGAATGGGATCCATTATCATGAAGAGGATTTGATTCTAAGGAAGTTAGATGGACCACTTGGAGTTTATACACTTCACATAGCGGGTCCCCCTTAAATAAATCAACCTAGGCCTATCACAATTCTTGCTTTTTCCTAATGCCTATTGATTCTTACTCCATGAATGATTGATGTAATACCCCATCCAAAATACGACAACTCGCATACTAATACCCACATACTATTGTATAATAATACTTTTTATTGTACCACAACCTACATACAAGAATTTTTGAATGACTTCCCACATACTATTTTCCACAAAGGATCACTAGAAACTTGGTACAAGGGCCCCCATGTTCATGTAGCACTTACATGTCCCATGAAGGTTCAATAAAAAATATTCCTTTTTCATTTTTAAAAAAATTATTTTTTTGAATGGTCTTTATAAAATTTAACTCTCTATTCTTCTTTATAGAAAATTATTGTAGAAAAATGTGATCATGCATGAGTTTTTACTATAATTGAAATTATCGATAATGTTAAGGCATGACAGTTTTAGTGTGTCTAATTAAATAAAAAGTTTCTTTTCAAGATTATAGGTGAAATCCATCAATATTACCCTGTATTAGATAGGATAACATTATATGGTTTTGGTATTTTAGATAACAATCCCATTCCTTCACTGTCCCCTAGGAACCAGCTGATTAACTGGATTAACCACCACTATGAGTTATCTCAGGATAACATTTGATCGATTGGGTGTTTTATCATAGAGGTTGATTACATACCAATTTATTTTTTTGGATATAATCTCTTGAACCCAAGAGGATAAAAACTAATTCACAAACTTATGTTCCATATTTATAGATCCATTCTTAAGAAATTTATTTCTTATTAGAGGCTGGGTCGGATGTCTAGTTGGAAACTTTTCTATGGGGGGGATTTCATCATAAATTGAGGTTGACCGTTCTCAGAGTGTAAAAGTTTTGATGAAATTAATCATGACTTTATAGTATCCTGGTGTAATAATCACCAATTTTTCTAAAATCCTTTTTTCATATCAATAGAAATATCATCCCATTTATGATTAGTTATTGGATTCTGGATATGAATATTTTTAATCTGATGCACGAAGAGGTTAAGATAATCCTATGAGATTTGAACATGATCAGAATATCTCTAATCATGGTGGAAATGTATGATGAATTCCTCCCTCATCATTTTATATGGGATAACATGGAGATAAATCTTCCACTTTTATTAGAGTCTATCAAAAAATAGAGGATTCTCATGGATGAGGGAATTTATCCATAAATTGACATTCCCTTTAGAACCTTGGATAATATGATCATCATGAAAAATGATTAAGAGACACTGGTGAGGATACTATGGTATTTCCCAACATGAAAGACATAGGGGATCCTAGGTTTATTTTGTTTGATGCTAGAAGAAGTATTTTTCTCCACATGGGGTTGGGAGGTCACCCCTTGAATCTAATTGGTTCATCCATTTAGCAACATTCCTTGCAATGTTCCTCAACAGATATCTCCTTTTGATATGTGAGTTATATCTTGGAGTGAGAGTTGGGATGTTCTTGATGATGACCCAAGTAGAAATTTTTAAGATAATTGACATGGTGGTTTAATTATTGGTGAAATTATACTACTTATTTGAGAATAATTATAAGGGTAAGTCTCTGTTCAAAATTATTGTCCCATTTTAGGTACTTCGGGGTTGGATCACAGTTCATATAGGGACCTATGAATTCATTAATGACCAAATTATCCTAGATGATTGATTCATGCAAAACCTCTAGTGTTTGGGTGGATTCAGACTACTCTTGTTGAAGAATCAATATTTAATCGATAATATAAATCCACCTAACGGATTTGCCATCGCACTATACTCATCACCAACTGATGTTATTATAGACAATGAAAATACAATCCATGAGAAGAGGTCATATTTAATATCCTTAATGAAATTTGTATCGGTTTTACAGATTATAATAGATAAGGTATTTGAGGAATACACACCTTGTAGATTCAATCAAGAATGTATTTTTGTATAGAAGAAATATACCACTCCTACACATATCATGTGAACCAAGGCACATCTTATGGTTTCACTTTAGTTTTAGTAGATGTTTATATGGAAGGAAATGAGTATCTTGGTCATTATCCCACCAATTGAGACTTCCATTTAGATTATGAATAAATATATTGAGTCTTGGATTCATTCATACCCTGATAGTTAGTTTGATAATCTAGTGACTTGGTTCAAGGGACTATTATTGACTAAATGTGAAGAATAAAGGGAGAAACTGGTGGAGGTGTAAAGACCTAATAATATTCCTATACTAAGGATAAATCTAATATCTCAAATTCCAAAAAAAATTGAGTTTTCTAGATATTTATCACTAGATAATTAGGATACATTCTTAATCATTTATCCCTATAGAAGCTACATTCCCAATGGCTTGGAGAGAATAAGACTCTTGGAGGATCACCAAGGGATGTTTGTATTTTTCTCTAAATAATAAATATTTATTTAATAGGGTTTGGATACTTATATACACCAAATTGAATTTATAATCCAAACCAACCTAAAGAAGTGGAATCCTATCTTTGGGACCTTATAGATATAAACCATTTACTTAAATTAAAACCCTTTTATACAAATTAAGTGGTTGAAATGGTGAAGCCTCAAGGAAGGCACAACCAATGAAGGAGAGGCTAGTCAAAGAACTTCTTGGGGGGGGGGGTAATATAACACCTCCTCAATATCCAAGTCCTTTATATTAAACCTTATATTTATTTTATTCCCCAAATTTTATAATATGACAATGAGTATCAATTATCTATTTTATTCTTAGAATATTAAGTTGGAGGAATTGAAATTGTCCTAGGTTCTCACTTAGAAGAAATGGTAGCAGAAAAATTATCCCATTCACTAATTGAGAATGTGTAGGTGGTGGTTCCCAATACTTAGGTGTTATTTTGGGTACCACCACAAAGGATTCCTCTAATAGAGCTACCTTTATGAGAAGAAAAATAAGTGAAAGTGGGTGAGATAATTACCACCTCATCTTTTCTTAGGATTGGAAATTAATTTTGGTATTTTCTCACTCATATCTTCAGTTTCCTTCATAACTTTATGTTGATTCATTATTTTTTTCATATATAGGCTTGATCATCATAGGCTTGAGGGTAACAATTATCAAGGATCATGTAGCCCCTATACTCATTGAAGGGTCTTCTATAGGAGCAATGATTGGGGAATTCCAGGAGGAGTCGGATCTAATTCATGACCAGGATGTATTAGCCATCATCCCAGCATACCCAAGGATGGTGGATAATATTATAAAGGTCCTAGACTTGACTAACTATTCTATATCAGATATCTATTTGATTAATGAATATATATAATAAGGCTTTTCCCTCTATGATTTATATTTTTCTATCGTAACTGCACTAAGATATATTGATTTCCTTGTACATATTTCTTCAGAGGTAATCTAGTCATACTTATGTAAAATATTACTTCTAGTCTTATCACTCTATTGGAGGGTGTAGAAACATAAAAGGATAGAATAATGACCCAAATTCCCACTTTGGAATTACCAAAAGATTAAACACATGTTTTTCCTTCTAATGGGGTGGTAATAACTAAAGAAGTTAACACTCTAGTGAATAACAGTTAAGATTCACACCTCTAATCATTTAATTCCTTCCCAGGTTTTTCAACTAAAATGTTCTGGGTTTAATTTCCATAACCCTATTTTGGGGCCATGGAAACATATATTTTCATTTATCTAACACCCTAATAAGAAAAAATCCAAATAAATGGGTTGATTTTGTGATAGCTCACCCAATATTTATCAAAATCAGAACCTCCTTGAGTGATTTTGTCATGAATTATGTGACATTCCCTATAATAGAATTTGAATTAAACTATGATTATTAATTATTTCAATAATGTTTGTAGTAGCATGTTTTGAGAATAATCTCAAGGTTGGTTTATGAAACACATCTTAGTAAGCTTGGAATTCTTTTATGTCACCTTAACCACATATTTATTACTATGGGGTTTAGAGTGTATGATTATCAATAGAACCATGATAAAGTGAAAGATGTGGTTTTTGATCAATAGAAAATGAGTTTAATCTGATCAAAACATTCAAACACATAAGGTTTAACTCAGTACTCCAAACTCCTAACTACAAAAATTCATAATTCTTATCAGTATTAAGCGGTGACATCTGAGTGGAAATGGTGTGTCAATCAAGGTGTTCCTTGGTGGATAAACATCACCAAGATCTTTCATGACTTCCATAAGCGATATCTTGACTTGTACAGGATCCTAAAATCACTTAAAAGGTGGTATAATATCATCAACTATTGGTTGGGGAGGTATAAAATTGCAGGGATGGATACCAATGTAAGGGTAGAGGCATTACATCCTGATGTAAAGGTGGAACTCATAAGACTGGTAAAGCTAAATCAAGGAGTTTGTGACTTAGAGTACGTTATGGTTCAACTTCTATAATCTATCAAACATTCTTTATAGTAGTATCCATATCTTCAATTCTAATTGAATATATTGAGAGAGAGACTCCAAATCATGGTTGTTCCTCATCTTTTGATCAATATATAAAAATATATCAATTTTATCTTTTATAATTTTTTTATTCATGTGCATACCTCATTATAAATTCATGATAACCTATTAAATTCATGAAGAGTAATATCTAAATAACTTGAATATTCCTAAACATTGAGCTGGAATGGATTAATTCAATCATGATTTCTGAAAAGTTGAGTTACATATGAAATTTTTTCCTCCTGGATGTGTATTAATGAAAATTTATAGGAAGGTTGGTTGTAGTGACATTTTGAGCATCATTATAAACTATAGTTGATCTAATCAGATATGAGATATGGCTTCCTTTTGAGCATATTCTCATACATGGGTTTAAGTAGGTTGAGTATAGTGGCATATGTACCATCACCATACACTAGAGTTTATCCATTTAGATATAAAATATGGTTGAGTCAGTATAATAAAAATCACAAATGGATAATTTAGAATAAGGATTCAAATTTCCAAGTAGGATTTATTACCCAAAGATTACATCTTTTTACATTTCACAAAGATCATCTAAACCAATGTGTGAGAGTAATAAGAAGATGTGCTAATTTTTTCTAGTTTAAGGTATCTATTGAGCATGGATTTAATTTTACTAGGATAATATGTTGGACCATATATGATTTTTGTAACTTTTTTATTAACCCTAACTATTTCTTAATCCTCGTATCATAGAGATTAGTAGGTTTGAATTTGGCTTTGGCTCAGTCCTCCCTTTATCAGTTTTTAACCAGAAACTTTTTATTTTTTTTCTCATATATCTATTTATATACTATAAATTTTTCTTAGATCATGTGAGGTTCATACCAAATGAATGTAGAATAAAAATTTTATTTATCCTATCTTTATTGGTGAAAATACACTTAGTATTGGTGAAGCCACTAAAAGCAGGTTGAATTAGTGATTATAAATTTATTTTTATGTTTCTTCTTGAAATAACCTTCACCAGCAATTAAGATGTGTTAATATGATCATTTTCACTCACACAAACAATCATAAATAGAAAGGAACGTCATATTTATAAGTTCCAAATATCAAAATGAGAAGTCTAATACTTGTCCTGATCCAAATTTCATTGAGAGCAAATGAACCACTAGTATAGTATGTGGGTTACAATAAGTAGGGAATATACATGTACTCATGTTACAATAAGTCTCCCAACTATTTTTATGTTCTCCTCGCACAAATACAATGAAATAAAATGGTTTTTACAATAGGATTTCCTTTATCTAGATGAAACTCAATTAATTTTTTCATTGTTTTGGTATTATATCTTTTTCCCATTCCATTGACACAAGATCCTTCTTTTTTTTATGCACCGGACTGTGACAAACTCTCCAAAAAAACTTCCTTTTACTGAAAAAAATATTCTTCAATTTTTTTTGTTTTTAGAAAAATTCTATTTAGTGTTTTTTTAGATTTTATATGTTGAAAATTTCATGTAAATGGTGGTTGGAAATGTTCGAAGAATGGTGGATGCTATAGAAGATAATTCTATTTGGAGGACGGACACCACAACACTATAGTCTGACCCATGGTATATAATGGATATAGTTCACTCTATACCATTTTTAGGGTATCAACTTTATATCACCCCAGGATTATCCATGAAGAAATATTAAAAAATTTAATGACTTTATCATTTTCATAGAGAAAAACCCTTCATGCCACAGAAATACCTTATAATGTAGATGATGGTTTTTTGAAAGAGTGAAATAATGGATTCACCTAGGGTCTAAGGGGAAAAAATAATGGAATTATAGAGCACACCACAACTGGAAGATTTTCTGAGAAAATTGTTTCATGACCCCAAGAACTTATGAGGGAAGTTATTTTGTGTGATATTTGTCTACATGTTCAAAGAAAGGAGGTCATTCCATAGAGACTGCACCATGGTCAAATGGTTTCTAGAAAACCTAGAGTTATGAATAGAATTTTAGAGGGAAGTTATAGCATAGTATTTAAGATTCTTTCTATGAATTTAAAGGCTCCTAATTGATAAATTAAATGGTGGATGACACCTAGATTGATCTTAGAAAGAGAGGAAAGGAATATTTGATCCAAACCCTTGGATCAAATATATTGGTTAAATTATTTTTAAACTACACAAAGTAGTTTTGGAGAAAGTGATATTTTCATATATTTGAATGAAATATCTAAATTACATATAATTCAGAGTAAAAAAGGCTATTTCCAATATTTCACAAACCAACCCGATGGTTCCCAAGATGCCACTACCCCAAGCACACCCCCAATAGGTCATGGTCTGGTGACTAGTGCCAAGAATGCTTATCAAACACATGGGAGGTATTAGACTAAATTACTTGTACACACACACACATATCAAACCCATATAATGTTGAAATGTAAAATGATTGATAACAATGCATGCATACATATATAATTCTATAATAAGTGTACAAAACAAGTACCAGAAATCATAAAAAGGGTCCAAATACAAGACCACCCAAAACTGTACATAATATATGACCTTCTCAGAAGGAGGGGACTTCTGTCAAATGCAACACTGGTATACACCTTGGTCTATACAGCCCAAACTAGCTCCACCTTATCCTAGTACACTAAGGACTCCATAAAATGTCTTTCATATGTATAAGACATGACACATGTAGGAAGATCCCATACAGGGGGGAGTATAATAATACCCAGTAGGACACTCCAAAATCACTAAGCATAAAGCATCAAGAGTAGATGGCTCATTGTGGGATATACCAATCATAACATGAGACATAAAATAAAACTTCTAGATATACTCATAAAATAATTCAATTCTCAAATGTCACAACCATTTCTAGCCATAGTTCCACTAAGTGGTTTCATGATAATTCACATCCCAGAGAAACTGCTCCTTGAGCTATACTTATACTTATGACACTTATCCTAGATATCACTATCATCAAGTATAGACAAGAAGAAGCACACAGAAAAAACTGAGAAGGTTCATCTAAGGTACACACTCCATCAGATTAATACCACATTGTAAAAATCATATGTCGATACATGGATACGAGGTAAACACCTAGGGCTCACTGGGAGACACCATAACCTATTGGAAACATAATCCTAGATGGGGGATTGGATCCAATGTAAATATTGGTCATTGCAATTACAAAAAACCCATCTAGGGTAACACAAAGGAAAATTAAGATCATTATGGGCCTCTCAGAGGGATACATGCTCTAAGATGATTAGTCAGTAGTTGAAGTTGTCCCAGTCAACTCACTCTAGAATAAGGGAACTCACCCTCAATGCACAAATCATCCATAAATTAAAGAGGGGTTACCCTTTATTATGATAATGGGATAATAGACTAATACATCATAGGAATGGACCAAGGGAAAAAATAAACCATTACTAGTCCAAGGAATCTCACAGAAGCTCTCAAAGAAGCTGGGCTAAGAAGAAATATTAATTCAAATTGTCTTAAAAGGCGTACACAAATAGTCCCTGGGGTACACGATGTGTCTCACTAATCCTGGAACTACATGTGTCTCAAACTCACATAGCATGCACTTTTCCAATATACATGGTGTGTCCTTGAGGTACATACCATGTACAATTCATCATGGAACTCATCATTCCATTTTCTCGTGCACATGTACACTAGACTATACCCATGTACATAGTTATTTTTGAGTACACGGTTCAACCCATGTACTCTGTCCTATTTGTGTATTACTCAAGCACATGGCGTGTGGGTTTACTTTCCTACTTGGGTGTGTACTCCCTAAACACATTGATCCATATTTCATGTGTTATGTGATGTGAAACTAGGAATACATGGTGTGAAATACTACATAGACTCATAGTTGTGTACCCACTGTACATGCCAAATTGGTCGGCTAAGGGTCACACAGTGTGTTCCATTCCTCACATGGCATGTGATAAATTTCTCTGCACTAAAATCCTAGTTCCTCATAGAAGGGGTTGCATGTTGTGTGTTCATAGGACTACACACCATGTGGTCTGGTTTTTCATAGAACTTCCAAAATGCTCGCACTTCTTCATCTAAGCATCCTCACCCATCGATTCCACCAAGAATCACACCACAAATCATGGATCTAAGGTTGAATGAGCCTCATCACTGCTGATTGTTGGAATACATACATATCTAGTGCTTAGGAACCACCTTCACTACACCTCTTCAGTACCTCACACCCAAACCGACATCGAAAACCCCCAAATACATCCATGTATCCACTTTCATAGTTGTATACTACAATCTTGTCACAGAATCTCTATCCTAGACTGAAAATAAAGATTAGTTGCACCAAATTTCGAATGTACAATGATCTTTTACTGGGTATTCATCAAATTATAGGCCAAATAAAAATGCCAACGATGAATTCACTTTGAACAGGGAGATAAAACCATAAACCATAAACATGAGGAATGAACATAATATTCTGTTCATTTTTTCCTCGATCCATTGTTGTAGAAATTATTAATGAAGAGGTATAAATATTCACGAACAAACAAAATAATAATCATCCTGAAAAAAACCCATACCCGAAAAACGACTGATCTACAAACCAATCTGTTAGTCAATAGATTATTGTTCTTTATGGGATAAGAAATGGGAATAATTCCTCATTGAAAATTTACTAGCTTGATTTGGATAAATTTTCGATAAAGAACAATTTCACATTGTTTTCATTGGAGAGATCCTTGAAATATGTTAGCACACCAATCTCTAAAGCTCAATCCTTTGGTTTTCGTCCATGGAAGATCATCCACCAGATCCTCTCCCAAATTCCAAAGTTATGAGGTCAAACCTAAAATTTTGTTATACTCAAGTTTATAAAGAAGTTTATTAGGTCATTGTGTTATCAAATAAAAATAAATGGATTTATTATTTATGCCCGTGACAAATTTTTCACAAATTTTTGATGCTGAAAATGGTTATATCACTCCTTGGGTAAAACCTACATTATGAACTCAAAAGTGCCCTCATATCTTTGATATGGGCCTCTATTTAATAATTATTCCAATTTATTTGGAAAAATAATCATACGTGATATTTAATATATTTCAAAAATAATTTCCTTGCACAACAGGCCTTGGAATTTCACATCGTCTCAGTACCTAGATCCAGAAATATTCTTAGAAATATTTCAAAGTATTATATGGAAAAAACTAATACATTACATTATTCCCACTTTCAAATATTTTCATCCCTGAATAGCACAAACTGAGAAAAAGGTGGAGGTACTGAGGTCTCAACTGGGTCTCCTATTCCTTTGATATCTCCCAATGGTTCCCTATGATTTCAATAAATTAAAACCCAAGGAAACACTATATCCCATGAAGGGTATTTCTTTTACTTGTCCTCAACATCAACATCTTCTTGAAAAAAATCTCCACCCTCATGACCCATCCCACCTATGTCGATATCATACAACTATTTTTGCATGCACCTTATAATTTTTGACACGTGGAGAACACCAATGTTAGGACCAATAGGGGCCTATATACCCTGAGAGGGGGGTGAATCAAAGTATGGATATCCTTTTTCAAAGTTCTTCCTACCCCACTGGATCTTAACCTCTTTATTACAAGGGTCACATTGTTTTCTCTTGTGTGTAAACTATGATCACTTCTTTACTTCATTATCTAATGATGAGGCATTGAATGCAATGCAGGGAAGCAAATAGGTAGACACAAAGATTTTTACTTGGTTCACCCTCACTGGGATACGTCCAAGGAGCATACGCCGACAAGTTGCCGGTCGTACCAAATTCCACTAAACTTCACTAGCTGTGGATTACAATGTTCAGGCTAGATCACTTCTATTCCCATGCTCACTGTCTTTACAAGGTTTAGGGTCATCTCACTGCTTTCCCAAGGGTTACTCCCTGTTTCTCTCTCTCTCTGTCTCATTGCCGGTGGAGAGGATCACCTTTTTCCTCTTCCTAAGCTCACTGCTCTGTGAAGGGATTCACTCACAGTTTATAGACCTGTAGGTCTTTTCATTTCCATTAAGGAATGCATCTTTCTCTGTATGTAGACGCTCTGTTGAAGTTCAACTTTCATCCACTGATGAATACTTCTTTGCCTCTGAACACTGGGCAATGCACTTTGGAAACACCTTCGCAAAGCACCCTACTTCGCGAAGCTCCCAATTTCGTGAAGCTCAAACAAGCCCTCGCGAAGCTCCTGCCTTTTCGCGAAGCTCTCTCGCGAAGCACTTTCGCGAAGCACTCTCGCGATACTCAATACATCGTAAAGCAACGGCCCTCGCGAAGCTTAGTCAGTCGCGGAGCTCCTGCCTCTCCGCGAAGCTCACCGAGCCAATGCGGGGCACATGCCTTTCGCGGAGCTAGAATAGTCTCCGCGAAGCTCCCCTTTTGCGAAGCACACTGCCTTCGCGAACCACCTTTGTGAACCGAGAGCAATGGATTTTCTCTGAAAATTCTCTCTACTTCTCTCAAGGGGGTCGGCCTCTATTTATAGGCGATTCCACAGACCCTTGTCCCTTCCGCGCGAAGTCAACTCCACGTCATCTGAAATCGCGAAGCTCCAAAGATTCCGCTGGAATTCTGTCCAAATCTCGAAGCACCACGGCACTTTTCCGTTCGCGAAGCTTGATGTAGTCACGAAGAATCACCATCAACATACCTTCACGACTTCGCCGTGAAGCTCCCTCACGAATCCCAACATTCCTTCGCGCCTTCGCCGCGAAGCTCTCTCGCAAAGCCCTTCATCGCCGCGATGCGCTTCAGCCTCTGCTGTTCGCGAAGCTTGACGTTATCGTGAAGCATCACCGCCTCCATTTTTCTAGCCTTCGCGAAATCCAATCCATGCATCCCATCTTCGCGAAATTCATGCCACTGCCATATTAAATTATGCTCTTCATGGAAATCCACTTTTCGCGATGCTCACCGAACTCCAAATTTTGGACCCCAAAAATTTGGCAAACACTGGGAAACGGCGCCACCTTGTACTGCTCTTTTGTACCGCCTCCAGATCGTATTTTCCTTTGTCATAGTTCTTTGTCAACATGGAATGTCAACAACTTCTCGGGAACTCGACAATTCTCCATGGAAACCTGCTTTGTCAACAAACACAATCAACCCAAAAGTACTGCAATGTTAGCTTGAGGGATTTTTTCCAACAACCAAGTAACCCAAAACTAATATGGGCTTGATTTTAAGTGGAACACCACCTCACTATCCTGACATAACAGAAAGAATAGAAAGGGACTAAGATTCCTGAAGATAGCCTACTACCCTGGCTAACACTCCACAACTCTCTAACTCTAAAGGCTTCTGTCATCATTCCAATAAGGAATCTTGACCTCTATCAGGTAGTCCTCATCCTACCTTAGTTGAAATTCACATTTTACAACCATAACTAGAACCAAAAATAGGACTCAAACATTGTTACCCACTAGCTCTAACCAGTATAATAGTTTCCTTCTAGGTCTCTCATACATGGACTTGAAAAGGTGTTACTCTGGTGTTGTAGTGGTAATCATCCTGATATGTAAACTCCACATGTGGTAGATGATCCTCCCATTAACGGTTCCAAACTAAAATATAAACCCAAATAATGTTCAATATAACATGAATGGTCAACTTTACCTTGCCATCTGGAGGGGGTAAAACACTATTCCCAACTATAACTAATTTCCCAAAGGCTTCCCGTATCATCTCCCTAATCGTGATTTAAAGTAAGCTCCATGGTCTAAAATGATCTTCAAGGAAATTCCATGAACCTGGACTACCTCCTACATGAAAAGGTTCCCCAAACTCCCCACAAAGCTCTATTAGTCATCACCCAAATATAGGTAAAACAATAAGGGTTTAACTTAAAAACTTACTTTATCTCTCTGGATTATCCAACTGATACCAAGAGATCCTAGCACACCATCAGCTCCACTAGATGTAATGTTAAGGGAAAATAACCACCTCATAACCTCCTCTCTCATCAAGACTAAAATCACTATTCATACCTAGAAAAAGGACGATGTGGTTCCCTTTTTCTAGGAATCCATCAAAAATGCATCATGTTGATATTCAATCATGCAAGATCTCCCAGTCGATATCTCACAGTTGTTCCACCATAACTCACTGAAGAAGAGAAGTCTAAAACACATAAACTGGATGTATGATATACCATCCACACCCCAAAAAGGGTCAAATTCAAATAGGCCAACTTCTCTATCACCTCACTTGACAAAGGTAGATAGAAAACCTCACTACAAGTATCTACTACCACAACCACACCCTGGGTGGCCCTCAATCTCACTCCACCTCAAACTTTTCACTATCCATTGTCACTCCCATGTCTGAGAAGACATATTTTGAGAACAAATTATACAAGATATTACATATCACTAGTACTCTTGGAGGATGTCTAGAAATATCCTCCTATGTTTTGCGTGATCCAACTCTAACAATGAGAAAACAAGGGTACTATTTCAAGAGACTAACACAAACCAATATAAAAACAGTCAAGGATTTAGCTCATAATTCTTGTGAACTTTGATATGGTGTTAAAGAGGCCAAAGGGAATCACCAAGGACTCAAAGAAACTTCAGCGGATCTAGGAATCCACACTTAGTACATCCACCTCTCAAACCTAGATCTAGTGATAATCCATTCTGAGATCAAACTATGAGATTAACTTCGCCTCTATTCATTGCCTGAATAGGATGTCAATTATTGAGATTGGATATTATCCCCCGGGTCACCTAGTCCAAGTGACACAAATCTACACCCAACCTCAAGCACTCATCCACCTCTCATGCAAACAACACTAGGTGTCATTAGACAACTAATAGATAGTCAGATTTAACATCCTACACATGAAATCATCATGATCTACCTAGGATCACTCCTTAAAAAAGAAGGAAAACACTATCTCAACAACCATAAGTACTACTACTCTCATTTTTAGTAACATATGAGCATGGATGGTAGGCAACCAATCCATACTGAGGAAAACTGTAACACCCCAAGTTTTTATGAACTATTTTTTTCAAATAAATTAAATTTATTTTTATGTCTTGAATTTCACACTACACCATGTTAAGCTTGTGCTACATGCAACACCATCTTAGCTTATGTTTCATGCAACACTGAGTTACTACGAAACGACATTTTATTATTATAATTATTTTAAAAAGATAGTTATAAAATAGTTGTTAAACGTAGTAATATGAATAGTAATAAAAAAATTAAATATTATTTATAATTTTTTAATACAAATAAATCATATTGCTAATGAAATATAAATTTTCAGTAAATTTGAAATGTTTTGAAAAATACTATTTTCTAAAAAGAACTTTTTTATGTCATTTTGTGAAAAATAATAAAATTTATCTTAGAAAATTTTAGGAATTTAATTTTATAAAATAAACTACATTTTTTTAATTCTTAATTTCAAAATTATCTTAAATTAATTTTTTTGGGATTTTTCTGAAATATTAATTTTTATAATGAATAGTGAAAATACTGAATTTTAATTGAAAACTACTTTTTCATCTAATTTATTTATATAGGTAAACTATATTTTAATTTGTTTTTAAAATATAATTAGATAAATTATACATAAATTAATCTAATTTAGTTCATTGTAACTTATTTCACAGTGTAATTGGATATAAAAAATATTTCAAACCTTTAAGAATTTTTGCTTTTAAAACTCGCTTTCATGACACATCTACAGGATTAATTTAAATTAATTTCATCCACTTATGTGATTAGAATTTAGAAAAATGGATTACATATTTGAAATCACCATAATTTATAATTTATAATAATTCCAATATATTGTTTTCAACAAAACAATTATTGAAAGTAATTAAAGTTAATTACAGTGATTAAGGTAAAAACAAGATTACTTAGTGGTTAAAATTTAAACTTAAGGTGTGAAAATGGACCTAAAGTCATAAAAAATCCATTTTATAGAAATATTTCGACCCTAAACTCCCTTTTATAAAAAATTAACCATTATTGGAGGATCATGATGTGAATGAGACCTCTAAATAATGTTTACCTTTTTATATTTACAAGAATGCCATTACTTCTCCACTATAAAAAGGGAACTCACCCCCCTCACTTATTCACATCCCTAAATCACTTTGTCTTAGAAACATCCTATAAAAATATCCTCCAAAATTCACTACCCTAATTATAGTGGCCTCCCTTTGGTCATAAATACAAACAAGGAAGCCCTTTGGTGCAAACTAAAAGGATTTACCCAAAGAAGAGGTAACATGCTTCAACAGGCTCTATTGTTTTATTTATTTATCCATAACCTAAATTATTCTTATTTCATGATTATATGATTTCATTAGTATACCCACTATACTGACATGTTTTTATGCTGAGGTTAAAACCTACACTCATGAACACTTCCATCAAATGGTATAAGCAATCATCGTTCATGTGTACGGAAGACTTTTGTCTCACAAACCAATGTCGTTCATTCTTCCATTACCACCTTTCAAGGTTTGAATAATGATGGAATTAATATTTTTATATTATATACATGATATTTATGATTTATTTATTCTTATTTAATTATTATATAACACATAACTTCATGATTTCAATTTTTTTGAGAATACGATAACTTCATTTGTGGACGTGTGGACTACCGCCTCCTCAAAGCGATGTGATTGGTTCAAGATTTACATGGAATGTATTAAATATGAGTTTAATAAAAATATTTGTTATATATGAAATAATAATTCTAATATAATGATAATATATACATATATATATAAATATATTATATACTTTCTTTCTTTAGATATGACCAGAAAATGGAAATAGCATCTATGTGTTGTATGGACAACCATCTCCATAAATTGTGGATTTAATTTTATATTTATATATTTAATATATTATTATAAATATATATATAATTAATATATGTCATATTTATATCATGTTTTACATTCTATATATCATGATATAATTAAGAGGACCAAAAATATAACAAATCAAACACATGCAAAAAACAAAGCGGTTATTACCCGAAACATATCTTTAACACGGAATTGTTAATAAATAGGTAATATAAGGTCATAAGTAATTAATATATGGTATGATATAATTTAATATTTTATTTTATATATTTATATTGAACTCATATTTATTATTCATAAGTTTTGAATGAGTATGATGAGAGTCAATACATAAGGTACGGGGATTTCTATTCTCACTTTTATTTCTGTGAGACCTATGCCTTATTCACCACTCATTTATTTTGTGTGATGTATATAATAACCATGAATTTATTCTATGACTATTATCCTTAATTTTATTTTTACATATGTATCCAATTTATGATATCAATTTTATGGGGTTTTACGGTTCAAAAGTTACCAAATCGGTAGGTTATTTTTGTCTTAATTTTTCTTCTTTGAGACACAAGTTTTGTTATGAAAATGTATTCTTTTATGAGTTATATATACTGAACTTTGACATTTAATATCATGAAACTCATTAATTACATGATATTTAAAGCTTCATTTAATTTTACTCTTTAATGGGTATTTTGATACAAAGTTACCAAGTAGTAAGAGTTTATTGCTACAATCGCATTATTTATCAGGATTGTTAATGATTATGCTTGCATTGATGAAATGTTATGATCCATCCTCAAGAATTTTCATTATTTTTCTTCACATATATTTTTTATGATATCTTCATATATTGTTACCATTTTTACAATTTTTGTAACTTAAGATAATTGATAAAGTGTTTTTAAGAAAATCTGACCTTATTTCTCTCTTTGGTTGGAAATATGTTTTATTAAAAAACCATGTTTTCTAAAAAAGTTTTCAAAAAAAGTTTTTAAATAATATTTCAAGATTATTTTCAAATAAAAAATTATTTAAATTATTTTCAAATATTCCTTTTTATTTTTTCAAATTTATTTTGAAGGAAAAAGGTTTTCAGAAATGTTTTATGTTTCAAAACGTGTTTTCCAAAATAGAAAGGATATTTTTTCTCAAGAAATTTTTTTAAAAGATATTTCAAAATTATTTTCCATATAATATGACATTATTCAGTGTTAATAATTCCTTTATAGGGACATTATCCAATAATACCATTCATATTCTTTCTCTAAAAGGTTTATGTTTTGATGTCTTGATGTCTATGACACCTGTTTCTCTTCTAAGGGTTATATGATTAAGAAGCCTGCTTATTTTCATGAGTTATTATTTGATAAAATGATTATAAAACATATATATTTTCCAAATTTTATGATATGATTACATGTTTATGACACCAATTTTATTTCATGGGTTATGTTATGATGAAGTTTTATGATCTTATGGAACATGTATATATGATTTCATTATGAGATGGGTGAAACCTATATCTACCACTAATTCATTGGGTAAAGATTTATATCTCATGAGATATACATGGTCGGAAGGGGAAGTGGAGTCGGTTAAGTAAAGGACTTTCTCTTCTAACATGGCCTTGGGAGTGAACCTGTACTACTAAGATGGTTTTTGGATTGAACCCATTCCACTAACATGGCCTTGAAATTAAACCTTGACTACTATGGAAATAATTTTTTATACTTATGTGTATTCTATAATTATATTTCTTATTCTTACGTTATGATTTCATATCTTATGCTCTTTTTTACCTTATTATTCATGTCTTATGAACTGCCAATATTTATTTCATAACTCTAGATTATGATCTTTAATATGCAGGGTATGATCTCATAATGTTACGATCATGTTCTCATACCCTTATTCTCATGATTATGATTACATATCTCCCTCATTTAACCTTAATAAGAATCTGAGTTCACCCTTTATTATGTTTTATTTTCCATATCATGAAGGTATGTATTTTGAATGATGTTTCTAAGAAGTATACTAGTCATGGAAAAACTAGTGACAGATAATTTAAATCACTTATGTACTAGTGTTTATGTTTTCATGTTTCCAAAGGCACTAAACTAATGTGGTCTTTAGGTGTCTGTTTGTGTAATGTATTAAATTTTCTGCAAAAGTGATTTGATTTATATGTATGAGAATTTAGGGTCACTATAGTTGGTATTAGAGTGAAGTTTTAGTCAACCTTTGGAAAGTAGGATGATAAAACCTTAGGGAGATCCCTAAAAACATTTATCTAAGGATAAGTTTAAGAATGAGTCAAATTATAGGAAAATGTACTATAATTTTGGTAAAGGATGGAGTGAGTGTTTTCTTTGAAATAAATCTCTGTCTAGATACTATAAGTAGATGTAGATCTGAAACAGATATATATAGGGGTAACAACCCTAAAAACACTATATTTATATAGAATCTATTAGGAATTGGTGCATGAAAATGGGTCTTATTGCACACATAATTTGACACTCCCAGGGGATATTCTTTGTAAATTCACAAACTCTTCATGAACCATCATAGAGGATTTAAATTTAATTTGGCTATGAATAACCTAGGATAAACCTATGGTGGAATTTTTTTAAAGAATGTTTCATAATTTAGACATCCTATAAGTAATGTTCCATGATTATATGGTTCTCCGCAATGATTACTATTTCTTACTATATCTTTTTTTATTTTTTCAATGGATGGTACCCTAAAGAACTTTTTTAGTGATGATTTCAGCATACAATACAATGATTTTTATCCTATGAAACTAAATTATATGGGTGTTGGAATGAAAAATATAATTTCTATACTCAGCCAACTTTCGCAAGCTATGAATCATGATAGACTTAAAAAAGATAAAAGGAGGGAATAATGTTTTTTTGAGTCCTTTATGAGGTGGTATCCACCTTCATCCAGTAGATATTCTATCCACTTTTTTATGAACAATGGATTTATTCCACTAAAAATATATTTTTCATTCTTTAGTTTTTAGAACATGATAATTTCATTTTGGATGTTTATCATTTATAAGGAAAATAAAACCATTGGAGGAATCTAATCAAGAATACGAGTAAATAATATGAAATCGAATCCATGTATTTGGAGGAGTTCAAGAAATTATTTTTCAATAAGTAATTTACTTATATTCATTGTACAAATATGTAGAGCGAGTTCCTTAAGTTAAAGTAATGGTATGATGAATCTGTTGGTACCTATGAGGATAACTTGACAAGACTTGTGAGGCATGCTTCTATTATTGTCATCCAACTTTAAAGTAAGTTTGATTAGTTCTTCAGTGGCTTAAATCAAATTCTCATAAGGGATTTATCCATAAGATAATTCAGTATCTATGAAGAGATTTTGATTTGTGCAATAAAGGTTGAAATGGAGGTTGGAGTTATGTATCAATATCATGTTTTTTTATAAGAAAAATAAGATTGAGTTCAAAGGAAAATCTAAAAACAATGGAGAGAATAAAATGAGATTTCCTTTATTCTCTAAGTGTGGGAAGAAGCATGGAGGAAATTTTCTTAAGGGGTATAATAAATGTTTTCAGTATAGAAGTGAAGGTCCCCAAGAATTTGATTTCTAAAGTGATGGGAAGAATTTAGCTAACAATGTGAATAGAGATAAAGTTGCACAGAATTCACCACCCCCACTTAAGTTTCATACATGTAAGGAGAATGGGTATTATGTTAACCAGTGCCTAGAATAAAAGGTTAATTATTATGATTGACATTATAGTAACCTCTTAATTCAAGGGAAAAGGGGAAATCTTATGCAATCGTTATTTCTAAAGAGGGTGCAATAATGATGTGGTTAAAGGTACACTTACCATCTACTCTAGAACTTCTAATATCTTATTTGATTCAGGATCTACCCACTCTTTCATATCTAAATAATTTGATAATGGTATTAATATTCCACACAAATTATTAGATTTGGAATTATTATTCCAAACCCTAAATGGTATGATGTTTTCATATCAAGTCTATGATTCCTCTCCGGTTGACGTTTGTGGGAATTTTCTTCCTTCAAATTTTATGATTCCTCCTCTGGTTGAATTTAATGTCATCTTAGGCATGGATTGGATTTATATGCATAAATCCCACATCAATTGTCAAGGAAGAGAAGTTAATTTTGATATTTCAAACCTAACCTATGATTCTAAATCAATATGATGATAAGTATAAACTTCCTATAGATATAACATCAAGTGTATGCGTCTTAATTTACATTCAGAAAGCATTTTTATCTGAAATTATTGGGATGAAAATAAACATTGATGATATTCCTATTATTTGGGAATTTTTAGATGTCTTTCCAGAAGATTTTCATATCCTTCCACCAAAATGTGAAGTTGAGTTCTCGATAAACTCATACTTGGTTCCACACTAATTTTAAAGACTTCCTATAGAATGAACCCAATTGAATTACAGGAATTGAAGAAGAAATTCCAATAAAACATTATCAAGGGATTCATTCATCCAAGTGTGTCAAAATGGGGTGCACCTATATTTTTTGTGAAAAATAATGTTGGATCCATGAGACTCTAAATTGATTATTAGTATTTGAACAAGATCACGACCAAAAACAAGTATCATCTTCCCCCTATTGATGAATTGTTTGATTAACTGCATAGAGCTCAATACTTTTCCAATATTGACCTTCATTCTAGATATCATCAATTGAGGATCAAGAATGAGGATATACCTAATATTACATTCCTTACAATGTATGGAAACTATGAATATATGATTATTCCTTTTGTTCTTACTAATTCCCATTCTATCATCTTGAATTTAATGAATAGAGTTTTTAGAGATTACCTTGATCTGTTTGTGGTAGTATTTATAGATTATATTCTTATCTATTCAAAGAGAAATTAAGATCATCGATACCAATTTATAGTTATACTAAAGACCCTAACTAAGTTGAAACTATATGAAAATTTTACAAACTGTGAATTTTGGATGCAAAATGTTTCATTTTTTGGTTATTTAATCTCAAGAGAGGGTATAGTGGTATATCAATAAAAGACAGAATCTATTAAATATTGTAATAGACCAACCATGGTGAGTAAGATCCATAGTTTTCTTGGTTTATCTAGATAATATTTAAGGTTTGTGGATAATTTCTCATGACTATCCAATCCTATGACCAAGTTAACTCAGACGGGTGCCAAGTTCCTCTAGATAGATGAATGTAAGGAAAATTTCAAGAACTTGAAGAGAAGGTTAGTCAGCACATTTTTTTTTACATTACCCTATAGTGGAGAAGGGTTTATAAGATATAGTGATGCATCTTAGAAGGTATTAGGATGCATTATAATGTGTAACAACATATTTATAGCCTATTACTCATGAAAATTGATGATTTGTGAGAAAAAATACCCAAATCATGATTCGAAGTTATCTGTGGTAATTTTTTCCTTAAAGATATGGAGTAATTATCATTACAGAAAAGTGTGATATATATATACCAATAATAAAATTTTTAAATATATATTCACATAGAAGGATTTTAATATGCCCTAGAGAAAATGGTTAGAGAAGATAAAGGATTAAGATTTCTCAATACATTACCACCCTGGGAAAGAAAACAAGGTAGTTGATGCTTTGAGTCAAAAGTATCATGCTAGCTTATCCATGATGAAGATCAAAAAAGATCTAATATTTATAGATTTGAAAAGGATAGACTTGGGAATCTTAATGAAAATGATCAAATATTATCTTTCTCAATTGAATGTTCATCCCTCATTAATGAATCGAAGAAGGATGTTATAGAGCTACAAAAGAAGGTCAGAAATGTTCATGAGTTTAACCTTGATTAGTATAGAATTATAAGGTTTAGGGATCATGTATGTGTTCTATCCATACCATATTTAAATAAGGATCTGTTATAGGAAGCTCATAGTTCATCATTCTCTATTCATATTCTAAGTACAAAGATGTATATAGACGTGAAGGAATACTCCTGGTGGGATAGAATGAAGAGATATATCACATAGTTGTATCTCTATTCTTGTTATTATAGAAAGTTAATAATGAAATAAAAATAAGTATCTTTCATCCATTTTCTATATAATAATGTAAATGGGATAACAACCCTATGGATTTTGTCTTTGGACTCCCCAAAACCTATAAATGGAATAATGATATATGGGTGGCAGTCGATATCCTTACTAAGTTAGCACACTTCATTGTTATCAAAGAATACTTTAATCTGGATCATCTTTCCAGGATATAAATTATGAAAGTGGTAAGGTTTCATGGAATACCACATTCCACTTTATTTGATCAAGATTTGAGGTTTACCTCAATGTTCTAGTGAATTATTCTGAAAGCACTTGATACAAAATTATGATTCATCACTGTTTATCTAAGGGTGATTTTTTTATTTTTATGAAATATTTATTTTTTGGATGAATAGTGAAAAATATTGAATTTTAATTGAACACTGATTTTCATCTAATTTATTCATGTAGATATATTATATGTTAATTTTATTTTAAATTATAATTAGATCAATTATACATAAATTAATCCAATTTAGTTCATTATAACCAATTTCAAATTGAAATTGGATGTAAAAAACATTTCAAACTAATAAACATTTTCTCTTTAAAACCCCGCCTTCACAGCACTTCTCCAAAATTAATTTTAAATTAATTTCTTCCACTTTCGTGATTATAATTTAGAAAACAAAACTAAATATTTTATAAAAGAATAATTTATAACTTAAAATAAGTTCAAACTAGTTTTTTACCAAAAAAATAGTTAAATTAATTAAAATTAATTATTGTGATTAAGGTAAAAACATGATTACATAGTGTCTAAAATTTAAACTTAAGTTGTAAAAATGGCCCAAAACTTTTCAAAAAACCATATTATGGAACAATTTAGAACATAAACTAAATTTTTTATAAAATTGACCTTTATTGGAGTCATATAATTTAAGGTCGACCTCTCAATAGTGTTGACCTTTTTATATTTACAAGAATGACACTCCTCCTACACTATAAAAAGTGCACTCATCCCCTCACTTCTTAACAACTATAAATCCATTTGAATCAGAAAAACCATATCCAAATATCCTAAAAATTACCTTTACTTTATCCTATAAACATCCTTTTATGAATAAAACAAACCAAGGAAGCCCTTTCGTTCAAACCAAAAGGATTTACCCAAAGAAGAGGTAATATCCTTTAACAAGCACTTTTGATTTATTTCTTTATCCACCCCCTAAATTATTATTATTTTATGATTATATAATAACATATGTATCCCAAAAATACTAATATGTTGTTATGATAAGTTTATTACCTAAAATCGCATACACTTATATCAAATGGGATACGCAATCATCATTCGTCTGTACGGCGGACTACCGCCTCATAAACTGATGTATTACGTTCTTCCATTACCACCTTTCAATGTTGGGAATAATGATGGAATTAATATTTTTACATTATATATGTGACATTTATGATTTATTTATGCTTCTAAAATAATTATATAATTCATAACTTCATGATTTCCATTTTTGGGAATATGATAACTTCGTTTGTAGACGTGTGGACAACTGCATCCTCAAAGTGATGTGATTCGTTTACTCTTTACGTGGAATGTATTAAGGATGGTTTTAACAAACATATGTGTTATATATAAAATAATAATTATAATGGAATTATAATAAACACACACACAGAGACACACACACACACACACACATATATATATATATATATATATTATAGTTTCTTTCTTTCAGTATGACAAGAAAATGGAAACATCATTTATAAGTATGTACGGTCTACCGTCTCCATAAATGGTGTATTTAATTTTCTATTTATATATTTTCTTGATTATTATAAATAAATATATACATAATATATATGATATTTATATCATTGTTTAAATTCTCGAGATCATGATATAAGTAATAGGACCAAAAATATAGAAAATAAAAACACATGTAAAAAACAAAGCTCTTATTACCTGAAACGTAACTTTAACACGGAATTGTTAATAAATAGAAAATATAAGGTTATAAGTAAATCATATATGATATGATATAATTGGTTATGTTTATATAATATATTTATAATAAACTTATAGTTATTATATATGAGGTTTGAACAAGTACGATGAGAGTCAATACATTAGGTAAGGGGATTTCTGGTCTCACTTTTATTTCGGTGAGACTTATGCCTTATTCACCACTTATTTTGTTTGTGTAGTGTATATACATCCCATGAATATATTATATTATAATTATACTTAAATTTATGGTTATTATCATATCCATTTTATGATCTCTATTTCATGGGGTTTTACGGTTCAAAAGTTACCAATCGGTATGGTAATTTTGTCTCAATTTTTATTCTTAGAGGCACATGTTTTATTATACATCTATATTTTTTTACGATGTGTATATAATACCATTTGACATGTTATATCACTAAAATAATTATTTTAATGATATTTTATGATTCATGTAATGTTATTCTTTCATGGATATTTTGATTCAATGTTACCAAAGTGGTAAGAGTGTATTGGTGTAATATCATCGTTTATTGGGATTATTCATGATTATGATTCCATTGATGAAATGTTATGATCCATATCTCAATAATTCTCATTTTTCTATTCTCCTGTAGTTTTTCCTAATATCTTTATCTATTGGTTCCATTTTACCACTCTTTGGTACATTATATAATTAGTAAAGTGTTGTTAAGAAAATATAACCTTATTTCTCTCTTCAGTCAGAAATATGTTTTATTCCAAAAAAATGTTTTCAAAAAATGTTTTTAAATCGTATTTCAAAATTATTTAAAAATAAAATAGATTTAGATGATTTTAAAATTTTACTTTATAATTTTTCAAATCCATTTTCAAATTAAAAGGTTTTTAGAAATGTTTTCTGTTTTAAAAATATTTTTTCAAAGCAGAAAGGATATTTTTCTCAAGAAATGTATTTAAAATATATTTAAAAAAATCCATATAAGATGATATATGTTGGTGTTACTCATGACTTCCCAGGGATATGATCCAATTATACCATTCATATTCTTTCTATAAAGGGTTTATTTTTTGATGTCATGATGTTTATGACACTCATTTTTCTTCCACGGGTTATATTCTTATGAAACCTACTTATTTTCATAGGTTATGATTTGATAAAATGATTATGAAACCTATCTATTTCCCACAAGTCATGATGTGGTGACATGATTATGACACCCATTTCATTTCACAGGTTATTTTATGGAAAAAATTTATGATCTTTTGGCACACGTATGTATGATTTCATTATGAGATGGGTGAGACCTATATCTCCCTCCAATGTATTGGGGAAAGATTTATATCTCATGAGATAGACATGAATATAAGTGGGAGTGAACTAGATTCAGTAAAGGACCTTGTATTCTAAGATAGTATTGGGATTAAAACTTGAATACTAATATATTTTGGGGAGTGAAACCATTCCACTATGATGGACTTGGAATTAAGCCTTGACTACTGTGGAAATCATTCTATATACTTATGTTTCTGTGAAAATTCCATGTCATATTCCTATGTTAGGTTTTCATAGATTATGCTATTTTTTCCTTATGATTCATGTCTTATGAACTACCAATATTTATTCCATGACTCTTGATTGTGGTCTTTGATATGTAGTGTATTATCTTTTTATGTTATGATCATGTTCTCATACCCTTATGCTCATGATTATGCTTACATATCTCCCTTGTTTACCCTTCCTGATCATCTGAGTTCACCCTTTCTTATGTTTCCTTTCCCTGGGTTATGAAGATATTTATTATGTCTAATTTTTATAAGAAGGGTTATAATATTGTACAACCTATTGGGAGATAATGTATCTCACTTATGTATGAGTGTTTATGTTTCCATGTTTTCAAAGGCACTAAACTAATACGGTCTTTGGGCATCTGTCTGTATAATGTATTAAATGTTCTAAAAAAGTGATGTAATGTCTATATATGAGAAGATATGGTCACTATAAAAACTTCATAGGTATCTCCACTATTATTAAGAGATTTCTTATGGGGATATATATTTCCTCCCAGATCAGGTCGCATTGTTGGTACAGTGTCAATCACCACTTTGTAGGAGCCTCAAACAAACAGGTTTAGAAAAAATGGATCCACTGGTATTAATAGGTATAAAATAGGAGATAATCTCATGGAAAAGTGTCTCATAACTCTATATGAAAAATTAAATTGGGTTAGTTAAGACACATTTCATACCTCAAACTGCACTAAAGCCTCTGCGAGCTCCTACCAATTTGAACTCATTATTTTCAAATATCACCTTTTTACCACAACCATGGACTTCTCCAACACCTTAGTGCATCAAAAACCTAAACCAAAAAAGACATATAAACTCATCACCAACACAAGCCTCTACTATTTCCCCTGTCACCCTAGCGAAGTCTCACCACCTAGACCACCATCCAGGAGGGATCTCATATAAGTGGGACATTCACACCACATGCTCACGCCAATCCTCCACTACCCAGGAAGGGAGTATAGAACACCATGTAACCAGGAAAATATCTAACTATAAAACTAATGATTCACACTCATTATATGTTTTTCATCTTCTAGTACCACTATAGCCAACATCTACTCGATAGAGAAAATAGGTCACAAACACAATTATCCAATCAGTTGGGATCTACACACACCTGAAACTCGGACCACTACCTTGAATCAAACCTATACTTATTGAGGGTATACCTCTTCATGGAACCTTAGAGATCCCCATAACTTGAACTCAGGTAACATGACAAGCCTATGTGTACCATTATCATATCCTATTAGAGCTATCGATTGCTCAACAAATGGATGATCATCTATCTAATACACAAAAGGATCTATGTGCTACTCAATAGGGGGTAAAACGTCTTAGTGCCCGCCTAGAGAAAAAACCTCATGAGTGGTTCCCTGAACTAAAACCTCATCACATAATATATTCATCATCATGAAAATGTCTCATAATCCTTATTGTTTGTCATATTATATGCATCTTAAATATTATCAAGATGTACCACAATCAATGAATATATTTGGGGAGATAAATCAAGGACATGGAAACCAAACCACATTTCTATATGATGCATGTACTAATGTTTTCCTTGCAACCAATATCTACATATACCAAGTCAAAAAGAAGGTTATAAATGTCCTGGTTAATGGATACATTAGCCTCCACACCAAAATTAGACATCCTATCCTGAGATCCAATCTCAAAACACTTTAATACTTTTTTTCTAGTTCCCAAACCAAACTTCACAGCTAGAAAAAAAACTAAAAAATATAATCATAAACCCATGTAGTTTCATAAAAATTTAGGCTGTGTATTCTTTGATATCATTCTTTCATAACCTGACCTGATGGGGTCCGAGATGCAACTACCCCAAGCCTGCCTCCAATAGGCCAGGGGTTGGAGATTAGTAGCAAGAAGGATTATCATACACATGGGAGGGATTATCAAAAATCTCCAGTACACACACACACATCTCTAAACCCATAAATTTATAAAATTTAAAATAGATGATAAAAATTAATGCATTCATATATAATCCCATAATAAGAGTTTGAAAAAAAGTACTGGAAAGTATAAAAAGGTGATAAATACAATTCCACCCAAAACTAGAAATAAAGTCTGACCTGCTCAAAAGGAGGGGACATAAATCAAATGAAACACTGGTATACACCTTGGTCTATCTAGACCAAACTATCTCCACCTGCTCCTAGTCCACCAAGGACTCCACAAAAGCTATGTTTTCTTTATAATACATGATATGTTCCAAAAGATCCCATGTAGGGGTGAGTATAACAATTCCTAGTAAGTCACCCTAAAATAACTAAGCATAAATAATCATGAGTATTCATCTCACCATAGGATATTTTTATCATAATATGAGACATAAAATAAAATATCTAAATATACTCATAAAATAATTTGAGTCTCAAAGGTCTCAACCACAGCCTGTCATAGTTCCACTATGAGGTTTCATGATAATGCTCGTTTGGGAAAAACTGCTCCCCGAGCTATACTGCTACTGACAATAATAATCCTAGAGATCGCGCTCATCAGTTCTATAAAAGAAGTATCACATAGGAAAAATGAGAGTTTTCATCTAAGATACAAACTACATCGGACTAGTACCCCAATGGAAAGATCAGATCTTGGTACACAGATGGGGTTCAACACCTGGAACTCACTAGGGGGACAATGACCCTAATGGAAACATCATACTAGATATGGTATTAGAGCCCATGTAAATATGGTTCACTTCAATTACAATAACCCCATATAGTTTAACATAAAGAGAAATGAGTATCTCTCTAGGCCTCTTAGAGGGATACATGCTCCAAGCCGCAGAGTTATTAGTTGAAGCAATCTGAGTCAAATCACTCCAGAATAAGGGAAATAACTCTCACTACATAGATCATCCAGAAACTGCATAGGGTTCACCCTATATGATGATAATGGGAAAATTTATTGAACCCTTAAATTAATGGACCAAGGGAACAAACTCAACTGATACTAGTCCAAGGAATCTCACATAATATCTCAATGAAGTTGAGTTAAGAATAAAGTGGAATCTAACCTATCCTAAAAGGAGTACAAGGAGTCTCCCCAGGGTACATGGAAAGTCTCACTAATCTTGTAACTTACCATGTCTTATGATCACATGGAATGAACTTTTAAAAAATACACAGTATGTCCCAGAGGTACACAGTGTGTATAAGAAATATTGGCATTCGGGGTGCCATCTATCAATGCTCATGTACACCAGACCATGTATGTGTACTTGGTCATGTCTGAGTATACAGATCTACCCATATACTATGCCTTTCCAATGTATTTCCCAAGTACACAGCATGTGGGGACACTTTTCCACTAGGGCGTGTACTCTTTATACACATCAATCTGTTTGCCACGTGTTACATAGCATGTAACTGGGAACACACTGCGTGCAACACTACATGGTCTCCTGGGCGTGTAGCATATGTAAACATTGAACTGGTTATCTAAGGGTCACATGACATGTGTCCTTCTTCACATGGTGTGTGATAATTTTTTCTACATTGAAACCCTAACACTGAATTGAAAGGACTACACGACATGTCTTCATAGGACTACACGTTGTGTAGTCTAGTTTTTCATAAAACATCTAGAACACCCAAGAGTCTTTGTCCAAGCCTCCAAAACCATCTATTATTATGAGAATCATGTTTTAAATCATGGATTTGACGCTGAACAAACCACCTCTCCATCGATACAAATAATCCATCCATATCTGCTACTTGGGAACCACCACTGTCATGTCTCCTCAATACCACATACCAAAATAGGTATCACGAACCACCTTATCCATCGTGGGATCCACTTACAAAATCATATAGCACAATCATGTTGCAGAATCCCCATTCCAGACCCATGGTAATGATCCATTTCACCAAATATCGAATGCACAATAATCATTCACAGGGTAGTTGTCAAATAGTAGGCCAAATAAAAATTATAATGATGAACTCATATAGAATGGGGAGATAAAACAATAATTCATAAATGTGAGGAATGAAAATGATTCTTTTCTAATTTTAGAATCAATATATTTTCATATAAAATAAAAATTAACAGGCTAAAACATTCAAAAATAAACAAAATAATAATTATCCCCAAATCCCACAAATAACCCATATCCAAAAAATGATTGATCTGTGAACCAATCTGTTAGTAAATTGATTCATGTTCTTAATTGGATAATAAATAGGGATAGATTCAAAAATAAAATTTCCTAACTTTATTTGAATAAATTTCTAGTGAAGAACAATTGTACGTCATTTTCGTGGTCCAGATCCTCAATTTTTGTTGGCACACAGATCGTCAAAGCTCGATCTGTCGGTTTTCTTCCATGGAAGTTCCTATACTATCTCCTCCATAAAATTACAAGGTTATGATTTCAACCCTAAAATTTAGTTATAAATAATCTTATAAAATATTTTATTTAGTCGTTTCATCATCAAATAAAAAATAAATTAATTTATTAATTAATTTATCATTTAATCCTGTAACAAATATTTCAAAAACGCCTAACACCAACAAAGTTTATATTGAACTTAGGGTAAAATCCTCATTCTGAAATCAATGTTTCCCTTAGATTTTTTATCTAGTAATCTTTTTAATAGTAATTCCACTTTTTTATGAAAACTAGTCATGCATGATATTTAATATATTTGACATGATTTAAAAATTATCTTTAGGCACACTGAGCCTCAGAATATAACATCATCTCAGTGTCTATCTCTAGAAATATTCTTAGAAACATTCCAAATTTTTACATGAAAAAACTAAAACATTAAACAATAATTATGGAAAAATTGAAGGCGGAAGAGAATGAATACATTATAAGTGTTCTGCCTCACTAAAAATTTGTCAGATTTGTAAAGAAGTGACATACCATTTATAAGGTAATTTCTCATTGTAAATTTTTGAAAAATAATAATACTATATAAGGAGTAGTGAGAACCTATATATAGAGAAGAGAAGTGGGATTTTTTAATATGTTTGTGGGTAGTGAATCTGGAGGGTCTGTGCAACCACTCTATTTTTTAATCAAATATCTAATAGTTATCTTATTATCTCAGGTGCATAAGCACATTTACATGAATTCTCCTTGGATTACCTGTTTGGGTGAACTAAGTAAAATAACATGTGTTTTTTACTATTTTACTCACTTAAAATTAATATTGAGGTAGATAAGACTATTCCTCAATAGGAAAAAATTGATCATGATCAGAGCTAAAGTTTTAGTCTTCAATAGCTCAATTCACAAACTCTTATGGTGTCTTACATTGTTAGGTACCAACAAGCTATATCAGAGCATATTTTTTTGGGTGAATCATTTTCTCTTTCAAAGTCATGGAGGTAGTGGTAGTTTTTAATAATAAATTCATACCCATTTTCAAAGTAAACAATTTCTAGTTTAGGAAAAACACAATGTAACATTACTCTCATTATTTCTGAATTGATGTTTTTATGGATTATATGGATAAAATCTCAACTAGTATAGAAAAAAATATCTCTATAATAAAGATATTTAAAGGATATTGATGTTGATTCCAAATAAATAAATGCATTTGAGGGATCCTTATATATCCCCATATATTATTAGTTAATGTCATGAAAAACCTCTCATTACATGTGGGAACAACTTCTAAATATTTATAAATGTGATTCTAAAGTTTGAGAGGTTAAGTTTCAAGTAATTTGAAAAAAGTTTAGGGTATTGAGAATGATCTTGAATGGGATATTCAATACCTTATTTTATTAAATAGTGTTTTTTATTAAATACAAGTGTGGACTTGTAAAAAATCTTGATGATTTCAAAATTATCAAAAAAATCCTAAGAAGACTACCATCGTGTTTTAATGATAATGTATTGGTTCTTGAAGATAAATACCCAAATGAGGTAAAAAAGGATAGTATCTATAGTACTCTAATTTCATACAATATTAGGAACAAAAAAAATATATCTATTTTAATTGATAATTTTCATGAGGTATCTTTTAAGGCTACAAATAAAATCATGATGAAGGATAATTCTAAAGATAAATAAGTTTATGATATAATTTATTTTATTTCTGATAATTTAAAAATAAGTGAATGAAAATTCAAATTAAATATTACACTAAATTTATTTAGATTTTTAAAATCTGTTAATATCTCATTAAGGTGTCTCAAGAAGTTTTAGGCTGATTAATAATATGTAATTGCTATAAATATTTCAATAAAGGATTTAAAAGGTAGGAGAAAATTGAAAACTTTTAATATAACAAACTTAATTTCCTAAGAAGATGATATCTTGGAAGAAAATGAAATAGATTAGGTCAAAGTTTGTATAGATATTAGAGAATATTTTATAGAGGTTATTGTAAAAAAAATCATGTTAAATATAGTTATGAAGAAGGTACTGAAATCAAGTGAAGATTTGATCTTCAAATTTCACTCGAGGTATCCCTTGATGAAATTGACATATATAGGGATTAAAAAATTAATTATAATGGATTTTATCATAATTTAAATCTATATATGTATAAATATTAATAAGATAAGTTATATTTGAAGGATAATATTAAAAACATTAATCTATAAATTTTATAAACTTATAGAAAGAGGTTGATATTGGGATCAAAGTTAAAGAGAAGGTTTAAATAATTGATGGCCAATATAAATCGAGAAAATATAGAGTTAAAATAATTCAGTAGCTCAAAGTATAATCCATTATATGTTGATATAACTTTAAAAACTAGGAAATACTCCTTACACCTGGTGTGACATTAGGAAGTTCAAGTATATTGATGATAAAGGAAGTTTATGGGATTCCTACTAAAGAAGTGTTTACTATTATATGGTTGAATAATTTCAAAGGCCAAGAAAAACTATTATGGAGAATGATAATAAGAATAATGTTATCATGTTTGATGTAAAACCTTAATAATACACACCATAAATTAATATTAATTTGAAGAATTCATATAAAATGGTTATCGATGCTGCAAATGTTGAAAACAAGACACCAAAAATAAAATGTTATTAGTTTGAAAAGTTAGGGAATATCCTGTGAAAATATGGGTAATTATATAAATAAATAAATATTATGATTTAAAAGTCTTCATTTTATGGATTCATATTCATCATAGTTTTATAAATAATTTTATAAAAAAAATTATTTGAAAAAGGAATAGTTTTATTTAACTAAATTGTGTATTAATAAATTACATGATATTATTTAAAATATAAATTTATAAATTTAATAAATTCATATTAATAAAATGGAATTAATTTTTTTATAATATAGTGTGAAATTTTTCTTAAGGTTAATTTTTGATATTTTTTATGAAAAGATTTATTTTTGAGTGAATAATGAAAAATGCCAATTTTTTAAAAACTATTATTTTTCTTTAAATAAATAATTTTAAAATCACAGTATATATTTTTCTTTTTTTAATTAAAAAATATATATTTTATTAATAATAGTATACAAAATTCATAGTAATCAACATTATATTTTATTTTGGTTAAAGTCCATTTTTATGCTTAAAATGTAATTTTCAAAAATTGTTTCTCATTGAATTCGGAACACTAAAATTAAAATTAATTTCTATCACTTATAAAAATTTAATATTAAAAAAATGATTCCATTTTTTTTAATCGATATTTTCCAATTTACTAATAATTTCAATTTCATTTTTGGTCATTATGATTAGAAACCATGGTAAATATGTGTTACCGTGATAAAGTGTAAATCAGGTTAATTAAGGTAAATACTTAGGGTCAAGGCCACAAAAGTTCATCAAAAATCTTATTGGATAATTTATTCCAACCCTTATCACGTAATATTATAAATTGGATGATTTTATAGCCACATTACTATGATTATTTCATTTAAAATATTTAAAAGTTTATAAAAAATAAAAGTATACCACTCCTATCGCTTATAAAAGAGAAACTTTTATCCTCTATTCCTTATGATAACTCTATCTGAGCCAATACATACCCAAATATCTCCCCAAAATCCTCATATCCTATAGTTTTTTATCTCACCAAAATATTGAACATATAAGCATTATGGTGTAATAAAAATGATGTTTCCCAAAGAGTATGTATAACACTTAATTGAGTGGTTTCATGTTTATTTCCTCTTCTACCTCCTTCAAATATTCCTCAACCATTATGATATAATAATATAATTATCCTATATATATTTAAATTTTATTATGTTAATTTAACAAAACATTTTAAACTTCATTTCTATCTAATGTAAAATGAAATCAACACTCATGGGTACGTACGGACTTCCATCTCCCAGTAGTGATGTTTTTAATTTTCAACACCACCTCATGTGGATGGTTAAAATGATGAATAAAATGTATATATATATAGGATATTTATGAAATAATTATTCTTCTTTAAAGATAATATATTAATTACCTTCTTACCCTTCTATCCGTTAGAAAATGATAAATCCACTTGTGTGTATGTGTTGATTACCACCTCTACGAAGCAATGTGGTTCGTTTTACATTACTACCTCACATGGATATTTATAAGGATGTAATTAATAAATAAATATAACATTTATAATACTATTATTATTATTTATAATTAAAATATTATATGTATTATTTATATTCCATCAGGAAGAAAAGTGGAAGCATCACTCAAGTGTATGTGCGGACTACCACCTCCATGATACGACGTAATTCATTTTTTACGTATGCATTTAATGGATAGTTATAAAATTTTATTTAATTTATAATCATAATAATTATAAATTTTTTTAAAATTATATAGTAATGTAACCATAACCCTTTTGACCATAGTCAGTGCACTAATGTTGTTTTGGCGTTTTAAACTGAATCACCCCAAAATATCCAATGTGAACTTAACCATTTTAGTAACTAAATAATCCATGATAATAAATAGAATAAAATTAATAACAATAATTAAATTAAAATTAAAAATTTTATTGATCAAGAATAAAACTAATATAATTTTATTATTTTTCAATTAGAGAATGTATGAAGCTTGAAAGAACTTATGGTAATGGATTTTTCTTTAAAGTATTATTTTAAATTATTTCTTTCAAATAATTCTCCTTCATATACATGTTCTTAAAGAAATTAAAGAATGTTATTATTTATACATCAAGATTTTTAAAATTAATTTTCAACTACCTTTTACTTCATTTTTAAAGGATTAAAAATTGATCTTTTAAAAATTTATCATACGAGTCGTTTTGAATTTTTTTACTAAAGTGAAAGAGGATATTTTTTAACATATACGGATTGGATAACTTTTCCCATCATATTATTCATTATTAATTATTAGTATTCCTATATAGTTAACATGGTTTTTCTAATAAATTCTTACTCCTTCTCTTCTAAATTTTTTTCATTTTTAAGCGTTTCTAAAGGAAAACTATATTACTCTTTCTAGTTATACAAAAATGGAAAAAGTTTACTTATGGGTTTAAATGGGTTTTTGATGGGTTTTGTGATAAAAAGGTTCTACTTAAAAAAATCATGATATCGTACTTGAAAATTATAAATGATGAAGGGTGAGCCCTATATTTCTCATGATAATGGGTGAGCCTGATATAGCTCTCCAATGCATTGGGTAATGAAATATTCTTCAAAGGAGAAAATAAGGGAGATAACCAGGTTGGTTAATCCTAATAAATGAACTATGATTTAGTTATTTAAATTTGTTTTAATCCTAATTGAACATAATTTATGAATAAGATGATCCAATTTGTCTATATTATATTTTCAACAAGGGGTTTTATGGAATTATTTTGATTTCTTAAGGTACTGAATGTTTAAGGGTGAAAGTTTTCTTTTTCAAAGGAATGGTTTCAAAATTTACTATATTCCTCATGATGCCTTAATGGTTTTTCCTATGATTTATAATGGTTTTTAGAGGTTTTATTTTAGAAAATATTTACTTTCACTTGTCGAAATTTTTTATTTATGTGATAAACTTTTTATTGCAAAAAAGGTAAACATACTCATGGGTTTTCATGTTTTTAATAGGATTTAATCATGATTATAAATGTTATAAAGTTAAATGTTTTCACTTTATTGAATCATCCTAAATGAATAACAAGTTTCTTGAATTAAACTAGGGTATAAACTTAAATCTCTTCTTTTTTGGAAAAAGAATACACTATTTGAAAGTTTCCACTTTTTTATATAATTTTTTACCTAATTATTTAAATATTTATCCAAAAAAGATCATAGAAATGGAATAATGTTAAACCATTATTATAAATCATGTAATTATTGGTTTTTTATGTTATGTTTCATTATAGTTAATATCATAAGAAAGGTTTAGATACATTTATAGGTTAGGATAATGTTAAAATACACTTCAAAGATACTATGATTTATTGTTACATTATCATGAGAAAACTTTTAAATATTAATTTGTTGATTTATCTAATCCATGTCTATTAAAATGATTTTCCATAGAGTAAATAGGGAAGCTAAACTGAAATTGAATCAAGAGGATAATAACCTTCTAAATCATAAATTTGAAGTGGTTTGAATAGAGTGGTTTCTGGTAGTGTTAACTCAGCCAAAAAAAACTATTAATTTCGACATCCCTGCAAAAATAGAGATAGAATTATCTGTAGAAGAACGTGTATATAGTGTATAATTTCATGAAATAACCCAATTCAGCATTCGGTGGATCTTCATACTTAATGAAATCTAAAGGATGGATAAATTTACTATATAATATATTTGATGTTTTGGGATGTATATAACATCAAAAGTAAACTCTTTCTATTTATATTTTTGAAGATGAATCCAATTAAGGATGGTCTCTAGTTAAAAATACTAAGGGAAAAAGAATATACTGATTCCATGGAGTGGACATACATTAAATATTTTTTCTTGAGAATAATTTTCCTAATGTTCTTTGACTTAGAATATAAAGACTATTTATGGAATTGATATAGAAGTAAGAAGACTTAGTTGACACATATGAGGTGAATTTTAACAGACTATCCAAGTATGAAAAAAAAAAATTCCCTTTGGACCATGAGAGTAAAATTATATATTTTACATAGGTCTAAAACAAATTTTATAAAGGTATTTGGCCTCATGTGAATTTAAAATTTTTGTATAAGTTGTTTGTTGTGATGATAAAGTTTAGATGGAGTTTTATAGTACTTATGTACTTTAGTGAAACAAGAGGGAGAAATGATCAAGGTATAAATAAATGGTGAATAATTCATCTAGTAAATATATAGGTAAGCCCCCAAATTTTCCAAATATAGTAAAATAAATTTAAATAATATTTTATGGGATCAAAGAAGTGTTACTGATGTGATAAGCTCAGACATTTGGATTGTGACTCCAAGAAAAATATTTATAATAAGAAAATTAATGGTAAAAAATATAATCATCTAGTATTAAGATATTTTAATTGAAATAAGTTGGGATATTATGCTAACTCATGTCCAAATTTAGTTACATAATGTGGGAATCACCATGTTTGAAAACCAAAAGGTTAAGAGAAGTCTTTTTCTACTACTATATAAGATACAGGACCCTCAAATAAATTGGTTATAGGTATATTAGTTTTTTATTCATATTGAAAATTATTTTTTGATTTAGGATCCACTAATTATTTTTTTATCTTATAAATTTGTAATTAAAATTGAAATACCATCTCAATAAATTAATTTATAATTTTTGGTAAATGCTTATGGGGGTAGTATTAAAGTAATAATAATTTATAGGAATCTTCCTATTATTATCCATAGAATGGTTTTTCCTATAATACTTCTTTTATATCCCATTATAGAGTTTCATGTTATTAGGGTATGGATTTTCATTCAATTTATCATGTTAAGATATATTATATATCAAAAGATGTTAAATTTAGTTTTAAAAGTGAGTTTAATTCATATATAAAAATTAATTCAAAACTTTAATAACATATCAAGAATCTGAGGAAATAATTAAATATGAGAGTGAAATTTATCTTGCACATATTGGTGAAAAGAAAGAAACTTTTAAAATTAGTGATGTGTTGGTAGTAAATGAATATATGGATGTATTTTCTAATGATTTTTGTTGTTTTTTTCCTAATATAGAGATTGAGTTTACTGTTGACTTAGATTATAATGCTAATACAATTTTAAAACCTATATATCAACTCGATTTAGTTTATTTTTTATAATTTAAAATAAATTTAAATGATTTTCTTGACAAGGGATTCATATACCCTAGCACTTCACCTTATATTGATCATGTTTTTTGTTGAAAATATTGTTCCATGAGACTTTTCATCGATTATAGATCACTCGATGACATAATAATTAAGAATAATTATTTTTTGCTCATATTGATGAATTTTGTGATAATCTCCTAGGTGATAATTATTTTTTAAAGATTAATCTCTGGTCTGGGTATCACCGGTTAAAAGTAAAGGAAGAAGACATTACGAGGATGTAGGTCCATACTAGGATTGGGCATAATGAGTTTTTTTATGCCTTTCTAGTTAAAAAATAAACTCGATCTATTTATGGATCTTATGAATAGATTATTCCATTATTATTTTGATAAATTTGATTTTTTTTCGTTGATGGATTTTTGGTTTATTCTAAATGTTATTAGGAATATGAGAAACACCTAAGGATTTTTTTAGGACTTTGGAAGAAAATAGGTTATATGGAAAATTTAGTAAATGTGAGTTTTGGTTGACACATATTTCATTCCATATGAATATTATTTCTAAAGATTTCATGATTATTTACAATACTAAAAATAAAGTGGTGGAAGAGTAGACAAGTCATGAAAATGTCATTAAGATTTAATTTTTTTTCTAAAATTAGAGAGTAACTACTGATGGTTTGTTGAAACAATTTCTTAGTTATATATATCCCTGACTAAGTTAACTTTAAAAGCAGTTAAATTAATCTAGATAAATGAATGTGATAAATATTTCCAGTAATTGAAAAGAATATTGGATAATGATTCAATGTTAGCCTTGCCAACAAGAAATGAAAAAAAAATTATTTACTATTATGTTTATTTGAAAGGACTTAGTTCTTTCTTAATGAAATATGATCAAGTAATTGTATATGTTTAACATAAATTGAAACTCCATGATTATAATTACACTATTCATGACATTGATCTTTTAGTGGTGGATTATTCTTTAAAAATTTAGATTCATGTTTAATATGGGGTAAAATGGAAAATATATATTGACCGTAATATTTAAAAATATATATTCAATAAAAAATAATTGAATGTGAGATATAAAATATGGTTGGAATTTATAAAGGATTATTATTTCATGATTTACTACCATTCAGGTAAATAAAACAAGGTATCTAATTTCCTAAGTCAAAAAATATAATGTTCCATTACCATGATATATTTCGAACATGATCCTTTGGTTAATGATTTAATAAATGTTGGACTACAAATTTTGTGTGCAAAAACTTCTTCTATTTTTGATTCAATATCAGTACAATTATATTTGTCAAAAATAATTAATAAGACTTAAAATGAAGATCATGGTTTGTAAGAATGAGTATAATCATCAAATAAGGGTAATTTTCCAAATTTTAATGTTGATAAAAAATGTTATCAGATTTGGAAAGAGGTTATGTGTTTCAAGTGATTCATAAATGAATAATTAATTGTTAAGTTAATCTCACAACTTTTCATCTTTTGATAATCCTAGTAGTTTTAAGATGTATAGATACATTTTGGAATATTATTGTTGGAAAGGTATAAAGAAATATATTATTGATTTTACCATGAAATATTTAACTTGTCAATAGGTTAATGTTGAGATACAAATTCCAAAGGGGATACTTAATCATTTTCCAGTTCTTGAATGGAAATAGGAGAATATATCCATGGATTTTGTGGTGGTATTACCAAAGACTTATCAAGGTAATAATGTGATTTTGGTTATTTTTGATCATTTGGATAAATCAACACATTTTATTCCAAATTAAGATATATGTATTTGGATCAACTTAATAGATACTATCTTAAATAGATAACCATATTAAATGGGATAACTCTCTCAATTATATCTAATCATGGTCCCAAATTTAACTAAATTTTTTTTAAAGGACTTCAAAATCATTGGGTACTGAATTGAATTTTAATAAAACCTTCCATCCTTAGTCTGACGGATATTCATAACAGAAAATTCAGACTTTAGAAGATATGATTCATAATTTTTCTTTTTATTATAAGAGAATTTTTTATAATCACATTTTATTAGTATAATTTTCTTATAATAATAGTTTTCATTCCAGATATACATATGAAACATTTTGAGGAATTACATGGAAATCGGTGTAAAACTCTGACATGTTGAGATGAAGTCATTGAAATAATGTTTTTGGGACCAGAACTGTTAGAATAAATTCTTGATAAGGTAAATAGGATTAATCTTCATATGAGGGTTTCTCAGAGTAGATAGAAGAGTTATGAAAATAATATGAGGAAAGGCCATTTTATTTGAGGTATCCGATCCTGTTTTTCTTAAAGTATCTTCTTAGGAAAGTGTTGTGTGTTTTGGTAAAAAGGGAAAACAATTTCCACAGTTCATTAGACCATAAAAAATTTGAGAAAATTAGGATAATTTTCTTAATTATTAACCTTACTTATTATTTTATCTTAGGTGAATTATTTGTTTCATGTTTCATTTTCAAGGAAATATTTACCTGATACATCCCATGTTTTGTGCCCTGAAGTAGTTTAGTTGGAATATAATATTTTATATGAAGAAAATATGGTTCAGATTTTAGATCATATAGAGTAGTTAATGAGAGATACTATAATTTACTAGGTTAAATTTTTATGGAATAACCATATGAGAAGATAAGAAACATAGTAATTTGAAAATTCTATGATGGAAAAATACCCTCACTTGTTTAAGTAATGAATAAAATTACGAGGATGAAATTTCTTAAGGGGGGATAATGTAAAAACATAGGTAATTCAAGAAATAAATAAATATTATAATTTATAAGTATTCATTTTATATATTCATATTCATCATATTTTTATAATTAATTTTATAAAAAAATCAGTCAAAAAAGGAATAATTTTATTTAACTAAATAGTTTCCCATGAATTACATGGTTTTATTTTAAAGATAAATATATAAATTTTAGAAATTTAGTTTTATAAAATGAAATTAATTTTTGATATAGATACTTAAAATTTATCTTAAGTTAAATGTTTTGGATTTTTCTAAAAAGATTAATTTTTAAGTGAATAGTAAAAAATGCTAATTTTTGAAAAACTATCATTTTTTATTTAATTAAAGTAATTTAAAAGTACCATTATATCATAAATTTGTTTTTAAAGTAATATAATATAAATTTTAATAAAAATAATCTAAATAATTCCCTATTAATAAACATTATATTTTATTTTGGTAAAAGTTCATTTTTATTCTTAAAAATGCAATTTTCTAAAAAATAGTTTTTCATTGCAATTTGCACACTTATATTAAAATTAGTTTATTACACTTATAAAAATTGAATCTTTAAGAATAAATAAAATATTTTGAATCAATATGTTCAAATTTATTAATAATATCACCTTAATTTTTTCATTATGAATAGTAACCATGGTAAAAATGTGCTACCACAGTAAAGGGAAACCCTTGTTAGTTATGGTAAATAATTTGTGATAATGGGGAAAAAGTTTTAGATTAAATCATATTGTTTTATGGATTTATACCATTATAACCTTATATTTTAAATTAGATAGTTTTTCATCTACCTTTCAATGAGTTAGATATTTATAATATTTAAAAGTTTATAAAATTACAAGTGTGCCACTCCCCTCACTTATAAAAGAGAACATCATATCCTCTCATCCTCACACATTTTGAGCACTCTATTTCAGATAATAATAGAAAAAATATATCCATAAAACCCCTTTTAATGTCATTAACTTCTTTTCTTACCAAAATATCAATCCTAGAAGGCTTAAGTTGTAAGTTAAAGGAGGTTTCCCAAAGAAGAGGTATAACTCTTAACCGAATGTTTTCATGTTTATTTATTATTATACCTCATTTAAATATTATGTAACAATATGGATATAATATAATTATAATCCTAAATATACTAAAATGTTACTATGTTAATAGAACAACCTTTTTTCATCATCCTTTAAATCCAATGGAAAATGAAATCATCTCTTGTGCATACGTACGGACTACCATCCCCACGTAGTGATGTGTATCATTTTTCATAAACCCCTCATATGGATGGTAAAATGATATATAAAAGTAATATATATATATATATATATGATATTTATGAAATAATTATTCATCTATAAAGATAACATATTACTTACCTTCTTACCCTTACATCCATTTTAAAATGATAACGTCACTCATGCATACGTATGGACTACCACCTCCAAGAATTGATGTGAATCATTTTACAATACCACCTCACAAGGTTGGTCATAAGGATAGATATAATTATTAAATATTACATTTATAACATTATTAATATTATGAAAAACTTTAATATTATTTTTTTTTCTTTTCCACTTAGTAGAAAAGTGGAAACATCTATTTTGTGTATGTGTAGCCTACCACCTCCATGATACGATATATTTAATTTTTCATATCCTCATTTAATGGATGGATATAAAATTTTATTTTAAGTATAGAAATCATAATTATAATATGTTAAATATTCTTGAGTAAATATAACATTTTTATCATGATCAATACACCAATGTTATTTTTAGGTTATAAACCAAACAACCCCAAGACATCCAATGTGAACCAAAACATTTTTGTAATTAAATAAGGTATGGTAACAAATGAAATAAAAGTAATAATAATAATGAAATGAACAAGAAAAAAATTATAAATAAAGTAAAAAAAATTATTAAATTTTATTATTTAGGATTTAGATAACTTATGAAGCCAGATGATACTTAAGGTAAGAGATTTTCCTTTAAAAACTTGTTTTAAAGTATTCCTTTCCAAAAATTTCCTCCATATCCATATGCTTAAAAATGTTCTAAGAATATTCTTATTTATACATAAAGTTTCTTAAAAGCCATTTTTAACTACTTTTAATTATTTTTAATGGTATAAAAAATAATATTTTAAACATTTACTATATGGGTCATTTTGTCTTTTTTACCAAAATTAAAAGGAATGTTTTTTAATGTATACAGCATGAACAAATTTTACCACCATCATAAATAATATTAGTTAAAAATAGTAATCTAAAAATATCCAAATAATATCATATTCCTTTTATTCTGTAAATTTTTTATTTTTAAGAGTTTCCAAATAAAAAAGATATTTTTTTCTTCTGATAAAAAATAAATGGAAAGTTTTTACTTATAGATTAAAATTAGTTTTTCAAGAGTTTTATGATGAAAAGGTGTAATCTTAAAAAATGTTTTTTTCGTGATATTAATCTTCATCATTATATATGAAGATATTTGAGCTCGTTATAGCTCATGGTGATGGGTGATCTTGATATATATTTCTAATGCATTGGGAAATAATGTAGTCTTCAAATGAGAAAATGAGGGAGATAACCGAGTTGGTTACTCCAATGGAATTAACTGGGATTTAGTTGTTCCAACATGAGTTAAACACAAGTGAAAATTTGTTAAGAATGTTATAATCTAATTTAAATATATTATGATTATAAAAAGATTTTTTATGAAAAAAAAATTGATTTCATAAGGGAAGGAAAATTTAAAGTTGAAAGGTTTTTTTCAAAGGATTTTTTTCATGAGTTCCAAAATTCCTTAGCATTTTTAATTGTTTTTCCTATGATTTATAATGGTTTACAAAGGTTTTATTTGATAAAATATTTATTTTCACTTGTGTAAATGTTTTATATATGTGATAAATGTTTTTTTGTGAAAAAGGAAAATATCCTCATGGGTTTTCATGTTGTTAAAAATACTAATGGGATTATTTTATTTTTACATCCCTTAATGATTATTTTTATCATCCCATGTTTTAAAATATTTATTAAAGGATTTTAGGATGGGTATAAATGTTATAAAGGCAAATATTTCCATTATAGTGACTCATCTTAAATAAAGAAAAAATTTCTTGAATGAAACAAGGGTGTAAACTTAAAGATTTTTTTTTGGAAAAATGTACACTATATCAAAGTTTTCACTTTGTTATGTAATTTGTTTACCTAATTCTCTAAAACTCTAAACCGAAAAGATCCTACAAATGAAATAAATTGAAACCATTTTTATAAATCATGCAATTATCAATTTTTTATGTTATGGGTTTTTATATATTCAATACATCATTAAAAATAAATTTTAGGGAGAAAGAGAACCAAAAAAAGGCATAAATTCTTCTTTTTTATATTCTTTTAATGAACACTAGTTTTTTCGTGAAGGTTTTGAGTAAAGAAATTATTTTTCATTAAGGGGGGAAAGGAAGGTATCAAAGGAGACCCAAAAAGATATAATATAGTATCTATAGCCTTCTTAAAATAATATAAAAACACAAAACATATTTTTAATCTCATAAGATTATGAGGAGTCCATAGAGATTAAAGAAAATATGTTTTATCCCCCAAAAAAAGATGGGCCAGTGGTCATAAGTAATGATAAGGAGTGATGAGTAGGATAATGTGTTTGAAATTTTATTTAGGGAAATATAAATGTTTATAACATGGATTATATATAGTGGAAATACTTTTCATGTGACCAGGAATGATGACCTTATCATAACAATCAAATATGATAAAAATGGATTTATTATGATTATGGGATAAAAATTGTTTTCTCTTGGAAGTACAAGTTCTGGGTAAAGGAATTGATATTGATGGATTTTCTCTTGGTTGAATGGGTTATTCACAATTTAATAAACATAATTCAATTGTGTGATTCATAAAATGTAGTAAAATTCAACTAGATTAAGTGAAAAATCAAGGGTAGATATGTTCTGATTGTTTAACATTGTAGATGAAATAAAGTGAATATTTACATTATTGATGAATAAAATCGATGAATTTTTTCCAAGGGAGAATAAAACTGGTCATGTAAAAGTGTATTGGTCATTTAATCCAAAAGTACTTAGAAAACCTGGTGAAGAATGAATTTTCATGATATCTCACTAAACTCACATGTGATCACCCTCACATATGTGATTCCTATAAAAAGGGGAAGATTTTATGGAATACATACAATATGAGAAAAAATTATCACGTTTTCTTGATATAGTTAATTTATATGTGTGTGGGTCATTGAAACCCAAATACTTAGATGGAAAGTGTTACTTTGAGTTATTTATCGATCACTATAGCATAATGGATTAGATTACGGTAATTGCTCACAAATATAAGGTATATAAGTGTATTAATCAATATTAGAGGCTAGATGAAAATAAATTGGGTTTAAAAATTGAGAAACTCTACACCAACAATGGAATCAAATTAACCAATAATAAGTTGTAATAGTTGCTTGAGGAACATGAGATTCAACTCCAAGTGTCAGTGACGAGGACTCCTCAACAAAATTGAGTCATTGAGAGGAGAAACTGGATTATAAATAACATGGATAGGATAATTCTTATTGAGAAGAACCTACTAGGGTCATATATAAAGAAATACATGATCACCTTAGTTTACATATCCAGTAGTTCCATACTATGTTTGAATGAGGATAATTCTCCTTATGAAATTTGGTATGGTAATAAGGTGATACTCAAATACTTTCAGGTGTTTGGTAGAAATTTTTTCATGAAAAATAAAGGGAAGAGTAGAAAGATTAAATATCATAAAGATGAAGGAATTTTACTTAGATATTAATCTAAGAGAAAAGACTAAAAGTGATACAACAAAAAACATGTCAAAATTTTTGAAATTCAAGAAACAATGGTGGTTGAAAATGTGCTAATTTTAAAATATAAAAATTAGAATTGAAAATACTGTGAGAAAATTTCTCAAAAAAAACTCCAATTTTTTAATAAGAAGTTGATGAATAAGTGTCTAGTTCTGGTGAATTACAAGGTTATGTATATGACTTAGTTGAAATATTTTATGATGAGGAAATTATAGTAGATACATCAGTAATAAACCAAAAATCTAGTTGGGAAAATCAATACAAATAATATTATTGGTTACCCAAAATCCCCGGTTCAAAAAAAAGGTGAATTATCAGTAGAAAACATATTTTCTATCACAAATAGAAGATTAAAACATTGAATAGTCCATTTAGGGTAATAATTGGGTCAAGGAAATGAATGGAGAACTTGAGAAAATTGAAAAGAATGATATGTGGGAAGTTGTTACAAGGATAAAAAATAAAAAAGGAATCGGAACCAAGTGATTGTTATGAAAAAAACTCAATTAAGATGATAGTTTCATGCAAAAAAAGGAACATTTAGTGTGAAAAAGGATCTCATAAAATTGAATAAATCAATATATAGACGATTATTTCATGAATGGGTCTTCATGAAACTATAACGTTATTTTTTATATATCTATAAAAACATTTTTTAAAGTATATAAAATGGATTTTAAATCAATATTTATTAATGGAGTTCTTTATGGGTAGATATACATTGAATAACCATATATTTTCATTATTTATGAAGATAAAAACATGGTGTTCTAGTCAAACAAGGATTTATACACCCTAAAATAAGAACTAAGGTCTTAGTAAATATGGTTGAATTATTACATAAGGATACTAAAATTTCAAAGATGAGGGGTTTATCAAAACCTCTTCATAAATATATAGAAATATTAGTGGATCCTAGTGATTATATATTAAGATAACATCATCTTTGGAGGGCTCAAATGACACCCAATGGAAGTAGTTTTCAAAAATCATGAGGTAAGAATTTGAGATGTCTCTGATTGGTGGTTTATTATATTTCATTAGCCTATATGTCATTAAAATGGGGGATGGTGAATTTATTTACTAAAAAATATACCAAGGATATTCCAAAAAGGTTTCAAGTGGATGAATCAAGTCTAATGAAATCTTTAGTGTCCACCTAGTTGAATTTTACAAATAAATAGAAAGACAAGGAAGTTGATATGAAACATTATAGCCAGATCATTTTTTGTTTTATATACTTGATAAACACTAGACCATAGATCATATTTTCTAAAATTCAATATATTTTATACCAAAGTTTCCCTAAATAAAGTCATATTCAAGCTATGAGATGAATTCTTTAATATATCAATTAAACAGTAAATTTTGGATTTTTTTAGTATAAAAAATAAAAGTTTCTACTCATGGGTTTTAAAAATGCATATTGAGAAGGTTTGGTGGATGAAATAAAATCTAATTTAGGGGGTTCTTTCAATATTAGTAGCTATTTAATGTCTTTTCTAATCAATAATAAATATTTTATTTATTTGATCATGATAGAGGTTGAATATATAACAACCACTCAAGATTACACCCAATTTTTATGTATTAAAAAATAGCTTGAAGATATTGGAGTTGAAGTGAATCTTCTATTCCTATAAAGTGTGAAAAATAGAGGGCTATAAATCTTATCAAAAATTTAATTCATCATTTTAGAATGAAGAAAATTGAAATTGAATATCATTTCATAAAGGTAAAGGTTGATCAATGACTTGTGATATTGGAGTATGTGTCTACTCAAGATCAAATGGTTAATATAATGACAAAAACATTAACCACAGTTGAATTCAAATGACATTTACTGGATATTTGAGTCTAACTAAATCCATCTCTCTATATTTCTTGGAAATGGAAACCCATACTCCCCTATGGGCTTTTCTTTTTATATAAAGTTATGATTTCTCTTATAAATTCAATGCATGGGTTTCTAAATCTCTTTTGTAAACTTTTAATGAAGTGTTATTTTGGTTTGTTGAAAAGGGAATAAGTTGTTCATGTTTTCTTGGGTGAATAGGAGAATATCTTCATGGTTTTCATGGTGTTTATTTAAAAAGAGAGAGAGTTTTTTAATTATTAATCTATGGGAGTAGTTTTAGAGATGATGAGTGTAGTGTTTTGTATTCACAAAGGTGTTCATGGGGATATTTTGTACAATTCTTATTTCTCACACTATGATTGGATCATTTGGTATTATAATTTGTTTTTGTTTAATAATTGATATAATACTTGAAGGAAAAGAGATTAAATATGGGGATATGTTTAATCTAATGGTTTCTAGTCATAGAAGTGTTTAATTTACTTTGGAATTGTCAATAAACCCAAAGGGAGAAAGTGCTATAAAAAATAAATTTGGTGTTTTTATTTGATTGTGTTTTCTAAATATTTCATGTGAAGGTTTGTTGGAAACATTTTAAGAAGTTTGGAATCTATTAATGATAAATCTATCTAGAGGATAGACACCACACCACAACACCATAGGTGGGATTATGGTATAGGACTGATGGAGTTCTCTCTTTGCCATTTTTAGTGTATCCACACTATATAACCCAAATTTTCCTCATGATAAATGATTTTTAATGTTTATGGTAACAATATATGGTTCATTCCATTATCATTTTCATTTATAAAAAAACCTTCACTCTATAGTACAATTTATCACATATCTGAAGGGGTTCATGTAAAAGAAAAATTGTTTAGCTAAAGGCTAGGACCATCCGAGTAGATAGAAACTATGGAGATGGTTGAACAATATCAAAGTTATCCATGGATAATGTGGTATATCAGTGTATGTTTGAAAGTGGAAAAACCATATTACAAGGTGTAACTATATATAAAAACACTATGCGAGGTGGCATGGAGATCCATTTGGCAAGGCAGACCTAAGGAATTTGAGTAGTAGTTTATATTAAATCCTAGTTGATATATCACTCGATTGTAGAATCCAGTTTATGATGTTGGTTTCGGTCATTACATGTCATATTTTAGACATATATAACACACTATAGAGTATTTTTAAGAAGTATTTTAGTGTCAATGAAACTTTAGAGATACCTACATCGTAGAGAGTATACTACAAAACCGCACTATAGGTTCCATAAATTATCTACATAATATAAATATATTGTGACATAGCGGATGGTATTTTGGAAGAGAAAAAGAACTGAGTCTATATGAGACCCCATTTTGGATTAATGGACCACACCACATAAGGAGGATTTTAGAGAAGATTGTAATATGAAATAAAGTATTTAAGAGGGGTAATTTTGGATGATATTTTTGGTTCTAATTAAAAACATGAGGCCACACCAAAGTAAAGTGTACCATACCATAGTATGTAAGTTTATAATCAGACTACTTTATAAGATAATGATTCATGTCATGGTGAAGCCACAAAGGATCATAACCACGTCATACGAATGGAGATCATGCCATGGTCAAGTGGTTTCCAGAAAACCCAGAGTTATATCTGGGATTTCAAAGGGAAGTTATCGCTTGGGATTTAACAGGATTTATATGGATTTAAAGGATCTTAATAATTATATTAAATAGTGGATAAAAATTGGATCAATATTAGTATTATAGAAAATAATGGTTTGATCACAACCCTTAGATCAAATATATTTTCATAATTCTCTTTAAATTATGCAAAAATAATTATGGGGAAAGTGATACTTTCAAATATTTCAGTGATAGGTATGAATTACATATAATTTAGAGTAAAGAATTTATTTCCATGAATTATGGAAATTTTTAAGGACAAAGATAATGATAAAATTCTATTATTTATACCTTACTATAAATTTATAATATTTGTGTAGAAGTGATACACCAATTTTTGTGTAATTTCTCATCATACATTAATGTAAAAGATGAACACCGCAAAAGGATTAGTGAAATTTTAAAATGTGTTTGTGGATGTTTAATACTTAGGGTTAGTGAAAGTAATCTATTTTGTAGTCACATATAAAAAATTTTGTTTTGTGTATCGGGTTCATAATCACATTTCCATTCATGCTCCTTTAATAGTCCATTTGGTTAAAGCATGTAAAATTACATTTATTCTTTTACTTCTTTATTCTCTTAAAAGTGATAGTTAGGGAGAGAAGTGTGTTCCTTAAATTTGTTAAAAATACCATGATCAAGAATATATTTGGAAACTAAAATATCTTGATTCACCACCTCCACTTATCAAGGTGTATTTATTGATTAGAAACCAAAATCTATATATATAAAACTTCTTATTTTTCTCCCACTTCTTCTATCATTATTCCAAGACACACTCTATTTTTTATAGTATTGAAAAAAGATATATTTTTTCAGTATTAATGATTTTTTCATTTGAATTTGAATTTTTAAATATGAAATAAAGACAAATAATAATCCATAACTACTGAAAACTCTTAACTAATTTATTTTACCACTTCTTATTTTTTTTAAAACTCTATAATATGTTTTCACGGCACTAGAGAAATTTGATAGTGAGACCAAGTAGTTATATATTAACTTCTTCTCTTAACTTTACATGAGCTCTATTCCTCATGATTCAAGCCTTACAATTCCTTTTAATGAATAAAAATCTCACTTTATGATGTTTAATCCACGAATTAAAAACACTAGAATAATTTAAAATATCTTTTTCATTAAAATATTAATTTTATAAATTTCTCATATTTTTTGGTTGACCCATACACAAATTAAGAATCACTCATAAATAGCCATTAAATTGACTCATATTTAGGTCTCCTTATGATGAATCACATTTAAGATCTTATTTAATGACTCATACAATAAGTATCATGAATCATATGCATGTCTCAATGAATCATATGTAGTAGGGAATGAATCATATGTTGATATCATAACTTGAAAATAAAACATACACAACTCTAAAATGACTCATAAAGGTAATAAGAATCTATGATGATTCATATATGCTTCAAAATGAAACATATAGTCTTCCTCGTACTTTGGGAATGTCTCATACAGAGTGTTATAAGACTCATACATAGTCACCATCACTTTAAAAAGTTTAAACACCAAAATAGAAATGAAAAATATAGAGTCGTATATGTCTCTCCAAATACTCATATGAAAATTCTAAATGAATCAGAAATTGTGTCTACCTTTTCAATTTTTCTAGTACTAACTATAACTTCCATAATTCCTCTAATTCATCCCATAAAATCTTCATACCTTTTTTTTAACCTCCAAACATCCAAATACCTTCACCTCACATTATATCATGTGTGTTTAAATATCAACAATACATTGACAAAAAAATCAAACATAATTAACATTACCATATCAAATATTATTTACTTCACATATTCTATATAAACTCAATAATATTCCCAAGTTATCAACATCTTCCAAACATCTCTTGGGAAAAAATACCCCCCATTGGATTTTGTTGGAAACTAAGGAATATAAATCACTTTTAAACTCAATTAACATTGAAATTAATTTTTATTAAATTATTCTACGCATACTTGAATGAACTCGGTATAGTAAATAAAAAACATTGAATAATCATGTCACATTTTCCAGAAAACAATTACTTATATCCATACCAAGAAAACCTTTAATCCACTTGATACCACTTTGAAAAATAGACTACTCCTTTCCTTGGATTTTACACCACTGGAAATATCAATTGAGATGAAAATAAAGAATCAATACTTCTTTCACGCATCAAATATTTCCTTTTTAAAAAAAAACTATTTAATGTCGATATAAAAATATATTCCTAAACATTTATACACATATTATCATAAAAACTATTAAAATAGTTTAAAATTATGTACACACTATATATTGTCCCTCAAAACTGTCACCTTTTAATAAATATTTCAAAATATATTCTCCCCATAAATAAGAATTATCCCCCAAAATAAGATATATCTCCCCCATTTAGAAAATTAATATTAATTTATTTTATCTAAAATAATTCACTCCCCCTTTGTAAATATAAATTGTAAATTTATAAAATAATAAAATAAAGATATTTACCCATTCATTTTTCTCCCCCTTTGACAACAAGAATACTAAGAGAAATATAAGATATGGGATGAAAACATTAAAAATCCTTCAGAGAAATGATGTTGAACTCCCTTCATCAACCTAAAACTTTGAAAATAATCATTTGGAAATGGTTTAGTGAAAATAACAGTCACTTTATCCTTTGAAAGAAGAAATTCCATCTTCAATACATTCATTTACACAACATTTTTAATGAAGTGATATTTAATATCAATGAGCTTAGATATTAAATATTGAATGGTGTTTCTTTTAAAATTTATAACACGTTGATTATCAAATCCAACAAGTAGTGTCAACTTCACTTAAACCTTGAGGTCTTCCAACCGATTTCTCATCCACATAAATTGAGTAATTTCTTGAGTTTCATCCATATACTCTAATTAAACCTTTCTAAAGGTCATAGAACATTGATTTTTTTCACGAACATATACACCAATATCCTATGAAGAAAAATATACCAGATATAGACCTTTTATCATCAATATTTCTAGTCTAATCTTTATTTGTATGGATAAAAAGATAAAACTATACTTTGCTTCCATATTTCATCCCAAAATATATTTTTCCTTTAATATACCTATGAATACTCTTTCCATCCATGAAATGATACTCTTTTGGTGTACATTGATACCTATAAAAAAGTGTAACAATGTATAAAATATATGTCATTGAAACTATAAAGTATAAAAAAACATCCAACAAGCTTATGGAATTCTCTTGGATCCACTTCCTTTACTTATATATAATTTGAAAATTAATTCCCACTCAAATGATTATGGAAACTAAATTTTAATTCTCCATTCCAAACTTTTTTAGATTCTCCTAGTCATGTTTATCTTGAGAAATAAATATGTGATATTCCTCTTGATATGTTCTTAAACCCATAAAATATCTCATCTTACCAAGAATATACATTTCAAAGAACTTCTTTATCTCTAAAGAAAATTCCCTACAAAATCTTCCTTCATTTAATAAAAAGATAATAAAATCTACATAAACAATGAAAATGATAGATAATTATTTTTAATCTTATATATATATATATATATATATATTTTAGTATTCCTTTCTTAAATTTCAACTTCTTCAACTGGGTATCTAGCTTAGAATACCAAACTCTTAGTATAACAGCCTACAAGCATGATAGTCAAATTACATGAGTTAAAGAAAATAATTAATTAAAATGAAAACACAAGATCATTTAGGTTTTAAGTTTTAGATAATTAGGAAATAAATTAACTAATAATTTCCATGTATTTTTTAATTAACATACATTTTTAACACTATATAAAAAATCACATAATTTGTAACAAGTCTTAACATATATCATAAATTTTCTACACAACATAATATTATATACATACCACATGTATTACTTTACTTCACTACCTATGGAAAAGGAAGCATAATAAGAGGTGATCTCAAATGATCATTAAGGGTAAGTATAGTCAATAAGAATCAAATATCATAAGTGAGAATCAAATAAAAATATAAGTACGAGAATGGAACTATAGAACATGAACATAAAATATAGAATTTGTACACAATAAAACAAAGAGTATGATTATAATAATTGAAAAATGATATAAATAAATTATATCATAAAATCCTTGAATCATGTAATATAGGGAATCAACATAAGAGATGACATCAACTGTAAAATTCAACGCTCACTTCCAAAACTACAATAGTGGAAAGAGTCCCATGGTAGATTGTGTTCGCTCCCCATTCCCATAAAAATAGTGTAAATTTTCCTATGGTGTATTAGTTTCACTCCACAATATCATACATAACATATAATGAGATATTAATATTTACCCATTGCATTGTAAGTCAATATAATTATGGGTCCACCTATCACAAAACATAGTGTTCTTAGGCTAACCGCCCATACACCATGCATGGTATCTCATGAGAAAAAATAATTACCCAATGCATTGGAGGGATATATAATTTTGGGACCACCCATAAAATAATGAAAATAAATATATATACATGAATATGTGTTCCACATAAGGAAAATAAACCACACATAAATCATAATCATGATAGAACCCATGAGAAGTGGGTTTTATAATCTTGTCTCAAAGCATAACTGAATATTATATCATTAGGATTCACAAGATAAGAAGGAATTAAATAATTTGGGGTGTTAATGTTTTAATAAATAAACATAGGTCGTGAAAATTAAGCTCCAATATAGTAAAATCAATGAGAATAATCAAGCATAAGTAAGAATAAAAAAGAACTACATAGGTGATGCTTTATAAAATGAGCATGGGATATTTTAAAGAAACAAATAGCATATTATTTCCAATTAGACTATAATTAAACTAATATAGTTTTCCATAAAATAATTTTGGTTTACATAATATATTAATGGTGAATAAAAAAATTTATAGGTGACAATTTTCATGAAATAAGAATCCATAAAGTTCTCTTAAGCCGGGTTTACTTAAAATTGGGAATTTATAAGGGAACTTAAAAATGTATTAACACAAAAAAAAAGTATAGTAAACTATTTATATATTTAGGGAACATATATACTATATATGGAATAAATACATGATAATGTGATATATAAAATGTAAAAAATGAAAGATAATTCCTAACCCAAAAGTAATGATGGTAGTTTTAGAAGAACCCTTTTTATATTTTAAAATGCCTTTTTTGAAGTACCACATAATAAAATTATAATTAAAATGTATTTTAAAAATAAGAGAATTTAAATATTAATTTTTCATGATATAACATGTAATTATGTTTCTAATTAAAAGGATAACATTAGAGGGAAGGTAAATTATGCATAATAAGGGGAAATTATCGTTAAAGAAGATGATAATTATTCTCAACAATGATATACTTTTGAGAAATAAATTCATCAAGGTAAATATTTGAATAAAAAATGTAACTTTACCTAGAGATAGTAATTATTGTATAATCATATAATATATAAATCCATATTGTAAAACTATAGTAAAAAAAGAATCATTATGGCTTAAGAAATAAGTTGAGTCAAGAAAACCCTTGAAATTTTTGAAATTTTTGAGTCAAAACCCCATGAGAGAAGTAACATTGAGTAAAAAAATTAAAATCATGAAATATAATATAATCATGATAAAAATTATTAAATTTTAGTTATATAGACCATTCCAAATAAAACATGGTGTATAATATTAAATATGTATCAAGGGGTGAAAATTGAGATAAGAAACCCTTACTAGGTTCCTGATTTGTTCTTCGCAAGCACCTAAATTCCTGAATAATGAAATTAAGTTTATTAGATACCTTATTAGGAAATATATTATTATATATTTATTTTAATATTAACTATTTATTATCCTCTTATATTTTTTTAATAAATAATTTTTTATTATGTTTGTGTGAGAATTGAATTGGTGTTTTCCTATTTTTGTACTTTTAGAGATCAAATATAATATTTTAATAATGATTTAAATACATAATATAACCATTAAATAACCAAAAAATATTAATTTATTAATTACTTATAATAATAGAAGTATTTAAGTTCCCATATCCATCCATGATAAAGTTTTATAGCATTATTAAAGTAGGTGGTTAAACCAACCAAAACATGAACACGCTATATCATGATGGGTGGGTATGGTTAAGGAAGTGTATAATATCATTATAAAAAAATAATTATTATTATATTTAAATATTTTTAATTTGTTTAATAATATTTTAATTATTTTTTAAAAATAATGAAAATCAACATGAAAAACAAAAAACATTACTCTGTGGAGTCGGTAGCCCATACAACGCATAATTAACATTCTATTTTTTTTAAGTGGATGGAAAGGAATAAATAATGGTTTTATATTAATATAATAACCCTTAAATATTATGATGATATTTAGTCCATTATATTACTATAATTAGTGTATATTTTGAATGTAATGGTTAAGAAGAAAATGTAACGAGTAAGTAATACTCACTTTGATACCTTGAACTTTATCTTGAAATTATCCTTTGAAAAGAAGTGATTATGCTAAATAATTGAGACAATAGGCTTAATAAATAGAGATAGTATTATAATAGGAAATAAATTTTATATTTTCAAGAAGTAATTAAAATGGATGGGTGTATTATGAATAGGTGGAAGTGTGTCCCATTTATATGTGTAGAAAAGGTCACATTTGTATATACCCTTTAATTTTCAACAATATCATCACACCATTAAAGGGCCAATGACTCCAAAATTTCAAAATAATGGATTTCGGGGTGGTATTGGGTTAATAAATCCTCAAAAAATTATTTCCACTAATGGTTTAAAAAATTTTGGAGTCATTTGTTCTTATATTTTCACTTTTACTTTCTACTTTTTTTCTTTTACCAGGGTAACCAATTTTTTTACCAAAGTAAATTATGCTTTAAAAAACATATAAAATAACCCCTATTACCAAATTTGAGTGTTACGAAACTAAATTTAATCTGTATTTAATCTAATTCAATTTCTAATTAATATAATATTAACTTTTAAATTAATATATATATATATATAGAAAAAAAATTGTAGAATAATATTGTTTTCACCATTATGTGTTATTAATTTTGTTTAGTATTGATTAGAAATTTAATGAATGATAATTTATTCAAATATAGGATTAATTATTATATTCAATTAACTTTTTATAAGATATTAATTCATTTTATTAGAAAAAAATTACACAATATTAATAAAACATTTCTTTGAAAATAATAGTTTTACCATTATCATAGTCATTAAATTTAATCTTAGTAATCATACCTTTATGACCAAAAATTAAATTGAACTTATTACATAATATAATCATTTTGATCTAAAATTTGAAATAAATTTTATTGTAATTAATTTATATAAGTGATGAATACAAATTTTAAATATAAGTGAATAAATCATTTATTAGAGTAAAATATTACTTATGTTTCCAAAATGATATACATGGGTTTTATAAATAGAAAATAGTAATTTTAAATGATTTATATTAATTTATATATTTTTTTATATAAAAAGGTGTCAAAAAAATTTAAGTCATTCTTATATTATTATAATGTCATAAAAGTGACGGTTTTAGCAATATCATTATTTTTTTATTATTCACCTAAAAATTCAATTATTTAAGAAAATAACAAAAATTCATAGTAAGGTTATATTGAAATGCTTAATTTTAAAATAACTTTTATTTCGTAAAATTATAAAATTTATAAATTTATCTGGAAAATATGGAATATTTTTAAAAACTATATTTATAGAAAAATAAATTTCGTTTTATTTAAAAGACAAAATACAAAATATGAAAAATAAATGTGATAAATAACTTATTAAATTAATAATTACATGTTTAGATCATTCATATTTATAGTTATATATCCCCTAAATATCTCTACTTAAGAACTACGTATAAGTTACTCTCTAGTGGTAATCGAGGGTGGTGATTCTGCTAGCAAAGATCTCATGGAAATTTCTACGATCTTAATTTTATCTCACATAAAATTTCAATTATACTATAATTTTTTTATTTCTATTGGGCTTGGTCTAGAGAAAACCCTTGAGAAGCTACCCACTTCTCAAGATAAAATAAATTTGCTTCATAAGGGAGACTTCTGCTACTCAATTCTATTTATTTAGTTCATAGATTCGGTAATATGGTTACTTTCTTTTATACTAGATAATTTAATGGATATATTATAACAGTCAAATTTTATTTTAATATATCTCAGTTTCTTTTTTTTTTGTAGAAAAATCTATGAACATAATATTTATTTAAAGAAAATACATATTTAAATATTGGGTCAGTACATTATCCCTCCTTAAATAAATTACATCCTCACAATTTTAAAACTCATACATTGGGTTTAATTTACATATTTTCCTCTTAATTAACCATACATTGGTATTTGAACATGGGTTGATTTAGGATATGAACTAATATTTACCTAAATAAAATTTATTATTATCCCATTGTAAAAATATTAAATCCATTCCTAATATAATCTTATTAAATGAAGAGGAAAAAATCTGTAAGATGTAATTTCCAAAAACCATGAAGAAAATATTTATACTAAGGATATAATAATCTTAAAACAAACTTTTTTTATTTATAATTCAATATATTTTAGGTAAAAACTTATATAGAATATGAGGTATTCAATTATATAGTTAAAATTTATTTTTTTACTTAAATATAATTTTTTGTATAGGATTTTTATTTTTCCCATTGTCTAAGTGGTTATTGGTGCCTATTTTGCTTGTTAGCCCCTGGATTGGGGAATTGATTTGTATAATGTCCAATTTATATGAAATTTAAACAATGTATTTTAATATATTCTCCCTTTCCCTCACACTTTTTAGTTTAATGGACATCATATTCCTAATTATTTCATAAACCCATCCCTCATATTCTATATAAGTTTTTACTTGTCACATGAACTACCATTAGAATCCATACTTCTCATATTTGGTTTTTTTGTGACATAAACTATGTTTATATTTTTAATCATATATTTTTTATCTATTTTGAAATAATCATAAGTTTTCTCAATCCAACTCCCATTACAATGGGTCATTTGTTGAAGTAATCATCACATTGTCAATTTTACCCACGGTTCCTTATAGTTCAATCCATTACTAAATCCAAAAGGGTTTAACATGAGTGAATAATAATTAACATTATAATATTTTTATCATAAATATCCATGTGAAAATTTAACCAAAATATTCCCTACTTTATGGTACTATCATGTAAACCTAGAAATATTTTAGTTCAATATATATCTATATTAGTTCCACCGATATTATTCTTGATTCAACCTAGATTAGTTTATGTTTTCTTATAATTCTTAACCTAATACCTTAAAATAATCTTGGAGTCAATCCTTTAGAGTGGTTTGTAAATAACATATTATTAACCAAAGTATATCCCTTAGGAGTTTCTATCCATTTTTGTTGTTAGGCCTCTATTTCATGCACCGGGTTAGGCCTCTTCTCCTTGGGATACATTTGTGCTATATCCTACATCCACTTTCTGGTATCCAAAAATAGAATTAATTTATATAAAATTCACACATTATATACTTTTTGAAAATTATAGGATATAATATTATACTTATACTTATCCCTATGGTTTTCATTAATATTCTCTCATATTAATCCCAAAAATATTCAATATTACCCCAACTAACATAAATGATTATCTATACCATGGAAATTATGATCGATCTTAGATTATCAACCCTTAAATTATCCTAAACTAATATTCTAACATCTAAAGTTATCTAAGTATTAATACATGACTACAAAACATGCTTTTAAAATTACTAAGATCATCCTTTATCAGTACTAGAAAAGAGCTGATAACCTTAGAATGGTTAAAATTTCATCTCTTTCATCAATGATTTTAAAAGTTCCAAAAAAAGATCTCATTTATTAGCGCTTTTATTTAGAATTGATGAGTAGTACATTTATCATTGCAGATAAATGGAATCTTTAATCAACACTTTTATTTGCGCTGATAAAAGTATGATTTCTTAGTGATTTTTAATGCACTGATATATATATATATAGACTTTATCAGCACTTGTATAAGCACCGATAAAGGAAGGATTTATCAATTCATTTAGTAGCACTGATAAAGGTGAAAACTATAGTGTGATGTTGTGGCACACTGTATCACCAAAATCAGGTGTAGTGTGCTGCATCAACACATTGCATCAGTAGAAATAGCAAAAAAATTATGAAAATGAGAAAAAATACTGAATTTAAATGAAATAAAAATTCTAATACAAAAACAAGAAAAATAAAACACTATTATAGAGTATGTCAGTTTTTTTATTAAAATTAATGTCAGTTTTGAATAAAAAAGATGCACTTTTAGTCATACCGGTCACACCATGCATCAGATTGAGGCGAAGCTAAATAATACATGTCACAAATGGTTCATGAGTCATTTTCCTAAATTATTAAAACAATCAGAATTAATTTACTTATCTTTTAGTATGTTAGTTGTTTTTTGGATTAAAATTAATGTTTGTTTTGAATAAAAAGATGCACTTGGAGTCATATCAGTCACACCATGCATTGGATTGAGGTGCAGCTGATACATGCATGTCACAAATTATGTGTGTATCATTTTCCTAAAGTACCAAAATAATTTGAATGTGTTTTCTCAGTTTTGAGTATGTTAGTTGTTTTTTACTAAAATTAATGTCACTTTTGAATAAAAAAGATACACTTGGAGTTATACTAGTCATACTATACATTGTATTGAGGAGAGGCTTATCCATACACGTCACAAATTATGTAAGGATCGTTTTCCTAAAGTAACAATACAATATGAATTCATTTTCTTAGTTTTGAGTTTTCCACATGTGTTTTTTACTAAAATGTCGATTTAAACTGGAAAGACACACAATATCTTTTTTCTTAAGTGAAAAGTGTTCTGTGAAATTTTAAGAAATTATTATAAAACTCAATCATGGTATTATCTTTATTCTACTTCATTTTCCAACAATTTTATTGTTTGCAATTCATTACTTCTTTTCCTCCTCTACCTCGGTCTCTACCTCGATATTCGCCTATACCTCCTCCTCCACGTCGGTCTCTCACTCCAAATCTACCTCCACCTTCGACTCTGCCTCCTCCTATTCCTTTACCTTTCCCTCCACCTCTACCTCTGTATTTCCCCAAAAAATTTATCATTTTCATGTCAACACTTCTAAACAAATTGATTTCCTCCATTAATCTTCTCCTTGAGAAAAAGATCAAAAATAATATATAAGAATTATCACACTAATGCTTCACACCCCAAATATCTTTTGAAGGTCATAACTCGTACTAGATCACAAAAATATAATCTAATCACCTAAATTTGTTATCAGAATACATTCTAACAAAAATTATGCTTCCCATTCAACTCTAAACAAATTGATTTTTTATTTTGAGTAATTATTTTGCCAGAAATTTTGATAGTACTGAGAAAATATAAACAAAAAAAATTATTATGAAATATATTTAATGAAATTGTAATTAACTTTTTAAATTATCTGTTGGAGGATATTATTCTTTTCATGATTTATGATTTTTCTCATAAATTTGCAAACATAATATCCACAATCGATTGCATTACCTTGTTTCAGACACTGCAGAAACATTGTCCAAAATATTTAAATTCTTTTGAAATGTTTTGATAGCTAAATTGTTCTATGTATACCTTAATTTGTGTCCATTTTTAATAATCCATAGTCTTTAGCTTGTCATACACTTACCTCATTCTATGATTTAGCGTGTATTTAGAGATCACCTTGTCAAAAAAAATCTTGTTAAAACACAGACTGAACGTATAATTTGAAGTTTATCTATAAAATTTTGATTATAGTGTATTACTGATTTACAATATGAATCATGTGTGGTCAGTTGGTTGGAAATCCATGCATTGAATCCAAAAAATAAATATATGGGGTCTCTATGTTGACTTATATTAGCATCCAAATCTTTTTAAAAAAACAATTAAGTAATAAAAAAACTAAAAATATATTTTATGTGATTAGATTATAGAGTTTTACCCTTGTATTGTAGGCATCAAAAAGAGTCTATCATCTGATTATTTTCTATTAAATACTTCATGTAACTCGTCCTTTTTATTCTCTATTTCTTTATTTTCCAAATTAATTTCTATCATAGAAATGATACTAGGATTAATGAATCCAAATCTTGCATTACACGATATTCCCTTTATATAGTTATAATATAAACGCCTATAAAAAATATGAATAGTTATTAACTTTAATGAACATATTTAGCTCACTATTTGGATAGACATACTATGAAAATGTACATTATGTATGTATTCACAATTGAGATGCCCATCCATTCATGCATAAGAATCTCATTTAGAGACTTGAGACCAATTCCATCTGTAGTGGAAGCTCCAAATATTTATTATTCATAGTGAATGTAAGACATATATTTATCTTCAAATATGGTCTATACATGAAATTTAAATGTTGATAAATGTTTCTCTGGAACTGGTGGATAGAAGTTACTCTCAAAAGTTTGTTTTTTTTTTCTTGGCTGATTCACTAGATTTTCTTGATTTGACCTTTTGTTTCTTGGCCATTTATCCATCTGTAATATCATACCTCACTTCAAACCTTTTATCATCAACTGTTACATGTTTTTCATATGAAAAAATCTGTTAAAGATGTACCTCATGTATCTTTATAAGATTAAATGGCCATTCTACAAAGATCCAATGGAAGCTTCGAACGTTGTAATATTTAGATCATTAAGTGGAACAAAAAACTCAACAGTCAGCTCATAAGCTACCTCAATCCCCACTCTCATGTTATTTTTTGGGAGGGGTTGATTAGGTAGCTGGTCTCCTAGGATATTATACATTGTACCCCTCATAACATGGTGGTACGTGGGTGCTGATAGAAAAAAAATCACATATAATTATACCCTACATTATTTTAGTAATATAAAGTTATCAGAAGTTATTTGATTCAAATTTAAGAGAAAGATTATTGAAAAATTTTATTACCTCAGGTAAGGTTTAGGGGGAATGACTAACTTCAAATCTAGTGGGATAATTTGTATCATGTTCGGATCTTTTCTCCATCACTCATTTGCTTTGATCTTTTATTATGCATTGGTATACCGAACAAGACCACAAAATAATATCTTTTAGTGAGTCTATTTTTGTCTACATTCATCTCATCATATTATATATATCTTCATGTGGTTTTATCTTCTCAAAATATGTTTGAGGAGAGACTCCAAACCTAATCCTCTAATGAGACCATATTATTTAGGCCACTTCAAAGCTACTGAAAGATTCTTTTCTTCTGGTATGGTTTTTATCGATTCTTGTGTCTAAACAATATAAAAAAAATATGAACATATTTATTTTATGTAATATTGTTATAAATCATAACAAATTATAATTATTTCATACTTACACATGCTTATCATACTGATTTTTTATTTTCATCAACTAATATACCATCCTTATTTACACGAGCCTCCTTCAATAGCACATGGTGTTGGATGGAAGTGGATTCAGATTTTGATTCATCAATTTGTATATAAAAAAGGAACATATGTTGTCTCATATCACATAATTAAACTTTTTTTTTTGATTTAAAATACATACCAATTTCTTCTCTAATTAAGTGTACCCTATTTTTCCTTTATGATAGGGGTACGCTAGTTTTGATGCATGTTATTTATTTTCATAACTCTTTTTTTGTTTCCTAAATTAAATTTTTTTAATCAAGTTGGATAAAATAAATAATTTAAAATAATATATTATCGATCATAATGCACCTGAAATTATTTCTCATTATGATGATTTCTAAAATTAGTCCATGTTTCCTACTTTATAAGGTGTTCATAAAAAAGGGTTGGGTGGGGATTTATTTTCCCCTTAGAATATCTAAAATGTAACTTCATCAGTAGATTTTGGAAGCCTCTATGGGCTTTTCCAATAGCCATTAGAACAAATTTATTACAAAAATACTCTAAAATAAATGAATTCTATAAGGAATAATGAAAACTAAATCAAAGTTTCATTATATAATTTTTCATTAAAATAGAGAAAGTATATTGTAACATTATTGTTATTTCTATCCAAAGGACTTCATTTGTTATAGGTTGGATGTGATTCCATGAGTCAATATAAATTGGCACATTCATCCTTGTTGTGACCCCAATATAACTAATGAACATTGACTTATTGGGATCAATTGGTTGGCCACAATGATTCCAACCAACCTCAAATTTTATAACCTAACTTCTTGCCTTGATAATTTTATTCAAAACAATGATGTTGTTTTATTGTTGTTTTTTTTCATTTTTTTCATCAACATGTTGATCCCTTAAAAATTCTATAGTTTCATCATCAATATTTTGTTCTTTCTCAGGATTGGAAACATCATCATGTTCATAATTCATTGTCTCCCTGAGTAGTCAAACATTTAATTTATCTTGAATAACAACAATATAATACACTACATGCATAAAAGTCCACAATTACATGTATCTTTAATGAAATATTAAACAAAGATATAATACTTAAATACTATAGTACAACTAACCTTCACTACCTTTATTTAATTCATCCTCAGATGCTTGATTGTCTTCTATATCTTGATGATGGGAGGAAGGCTAGTTTGAAAGAGGGAGTTTAATTTATCATCAAGATATGGAAGATAATCAAGAATCTAAGGATTAAAGTGTCCTAGTAACCTATACTAATGGAATCACTCAAAAAGTCTCCTCAATTAATATATAATAGCCATATTCTATGGATGAACAAATAAATCCTTCATATCATAATATATGATAGTGACATAATACAATATGACATTTATTTATTCAAAAAACTACTAGATTATTACATTTTTTCCTTGAAGAACAAGTCTCTGATACCACTTATGAAATTTAGGGTATCATCATATGATCATTAGATAGATAAAAAACCTAAAAATGGCCGATTTATCTTAAGGATAAATGTGGATGGAAACAAAGAAAAAAACACCTATGGAATAATAGTAATATATTATCAGTGGAATCCATCTTTAAAATTCAATGTAATATGTTTGATTTATAACACTGAAGCAGCAAAAAAATTATTATTACCTTTGAGGATATTAAACTATCCTTCAAGTACAGAAATGTTCTTAGGGACCCTCAAATCACTGAAGGAGTGTTACCACCTTAACCTAATAATAAACAGTGATCAAAGAAGAAGAGAGGTTTGTCTATGGAATGAAAAAAAGGGTTAATTACAATAGGGGTATCGTATCTCTATTTTGTACATTTTTCACATGGATAACAAATTATCATGACTTAGAGGACAAAAAGATCCAAACCAACAAAAGTATATTTTAATCAATTTGTTTTCTCTCTACAGTTATTCACCCTGTTATATGGATTTTCAAATTATTTTTTTATCCTATAAATTAATTATCTCTCTATTTTGATTAGTATATCTATTAATAAATCACATCTCATAGTTTTCTTTTTCAAATATCCAACCATGGATAACTCATTTACTTTTGGGAAATACACTCTTTATATGTTTTTGTGTATTTCTAAGTCCATTTACCCAATTATTTCTCAACTCTATCTAATCTAGAAAAAATTTAAAAAAATTGAGCTTACTTTTCTCACCAATAAAAATTCTCCATCACTCTTTGTAACCAATGGTTAAAGTTTAATAATAATCTTGAATTAATTAAAAAAACAAATCTCTCACAACATGCATCACTAAAATAATTTTTGGGATGTGACTAATTAATTTTATATTTTTTGGAATTCAATAAAAAAATTATTCATAAAAATCATAAATCTAAATAACCCATTTCATGGTTTAACAATTTACATGAATAACCAAAATCCACAAAACATAGTTTAATGATTTTTACACTTACCTTGGCCCCTATATGTTCATCACCCATAAATGAGGGCCACAACTTGGTATCCCCTAATCCTCAAAACCCCTCATAATTAAGACTTTATAATCTATAATCTAGTATAAAAGATGAATTAAATTTGAGAAACTACCTAGATTTTGGAACCCTATATTATTCAAATGAATAGAAAACTAAGGGGGATGAGAGGTCTCCTTGTTAATGTCAAGAGGAGAGTAAACCATTTATGTGTGTCTCTAGGGACAAATGGGTTGGACACTCGAATACATATTAAAGGAGAAAAATGATGAAATAGAACCATACTCATTGTATTTCAGTATAGATGAGAAGAGATGTGGGGTTCTTCATGTTTAAGAAGAGTAAAAAATGAAAAAAAATGAAACCCAAAACATTAAACAATGATATAGGAAGAGTAGAAAATAACATACATTGGATTATAGACTTGATTAATTAGAGGTAACGTAGATGAGTCATATCAGTAGTAGTGTATTTCCACAAGAGCTTGAGAATAATGAGTGACTGAGTCATGGTTAGGGCTTTTTTAAATAGATCAGGGACACTTTTAACAACACTTTCAAAAAAGAACTGACAAAGATACATTTTATCAGTGCTAAATTTGTAAGCATGCATAAATATTTCTTTTATCAGTGCTTTTTTAGTGATGATAAATCTCGAGCTTTATTAGCACTAAAAAATCACTGATTAAAGACATATTTATTAGTACTAAAGTTTTAGCACTGATAAATATATCTTTTAACAGTGCTTAATTAGCACAGATAAAGATTGACTTTTATCAGCGCTTAATTAACACTTTTAAAATTTTTGTTATTATAATTATTTAAATAACCTTATTATAATTTTATAATTATTTAAATATATATAATTATTTATTTATAATTATTTAAATACATTTAAAAAATTATTATTATTTATTTATAATAATTATTAATTTATTAAATGTACATTTACTATTTATTTATAAATATTTATTTACAAATATATTTTTAACATTATTAATAGAGATATAATCTTAAATACATTCATTTTAAAAATGAGTGAAATTGAATAATTCAAAATGAGTACATTTTAAAAATATTGAGAAAATGGATAAGTTTTATTTATTAAATATAAGTTACTAAAAAATGTGGATATATATATATATATATTGAAGTGGATGAATATATATTGAAAATAATAAATCATAATAAATAAATATATCTAAATAAATAATAAAAAATGATCAAATTTAAAAAAAACATTAAAAATGAATACCCAAATTGTAGTATTAAAAAAATAAAAAATTGGCCGATTAAAAACATAATATATATATTAAATTTATTATGTTATAATGAAATTATAAAATATAAAAAAAATTGAATAAATTACATAAATATTAGGATTATATGTTTCTATATATTGTGAAGATATATTTGTGTGTGTGTTTGTGTATACAAATAAATTAACATATATATATATATATACGTGAAATAAATGCAACATGCGACATTTAATATAGATTAAATTGAAAAATTAAAAAATCAAAAAATGAATAAGATGTTAATATATGTTTAATTAAAATTTTATATATATTATACTTATTCATTTTATATATCTATATTTAATATATACTATTTATTAAAATTTATAATCTATATATGTATGTATGTATATTAAATTTATTCATTTTTATCAATAATTATTTAATTAATAAAATGTTTGATATTTTTCTTAATTTACTCATTTTATTTTTATTTGTTTAATTTTTCATTTCATTTTGGTCCTTTATCAGTTCTAAAAAAGAACTGATGAAGGGAAACTTTTATCAGTGCTAAAAATGTGCTGAGAAAGGACACCTTTTATCAGTGTTACAAATGAAGTGATGATACAGGTTTCCTTTATCAGTGCTAAAATAAAGTTCTATTAAATGTTAACTTTTATTAGTTCTAGAAAAGAAATGTTAATAAAGGGTGGATTTTATCAACACTTTTTTTAACTTTGATAAAGGGATTCCTTCATCAATGATTATTTTAGAGATGATAAAGATGAACTTTATCGATCAATTTTTCATGTGCTGATAAATGTCAGCACTATTATAGGCGGGTTTTGTATTAGTGATATGATATCAACTATAACATCCCATAGATATGATCATATAATTACATTACTTAGAGAAATTATTTCATTACAATACATACCTAGTATCTTTTAGTGTTATAGTTTCAAATAATTTTAACAAAACATATACACCCATGTATTTTTTAACTAATGAACATTTTTACCACTATATAAGCAACTGATTAATCCATAATAATTCTTCAATATCTCCTTAAAAAATTATACACAATATGATATTCTATACATACCATATGTACTACATTCCTTCATTACCTAGGGAAAAGGAAACATAAGAAGGGGTGAACAAAAGCACTCAGTAAGGGTAAGAATAACATAATCTTTTATACATTAATTTTTTCAGAAGAAATGAATTACATGTAATAAATTGAATTTTAAATTATTAAATATATAAAAATAATTGTCTCTAACTACTAAAAAATCCTTATTTATCCTTTTACCAATTATTCTTATTTATTTCAATCTCGGGTCTAGGTTATTAGAATACAAAAAAGAACTTTGTTGTGAGATCAAGCAGTTAAATATTAACTACTTCTATTCAAATCAAAGGATCTCTATTCTCCATGAAATTAATATTTTAATCCATTTTAATGAAAAAAAATATCACTTTTTATGTTTGATCCATGAATTAATAGAATTGTAATCATCTAAAATATTAATTTCATCAGAATGTTAATTCTGTAAATTTCTCATATTTTCTAGTTGACTCATACACAAATTTATAATAACTCATACACAATTATTATATTTTCTTATAATATTAATCCCTAATGGATGTATGATGTTGTATTAGTTATCAATTCATGTTAATTTTGGTGATTCATGTGTTTTTCCTGAAGTCTAAAACATTTTCTTTTTGTGAGAGGAGAATGTATATTGTTTACTTCAGAATTTGCGAGGACCTGTGAGGAGGAATTAAAAAGTGATTTAAAATTAATAGGGTCGAGAGAAAAATGTTTTATTTAGAATAATAATAAATTAGGATAATTATTGGATATCTTACTTAGATTTTATAAGTATTTTTGAGTTTTCCTTTATTTAAAAAAATTGTGCCAATCAAGAAACCCCACAACCGAACTTGTGGGACAGGGGTTAACTACATAGAAGGTAGTTCAACCTAGCCAGTATAGGCAGAATAGTTTCATGCATATCTCCCACAATGAGTACATAAAGAGAAGGGTGTGCATGGGAGTGTATGAATAGGTGTTAGTGGTCCAATGCATGGTAGTGCCAACATATGAGCGAGAGTGTGTGAGAGTGTTTCTGAGTTCCGAACAGGGTTCCATGGTCAAGGGGATAATGGTGGACCAATTATTATTAATAAAAGTATAAAATAAGAAAAAATATATTAGGGATGAAGTCACACATGTCACTATTCATCTATATTTAAAACTTATAAAAATAAGGAGTTGGTAATGTGTGTCCATTATCTTCCTCTTCAGGCTCACCTATATGAAATCTCTCTAAGCGATCACATGTCTCATTTTGGATCAACCATGTCTGTGTCTGATGAGATCAACTACATACCTATTTTTTAAGTGACCTCATGAAGAACAGATCTAACCATAATTTAAGATGGTTTATTCAATGAGGATGATGGATCTACCAAATATTCATCTAATATATCACATAAAGAACTAATCTTTCACATGTAAGGAGTGATTGTGTGTCTTTTAGAGATCAATGATATGAAAATATTTGAGATATTGTGAGTTTAACTTATGCTTGACCACATATTTTTTAGATGATATTCCATATAACATATAATTGATTATGAAACATGAGAATGATTGGCCACACGATATGTATGGATTGATTATGTACTGTAAATGATTGCATGAAGTGAGTTTTGATATACCAACATTTTAGCTCAATCAACAACAAGGTTCTTACACAAAAACAAAATACAATTGACTATGAGTGAAATTAGATTGACCATATAAATATTCCAATCAACCATGTCACCTTTAATCTTCCATGAGTAGATAAAAAGCTACCACATGATACAATAAGCTCATGTTTTTCATATTTTTGAATAATATAAATTATAGAGTGTCTGAAGAGTGGTTTTATTCATGGAATGAATGAGATCCCATGATAAAAGGCTATTGATGTTTTTTTAATATAAGAAGTGGGATTTAAATGGTATATGTGTATAGATTTTCATTGAAATCATGTAAATAGATTGATGAAGAAAATCAGAGGAGCTACATGATGTACTTTTTTGAAGAATATAGGGAGCTCACATTATTGCTTCACATTAAAAAGAAGAAGTGGGAGTTTTATAAGCTCTTTGTTTATGAAATATTTAATTCAGATTAAAGAAACACGGTACATGCAATATTTTTAAATGTACATAAACTTTTAAATGAATATATATTATCATGGATATAAACATGATTCATGTAGAATTCATATAATTTCATTACATGAATTTTAGAGCATGATCCGTATTTGGAATTATTATGCATAAAATACTCATGTTATACACATACTTGATGTTATAAAGGATATTGGTTCAAGAATAGGTATGCATATCATTCATAGGTTTATTACTAATTAAAATGAAAATTTTAAATGATGTAGATCTATATAATATAAAAAATACTAAGTTTGGGTATTTGATATACTATGTGAGGAAGAAGCTCTAAATGAATTATTGGTATGAATTTTATAAAGGAATTGAGGTTTTGGTTGCCCAATATACCACATGTATTTATCAAATGATTATATAGTAGATTTATTTGATGATAAAATGAGAAAAAAAAGATTCATGAGTTTTGAACATGTTATTTTAAATGGGTATTAACATCTATAAATTAATGAGAATTATATTCATGCATATAAATATTCACATATAGATAATAAAGGATGTTTTTAAAAAATTACTAAATTGGTGTGAAATATTATTTCAGTGCTAAGAGTAGTTTTTATATTTCATTAGCAGAAGAATAGGATCTTGATCAATTCAGTTCATAATATTCTTGTGAATTTTATTGGTGTTGTATCATCTGAGTACAACTGTGGCTTCCATTCTATAAGAATTTTTTTACTTTTATAGTTAGATCCAGCATCTTGTATCAGGTATAATGTCATAAAATTTTCTTGTGTATATCCATGATAATAAAATAATATCTAGGTTTTAGTGTGAAAACCCCACCATACACTAATTAAATAGTTATCCATATGGAGGTGAACCTCATTAACAAATGTTTTTTGATTCACTCTTTATTTGTTTTACTTATTTTTTGAGGTCTCTGATGAATAATTAATTTGGAAAATAAGAGTTAAAAAATAAATATCATTAACTAATTCACCACAACACCTATAATTTAACACCATAAATGTATGCAATTTTCAATTAGTATCAAATGGAGGTTGTCCCTTGAAGATAGTATGTTGTCTTATCATGGATCAACACAATTATATTAATCAAAATGGAGTTCCTAACTTTGATGGTAAGGGTTTTAATTTATGGAAGGATAGAATGATTACTTGTTTTTTATACCTAAGATAAGATATTATTTATGATTATCTTCAAGGTTATCCTATTTCTAAATATTTTTCTACATGAACTGTTATTGATAAAAGGAATTAAAAAAATTATGTAAAATCTTAAAAATATTGACTCTCATCATTACCTAAGAAGAAGTTAACTAAAGTTATGGGATGAAAAACTTCCAATGAGATATGTAAAAAACTCCATATCATAAATGAAGGTAATAATAAAATAAAGGAAGAAAAATTGAAAATGAGTAGGCAATAATTTGAATATATAAGAATGAAAAAAGATAAAATTGTTAATTAATTATTTATAAGAATTGATGTTATTGTAGGTCATGGAAGAGGTTTCATAGAAACACTTAATGATTATACTATCATGAGAAATATACTAGATAAATTTAGTGTTAATATATCATCATTAGAATACAGTTATCTTGATGAATTCACTATTTATGAATTATATAGAACTCTCATAAACTATAAAATGAGAAGAGGATCATCTCTTAAATGAAAATAAGGGAAGGAAAATTAAATTGAATTTAGATCTGTCAAAGGTTTGAAATTTAAATATGAAAAAACTCTATCATATGGAGAAGAAAATGTAGATGATTATTCTGAGACACTATCTCTTATATAATGTAGATTCACTGAGGAATAAGAGGTAATTATTAAGGAAAATTACTTTTCAAATGTTTTAACTATGATAAGGTTGGTCAAGTTTCAACTTATTGTCCAAATAAATTCAATGAAAGTGGTGAGAATGTGGAAACAATAAAAGTTTCATCATATAAATAAAAATCATAGGGAGAATTTAAGAAGAAAGACACTCCAAAAATCATTAGAAGAAACTTTTTAACTACTGAATATGGAGCGTATGATTGTGATGATGATGAGGAGACACTCAAATAAAATGCACATAAATTCCTCATATATCAAGAATTAGAATGTGATAATTCATAAAATGATGATTCACACACTGACAATGAATATTCTATTGAATGAGTTTTAGAAAAAGAATATACTATGAGAATAGAAATTAATATTTATATTAAAAAAATTGTAATGTTGATGAATGAAACTTAAAATCTCAAAAAATATTGTGAAGAACTTATAGAAGTTTAGACTGATAAAGATAATCTTTTTAAATAATTAAAAAAACTCTAACTTGATAATGAATAAAAGAATAAGGTTATTGAATATATGACTTATACTATTATTCCAGGAGATAAGGAGGCTTAAAGATTAAAAGGAATAATTGATGGGTTTGAAAGACGTGAAATAAAAGAAAAATGTAGATTTAAACAGGCCATTGAAGTCAAAGGTGTATGTTCCAATCAATGAAAATCTATCAATTTTGAAATTCTAGTAAGAATGAAATTAAAATAATAGGTGATAAAATATCATAGAAGAAAGTCAAAAAATTTCAATATATTAGAAAAAATAGCAATATGATGTTCCTAGAAAATCAAAAGAAAAATTAAAATTTTCTCACATTTGGATGGATAAAATTCTATAAAAAATTATTTACCATCCCCATACATGAATTAATTAATTATACAACAAGTGTTGGTGAAAAAAACTAAATATAATCTAGAAATTTCATAAATATATAATCCTTAAAGAAATCTAATTTCAAGGAATAATATTTCAAGGATATTGTTATTTTTTGGTCTGCATAGTCATAAGGAATATAATTGATGGTACAATATATCACTTCCAAGTCTAAGTAAGGAGTATAGATTAGTGGAGAGACATCAATAAAAACCATCTAAAATCAGTTTCAATTTTCAGTATCTAGGAAGAAACATTGAGATATAGAATATCTTTGAATGTATACACGAAACATGTATAATATGTCAAGAGGATAGACATATTTCAAATGATTGTGTTTCTTTTACACCAGCATGGTATAATCATCATCAATAAATGGTAAAGGATCAGAATCAAACTTGAAAATCTCATAATATTGAAGTTTCTTTTAAAGAAATAAAAAACAATAAACCTTGGATCATAGATAGTGGTTACTCATCACACATGAATGGAGATATAAAAAACCTAAGAAATGTAGAGAAATGTTATGGAGGACCAGTTATCTTGGGAAATGATAGCTCTTTAAAAGTAAAAGGAATTAGAACTAGAAGGCTTGAAAAGAAACAGATCAGCCCTAACAATGTCTTATTTTTTGATGGATTAAAAAATAACTTATTAAGTGTATCATAACTTTTTGATGATACAAATGAAGTTATATTCCATAGAAATGTATGACCAGTAAAAAGAATAAATGATAGAGCTATTGTCTCAAAGGGGGATAGAACTCAAGGAAAAAATTTAGGTTTATTATACTAAATATGATTTTTATTTGAGTTTTTAAGCTGAAAATACCTTGTCTCATTGGGGGATAATTCATCTTGGCCAAAATAAAATGAGAAAATTTATTAAAGAATAAATTGTGAGAAAATTTATTATAATAAATTAAAATACTACAAATGTGTGAAAGGCCTTTAATAAAGGTAATATGATGAACAAAACTCACAAAGGAGCCTATATTTAAGTAAAGAAATCATTATAGTTGGTACACATTGATGTGTGTAGACCAATTTCAAAAAGGTCTCTAGGTAGATATTATTATTTCATTCCTTTTATGGATTATTTTACTCAAATTAATTTCATTATATTTATTTCACTTAAATCAAATGATTTGGAATGATTTAAAAGTTCCTGGAAAATTGACCAAAAAAACAAGATTTCCTTTATAAAGATTATGATTAGATAATGTTACTGAGTATTCTAATAAATAGTTCTTAGATTCTCTTTATAAAAGTTGAATTAAATATGAGTATATTTCTCCTTACACTCCTAAAAAAAGGGGTAGTTGAAATGAATAATATAAAGTCTTATTGATATGGATAGATCTATGCTTACTGAACATAAAAAATTAGGATCTTTCTAGATACAAGCTATCATAACTTCAAGTATTATTAAAAACATATTCCTTATGAGGAAAATTTCTTACATGTTATCTTATGAAGTGTTTTTTAGGAATAATCCCAGTGTAAAACATTTTAGAGTCTTTGAATGTCCAATATTAATCATAAGGAAAGTAATAACTAGAAGTAGGTTTTATGAAAAATTATATGATGGAATATTCCTTGGTTAAACATCAAATTGAAGTTCACAAAAATGTTATAACAAGAATTCAGAGAATGAATTTTACTATGATGATGTTGTTGTCTTTGAAAATGATAAATATGTGAAGAATTATGTAATGATTGATAGTGAGGGGGATGTTTTTCATACTATATCAATATAATTAAGATAGAAATTTTTATAATAATATAAAGATGATGTGTATTCTCCATATACCAATTATTAAGAAGGAAACAATAAGTTCAAAGGTATAGGTTCAAGGCATAGGATGCATGTGAATGTTGAATACATAATTAGAGATCAAAATCTGGGATTCCATTCATAAGAAAAGTCATCAAAACCAATCAAACTAGCATCCTCCCCAATATTGAACAGAAAAATGTTGATGAATCTTTTAAGTACAAAGAGTGTATCCAAGCTATGAATGGTTAATTGGAAAAATTTGATAAAAACAAAACTTGGTAACTTGTTCCATAATCAATGAGGGAAAATGTATTTAGTAAAAAATGGGCATTTATGAACAAATTAAATGAGGCTAGAAGTGTTGAAAGAAATAAATCCAGACTTTTTTATAAAGGAAATTCTCAAGTTGAGGGAATTTATTTTCATGATACATTTCCCCCTATTTCTAGGCTTGAAATTGTAAGTATTTTTCTTAACATTTCTACTCTGATAAATTTTAAAATATTTTAAATGAATGTAAAGTTGACATTTCTAAATGGTGAATTAAATGAAGAAGTTTACATGGAACAAATTGAGGTCTTTTAGTTTGATAATGATGGAATAAAGGTATGGAAACTAAAAAAGGCTCTTTATGGGATTAAATAAGCTCCAGGGGAATGGTAATTCAAGAATTATGAGTACTTGAGAATTATGGAATTCCAGAAAGGATATATTGATGACAATTTATATATAAATTATATCAACACTACATCACTAATTGTTATTATCTATGTTGATGATATTATCTTTCATTATGATTAAGAAAGGATATGTAAATATTTTTTTATTCAAAAGAAGAAAAAATCTGAGATATCACTTCTTGTAGAAATGAGATTCTTATTGGGGTTACAAATAACTAAAGTGGTTAGAAATTTTTTCATTTCATGAGAAAAATATTCTAAATAACTAATAAATAAGTTTGTAATGATGGATTTAGGATGACTATCTACACCTATATAAGTGGGAACTAAGTTAAGAAAGGATAATGAAGGTAAATCAGTGAATTATAAAAATTTTGGACAACTCATTCGAAGTATCTTGTATTTAAATGCATCTAGGATATACATAGTGTTATTTATTTCCCTTTGTACTATATTCCAAAATAATAAAGAGGAATATCATATGTTTTAATCCAATATAATACTAATATATGTTTATAATACCACCAATTATAGTCTTCTATATAATAAGGAAGGTGGGTTAAGTCTTAAAGGATTTTAATATGTTGACTTGGTAGGAGCTATTGATGATAAATAGTCCACTTTAGGAGGAGTTTTCTTTATTGGTAACAAATGTGTTGCATCATCCTCAAAGAAACAACCAACTATAACACTAAGTTCAAAATAGATAGAATATGTGTTTATTATACATTTATCTACTAAAATCATGTTGATGAGAACACAACTTGAATATATGGATGTACACACTAAACATCCTATGGTTATCAACTATGATAATCAAAGAACCTTCAATATTTCTAAAAATATAGTGAATAATTCCAAATCTAAACACATTAATATAATATATAATTTTATAAATGAAAAAATTGTGGATGTTACTTTGAAACTAGAGTTTGTTCCATCCAAAAAATAGGTTTTTAGTATTTTAATGAACCCCCTCACAACTAAGTCTTTTGAAAATATAAGTCTACAAATGGAAGTGCATCCCACACCTAGATACTAAGGTATTCCTTCTATTCCTTTTCTTTTTAATCCTTGAGGATATATTAACTAAAGGGGGAGAAATATGTTCTAATTGTTGTGAACAGATCTAATGTGTGTATTGATTTATACATAAAAGATATAATATATGAAAGTTTATTTGCAGAAAAAATTAATGATTGATTTAAACACCCTTTTTTATATAAAGAGTTGTCTCATATAGTCTTAAAGTTACTTAAATCATGATTATTTTGATTTGAGAAGATTTTTTTGGTCCCTTATAGCTATCCAATTTGGTTTTATTATTAATAATGTAGAGAAAAGTACATCTTGAAAACAAATCCAAAGGGTTGTATCGTTAATCCCTAATGGATGGATGATGTTTTATTTTTTTTCAATACAGTTTGATTATGAATATTGGTGTGTTGTTCTTAAATTCTAAAACCTGTGATTATAGTGATAAGATAATGTACGCTATTTACTTCCTAAATTGAGAAGATATTTGAAGAATAATTAAAATGTTTCTAAGAATTGAGAAGGTCAAGAAAAAAATATTTATAATGAGATAAAATGAAGAGAATCAGTGTAAAAATACTTGGATTTTATAAGTATTTTTGAGTTGGACATTTCTTAAAAAAATTAGGCCAACTAAGGAACCACCTCAACCACACTTTTGGGATCTGATTCAACCATGCAGGAGTCATTTTAACCTTTTTATCCCAGGATGTTTGGTTGCATGCATAGCTCCCACGTAGATTAAATAGAGATTAGGGTATACATGGGAGTGCGCACATAGGTTCCAATGGGTTATTGTGGGATGAATCTAACCCCAGAGGGAGACTTTGTGAGAGTATTTCTAGGATTCAAACCTGGTGCCATGTCCGAAGGGCTTATGGAGGGCCAAGTATTATTAAGATAAATCTAAATGAATCAAAAGTTGATATAGTATGAAGGTGTGTAATTTCCCGACCCAAATGTCACTAAATCAGTGCTCTGGTCCAATTCACCACAAGGCCTCAAGAGTTCCTCTCTAGACACCAAGGGATTATAACTAGTAGTGAGGGCCTAAGGTGTTTCTTTGGATAGACTATTCCCTCATAATAGAGTAAATATATCATAAATAAATAGATATCATCCAAGTAGTAAATAAATAGAGTTTGGAATAAATAAATGACTAAAATAGAATCATGCTATAAAAATAAATTAAATTCTATAAAATCCCAAAAATCTATGGCATACATACAAAATTGTTCACCCACTGGTTTAACCATACATAGAAGAATACATAAAGAAAAATAAAATAAAAGTATAGGGATCTACTACTTACTCCGAGTGAGGCCACATACCCATTCTCCAAGACACTGTTAAGCTACTCCAAATTGATCATAAGAAATCCACATGAGTGACTCCACTCAATCATGCAACTTTGGTCCTCATACCTATCCATCATGCCTCTATGATCAACCTGAAAATAATACATAAGGTTTGTACACACACTGAGGTACGCTTACAAGGGTGATAAATAATCTCAGTATGACACCCCAATGATGTATCTATAAATCTGTTTTTATAAGTGAATGCTCATGAAATGTGATCTTCTTATCCTAGAAACAAACAAAATAAATAATAAATCAAATAATTTGAAACCACAGTCGATCCATGGGTCTGTAATCCTGATAGACTGGGAAAGGTTTTTTCATAAATATTTATATTTATATGTGTTTTTATATATATTACCGTACATATATATATATTTATTTATTTATTTATATTTATAAATGTGAATATACATGATTATGGTGAACAAATAAAAAATAACCATTAGCAGTAAATCCTTGGGTTTGTAATCTCAATTGCGTGGACCTCCTATGAAAAAAGAATTGAGCTGAATGTGGAACCACTCAAGCCATGTACCATTAATTTGATCTCTGGGTCTGTAATCCCAATTGAAAATACCTAACTTTTCTAGTAATAGAAATGTCTCTAAGAAATCTACATCATTGTAGTGGGATATTGTTCCTTACCAAGGGTTCACCCATACTCACCTCTAATCACCATAATAAGGATTACAGGTAGTATACAGACATCCTGTAAATGGTCACTAATCTAGATTCCATACCAATCAATCCATGTAAATCTAGTCCTATGTTTGACCCCTGGGTCCTAGTCTATAGGCAGTCATGAAATTGCGACTTGGATAATCACTAGGGGTTGGACCCTTAGGTGATGTAAAGGGATATCTCACTAGTGAGACATCATTCCCACCCCTCGAGGTCTCTAATCATGGAGATCAAAATAATCCTTATCACTCAGGGGAGCATAATCATCCATGAGTATCCAATGATGTGGAACACCATTTCTAACACCATGATCAATTAATATATTAGGGATATCTTAATCATCCTTATCACTTGGGAGATCATAATAATCCAAGAGTATAATCATTAGGGACTTCATGACCATATTGAGGAGAGCGTAATAAATCTTCTTAAACTATAATTAGTGGAGATCAGATTCATTCTCATTACTTGGGAGAGAATAATCATCCACAAGTATCATTATTGGGGATGTCATTCCCTATATCATAATCATAGGCTCAAAATCTAGATTCCAATAAGCACCTCTGGAAATCCCAATAAATTAATAGTCAAACATGCAGGCTCAACTGCTAGATCTCAGGTAGTAACTCTAGGTATGATAGTAAATATAAAAATAACATGGTTTAGAATCTAGATCCCAATAAAAACATCTGGTAATTCCAATAATGAATAAGACAGATCCTAGGAATAACGTCTCGACATCCCAAAGAGAAGAAATAATCATTGTATCAGGCTCATCAACCACCAACCAGGAATAACCTCTAGTAATCATAGTTAAATTAGTAGTAAATAGGTGAATTTATAAAAAATAGTGAGGTTTTCTGAATACATAAACCCACCACTACTGTCAAATCCTCTCAGGCTTATAAGTTTGGAACTAATTCTAAGTTGACACCCAATACCATTTCTACTCACACCTGATGTACTAGATCATGTTTGGTCAAACATCTGGTCACCCACAAGGTCCCTCAGGTCATATCATAAGATATTCATCCTACTTTGGATCCTTAGCAGTAAAGGTAAAAGGATGAATCCAAAATAAGACCCACCAATTATAAGTAAATAGAGTCATCCTATATGGGATCTTCATAACGATACATGGGAATGGTTATTATAAAGGGGACCCTAAATAAAATAGCACGTAGGAAGAGTCATCCTACATGGTATCGTTATAATAGTATACAAGAAAAGGGATCCTTCAATGGATTCTTAAAGTTAGAATTAATTGAAGGCATCCCACAGGGGTTCCTTGGTAATAGTAACAAGATAGTGGCATCCTATACTGGATACTTTAAGTTTAATTGTAAGAAGAGGCATCCTATAGGGGATCCTCTAAAATAACTAACCTCATGAACTTCTAGGATATAAGGGAACATCCCTCAAGGGATACATCCTTAATCAAAAAACTACAAAGCATCAGTCAAAAGAGATAGCTCGTGGCTCATCTCAGATAAAAGGGTCTCACTCTCAAGAGATCGTCGGAATCGATTACCAGAGAAAGAACCACTCCGTTAATAAAAAACCCTGAAACACCACCTATGAGTCCTCAAAACACCTAAAGGGATTCCCCATCGTGATCTTCATGGAAATATACTCAACATGGACTACTAATGGGACCAATTTTTACTCATGGAAGTAAATATACAAAAAACCCTCAAAAGGGTGGAAACGGGAAGTACAAGGCATATATACCCTAGTACATGGCGTGTACTTCTGAATCCCCACCTGGGTGTGTGCCCTAGTTAGACTTGGCATGAAAAAAACCCAAGTACATAGTATTTTAGTTATCTACATGGCATGTACCATACATGGGGTACCTTCTTGTGTACCTCAAATGGTCTGTCCATGTATATAGCCTGGATTGTACCTCTACACAGTGTGCAACCCACATGGGGTTTGTTCATGTACTCTATAGGCCATGTGCCCCTAAACAGGCTATCTGGATAGGTACTCGGATACATGACTGAGACCCATTATATGGATTGTATACCCCATACAAGGTGTGTACATCTAAAAGATAATCTTCCTCGAATAGAAAGAACACATGTCATGTTTTCCTGAATCGATGCATATTATGGTTGGGATTTCCAAATGATAAAACCCACAAATTGGCCAAAATCCATGTTTTCTACTGAGAAGTCATAGATTAGAACACAAGGGGCCTTAATAATTCATAAGAATACATTAAAACTTGAAAATAGTAAAGGAGATACCATGGGTCTATGCACAAGAAGATAGGGGAGGAAGAGAAGAAAAGAAGAAAAGAAAAGAAGAAAAATAAAAGAAAAAGAAAATGAGAGGCATGACCTAGACTTAATGCCCGACCTGAGTTTATTCCCCACCTAGGAAAAAATTATCATTACAAACTTAATGGTGGAGATGGAATCTCAATCCTATGCTCTTTTTGAAATATCTTTACGAACGAACCTATGAGAATAAATTAATATTTAATTAATTAATTATTAATTATTAATTATTCTGTTAAAATTTGAACAGATCGAAAACCTACCAAAAAATTTTCCTAGGGTAAAAACACTTTTTTCTAGGACTAATAGAGTGGTCAGAAAAATTATCTAAGATCATCTTCTAGGGGGAAATACCATTTTACCCCTTTAATCACATGGAATCAAAAAAAATCAAATATTTGCTCAAAAATTCTAGTCCAAAAAAAGAGTCCTTATAATCTCCCCACCATAAACCTTTTCATCCCTGAGAATCCTTGGTGGTAAAACTAACATTCATGCCATCATCCTGATCATCTACACAATAGACTATATGGAATGTCCAATGACCAGTCTCATAGCATCAACAACTATCTCCTACATAGAATATGTTTGACTATGATTGATCTGATACTTCCCACCATTATATTACACTTATTATTGCCTTAAAACCAAATCTAAGATTAAATTCCAATGGAAAATTCCAAATTTCAATAGAAAGTGAGGGTCACCACCCTCATACAGCCAACAATGCACTTCCTACCATATTGATTACCTCATATCGCTCCTCAAGCACAACCTCAATAGGTTCCTTTATCTAGCCATGAAAGATATTTACAAATAAAATAAAAGAATCTTGGTGTATAGTCGACACTCTCTCAATATACTCAAGATAGTATCAAGATAGAGCATGATCATATATAACTAGGATTGCACTAAGAACCCATAAAAGGGTTTGTACATCTCTCTTGATCCATGTTCACCTCAAAACATGATAACTTTCATTTAACCAACTCTTGACACCACATCCCCCAAAAATGTGTGTCCAGGTCAAACCATGGGTCGACCATATTATAGAACCCAATTTATTATCAATTTCTCCTCTACCATGGAGATACATTCTTATTTAATCCATAACTCATGAGGAACCATTCCCATGAAAAGTCTTTGAAATCGTCGGTACCTAGCTCACATATGACCACTCACCAATTTAAAATTTGAATAGTGCCACATGCAACCGACGTGTTCCTTTATCACTCAAATCATGCACCCACGAGTCATCTATATAACGACCCGCACTTATTACATACATAATCTTGAATTTATTGAAGAAAACACTTCCTTTTACATTGAGGATCTTTCCAAGTTTAGAGCTTTAGAGAATTAAGACAAAACATTCATAACATTACACATTGTTACATAGTGGATACTATAAAATCAGTTTCCATTTTTCTCAGAATATAAAACATTAAAACTTAAAACAAGAAACCTTGACAATTATTCAACATTTAACATGTCTTCATTCCTTGTATTACTCATCCATTAACCTGTGAAAAATCATTTAAAAACTTTTGATGATCACAAAAGCTCAGTAAGGAATGAAAAAGAAGGAAAAAATCACATTATTCCATGAATACTCATAACGTATGAAAACATTTTCAAAAGAAATGCTTTCCACCGATAAATACTTACTTCATGTAACTTTAGATTTAAACAAGATACACACTAACATAAATATAATCATATAGGTATCTTGGGGTATTACTTACATAATATTGTAACTATCTTGGCTACCTTAAAATTTGTAACCCTCACGGCTACCATACTTTGTGTAACCATCGCAGTTACACGTGGAGTAACCATACGGCCGACCTCCAACTTACTCATACCTAATGCATTGGAGGGAAATATAGGTCCCAACCTTAATCATAAACAATTCCCAATAACCAAAACATAATCATACAACATAAATAATAGCATAAATACATTGCTTTTGAATCTTGTAAAATAGAATTTTTAAAGAGGATTTTAGAAGAAAAGTCCCTTATAAAAATAATATACTTGAAGTGAGACTTAATAGAGTGGAAGGAATATGTATATACTCTATAAATACACATAATGAAACATAATATAAACAGAACCCATCACACAAACAATTTAAATAGCCCATAAATATTAAATTAGAAGCTAACCCAAAGAATGGAAATCGGGTTAAGAATTCCCTTACCTTAATCTTTTCTTAATTCAAACTTGTTAAAACCTCTTTTATAATGATTAAAAGAGTGTTATTAGTATTTTAAAGAAACATGTTCATGTTTATAACATTTTATATGGTCATTTCATAACCTCATTTCACCTCTTAATTGTTAGTATTTTGTTCCTTGCATTATTTTGGGTGAGTTCTTTTGTGATTTCCACGATCAGTTCATGATGAATAATTCTTGTTGATTGGAAGTGAAACTCCAGAATTGGAATGTAGTAGTATTTACATATTTCCATTACCATTTATCACTTTTATGCTTTATATGAGAATTACTTATAAGTTAAAACATTAATGATGTTCGTTTAGATCATTTTAGTGGTTCTTTGATAATAACAACATCATTTTGTCTTTTAAATTAGAACTATGAGTACAAAAGAATTCCAGAACCATATATGGGTCATAAAACATATATTATAACCTGGTTCAACCATATAAATGGTTTCATGACTAGACTTGAAATAATTAATGGAAATTGAAAATACATCGTCCATGATGTCGGTAATTCGACACAAATGGACAATGTTTTTTGATTCTTTAAATAAGTGGAACAGGAGAAGAATACTGATGAGGAATTTTAGATAATCATGAGAAAATAATGAATATACATGATTCTGGATATTTCATGCCTCTTGGATAAGAGGGAGTGAGGAAAGAAGAAAAACGAATCATGAAATAAAAGAAAATCTTGAGAAATTTCTCACGAAAATTCGGCAGCCTAACGGCGTCTCTTAAAATTTCATAAAAACAATATTGATGAGAGGAATGGAATATATCATCATTCATACAAGATATGGACAGTAAGGGGGAAATATTTAATGAAATATCCCAACACAAGACAAAGGGAATGGAAGATAATAACAAAAAAATGAAAGAAAAGAAAGAAAATAAAAGAGGTTGTTTACCTCTTGATCTCTTCTCCTTGAGATCCTTCTTAAGGGCTTTGATTTTGGTCTTTTGGTGAGACCAGCAGCTCTAGGACGTGGGGAAGAAGATTGGGGAGGGAATTTGGCAGAAATTAGACAATGCTCAAGGCTTGAGAGGTGTGGGAGGAAGAGGGGAGTGAGGGTGGTATTTATAGTGGAGGAGGGGAGGTATTTTAGATTATTTTAATCATTATTATAATATTTTTATCAAGACTATGAATAATATCAAATCAAGTGGCCCTAAATAGTGATAATATCATGTGAGTTCGAAGAAAGTGGCCTTGAATCACTTATGATGTCATAAATAGTGCATTTTTACTGATAAATTGATTATACGGTATTTTATCGTATTTCACTATTCACCGAAAATTCAAGAGTTTCAGAAAAATACCAAAAATTTACCCCAACCATTTTTCTATGTTTAGAATTCAAAAATGAACTTCATTTTTCAAAAATAATTTTCTAAATATTATTAATTTAATTTTTAAATAAGGTCACGGTTAATTTGAAAAATAACAATATTGAAGTGCAATTAGTTTTATGTGACATTGGAAAATTAATTAAGATCCCATTATCCTATTTCCATGGGAAAATAAAATAATATTATTATTTACTATTCATGAGTTCATATTACTATTCATATTACTATTCATAAGGGTATGTTACTATTTACCAAAAAACAAGTTTGTTTCATCAGACTCTAAATAACATACTGAACACAATTGTAGATGACAGTTTCTTGAAATTCAAAACATAGAAGAAATAAAATTATGTTTCAAGGATACTTATAAATATATACCTTAAAAAAATTTCAAGCATCTTCAATTTATTTTTAGAAAACCTTGGGATGTTACATTATCCCCACCTTCTTGAAATTGCGTCCTCGCAATTTTATTTACTTATTAAACAACTGAGGGTATTTTTCCATCATATCATTTTCAGACTCCCATGTTGCTTCTTCAACCATGTGGTTTCTCCACAAAACCTTTACCTAGTGGATTACCTTATTCTGCAATACCTGTTCTCTTCGATCAAGAATCTGAACTGGTTTTTCTTCATAATAAAGGTTCTCTGCCAGCTGAACTACTTCCGGCCTCAAGACATGTGATGAATCTGGAACATACTTTCTCAACATCGAAACATGAAAAACATTATGTACCTGAAACAAGATCGGAGGCAAAGCTACGCGGTATGCAACTGTTCCAACTTTATCCAAGATTTCAAAAGGACCGATGAACCATGGACTTATTTTCCCTTTCTTACCGAAACACATCACACTTTTCCAAGGAGAGATTTTAAGGAAAACATGGTCACCTACCACAAAAGAGAATTCTTTCCTTTTGTTATCTGCATAACTTTTCTGCATGCTCTGAGCTGTCCTCATGTGTTGCTGGATTATCCTCACTTTCTCAGCCACTTCTTCTACAAATTCTGGCCCCATCAACTTTCCTTCACCGACTTCATCCCAAAATGTAGGTGTCCGACACCGCTTTCCATACAGGGACTCAAAAGGTGCCATCTGAATAATGGAATGGAAACTGTTATTATAAGAAAACTCAACTAAAGAAATATGATGATCCCAACTTCCCTGATAGTCCATTGAACAAGATCGAAGCATATCCTCCAATGTTTGAATTGTTCATTCTGACTGCCCATCTGATTGAAGATGAAAAGATGTACTCAAATTCAACTCTATGCCCAATGACTTCTGAAGTCCCTTCCAAAATTTAGAAGTGAACCTGGGATCTCGGTCAGACACAATGGAAAGAGGAACTCCATGTAACCTAACAATATCTTTGAGGTACAATCGAGAAAGATGATCCAATGTCATTGTATCTCGAATAAAAAGAAAATGCGCAAACTTTGTTAGCCGATCAACAATAACCTAAATTGCATTGTTACCTCGAGAATTCTTTGGTAGTCCTACCACAAAATCCATGGATATATTCTCCCATTTCCACTCTGGCACTGGCAAAGGCTGAAGCATCCCCTTCGGTAACTACCGCTCAGCTTTAACCTACTGACATGTCAAACACTTCATTGTAAAATCAGCAATATCTCCTTTCATCCCATTCCACCAATAATACTCTCGAAGGTCTCTATACATCTTAGTACTTCCAAGATGAACAGAAAATGGAGAACTATGAGCTTCACACAACAATTCTTTCTTAAACTGGGAATCACAAGGCACACACAACCTTTTTCCAAATCTTAAAACACAATCTTTATCAAGATTAAATTCTATCAACTTACCCATTTTAACCAATTCTACATTTTTTTGTACCTCACGGTCTTCCCTCTGCGCTTTCATAATTCTGTCTAACAACGAAGACTACACTGAAACCTGAAACAAAAGAGAGGTATTCCATGCACCAACAACTTCCAATCCAAAATTCATCAAATCATTAATCAAGGGATCATGTTCCAAACATAGCATGGTTAATGATGCATGATGTTTCCGACTTAAGGCATCTGCTACTTTGTTTGCTTTTCCAGGATGGTAATTGATCGTGCAGTCATAATCTTTTATCAGTTCTAGCCATCTTCTCTGCCTTATGTTTAATTACTTCTGATTGAATATATACTTTAGACTTTTATGTTCAGTATATATTTGGCATTTGGTTCCGTATAGATGATGCCTCCAAATTTTCAAAGCAAAAAATCACAGCTGCCAATTCCAAATCATTTGTGGGATAATTTAGCTCATTAGGTTTAAGTTGTCTCGAAGCATAGGCACTTACCTGATCATTCTGCATCAAAACACAACCAAGTCCCTTCAAAGAAGAATCATTGTAGATGACAAACTCACCATTCCGGGATGTTAAGGCCAAAATTGGAGAATTCACCAATTTCTTCTTTAGTTCCTGAAAACAAACATCACATTCCCCTGTCCAAACAAATTTAACCCCTTTCCGTGTTAACTTAGTTATCGAGCTAGATAATCATGCAAAGTTCTTAATAAACCGTCAGTAATAACTTGCTAAGCCCAGAAAACTATGAATCTCTGTAACATTTGTGGGTCTTGGCCATTCATCAACTACTTTTGTTTTGGCAGGATCAACTGTTATTCCATACTTATTTACAATGTGCCCAAGAAAAGAAATATTTTGCAACCAAAAATCACACTTTCTGAATTTTCCATATAGTTTCTTTTCTTTTAATGTTTGTAAAACAACCCTTAGATTTTTTTCATGCTCCTATTTATTTTTAGAAAAAACCAGAATGTCATCAATAAATACAACCACAAACTTATCCAAGAACTCATGAAATACTCTATTCATAAGATTCATGAATACAGTAGGTGCATTAGTTATCCCAAATGGAATAACAACAAATTCATAATGCCCATATCTAGTACGAAAGGCTATTTTCAGGATGTCATCCTCCTTCACCTTCAGCTGATGGTATCCAGATCTCAAGTCAATCTTGGAAAAGTACTGAGCTCCCTGGAGCTGATCAAAAAAGTCATCAATATGAGGCAAAGGATACTTTTTTTTTAACAGTGATGTTATTCAAAGCTCTATAATTAATGAAAAGTCTCATGGAACCATATTTCTTTTTAACAAACAAAATAGGGGCTCCCCATGGTGAAGTGCTGGGATGAATGAAGCCTTTGAAAAGCAAATCCTGCAACTGATTTTTCAATTTAAGAAGTTCTATTGGAGACATACGATATGGGGGTTTTGAAACTGGATTAGCATCAGGAACTAAGTCAATTGTGAATTCAACTTCTTGTTCAGGTATGACACTGGGTAACTCCTTAGGAAAAACATCAAGGTATTCATTTACCACTGGCACATCATTAATTTGAATAGTTGCATTATTTTCAACAATATGAGAAAGATAACTTTCATTTCCATCTTTCAGTAGTTTCTCATCTTCCTGATATGTTATCAATTGTATGGGTTCATTCTTGTATACAAACTAAAACTCTTTCTAAAAAACAACTTCTTTATCTCTACAGTCAATCCTAGTATGATAATCAGAAAGCCAGCCCATCCCCAGAATAACATCAAACTCGACTAAGGGTAAAACAACAAGGTTTGCAGGTAAATTCTTTCCACATACCACAATAGGAATATTCTTATAATTCCTCTTTGTTATAACATTCCCCCCTGGTGTTTTAACAACAAGTTAGGGTCTCATTTGTTGAGGTGATATTTCCAATTTACTAGAAAATTTCTCAGAGATGAAGGAATGTGTAGACCCCGTATCAAAAAAAACTTTAGCAAAATCTGAGTGAACAAACAAAGTACCTGATACAACTTCATTGGATGGCCCAACACTTGCTGACGTAGTCACAAAGGATCTCACTACACCTTTCTGCTTGTAGTCTGGCTTCTTTGCATCATTTGGATCCCTCTTTGGACAGGCATTTGCATAGTGACCCATCTCACCACATTTAAAACACTTTACAGTTTTCTTATCAGGATTAGTCTTTGGATCATTTTTGTGGAAATCTCAGGCCATATGTCCAAACTTACCACATTTAAAACACTTTCCAGTTTTGATAAGACATTCCCCAGGGTGCATCTTGCCACACTTTTCACAAACTAGAAACTAGATTTTCTTACCATCAGATTTCTTTGGTTTATTCTTACCCATTTCTTGCCAACTGGACCTCTTCTTCTCTTTGTTTCCAAAATGCATGTGATCGTCAGCAAACTCCATCTCTACCCTCTCAGCACATCGGACAAGTTTCTCATAACTTTTGAATTCACAGGAGTCCAACGCCCTTTGATACCTTCGCTTCAATCCTGAGTAAAAGAGGTTGATTTTTCTATCGAGATCCAGAATAAGATTTGGAGCATACCTCGCCAGTCGGGTGAAGTTTTCCTCATAAATAGCCACTGAATCTTCCTCCTTTTGTTTCAATTCAAGGAATTGCTTCTCCATTCTAAGTCGCACCACCTTAGGAAAATATTTTTCAAGAAAAAGACTTTTAAATTCATCCCACACTAAAGCATCAAAATCCTCTCTACCCCTGATATTCCTTACCATTGACCACCACTGATCAGCTTCCCCTTCAAAACGATAAATGGCAAGACTTACCTTTTGATTGTACAAACATCCCATAACATAAAATATCTTTTCAAGGGCTTTAATCCATCCTTATGTTGCCACTGGGTCAGAAGATACATTGAATGCAGGAGGATGTTGTCTCATAAAATGTTCCACCACTGTCATGTTCCGTTGGGGTACCTCTATCTGTTCTCTTGTATGGATTCCACCACCATTTATTTCCTGCATTAGTTGAGCCATTACTGTCACAAACTGATCGGTTCTAATCCCTACCATTCCGGGCTGTAGATCAGGAAGGATGTCATTCTGTCAGTGCCTCTCCTCTTCAGCATCCATGTTCCTTCTGCAGACAACCATTCTAAACAAACATTTCTTAGATGAAGAAACATGGTAATATTTAAATGCTATAACAAATTAAACATAGAGTGAAAATCATTTATGGTATTCTATTATCATCACCCTAACCCCTAAAGTTATCTAAACCATCCTCTGATACCAACTATAATGACCGCACTTATTACATACATAATCTTGAATTTTTTCAATAAAACACTTTCTTTTACATTGAGGATCTTTTCAATTTTAGAGCTTTAGATAATTAAGACAAAACATTCATAACATTACACATTGTTACATAGTGGATACCATAAAATCAGTTTCCATTTTTCTCAGAATATAAAACATTAAAACATAAAACAAGACTCCTTGACAATTCCTCAACATTTAACATGTCTTCCTTCCTTGTATTACTCATCCATTAACCTATGAAAAATCATTTAAAAACTTGGGATGAGCACAAAATCTCAGTAAGGTATGAAAAAGAAGGAAAAAATTACATTAGTCTATGAATACTCATAACGTATGAAAACATTTTCAAAAGACATGCTTTCCACCCATAAATACTTACTTCGTGTAACTTGAGATTTACACAAGATCCACACAAACATAAATATAATCATAGAGGTATCTCGGGGCATTACTTACATAATCTTGTAACCATCTTGGCTACCTTAAAATTTGTAACCCTCACGGCTACCATACTTTGTCTAACCATCACAGTTACACGTGAAGTAACCATACGGCCGACCTCCAACTTACTCATACCCAATGCATTGGAGGGAAATATAGTTCCCACCCTTCATCATAAAAAATTCCCAATAACCAAAATATAATCATACAACATAAATAATAGCATAAATACATTGTTTTTGAATCTTGTAAAACAGAATTTTTAAAGAGGATTTTAGAAGAAAAGTCCCTTATAAACATCATATACTTTAAGTGAGACTTAATAGAGAGGATGGAATATGTATATACTCTGTAAATACACATAATGAAACATAATATAAATAGAACCCATCACACAAATAATTTAAATATCCCATAAATATTAAATTAAAAGGTTAACCCAAAGAATGGAAATCGGGTTAAGAATTCTCTTACCTTAAGCTTGTCTTAATTCAAACTTGTTAAAACCTCCTGTATAATGATTAAAAGAGTGTTATTATTATTTTACAGAAACATGTTCATGTTTATAAAATCTTATATGGTCATTTCATAACCTCATTTCACCCCTTAATTGTTAGTATTTTGTTCCTTGCATTATTTTGGGTGAGTTCTTTTGTGATTTCCACGATCGGTTCATGATGAATCATTCTTGTTGATTGGAATTGAAACTCCAGAATTTGAATGGAGTATTATTTACATATTTACAGTACCATTTATCACTTTTATTCTTTATATGATAATTACTTATAAGTTAAAACATTAATGATGTTCGTTTAGATCATTTTAGTGGTTCTTTGATAATAACAATGTCATTTTGTCTTTTAAATTAGAACCATGAGTACAAAAGAATTCCAGAACCATATATGGTTAATAAAACATATATTATAACCTGGTTCAACCATATAAATGGTTTCATGACCATACTTGAAATAATTAATGGAAATTGAAAATACATCGTCCACGATGTCGGTAATTCGACACAAATGGACAATGATTTTTGATTCTTTAAATAAGTGGAAGAGGAGAAGAATACTGATTAGGAATTTTCCATAATCATGAGAAAATAATTAATATACATGATTCTAGAGATTTCATGCCTCTTGGATAAGAGGGAGTGAGGAAAGAAGAAAAATGAATCGTGAAATAAAAGAAAATCTTGAGAAATTTCTCATGAAAATTCAGCAGCCTAACGGCGTCTCTTAAAATTTCATAAAAACAAGATTGATGAGAGGAATGGAATATATAATCATTCATACAAGATATGGAAAGTAAGGGGGAAATATTTAATGAAATATCCCAACACAAGACAAAGGGAATGGAAGAGAATAACAAAAAAATGAAAGAAAAGAAAGAAAATAAAAGAGGTTGTTTACCTATTGATCTCTTCTCCTTGAGATCCTTCTTAAGGGATTTGATTTTGGTATTTTGGTGAGACCAGAAGCTCTAGGACATGGGGAAGAATATTGGGGAGGTAATTTGGCAGAAATTAGACAATTCTCAAGGCTTTAGAGGTGTGGGAGGAAGAGGGGAGTGAGGGTGGTATTTATAGTGGAGGAGGGGAGGTATTTTAGATTATTTTAATCATCATTATAATATTTTTATCAAGACTATGAATAATCTCAAATCAAGTGGCCCTAAATAGTTATAATATCATGTGAGTTCAAAGAAAGTGTCCTTTCATCACTTATGATGTCATAAATAGTGCATTTTTACTGATAAATTGATTATAGGGTATTTTATCGTATTTCACTATTCACCGAAAATTCAAGAGTTTCAGAAAAATACCAAAAAATTACCCCAACCATTTTTCGACGTGTAGAATTTAAAAATGAAATCCATTTTTCAAAAATAATTTTCTAAATATTATTAATTTAATTTTTAAATAAGTTCACAGTTAATTCGAAAAATAACAATATTGAAGTGCAATTAGTTTTATGTGACATTGGAAAATTAATTAAGATCTCATTATCCTATTGCCTTGGGAAAATAAAATAATATTATTATTTACTATTCATGAGGTCATATTACTATTCATATTACTATTCATAAGGGTGTGTCACTATTCACCAAAAAACAAGTTTGTTTCATCAGACTCTAAATAACATACTGAACACAATTGTAGATGAGAGTCTCTTGAAATTCAAAACATAGAAGAAATAAAATTATGTTTCAAGGATACTTATAAATATATACCTTAAACAAAATTTCAAGCATTTTCAATTTATTTTTAGAAAACCTTGGGATGTTACATTATCTCCACCTTCTTGAAATTGCATCCTCGCAATTTTATTTACTTATTAAACAACGGAGGGTATTTTTCCCTCATAGCATTTTCAGACTCCCATGTTGCTTCTTCAACCATGTGGTTTCTCTACAAAACCTTTACCTAGTGTATTACCTTATTCCGCAATACATGTTCTTTTAGATCAAGAATCTGAAGCGGTTTTTCTTCATAAGAAAGGTTCTCTGACAGCTGAACTGCTTCCGGCCTCAAGACATGTGATGAATCTGGAACATACTTTCTCAACATCGAAACATGAAAAACATTATGTACCTGAAACAAGCTCGGAGGCAAAGCTACGCGGTATGCAACTATTCCAACTTTATCCAAGATTTCAAAAGGACTGATGAACCATGGACTTATTTTCCCTTTCTTACCGAAACGCATCACACTTTTCCAAGGAAAGATTTTAAGGAAAACATGGTCACATACCTCAAAAGAGAAGTCTTTCCTTCAATTATCTTCATAACTTTTCTGCCTGCTCTGAGCTATCCTCATGTGTTTTTGGATCATCCTCACTTTCTTAGCCACTTCTTCTACTAATTCTGGCCCCATCAACTTTCTTTCACCGACTTCATCCCAAAACGTAGGAGTCTGACACCACTTTCCATACAAGGCCTCAAAAGGTGCCATCTGAATACTGGAATGGAAACTGTTATTATAAGAAAAATCAACTAAAGAAAGATGATGATCCCAACTTCCCTGATAGTCCATTGAACAAGCTCGAAGCATATCCTCAAAAGTTTGAATCGTTCGTTCTGACTTCCCATCTGATTGAGGATGAAAAGTTGTACTGAAATTCAACTCTGTGCCCAATGACTTCTGAAGTCCCTTCCAAAATTTAGAAGTGAACCGGGGATCTCAGTCAGAAATAATGGAAAGAGGAACTCCATGTAACCTGACAATATCCTTGAGGTACAATTGAGAAATCTGATCCAATGTCATTGTATCTCTAATAGAAAGAAAATGCGCAGACTTTGTTAGCTGATCAACAATAACCCAAATTGCATTGTTACCTCGAGAAGTCTTTGGTAGTCCCACCAAAAAATCCATGGATATATTCTCCCATTTCCACTCTGGCACTGGAAAAGGTTGAAGCATCCCCTTCGGTAACTGCCTCTCTGCTTTAACCTGCTGACATGTCAAACACTTCATTTTAAAATCAGCAATATCTTGTTTCATCCCATTTAACCAAAAATACTCTCGAAGGTCTCTGTACAGCTTAGTACTTCCAGGATGAATAGAAAATGGATAACTATGAGCTTCACACGACAATTCTTTCTTCAATTGGTAATCAAAAGGCACACACAACCTTTTTCCAAATCTTAAAACACAATCTTTATCAAGATTAAATTTTGTCAACTTACCCATTTTAACCAATTCTACCTTTTTCTGTAGCTCACGGTCTTCCCTCTGTGCTTTCATAATTCTGTCTGACAACGAAGACTGCACTGAAACCTGAAACAAAAGAGAGGTATTCCCTGCACCAACAACTTCCAATCCAAAATTCATCAAATCATTAATCAAGGGATCATGTTCCAAACGTATCATGGTTAATGATTCATGATGATTCTGACTTAAGGCATCCACTACTTTGTTTGCTTTTCCAGGATGGCAATTGATCATGCAGTCATAATCCTTTATCAGTTCTAGTCATCTTCTCTACCTCATGTTTAATTCCTTTTGAGTGAATATATACTTTAGACTTTTATGGTCGGTATATATTTGGCATTTGGCTCTGTATATATGATGCCTCCAAATTTTCAAAGCAAAAATCACAGCTGCCAATTCCAAATCATGTGTGGGATAATTTATCTCATGAGGTTTAATTTGTCTCAAATCATAGGAAATTACCTGATCATTCTGCATCAAAACACAACCAAGTACCTTCAAAGAAGCATCACTGTAGATGACAAACTCACCATTCCGGGAAGGTAAGGCCAAAATTGGAGCATTCACCAATTTCTTCTTTAGTTCCTGAAAACAAACATCACATTCCCCTGTCCAAACAAATTTAACCCCTTTCCGTTTTAACTTAGTTATCGGGCTAGATAACCGTGCAAAGTTCTTAACAGACCGTCGGTAATAACATGATAAGCCCAGAAAACTAATAATCTCTGTAACATTTGTGGGTCTTGGTCATTCATCAACTACTTTTGTTTTGGCAGGATCAACTGTTATTCCATCCTTATTTACAATGTTCCCAAGAAAAGAAATCTGTTGCATCCAAAAATCACACTTGCTGAATTTTCCATATAGTTTCTTTTCTTTTAAAGTTTGTAAACAACCCTTAGATGTTTTTCATGCTTCTCTTTATTTTTATAAAAAACCATAATGTCATCAATAAATACAACCACAAACTTGTCCAAGAACTCAGGAAATACTCTATTCATAAGATTCATGAATACAACAGGTGCATTAGTTAACCCAAATGGCATAAAAACAAATTCATAATGCCCATATCTAGTACGAAAGTCTGTTTTTGGGATGCCATCCTCCTTCACCTTCAACTGATGGTATCCGGATCTCAAGTCAATCTTGGAAAAGTACTGATCTCCCTAGAGCTGATCAAACAAGTCATCAATATGAGGCAAAGGATACTTGTTTTTAACAGTGATGTTATTCAAAGCTCTATAATTAATGCAAAGTCTCATGGAACCATCTTTCTTTTTAACAAAAAAAGCAGGGGCTCCCCATGGTTAAGTGCTGGGATGAATGAAGCCTTTGACAAGCAAATCCTGCAACTGATTTTTCAATTCAAGAAGTTCTATTGGATCCATACGATATGCGGGTTTTGAAATTGGATTAGCATCAGGAACTAAGTCAATTGTGAATTTGAATTCTCGTTCAGGTATGAAACTGGGTAACTACTCAGGAAAAACATCAAGGTATTCATTTACCACTGGCACATCATTAATTTGAATAGTTCCCTTGTTTTCAACAATATGAGCAAGATAACTTTCATTTCCATCTTTCAGTAGTTTCTTATATTCGTGATATGTTATCAATTGTATGGTTTCATTATTGTATACAAACCGCAACTCTTTCGGAAAAACAACTTCTTTAGCTCTACAGTCAATCTTAGCATGATAATCAGAAAGCCAGTCTATCCCCATAATAACATCAAACTCGACTAAGGGTAAAACAACAAGTTTTGCAGGTAAAGTATTTCCACATACCACAGTATAAATATTCTTATAATTCCTCTTTGCTATAACATTCCCCCCTGGTGTTTTAACAACAAGTTCGGGTCTCATTTGTTGAGGTGATATTTCCAATTTACTAGAAAATTTCTCAGAGATGAAGGAATGTGTAGACCCCGTATCAAACAAAACTTTAGAAAAATCTGAGTGAACAAACGAACTACCTGATACAACTTCATTGGATGGCCCAACACCTACTAACGTAGTCGTAAAGGATCTCACTACACCTTTCTTCTTGTAGTCTGGCTTCTTTGCATCATTTGGATCCCTCTTTGGACAGGCATTTGAATAGTGACCCATCTCACCACATTTAAAACACTTTACAGTTTGCTTATCAGGATTAGTCTTTGGATCATTTTCATTGCAATCTCAGGCCATATGTCCAAACTTACCACATTTAAAACACTTCCCAGTTTTGATAAGACATTCCCCAGGGTGCTTCTTTCCACACTTTTCACAAAATGGAAACTAGATTTTCTTACCATTAGATATATTTGGTTGATTCTTACCCATTGCTTTCCAACTGGACCTATTCTTCTCTTTGTTTCCAATATGCATGTGATCGTCAGCAAACTCCATCTCTACCCTCTCATCACATCAGACAAGTTTCTCATAACTTTTGAATTCACGGGAGTCCAACGCCCTTCGATACCTTGGCTTCAATCCTGAGTAAAAGCGGTTGATTTTACTATCGAGATCCAGAATAAGATTTGGAGCATACCTCGCCAGTCGGGTGAAGTTCGACTCATACATAGCCACTGAATCTTCCTCCTTTTGTTTCAATTCAAGTAATTGCTTCTCCATTCTAAGTCGCACCACCTTAGGAAAATATTTTTCAAGAAAAAGACTTTTAAATTCATCCCACACTAAAGAATCAAAATCCTCTCTACCCCTGATATTCCTTACCATTAACCACCACTGATCATCTTCCCCTTCAAAATGATAAATGGAAAGACTTACCTTTTGATTGTCCGAACATCCCATAACATCAAATATCTTTTCAAGGGCTTTAATCCATCCTTCTGCTGCCACTGGGTCAGAAGATCCATTGAATGCAGGAGGATGTTGTCTCATAAAATGTTCCACCACTATCATGTTCCGTTGGGGTACCTCTTTTTGTTCTCTTGCATAGATGTCACCACTATTTATTTCCTGTGTTAGCTGAGCCATTACTGTCACAAACTGCTCGGTTCCAATCCCTACCATTCCGGGATGTAGATCAGGAAGGATGTAATTTTGTCGGTGCCTCTCCACTTCAGCATCCATGTTCCTTCTGCGGACAACCATTCTAAACAAACATTTCTTAGATGAATCAACATGGTAATCTTTAAATTCTATAACAAATTAAACATAGAGTGAAAATCATTTGTGGTATTCTATTAGCATCACCTTAACCCCTAAAGTTATCTAAACCATCCTCTAATACCAACTATAACGACCCACACTTATTACATACATAATCTTGAATTTATTCAAGAGAACACTTACTTTTACATTGAGTATCTTTTCAAGTTTAGTTCTTTAGATAATTAATACAAAACATTCATAACATTACACATTGTTACATAGTGGATACCATAAAATAAGTTTCCATTTTTCTCAGAATATAAAACATTAAAACTTAAAACAAGACTCCTTGAAAATTATTCAACATTTAACATGTCTTCCTTCCTTGTATTACTCATCCATTAACCTGTGAAAAATCATTTAAAAACTTGGGATGATCACAAAAGATCAGTAAGGTATGAAAAATAAGGAAAAAATCACATTAGTCCATGAATACTCATAACGTATGAAAACATTTTCAAAAGACATGATTCCCACCCATAAATACTTACTTCGTGTAACTTGAGATTTACACAAGATCCACACAAACATAAATATAATGATAGAGGTATCTTGGGGAATTACTTACATAATATTGTAACCATCTTGGCTACCTTAAAATTTGTAACCCTCATGGCTTCCATACTTTGTGTAACCATCGCAGTTACACGTGGAGTAACCATACGGCCGACCTCCAACTTACTCATACCCAATGCATTGGAGGGAAATATAGGTCCCAAAATTCATCATAAACAATTCCCAATAACCAAAACATAATCATACAACATAAATAATAGCATAAATACATTGCTTTTGAATCTTGTAAAATAGAATTTTTAAAGAGGATTTTAGAAGAAAAGTCCCTTATAAACATCATATAATTGAAGTGATACTTAATAGAGTGGATTTAATATTTATATACTCTGTAAAGACACATAATGAAACATAATATAAACATAACCCATCACACAAACAATTTAAATAGCCCATAAATATTAAATTAGAAGTTTAACCCAAAGAATGGAAATCGGGTTAAGAATTCCCTTACCTTAAGCTTGTCTTACTTAAAACTTGTTAAAACCTCTTGTATAATGGTTAAAAGAGTGTTATTAGTATTTTAAAGAAACATTTTCATGTTTATAACATCTTATATGGTCATTTAATAACCTCATTTCACCCCTTAACTGTTAGTATTTTGTTCCTTGCATTATTTTGGGTGAGTTCTTTTGTGATTCCCACGATCGGTTCATGATGAATCGTTCTTGTTGATTGGAAGTGAAACTCCAGAATTGGAATGGAGTAGTATTTAAATATTTCCAGTACCATTTATCACTTTTATGCTTTATATGATAATGACTTATAAGTTAAAACATTAATGATGTTCGTTTAGACCATTTTAGTGGTTCTTTGATAATAACAACGTCATTTTGTCTTTTAAATTAGAACCATGAGTAAAAAAGAATTCCAGAACCATATATGGGTCATAAAACATACATTATAACCTATTTCAACCATATAAATGGTTTCATGACCATACTTGAAAGAATTAATTGAAATTGAAAATACATCGTCCACGATGTCGGTAATTCGACACAAATGGACAATGTTTTTGGATTCTTTAAATAAGTGGAAGAGGTGAAGAATAATGATGAGGAATTTTCCATAATCATGAGAAAATAATGAATATACATGATTATGGAGATTTCATGCCTCTTGGATAAGAGGGAATGAGGAAAGAAGAAAAAAGAATCATTAATAAAAGAAAATCTTGAGAAATTTCTCATGAAAATTCGGCAGCCTAACGGCGTCTCTTAAAATTTCATAAAAACAAGATTAATGAGAGGAATGGAATATATCATCATTCATACAAGATATGGAAAGTAAGGGGGAAATATTTAATGAAATATCCCAACACAAGACAAAGGGAATGGTATAGAATAACAAAAAAATGAAAGAAAAGAAAGAAAATAAAAGAGGTTGTTTACCTCTTGATCTCTTCTCCTTGAGATCCTTCTTAAGGGCTTTGATTTTGGTCTTTTGGTGAGACCAGAAGCTCTAGGACGTGGGGAAGAATATTGGGGAGGGAATTTGGCAGAAATTAGACAATTCTAAAGGCTTTAGAGGTGTGGGAGGAAGAGGGGAGTGAGGGTGGTATTTATAGTGGAGGAGGGGAGGTATTTTAGATTATTTTAATCATTATTATAATATTTTTATCAAGACTATGAATAATCTCAAATCCAGTAGCCCTAAATAGTGATAATATCATGTTAGTTCGAAGAAAGTGGCCTTTCATCACTTATGAGGTCATAAATAGTGCATTTTTACTGATAAATTGATTATACGGTATTTTATCATATTTCACTATTCACCGAAAATTCAAGAGTTTCAGAAAAATACCAAAAATTTACCCCAACCATTTTTTGACGTGTAGAATTCAAAAATGAACTCCATTTTTCAAAAATAATTTTCTAAATATTATTAATTTAATTTTTAAATAAGGTCACAGTTAATTCGAAAAATAACAATATTGAAGTGCAATTAGTTTTATGTGACATTGGAAAATTAATTAAGATCCCATTATCCTATTTCCTTGGGAAAATAAAATATTATTATTATTTACTATTCATGAGGCCATATTACTATTCGTATTACTATTCATAAGGGTATGTTACTATTCACCAAAAAACAAATTTGTTTCATCAGACTCTAAATAACATACTGAACACAATTGTAGATGACAGTTTCTTGAAATTCAAAACATAGAAGAAATAAACTTATGTTTCAAGGATACTTATAAATATATACCTTAAACAAAATTTCAAGCATTTTCAATTTATTTTTAGAAAACCTTGGGATGTTATAATCCATCCCAAGGTTAAGATAACCATGCTACATGATAGGTCAGTATCATTAATCCAGAATCTCACTTGAAACACCTCTTCAAATTCAAGCACCTCACCTATGTTATTATTTATTATATGACTAAAAGTTTCCTGGTGTCATTCCAGTCACAAGATTCTACCCACATTTTAACTAAATTATAAATAGTGTAAACACTAGTCAATAGTGTTAGAAACATAAACAATCCATCTTGTTAAATCCAATCTTGAAAAAAAAGTAACCCTGGGGAATTTGTTAAAAACCCAAGGCATCACCATGCCTATATCGCAAATCCCAAGCACTAATCATGCATTAGTCTCAAACGAGCATATAACCTAGCTCACTACCTAAAAATTCATCTGTAATCATGGTCCATCCTCCCTCACATAAGTTTCTCTTAAACAAATAAACATCAACCTATAGGGTTTCGAGTCAAAACTAAGGGCCTATAAGTCTCCAACCTAGCCCTACTGATCATGTCTCACAACTAGGTCACAGGTTATAACCACCTATCCTAAAAGATAAAACCTCTCCAAGGGAGGTATAGATAACACTACCTAAAAGGGTCAAAACTATCAACATCTGACTACTAGGGACATGATCCTCTCTGATAATCCTCATAAGGAACTTCTCCCTAAAGGTCACAATATCAACCTAGAAGAGATACTAAACTAAATCTCACTGCGTATCTTTATACAGTAATACCCCCTAGAGGTCTATTTCATGATAAATATCCTCATACTTATTTTCATCATACTCAGTGATCTGACTAGATAACCATAAGTGAGGATAGTTTAAGTATAATTTGATTCCAATCTATATAGGAAAACATTGTATAGATTGTTACTGACACTTTAAATAACCAAACCTAAGAAAAAACACCCTATAAGGGTCTAACACATGGGAATCATGTTTAGTATCTTTAAAGTCCCAGAATTTCCATGTAAATTCTTTTCTAATTAAATGGGAATTTTACGAGTCCAAAAAAATTGACAGTGTGTGATTCTAAGGCCCGGTGTGCCCGGAATGAATTTCTAAACTTTTTTTTGGGTACGTTCAGTGAACATGTGAGCGGGTTTTTGTAACTTTTGAACCGGTGCTTGTAATTGAAATTCAAAGGCACCGTTGAACTCACAGCACCAATATTCACTTAAGTTGACCTTCACCTCGACCGTAGTAGGTCGAGGGTGAAAGATATTTTTTGGGGTTTTTTGTGGGAATGAAAAATAAAATAAAATAGACTTTTATTTTATTTCTAATAAACCTCACATGTGAAGGCTATGGAGGTGGGGACCACGAGGGGTTAAAACCTCCCAACTTGAATGCTCGGTGGTGGGGACCATCAGAGCTAGTAAAACCCCAAATTCAAAGCTTGGTGGTGGGGACCACCCAAACCCCTCATTATGGGAGAAAAACATCTCAACTTTCTACTTTAATTATTCCAACTCTCTATTGATTAATTATTCCAAATCTTCTTTAATTAATTAATCTAACTTAATTTGTGCCAACAATTTAAAATTGGACAAACATATTTTATTATGTTGGCACCTCCTTTCTTTGGAGGGGATTTTTGGTTGGCAAAAGAGAAGGGGGAGAACTTGGGAGAAAGCTCTCCAATAAATAACGCACTCCAGAATTGAAGAATGTGGACAATGTTCGAACTGACTTTGGAAGCATGTCAGCGGAAGCAATGATTGTTGGCACTCTCTTCGCCTTCACCGTTTCTATCTCACAATCTTCATCAACAATTCTCCAAGGAAGGGGTTGTTATTGAATTCGTGAAATTTCTCGATTTAGTTCCTCATTCTTGGAAAGCATGGAGAACATGGATCAACCAAAACAAGTTGATCCACGATTCATATGAATTGTATAGTTTGATGTTCTTGACTCAAGATTTTGTAGAGTCATTTTCTACCGCTCTAACGTGGAGGGTGCGCTCCAAACAAACATGGTCCAACCTCTCCGCAATTCTTCTTTTGTGTGTTATTCACGATAGTGACAGTGACTGGTGTCAGCATTTAGCACCAGTGGAACACGAGAACGGCGGTCGGCACCATCATCGGCTTTGATGAAGACAACAGCGCTCCGCCGCCTCACGGCCTCACCACGCTGCCCCGCAGTCGCACCATCCGCAGCCCCGAAGCCCGCCCCGCGCCCCCACCGTGCCACCCGTGGCCCCGCCACGTTTCCCCGTGGCATCGCACCTCCCCTCAGTACCCACGTCATCGCGCCGCCCCTATAGCACATGCGGACTCGCACCTCCCCACGGTACTCATGGCCTTAGGGCCTCCCACGGCCTCTACGGCCCCCCTGTGGCCGTCCGCGGCCCTCGCAGCCTGTCGGACCGCCCGGCGGGCCGGTCCGCCCCGCACGGGCCTGGCCAGACCCACCACGGGCTAGGCCAGACCCAGTAGTTAGGGCCGAACCCAACTGGCCGGGTCGACCCAAACCATGTAGGGTCGACCCAGGCCGGGTCGGTCCAACTGGGTCAGACCGGACCCGGACCAACTGCAAGCTTTACGCTCTTTGGGCCATAACTTCGGCATTGGAAGACCGTTTGAAGAACCGTCAGTGGAACTGGAAACTTTGGAGAGAGATGTCCCCTTTGGTATACCCCACTAGAAATTTGGATAAAGTTGGGGAATAGTCCAGTTGGATCGAGCACGAATCCAACCGGGCCCTCGGGACTAAAAGGATAATAACTTGCAGACCGTGCATCTGATTGACACACTATCTATTGCGTTGAGACCCCTATGATGTGGAATTCCTTTGAGATACTTCTTCATGAGACTTCGTGGCAGTTGGAGTATCGACCAGTAACTTGTGGAGCAGATCCTCCCGGAGACGAGCGAACATAGTGCGGGAACCCAATAGCTAGCTGTGACGTGAAGATGTACTAGGATCCTATGTGGGTCTAACGACGTACTGGAGATGTACTAGGATCATGTGTGGGTCTGACTATGTACCTAGATATCTTTTTTGGGTCAGCTCCTAGAGATCCTGTGTGGGTCAGCTCATAGGGATCTTGTGTGGGTCAGCTCCTAGCGATCTTGTGTGGGTCAGCTCCTGGCGATCTTGTGTGGGTCAGCTCCTAGCAATCCTGTGTGGGTTAGCTCCTAGTGATCCTGTGTGGGTCAGCTCCTAGCGATCCTGTGTGTGTCAGCTTCTTTACAGAGTAATATGATTCAGTAGTTACATATAATCATCTCTACTACTGTACTTAAGTTATACCTGGTAAGAGTTGAGTTCGTACCTGTGTGGTACTTTCCTTCGTGGTAATACCTTGGTGGTATTCTCTAGTGTGGAATCCCTGTGTGGTACTTTCCTTTGTGGTTTTCCTTCCTTTTTGGAATAGTTGAGCTTTGGGATTTTGGGTTGTACCCTATGTTTCCTCATGATTGAGATGGGTATAGTTGATAACTTAGGTATATGTATGGTCTTATACCTAAGTAGGGTTGACATTTGATCTCATGCTTTTTGGTTTATCCTTTGTAGATTTTGTGAGACCTTGAGGGTCTCAGGGTCCCTACTGAGTATCGTTATACTCACCCCTACACGGGTTATGCCCGCACCTCGTTGTGTTGGATGCAGACGATAGACAGCGTTGATCGAGGTTGAGAGTACCAGGACTAGACAGTTCTCGGAGGTGGACCATACGGCATGTTAGTACGCAGAGGAGACGGGAGGATGTGGAGTGTTGAGTAGGTGATATGTACCTACCCTTCAGGTAGGAACCCGGAGGAAGACCCAATAGCTGCCTTTCTTTTTCTTCAGTTGTATTGCATTTCAGTTGTACTTGTACTATTACTGTTGGGCTTGTATTTTGGCCCCTTTTTACTTTTAGCACTCTTTTTTCTATACAGTTGACTTGTGTTCGTATCTTATTATGTGCATGGTTGCGTGTGTTTATAGGTTGTAAAGGAAATACCTTCCCAGTTTTAGGGAATATGTCTTTGGTGCTAGTCTCCAGCCCCTGGCCTATGGAAGGAGGGCTTGGGGTTAGTCACGGCACGACCCCCGGGGGACGGGTCGTGACAAATTGGTATTAGAGGAGTTGGTTATACCATAGAACATAGGACTCTGATATTTTTAACGGCAATAGTGTTAAGTGTAGTGAGTGTGGTTATCAGTTTTGGGAAACCAGTGTTGGTGCAGTGGTTGACGTATCCATACACCAGGACCTTGACTTCTGATTTCCGACTCAGTGTATGAAAACACTGATTGTGTGTGTGTTTTCAAGAGTTTTCTTTGTGATATCTTTGAGTCAACTCACCAAGTATAACTTATTAACCATGGAGCACCTGTTTCTTTTCAGGATACCTCTATGCAAACATCTGGTTGGGGTTCCGAGAGTAGTACGCACTGATAGCCCACCGAGAGATGAGGCCTCGGTGTAGGGCCCTTTTCCAGTAGAGGCACCAGTGGAAGCATAAGCGGTACCATTACCCATTAGGCCACTGATGCCACCAAACCTAGCATTAGAGGGTGCACACTGCTTGAGCGCGTTACATGAGTTCCAGTGCTTGAGGCCATCCAGGTTCAGGGGAGAGACAGACCCACAGGCGGCTGAGGATTGGCTAGAGGTTGTGGTTAGAGTCTTTCGACTGGTAGGGACACCATCCGATCTCATGGGGATCCTTGTTGCCATCCTTCTTCAATAAGTAGTAGGCATATGGTGAAGCTTGATGATCCAGGCTCATGACGAGGTGATGCTTCTCTGGGTAGACTTCGAGAGCCTATTTCGGGCAGATTTTGTCCTAGCGACTCTTAGCGCAGTGCATATTCAGGAGCTTCTGCATCTGCAGTAGGGCAGCATGACTGTGGCTCAGTACTCAGTGAGGTTCACTAAACTCTCATGCTACTCCACAGATATGGTGCGGGACACATTCTTTAGGGCTCGAACCTTCAAGTAGGGACTCAAGCTGGAGATCAGGGCTTCGATGATCTCACTCAGCATCCCAACGCAGGTGGGGGTGTTAGAGCGAGCCCTTTTAGTGGAGACTTTCCTTACTAAGAAGTCACCAATAGCGAGACCCACCATCGGTTGTCACATAGAGGAGTCTTCTACAGCTAGCAGCAGACATATGTCGTAGATGTCCCAGAGGACCAAACCCATAGGTGGACGACCGCATGATTCAGGTTCGGTTGTGTGGGAAACTCAAGACAGAGCCAGTCATGCCAGGAGCGGGTAGTGTTACGCAAGAGATAGAGGTTCGATCGAGGTGGTCCAGAGGGAGTAGGCAGACATGGTAGAGGAACTGGACATGCAGCTGGCGGTGGGCAACAATTCGATATGTTACCGCCACCACCACCAGGTGGTCCACCCCGACCATAGGGAGCAGGAGTACAGGGGCGATCTCATCTCCAGGCAGTTAAGTCCTATGATCACGGTGCTCTGGAGATGATAAGAGGTATGATCTGTGTCTACTCTACCTTAGATGTAGTATTGATAGACACAGGTTCCAGTCATTCTTTTATTGTCACTGCCCTCGTTCAGAGCTCGGAGATTCCAACGGAGTCGTTGGCTTGATCCTTATGTCTAGAGACTCCTACGGGAGTGGGTTTGATGATTACGCACTAGTGCTGGCAGTGTGAGCTTACTCTAGGAGGCGAGATCTTCGGCTGGGATCTTCTAGTAGCAGCGTCGAGGCCTTACGATGTCATCTTGGGTATGGACTGGTTATTTATAGACCATGCACATATTGACTGTATTAGGTGAAAATTTTGGTGTGTCTGCATGGATGGGACCAGGTTTACCTTCACCGGTGAGAATGGATCCTTTATAGCACAGGATGGACTTACCTAGAGGAGATTGTAGCTGATCACTCATCAGTTGGCTAGCCTTACCCTCAGAGCAGTTGATGTGGAGAGTCTGAGTTTTCCTGTAGTAGTGTACCAATACGCAGATGTCTTCCCTGATGATGTTTTGGGTCTACCTTCTCATAGAGAGGTGGAATTTTACATTGAATTGTATTCAGTTATAGCACTGATATCTACACCATCATATTGGATGGCTCCTGCAGAGCTTCATGAGCTGCGGGTACAGCTAGAGGACTTACAGGGGAAAGGATTCATTCGGCCAAGTGTTTCACCTTGGGTATCCCCAATTCTATTCACCAAGAAGGTGGATGGGAGCTTAAGGATTTGTGTCAACTATAGACACCTGAACTAGGTGACCATGAAGAACAAGTACCCACTCCCGAGGATTGATGACCTCTTTGATCAGCTGAAGGGATCACAGTGGTTCTCGAAGATAGACCTCAGATCAAGCTATCACCAGCTCAGAGTACGAGATGAGGATGTGTAGAAGACAACTTTTAGATGTCGGTATGGACATTATGAGTTCTTGGTTATGCCATTCGGCATAACCAATGCTCCTGCAGTGTTCATGGGACTCATGAACAGGATATTTCATCCATACCTTGATCGCTTTGTAGTAGTCTCCATCAAAGACATTCTGATCTACTCGGCTACTGAGGAGGAGCATGCATATCATTTGCAGGTAGTACTGGACACACTCTGAGAGCACCAGGTTTATGGTAAGCTCTCAAAGTTCTAGTTTTGGATCCTGGAGGTTCACTTTCTAGGACACATCATTTCATAGGTTGGAGTTGCAGTGGATCCAGTGAAGATTGAGGTGGTACTTTCTTGGGAGCCAACTAGGAGTGTTATGGAGATACATAGTTTCCTGGGTTTGGCCGGATACTACCAGAGATTTGTTCCAAATTTTTCCAGAGTTGCAGCACCAATATCAACATTTACGAAGAAGGGTAAACCCTTCATGTGGTCGGGAAGATGCCAACAGATTTTTCAAGAGCTGAGATAGAGGCTGACTAGTGCCCCCATCTTGAGGCTTCTAGAGGAGGGTGTAGGGTACGTAGTCTACTGCGAAGCATCAAGTATAGGACTTGGATGTGTCCTGATGTAGGAGTGAGAAGTTATCGCTTATGGTTCTCAGTAGCTGAGAACAGCATGAGAAGAACTATTATACCCATGACTTGGAGTTAGCAGCAATGGCCTTTACCTTGAAGATGTGGTGACATTACTTGATGGGTGAGCATTTTACAGTCTACTCTAATCACAGGAGTCTCAAGTATATCTTCTCTCAAAAGGACCTGAACCTGAGACAGCGATGTTGGATTGAGTTCCTCCATGACTATGACTTCGAGATAGTATATACTCCTAGGAAGGGGAATTTTGTAGTAGATGCACTCAGCAGGAGATCTGGTATATAGCTGCTAGGTGAGGAAACAGAGCAGCTAGTCGCTTTGCAGATATCTTTTGTGGATAGAGATGGAGCATCTTTTCTTCAGTCTCTTACAGTCACTCCCCCACTTCTTCAGTGAGTTAGGGAGGTGCAGCATGGGGACGCTGACTACAAGACGTGATGTGCTCAGATATCCACTGGACAATAACCTGATGGATATTTTGAAGGTGGCGAGCACGTCATCCTCTTCAGAAGACGTAACATGGTACCAATGTCTCTTCGGGAGGAACTGCTGAGGGAGTTCCATACATAACCTCTAGAGGTACATCCAAGAGTGCAAAAGATGTACTAGGATCTCTGAAGACAACACTGTTGGCCGGGAATGAAGAAAGTAGTCGCAGAGTTTATCTCTTGGTGCCTCAATTTCCAGCAAGTGAAGGCAGATCATTAGGTACCATCATGCTTGGTTCATCCTTTGGAGGTCCTAGATAGAAAGTGGTATGGTATATCCAAGGACTTCGTGATAGGTTTTCCATGTACATCTAGGGGTCATATCTTGATTTGGGTGATCGTTGACCGACTCACCAAGTCAGCCGACTTCCTACCGATCATAGAGAAGGGTTCAGTAGAGAGCTTGGGATGCCTCTATGTGTAGGATATTGTGCGTCTACATGGAGTACCCTCGAATATTGTCTCTGATCGTGATGCACGTTTTACTTCCCGGCTATAGAAGGGGTTGTAGGAGGCTTTTGGGATGCAGATTTGTTTGAGCACCACCTTCCATCCTTAGATGGATGGACAGACTGAGAGGACCATTCAGACCCTTGAGGATATTCCGCATGCTTGTGTCCTCGACTTCGGTCATAGTTGGGAGGATCACTTTCCTTTGGGGGAGTTTTCATACAACAACATCTATCACTCCACCATTGGGATGACACCTTTTGAGGCATTGTACGGGAGACCTTGCATATCACCTTTATGCTGGACTGACCCAGGAGAGTCAGCACTAGTGGAACCAAAGATGGTACAGGAAACCACAGAGAAGGTTCAGATCATCCAGGAGAGGATTAAGACTGCACGGAGTAGGAAAAAGTCATATGCCGATAGAAGATGAAGACCTCTGGAGTTTGAGGATGACGACCACATCTTTCTATGGGTCTCACCTCGACGAGGTTTGCGGAGATTTGGCCAAGGTGGAAAGTTATCTACGAGGTTCATTGGACACTTTCAAGTCTTTAGCAGAGTTGGCGAGGTGGATTACCGCTTAGCACTTCCATCACAGTTGTATTGGGTGCACGACATCTTCCATGTATCCCAGCTGAGGAGATATGTGCACAACACTTCTCACATCATTGACCATGGAGAGATAGACAGCAATGATGGGGAGACTTTATGGAGGTTCCAATAGAGATTGAGTATCGACAGGAGTGGGTCCTTCATGGGCAGTTGATACCTCTGATGCACGTTCGCTGGTAGCATGGGAACCTCTAGGAGAGCACATTTGAGTGGGAGGCTTAAATTCATGCTCAGTACCCCCACTTGTTTTTCCTAGTTTTGTGATGTGTCTTTCAGAGATGCAAAGCCCTAAGTTGGGGGAAATTTAAAGACCCATAATTTCTATGTAAATTCTTTTTTAATTAAATGGGAATTTTACGAGTCCGTAAAAATTAACGACGTGTGATTTTGAGGCCCGGTGTACCCAGAATGAATTTCTGAACTTTTTTTCAGGTACGTTCAATAAACGTGTGAGCGGGTTTTTTAATTTTTAAACTGGTGCTCAGAATCGAAATCCAAAGGCACCGTTGAACTCGCAATGCCAATATTCTCTTAAGGTGACCTTCACCTCGACCGCAGTAGGTCAAGGGTGAAAGATAGTTTTGGGGGTTTTTCATGAGAATGAAAAATAAAATAAAATAAACTTTTATTTTATTTCTAATAAACCTCCCATGTGAAGGCTATGGAGGTGGGGACCACGAGTGCTTAAAACCTCCCAACTTGAATGCTCGATGGTGGGGACCACCCGATCTAGTAAAACACAAAATTCAAAGCTTGGTAGTGGGGACCACATGAACCCCTCATTATGGGAGAAAAACCACTCAACTCCCTACTTTAATTATTCCAACTCTCCGTCAATTAATTATGCCAAATCTTTTTTAATTAATTAATCTAACTTAATTTTTGCCAAAAATTTATAATTGTACAAACATATTTTATTATGTTGGCACCTTTTTTCTTTGGAGGGGATTTTTGGTTGGCAAAAGAGAAGGGGGAGAACTTGGGAGAAATCTCTCCAATGAAGAACGGACTCTGGAATAGAAGACCATGGATGACATTCGAACCGAATTTGGAAGCGTGTCCGTGGAAGCGACGATCATTGGAACTCTCTTCGCCTTCACTGTTTCCATATCACAATCTCCGTCAAAAATTCTTCGGGGTAGGGGTTGTTATTGAATTCATGAAATTTCTCAATTTAATTCCTTGTTCTTGGAAATCATGGAGAATGTGGATCAACCAAAACGAGTTGATCCACGATTCGTATGATTTGTAGAGTTTGACGTTCTTGACTCAATATTTTGTAGAGTCGTTTTCTACTGCTCTAACATGGAGGGTGTGGGCCAAAAAAATATTGCTCGACCTCTCCACCGTTATTCTTTTATGTGTTCTTTGCGATGGTGATGGTGACCGGTGCCGGCGTTTGGCACCGGTGCAACATGAGAACGGTGGCTGACACCACCACTGGCCACAACGAAGACAACGGAACTCCACCACCCCACGGCCACACAGCGCTGCCCCGTGGCCGCGTTGCGCCGCCCTGTGGCCATTGTTTCCCAATGGCCCCATCGTGCCACCCCGCGGACCCACCGTGCCATCAGCGGCCACACCGTGCTGACCCGCGGCATCGTGCCACCCCCGCGGGACCCGCAACATCGTACTACCCCCATGGCACCCAAAGCCTTGTGCCACCCCACGGTACCCACAGCATCATGCCACCTCCACGGCCCTCTGCGGCCACGCGGCCACCCGCAACCTCTCCCCCCCCCCCCCTATGGCCTTCTGTTACCCCTTGTGGTCCCTCGCGGCCCTCGCGGCCTGCCGGACCGCCCAGCGGGCTGGGCCGCCCAACGTGGGCTAGGCTGGACCCAGAGAGTAGGGCCATACCCGGCTGGCTGGGTCAACCCAAACCGGGTCGGGTCGACCCAGTCCGGGTCGGACCGAGTCTGACCGGACCCAGACCAGCTATGAGCTTTACGCTCTTTTAGCCATCACTTCAGCACCGAACGACCATTTGAAGAACCATCAGTGGAACTAGAAGCCTTGGAGAAAGATGGACCCTTTAATATACCCCAATAGAAATTTGGATAAAGTTGTGGAATGGTTGGGTTGGATCGAGCACGAATCAAACCGAGCCTTCGGGACTAAACGGCTAATAACCTACAGACCGTGCGTCCGATTGATGCATCGTCTGTTGCGTTGAGACCTCTATGACAAGGCGGTCCTTTGAGATACTTCTTCTTAGGAATTCATGGAAGCTAGAGTATCAACCAGTATCTTATGGAGAGGATCATCCCAGAGATGAGCGAGCATAGTGCGGGAACCCAGTAGCTGGCTGTGACGTGAAGATGTACTAGGATCTTGTGTGGGTCTGACGATGTACTGGAGATGTACTAGGATCCTGTGTGGGTCTGAAGATGTACCTAGAGATCCTGTGTGGGTAATATCCTAATGATCATGTGTGGGTCAGCTCCTAGCGATTCTTTATGGGTCATCTCCTAGCGATCATGTGTGGGTCATCTCCTAGCGATCCTGTGTGGGTCAACCCCTAGAGATCTTGTGTGGGTATGCTCCTAGAGATCCAGTGTGGGTCATCTCCTAGGGATCCTTTGTGGGTCAGCTCCTAGAGATCCTGTGTGGGTCATCTCCTAGCGATCCTATATGGGTCAGCTCCTAGCGATCCTATGTGAGTTAACTTCTTTACAGAGTAAGATGATTTAGTAGTTACATCTAATCATCTCTACTACTATACTTAAGTTATACCTGATAAGAGCTGAGTTCGTACCTATGTGGTACTTTACTTCATAGTAATACCATGGTGGTATTCTCCGGTGTGTTTTACCTTTGTGTTACTTGCCTTTGTGGTTTTCCTTCCTTTGTGGAATAGTTGAGATTTGGGCTTTTGGGTTGGACCCTATGTTTCCGCGTGATTGAGATGGGTATACTTGATAACTTAGGTATATGTATGGGCATATACCTAAGTAGGGTTGATAGTTGATCTCATGCTTTGTGGTTTATCCTTTTTGGATTTTGTGAGACCTTGAGGGTCTCGGGGTCCCTACTGAGTATTGTTATACTCACCCCTTCACGGGTTATGCCTTCACCTTATTGTGTTGTATAAAAATGACGGACAGCGCTGATTGAGGCTGAGAGTACCAGGACTGGACGGTGCTCGGAGGTGGACCATACGGCGTGTCAGTACGTAGAGGAGACGGGTGAACGTGGAGTGATGTGGAGGCGATCTGTACCTACCCTTCAGGTAGGAACCCAGAGGACGACCCAGTAGCTACCTTTCTTTTTCTTCAATTGTATTTTATTTTAGTTGTACTTGTACTATTACTGTCGAGCTTGTATTCCGGACCCTTTTTACTTTCGGCACTCTTTTTTATATAATGTTTACTGGTTTAGTATCTTGTTGTGTGCTTGGTTGCATGTGTTTATAGGTTGTAAAGGCAATGCCTTCCCAATTTTAGGGAATATGCCTTTGGTGCTAGTCGCCAGCCCGTGGCCTATGGAAGGCAGGCCTGGGGTTAGTCACGGCACGGGCCCCGGGGGACGGGTCATGATAGTATCAACCTAAAAGGGTTACAACACCTTATTTTCAAGAGTAATAAGTCATCATACTCACTATAAAACATCTCACCGTAGATTCATGTGGATTTTCATTAGAAGGAAATATGCATATAAGACATCCAAATTGAGTATAATTCCACCAAAATCATATACTGGAAAACGCCAATTAGGTTTTTTTTACACTTTAAACAATTTTCCTCTATCTTCATTAAAATAAAAAACTATTAGTCTTATAACATGTGAATCTTACATTCTAAATATGATGCATGAGACATCTCTGGCCTTTGTTGACCAAGATTCAAAATCAATAGTTGGCCTCTTTCCAATGGTCTAAGAGCCTAAAATTCATCATTGAAATCTTTACAATGGGATAAGATCCATATATCCATAATAAATCATAGAATATACACAAAATATTCATCTCTCAAAGAAAAAATCATATAAAACTGTATCATCACAGATCAGAACAGTAATCCCATACCCCTAGAAACTAGGACTTCTCACTGAAACAAGTGTTCTAAATGCACCATTCTGATATCCATCATGAGTTATAACACATTACTAATACTCATTTCTACCATATCATAAATAGTGAAACAAATATAAAGTAAAACCTTTTATAACACCTTGTAACATCCCAACTTAGATGCAACTAAATCGGTGCTCCAAACTAGTTCTCCATGAGGCCTTAAGGACGCCTCTCTATATGCTAGAGGCTTCTGACTAGCAATGAGTGACTAGGTTGTGTCCATGCTGAGAATATTCCCCCATATCAGAGTAAACATGGAGTAAATAATTAGATATAATCCAAGAAGTAAATAAATAGAGTTTGGAAGCAGTAAATAATAGAAATAGAAGAAATATGTAATAATAAATGAAATACTACAATATCCCAAATAGCCATGTCATACATCTAGCACTGGTCACCCACTAGGATAACCATATCCACATAATTACACAAAGGAAACTGAAATAAATGTATAGGGATTCTGTTTCGGTGCGGATGTGCGTCGGGTTACGCTGTTCCGCCAGGACGCGTTCGCGCGTGCACCCGTCAACGCGAGGGGATGGGCGCGCGGCTTGTGGTCCCGCAGTCCCGCTTTCCAAAGGCGGGCGGCATCCGTCCCTTATTCAGGGGCGTCTGCTCCTTGATCGAAACCGGGATGATGGGATGTCGGCTCCTCCTTCCTTGGACGTCTCCTCGGAACTCGTCGCCTAATCCGGGTCTCCCTCATAGATTTAAGACATGCTCGTGAATCTCGTTCCCGGCGCCATATCTTCATGGACACCGGTTAATTACGCTGCTTCCGCCCGGACGCTCCAAGGAGTCTGGTCGGGGCAGCAACCTGCGGTGAGGAGGCCGGGTGGCTCTGGGTGCTAGGGGCGTGTCGTAACACTGCGGCTCTGCACGTCTGTCTTCCGTCCCTAATAGGGCTTCTCGAAGGCATGATGACCTGAGGCATCCCGCACTGGGTGCGGGGAACCGTGTCCCCTGAGGTTTTCCCCAGCTTCCCATGTTTAACACGGGGTACGCCGCGAGTTTAACGTCCAGGGGGGACGGCATCGGACCGATCAACACGAAAAGTGGATCAGATGACAGAACCCCTTGCGGGGAACCTCCGACGCTGGGGCCAGCGCATGGGCGGCTTCCCAAGTAATGTGGAGTGGAGAGAAGTGGCATGACCCCACCGGGATGTGGCGGCCCGGGTAAGGATCAGGATGGATGATGGAGTGAAGAGCTTGGACCCCGTAGGGCTTCCTATGTACCGCGCGTTAGCACGGATCAAAGTCGACGTAGTTCGGGTATACAGTTTAACGTCATGCTGGACGTCGGCAAGCCGACTCACGAAGAGGTCGAGGCCGCCGGGCGGAGGATTGAACCGAACCACCTCGCACAGAGGGGGATGGAACGGCCGGGTGGATCACAGTTTCACGTCATGCTGGACGATAAAAGGAGAAATGGAAAAAGGGGCTGTGGGGAGGCACAGTGGAGATACACACGTGCAGTCTCCCACAGGGGCGGATTCATAGGTGAATCGACGCAAACGTGAACCCTGTAGGGGTCCACTGATGGACGAACCGACGTAAATACGACCAGGACGACCAGGTGGTGGGCTTGAACCTCAGGGAGGCTTCCTACGTACCCTGTTTAGAAGACAGGGATCAAAGTCCACGTAGTTCATTCTGTCAGGACTTACGCACTTGAGGCAGCCCGGATGCGGCAAAACTCAGTTGGAAGGGACTTGGACCGAAAGTAGGAGACACCTCGATCCCAGTCACACCCTCTACTGGCTTCGGCAGTGGGGAGGCGCAATGGAGATACACATGTGCAGCCCCCCACAAGAAACTAGGGGTTTGTAATACCCTACCCCCGTAGGGAAAATCCACTCCCATTAAATCGTCCCTAAAGAGGGGAAATCCCGACATCCCTGCAGAGACGAGCGGGTGGGGGCCACATCCAAACCGAGGGGGACCCTGCGTGCGGGGCACGGGATCGGGTGATGCGGACGGTTTAGCGTCTTGCCAGACGAAGTACAGTTTAACGTCGTGTGCTGAGGACGAAGCGGACGGTTTAACGTCTTGCCGGACGAAGTACAGTTTAACGTCGTGTGTTGAGGACGAAGCGGACGGTTTAACGTCTTGCCGGACGAAGTACAGTTTAACGTCGTGTGTTGAGGACGAAGCGGACAGTTTAACGTCTTGCCGGACGAAGTACAGTTTAACGTCGTGTGTTGAGGACGAAGCGGACGGTTTAACGTCTTGCCGGACGAAGTAAAGTTTAACGTCATGTGTTGAGGACGAAGCGGACGGTTTAACGTCTTGCCGGACGAAGTACAGTTTAACGTCGTGTGTTGAGGACGTAGGTGCTTGGCAGTTTAACGTCTTACAGCGCGGACGTGGTGCAGTTTAGCGTCATGCGGGACGAATGTGCAGTTTAGCGTCTTGCGGGACGAATGTTGTACAGTTTAACGTCTTTGTAGCTTGGACGATGAAGGCTAGACAGTTTAGCGTCGTGCAGCTTGGACGTATGCTGAACAGTTTAACGTCTTGTAGCTCGGACGAGGTACAGTTTAACGTCGTGCAGGACGTAGAAGCTGTTGATAGGCCTGTGTCACTTCGCGCGAGCCTGGAGGGCCGCACGGGAAGACAACGCACGGTGCGGGCACCCGGGATGAAGATCATCGGGTGCCACGCAGGCGGGTACCCTCAGGGGGTCAAGGGGGGCGACCCTGGCGGATTGCGCGCAAAAGAGGAGCTTTGCGCGCAAAACAGCAGGTCGGCGCGCAAAATGGCGGGCTGGCGCGCAATTGGGCCAGCCCTTTGCGCGCGGAAGATTGAGATTGCGCGCACCGGGCTTCGGACAGCTCGCGGGGGCAACGGCTCATTCTCTAACGAACGGCCACTTTGAAGAGGGGGGTGCGCGCAATTGGGATGGATTACGCGCACCCGGGGGCAATTGCGCGCAAGCGGCTTCTTTTGCGCGCAAAGGCCTTCGGGTTTAACGATTATTCAAAGGAAAGGAGCCAAGGGGATTGCGCGCGAAGGCGAACCCCAAGGATCTTTTGCGCGAAAGAAAGGAGGTTACCTGAAGATCGGCATTGCGCGCGGAAGGGGTTGGATTGCGCGAACGAGCGACGCTTCGGATTCTGGCAACCTTCAAAACGTCGGGGGTCGCCTTATATTTATAGGCAACCCCGAGCGCGGAATCCGGTCTCGGGCGCGGAATTCTCTTCGCGGGCGCGAAATCAGGACCCGGCGCGCAAGGGAGCCGCGCAGGCCACGGGCGCGCAAAATAGCGCGCCGGCCCAGCGCATTGCGCGCATCCCGGGAGGATTGCGCGCCGCGACTCAACTTTGCGCGCGGGCCTCTGAAATTTCGCGCAAGTCCTCTGGGCCCTCCGGAACGTGCCTCTGACTCCAAATATCACTTCGCTTTCCACATCCGGAGCTTCGTTTGGGAACAACGGACTTTTTCCGGCGTCTACAAAAGCCCCCCCTCGGAATCTGATCGGCGAGAGGTCGCAACGATCGGGTTCCGAGGGAGACGCCGGAATGCCGAAGTCCTGGGCTGCGCGGGACTTAGGCGCGCAAAAAGGGGCGCCGGGCGCGCAATTCACCGCCGCGGTCGCGCAATCGAGCGTTCCGCGCGGCGCGGAATCCTGGCCTCGCCTATAAATAGGGGTCCAGGGTCCCGCGTTCCGTACACAGGCCTTCCGTGCGATAAGCTTCAACGCTCTCGTGCGCGAAATTGCCTTTTTCGGTCGCGAAATTCGCCCGATCGGCGCGCAAAACCATCCGGAATTCGCCTGTCTTTGCGCGAAAACCCGGAACTTTGCGCGACATTCTTCCCAATTGCGCACCGTCCACTTGGATTGCGCGCCAACCTTCAAACTTCTCTACCAGCCTCGTCCGATCCCGCACGCTTCATCCCTTAACCCGCACGACTCCCGAAACTTCTGAGATGGCCGCGCATCAAGGAAATGAGGGGGATGCCGCCACTCGCAGAGCTGAGATGGCGACGAACGAGGAGGTTTACGGAGCCAAGGAGATTGTTTCCAACAATCAATCCCTGTTCGACTTGCTGACGCCGGCCCAGAAGACATATCCGCTGTCGGACAACCTGCCGCTCTGGAACTTCGGCATCCTAGATGAGGTTCCGGTGCCAGGGTTCGAGGTTGATGCGCCACGGACCTGGGTGACTCGGGAGGACGAGCTTCTCCGCTATAACATCACCAACAATGGGCATCCTGCCAGGGAGACCAGGCACTTGGACGTCTATGTCCTGAACCCGAGGACGCGAACCATTGACGGGGGTGAGCCTACTGCGGAGAATTCTCCAGCCCTCTACTCGAGCACATATTGCCAGAGTGTCACTGACGACACCAAGGGCTGGCTGAAGGACTGGGACCTGCGGTCTGGGGGCAATTTCACCAGTGAGTGGGCATGGGCGTTCTGGGTACGCCACACTTGCGATCACTTCGCAGAGGAGCTGCGGTACATCGGCCTATTTGAGGCGGTGTGGACGTCGCAGTTCCACTTCTACCAGCAGTCCGAGCTCGGGCCGGAGCTGTTCACCCGCTGGTCTCCGGATACCAACACCTTCCATCTTCACCATGGGGAGGTCGGCATCGGTCTCTGGGACATCCACTGCATCGGAGGTATCCCGCTGGAGGGTTACCAGTACGATGAGTTCCTGCCACCGAAGAACACCTGGGAAGACAGGTCACAGACTCCCATTCTGACCTGGCATCTGCTTGACCTGGCTACGCAGCGGCTCGGGATCAAGGACTTCCAGAAGGACATAGCCTACAAGGAGTGGTTCGGCCAGTTCTTGGAGCATGACCCGGCGATCAAGATGCCAGGCAGGGGGAAGCGGTGCCCGACCGCAGCTCAGAGGAGCCGGAACGGGTCGTACTGGCGGGTCCTGGAGACGGGCGAATACCGCTCATGGGGGTACCGCGTCATCGAGGCCCGGGACCCAAACGTCCGGTACGCGGCGTTCCTGGCCGCCTTTCTGAGTGGGTGGCTCCTGCCAGTGCGGGACGCGAGAATGGGCGTTCGCCCAGCGACACTGGCGGTGGCGGGCGCTATGGCCGCCAACAAAAGATACAACCTCGGGGTCCCAGTGCTGGCGAGGCTGTATGCCATCCTGGGACGCATCTCACGAGGGGGGTCGCCACGAAGGATCTGTGGGCCCTTTCAGTTCTTCCACGGCTGGGTGGCTGCTCACCTCGGTGGGTACACGTTCCCGAACGCCATCATTCCTCCGGGCAACGGCCTGCGACCCTCCCTGCTGAACATCGCGGGGGTCGCTCCGATGACCCTAAGTGAGGAGGGCGTGAGGATTCGGATTGGCAATCATGCCAATTTCAATTTCAGCCCGTTCCCCACTCCCGTCGGCCAAATGATCGACAACGGGCAGGGTCCGCTGGAGCAGCATGAGTACTTCCTGAACATGCGGGGCGGGGTGCTCGTGGCTCGGATCGACGGGAAGGTGATCTGCGAGCCTTACGTTCCAACCCATTTCGCCAGGCAGTTCGGGTGCCTTCAACGGATGCCGAAGAGGGTATTCACTGCTGTCCGGGAGGAGACGAACCCTGGTGTCCTTCGCCAGATGTGGCTGATGTTTGCCGCTTTCGGCTCTGGCGACGTCATCACTCTCCCTCCTACCGGGGTTGACGCAGGCTTGGCAACCGAGTACGCCGAACACTGGGCCATCGCGTACCCCGAGGGGCTTCTACGGAAGCCAGTTCGGCGGCTCGAGGTTACCCGTGCGGAGACCGGGCGTCAAGGAAGGAGGCGAGGCGCCGCCACACGGGGGAGAACGGAGGCGCGCCAAGCAGCGGAGCCGGCGCGAGCAGGGACTTCGGCGGTGGGCACATCGCGAGCTGCCGCTACGACCTCGGCGCCCAGAGAGGGGGCACGCGCGGTGGTCGAAGAGAGGCCCGGGAAGCAGGTGAGACGTCTGCTCGAACCCTCCCACGATGCAGTCTTCCCGGCGCTGTGGTCGGCCTGGATGACCCTGCGGCAGTCACTGGGGACCGACGCCATCTGGCGAAAGATTCTCAGAGAAGGAATCCATCTGCCAGAGGTCGGGCGCCTCCATATTGCCGACAGGGTGGACTTCAACCGGCAGTATGCGTATCTGACGGCCATGGACGATTACACGCGCCAACGTGGTCAGCGCGCGGAGCCATCCCTTCTGGTGAAGGTGATGCTCGGTCTAGAGCCCGCTCCAGAACAAATGCCGCCGGAAGAAGACGACAGTAGCAACGACTCCGAGGAAGAGGAGGAGATGGGGGAGGATGAAGGCTCCGAGGGAAGATCCCATCAGGGGAGTCCGCGGGAGAGCGGCGAGGTGGCCGGCTCTGACAATGTTGATGTCACTGAGCTCCTCGAGGTCCGCTTCTATCCCTACTCAACCTCCTTCATCCATTCTCTTATGCAGCTTCTAACCCATTTCTCCATCCTTCTCAGGAGCACACGGATGTTGGTCAGGCGTCCTCAGCGGGAGTAGGAGAGGCGCCAGCAGGACAAGGCGGGGGCCAGGCACCTATTACCGAATTGACAAGCGAGGAAGGGCCCCCTGCTGCAACTGTTCCTGCGGCGGCCGGGATAGCGGAAGATGACGCTCTGAACTCCCGTAAGTCTCCTTGCTTTACTGCTGGTGCTTGCCATTGACGATCCATGACTAACCATGGCATGCCCCGCGCAGTGATCTCAACACTGGAGGCTCGTCGGGTTGCCGAACCCGGGCCATCTACGAGTGGACCAGTGGTGGACATGCCGCTTGCTCCGGAACAGACTTCCCAAACCGAGCCGGCCCCACCAACTGCTGATCAGGGGGCTGCGGACGCCGGCGGTGCTGACATCGGAGAGAGGTCGGGGGCTGACGAGGGTGTCAGCGCCGCTGGGGAGAGAGAAGAAGGTCGCCCAGATGTTGGGGAACCTATCCCTCATGAGGACCTCCCAGGGGCGGACCCTGCAGCAGACCTGCTGGCTGCCTTCCCTGCCTACCGGCCTGCCGACCCCGAGGAGATGGACGACTCGGACGCGGAGGCGGTCGAGGAGAGCCGGATAACGCGCCGCAGGGGGTGGAAGTGCATCCAGCGCTTCCTCAAGCGAGACCCATCGGAGTGGCTGGGGCGCATGGGATCACTTCAAACCTGGCTGCGCTTCCTGTGTGCCGGGGGAGCTGATGCTCAATGCCTCCATCTGACGGTCCGTGATTTCATGGCCGAAAAGATGCGCGAGAGCTGCCGGCGTGCCGACGTCACACAAAGTCGGGACATGTCGGAGAGCACGCGGGCGCTCCTCGCGGCGGAGCAGGAAGTCCGGCGTCTCGAAGGGCAGGCGGCAGAGAAGGAGGCCTTTGTCGCAACGTGTACCGAGCTTGTGGAGCAACTAGCAGCCCAGCTGGTTGACGCCCAGGTACAGCTGACGGAGGCGGGCCAACAGATGGTCACAATTCAGGTCGAGCGGGAGCGTGCACAGGCCAGAATCGACGAACTGCGTGCTGCGACCGCCGACGAAGAGAGGGCACGCAGAGAGCGAGAAGCAGCTCTGGAGGCCACCAGCCAAAGGGTAGCGGCATTAGAAAGACTCATTCAGCACGCTAATCCCTAAGGGCTTTGTTTTGCCATTCCCAAAACATTTGCTTCCGCTACTTTTATCCATTTGTATGAATCAATATATTTATCTGCATCCTTTGGCTTAACATGCTCAACCACAATTCGTTGTCTTGCGGGAGCGTTAACCAAGCATCAGGCATCCATAGTTGGGCCTGGATTGCTGGAGAAAAGAGGGAGGTCATTCCTAGGAAAGGAGACCTCAAGCCTAATCAATGTATCATCCCCCCAACTTGTTCCAACACACGAGCGGGACAATGCTAGGGGCGTTGAGATTTTATCCGAACATAGGGAAATGAGAAAGGGTGAATCGCGTGTCCCGAATCCAGACATCCACAACGGTCGGCCTTCCAGGAAATGCCCAAGACGGTAGGCGGACAGTGGATCGACCATAACAACTGCAATAGACGGACCGAAGGTCATCATTCATATTGCAGGAGGCGGACCACATGTCATCATGAATACCGCTTTGGGGTTCCTTCAGACACAAGGGTGGAAATCCAGATCAACAGGGCATGCGAAGCGTGGGGCGAAGTGACGATTTGTTCGGAAAGAATCCAACGCTCTCAAAATTGCACCACCGTGGGGAAAGCGTATTAGGCGGATGCACTAATCTGGCCGTGAATCACCCCAACTCTCAGACAGCACCTCTTTGACGAGGAAACCGTCACTTCCCATCATTGTAATGGGGCATCCCGAGCTGAATCAGGGAGAATATCACAACTGCACCACTCTACCAGAAGCCAGGCCAGACGGCCGGCGACGAGGAGGGGCGGGACTTAGCAATCCCTGAGGCTGGACCCGAGTTGAGATGCCCGGGCGTTCCTACGTACTCCATCAAGCTGGAGATCAAGCCACACGTAGTTCTGCGAGTGCAGTTTAACGTCATGCAGGACGCAGAATCCCGTTTAGGGAGATCTTAGTTTAAGGTCTTAGAGCTCGGACCATAAGGGGAGATCTTAGTTTAAGGTCTTAGAGCTCGGACCGTAGGGGTAGATCTTAGTTTAAGGTCTTAGAGCTCGGACCATAAGGGCTAGATCTTAGTTTAAGGTCTTAGAGCTCGGACCATGGGGCTAGATCTTAGTTTAAGGTCTTAGAGCTCGGACCATAAGAGTAGATCTTAGTTTAAGGTCTTAGAGCTCGGACCATGAGGAGAGATCTTAGTTTAAGGTCTTAGAGCTCGGACCATAAGGAGAGATCTTAGTTTAAGGTCTTTAGAGCTCGGACCATAAGGAGAGATCTTAGTTTAAGGTCTTTAGAGCTCGGACCATAAGGGTAGATCTTAGTTTAAGGTCTTAGAGCTCGGACCATAGGGCTAGATCTTAGTTTAAGGTCTTAGAGCTCGGACCATAAGAACCTCAAAGTACGCCGCATCGTGGTCCTATCCCCTGGATATGCAAAGGTGCACTGAGGGATAGTGTCAAGAGTGTCGAGGTTTCGCCTGGTCAGAATGGGAGGTGGAAGATGTGAATCATGCGGCCATTCACTCAAGGACTGGGGGCACCGGAGTAACGATATGGGAGTACTGCCGACCGTGGCGGAAAAGCAGCATCAATATCGCACTAACCGTTGGTGGAATGAGGCAGCAAACGAGCATCGACCGCTCAATCGCAGGATTCATATCGATTTGATGCCCGAGGCCATTGGGGGTACCGGCCCGAGTCGGTGGGAGAGCACTGAGGCATTGTGTCCGAACCGTTCACGGGGGCTCCACCCAGGGCGTAGACGATGGGTCCGAATGAAAGGGAGCACGAAGCCTGAAAATGGAAGGAATATGACCAAGCTGAACCTGACCCTCCTGGAAATAAACCAGAGTACTCTTGACACCAGTGGACCACTACAAGGGGTCGAGAGACACGCCTCGAGGGTGGCCTGAAGGCGGCGGATTCCCCAGAGAAGGGGGGAATCTTTAAGAGGTGGGGGGCTGGACTCGAAGTTTCAAACATTCGGGCGTTCCTACGTATCCCATAAGGATGGAAATCAAGCCATACGTAGTTCTTGAAGCGCGGCGCAACACAATCGGGCACCAGCGCGGGGAAGAGTGCGGGTCTGACCCTCGCACACAGAAGGAGCGGCATTTGATATTTCTTGTTTGTCCTTAAAGATGAATGGTTTTTCTTTGTGCGGCGACATGCCTGTGATTGAGAAATCTCTGGCGTCGCCACAATAATCAAGCCACGGAAGGCATTGATGAATGGCGTGGTTACTAACCAGCGCCCAACATGAGTATCCCCTGAGGAGGACATCACGATGCAGTGCCGTTTCTCGTCGGGCGGCCAAGACGATCACAGTTTACGGTCGTGTGGTAGGACCAGACAACTCAGTTTAAGGTCGTGTGGTTCGGACCATGGAGGAATCCGCTTATCGCGGTACGGCGGACACAGCGGAGGTGGGAACATACCCAGCCCTGCGGTCACGCACGATTCCAGGAGAAGAGTCTTGGGATAGGGGTCTGCGTATGTCCATCACCCGAGGGGCAGAGATGCTAGCCTCCAGATATACTGGGCCCAGAACGCGATTGTTCGGGAGACTCCCTCCTCCTTATGGGGACGAGCGTCCAGCTACGCATGGCCCTTAGGGAGGACATCCGCATATACCCTTGGTGCTCAGATCATGGGAGCCTCGAACGGCACCATTACCCTGGTTGGTCTGCCTAACGTGTAGAGGTGTACTGAAGGTCAGCATGAAGAGAGTGTCGAGATTCCACTACAACGCACAAAGGCGGAGTGTGATGAGGACTGCGCAACCAACGTTCAGAGCCTGAAAGAGCCGACATGGCGATCAAGGACGTCGCTGACCATATTCGCAACACAACATCCGATCGCGTCAGCCTAAGACGGGGCAAGCAAACGAGCATCAACCGCTCAATCGCAGGATTTATATCGATTTGCGGCCCAAGACCCGCCGGTAAATCGACCCGGAGCAGTAGGAGAGCACTGAGGCATCGTACCCAAACCGCTAACGAGGATCCCTTTGAGTGAAGGCTCGAACAAGAGGAAGCGCGAGGCCTGACAAGCAACACAGGACTTGTCGGGATTGAATCTGACACTACGAGTCATAGGCCGAAGTACCCAAAACATGTTAACAGATCACCGGGAAGGGTCGTAGGACTCACCCTGAGAGCAACCAAAAGAGGGAAGATCCCCGTGATCAACCAAGAGACGGGGCTGGACCTGAAACACAAGCGTCCAGGCGGTCCTACGTATCCCATAAGGATGGGAATCAAGCCGCACGTAGTTCTTGAGAGGCAGTTTAACGTCATGCAGGACGAGAAAAGAAGGGGGGAGCAGAAGGCATCCCCAAACGTGGGGGGCGTACAGCATGGCGAGCAAACCGACGTGAATGAGGGCATAGCCCCGCGTTCACACCATACGCCGCACACCCGGAGGCAACTGGGCCAAGGGCCCGAGATGGGATGGAAATTCCCAAAGGATGGGGCTGGGCCTGAAACATGAATGTTCAGGCGGTCCTACGTATCCCATAAGGATGGGAATCAAGCCGCACGTAGTTCTTGAGAGGCAGTTTAACGTCATGCAGGACGAATGCTGAACAGTTTAACGTCTTGTAGCTCGGACGTGGTGCAGTTTAGCGTCATGCGGGACGATGTACAGTTTAACGTTATGTTGGACGGAGCACCTGGCAGTTTAACGTCTTGCAGCGCGGACGATACGCTGGGCAGTTTAACGTCGTGCAGCTTGGACGTATGCAGTTTAACGTCATGCGGGACGAATGTGCAGTTTAACGTCATGCTGGACAAATGTGCAGTTTAACGTCATGCTGGACGTCGGTACACTCAGACAAAGTACTGCTTGAGGAACCTAGCGTTGGTGGGAGGAGTGACACGCTCACCATCCATAGTCGCTAGGGAGTACGCGCCATTGGGATAGACCTTGTGGACAACAAAAGGTCCCTCCCACTTGGGCTCCAACTTGGGCAGCTTCCTGCCGGGGATCATCGGTGCTCTTAGGGCTAGCACTAGGTCACCCTGCAGGAAGGAGCGGAGGCGAACCTTCTTATTGAAGGCTCGAGCCATCCTGCTTTGATGCCTCTCCAAGTTGTGCAAAGCGCGAAGTCTATTCTCATCCAGTGCTTCCAACTCGACTAGACGGGCTTCAGCAACTCTGTCTGGTGCTTGCTGGTCATAGACCGTAGTGCGCAAGGACGGCAACTGGATCTCAATGGGCAGGACGGCCTCAGCTCCATACACCAGGGAATAAGGGGTCATCTGGGTGGAATTGCGAGTCGTCGTCCGATAAGCCCAGAGGGCGTTGGGGAGCTTGTCCGGCCAACTCTTCTTGTTCTGACCAACCATCTTTTGCAGAATGTTAGAGAGGGTTTTGTTAAACGCCTCGATCTGTCCATTCGCCTGCGCATGATATCGAGATGTATGGTTCGAGTGAATGTTATACTTGGCGTACAACTTCTTCAACTCAGCTGCTCGTAAATTGGTTCCGTTATCCGTGAGGATAGCGCGAGGCACTCCAAATCGATAGATGATGTTGGAGGTCACGAAGTCAGCGATCGAACAGGATTTGACCTCTCTGAGCGGAATCGCCTCTGCCCATTTGGAGAAGAAGTCCGTGGCGGTCAGAATGAACCGGCACTGGCGAGCTGTCGCCGGTGGGTAAGGTCCCACAACGTCCAGACCCCAGACTGCAAAGGGCCAGGAATACCTAGTGGTATGGAGAGGCTCCGGCGGCCGATGCACAAAGTTCGCATGAACCTGGCACGCATGGCACCTCCTGGCATACTCGATGCAGTCATGGATCATGGAGGGCCAGAAGTATCCCAACCTCCGAATCTGGTGGGACAGCTTCGGCCCAGTCTGGTGGGCACCGCATGAACCGGCATGAACCTCTTGCATGACTCGTGGGATCTCAACTCCCTGAAGGCAACGGAGGAGAACACCATCAAATCCGCGTTTGTAGAGGATCTGCTCCAGGCCGGGACTGCTCTGGAGGACAAACTGCGATGCGCGGCGTCGAACTCGCTCGCGCTCGGCCCGATCCGATGGAAGAGTGCCATGTTGGAGGTACTCGACCAAAGGCGTCCTCCAATCAGGGGCTGATCCGACTGTCATATCTGGGGTACTCGGGGCTCCGGGCATAGGGGCAACCGTGGTGAGATTACTTACCAACGGGCCGCGATCTTCTTCCGGGATAACGGGAGCGATGAGCCTGCGGCGCGTCACGCGGACGATCAGGTTGTCCTGTTCAGGCTCCGCAAGTGACGCAGCAAGGCTGGCCAAAGCATCTGCTCGACCGTTCTGCGACCGGGGAATATGGACAATTTCTGGCCGAGGAGGGAATCGAGCCATTAGAAGGAGGGTGCACTCCAACAATGGCACAAGTTCCGGCTTCCTGACAACATAGTCGCCATTGATCTGCTTAACGACCAGCTCGGAGTCCCCTTTCACGCACAGACGGGGCACGTCGATCTCGAGAGCCAACTCGAGGCCGGTGATGAGGGCATGGTATTCCGCCTCATTGTTGGTACAGCCCTCTGACAACAGGAACGAGTATGGCAGCACGGCTCGCTCCGGGGTAATGAAGACGATACCCAAGCCCACTCTGTTGAGCCTAGGATTATCGAGCCTTCTACCGGTGGGGATCCGGGAGGCACCGTCAAAGTGCATCTGCCAGCATGGATCGGCTCGATCAACCAAGAGAATGGTCTCATCAGGAAAGCCTAGATCCAGCGGCTGATCCGCGGAGGTCGGGTGAGCTGCCAGAAAGTCTGCCAATGCTTGCCCCTTGATGGACTTCTGAGACACATACCTGATGTCGAACTGCTGGAGAATCACAGCCCACTGCGCTAGACGGCCAGTCAACATAGGCCGGCTCAGGATATATTTCAACGGGTCTACCCGAGAAACCAACTGTACCTCATGGTGCTGCAAGTAGTGCCGTAGTTTCTGTACGGCAAATACGAGCGCCAGGCAGCTCTTCTCGATGGGGGAATACCTAACTTCCGCATCGAGGAGCATGCGACTGAGGTAATAGAGGCTATTCTCCGTTCCCTCGTTGTTCTTCTGGGCGAGAAGGGCACCCAGGGACCGTTCCAGGGCGGTCACATAAAGGACCAGCGGCTTTCCGGATACGGGCGGCATCAGGACCGGAGGTTGAAGCAGGTACTGCTTGATTTCCTCGAAAGCGGTCTGACACTCTTTATCCCATACATAGGTGGCACCTTTCTTCATGAGCCGAGAAAAGGGCTTACACTTGCCGGCCAGATTCGCAATGAATCGGCGTATATAGGCTAAGTGGCCTTGGAACCCTTGTAGTTCCCGGATGGTACCTGGGGGAGGCATCTGGCTAATCGCCCTGATTTTCTCTGGGTCGATCTCAATACCCCGGTATCTTACCACAAATCCAAGAAACTTTCCGGAGGTGACCCCAAAGGCACACTTCAACGGGTTCATCTTCAGGCAGCGAGACCGGAGGAAGCCGAACACTTTCTCAAGATCTTTGAGATGGTCCTGACGCTGGCGCGATTTTACAACCAAGTCGTCGACGTAGCATTCCACCAGCGTGCCAAGGATTGGCTTGAATATGCGGTGCATCGCCCGTTGATAGGTGGCACCTGCATTCTTCAGGCCGAAAGGCATGACCCGGTAGCAAAAGGTACCTTGGGGGGCCCTGAAGGCAGTGAACTCCTCATCCTCAGGGGCCATCCGAATTTGGTTGTATCCGGAGTATCCATCCATGAAGGAGAGGGCTTGGAACCCTGCCGTGGCATCAATCAACAGCTCTGTCACTGGAAGGGGAAAATCATCCTTCGGACAGTGGCGGTTGAGATTGCGGAAGTCGATGCAGACTCTAATCTGCCCGTTCTTCTTCCTGACCGGCACAATGTTGGCCAGCCATTTGGGGTACTGAACTTCCCTCACGAAGTTGGCTTTGATAAGCTTGTCAACTTCGGCCTCAACCATGGCACTGTGGGACGGGTGCATCTTCCTGGGAGGCTGCTTGAACCCGCGATGGTTCGCCGGGAGACCAAGGCGGTGGACGGCTACCTGAGGATCTAGCCCCGGCATCTCGTCATAGCCCCAAGCGAACACATCACGGTGCTGCCTGAGAAAGTCCACATACTGCTGCCGCTCCTCAGAGGGCATGGCGGCACTGACCAATGTGGGTCTTGGATCGGCCTCGGTTCCAAGGTTCACCTGTATTAACTCATCGACCGTGGCGGGGACGCACTCCTCAAAGGCTGGGGGTGCATCTTCCACGTCCTCTCCACTCGGGGAGGGATCGTCCACGGGAGAGACTGCATTGGAAACTGCATTGGGGCTACCAGATCCTGCTGGGCCACTGGCGCTGGCGCGGGCGGTCGCGGTCATCTCATCAGGAGACTCGCGGGCCGTCGAGACCATGGCGACGTCCAACCGGTGAATCGGGAGGACGTAAGCGTCATCCAGACTTGCCCAGGGATCACTTGCAACAGCGACAGGCTCAACCTCACCTGCCAGGATCTGCTTATCCTTGCTCTTGTAATAGTCCGCGTCCAGATAGCGGGCTTCACACGAGGCAAAAGGAGAGGCATCTCCTTGAAGCACGCCTACTCGACCATTAAGGGAGTATTTGAGGCATTGGTGGTATGACGAGGGAACCGCCGCGTGAAGGTGGAGCCATGGCCTGCCCATCAATGCGTTGTACGCAGTGTCCTGAGAGACTACCATGAATTCGGTGTTGGCAACCAAGTCACCGAACTGGGTCTTCAAACGTATCTTGCCGACCGGGGTTTGCTCGGTGCGGTCGTACCCCTGGATCCTGAGGTCGGAGGGAATCAAGTCATCCTCAGACAACCCCAATCTCCGGAGCGTCCGAGTTGGAATCAGGTTAATCCCGGACCCCGTGTCGACAAGACAGCGCCGGACTTCAAGGCCATTGAACTGGCCAGTGACATACAGCGGACGGATATGTCCCTGTATAGGAGGGTCTTCATCCTTACCAGAGAACGAGATAACTGCCTGACATTCGGCGTCCTCGATCGTTTCGGCGTGAAAGGCCTCTGCAGCCGTAACCTCTGTCTCAAACTGGAGGGGGCGTTTCAGGGCTTCAGCGAGTGCCTCGCACATCTCGGATGACATGCGCAGGGCCTCAAGGATGGAGAGCCTTGCTGGGATGTCGGCCAAGTGCTTCAGGACATCATACTTTTTGGCCAAGCGCGAGCCCCTGGTTGCAGGAGGTTGCTCTGCGGTTGGCGGCATGACGGGCCTTGCCGGTTGGATCGGCGGCCGACTGGTACTTGGCACATCTCGTTGTTCACTGGCTGCAGTCCGGGAAGTGGTCACCGTACTGGGGTCAGGAGGCCGGGATGGACTCGTGGCAGGGCGGAGCTGGTCGCGACGCGGCTGAGGCGGTTCTGCCTGGTCCCACACCACAAACAGCGGCGGGGGCGAATCCGTCATCCCCGAATGGGGGGGCGGCGCACGTTGTGCTCGGTTTTGAGCCTGCTGCCTGGTCTCAGTGGCGTGCACGGCCTGGCTGGAGGTACCAACGGCTGTGCCCCGGTGACTCCTGCTGCTGCGGTTCTTCCGACGGTGGCGACGACCGGGGACACTAGGGAGGTCCACCTGGTGTTCTTCAATGTCGGGAACCGAAAAGGGATTTACCAGCTCGACGGTATTAACCGAAGCGTACCCAATACCATCATCGGACGAATCATCCATCACCGGGCGGATCCGAGGAGGGACCCCCATCTCCGGAGGCATGAAATCGCCGAGAGTGCGGGATAGTGGCGGAACTGGCGGGGCGCGCTCTTCCTTCTTGCGCTGCCGCCGTTTGCTCCTCTTGGAAGAGGCAGGCTGGGACGACGATGTCGAAGCAACACCCGCAGATTCTGGGGGCTCAGCCTGATTCAAGCGCTCACGGATGATTCCATGGGCGCGAATGGTCGTCTTGCGGGCCATCCAGTTATTATACTTCTGGGATCCGCGGTTGGAGACCAGCTGCCATTCGTCCTCGTTGCCACTATCGTCATCTGATCCCACGAACACGCCCGCCACTTGTGCTGGAGCTGGGCCCAACCTGATTACATTGTTGTTAATCTGGTCTTGGAGCCAATCCTTAAACACATAGCACCGCTGGATGGTGTGCCCCAGGGCCCGATGGTAGGGGCAGTAGCGGGGGTTATTCGTAAGATGTGCCTCCTCTGGCCTCCAACACTCAGGCAGTCGCACAATCCTCTGCTCCAGGGCGCTCCGGAAATAACCGGGGACCTGATCCTCGTGGAATGAGTAAGTCAGGTGTCGCGGGCCCCTGGGAGCGTGGTCTTGACGAGGGGCTGGAGGGGCCGGCCGAGGAGGTGGACCCTGATTATCTCGCCTGGGTTGTGGCGGTACATTACGCGGAGGGGCCGGCCGGTTCTGAGGCTGCCGCTGCTGGGCCGGGAACTGAGCCCGTGGAGGCGGATTCCTGTGAGGCTGTGGAGCTGGCCTCGCCGGCAGCAGCTCCAATGGCCTGGGGGCCTCTATCTGGGCGACAGCAGCGGGCTCAGCCCTGCTGACTCTCCTTGCAGGAATCATGGGAGGCAGCGGGTGTGCCTGGCTGGCCTGTTGCAGGGCTTCTTCAAGACGTTGAGCTTTGTCTGAGAAGTCCCTGAACCCTCCGGGGTAATTTTGAGTGATCAGGGAAGGGACCAGCTCGGTCTTAACGTTCCCGACGCACATTGTCAGCAACTGCTCCTGAGTCAATGGCATGTCAAGGGAATACGTGAGACCCTTCCATCGGGCGAAGAAGTCCGCGACTCGCTCATCAGGCCTCTGCTTGCACTTGAAGAGGTCTGCGATACTTGTCTTCCGGGTCGTGGAACTGAACTGGTAGAGGAACTGTCTACGGAGGTTCTCCCAGCTGGTTACCGACCCGACGGGGAGCTGGCTGTACCAGACAAATGCTGGCCCTTCCAGTGTCTGAACAAAGCAGCGAAGCTTAGTGGCCTCTTGCTGCGCCGGAGTCCCCAACATAGGCCCGCACCTCGAGTTGAAGTGGGCTAAATGCTGTGGCGGATCTCCAGTCCCGTTGAAGGGAGCGAAAGTGGGATTCCCGAATCCCGGAGGCGCCGGCATGTCATCCACCCATGCTGGGTAGGGCTTGCCGTCCGGTGGGATCGCCACCTGCCGAGTCTCCAAGGCCTCCAAGCAGGTAATGAGTGCCGCCATCGGATCGTCCAGACATGGGTTCCAGTCCTGGCGAGGATCTCTAACCACGAGCGCATTGCATGGCCCTTCAATCGGGTCGTCGACCGGGTCGTCGAACTCGGCAGCTCGTGGGATGGCGGGCGGAGCGGCCCTTGGGGCAGCGGGAGGAATCCGAGCGGGGTCTCTCAGGTAGTCACGCCGCTCGGGAGGGTGTGGCGAAACATACCGCGCCCTCTTGCCGTAGGTAATGGCCTCTCTCCTGTCGGCGAACACGGCGTAATCACGGTTGCCCGGGAGAGTCTCGTCGAGGAGCGGTTGTTCCGGTCCCTGCTGTCCTGGCCTAGGATCACCGTAGTCAGGCCGCCGTTCTGCAGCGCGCTCAGCGAGGAGCTGGTCAACCAGCTTCTTCTGTTCGGAGAGCTGCTGACGTAGCGTAGCCTTCTCGGGATCCTCCTCTGCCCTCTGCATGGAGGGAGATGGGTCGGCGGGCTTTACAGCCTCGCTGTGCTCTTTTCCTTTGCTGACGTTTCGGCTCAACGTCAGTGCTTCAGTGGGTGCGGGGAGCCCCAGGAGGTTCCTCTGATGACGAGTGACTCTCACCGATGGCTCTAACGACGGCTTGTCTTCGGGGGGGAAGCACCCGTCGAGAAGTTCCAAGTCGTTCCCCTCTCCCGACAGGTCAGCCATATTGACTGTCTCCGTCCCTGGGGATATACCCTCAGGGCCACCCAGCGAATCGGGCTGTCGGCGAATCACACTGAAGCGTAGGGCAGCGTACTGCCCCCATCCACGGATATACACGTGGGGAGTGGCTTCCTCGATAACTTTGCGGAGTACTTGAAAACACTCAACGCATCGTTGTTGGAGGGCCTCGTGGTGCTCAAATGACCCGGGGTGCCGAACCGCGGGGAGCATGGCCAGGTCAATTTGACGGCACTGCTCACCAATATCCTCCAGGTGCGCTTGACTCCCGGGGTATGGCATTTGTAGGCGATGAAGACAGGAGCGAGTCTCCCAGAGAGTTCGGCAGAAGCATTCGAACTCATCCGGGGTGAGCGATTCGGGTGCATCAAAGCCCGGTCCTGCGACTGGCCAAAACTTCTCAGGGAAGTGACCCTCTGCAAGGACGGTCCAGAAGCTCCACGACTCAAACTCGGGACCCAGATCTCCTTGGTCCTCTTCAATGGCTGGGAACGGACGGGGAACCGGCAGTGGTGCCGAGGCGGGCCGCCGGGCCGACGGGCTGGCCGGCGGTGAATACGGCGAACAGGCCGATTGGCCTCCATATCCCGGGCCGCCCTCTGAGGGTGGAGGTGCCCTGGCTACCACATCACGGTAGGACGGGCCGGCGAGCGAACATCCTGCCGTAGCATCGGTGCTCGCCGAGGGTGCACCAGATCGTGGTTCGACCGTCGGTCCCCAGAAAAAGTCTCCGGCTTCTCCGATCGAGACGGAAGGCACTTCCGGAGGGGCCGGTACCAACCGCAAGCTTGATCCTTGGGGGTCTACCAGACCCTCGTTACTCCGGATATACCTTCGGAGAGAAGCGGGGATCACATCGATCTCGCTCTCGGGGAGCACGAGGCTGACGTGCCGCATTCCTACCCCTGCCCTTGACTGGCGGGATTGGGGAAAGGGCTCTGTCGCCGAATCGTACTCCGCCTCTGAATCAGAGAAGCGAACCGGTCGGATCTCTGTCCGGAATTCCGTAACATTCTTCCCTCGGCGTCGACGCCTTGCCTTCCTGCCCCTGGGTGGTTCTTCGGAGCAGGGCTGATCTTTGTCCTGGCATCCTCCGGCCGCACTGGTGCTGGGGCCAAGAGGACTAGAAACCAAGGTGCGAGGGGCACCGGGACAGATATCAAAGGGGACGCGGGGAGAGATGATTCCGGGCGGGCCTCCGGGCCGGGATCGGAAGGTGGGATGGCCCATGCCTCCTAGATCGGCCACACGGAGTAGACCCCGCCGGTGAATAGCGCTACCGCGAGGTGGTCCGCGGTGGCTACTGCCTGCACCAGCAACCGGGAGAGTCGACCCAACCTGCCTTTGGGGCGGTCGAGGCCTCGATCCAGGTCGGGCACAGAAGTTCCCCTGCTCAGGATGCGCAGGGTCCTGGCAACTGGAGCCAACAGTGGCTTGGGCCAATGCGGCCGCTGTTGCTAGGGCCCCAAGGTGGGCATCCTCCTCCGCTCGTGCCCGACGTTGGCGTCGGGACAGACGAGTCGGGATGAGCGGCGCGGGCAGGTGGAGAGCCCGCTCTTCGACTTGAGAGGCCTGGCGGCGGTGTCTTCGTGGCCTGGCGGGAGCCCTTACCGTAGATCCCTGGAGCGAATCCCGGATAGGGTGATCCCGGGCATCTTCCACCTCATCCGCATAGGGAAGGGAACTGTCAGAGTGCTCCGGGGATAAGCTCCCGAAGCGGTTGGACGTTGAGGTGGGCAGCAGTGCCTCCCTGCGCGGCCCTCGGGGGCGGCGGTGGTGGCGAGGTGCAGCCTCCTCAAGGTCTAGGCGAGCCATGTCCCTAGTGGGGATGACTCCCTCTTCCTCATATCTCCGCACCAGGGTGTTGATCACCCTTCTCTGGATGACCTCCGAGGGGAAGAGAGGGCGTGGTTGTCCCGCAATTGCGGCTGCTGGGACGGCTGTGGAATGGGCGGGACCGCGCGGAGTAACCGCGTCGGTGTTTCCCCTACCCCTGCGCCAGTGGGCGGGTGGCGATCGGGCACTGGATCGGGTGACCAGATTTCTGAAAGCAGGGAGAAGGACCCATTAACACTGACAGGAAAAAGGAATCGACAACCAACCATTAGCGCCACGACGCCTTCCGTGGGGGGAACCCAGGCCCTCGACGTTGCGAGACGGAGTGCCCGATGTCCCTTCCCCAGCCCCTGGCGGGTAAGACTGAATGCTTGGCCGGGCAACATGCCGGTCTTCCAACACCTCTGAAAGCCATCGGTCCTCGCATCGAGGAGAAGAGATTCACGTCGGGTTCACCATTTTTCTGTTTCGGTGCGGATGTGCGTCGGGTTACGCTGTTCCACCAGGAGGCGTTCGCGCGTGCACCCGTCAACCCGAGGGGATGGGCGCGCGGCTTGTGGTCCCGCAGTCCCGCTTTCCAAAGGCGGGCGGCATCCGTCCCTTATTCAGGGGCGTCTGCTCCTTGATCGAAACCGGGATGATGGGATGTCGGCTCCTCCTTCCTTGGACGTCTCCTCGGAACTCGTCGCCTAATCCGGGTCTCCCTCATAGATTTAAGACATGCTCGTGAATCTTGTTCCCGGCGCCATATCTTCATGGACACCGGTTAATTACGCTGCTTCCGCCCGGACGCTCCAAGGAGTCTGGTCGGGGCAGCAACCTGCGGTGAGGAGGCCGGGTGGCTCTGGGTGCTGGGGGCGTGTCGTAACACTGCGGCTCTGCACGTCTGTCTTCCGTCCCTAATAGGGCTTCTCGAAGGCATGATGACCTGAGGCATCCCGCACTGGGTGCGGGGAACCGTGTCCCCTGAGGTTTTCCTCAGCTTCCCATGTTTAACACGGGGTACGCCGCGAGTTTAACGTCCAGCGGGGACGGCATCGGACCGATCAACACAAAAAGTGGATCAGATGACAGAACCCCTTGCGGGGAACCTCCGACGCTGGGGCCAGCGCATGGGCGGCTTCCCAAGTGATGTGGAGTGGAGAGAAGTGGCATGACCCCACCGGGATGTGGCGGCCCGGGTAAGGATCAGGATGGATGATGGAGTGAAGAGCTTGGACCCCGTAGGGCTTCCTACGTACCGCGCGTTAGCACGGATCAAAGTCGACGTATTTCGGGTATACAGTTTAACGTCATGCTGGACGTCGGCAAGCCGACTCACGAAGAGGTCGAGGCCGCCGGGCGGAGGATTGAACCGAACCACCTCGCACAGAGGGGGATGGAACGGCCGGGTGGATCACAGTTTCACGTCATGCTGGACGATAAAAGGAGAAATGGAAAAAGGGGCTGTGGGGAGGCACAGTGGAGATACACACGTGCAGTCTCCCACAGGGGCGGATTCATAGGTGAATCGACGCAAACGTGAACCCTGGAGGGGTCCACTGATGGACGAACCGACGTAAATACGACCGGGAAGACCAGGTGGTGGGCTTGAACCTCAGGGAGGCTTCCTACGTACCCTGTTTAGAAGACAGGGATCAAAGTCCACGTAGTTCATTCTGTCAGGACTTACGCACTTGAGGCAGCCCGGATGCGGCAAAACTCAGTTGGAAGGGACTTGGACCGAAATTAGGAGACACCTCGATCCCAGTCACACCCTCTACTGGCTTCGGCAGTGGGGAGGCGCAATGGAGATACACATGTGCAGCCCCCCACAAGAAACTAGGGGTTTGTAATACCCTACCCCCGTAGGGAAAAGCCACTCCCATTAAATCGTCCCTAAAGAGGGGCAATCCCGACATCCCTGCAGAGACGAGCGGGTGGGGGCCACATCCAAACCGAGGGGGACCCTGCGTGCGGGGCACGGGATCGGGTGATGCAGACGGTTTAGCGTCTTTCCAGATGAAGTACAGTTTAACGTCGTGTGCTGAGGACGAAGCGGACGGTTTAACGTCTTGCCGGACGAAGTACAGTTTAACGTCGTGTGTTGAGGACGAAGCGGACGGTTTAACGTCTTGCCGGACGAAGTACAGTTTAACGTCGTGTGTTGAGGACGAAGCGGACGGTTTAACGTCTTGCCGGACGAAGTACAGTTTAACGTCGTATGTTGAGGACGAAGCGGACGGTTTAACGTCTTGCCGGACGAAGTACAGTTTAACGTCGTGTGTTGAGGACGAAGGTGCTTGGCAGTTTAACGTCTTACAGCGCGGACGTGGTGCAGTTTAGCGTCATGCGGGACGAATGTGCAGTTTAGCGTCTTGCGGGACGAATGCTGTACAGTTTAACGTCTTTGTAGCTTGGACGATGAAGGCTAGGCAGTTTAGCGTCGTGCAGCTTGGACGTATGCTGAACAGTTTAACGTCTTGTAGCTCGGACGAGGTACAGTTTAACGTCGTGCAGGACGTAGAAGCTGCTGATAGGCCCGTGTCACTTCGCGCGAGCCTGGAGGGCCGCACGGGAAGACAACGCACGGTGCGGGCACCCGGGATGAAGATCATCGGGCGCCACGCAGGCGGGTACCCTCAGGAGGTCAAGGGGGGCGACCCTGGCGGATTGCGCGCAAAAGAGGAGCTTTGCGCGCAAAACAGCAGGTCGGCGCGCAAAATGGCGGGCTGGCGCGCAATTGGGCCAGCCCTTTGCGCGCGGAAGATTGAGATTGCGCGCACCGGGCTTCGGACAGCTCGCGGGGGCAACGGTTCATTCTCTAACGAATGGCCACTTTGAAGAGGGGGGTGCGCGCAATCGGGATGGATTGCGCGCACCCGGGGGCAATTGCGCGCAAGCGGCTTCTTTTGCGCGCAAAGGCCTTCGGGTTTAATGATTATTCAAAGGAAAGGAGCCAAGGGGATTGCGCGCGAAGGCAAACCCCAAGGCACTTTTGCGCGAAAGAAAGGAGGTTACCTGAAGATCGGCATTGCGCGCGGAAGGGGTTGGATTGCGCGAACGAGCGACGCTTCGGATTCTGGCAACCTTCAAAACGTCAGGGGTCGCCTTATATTTATAGGCAACCCCGAGCGTGGAATCCGGTCTCGAGCGCGGAATTCTCTTCGCGGGCGCGAAATCAGGACCCGGCGCGCAAGGGAGCCACGCAGGCCACGGGCGCGCAAAATAGCGCGCCGGCCCAGCGCATTGCGCGCATCCCGGGAGGATTGCGCGCCGCGACTCAACTTTGCGCGCGGGCCTCTGAAATTTCGCGCAAGTCCTCCGGGCCCTCCGGAACGTGCCTCTGACTCCAAATATCACTTCGCTTTCCGCATCCGGAGCTTCGTTTGGGAACAACGGACTTTTTCCGGCGTCTACAGATTCACTACTAACTCTTATCAATACCACATACCTAGTCTCCAAGACACTTCCAAGCTACTACAGCCTGATCATAAGAAATCCACATGAGCGACTCCACTCGATCATGTAACTCTGAGCCTCAACCCTATCCATTATTCATCCATTATCAACCTAAAAAGTATACATAAGATCTCCACACACCGAGGTGGAAGTACAGGGGTGATAAATAATCTCATTAGTCAACCCTAATGATAAACCTATAAATATGTTTTCATAAGTGCATGTTCATGAAATATTCGTAGCCTAGATGAGACGCAGGTGAAATAAATAATAATTCAAATAACATGAAACCACATTCCATACATGAGTCAGTAAAACTGTTCAACTAGGAAAGGTGTAGTCATGTATATTTAGATTTATGTGTGTGTGTGTATTCCCCCCCCCCCCACACACATATATATATATATAAATATTAATATACATGAGTAATTTGAATAAAATAACATAAAACCATTAAAAATTGATTTTTGGATTTGTAATCCCAATCGCCTGGACATCTCATGAAGAAGGTATTGATATGGATGTCGCACCACTCGATATTTGTATCATTAAGTTGATGCTTATGTCCCTAATCCCAATCAACAATACCTTATTCATCCAACATTGGAAATGTCTCTAATAAATCTATTTCACCATAGGGTAATACTCATCCTTACCCAGGGTTCACCTGTACTCACCTCAAATCATCATAATAAGGATTTCATGAAGTATATTGGCATCCTATAAATTGTCACTAAGTTGTATTCCATACCACGCAATCCATGTAAATCCAGTTGGAAGTCTAAAACCTAGTTCATAGTTTGTAGGAAGTAATGAAATTATGACTCGGATAATCCCTAAGGGTATTACTCATAGGCAATGTATAAGGAGAAATCATTAGTGATACATCATGTACACCCCTCGAAGTCTATAATCAAGGAGATCATAATCATCCCTATCACTCGGGAGAGAATAATCATACATTAATATACAATGATGTGTAATTCCATTCCCAACACTATGGTCACATAATTGATCAAGGGGAGGTTAATAATACCTAACGCTCAGGAGATCATAATAATCCATGAGTATAATCATTAGGGACACCATGACCATATCAAGGAGAGCATAGTTATCCTTCTTAAACTCCAAGATGAGGAGAGAGGAATCATTCTCATCACTCAAGAGATCATAATAATCCACGAGTATCATTATTAGGGATGCCATGCCTATATAGCATAATCATAGGCTCAAAATTTGGATCCTAAGTAGCACCTCTAAAAATACGAGTAAAATAACAGTAAAAAATACAGGCTCAACAGCCAGATCCTAGGTAGTGCCTCAAGGTATTCCATTAAATAAAATAATAACATGTCTCAAAAGCTAGATCCTAGTAAAAAAAATATGGGTACCCAAATAAATAATAAGATTTATCCCAGGAAGAACATCTAGGAATCCCAAAGATAAATAAAGACGCATCGCATTAGGATCATCAACTACCAACCAAGAAGCACCTATGGTAATCATAGTTTCACCAACATTAAATAGGTGAATGTATAAACAAAATATTGGGGGTTTACAAATGTCTAAACCCACCACTAATATCATAGCCTCTTAGGATTAAAATTTTGGCATGATTTCTAAGGTTACAAATGATACCATCTCTACCCACACCTGATGTACAAGCTTGGGGTTGTTCAATAATCGGGGCACCCACTAGGTCCCTCAAGTCATAACACAAGGGAGGAATCCTACTCATGATCATCAGCAATGAAGGTAAATGTAAGAATCCTACAGGGTACCCTCAAAAGATATGTAAATAGAGGTATCCAACATTGGATCCTCAAAATGGTACATAAAAAGGGGCATCCTACAGGGGACCCTCAACAAAAGAGCATGTAGGTAGAGGTATCCTACATGTGATCCTCAAAATGGTATATAGGTAAAGGGGTCCTAAAAGGGATTCCCTAAGTCATCATTAAGATATGGAATCCCATAAGGGATCCTAGATAATATTAACAAGATAGAGGAATCCTATATAGGATCCTTTAGGTTGAAATGTAAGCTGAGGCATCCTATATAGGATCCTTAAAAACAACTAACCTTGTAGCCTCCTAGTCCAGAAGGACACGTCTCACATGGGAGAAATCCTCAAGGGGAAATCTAAAAAGAATAAGATAAAATAGATAGTCCATGTATCATATAATATCAAAGGGTCACACTCTTATAAGATCGCTATAATCAATTACCAAAGGAAGAACCTATCTGTTTAGGAAAAATCCTGAAATTCCACCTAGTAGTCCTCAAAACACCTCATGGGTTTCACCATCGTTGTCTACATGGAAAGATACTCAAGATAGACTAATTATGGGACCAATTACAACTCATGAGTGTAAAGACATGAAAAACCATCAAAGGGGTATCAAGGGGCAGTTCATGATGTGGATACCCTAGTACACGGAATGTACTCCCATATCCCCACTTGAGAGTGTACTCCAGTCGGACTTGGTACGTAAAAACCCAATTGCATTGTGTGTTTCTTATGTGAATAGTCTGTAACCTACATGGGGTATCTACCCATGTAACTCACATGGTCTTTCCATTTATATAGCATGTTCATGTACCTCTACATGGTGTACAACCCACATGAGGTCTGGTCGTGTACTCTACATGGCCATGTATCCCTACACAAGCTGTCTGGCTGGGTACTCAGCTAAAAGGATGAGTCCTAGTACATGGTGTGTATTCCCCATAAAAATAATGTACCTCTAAAATATAATCTCCCATGAATAAGAGGAATAGACAGTGTGTTTTCTAGAATCTACATACTGTGTGATCAAGATTTCTGAATGGGAAACCCCTCAAATTAGCCAAAAAAATCCCTGTTTTCTCCTTAGAAGGAATAGATTGACCCACAAGGGGTCCTAAGTAGTCATAATAAGACATTAAAACCTAAAAATTGTAAATATATGGGGATATATTGAAAAACATAAAAACATCCTACCTTTAGGAGGAATCCACCAAATCTTCGCCCGTTTTTATGGTCCATGGCAATTGCATGAGGATCCAGCTCCTCCTGGGCTCTATAGTGGTACCTCCATTCCTCTCCATATATATATATCTCCCTATAAATTTCTCTATAGGTCATGGTGAAGAGGATCCCATGGTTCAGATATGATAATACATGGAAGGAATAGAATAAAAGACGAAAAGAAAAGAAGAAAATGAAAATAAAAATAAATAGGGGCCCAACCCGACACCGGTGCCCGACCTCAGTTTATACCCCAGTTAGGAAACACTCCTCATTCAGTACTCAATGGTGAAGTTGGAATCTAAATATTATTATCATTTCAAAATATATTTCTTAATGAAACTAGATGAATAAATTAACATTTAATTAATGAAATATTTATTATTAATTATTTCACTAAAATTTGAACAGCTCAGAAATCTACCAAACTCCTATCCTAGGGAAAACCCTATTCCATGTCTAAAAAAGTTGTCATAAAAATTATATGAGATCATATTATAGGGTAAAAGTCCATTTTACCCCTAACAATCACTATGAATCAAAAAAATCAAATTTATGCTCAAGAATTCTAGTCCAGAAAAACACAGGTCCATACAAGGCTCATGGGTCACTATTCATCCATGTTTAAAACTTATGAAAAGAAGGAGATGATTCCACATGTCCATTATATTTCTCTTTGGGGTATAAAATGTGTAATATTTCTAAGATACCACACATCTCATTTTGTATCAACTATGTTCTATGAGATCTACTACATTCCTATCTTCAAAGTGACTGTATAAAGAACAGATCTTCTATAAGTTGAGATTAGTGATCGTATGAGGAAAATGGATTGACCACACATTCATACAATATACTACATAAAGAAATGATCTTCCATGAATAATGATTTATTTTGTGTCTTCTAGATATTTATCTCATGAAAATATTTGATCTTCCATGATTTTAACTTATGATCAACCATATGTTGAATATATGAGATTCCATATAAACATATGATCAACCATGAGACATGGGATTGATTGACCAAAAGATAAGAATGGATCGACCATGAACTGAAAACGGCCACATGAAGTTAGTTTAGATATACCTACATTTAATCTCGATTGATCATAAGGTTCTTATATAATAACAAAAAACAATCGACTGTGATTGCAACAAGATCAAGCATATAAAGAGTCTAATCAAATATGCTACCCTTAATTTTATGTGAGTGAAGAAGAAGTTTCTGCATGATATAGTAAGATTATATTTTTCATATTTTTGAGGAATCTTAATTATAGAGCTTCCAATGAATTATTTTATTCATGGCATAAATGAGATCCCATGAAAGAAGGCTAGTGATGATCTTTTAGAATATGATAATTGGGATCGAAATGGTACATGAATGAAACTTCACATTGCATTCATATAAATAAATTTATTAAGAAAATAAGAAGAGATATGTGATGAAGTTGTGTGAATAATGTAGTGAGCTCACATGTTTTTTTCACATGAAAAAGAAGAAGTGGGAGTTTCATGATCTCTCTTTTTATGCAATATTTAAGCCAGAGTAAAGAAAAAGCATACCTATGATATTCATGCATTTTCATGTAGTTTTAAATGAATATGCATTATCATGGATAGACGCATAATTCATGTGGAATTTATGAAATTTATTTTTTTGAATTGTGTATAATGATCCATATCCAAAATTATGATGCATAAAATATGCATGTTGTTTAAAAACTTGATATTGTGGAGAATATTGGTTCAAGAATAATTATGTATGTCACACAAAATTTCAATGCTGTATAAAATGATGAATTTTAATACTATGGATTTTTTAAAGAGATGAGATACTATGTGTTTCTATTTGATATAACATGTAAGGAATTATATCTAATGTAATTATTTCTATAGGTTTTGTAAATGAGTTGAGGCCATAGTTATTTAATATACCGTGTGTATTTTTCAATCAGGTCTTTAGGAGATTTATTTTATGAGAAAATTATAATCAAATATTTAGATGTTTTGAACCTACTATATTAACTGGTTATTAAAATCCATGAAATAATGAGAATTATATTCATGAATATAAATATTTGCATGAAAATGATGAAGGATGTTTTTCAAGAATTGTTAAATTCATGTGAAATATTCTCTGAGTATTAAGTGTAGCTTTTATAGTCTGTTGGAAGAAAAATAGGATCTTGATCCATCAAGTTCATAAGAATATTTTTAATTCTATTAGTGATCTTCCTTCCAAGGATATTAGTGGTTTCTATTCAATAATAATTTCTAGAATTTTCTACTTGGATTCAATATCTTCTAGAAACTATAAGGTAATACCCTTTCATGTGCCTATCCTTGAAAATAAAAGAATATTTGTGTGTGTGTGGGAAAAAACTCCATACATTGGGGATGTAGGAATCCATAGGGAGGTGAACCACATTAAAAAACAAATTGTGCCACACTTTTTATTTTTTTACTTATTTAGTGAGATCATTACTAAATAATTAGTAGGGTATACATGTGTTTCAAAATAAATATAATTCACTGATTCACCCCCCCCCCCCAAATACATACCATACTTGTATGATCCATTTTATATACACAATTCAATTTTTGATGACTCATAAAAATATCTCATCTAATGACTCATATATAGAGTCTTGGGGCTCATATTTATCTTAATGACACATAAGTAGTGAGAAATAGCTCATACATAGATGTTATAACTTAAAAATAACTCATAAAAAACTCCAAAATGACATATATTAAGTTATATGCATCTTTTATTACTCCTACATAGCTTCAAAATGACACATAAAATCTTCCCATTTCTCTTAGAATGACTCATATGGAGCACTGAATGACTCATACACAGTCACCATACCTTTTCAAAATCATAAAACCATAGCTAAAATAACTCATACAGAGTCATAGGTGTCTTTATGTTGACTCATATGCAAATATAAAATGACTCATATATTTTATTTTCTATTTTTTATCTTTAACTCAAACTTAGAAAATTCCTTCAATTCATCCCTTAACATCTTTATACCTATTTGATACTCTTCTAAACATCCAAAGACCTTCACCTCACATTATTTCATGTGATTTTGAATATTATTTATGCATTGAAAATAAAATACAACACAATAAACATATTCATATCAACTCTTCTTCACTCTACATATTCTACATAAACTCATAAATCTTCCTAAGTTATAAAAAACTAACAAACATATCTTGGGATCAATAGAAAGTGTTCAACCTGGAGAGTACTATTTTTATTTACTTAGGTAGTTTAATTTCTTGTAATCAGGATCAGTGTATCTAATTTTTATGGTTTGATAACTCTGAACAAAATTAGAGGGAGTTAGTTTAGCATCCCGGGTGAGGCAAATATAACATGAAGAAGATCCCCATGACACTAGTGTAAATAGCCTCATGGAAAGTTGAATATAGTTTTAGGTCATGCTTCTTAGACCATTATTTCATATTATTTCTTTGAAAAAGGGTATGATGTAAAAATGTGTAATGTTAAGGGTATCAAATCCAATTGAAAAATTGGATTTTGGAATGTGTAAATAATAACTCAAAAATATTTGAATTAGGAATTGATGAGATGAAATAAGTTCATAGGGGATAACTTCTAACCATATTTTAATGGTATGTTTCATTTTGACGTTTTCAGTTCATATGAATATTATAGGACCTTGTCCTTAGGATAAAAGATGTTACCATCTAGAAGTTCCAAGTCTGTTTGTATGAACATTATCAAGTAGAGGTGTCCTTAGGTGCCTAATTCACTCATTACCAATAGCCATGAAATGTTTATGATGATTTAAAAATTTGAGGAAAGAAGTATGTTTATGCCGAGAAGGGTGTTTAAGAAGGGATATGGAACCATTAAGGTTATTCCACCATGTATTGAACACATATTCAAGGTGAAAATATATAATTTTAAATTTCTCTAATTTTTTCCAAGACCAGTGGGTCCAACGTGCACAATTTGAATTCTACTAGGGTTATATGATGGGACCCACAAACTTTGTGTCTTCTTAATCTTGTTCTGTAACTTTTTCCTAATTCTTGGAAGGCATTGACTTGGTGATAAGAGACTTAACTTTTTCTCAAGCCTCCCTTTATATATTTTTTACCTCACAAGAATCATGTCTCTTTTCTTGTATAGTTTAAAGGTCTTACAATTCAGACCATTTAGGGATATAGTTTAAGTTTGTTAAAAAATTCCTAGAAATGATGTGGTATATATAGTAAAAAGGGTGATATAAACCCAACATGAATGAGAAACCCAATACTATTATAGAAGTCCTAGAGGGAGGTTCATGTATTTTAAGGTCATTGTGCTTAGACAACAAGTTGTTAGAGTTTAAGGTTTCATAACTTTTACCAACGGTTGAGACAACCTATCTATAAAGGGAAAATAAAAAAGCTAACATAAATGGAGAGATACCAATACTCATATATACCATCTAATTTAAGGTTTCATATAGTTTAAGGTCATAATTTTTGGACCATGGGTATGGTCATGTTTAAGGTTTCATATTTTTTACCAAAAAAGGTGTGATGATCTATTCAACTAGGGTAAGGAAAACCTGACATGAATGAGGGCCCTAGTATAACATATATCATCTCAAGAAGGTGTGCATAAAGTTTAAGCTCCTGGTTCTTAGACCATATATGGACGCATTCCATCATAACCTTGATTTTGATCCAGATCTAAGAGAACCTAATAATTATTGAATATGTAAGGATGATGTCATAAATAATAACTACATGTGTTTTAATCTGGAAATTATGAGATGAGAAAATTATGTTGAGGATAAAAAATAACCATGTTCTAATTATAGGTTCTAGTATAATAATTTTAGGGAAGAAAAAAATTAGAGGATTTTATCCTTAGGATGGAAGATGCCTTTGGTTGGAAGTGATAAATATGGAAGCACAAATATTACCAATCTGAAGTGTCCAATGGTTATAATTCAAACATTATTGGAATACATGGAATATTTTTGGTGACTCAAAACAATCAAGATAAAAAGTTTGATTTTTGGTAAGGGGATACTCAAAAAGGTAGTATAGGCATCTTAGTTCTGATCTAACCATGGTTGAGCTTTAATGATTGTTTAGAAGGATCATAAATAGATAATGATTTTTTTCTAGATCTAAATTATATGGTTTGGATGTAACTACATATAATGAAGTGATATGAATAAATATATGCATATTTATTATGGAAAAATACTCTGTATAGATATGGATAATATGAAAAATGAAACTATTTCATCCTAATATATATTAGATTCAGAAGTTTCCTCGTGGTTGTCCCCGGGTCAATACCCAAGTTCATGGAATGATATAAATATAGGTAGAACAAACATCATCCAAACACCAAGATATTTATGGATAAAGGGGTTGATTTTATCATAGTATAGTGTCTTATATGTTTTGCACTCTTACATATAAAGGGTTCTCATGTAAGGCGATTGGTCCATGTAGCTCATACCACTCTAAGTAATTTAAGGTCTTCTAAAGTGGACTGCATGTCATGAAATTTAACGTCATGAGAAAAGAAATCAGATGCTCTATATTTTAACATTATATAATGAGGGACTCTATTTGGGAGATTTCATATAGATCTGAATCATGAATGAAATAAAATATATTTATCTCAATATTTGAATTTTTAAGGAAGAATCGACGTGAATAAATAAGGGAAAACACTAGGATGAAAATCTCAATAGTGGGGAATGTTTTTTCTCATCATAGGTTCACGGATAAATAACCACATACGGGGAGTCTTATGTAGATCTATCTCACATGTAGATAATATAGGTAACATAGAATGTACCACTCAAAGTATTTTTAGGTTCATGTAGGGTGTATTATATGTTGTTTAGTTTAATGACATGTGACAAGGATGAGGATAACATGTAGTTTAGGGTTGGATGATGAGGACCTTTATGTCCATAATTTTTCACCAATAAATATTGTGCACAAAATAATATCACCTTGTTTTAGTGTCAAACGAGGATAAAAAACTTCATGTCAATAGAAAGATGGTTATATAACCAAAACAAAGTGGGGGAATAATTGGAATTGAACTTTTATTTAGGTCCAGTAGTTTGGATGTCACTATATATCAAGTAATAATATGAATCAAGATTCATGTAGTTATTATATAATAAGTGAATTTTATCTTGGTGTAGAGAATTAAATGGAAGAAGGAAACATGTAATGATAACTCTTATATAAACAAGATTCTCATGAAAGGAGAAAGGTTCTCCCAAACAAACCATCCTAAATGGATTGGAAGGTCTTGTATGGTGGACCAAATATTCTTTAGTTTAACATTATATGACTAGGATATAAATTCTGTTCAATTTAGGGTTATATAGTGATAAACTAAATATAGGGGTTTTGTACTGATCTAGTGCATGTGAAAAATGAGTAAAATTGTCTTAGCGTCGAGAAAATGAATGAAGGTTCAAACACTAATAAAAAGTGTAACATCCCAAGTAAATAAAGAATATGAAATTTTCATATTTATTAATATTGGCGAATTAAATATTAATTTTACTTTAAATGGGATGCTATATTTGATGGCGTACCAGACACGCAATAATGGGTTTCTCTGAAAATCTCATGTTGCACATAAGGCTGAGTCATACTGAAAAATAATAATATAATATTATTTTAAATAGTAGTTAATTCCTAGCTGTTGTATTGGTGGGAATGAATAGAACTAACTAAAATATTATTATAAATGTTTGTTAAATGTATTTACATTTATCCCATAAAATTTAGAGGCTTAAAATGAGAATGAATCAAATTTTAAGCATAAATACTCTAATATTCTTTAAAAGGTCGATTTATCACCTTTTGATGGAGAACCCTTTTTAAATATAGTTTTTTAACTTTTATATATTCTATTTAACAAAATAAAATTCTTATTTATAATTGGGACATCAAAATTTACTTTGGGTAAATTTTTGGTATTTTTCGGATAAAGTTAATTTTTTTAATGAATAGTGAAAAATATAGCATTTTAATTCAAAATTGCCTTTTCATCTAATTTATTTATATAGTTATATTATTATTTTAATTGGTTTTAAAGTTTAATTATATTATATTTTTACCATTTAATCCAATTTTGGTTATTGGAAGTAATTTTACTTTGAAATTGAACATGAACAAGTGTCAATCTTTTGATAGTTATTATTTCTTAAAAACACACTTTGTTTTGACAATGGGAATTAATTTTAAATTAATTTCTAAAAAATTTGTGATTTGAATTTGGAAAAATGGATTCCATATTTGGAATCATGAGGCCCAAAATTTTTAAATATTTAACTTTTATTTTTATACATTAGGAATATTTACTTCAGTAAATATTTTATTTACTATGGTTAAACGGTAAATCTGGTAAATAAGGGTGAAAAATAATATTATCATAATATTAAATTACCCTTAAACTTATCATAATCCTATTGGATGATACATGTCCGACCATGATAATCCTTGGTTCTATTTTTTTACCTCATGGAGCCACTTGGGAGTGATAATGAAACTTTATATTAATTAATTTAAAGAATAGACAAAAATAACATAAACATGAATCTTTTTACTAAAATAGTTTTTATATGGGGTTATATAAGTTATCACTTTGACTATAAATATTATTTTGAAATATAAAACTATTTTATACATCATTTTATTTTATTTATAATTTTTATATATTAAATAAACAAATTTATTTATGAAACAATGGTGATGTAGTAATTACTTCATTAATAAAGGATTCAAATAAATGATATTAAAAGTATTAAAATAAATTTATTTTGAACCTTTTTATTCCATCCAATAATTTTATATAATATTATTACTTTTTATATTTAAATTAATGAAGGTTTTTTTAAAGAATCAAGTTGGTTTGAATTTTTTAAAACATCGTCATATGAATAGTATTAAAATTGACATAAAAGAGTTTTTAAATCAATCAATATTTTATTAAATTATAAAATAGTATTAAAAATATAATATTCATCAAAATGACATATATGATGTTAAAAATTTCATTAAGGATCCATTTTGGGTCTCTTGTCAATTTATAGTAAATATATTAACCATATAGTATGAATATATAAGAGGACATGGTAAAAGTTAAATAAATTAACAAAGGGTTAAATAAAACATATAAGGATTAAAAATATACAAAACCTATAAATTTATTATTTTATTATTTTATTTAGACTTATATACACATTATATTATAATTAAATAAGTTTTGGACCTTTATAAACCGAAAATAATTATATAATAAAATAATATTTTCAAACTTTCCTAAAGAGCCCCTCATCCCCCTTATAAAAAGTCATCACCTTTAACCCTTACTCACACCTCTCAAGACCCCTTTGATCATCCAACCTCTTCCAAAATAATCTCTCAAGATTCCTCTCTTACTTCTAGAAGCCTTACCTCAGTCATAAAGTAATTCAAGAAAGCCTTTTGGTTCAAACCAAAGGGAGTTACCCGATTTAAAGGTAATGTCTTCCCTCAAGTTCTCTTCTTTTATTTTACTTCTTCACTACCTATTCTATTATTATTCTTTGTTTGAATAAAGACTCCAGTATAATCAATATACTAGGGTTTTTTTTTGAAAAAAGATTCAAACTACACTTACACACACCTCCATCTAATGGATACGAACATACTGTTTTTTTGTACGGAGAACTATTGTCTCACGAAACGATGATTGTTAGATTATCTTCTACCACCTATCATGGTGGACATTATGATGGAAATTTATTTATATGTGATATATATTATATTTATATTGTATCTATTCTTTTGTATTTTCCATTTATATAATACCTTTATGGTTTCCATAATGGGTAAATATGATAATTTCATTTGAGGAAGTGCGGACTACCGCCCCCTCAAAGTGATATGACTCGTTCATGGCATACGTGGAACATGTAAAGGATGGAGTTACTAAAATTATATATGATATTATACTAGAATTATAATATACCTATGTATCATTTAAGTTTTAATTCTATTAAATTCTAAATAGAAATGAAAGTAGCATTCATGCATACGTACGGTTTACCGTCTCCATGAGCGGTGCATTTCATTTCATATCTCCAAATTATATGTACTATTATAAATACACATATATACTAGATATATATTATATATATTATATCTAAATAATTAATATAATTCTATAGATAATTTACTTTTGACCGCATTGACAACTTTTAATTATAGGAAGTTCATTTTTGACTCAAGTACCAAATATCGACAAAACGATAGTTATTAACTTAAATGATTATGTAATATTAATAATGTGGAAATAAGTAATATAAAAGGAATAATAAACTTGAAAAGTTTCTTAATAAATTATAAATTTACTTTAGTTTATTATTCAGTAGATTAAAGAACGAATGGGGCAAGTCAGACACGAGGTAAGGGGTTTTCATCTCACCTTTTATTCCCATGAGATTCATGCTATATTTTCAACTATTTACTTTTTTGTGTTGTATATAATTCCCATGATTTTATTCCTTGTTTAATATAATTTAATTTATGGGTATTTACATCTTCATTTTATGATCCTTCTTTCATGTGGTGTATGTTTTGTAAGTTATCAAATCGGTAAGGGAACCTTTCACCGTCCTCTTTTTGTCAAAGACTTATTTTATGTAATATCTTTTTAAATTTACATTTTATTATTTTGGGATATGTTCTTCTATATCCTTATTTCTGTACATTTTATTTAAATGTGATTATAGGCCATTTTCTCTCTCATAAACTCATTTTCTGAATTTTAAAGTGACGTTGTTTGGCTGTTGGATTTCTGTAAGAGAACTTCTTAACCCAATTTCAGTTATTTGGGTTAAACTTCTACTTCCTGATTATGTTGTGCTATGAATATGTGTTAATGACCACTTATTTTTTTAAACTTAATATCCACTTATATTGGGTGTATTTGTATTTTTCACACAGAATTATTTCATTGATTTTTCATTAATCTAAGGATATGATCTTTGCAAGGGACTTTGTCTCAATTTACATTCCATTGATACTTTTTTGTTGTTACACACCAATTCACTTTTATATGGTGTATATACTGCACTTTGACAAATTATATCATTAATATCCTTATTATCATGATATTATAATATTTGATTAATGTTATTCCCCAATTATTTTTATTCAAGCATCTCTTATTTAGTTTGTAACTATTTAAGTAAAATATCGTTTTAAATGTTTTAAAGATTTCTTCTTATAAATATTTCTCATTAATATCCATGTTTTAAAAATGTTTTTAAGGTTTTATTTATATGTACATGAATGTTTTGAAATTAAAATTTCTTTCAAAATCTTCAAATTGGTATGGGACACTTTTATTCAAAAATCTCTTCAATAAATATTTTAAATGGTTTTGAAAATGGTTTGATAAAGCATTGATTATGTCAATATCTTGAAATGATATATTATGATTACAATGTGGAAATTTTATCTTTCCTTTATGATTATTTTATGTGTTATGAATATGTTATTGTTATTTGGCATTGTTTACGTATATGGGTGGTTCTGTGATAAACCTAGGGTGGGTAAGTCTGAGATAGCTCTCCAATGCATTGGATAACGTGATGGAGGTAAACGTTAATGTCTCTCCTAGGATATTTAGGGTATATGCTATGATGGTTATTCAAAATGTAACTCCCTATGTAGCTATGAAAGCTACAGCATAAGTATGATATGGATTCCACAAGTTACCTTTATGATTTATGATTTCCATGTGTTATTCATAAAACCTATGATTTTCTGTGGTATGTTAAAGATCGAAAAGTATGATTTCATTGATTTGTATGTATTGATGGACTAATGTTTTATTTTCTTGTATTATAACCCTTACTGAGATTTTTATTCTCATCCCAAGTTTTTGAAATGTTTTTTACGTGGTATAAGGTAGGGTAAGATGAAGGAAGAATTCAAGAAGATTTATGTAAAGAAAAGAACTCTTGTTTTGTTTAAGGAGTTTTATTTTTGTGAAAAATTTGGATAGAGTATAAGTGTCTAATTTTTTATTTTTAAGATGTAATGTAATAGTTACAACCTAATTCTCTAAAACTGTAAACCTAAAAATATCCTTACTGTGAATTATTAACTTATTTCAAGATTATGTAATGTTTAAGGCTGGGGCCTTATAGTTGGTATCAAAGGTTGGTTTAGAAAACTTTAGGGATTATGAGTTTTCTTTAAACACATGGTTAGTCTCTATGTCTACTCTTTAAGTTAAATCCTTATTTCGTAACATTTTCATATCAAGGAAAGTCTGTTACAAATGGAAGGATGAGGATCTCAAACGACATTCCTATCTCTTCTGGATGACTTATAGTAATAATTATTGCAAATTCATGTCTATACGACTCTAAAACATTTTCTAACATACAACTCATTTGCAAGAAATTGTTTCAGATATCAAACACCTAATTTATACCTCAATACCATCGTGGATCATGGGTGGTATTTAATCAAATCATATTTTCTCAATATTCTCATATTTTCAAGAAAGGTAAATATTATCAAGGCATTTTCAAATGTTTTACCTTGTCACAAGATTTTGAAGCATATTATGATTTTGAAAAAGGTGTTAAAGAAGGATACCCTTGTGCAACTTATTTATATTTTATTTTAAATTATAGTATTTCAGCACATATTTTTGGTATTATAAAAGCACCATTTATTGAATGTTTTAACTCAAACTTGGTCCGACTGTTTTATAAAAAGAAAGTTTTATCAGATGTTTTGAAATTATATATCTAGAATGATTATTTTTCTAAACTATTTTTCTGTGAACACCCATATGACCCAAGTTGTATGAGTCATATTTTGATAAAGGAAGCATATGATTTTGAAGGATCTCTAAATAATTTGTTGCAATTCATTGATCGTCTATCTACATGAACAAGATGATGATGAAACCAAGTGGACACCATGATCAAGGTACGATGTTCTTTCTTTGGGAATAATGTTATTTTATGGAGGTAAAAATGTCAATAAGACTTCATGAATTAAGATATTGAGGTAATTATGAGTTGGGGTGAAAATGAGAGGTACAAGACAACCATTGAGGTTAAATCATGTTAGGGTTATTTTTGAGCTTTATAAAAAGGTACAATATGCAAGATGGATGAAAACTCGTCACGTCCTTTAAGTTCATAAGAATAGAGCCCACAACTGAAGGGTGACAAGGGTGCATCGCCTACCATTGGCCTACGTGAAGTCCCTGGTTAGTATGATTTATTCTTTTTAGTTAAATGTTTTTATGGATCAAGAATAAGTTGATTTTGGGAACTTTTTTTTTATCAAATGGATATCCTTAATATATGAAAATGATTTGGTGATTAAGTTATAGAGGTTATTTTGGAAGACATTCTCTCTTTTGGTGAATATTATATGATTAAGGAAAATAGAACACTATGGGATTTTGTTTGTGGAGTAATGGTTAAAATTTTATTTTAGAAGAATCTATATTTTTATTGTGTACATATATAGATTTGGGTTATTTATGGAAATGATTAACCTATCATAGAGAATATGTGATTATGTTAATTACTTTTCAGTATGATACTTTAAGAGTATCCTATGTTATTTGGAGATAAATGTTAACATTTTTGTGGAAGGTTATGTGATCGAATCCTTCTGAATTTTGGGTTTCAATCTTAGATTGGATTATATTGAAAGATTTTAAGGACAATTGTTTATTGAATAGTATTTGTTGAAATTTGGGTACTGTTTGTTGAATTTTGGAGATTAAGAGTAGTATTTCTTTTTATAAAGGATTATTTTTTGGGGGGATTAACTGATCTCGTACTAACCATTTTGGTTTTGGTTGATGTCTAAATACAAGGGAAATAAATAGTTAATCTTTTTTGGATTATGTGATACTCTATAAGTTTATTTTAGTGTTTTTAATGTAACCAAGTCAGTTTGAATACTCATCTTTTGGAGAAAAGATGAGTTTGTGGTAGCAATTTAGTAAAGGATGAAAGTCTACATGACAAGTAATTATGTTTCCTTATGTTTTTAGTTAATCTCATAAATAAATTCCTCAAATTTATGAAAATTAACTTAAAACAAAAATGTTTTCTGTTAACTTTTCCTACTGGGGAATCAAATAACGTTTAACCCATCACAAGTTTGTGATTTTTTAGTGGTTAACTTTCTCTTAATCATGTTTTCTATCACTCTCCATCAGAACTTGACACTTAGTTTCTCTTCCATATCCATGTTTTCATTGAATCCAAGTATGGGTTATCTTGGGTGACCATTTTACTTCTCTTTATTTCTTTTAAAGTGATAGTTTTTTTACTCTTTTTCTAATGTGGGACTTTCAATGAAGTTTCTAATCCCAATTTTAAAATTGTGAGGATGCAATTTCCAAAAGGGGGGAAGGATGTAACATCCCAGGTAAATAAAGAATATGACATTTTCATATTTATTAATATTTGTGAATTAAATATTAATTTTACTTTAAAGGGGATTCTATGTTCGATGGCGTACCTGACATGCAATAATGGGTTTCTCCAAAAATCTCATGTTGCACATAAGGCTGAGTCATACTGAAAAATAATAATATAATATTATTTTAAATGGTAGTTGACACCTAGTCTTTGTATTGGCGGTAATTAATAAAAATAACTAAAATATGATTATACATTTTTTTTAAATGTCTTTACATCTATTCAATAAATTTAATAGGCTTAAATGAGAATGAATCCAATTTTAAACATAAATACTCTAATATTCTTTAAAAGGTTGATTTACCGCCTTTTGATGGTGAACCCTTTTTAAATATAGTTTTGGTCACTTTTATACATTCTATTTGAAAAAAAAAATTCTTCTTTAGAATTGGGACATAAAAATTTACTTTGGGTAAATTTTTGGTATTTTTTTGATAAGGTTAATTTTTTTAATGAATAGTGAAAAATACCGCATTTTAATTCAAAACTGATTTTTCATCTAATTTATTTATATAGTTAGATTATTATTTTAATTGGTTTTAAATTTTAATTAGATTATATTTTAACCATTTAATCTAATTTTTTTCATTGGAAGTAATGTTACTTTGAAATTGAACATAAACAAGTGTCAATCTTTTGATAGTTATTATTTCTTAAAAACGCACTTTTTGTTTTGACAACAGGAATTAATTTTAAATTAATTTCTGCAACTTCTATGTTTTGAATTAGGAAAAATGGATTCCATATTTGGAATCAGTAGGTCCAAATTTTGTAAAAAGTTAACTTTTATTTTTAGACATTATGAATATTTACTTCAGTAAACATTTTATTTACCATGGTTAAAAGGTAAATCTGGTAAATAATAGTGAAAAATAATATTATAATATTACTAAATTACCCTTACACTTTTTATAACCCTATTTTATGATACATTTATGACCATGGGAATCCTTGGGTCGATTTTGGGACCCCATGGAGCCACTTGGGAGTGATAATGACACTTTATATTAATTAATTTAAAGTAAGGACGAAAATAACATAAACATTAATCTTTTTAGTAAAACAATTTTTATATAGGGTTATATAAGTTATCTATTTGACTATAAATATTACTTGTAAATCTAAAATAGTTTCCTATATCATGGTATTTTATTTATAATTTTTATACATTAAATAAACAAATTTAATTATGACACAATGGTGATGTAGTAATTGCTTCATTAATAATGGATTCAAATAAATGATATTAAAAATATTAAAATAAATTTATTTTGAACATTTTTATTTCATACAATAATTTTATAGATTAGTATTACTTGTTATATTTTAATTAATGAAGTTTTTTTGAAAGAATAAAGTTGGTTTGGATTTTTTTTAAAGTCATGATATGAATAGTATTAAAATTGACATAAAAGAGTTTTCAAATAGATCAATATTTTATTAAATGATAAAATAGTCTTAAAAATCTAATATTCGTCCAAATGACATATATAATATTAAAATTTTCATTAATGATCCATTTTTGGTCTCTTTTCATTTTATAGTAAATATATTAACCATATAGTATGAATATATAAGAGGACATGGTAAAAGATAAATAAGTTAACAAAGGGCTAAATAAAAATTATAAGGATTAAAAAATATTCAAAACCTGTACAATTATTATTTGATGATTTTATTTCTACTTATATACACCTTATATTCTGATTAAATAATTTTTAGACCTTTAGAAATCAGAAATCATAATATAATAAAATAATATTTTTAAACTTTCCTAAAGAGCCCCTCCTCCCCCTTATAAAAAGCCATCAACTCTAACCCTTACTCACACCTCTCAATCCCCCTTGTATCATCCAAAATCTACCCAAATAAGCACTCAAAATACCTATCTTCCACCTAGAATCATTATCTTAGGCAGAAATAACTTCAAGAATTCCTTTTGGTTCAAACCAAAGGGAGTTACTCGATTTAAAGGTAACATCTTCCCTCAAGTTCTCTTATTTTATTTTACTTCTTCACTCCCTATGCTCTTATTATTCTATGTTTACATAAAAACACCAGTATCATCAATATACTAGGTTATTTTATTGAAAATTATTCAAACTACACTTACACACACCTTCATCTAATGGATACGAACATATTGTTTCTGTGTATGGAGAACTACTACCTCACGAAATGATGATTGTTCGATTATCTTCTACCGCATCTCATGGAGACCATTATGATGGAAATATATTTATATTTGATATATATTATACCTATATTGTCTCTATTATTATGTATTTTTCATTTATATCATACCTTTATGATTTTCATAATGGGTAAATATAATAATTTCATTTGAGGAAGTGCGGACTACCACCCCCTCAAAGTGATATGACTCGTTCATGCCATATGTGAAACGTGTAAAGGATAGAGTTACTGAAATTATATATGATATTATACTGTAATTATAATATACCTATGTATCATTTATGTTTTCATTCCATTAAATGTGAAATAGAAATGAAAGTAGCGTTCATGCGTACATACGGCTTATCGTCTCCATGAATAGTGCATTTCATTTCTTATCTCCAAATGTTATGTACTATTATAAATACATATATATAATGGATATATATGATATATATGATATCTAAATCATAAATATCATTCTGGAGATTAATAGGGCCTTAATGAGTGCCTCTATGCTCTGTGGAGAGGTGGGGTGCATTCTGAATAGAGAGTTGCATTGGTACTATGACCAGCTATTTAGGATGTCATAAATTTATACCAGGGTCTTATTATTCTTATCATGAGGTTTCTCCATATCTTGATACTTAAATTTGGATACTGTTTGTTATATAAATTCCTTTTCCTGAAAAAAAAATTGATGAACTTTTCATGGCATGTTGTTTGGGTTGAGTTTTCTTTATCATGATCTGATGTTGAATAAAAATTGAAAATTTTCTAGTCAATCCAATAATATTATTAGATCCAAATGATATATAGATGATTCGTGAGTGGGTTGAGGATCCTTTTTATCTTATTTAAGTGAATTCCATTAAGTTTATAAATAATTTATGTCTTTAATGGAAAAGGTTCATGATCATCGATATTCATTTCAACCTCATCTTCATTAACCTCCTCATCTTATGTGACCTCTTCCCAATCACAGGTAGATTACTCAAGTTCATATGTGTATTAATCATAAAATATTGGGTCTAAAATATGGTTTAAATTAACTAAATTACATTTTGTTTCCCCTTATGATGAAGATTCTATTTGATGGATTTATACCCATTACCTTGTTTGGTGGGATGGTTCTTGTCCTCCCAATGATGGGGGTAGGAAGTACTGAATAGTCTGGACCATGTTGGGAACCAGTAAGAACTATTCCTCTTGTGTATTTTTTCATTTTTTTTTTATTGTGTCAACTCTTGGAATATTGGGATGGTAAAGACGTCGCCTCTGTTTTCATAGAGGGAATTGGAGTCACACCCATCTAGTTCAGTTTACCCATCATGATGGAGTGCGTCTAGTTGATTGATTTTATAGTCATCTAGTTATCAAAAAAAATTATCTTAAATAAAAAAAATCCTATTATTCTCCATCCTCTTCTGGTGGGATATGAGATACACAAGTCACTTATTCCAGTGGATTTTCTAATTTGACTTGGTTATAGTTAACCATCATTTGGAGAGAGTCTTTAAAAACAAATGAATCTTGGATATCGTGCCCTATTATCCAATAGAATGGGTAGTAATCAAGAAGTTCATTGAGATCTACTTCATTGGGCCTATTAAACTCTAGAAACTTGAGTATGTTATTCTCTATAACTATGATGAAGTACCTGTGAACTTGTTTTTTTGGGAAGAAGTATTACTAATTCTTCTAATCTTAAAACCTCAAGTGATCGGGCTAATTATTTCCCTTCTAAAGGGGATTTTTTTGTTGTTTATATCATTAAAAAAGTGGTACAACATGATATTGGATAAGTTTTAGGACTATATATGGTGTTAATACTTATTTTAGAATGAAAATTTCCACTTTATTTTTAATGACCCTCTTTCCTTATGTTGATGATGTCATCTAGGATTTGGTCTCAGAATATTGGATAACATCTTCTATGTAATGTGAAACTAATGAAAACTATTAGGAATGACTAGGTTAATTCATAGGAATCAATGAAATATATATTTTATCATAGAGATTGTCTATAAAGATCTCCAATATCTTCTTCTAGGGAAGATACATGTTCAGGGAGCAGGTGATTCGCCTTTACCTAGTGATGAAATCCATGGCCCTCTCATTTTCATGTTATTTGTAATTTGAGATATTTGGGAACATTGACTTATTTAGTGTGGAAATGAATTAGTAAAGTAACTACCTCCCCAAATCTTCCCAATTAGCAATTCACACTACTGAAAAATTTCTATACAAGATAAAATTTGGCCCTACAAGGGTATGGACAAAGCACCAGATTTTTTTTACTTATTTTTGGTCTAAAGTTCCCATCATGGGACCACATTGAGACACAAATTATTCCATTTGATTCACTAGGCATCATATTCCATTTAATACAAGAATGTTTGTATTCCTAAAATTAGGTAGAGGAGGTTTAACATTCACCCAATACAGATATGACTTTCTCTATAACTATACTAGAAATTCCACCCCTCTATAGCTTCTATTTTAGTAGTAAGGGACTTCATGGAGTCAAGGAACACCATTATAAACATCACCTAGTTTAATTCCTTAATGGGAGTCATGGGTGGAACTTGATATGGTCGAATTACATTCTTTGGTCATCAATATCTAGTTAGAGTTTTCCTGAGGTGTCTTTCCCAACATGGTTGTGGATGATACCCTAGTAAAGGTAATTCCTGATATCCCCATCCTCTTGGTTTAGATACATTAGTTTTCTAGACCCAAATCATATTGTAAGGTCAAATGTTTCCCTCATGAATAGAGTAATTCTCTCAGGTTGAGGAAGATTTGTATAAATATGTGTATTGGCCTCCTGTTATAAATTATACTTAGTGGGAATATTTCCCATGATTAATTTAGTATTAAGTCTCATTAATTCTTAAAACTCAACTTTATTTAGGTTTAAATTCTCCTTTATGGTGAGATAATTATCTTCCTCAGGTTGTGGGTGGGATGTGGCCATGCCCTTTAATTTTTCTTTATTATAATCTCACTGATTAAGTGGTAGATAACTATTTAGAGGACCTCTAAGACTTTAGGTTAGCCTCTAATGTCAAGTATTCACACCTTTTCAAGTATTTATGTGTGGATTGTATTTAAAACAGTGGTTTCCTCAGTATGTTCTTTTGTATTAGTGTCATGTTATGAGGTATCCATGGGACCAATGATGATGAAATCAAGAGATTTATATTATACCATGATAATCATATTTCCATCATAAGGGTAGTGGTATTTATCATTATATTTTAAAGAAAATAATCACAACCCTTTTTGGACTTCACCTTTTTAGTGGACCATTTTGTCTTATGGTTCCTATGAATCCTAACCTTCTCTCCTCATTTTTCCCTCAAAATTTATTTTTAGAGGATGATCCTAAGGCAGTAACCAATATATTTTACTAATAATATTATCAATGATAAGTATGGTTCATCCAATTGAAGGATCCATGAGGGTTTTCCAATGAATATCCTCTTGATCTGGAGAAGACCAAATTCTATAGAGTAAGGGGTAATAATACACCCATGACTATGTGTTAAGGATGGCCCTGATCAGTCACCATCACATCTTGGAACATGTGAGGATTTTATAATACTATAGGTAGTGGTAATGGTAAAAATACCCATATTACTATGGTTTGGTCATACTCTCGTAATGCTACTAAGGAAGTGTCTATCATTGCTTTCTTGAATTTTCTTTCTTTAGTTTGAGCATGTGGTGAATATAGCTCACTTTATGGGTGTGAGTTGGGCACCATTATCAGTTGATCCATGGATGTGGATCTTACATTCCTAAAGTGACAGGCTCATTTAACCATATTATTAGTTTGATACAGGTGATTATCAATGGATCACTCCTACTAGTGAACCATCTATGGGCTTGAGGAGCAGTAGGATTAAACTACACGACCAGTTATCATATGCGGGCCTTGGGTTTGATACTTAACCTAAGGTGATGGTATTGTATCTGTACATTCTAAATATACTCTACTAAACATTGAACATAGTAAATTAAATCACTACATATTCCACCTAACATCTAGTCTTTAAACCACTGAGGCATAAATTTTGGTGGTCTCTATATTGTTTTCCAGACTTTTGATGTTATAAAACTGAGAGTAAGGTCAAGTCAACTTGATGGAAGAGATTTATTATTTCATTAACATGGTTGTAATACTCCTTATAAGGCAGATATTTCATCCTAAGATGGTGGAGAGTCACCCATAGATTCAAAAATAGATAATGTATTAAATTCTCTTTCAATTCCTCTAGAATGTTAGACCAAAAAGTGGCTATAAAATAGAAAATAACCTGTATAATACATTTATATAGTTATTCCAACATAACTATGGTATTCTCCTCATCCTCTTTGAGGGGTTCCTCAACTTGATCCATCCAAAGTGGTCCTTTACCATATTCCTTATCAAGGGAAGAAATATTTTTTGGATTCTTATCATTAATATAAGAGGATAAGAAATCCATGAGAGGTTCAAATGATTACTGTCACCCCAAACTATACTCATACTGGGTTGAAATGTCATCGACTAGGGATAAAGTTATTTATGTAGCTGGACTTGATCTCTAAAGTGGCTATCTATATAAGGGAAATCTTGAAGTGTTCTTGATAAGTGAAGGATGTTCTTTCCAAGATGATATCTCATTGTGAGTAGGACTTTCACAATACAAACCATGGGGAGGTCCTCCTTGAATATCTTCATATTTTCCATTATGGGGAGTACATCCATTCTTTCTTGATGTCTAGCTATAAGAAGGACCTTTGCAAGATATTCTCTAGGGAGGACCTCCATGGTGGAAATTTTGTTTTTCATGGAGAGGACCTTCATGGTTACCCATCATTAATGAATTGGAAAAGGGGGTTCCTCATAATTGGTTGACCTTTTGATTATGGAAATGATCTTTACAACTCACACCATGTGGAGGAACTCCATAGTTGATCTTCATGTTATCACAGGGAGGACCTCTACAACAGGTACTCTAAGAAGGAATTCTTAAGCCATTGATTATGGTACTATAGGGAGGAACTCCACAATTTTTATTTCCTTATTCTAGTTTTGATGAATTGATAGATTCTTGAGCTTATATTGATATATGATAAAGGGTTTCAAGAATACTAACATTGATAAAGGTAGTAATATGAGTTTTCTCTAAATTTCTAGATTAACTATGATGAGACCTTCTAGATATTCATGACTATAAGATTAGATCTGAGACCTTGATCATGACTGGATTTGTGTATAAACCCTCTAAGGAAACCACCAACCCATTGTTGGGATATACTAATGATTTTATGGGATAGTTTCTAGAATATGTCGACACACTTCACAAGTATGAGAAGGTTCTGGGATATGAGACCATTATTGATCTTTATTTACTATGGGAATATTTCAATAAGAATCTTATGTAAGGATAAGAATATTATCCTACTACATGATGGGTTCCATTGATATATTTTAATGATATTCATACACATGTGTGGGAATATGATACCACCCATATATTGTCACTAAAACATGTTATTGATCTACAATTTTTGGAGAAAGAATATAATCCTGATTCAGATTAATTTATGGAGTATATAGATGAGCCTCTATGATGTTGGAAGGGATATGGGTCTTGTGATTGCAAAATAATTCTGATGAACTCTAGTTGGAATGGGGATACGTACTTGGTCATGTTCTTCATTCATTACCAAGATATTATTAAAATCATCCTAAATGATAGATGGAATATTGATCCACCCCTAATCTAGTACAAAATTATATAAACTAACTCATTTGATGGTGGGACCATGAATATAGTCTTTCCTCCTATTTTCCATTGGGATATACTGATAGTGGTCATCTATTATCTTTTCTAGGATATGATGGTAGTTATATAAGATATGAACATGGATATAAGCCTGATCTTTAATTTCCACTAGGATAAGTTGTTGGGATTCTTTAGTATAAATGGGTATATATTTAGACTCTTTATTTGGAATGGGGATATAGGCTCACTCCAATCCTCTATTTTCCATCAAAATATGTCAAAGGAATTCATGTGTGGGAGAAATAATATGTTATTACTCCCTATATACTTATGGAATATACTCTCTAGCTCCTCATAATTCTTTCAAGGTGTGATGGTAGGCTTGATGGGTGGTTGATGGGATATATAACTACTCCTTGAATTCCATTAGAGTGTAAATATGGGATAATTCTATTAAAACAAGAATATGGGAATGATCCATGAATTTTTTAGTCTTTCTCCCATAAAAATATCTTAACCTAGGTTCCCTAACCTAATTGGATGGGATCAGAATCTCTTGTTTGGGCTCCTCAACAAACTCTCGAGGTGTTGGGAATATAGGACATTAATTCCAATGATGGTTAGTAAGATCCCTCCAAGGAAACTCCTAGGAAATAATGAGGGTGAGATCATCCTCATGGTCCATATCTTTGGGGTAGGGAATATATTTTTTGTCACTCTCTAGTGATATGTTTATAAAGTAGTTGGAGGTGTTCAATGACACCACCTAGTCCTTTACTACTTGTTGGTAACGGGATGGCTAGTGACACATCATTTCCTGGAGTCTTTTTTGCACTGCCACTAAGGTGGGAATAGTATCATTGAGGTAATACTCTATCACAAGAGCATTCACAACTTTTTTTGGAGGAACTAAGTTTGTTATGGTGTTCTCATAGTTCTCATATATATAGCCTTTGTGGTGGTAGAATCATATATCAGTTTCTTTGATGATGCAATTCATTTAGATTTAAAGGGTCTCTTTAAAAGAGTTCCTAGAAATTTTATAGAAAGGATCGACAACTAAAAAATAAACCTAATAATGAATCATCACAAATAATAGTATTCATGTTCATTAAATTTCTTATATAAGGGTTTCACATGAGGTTCATGATACTTTTTCCCATGTATTTCCATTCCTGTGATATCTTGGCGTTGTTTTAGGCCTCATTTTCAAAGTCAGGTAGTCATTAGGGATTTTACCTATGATTCTTTAGAATAAACATTTATTTAGATGATCATAGTTTAGTATAATATAACCCTTTAGGGGGAATTATTTCATACTTTAAGACTTTCTTATAGATTAAATATATGTTCATGAATCCTTCATAAGTCTCAGTGAGGAACTGGTTACCGCCATTATAGTGACTCGATCAAAATTATGTGTCAAGGTGAATATATATATTTATCAAATGTTATCCATCAATAGGGTCGTATGTATATATTAGAGGTTTCTACTAATTGTTTTATCTATGTATATCATAGGTTATCCATATTTTATATCAATTAGTGATGTTATGGTTTAAATCCAAGAAATTGGGAACTCTATAGTTTATTAAAATCTAGGGTGGCAGTAAGCATTCATAGTATTGGGATTGGGCCCATGATAGGTTCTTATTACGTATCCATATGAAGGGAATCAGAACCCATGTAGTATAGTGACACTTAATGGTACACACCGTACCTTTTCAGGTCATCTAACAAGGACCATATTGGTTCTATTTAAGTTCATGTATCCAGGACTATTTCCATTCTTTTTAAAGCCATAAAAACTATAGAACTAAGAAAAATGTGCCTAGAAATGATTGGTGTGTGAATTATGCATAAGATACTCTTTATCTATTACCATTTCAGTTAAAAACTAGGAGATAATGAGTGTGAATAGTCCTGGTGAAAATGGATTATAAATATCATGGGGAATGTTATCTGATGAGGAGGATTTCATGGTTCTCGGGGAATATGTTCTGGTGAGGGTACGACATTCAAAGGGAATATAGATCAATGAAAATATAGTTTTGAATATTAGTTTTTAACCTTAATAAGGTTTCCTACATATCCTGATTAACATTATTCAAATTACATATAGTTTTATTTACATAGTTTAATGTCATGTGATAGGACCATACCTTGCAATTTAACATCATGTGGTAAGGAAATTGTCATTCAGTTTTGTATCATGTGATAAAAATGTTTATGTCAGGAAAGGGGAATCACCAAATGATTTATTTTTTATTATAAATGGGTGACCTAGTGATGGATCATAAGGAATATATCCCTTTTAGGATGGTTTTAATGAGGAATGTGGCTATGTAAAGTTTAGTTGGGTATTGTTCATGAGATTCCCAATATTTGTATAGCCCGCTAATGGGTCACAGGGATGAGGTCATCAATTAGGTCATGATTATTTCTTTCAATTTAAATGAGGACCATATGTGTGTTTACTTCCCATTGATTTATGGTCATAGAATGAAGGAAGACTAGAAACATTAGGGATATGGACCCATAAGGAAGAATTTGATGTCTAAGCATGGGTTTCCCTTTCATATATTTACTCATCTCATTGATGAGTTACAGTGATGAAATCATCATTCGAAACATGGATGTGGATTATATATAAGGAGAAGGCCCATATATGAGTCTAATTTTTTTCAATTGAAGATTGGGTAGTGAAGGATGACTGGACTCATGGGGGATATGGATCTGTGAGGAAATGGTTAGGGCTTATACATACATCACTTAACCATTTATCAAGTGAAACAATAATTAAGGATTATTTACCACCAAAATATTTTAAAAGAAAAATATGTTTGATAACATATATGACACACAACATCGTGCCTAAACAAACAAAATATTATTATTTAAATATGACTATTATAACCTAACTATTGAATTAGAGGGTATGAATAATATTGAATAAATTATGAAATATATATAAATGACCAAATCAATTTAAATTCATTTATTAATTATTAGGAAATAATTAATCAATTTTTTGTAAAGTTATTTTATGATTTAAAAATACATTTTTTTTAAATGATTTTTGTTGATTTTTGTGAGAAAATATAATAATAAATTTATTGAAATTGTATATATATATATTATTTTATAAATTTAATTTAATTTTTGAAATCATTATATAAAAATTATCTTAGGGTGAAATGTTTTTATTTTTTTGAAAAGATTGATTTTCTAGTGAATAGTGAAAATACCAATTTTTATTGAGAACTGTATTTTTTTAAAGAATTTAAAAAGTTTCATTTTGTTTTAAAATTATTTCAAAGTAAATTTATTTATATTATATTATTAAAAATAAAACTAAGTTCATTAGAATCAATTTTATGATTTAATTTGGTATAAAAACCTTTTTACACATAAAAAAGGCATTTTCTGAAAAACTATTTTTATGTGTGTAATGTGTTTTTATCTTAATAAATTAAATTTACCACTATTGATGAATTATTTTAATAAAATATATATATTATATATTCAAATGAGTGTTTTAACATCCATCTAATATTTTTACTATGCATGGGATAATAATAAATCTAGTTTTATGCTTAAAAATTAAATTTTTCTAAATGTGGTTTTCATCACATTTTTCACACTTAATTTAAAATTATTTTTGTCCACTTTTAAATATTGAATTTTATAAAAGTTATTTCATATTTTTAATTATGAGGTTCAAATTTTTTATATAGTTCTCTTTTATGTTTAGGCATTATGAATACTAACCATGGTAAAATTTATCACCTTGATAAAGGATAAATTGGGTTAATCTTGGTTAAAAATAAGTGTTAAGGTCACCATGTTACATATTAATTGTTATTTTATGCATTAAATCCAACCCTTATCACCTTATTCTCAAAATATATTTTTTTAATGGAAACTCTTCCATTAAAAAGACCTATATAATATTTAAAGCAAAGAAAGTTACAAAAAAAAGTCACTCTCTTAGTTCCATTGGTGGTTTAATAATCTTAATAACATTTTAGTATATTGAGGATATTAAAATGGATTATTAAACCACCATTGGAAAATGATAACATTGCTCGTACATATGTGTGGACTACCACTTCCACGAAGCAATGTATTTTATTTTTTGTTTCTATTTTATATATATGGTAATAAAGATAGATTTAATGAATATATATGATGTATATGTTATAATTATAATTATTTAAAGGTGAATTATTATTTACCTTTATTTCGTTTCATCTAATGAATAGTGAAAATAGTGTCCACATGTACGTATGGTCTACCATCTCCATGAATGGTGTAATTCATTTTCCTATATCTATATTTTATGGATTTATCTAAATACATATATAATGAATATGTATTATATTTTTATCATGGATAAAATTTTTGATATGATGTAACTATGATAAAATTAAAAGGACTAAAACTACCAAACTGAAACATACATGAAATATAAAGCAGTTATTACATGGAACAGCGATTTTAACAAAGAAATGTTAACAAATAGGTGATAAAGGATTATAAGAAAATAATATGTGGAATGATATATATTATTATAGTTCTATAATAGAGTTATAATAAAAATATATTTATTATGAAGGACTTTTTGACACATATGAAGGAATTTGAACCTGAGGTAAGGGTTTATTTCACAATCTCATCATTATTCAGGATTATTTATTTCTACATATCAACTAGGGAAATTATTTGATATTTATATATTAAACTCAAAAATATTTTATTCTCCTCTAGTTATTTTTTTAAATTATTAGTTTTCCATTCATTTCCCACTCTTTAAGTACTTAGGATACCAAAAAAATTTAAGAAACTGGATTTTTTCTACTTGGTTGGGAATTTTTTTATTACATGTCCATATTTTCCTTAATATGTTTTAAATAATTTTTTTAATATTATCTAATGATTTATTAAATAAATTTTTAACTATTTTTGAATTTTTACAAAATGGTTTATAATGAATATTTTTTCACTTTCTAAACAAGGTATTTTTTAACTTTTTACCAAAAATGTGAAAGGAATAATTGTTTTAATGTACTCTAAATGAATGGAACTTTCCACAATCATGACCACAAAATTATTTGAATATTAATTTAAAATTCTCCATGTTTATTTTAAAATAAAATGTTTTTCCTAATATTTAAAAAAATAGTTTTTATAAAGTTTATTTCAAAATGAAAAGAGTATTTCCCTCAATAATATTTTAAAAGATATTTTTATGTTATTTTTATTCATTAATGAAAAAAAATATTTATTAAACGTGTACTATATTAGGGGTATGTGGTAATTATAGCATTCTTATTTCTTCTCTAGATGGTTTATGATCAATTTAACTAGGGAAATATTAATATTTCATATGCTAGTTTTTCAATATGAATGTTAATGTTGATTATGTATTGAAATTTTATTCTCTACTTTCATATTATGAATGCATTAAACTTATTAATTGATGGGATGGGATTTATATATCCCCTAGATGCATCATTAGATCTCATGAGACAAAGTAGTTTGGGTATTTTTCTAAGGCCTTACCCATTTATATATGATGTCTTAGCATGATACCTTGACTATAAGTTCATGATGTCTAGAATTATGCATTATATAATTATGATATTAGTTATTTTTATCCATGTGATTATTTATGTTGTTATGTTATCCATGGATGTAGTCCCCTTTTCTGGTATTAGTTATATGGAATTATTTGATCATCAATTATTCCTATCATATTATTCTTAGTGGTTAACTTATTATTTAAATGACATGTGTTTTCAGTTACTTAAATTTTCATATTGATTATAATTTATTTATTAAAGATATATTTAATTGTACATAACCTTTATTGAGCACCCTATCTCACCATTTCTTTTTTTCCTTTCCCCAGGATACCAAAAAGTTTACTATGATTAATATATAAGGATATTCTAGATATATTATTGATCTTATCAAAGAAAATACCTTGGTTTTTGTGTTTTCAAATGTATGTGAGATTAAAGTATATATCTATTTTACCAAGACTACTAAAATATTTAGTTCTTTGTGATTTGATTCCTTATATTAAATTCCAATTTAATAAAGTAACCACTAACACTATGCTATTAGAGTAGGGGTATTTATAGCTGGTATCAGATGAAGTTTAGCTGAAACCTTGGGAACTAGATTTAGTAAAACCTAAATTAGGGAACATAACCCTATGACAGACTTTAAGGATATGTCTAATTTTAGGAAAATATCATAAATTTTTAGTAAGGTATAAATTATGTGGTTTTCCTAGAAATATATCCCTATTTGGATATTATATGTGGATGTCGTTTTGGAATAAATGCATCTATGGGTAATAACATTGAAAAGAGTTAGTTGAGTATATATTGACCATAATTCTGGTACACGGTGAGTATTCCCTTACTATAAACTTGTTTTAACACTCTTGGGGGATATGATTGGTTCAATTAATATTTTCTTTATGAACAATTATGATGAATAATATAATAGAATCTATGGAAACCTATGATATTACTTAGTGATATGGGATAAACCTAAAGTGTATTGAGTTAATAATTCTATGTTTGATAATAAGTTTAAAGATATAGATACACATTTTCAGTTTTTATGTGTTAGGATTTTAACATGATTAAAGATATTATAGGATATATTTGTAGAAATGCAACCCTTTGATTTAGTATATGTTTTATTGGAAAGGTAATTCTAAGAATAATTCTATTACATTTTGTGTACATGAGTTAAAAGTTGTTGATAAACTTAAGGGCTCATATGATCATTTTTATTGAGGAAATTATGTGTTATTATAATTTGGGAACATCTGTTTTATCATATAGAAAACTATGGGATTGAAAATTGATTTGGTGACTAATTGAATAATGTTAATTATAGTATATTGGGAATATTATATGATTAAGTTAAACATAATTTGAGGAATGAAGATTAAGTTTATTTTGGGAAGCATGTTATAAGATCAATTTTTTTAATTTTTGGGATTTTTATGTGATTAATGATTTTTCAGGAGATTTTTTATTATGTTGAGTTATATTTAACCTTTAGATTTAATGCAAAGGAATATTTACAAAGAATTATATTAAATTTTTTTGGTTATAGGATCAAGGGTGTGAGATAACCTCTGAGTTTAAAACTTTCTTTAATATTGAGGTTATTGAGTTTATTTGGTATGTATAGTTATTTATTGTTGAAATAATATAAGTTGAACCCTTGATGTTATTGTGAAAAATTTGAAGTAAAATATATTGTTTCTTCATATTAAGGTTTATTAATTTTGGATATTATCTTTCATTATGCTAACCATTTTGGTTTCATTAAAGATATGAGGAATAGATTGTAAATCTTTTATAGATCTTATGATCTATTAAAAGTTAATTTTTGTGATTCAAGCATAAAAAATCATCCTTATTTCATGGATTAAGATATGAAGTGGAAATTCATAAAAGAATTACCAAAGGATGATATTTTTCTTATAGAATGAAAATAAATCAAGTGATTACATTTTCTAATGTTCTCTATCTTAAAATTAAAAGAATACATCAAGTTTTAAAAAATGATATTGAAACAAAAAATTTATCCTATTACCTTTATTTATTATGAATTTATGGTCTTTTTTAAACCTATTTATTATATGGTTTTTTGGTCAATAATTTTCTCATGATCATTCACTTTCTTATCATCAATGATCTTTTTCACTCTTCATAATTATTTGGACATTACTATTTTCTTCCATGTCTATATTTTCACTTCTCACTTATGTTCTACTATTTGGAAACCTATTCATGAGTTATTCCAGATGACCATTGTGTTTCTCTTTCCCTCTTTTCTAGAGGATGTTTTATTAAGCCCTTTTAGAATATGGGTTTTCTATAAAGTAATTTTCAAATGTAAAACACTTGATTACCGAGAATAATTTTAAGTTTTGATGATAAAATTTATTGAAGTTGGTAGAATGTGACACCCAGATATTTTAAAATAATACTATGTTTAATAGAGTATACGAAACAAAACACCGAGCCTAAACGAACTACAAAATATTAGTATTCAAATATAACACATATAATCTAGTCATTGAATTGGATTATATAAATAGTATTAACAAAATTAGGAAATAAATATAAAGGAACTAAAAAATATAAATTCATTGATTAATTATTATGAAATAAGTACTCAATTTTTAGTAAAGTTATTTCATGCTTTAGATATATGTTTTTTTCAAAAAAATGATTTTTATTTCTTTTTGTGAGAATATATTACAATAAATTTATAGAAATTATATAAATATAATTTAATATAAATAATATCATTTTTTAATCATAATATAAAAATTATCTTATGGTGTAATTTTTTTGTATTTTTATGAAAAGATTTTTTTTAGTGAATAGCCAAAAATACCGATTTTTATTGAAAATTGTATTTTGTTTCAATAATTTACATATTTATAGTTCTTTTAAAATAATTTAACAGTAAAATTAGTTGTATTATATTATTAATAATTAAATTAAGTTAATTATTTCACTTTTATGATTTAATTTGAAATGAAAACATTTTTATACATAAAAATGCACTTTTCTAAAAAAATATGTTTTTATGAACGCAATGTGTTTTATCTTAATAAATTAAATTTGATAACTATTGGTGAATTATTTTTATGTAATATATATTATATATTAAATATAATTTTTTAACACTCATCTAACAATTTTACTATGCAAGGGATAAGAATAAATTCAGTTTTATGCTTAAAAACTGTATTTTTCTAAAAGTGGTTTTCTTCAAATTTTGTGAACTTATTTTAAAATTAATTTATTATAATTAAAATTATTGAATTTTATAAAAAATATTTCATATTTAGAATAAATAGTTTTAAATTTTTTAAATAGGTCCCTTTTTTGAAAGTATGAATAGTAACTATGGTAAAATGTATCACTTCAATAAAGGGTAAATCAGATTAATCTTGGTTAAAACTAAGTGTTAATGTCACCATTTTCCATGTTAATTATTTTTAAATGAGTATAATTTTACTTTTATCACCTTATACTCTAAATTTATTTGTTTAATGGAGTATTTTCCATGAAAATGACCTATATAATATTTAAAGTAGAGAAAATTACAAAATGTCACTCTCTTAGGTTAAAATATCTATTATATGCACATATAGGAACAAAAGAAATTTATGAATGGATATAAATATATTTTTTTAACATAATTATATTATTTTCATGATATAAATTTATTTATATTTTTTATTAATTATATAATTACCTTAAATGTTTATGCAACGTCGATGCAATTTTTCTTAAATTAATAGAAAAATAAAATAAATATTTTTAAAAATATTAAAAGTGATATAAATTGAATGGTTAATAGTGGTAAAGTAACTTTATAGATAATTATGACATATTAGTGTTTATTTAAATAACTATATTCTAATTTAAAAAATTATTTATGTCTTTTAAGTAAAATTAAATAAAGTGTCAAAATTGACGTTAATGATATTTTATCAAAATAATATTATATTTAATTATTTAAAATAATTAAAATATTAAAATAGAAAAATGGGGATAATATATGGTTCAAAATTTCATCTATTTTCCATTTATGAGCTAATTTTCATCTTATAAGTAAAATTATAACCTCTAAGATTGAAAAAGGTGTTATGGTAGTTAAGGTTAAAATAGGTTAGCTATGGGGTTAAACTAAAAGATATGGTTCGAAATACCACATAAACTTGTCCATATTTTATATTTTAATTAAATTTAAACCATATCCTACCTTTTATTTGAATATATATCCATTTGGAATAATTTTTCTTGAGAATGACTTAGTTATATTTTAATTTTTTTAATAGTTCCATGTGTGTCTTTTCCCTCCCTTACAAATGCACACCCCTTCATTCACTTATTTACAAAACATTAATAAAAAATATCAATAAATAACTACCAATTCATCCTCTCCACATCTATATCCAATTTCTAGAGGTGCTAGTTTCCTAAAAATATCAACCCTAATTTCTATAAGAAATGATCTAAAGCAGGTCTCCCAAAAAAGAGGTAATTGTCTTACCTGACGTATTTCAATTTATTTCTTCTTTTACCTCCTAAAAATATGTGGTATTTATAATATAATAATAAAATCATTATCCTTAATATACTTAAATGTTATTATTATTACGAAACCACCATTATCAACCCTCTTTTCCACCAAATGAGAAGTGAAATTATCGTTGGTGCATACATAAGGCTTACTGTCTCCATATAGAGATACAATTCATTTTTCACCACCATATTTTATGGATGGGTATTATAATGGTTTAAATGTATATATATGATAATTATGGAATAATTATTATTTTGGAATAATAATATCATTTCTACCTTATTGTCTTCTAGTCCGTTGAAAAATGATAGTGTTGCTTGTGCATACCTGTAGAATACCACCTCCACAAAACGATATAATCCATTTTTCATTTTTGTTTTATATGGATGGTAATAAGGATTTATTTAATGAATATATATTACTTATATGTTATAAAAATAATTATTCAAAGTTTAATTATTATTTACCTTTCTTTTTCCCATTCTATGAAAAGAGAAAATAATATTTATGAGTACGTATGGCCTACCACCTCTAAGAACGGTGTAATTTATTTTCCTATAACTATATTTTATAGATTACTCTAAATAAATATATAATTAATATATATTATATTTATTTAATGGGTAAAATTCATTATATTATTTAACCAATATAAAATAAAAGGAATTGAAACTACCAAATCAAAACATACATGAAAAACAAAGTAGTTATTACCCAGAATGGTGATTTTAAAAAAGAATTGTTAATAAATGGGTGATAAAAGATTATAAGTAAATAATATATGGTAATATATAAGTGTTTATTTTTATTTAATATATTTATAATAAATAAATATTTATTATACATGATTTTTGGACACATATAATGTAATTTTAACTTGAGGTAAGGGTTTATTTCACAATCTCATCATTATTCGGGATTGTTTATGTTTAGGTCTCCTATAGGGAGATTATTAGATATATATATATATTAAATAGAATATATTTTATTATATTATGGTTATTTATGGAAATTATAAGTTTTTATTTCATTTTTCACTCTTTAATTACTCAAGATACCGAAATCATGTTTTTAAGAAAAACTGACTGTGTTTTTCTACTCAGTCAGGAATATTTTTCTTCCATGTTTATATTTTCCTTAAAATGTGTAAAAAACATTTTTACTATTCTATAATTACTCATTAAATAAATTTTTCCCATTTTTTAATTTAAAAAAAGTTTTATGAGGAATCTTTTTTCGTTTTCTAAATAAGGTAATTTTTAACTTTTTACTGAAAATTTGAACGAAATATTTGTTTTAATATACTCAGCCTGAACAAAATTTCTTAACATCACAAAAAAAAATTATTTGAAGATTAATTTATAAGTTTCTATGGTTCTTTTCAAATAAAATTGTTTTACTAATATTTTTAAAAAAAATTAAGTGGATTTCAAAATAAAAACAGTATTTTCCTCAAGAATTGTTTTAATGATTTTTTATGTTATTTACATTCATCAATGACAATAACCCTTTATTATAATTATATTAAACTAGGGATATGTTTTAAATATACCATCCACATTCCTTATTTGGATGGTTTATGTTCAATTTTACTAGGAAAATACTAACATTTTGTATTCTCATTTTTCAATAACCTTCAATTTGATGATAATAAGCCTTGATGCATAGGTAGGTCTCATTAGAAAAACTAGTTTGGGTATTTGGAAAAGGCATTTATCCCGAATTGGGTATTTGGACAAGGCCTAACCCATTTATTTATTATTTCTTGGAACAATGCCTCAACATTAATTTTTGGAATTATTCATTCTATCATTATGAAATAAGTTATTTTTATTCATGTGATTATTTATGTTTCTATGTTATCCATGGATGTAGTACCCTTTTATGGTATTAGTTATATGGAATTAATTCATAATAATTTATTTCTACCATATTATTCTATTTTCTTAATTTATTGATTAAATTTTATGTGTTTTCGATTACTTTCCTTTATATTTTTATAATTAGTTATTTATTCATGATAGTTTCCACTATACGTAACCCTTACTAAGCACCAGAGCTCACCCTTTCTTTGTTTCCTTTTCTCATGATAACAGGTTGTATACTATGATTTATATTCAAGGATATTATAGATATATTATTGATTTTATCAAATAAAATATATTGTTTTTATGTTTTCAAATGTATGTTAGATTCAAGTATGTATGTAGTTTACTAAAAATAATATACTATTCACTCCTTTGGGATGCGACTCCTTGTATCCAGTGCCAATGTAAAAAAGTAACCACTAACTCTAGAAAATATAAATTAGAGTCTTTATAGATTCCCACACATGACTAAATTGGTCGGTGACTGTATTAAAGGGGGGTTTTCAGGTTTTATATATGGTAGGATGCCCGTTAGGATAGGTTGGAGATTAAACCTAATAAGGAGGATCATCAATGTGGTCTCTAACACATTAAGTGAACCAAAGGGTGTCCAACTCAATACATAGAAAAATAAAATAAACATATTGATCCAATAGGCGTGTGACCAGTTTCCTCTTGATAGGAACCCATATTATCATGGTATTACATGATCGTGACTACCCTAAGTGCCCTATCTATTACATAGGAAAATTAGGGAGAGGCCTTTAATCAAGGAAACATGTGATTGAAGGGGTTCACACTAATGTTCATGGATTGATCATGTGTATCAGGAGTTCATGGAGGATACATTAATAGAATGGTTCTTTTGAGGCTTTGACCATAGAAAAAGGGATCCAATAAGGTCATTTGTATGGACCCGACCCATGTATATGACTTGGATAGAAAGAGGGATGCTAAAGAAGCCCATTTTATTGTAATTTAACTGTTTTATAAAGGGTCCATAAATGATACAATTTCTTTATATTCTAGTACCATTGGAAAGATTATAAGGATCACCCTAGGAATATATCTTCTCATATAGTAGTGATATAAGGGGGAGATAGCCCACATAGGTCTTGTATAACACCTTGTATCTTAAAAAATCCAAAATTATGACTTTAATAGTAATTATTTCACATTAATAAGTTTCTAAGATATTTTAGGATAATATTTTTATAGAATTATGAAAATAATTACATAAAAAATTAACATTTACACATTTTTTAAGTTTTTTCCACAAAAACAGGTTCTTAAATTTATACAGACATTTCATTCAAGGCACTTTTTCTTTATTTAATATGAATTACCATAGCCAAAAGAGTAAACTTGGTAGAGCTCCTACACATCCTTATATACTATGAAAAATATTTTAAAATGTAGGATGAGCACAAAAATATTAGTAAGTAGTATAAAAATAAAGGAAACTAGTTGGTCCGATGAAAAATATGAAACTTATAAAAATTTTATCTTTTTCACAATAATCTTTGAATGTATAAAATAAATAATAATCACATATTAAAATCAACCTTTTCTCAAATAAAACCTTTAAAACCCATAACAAGAATAAAAAAATCATGAATAAAACTTGAGGAATCATATTCAAACATGTGTTAAACTCTTTTATGGAACACTTTCAAGATGATTAACCTATTCAGTTATCTCAAAAAAATTATCTTTGAAGGATAAATCATTACCCAATGAATTGGAGTGTTATTTCTCAGGCTCACTCATCATCATATATAATGAAAAAGTATCATATCATGAATAAAAAACTTATAATGTTTAACTTTTTCATCATAAAACCATTGAAAATTTTATTTGAAACCATATACAAAATCACTTTCCATTTTCTCATAAAAATAAGAAGAAGTATATTTTTCTTTTTAGAACTCTTAAAAATGAAATATTCTTATAATAATAGGAATATGATATTATTTGAAAAACCATAAAATATTATAGACTGATATTTATGATGAATAATGTCTATGATATTGGGAAAAGGTGGTTATACAGTAAATGTTAAAAGAACATTCTTTTACACTTTGGAAAAAAGAGATAGAAGTGACCTGTATAAACAAAAATTAAAAGAATACTTTTTAAAACCTTTGTTAAAAGTAAATGATAGTAAAAAATTAATTTACACAATAATTATATATAATAACATTATTTAAATATTTTTAATAATATAATATATTGAGTAAATGAGTTAAATGGAAAACTTTAAAATAGGGTTTTAAATAAAAATACTTTACAAATTTAGTAACTTTTGAATCAAATGGAAATTGAAGGAAATAACATGAAAATTATTTGTAAAACACTTTAATTTTATTAAATTAATGATAAAATACATCCATATGGTATTTTATACACCACATAAATTAATTCATGTGGTGAAAATGGCATAAGTCTGAAAGAAAGGAAATTGAGATGAGAAAATCCCTTACCTCAAGTCCCGACTCACCACGTACGTATTTTAATTTCCAAAAATTATAAAATTTTATTAATTATTTAATTTATTAATAACCATTTCCATGTTCATTTAATTATAATTATTTATTTTATTCTATTTATCATCATGTTCTATTTAGTTACTAAATCAGTTAAGTTCATGTTGTATGTTTTGGGGTTGTTCGGTACAAAATAGCTTTCGTGTAGTAACCATGGTCAAAGGGGTCATTATTAAATCATCTAAATAATCTTAAAAATTATATAATTATCATTTTTTACATTAATTATACTTTTAAAATGATCTATGTAATGTAGTAATGAAAAATGAGATACATCGTTTCATTGAGGTGGTAATCCACACAAGCACATGAGCGGCGTTTTCATTTTTTCAGTCGATTAAAAATAAATAAATTAGATAAATTTTTAAATTTATATAATAATAATAATATTATAAATATAATATGTATCCATTAAATCAATCTGTATAACTATCTATGTGAGGAAATGATGAAAAACAAATTACTTCGCTTCATGGAGACGGTATTCCACCTATACGTACGAATGACATTTTCATTTTCCATTGGATATAAAGGAGGTAGAAAGTAATTATTACATTAACACAATACCATTTATTTATAGTAAAGATACTAATTTAATTATATAAGGATGGTTATAATAGATTTAAATGAGGGGGAGATGAAATAAACTTTAAATAATCAGGGTAAGACTTGTATCTACCTTGGATATACTCTTTTAGATTATAGATTAATCCTTATAAGATTGGTCTTTTGGTGAGACCATGAACTCTAGGAAATGAGTATTATATTTTGAGATGGATTTAGGTAGATATTTTTTAATATATAGTTCTCAAAATGTATGTGTAAGTGAAGAGAGGAGGTTCCCTTTTATAAGTAAGGAGTGATACCCTTGTATATATTAATAAATATTAAATAATAAATGTATTTATAATATAAAGTGGTTACAATTTAGTCCAATTTAGATGATAGGATAAGTTAAAATTTAAATACACTCATAAAATAATGTTTAAATGATTTTTATAGATATTATCAGCCTTATCTCTTAGGTTAACCCCTTTTAACCCCGCCTGAATGGCCTGAAGGCCTTCTTTTTTATTGATTTTTGATAACCCCCTTTCAAGGGATGAGGGTGAACCCTTACAAGGCCCTTAGTCTTAGATATTACATTTTTCATAGGCTTGGAGACATTACAGGAACCGTAGATCTTAAGGAAATCTAACAAACTATGACTACTAGAAATCGCCCCTCCCTGACATATGCATCGTGATTAGATCTCCACCTTTGCATGGATGTTTGGCTAGTTGTCCTATGTAGAGATTCATAGGCCTAATACCAATGGAAATTTTATACTCTCTCATTATTCTAAATCCGTTATCCCTATTCTGGTAAATGTGTCTTGCTCTTCTTCCTCTGGGGATGGTTCCTTTGTAGAATCTGTCTAGGCATCTGCATATCAAGTGACCCGGAAGGCCTTTGAGGTGGCCTGAAGTCCTTGAGGTGGCCTAAAGTCCTTAAAGTTGGCCCTAAACCCTTACTTACCAAAAGTCCTAGGTGTCCCAAAGGCCTTAATTACTCCAATCCCAAACCGGTGTCCTAAGGTGAATAGTTCTAGCTACTACAATATCGAATAGTACCTGCTACAGTAACTGCTACAGTACCTGCATAGTGCTACTATGGTTTATCCTACAATAATACTATAGTAACCTGGTATTATGTTATCTTCTAGTTTCAAACCTACTATAGTTCCTACTGCAGTACTGCTACAGTAACCCCTTTTAACCCATTTTAACAATTATCATGATAACTTAACTTTTTATCAGGGTAACATAAAATAAAATTTCCCTTGTAAACAGATTTTGACAGTTTGATTAGAAATACAGAATCCATTTTATCATATTCAATTTCTAAAGTTAGAATAAATTTTTTTAATATAAGTATGTAAAATTCAATGAAAACTGTTTTTTATAAAAATGTATTTTTATGTATAAAAAATGAATTTACACAAAAAAAATTATAATTGATTCCGATGAATTTTTTAGTTTATTATTAAACAAAGGAAGTTTATTTTATATTTAGAACAATAAAAAACCAAATGAAATCATTGAACCACCTCGCTAAGGGTAAAGAATCAAAAATATTTTTTTTATTTGAATAAAATATAACTTAAGTTACAAAAAGTAAACCATGAGTTTCCAAATTCAAAATAATACTTAAAAATGATTTATTTTGATTCTTAAATACATATTTGGTTGATAAAAAGGTTTTATATATTTTAAATTCCTTTTTTTATCATAATTATTTCATAAAAGTTATGGTATTTGTAAAATCAGTATTTTTCACTATTCATCCAAAAATAAACTGTTTCAGAATAATCACAAAAAATCACCCTAAGATAATTTTGATATGATGATATCAAAAATAAAGTTTTTTATGAATTTAAAATTATATAATTAAGAATTTTAACTTTTTAATAAAAACATTGTGTACTTGGAAAAAAATTAAATAAATAAAACTATTCCTTTTTTATTAAAAATTATAAAAAATTATTTACAAAGATATGATGAATATTAACCCATTAAATGAATACTTATAAATCATAAAATTCATTTATTCATAAGATTACTTAGGTTTTCACATTATTTCCCTCTTAATGAAATTGTGTCCATGCAGTTTTATCCATTACTTAAACAATTGAGGATATTTATCCCTCATAGATTTTTCATATTCCTATTTTTATTCTTCAATAATGTGATTCATCCAAAAAACATTAACCGTATGAGTTACCTTATTCGACAATATCTTCTCTCTATAATCTAGAATCTAAACCAAATTTTCCTCATAAGAAATACTCTCTTCCAATTGAACTACTTCAGGGCTAAAAACATGAGATGCATCAGGTATATATTTTATTAACATTAAAACATGAAACTAATCATGTACTTGAGATAAACTCAAAGGTAAGGCTACTTTATATGAAACTTATCCTACTTTCTCTAAAATTTTATATTGTAAGATCCTGGATCTCCCTTAACTTATATTTTTGCTTACATTTCAATTAAAGTTCCTTATTTTGGTTAAATGAGTGTTTTTATCAAGTTCATGTGAATACCTGACAGTGTTCTGGGGGTTATAGACATGAAAAAGGAAGAAAAAAGGGGGTTTATGGGAATATTTAATTGTTTACGCACAGTTAGAGAATACCGTGCAAAAATCCCAGGTAACTGCGCGAGGGGGGATATTTTCTGACAGTAGCATTTTCATGGTTTGGAAAACTGTGCAGGTAAACCATGTGGCCTAGTAACTTTGAGAAAATTACAAAAATTCCATTATGGTATTTTTATGTTCTACTCAGGGTTTTCCTTCTCCTCCCCTCTTGAAACCCTAGGAACGAACCAAAGCTCTCAAGAGCTCCCAAGGGTTATTCTCCTTCAATCCTAGGCCATTTGGAGTTCCATCAGTTGTATATTGAAGATATGGTTAAGTCTAATCTTCTTTTTATTTCTCTTTTTGGGTTAGGTTTCACACTTTTTCTCTATCTCCATCTGATGATCTAAAACACCTTATTTCTGTTGAGTTTTAGGTTGAGTTTTCAAATTTTGGTTTAACTAGAATCTAAAGCCTCAATTGGGAGTGTGTTCACCAATAGATTTAAGGTAGGTTATCTATATATTATATCCCATAGATTATTCATAGATTTTTGTGTGTAGGGTTTCACTCTTGTTTCCCTTCTTGATATGTTCTTGATTTTATTAACAAGATGTGGTGTATTGGGTGTCTAAATGATTAATTGACCCTCTCTTGATCCCCATGGGATGCAAGGAGGATTACTTGACCAAATTAGAGCCACCCATGAGGTGTGTCGACCCTCCTGATTGGGCTAACATAAATGTAAGGTGTGAAATTGAATCGTAATGAAGTCGAGACTTAACGGGTAGGTTAATTGGTTTATGTAATGAGTTATAATGGATTGTGGTTAGCTGTTTCTAATGTGGTTAAAGGCTAAGGTATTATTGGTTGGACTTGTAATTTGGTTAAATGGTATTTTAGGGAATATGATAAAGAATTATGTTTACACTTGAATATGCTTAGTGAGATAAGCATGGGAAATGGGAAATGGGGCTAAAAGGGTTAAGTGTTATAAATGATGAATGTGTTAATGGATTAAGGCATAATGTTAATTTCCCATTTATTGATATTATTGTGATGTTTCAAATGATATTATCTATGCTTGGTTGTGATGTAGTTAATTATGTAGAATGATAAATAAGCATGCGCACATGGCTTGGTATAGTGGGGTATAGGCTTGAGGTTCTACGCCCATGGGTCGAGTTGGACCGAGGTTCTAGCTCCACCCCTAAATGCACAGGTTAAGGAAGGGGATGGAGTTCTATGCCTCTAACGGTTCCATTCCACCCAGACTGAGGCTTCGAGGTGAGGATTATGAGGTTGTTACAATATGATTCCTAGTGGTATAGGAATTTATTTTTAATCCCATATTCTTGAGAATATTGAACATTCCTAATCCATTTAATACATGAAAAAGGTAGATTAAACCATGGGATTCCTAAGTTGTGAACCTGGATTAAATGGTAGCATATTTTAAAGGATTATAGTCTAGAATGACCTATTAAACTATTTACCTTTACTTACTGTTATTTATAACTTGCATGCACTATCTAATTTGACTGGATATTTTGTAGATACCTTTGGTGGTGGCCTACTGAGTTATACTCACACCCTACTCAGGTTGTCATTGGGTACCCAAGCAGATTTCATGCTTGCAGGTCAGGACAAGGTCAAGGGCCCTATGCTAGGGAGTTGAGTTGGACATGGGACATGTATGGGTGAGGTTCTAGACTTAGAGTCCGGACCATTTTGCGGATTTTTCTATTTGTCTTTCTTTTGGGGTTTTGTTCACTTGGAACTGTAGCATGGCATGACATATTTACTATTGTATATAGTTGTACCCGGTTTGGGAGTTGGTTATTTATGCATGTTATTAATTATTTCTTTTTATTTATACTATTTTAATTGTGTTCTATTTTGTCTTACTCTAGTAAATAGGGTATAGTCTCCCCATATGACCTATTAGATCCTCACTGCTAGTCGAAAACCTTTGGTGTACGAGGAGGCATACCTGAGGTCATGTGGCGACCCAGCTTGGGGCACCGGTTTAGTGGATCTTAGGTCGAGGATGTTATAAAGTGGTATTAGAGGAGTTATTTTCTCTTTCTTACTATTTAGGGGATGGTAGACAAGAGGTTAGGAAAGTGTCGGGCCTTGGTAATGAGCTTGTGCTTGGGAGTGGATAACCCATGTATGGGGGGAAATCCAAGTCACCCTAGGAGGGATTGTTGTTCTTGTTGTGTGTTGTTATATTTGAATACATTTCACCATTGGGTGATGCACTTGTTGTGTGATTTGATGATTTTGTGATATTTTTCTCATGGATGGAATGGGTATGAGGTTGTACATTCATGAATCATTTTAGTTACCTATGTAGGTAAGTGACATGCATCATGGTAGGCACACACACAGGATGGGTGTATGGGATATAAAGGTTAGGATGCATATATTTTCTTTAAAGTAATGAAATTGTGCCTAATATGATGGTATGAATGGGTAAAAAGGTAATTTAAAATGTCAATTAATACTTAGAAAATGGTGCTTGATAAATAAGTAAAAGTGGATTAACCTGTTCTAAGAGTAAATTGGGATATGGAAATGGTTTTTAATGGGTGTAAAAGATAAGGCTCTTAACCATGTGAATTAGATACCCGTGTTAGCCATGACCTTAGTAGAGATGGAAAAGGGTAGTGATTCGGTTGTGAGTGGGCTTGTTTGGGTAGTGTGTGTGAATTTTTTTTGTGTCAAGTGATGAGCCTACCTATATCTTTTTCCTTTCATAAAAATATTATGGTTGCATTCTAAAGTTCATGTTTGGCATTGTAGAGAAATTCCACCTTGAAGACGTGTGCCAGTTGGGCGACATGAGGACATTTCCAAGAATGATCCTTTAGTAGTGGAACAGGAGAACGTGTTGATTTAAGAAAATAGGTAAGAGAGGTTCTGTGAGAACTTTTCTCATTTTATGAAAATGATGGAACATGACCCAGGGCGGGCTACACTGAGTATGTTTGAGCTGACCAAGGAGTTTTAGCTACAATACCCTCTGACCTTTACCGAAGAGGGTGGGTGAGAGGTAGTAGAGTTATGGATAGAGTCCATACAAACTATTATTGACCATATAGAGACTCCTCTCGAGAAGCAATTCAATTTGGCAGCCTATATGCTGAGAGGTCAAGAAAAATGTTAGTGAAACATCATGGTTCAAACGGAACAGGCTGAAGGGATGATACGGAAAGATTTTCAGGAGAAGTTTCTTGAGAACTTCTACATAGAAACCTTGAGTTAGGATAAGGATATGAATTTTATGAGGTTTAATAAGGATACAATGTTGTTAATGGACTATGCTAGTCATTTCACTAATTTGAGATGCTTCATTACGATGTTGATAGGAGACGAGGCATCTGTGGAGAAATGCTTCCAGGATGGGCTGAGATGTAAGATTAGGTCTCAGGTGAATATATTCTGTCTAAAAAGGTTTTATAAAGTGGTAGACCATTCCCGTATCTCGGAAGGGAAACTGAAGGGAGCTTTAGGTAGTAAACTTTTGGCGCCAGCTGGGCAAGCAAGTGGTGCCGATTCTGATAATAGGAATCACCATTTTGGAATCTTTCAGTAGGGTAGAAGTGCGCAGAGCAGTCAGAAGAGGGGTCAGCTTCTCATGGTGGTGACCAGGTATTCTACTATAAGTGTGGTAGGCTGGGGCACAAGTGTGACCAGTTTCCCCACCCACTGGTTGAGTGTCAATAATGTGGAATGTTAGGCCACATGCAGAGATTTTGCAGGAACCTGTGAGAATCAGGGAATGATGGAAGTTAGAGGAATTTTTCGAGTGTAGTAAGGGGGTCAGTTACCCTATATTAGGAAAGCATTTGGAGATCCATGGGATGTACTAGTAGAGGTGGCGGACGTGGAATTCCAGGGTTAGGTCAACCTTATCAATAAGGAAGTGCAGTGTAGGGTACTCAGGCCAGAGCCCAAGGTAAAGGGGCAAGTCATCTCCATGTAGTTCAGATTACACCTGAACATGGTGAGGTAGGATCATCTACTGTTCAAGGTACAATTCATGTAGCTTCTATGATTTATAGTGATTTATTTGATATAGGTGTTACATACTCCTTTATTTCTTCCCAGTTCGTAGTTGTGTTGGGATTAATAGTGGAGACTACATGTGGGGTAATGTCACTTGATACTCTGCTAGGGGTGCGAGTTGAGGACATCAGGCTATGTAAGGGTTGTGCTCTAGAGCTCAGTGGGTATCATTTTCTATGGGATCTATTTGTCCTAGAGATTACACGTTTTGAACTAATCTTGGTGATGGATATGTTGGTGTTATATCAATCCCATATCGACTGTTACCGACGTCAAGTAATGTTCACATCTCTTTATGGGAGTGCTTATGTCCTTCATGGTGAGTGGGATACTCGAGTAGGCCGCATAGGGTCGCTACGCTAATAGTTGGGAGAACTCACAGACCAAGTGGAATGACTTATGTTAGATGATAGGGAGAAAGATAATCCAATCTTCCCTCTTATTGTAGACCAGTTTTATGATGTGTTTCCTAAGGACTTCTCGGGGTTACTACCCGAGAAAGATGTTGAGTTTACGATTGAGTTGTTACCGGGAGCAGAGCCAGTTTCCATTCCACTCTATCAAATGGAACTAGAAGATCTCCAAGAACTGAAGGTTTGGTTAGATTAATTGGAGAATAAGGGATTTATATGTCCTATTACATCACCTTGGGGATCTTCTGTGTTGTTTTCTAAGAGGGATTATGGATCACTAAGGTTGTGTATCGATTATAGGAAGATGAACCAGATGATGGTTAAGAACCCATACCCTCTTCCTAGAATAGATGACCTATTTGATCATCTCATAGGTACCTAAATGTTTTCTATGATTGATTTGAGATTAGGATAGCATCAGCTAAGGGTGATACCTTCTGACATACCCCAGACAGCTTTCCGAAGTATGCATGGGTTGTATGAATTTCTGGTGATGTCGTTTGGATTGAACAATGCACAATCTATGTTCATGGACTTAATGAACCAGATATTCCACCCATACCTGGATTAGTTTGTAGTTATCTTCATTGATGAAATCTTGGTGTATTATAGAACTCATGATGATCATTCCAAACATCATGACGTCATATTGATTACTCTAAGAAAGCATAGGCTTTACGCCAACCTATCAAAATTTCAGTTTTGGATTGATGAGGTGCACTTTCTAGGGCATGTCATTTCTAAGGCAGGTGTGTCAGTGGATCCCGAAAAGGTGTAGGTTGTGGTGTCTTGGGAGAATACCAAGAATGTCTCTAATGTTTTGATTTTTCTGGGTTTGGTCGGCTATTATAGAAGGTTTATTAGAGATTTCTCTCATTTGGCAGTACCGCTCACAAGCCTAACCAGGAAGGGGATTAAGTTTGATTGGTCAGAGGCTTGTGAGAATTATTTTCATGAGATAGAGAAGAGATTGACCACCACACCAATTTTGATCTTACCTGAACCAGGTAAGAGGTACACTTTGTTCTTTGATGCGTCCGGTGTTGGATTTGGGGCAGTTTTGATGCATGATGATCAGGTTGTAGCTTATGGGTTGAGACATTTGATTCCACATGAAAGGAATGATCCAACTCATGACCTGGAGATAGCTGTTGTGGTCCATGCATTGAAGTGTTGGAGGAATTACTTTATGGGAGAACGTTTCATAGTGTTTACAGACTATAAAAGTCTTAGGTACATATTCTCTCAGTGCGATTTAAATCTTTGATAGCGAAGGTTGGTCAAGTACCTACAATCCTTGTATTTTGAGTTGGTTTACACATTGGGGAAGGGGAATAGTTTTTCTGATGCTCTGAGCCAGAAACCTCAGAATTAGGTTGTTCAGGAATCCAGTTTAAGGTGGAAGATGACGTCCTTGTTTGCTGAGATGCATTTGGAGGTATAGGATGGGCACGGTAAAATGACCCTTGCATCTATAAAAATTGAATCATCACTTTTGAACCGAGTTAATGAGAGTCAGTTGGTGGATTTGGAGTGTTTGGATATAAAGTAAAATCTTAAAGGTGGGGAGTCACCCTCTGGTTGTACTTTTAGTGTTGATGGAGTTTCTTATGTTGACAGTTGTGTTGTGGTGAAGGAAGGTGTATGGGAGGAGTTAATGCACGAGTTCCATGATTCAAAGTGGGAAGTGCATCCTGACTTGACTAAGATGTATCGTGATCTTCATAGGAAATTTTGGTGGCTGGGAATGAAGAAATAAGTTGAGATTTTTTGGAATGATGCCTTACATGTCAGCAAGTGAAGGCTAAACATCTTCTTACAGGTGGGTTGTTTTAGTCCTTCCCTATTCCATAGTGGAAGTGGAATGATGTCACGATGAACTTCGTAGTGTGTATTTCAATGACACCCCATAAGAATGATGCAATTTGGTTGGTGGTAGATCGGTTGCCCAAAGTGGCCCATTTATCATTGATCCAGGGGACCTATACAGTCGACCAGCTAGGAGAACTGTATGTTCGAGAAATAGTAAGATTTTATAGTGTTCCAAGAATCATAGTTTCAGATCGTGATCCACATTTCACCTCACTCTTCTAGAAGGGAATACATAAGTAACTTGGTACCCATGTTTTTTTGTGTACGACTTGCCACTTGTAGATTGATGGGTAGTCAGAGTGTACAATTTAGGTATTAGAATACATGTTGAGAGCATGTGTTTTGGATTTTGGTGGTTCATGGGAAAAGCACTTTTCTCTTGTTGATTTTTCTTAGAACAAAATCTTTCATGATATAGTTCAGATGGATCCATTTGAGGCACTCTATGGGAGGCTGTGTAGATCTCCATTGTTTTGGTTAGAGGTTGGGGAGTCTGAGCTGTTAGGACTGAGTCTGGTTCAGGAGACTTCAGAGAATGTTTTCTTGATTCAGAAGCATATGAAAACAGCTCAGAGTAGGAAAAAGTCATATGCTGATCAGTGTCATAGACCTCTTGAGTTTATGGTGGGTGATAGTTCATTTCTTAGAGTGTCTCCAAGGTTGGGTCACCACCGTATTCAAAAACAGGGAAAGTTGGCACCTAGGTATGTGGGGCCATTTGAGATTGTGGAAAGGATCGGACCGATGGCTTATCGGTTGGCTCTTACATAGCGGTACAGTGGAATGAATGATGTTTTCCATGTTTCACATCTCTGATAGTATCATTCATATCCATCACATGTGATAAACACTGAGGATATTGAGCTTGAGGCTAATGCGTCTTTTGAGGAGAACCCAGTTCATATTGTGGATCATAGTGAGAAGGTCTTGCAGGGAAAGGTGGTTCCTGGTTCATGTTCTATGGAAACATGTAAATGTTCAGGAAGAAACTAGGGATATTGAATCAGATATGTGAGTCCAGTGGCCCTATCTCTTCTCTATGGGAAATCAACGATGCTTGGAAAAAGTAGCTTGAGGACGATCCGTTATAAGGTGGGGAGGTTGTAAGATCCTGGATCTCCCTTAAGGTATGTTTTTGCTTAAATTTCAGTTTAAGTTACTTATTTTGGTTATATGAGTGGTTTTATCAAGTTCATGTGAAGACCTGGGGGTGTTCTGGGGGTTCGGGACATGAAATAGGAATAAAAAGGGGGTTTCGGGGCATGTTGCGCGGTTTGCGCACGGTTAGAGTAAACCGTGGGGAAATCCCAGGTAACCGTGTGAGGGGGTTGTTTTTGGAAAGTATCATCTGCATGGTTTTTTATGGTTTGGAAAACCATGAAGGTAAACTTTTAGGCCCAATAACTTTGAGAAAAATATAAAAAATCCATTATGGGATTTTTATGTTCTAATCAGGATTTTCCTCCTCCTCCCCTCTTGCAACCCTATGAATGAACCAAGTCTCCTAAGAGCTCCCAAGGGTGATTCTCCTTCAATACTAGGATATTTGGAGTGATTTCAGTTGCAGATTGAAGATCCAGGTATGTTTGATCTCCTCCTTGTTTCTCTTTTTGGGTTAGGGTTCACACCTTTTCTCCATCTCCATCTGAGGATCTAAAACCCCTTATTTCTGGTGAGTTTTAGTTTTAGGTTTCAAAGGGTGGTTGAACTGGGATCTAAGGCCTATATTGGGAGTGAGTTCACTAATAGATTCAAGGTTGTTGGTCTATATGTTATATCCCATAGTTTATTCATAGATTTGTGTAAGTAGGGTTTTACTTTTGTTTCCCTTCTTGATATGTTCTTGAAGCCGTTAACAAGATGTGGTGTATTGGGTGTCTAAATGATTAATTGAACCTCTATTGATCTCCATGGGATGAAAGGAGGATGACTTGACCAAATTAAGGCCACCCATGGGGTGTTCCAGCCCTCCTGATTGGACTAACAGAAATGTAAGGTGTGAAATTGACTCATAATGAAGTAGACACTTAGCAAGTAGGTTAATTGGTTTATGTGATGAGTTAGAATGGATTGTGGTTAGTTGTGTCTAATGTGGTTAAAGTATAAGGTATTTTTGGGTGGACTTGTAATTTGGTTAAATGGTATTGTTGGGAATATTATAAGGAATTATGTTTACACTTGAATATTCTTAGTGAGATAGGCATGGGAATTGAGAAATGGGGATAAAAGGGTTAAGTATTATAAATGAAGAATGTGTTAATGGATTAAGGCATAATGTTAATTTTCCATTTATTGATATTGTTGTGATGTTGCAAATGATATTAGCTATTCCTGGTTGTGATGTGGTTAATTTTGGAGAATGATAAATAAGCACGTGGACATGGCTTGGTAGAGTGGGGTATAGACTTGAGGTTCTACGCCCATGAGTCAAGTTGGACCGAGCTTATAGTTCCACCCCTAAATTCACAAGTTAGGGAAGGGGACAGAGTTCTATTCCCCTAACGATTGCATTCCACCCGAATTGAGGCTTTGATGTGAGGATTATGAGGTTGTTACAATGTGATTCCTAGTGAGATAGGGATTTATTTTTATTCCCATATGCTTGAGAATAATAAACATTCTTAATCCATTGAACACATGAAAAAGGTATATTAAACCATGGGATTCCTAATTAGTGAACCTGGATTAAATGGTAGCATATTTTAAAGGAGCATAGTATAGAATAACCTGTTAAACTTTTTTCCTTTACTTACTATTATTTATCACTTGCATGTACTATCTACTTTTACTGGATATTTTGTAGAAATTGTTGATGGTGGCCTACTGAGTTATACTCACACCCTACTCGGGTCGTCGTTGGGTACCCGAGCAGATTTCATACTTTCCGATCAGGACAAGGGAAATGACTCTATGCTAGGAAGTTGAGCTATACATGGGACATTTATGGGTGAGGTTCCATACTTGGAGTCCAGTCCATTTTAGGTATTTTATTGTTTGTCTTTCTTTTGGAGTTTTTTTCACTTGGCATTGTAGCATGGCATGACATATTTACTGTTGTATATGGTTGTACCCAGTTTGGGAGTTGGTTATTTATGCATGTTATTAATTTTTTTCTTATTATTTACACTATTTGAATTGTGTTCTGATGTGTATTACTCTAGTAAAGAGGGTATAGTCTCCCCACATGACCTATTATACCATCGCTTCTAGTCAGAAACCTCTAGTGTACGGGGAGGAGCACTTGAGTTCATGTGGTGACCCGGCTCGGGAAACCAATTTAGTGGCTCTCGGGTCGGGGACATTACACATATCGACCTATATATCCTAGTCTTAATTTTCTTTTCCTATCAAAACACATAACACCTTTCCATAGAGATATGTTAACAAAAACATGATATGTTACCTCAAAAAAAATATCGTTTCTCCAAAATCAATATTATTCTTCTTTCAACTCTAAGATGGCCTCATATAGTTTTGAATCATCTTTACATTCTCAACCATCTCTTCTAGAAATTCCAATTTTAAAAAATTTATCTCAATGAATTCTTTCCAATATGTTGGATTTCAACACTGAATTCTATATAATGCTTCAAATGGTGTCATATATGTACTAGAATGAAAAATGTTATTATAAGAAAATTACACTAATGAAATATGTTGATCTAAATTTCCCTGATAATCCAATGAGTAATCCTAAAGCATATATTCAAAGTATGGATTTTTCACTATGGTTTTTTGTCATATTAGGGATGAAAAGCTATACATAACTTTAATTCAGTTCCTAACAACTTATGAAGTCCTTTCCAAAAAGTAGATGTAAATATGAGATCACGATCAGATACAATAGAGATAGGGATTCCATGTTACCTGAATGTATCTTTAAGATAAAGTCTAGAAATCTGATCTAAGGACATAATTTCTTGATTATGAAGAAAATATATAGATTTATTCAATCAAAAAATAATAACCCAAATCACATTATTATCTAGATATATATTTGGTAATCCCATCACAAATTCTAGGGATATATTCCCCCATTTCCATTCAAGAACTAAAAAAGGTTAAATCATCCAATTCAATAGTTCAAATTCATATTTAAATTATTAAAAATACAAAGATTTCATGGTAAAATCATTAATATCTTTCTTCATTGCATCCCACTTATAAGATTCCCAAAGTTTTATATACATATTAGTGCTACTAAGATGAAAAAAATGGAAATCTATTGTCCTCAATCAATAATTTCTTCTTAAACTAAAAAAATTGGTACACATAACCTTTTTCCAAGCCTTATGAAACCTTATTTATTAAAATTAAATTAAGATGACGTTCCTTCCTATAAAAATTCTTCCTATCTTTGGAACCCTCAATCTTCCTTCTAAGCCATCTTAATTCTTTCTGAAAAGGATGATTGTACTTTTCACGAACCAACCCGGGTCGACCCTAAACTGGTCACCCGAGCCGGCCTGTGACACGGCCCTAGGGGCGTTCCCGATCCCCACGAGCTGGAAACTAGTGCAGGGCATCAAAATTAAGTAGGTGGGAATGATTTGACCCAAAGGAAAATAAACTAAGTAGCGTAAAATAAATAGAACAGAGTGAATAAACAAAGAATAACCAACAACGCTTCTAACCTGACCACGACCAAAACTCCATGTGACCCTGTGGGTCACTCTCCAATACCACGACCAACGTCTCTCAAGGTAAACAACTGAATCTGGAACCTGTAACAGAACTAAAAAAAGAAAACACTATAGGCATGAGTATTAAAACTCAGTAGGTAGGCCAGACTAATTCTATTCCCAAATCACATACCATTAAACAAAGAATTTATCAACTCCAGGTTTGCACTAAATTATATAAAATATGGTTTTTCACACACACACTTTCATTTTTAAAACAAGTAAAAGTCCATTGCCCTTTTTAATTTAGAACAAGTTAAATGTTGAAAGAAATAGGTGCATTGCATTTTAAGACATTTTGTGAACAATTTAGAAATTCAAACATTAGTTGTTAGTCAAAAGGAAAATCACACACAACACTCAACAAACACCAAGGGTAATGGAAAAAGTGTCACACATGGGTCAGCAACCGAACTAGACCTCTCAACCATCCACCACATACAAATAAACACAAAAATAAACATGGGTCGAACCTAGGAGATCGTGAACAATCCAGAACATACTATACATCTGACTCATCCTGAAGGCATGCCCTAACTCGATGACGTCATAACGCCCATACTACTACCCAGTATAGCCCTGCATGGCCTAACCGAGGGTCCCAATCCCCATAACAGCAATAACTCAGTATCCCCCTACTATGGGGAAACTAGCCAGTGCGTGTTCTAAACTAGTGTAGCAGTCGTTCTCAGAAGATTCACTCAATATGCCACGTTCCCATGTCAACACATACAATAAAAAGGGGTGATTCCACAATGTAAATCAATCAGCCACGATGCACAAACATCACATAAATCTCACGTAATCAATGCACACAAAAGATCACCCCTGAATGGGTTTTCCAAAATAATTTATTTTATTAAAGTTCCAAACGGGCCTTCACAAATTTTAAAACAAAACCCCATTTCTCGAGAAAACCCAAAACACTTGTTCAGAAGAAATAACTTATCTTTAAAACTAGAAGTACATTTTAAATTCCTTGAATTATTTTTAAAGGCCAAATGGGCATTCTTTCAATATTGGGTGTCCGCTCATCAAGAAAATGCTTCAATTGTTCGGTATAAAATAAACGGCTCTTTTCGCACCAAATAATCATATAAAAATTAATTATATTGTATTATTTCCAATTTATTAAAATTAATAAATCATCAAGAAATCAATAAATTCTAAATCTAAAGGTAAGTGCAGTGGGGGACCTACCTCGGCTTGTTGTCCAAACACAAAGGCACGACATGCCTCGTGCAGGCGCACAAGCACAAACAAACCGATGATCGCGGTAACACGGGGATACCCCGCCAACACGCTGCAACCACAAAGATAAAAAAATACATGAACACGGACTTAAAACAATCCATACGAACAAACAATGCAAAATAACTAGTTCGACACGTTTTGAAAAATACCACATCCAAAACACATATCAAAACACAACCAAACTCTATATTTGAATCTAATCACAACGTTTAGACACACTAACCACTTTTCAAAAATCATACACACCACATGATTTAAGCAATAAACCATTTGAATAATTTATAAAACATTTTATAAAACAATGCTCCCATTTGCACACACAAAACATCACCGCTTTTTATAAAAAACCACTTTTCAGTTTACACACACCAAAACCTGCTCAAAAATATCTTTTATGACTCTTTGCACATCGACGCTAAACCAAAACACAAACTGTAAAGTTTGTGAAATGAAAATAAACAATTATGCATGGTTGTTCATAGAAAACATTCACATACCATATATACATATCAACTTCAATTAAAAACTTGATCTGCATCAAACAAACTAATTAATATATATGCTAAACTAATTTAAGAGGAAAATTAATTCATAAAACAATCACTAAACACATAATGTATAAACATGCTACTTAAAAAATCAAATTCATATTAAATATCAAACAAAACCAAATTCACAGCATGCAAACTAATAAATAAACATGCTAAAATAATTAAACTCACAAATTAATTCATCAAACAAAAGTTATACACGGAAACACCTACCTCAGATGTTGACAGACCACCCGAAAATGGTGTGAACCCTTGTTCGCACCGCAACCGCACCTCCATGTCATGTGACCATGACACCACTTCAGCAGAAGGAAGAAGAACCTCTTGTGCACCTATCAGACTCCTAAAACAATAAGGCAAATGTGTAAATAAAAAAAAGACAATAGGGTTTGGGTAAATCGAATACAAACTGAAAAAAATTGAATGAAACGCATTGATGGATGGTTTCACGATCGAAAAGAATGGTCGGATGGGTCATGGGCTCGCCGGAGGCGCTGGCCGGCGGCGGGGTCTCACCGGAAGGGCTAGAAGGGGCGCCGAAAGGGGCCGGAGGTCGCTGGCCGACGACGGGGGTTCACCGGAAGTGCTGGTCGGGGAGCGGCGGAGGGAGCCGGGACCGCAGGAGGTCGGCGCGGTGGAAGGTGGCCGGGACTCCGGGGTGAGGCCGGTGACGGGGAGGCTGGGACCGGCGAAGTGGAGGGAAGTCGGGACGGCGAGCAGGCGGGGTCGCTGGTGACGGTGTGTGGGTCGCGCGGGGGAGCCGGGATGTCGGGATGCCGAGGAGGCCGAGACGCCGGGGAGGCCGCACAGGGGCCGGCGGTGCTAGGGAAAGGGAAGGGGGAGAGCGCAGGGAATATGGAGAGGTGGGGTGAGGCTCGCGGCGCACAACAGGAAACGAGGGGGGATGGTCGCGGGTAGCTAGGGTTTCTTGTTATTTTTCTCATTCTATTATATTAATAATAATAATACCAAAAATATTGATAATATTGATAATAATAATAATACCAGAATAATAATACTAATAATAATACAAATAATAATAGTAATAATCACAACATAATATCATTGTTATCAACAAACATTATTTTTAAAACATGATATATTTAATTGTCAAACTATGAAAACCGGGTACCCGCACGCTCATCGCACGGCCTAAAGAAAATGCGCGCGCAGAATGCGCACCTCAACATGGTCCGCTTGGGCACCCACACAAGCACATGGGGTGACCGTATGGTCATTGCTGACCACGTAGTGCCCGTGCACGGGTCTAGAACCCACCAAAACATTAGACGTCAGCAATATTTAAACCGGGACCCAACTCGATCCTTGACGCGAGAATGCGGAGCCGAGAAATAATAAAATATAAATAATTTAAGAAGTCTGGGTGTGACAATTCTCCCCACCACAGACACTTTCTGCCCCCAGAAAGTCACCCAGCTGAATGATGGGCCAAACAAGATTTCATGCCCAAATAAAACCAGAAGAAACCACAACATAAGAGAATTGGAGAACACGAGAGGGTTCTCCCCACCACAAGAACTCATCTAGTGTGGAAATTTTAACACTCAAACATACCACCCCAGAAAGGGGAGGTCGACGCGGGAACTCCCAACCGATCCCAACTATCTCTTGAAACACGAGCGAAATAACACCTCTGCTGAAACCGGGAACTCTCAACCCATACCAATAACCCTAAACACTAGAGAAAAACCTCCAAGATAAACATGATCCCAAAAGTAAACTCAAGTATAACTACAGGCCTTAACTCTTTCGCAGGTACTCACATCTCCAAACTAACACCGCTAAACCAAGATCAACCCAGACATGGGGCGAATAACTTTTATGAAAATGCACAATTTAGAAAACCATAATCAGACAAACAAAACTATTTAGATTACAAATGAACATGTTCATCCCAACCTCACGATGTCACAACAAACCTATAACAACGCCAAAACTTTAACAGTGGAAGAACGATAACGGAAGGACTTTAAATGTTTCGTTGGCAACACGGAACTCCAAAACCCGAACTGTGGCTTCACACCCCCAACAACTCCTGACTGCGTGCGAGCTTCACCCCAAGACCTATGGTTGGGGATCTGATGGTTGAAGCATATCCTACCTCACAGTCTGGCACTGTAACCTTCTGGTCAGAGTATCTTTCCCAGGCGATGCTTCCTGCAAAGCTTCTCTAGATGATCCGGACACCTGCAATGATGGCACGTCTTCGGAGGGGTGTGACATGGCGGCTTGTATGCCCTAAACATCCATACTAACGGTACACCATTAAAAGGTCTGAAGAACTGGAAGTTAGATCCACTGCAAGGAACTATTTAGAAACAAATTTACCTGACACACTCTGCTCGTCAGATGAGGGACCTTCACGTGCAACTGGATATGGTGGATTGCCAACCGTTTGCGCTCCGGAGACCAACTCAGCTAAGAACACCTCGTACACCAACTTCTCAAAAGTGATGCTCCCAAAAAGGGAGGACTCGCTCCTTGATCTCTGGACGAAGACCCCAGATTAAGGGAGAAGTATTTATCTAGTCATGCGACACTACCCCCGGAAAAGAGACACAAGATCCTTGAAATGTTCAACATACGCTTTCACCATCTGCTGGACATATTGAGCACGCATGAGATCTTCCATTTTCTTCGTCTTTACCTCCACAAGTATAAACCATTGAATGAAGATGGATTTAAAGACATACCACATCATCCCAACATGCACTAATGTCGGGGCGAACAACTCCTACTCATCCAGAGCTGGACCTTCGAACAGACCCAAAATAGCATGCGCTCTAATAGCTTCGGGAGTTCCCAATACCCTGAAGACGCGCTCGACCTCTTCAAGCCACTCCACTATCCCTAACAGACTCCAATCACCATGAAGGATAGACAACGTCTGAGAAATACCAAAAACTGGGCATGACTCATCAAAACTCTGGGGACCTTTCTGGGCGGCATTTCTGAATGAGATATATAACACTAAGCCGAAACCAATATCAATCGAAGCAACATCAAACAAAAGCAGCTTCATCCAAAACAACCAGCTCAAGAGAAACAAACAACCACAAACACAACCCAAAATTCACTATTCAAAATTCCCATTTCATTTTAGATTCCAAAACCATCCTTTTATATATATATATATATTTCAAAATCGCTTTCTTTCAAGACCACTTTCCAAAACCATTTTCCTCTTTAAAATCCAATTTAGAAAACAAGGTCAAGCCTTTAATTTCAAACACACCCAGGTAATCCCATGAACCGTTTCACATGTCTTCATCCACTTTCATTCATACGCACCAACATGCACTTTCCACGCATCCTCTAACATGTGAAAACATTCATAAGGAGTACCTGAGGTTTCACCCCAAACCATTCTTGACCTATTTCCAAGCAAACACAAGTTTTCCAAACCAAATTCTTTCAGTTTTTAAAACCCATTTCATAAATTTAAGGTCATTTAAAAGAAATTTGTCCCATTTTCAAAAACCCCTTTTTTTCATTTCCAAAAATTCACCTACACCAACCAGAACGAAAATGACACTCAAATTGCATCAACCCACTGGAGGGACTAGCAGTCACACTTAACCTGGCGACATGGTAGTGGGTCATGCCCCAAGTAAGCATCAAAAACTAGGAGGAATTCAAACCGTGTACCCAGAATCCACATGGGTCACTACTCCATGTGAGATCATGATGTAACATCGGTTTACCTCTGTTGTCATCCCTCAATCCAAAACAAACCAAAACGAAACAAAGACTCAATTCCTGGACTACCCCTGGCGACTTGAGGTGCGAAACGGGAGAGGGTTCATGACATCCTTCCCATACCTACCTCTCGAGTCCCGAAAATCCTAATCTCCATCTACCGGACATCCCAAATAACAAGGGCCTCCTTTGATACCATTTTCTCACGAACCAACCTGGGTCGACCCTGAACCGGTCACCCGATCCGGCCCGCGACATGGCCTGAGGGGCGTTCCCGATCCCCATGGGCTGAAAACTAGTGTCGGGAATCAAAATTAAGCAGGTGGGAACGATTTGGCCCAAAGAAAAATAAACTAAGCAGAGGAAAATAAATATAAAAAAAGAAAATAAACAAAGAACAACCAACAATTCTACTAACCTGACCATGACCAAAACTCCATGTGACCCTATGGGTCACTCTCCAATACCACGACCAACGTCGCTCAAGGTTAAAAAATGAAGCTGGAACCTGAAACATAACTAAAAACAAGAAAACACTATAGGTGTGAGTATTAAAACTTAGTAGGTAGGCCCGAATAATTCTATTCCCAAAGCACATACCATTAAACAAAGAATTTATCAACTCCAGGTTTGCACTAAATTATATAAAATATGGTTTTTCACACACACACTTTCATTTTTAAAACAAGTAACATTCCATTGCCCTTTTTAATTTATAACAAGTTAAATGTTGAAAGAAAAAGGTGCATTGCATTTTAAGACATTTTGTGAACAATTTAGAAATCCAAACTTTAGTTGTTAGTCAAAAGGAAAATCACACACAACACTCAACAAACACCAAGGGCAATGGAAAAAGTGGCACACATGGGTTGTCAACTGAACTAGACCTATCAACCATCCACCACATACAAATAAACACAAAAAGAAACATGGGTCAAACCTAGGAGATCGTGAACAATCCAGAACATACTATACATCTGACTCATCCTGAAAGCATGCCCTAACTCGATGACGTCATAACGCCCATACTACTACCCGGTATAGCCCTACATGGCCTAACTGAGGGGCCCAATCCCCATAGCAGTGATAACTCAGTATCCCCCTACTATGAGGACACTAGCTAGTGCGTGTTCTAAACTAGTGCAGCAATCGTTCTCAGAAGATTCACTCAATATGACACGTTCCAATGTCAACACATACAATAAAAAGGGGTGCGTCCACAATGTAAATCAATCAGTCACGATGCACAAACATCACATACATCTCACGCAATCAATGCAAACAAAAGATCACCCCTGAATGGGTTTTCCAAAATAATTTATTTTATTAAAGTGTCAAACGGGCCTTCACAAATTTTAAAACAAAACCCCATTTCTCGAGAAAACCCAAAACACTTGTTCAGAAGAAATCACTTATCTTTAAAACTAAAAGTACATTTGAAATTCCGTGAATTATGTTTAAAGGCCAAATGGGTATTCTTTCAATACTGGGTGTCCGCTCATCAAGAAAATGTTTCAATTGTTCGGTATAAAATAAACGGCTCTTTTCGCACCAAATAATCATATAAAAATTAATTATATCGTATTATTTCCAATTTATTAAAATTAATAAATCATCAAGAAATAAATAAATTCTAAATATAAAGGTAAGTGCAGTGGGGGGCCTACCTCGGCTCGTTGTCCAAACACAAAGGCGCGATATGCCTCGCACATGCGCACAAGCACAAACAAACTGATGATCACGGTAATTCGGGGATACCCCGCCAACATAATGCAACTGCAAAGATAAATAAAATACATGAACACGGACTTAAAACAATCCATACGAACAAACAACACAAAATAACTAGTTCGACATGTTTTGAAAAATACCACATCCAAAACACGTATCAAAACACAACCAAATTCTATATTTGAATCTAATCATGACCTTTAGACACACTAACCACTTTTCCAACATCATACGCACCACATGATTTAAGAAATAAACCATTTGAATAATTTATAAAACATTTTATAAAACAACGCATCCATTTTCACACACAAAACAACACTGCTTTTTATAAAAAACCACTTTTCAGTTTACACACACCAAAACCTGCTCAAAAATATCTTTTATGACTCTCTGCACATCGGCGCTAAACCAAAACAAAAACTACAAAGTTTGTAAAATGAAAATAAACAATTCTGCATGGTTGTTCACAGAAAACATGAACATACCATATATACATATCAACTTCAATTAAAAACTTGATCTGCATCAAAAAAACTAATTAATATATATGCTAAACTAATTTAAGAGGAAAATTAATTCATAAAACTATCGCTAAACGCATAATGCATAAACATGCTACTTAACAAATCAAATTCATATTAAATATCAAACAAAACTAGATTCGCAGCACGCAAACTAATAAATAAACATGCTAAAATAATTAAACTCACAAATTAATTCATCAAACTAAAGTTATACATGGAAACACCTACCTCGGACGTTGACAGACCACCCGAAAATGGTGCGAACCCTCGTTTGCACCGCAACCGAACCTCCATGTCATGTGACCACGACACCACTTCAGCGGAAGGAAGAAGAACCTCTTATGCACCTATCAAACTCCTAAAACAACAAGGAAAATTTGTGATTAAAAAAAGACAATAGGGTTCGGGTAAATCGAATGAAAACAGCCAAAAATTGAATGAAACGCATTAATGGAGGCTTTCACGGTCGGAATGAATGGCCGGCTGGAGCGTGGGCTCGCCGGAGGCACTGGCCGGCGGCGAGGTCTCACTGGAAGGGCTGGCATTGGCACTGGAAGGGTCCGGAGGTCGCTGGCCAGCGACGGGGGTTCACCGGAAGTGCTGGCCAGGGAGCGGCGGAGGGAGCCGGGACCGTAGGAGGTCAGCGCGGTGGAAGGTGGTTGGGACACCGGGGCGAGGCTGGTGACCGGGAGGTCGGGACCTGCGAAGGGAAGGGATTTCGGGACGCTGAGCAGGCGGGGTCACCGGCAACGGGGTGCGGGTCGCGCGGGGGAGCCGGGACGCCGGGATGCCGGGGAGGCCGAGACGCTGGGGAGGCCGCGCAGGGGCCGGCGGTGCTAGGGCAAGGGAAGGGGGAGAGCGCAGGGAAGATGGAGAGGGGGGGTGCGGTTCGCGGTGCACAACGGGAAATGGGGGGGGGGGGGCCGCGGGTAGCTAGGGTTTCTTGTTATTTTTTTCATTCTATTATATTAATAACAATAATACCAAAAATATTAATAATATTTTTTTTTTTTTAGAAAAGCAAAGAAAGAGATTCAAATAAATGAGGAAAATTACAGGAGTCTAAAGGAGGAGATTTTACACTTGTCCCTATTAAGCATATTAGTCAAATCCTCATCAGGTGTGGTCAGGTGCACTCTAGAGGTTTCAGAGATTCCCTTGGAAGAAAGCTTATCAGCAACCGAGTTGGCTTCACGATAAACATGCGTAATGATAAAGTTCTTGGTGGCAAGAATTTCAAAGAATTTGATCCATTTCGGGGTGAGTTTCCAGGTAAGATGGATCTGATTTTTCCAGACAGCGTGCACTATAGTAGAGGAGTCACTTTCAAACCAGAGATCATTCCAGTGTCTTTCATGAGCCATATCCACTGCAGTAATAAGGGCCATCATCTCAGCTTCGAGAGCAGTAGCATAACCGCAAGATCCATAGGAGCCTTCAAGGAAGTTGCTATTTTCATCTCGGAACACAATGCCATAACCAGCTGGTCCAGGATTTCCTTTTGAGGCACAATCAAGATTTCATTTGATCCAACCTTCCAATGGAGGTATCCAGAAGATTTCCATAGTGCCTGAAGGTTTGGGGAAGTTTCCTGACAAATGAAGCCTCCTCAAGACTACAAAATCTTTGATAGAGTTGTGACATTGTCTAGGATGGATCTGATTTTCAATTCTGGTCATTGAAAGAATGCTAGAAATAGCAGAATTTTTACTGAAAGCAGACTTTCCATGCCTGATACTGTTCCTGCCTCTCCATATGGTATGAAAACCTTCAGCACAGGCAGCAAAGAAGAGGACTTGAAGCTGCATGGAGAGATGAACAGCTGCAATAGAGTACAGAAAATCTGCAACATTATCAACATGCGGTAAGGAGATGTCAAAAAGATCAAAAATGAAAATCCAGATTGAAGCAGCGGTTTTGCAAGAGAGAAAGAGATGATCCAGATCATCTCTATGCTGGTGACACAAGTCACATCGTGAGCAAAGGGAGATGCCAGCTCTTTGAAGATTTCTGTCCATTGGGAGTCTTTTCCTTTGAATTCTCCATAGAAGAGTATACCGAGAGGGTTGTATCCATTTTCTAAAACCCTGGACAGCAGTAGAGTTGTTGTTGTAAATGGAATGATGATAGAAGTTTTTAGAGTCCAGCATTCCATTGATAGATGGTTCCCATACCATAATATCGTCAGCATTTATGAAGTCATAAGAGTTAACAATTTCTAGAATTTCCATAGGCAGGTTATGTTTCATCACAAGTTGGGCAGCAATAGAGGCATCAAGATCAGCATCCAAAGATTCAGCATCAATACCCTCGGCCAAAGGTTCCCCTGTCCAGTTATCCCTCCAAAATTTCAGGTTGGAAGAGGAATTTACTAACCAATGAGAGTGTATCTTGATCTTTTGATAGATTTCTTTCAGGCCAGGCCAAACAGAAGAATTCATATAAGAGAATTTACCAGCAATCAATCGAGAGAGAATACGTTTTCGGAGGAAGTCCAGGGAGGCTGAGTTTCCATTTATGAGTCTCCACATAAAGTGAGCTTGAAGGGAATGATTGAAACATTTAATGTTCTTAATGCCAAGTCCCCCCATAGTGAGGGGTAAGCAGCACTTGTTCCAAGAGACAGTAGCAATTTTCCTTTCAAGGATACTGCCACTCCAAACAAAATTCCTCATAAGGGAGTTGAGAATCCTGAAGGTAGAAGCAGGCCAGGAGTAGACCATAAAGGATTAGACAAGTTTGGAGATGATCACATGTTTGACAAGGAAGATTCTACCTGCCATAGAGAGAGCTTTACCCTTCCAATTAGAGAGAGTTCTTCTGACATTGCAAACCACATCAGTGAAATAGGTGGATCTCGGTTTACCAAAAAACATTGGGACCCCAAGATATGTGAAAGGGAAGGATCCCTCCTTGATGCCAAGTCTCTGAATCATACAGTGCCTCCTAGAGTCTGTAATGCCCTTCCCAAAGAAAATAAAGGATTTATTCCAACTCACTTCTTGTCCAGAGACAAGCTCATAATGATGGAGGATGGATTTGAGATTCTGAATATTTCTTTTTCCCACTTGAGTAAAAATGATAATGTCATCAGAAAAGAGAAGATGTGAGGGAGCAGGGTTACCTCTATTAGCCTGGAGAACTTTCAGATTTCCCTTGCCAGCATGATAGGTGATCAGTCTACTAAGGTAATCCTATGCAATTGCAAAAATAATGGCAGACAAGGGGTCCCCTTGCCTTACCCCTCTGGAGCACTTGAAAAAACCCTCAGGTGAGCCATTGATAAGAATGGAAATATAGGCTGAGCTGAGCAAGGTGTAAGACCACTGAATAAAAGTCGGATGAAAACCAAATCGATGCATAACATTACCTATGAAGCTCTAATCAATGGTGTCAAAAGCCTTCTTAATGTCCAGTTTAAGCGCAATGCTCCCCCCTCTAATGGGATTTTGTAAAAGGTTCACACATTCAGAAGCATTGAGAAGACAGTCCTGTATTCTTCTCCCTTTGACATATCCAAATTGATTCCAGGAAATTATTTTATCAGAGATACAAGCAAGCCTGTTAGCCAGTAATTTTGTGAGGATTTTCTGAATAGTACTGATTAGGGCAACAGGCAGGAATTGATTTATGTCACTGGCATTATCAACCTTTGGAATTAAGGCAATGAATTGAGCATTGATACCCTGAATTTATGTTCCATGAGTAAAGAAGTGCTTGACCAGTCTACAGACATCAGCCTGTATAGTATCCCAGAAGTATTGGAAGAAATGATTTGTATAACCATCAGGTCCAGGCGAGCTTTCCTTTTTCAGGCCAAAAACAGCATTCTTTATTTCAATATCGGAGGGTGGTCTAATAAGCATTGAGTTATCTTCATCACTAACAAGGGCAGGAATAATGCCATCAAGGAGTTCCCCATTCCTTTTGCACCCATTGAAGAGGCTTTGAAAGAACGAGACAATATGATTCGAGAGGCTTTGATGGTCCTCAAGAATAACATCCCCATCTTTGAGAAGAGATAGTGGCCTGCAAGCTTTTTTACTCCTTTGTAAGGCATTAAAGAACTTAGTATTTCTATCCCCATCCGTAAGCCACTTCACCTTATAGACCTCTTTCTGAATATTATCTCTAAGAGTAAGCAGATTTTGAAAATCCAAGGATAGTTTAGCCTCCTGTCCAGCAAGGCAGGAGAAGTCAGAATCAGTCATTGATTTTTGAATACCGTGTAAGGAGTTTTCAAGAGACTCAATTTCCTGATCCAAGCGGCTGAATCTATTTTTTCTCCAAAGTTTCAGTTTTTCCTTGAGGCAGCGCAGCTTAAAAACACAGGATAAGGGATGATTATTTTCCTCCAAAGTCCAAGTATCTCTTACAAGCGTAGAGCATTCAGGGAGAGTAGTCCAAGCATTGTTAAATCTGAAAGGAAGGGGGCGCCGCTCATAAAATCCAATAATATTAGACAGGATTGGATGATGGTCTGAGTTGTGTTTGGCAAGAGTCACACAAGAAATAGTCTTCCAGTTATACAGCACTTTATCATTAACAAAAGAACGATCAATCCGACTAGCTCTCATGCCATTTAAGTGCTTCCTATACCAAGTATATTTGGCTCCAAGAAAGTTAACCTCAGTGAGATTTGATCCGTCAACGCATAATCGAAAGTCATCCATAGCAGAATTGATATTTGAATGTCCCAACTTTTCATCAGCCTGGAGTATAGCGTTGAAGTCCCCAATGAGCAGCCAAGAGTCGCCAATGGTATGTGACAAGTTAGAAATATGACTCCACAAGTCCCTTCTATCCAAATAGTTGTTGGAGGCATAAACAATTGAGCAGAATAAATGTTGAGCTTGGAAATTAAAATTGAAGGTTATCATCTGCGCATGGGTAGAAATAAGGGTGGGATTATCAACACGGCTATGCACCATGATCCAGAGTCGGTCCTGCTGATCCCCATGTATAGCATGGAAGATATTATAGCCCATTTTGACAAGCCGAGAGACAGCACACGTATCCATAGTCTTTGGTTCAGCTAAACCAATGATTTCAGGCTTATTCTTAGTCACAAGCAGCCGAAGAGAACATGAAGTACTAGGGTTGGCTATTCCCTGGCAATTCCAAAATAGGATCTTCATTTAATGATTTTTGTTGGGGTAAAACCCCTTTTTTTGCAGGATGGCAGTAGCCTGAATCCTGGAAGATCTTCGTGGTAGACTACATTCAGAAGTAGTTATTGCCGTAGCTCTTGCTGGAGTGACGTCATTAACAGATGTAGTAACCTCTAGCAGATCATCACTGTATGTAGCATCCTTGTGCGCATCCAGCTACGCTTGAAGATTTTCATGTCCAGAGTTCAAGTGGGAAGGAGTGTCCTCAGTCTGTCTTGCACCTTGTTCAGACAGGAGTGAGGGACTTCCCTGCTGCAGATCGGACTCGTCCAGCAAAGAACCTGCCTTGATAAAATCCACTTGTCCAGTGGGGGAAGTACCAGTGGTTGGAACAGATGTTAAGAGAGTATGCTCCAGTTCATCCTGACAAGAATTCAGCACCTCAAGGAGACCTGTGTTGATCAAATCAAGAGTCATATTTTCAATTTGGAGGTTGGAAGCAAAAGAAAACATTTCAGTCGAGAAATAAAGGATCTCCTCCTGCTCAAAACTGTCCACAGCCTGTAAGTGGGAAGAATTATCATCATTCCTGTTAGCAGCCAGTGAAGTGGGATTTTCATTCTCCTCAGCCAAGTCAGCCCAGTTTGTACTGGGACCTGCAGTTTGTGGAAGTTCCTGTATGGAAAAGCTAGTGTCTTTTTTAACATATTTCTTGCTGGAGGCAGGTTTCTTGTTGGGAGCCTCCCTCCAGGCATTCCTGTTTGGCACAACTTTCGTGGGTCTTTGAACGTTACGACACTGCTCAATAGAGTTTCCCACCTTTCTGCAATGTTCACAGAACCTGGGCAGATTCTCAAATTCAAGGAAAAGATCAATGAAATGATCATTGACTTCTAGAAGAACGCGTTCAGGAGGCAAGGATTCCATGTCAATCTCAATCAACACTCTAGCAAAAAGACCAAGATCACTGTTGATCGTTCTGTGATCAATTTTCAAAGGCGTCCCAATTCCTGAAGCAATGTCACTCAGGATTTTTGGATGCCAGTAAATCCAAGGCAGTCCATGAACCCTTGTCCAAACCTGGGCAGTTGACTGTTTCTGCGTGAACGGATTAAAATGTGGATCCCATTCAGATAGGCGAAAGAAGCCTGGTTTCAAGTTTAGGGACCCAATTCTCCAGGCTCGATTCAGATCGTCCTGATGGTGCAAAACAATATGAAAAAAGCCTCTTCCAATTGAGATGAGGCGCCAGCAAGTAAGGCTCCAACAGGCCGATATTCGTTGTTTGAGCTCATTGTAGGACCACGGCTTCGTGCCCTTTTCATATGAAATGCGTCCAAGAATAGAGAATTTGCATACCTGCAGACGCTTCTTAATAGCCTCTGGATCCGCAGTGATCATTATAGCCCCTTCGCCAGTCCTTTTAACCATAGTCGGTCTGATTTGAGTGCCCTCAATATGTGAAGATCCCGCAAGTGCCTCAGCAAAGGAAATTCCTTTTTCTGGTCTAGCTCCCCCACCCAAGATATTCTCGTTCGATTTTTGAGGAAGCGGCAGCTCCCAATCAGGATTAAACGAATCCATTGCACAGGGTCAGAGAAGAATTCAGGTCTGGAATCCATCAGGGATGACAAGTTTCGATCCAGTCTTCCCGCGCGCTTCCATCCTCCCTTCCTCCTCGTCAATATTAATAATATTGATAATAATAATAATACCAGAATAATAATATTAATAATAATACAAATAATAATAGTAATAATCACAACATAATATCATTGTTATCAACAAACATTATTTTTAAAACATAATACATTTAATTGTCAAAATGTGAAAACAGGGTACCCGCACGCTCATCGCACAACCTAAAGAAAACGCGCACGCAGAATGCGCACCTCAACACGGTCTGCTTGGGAACTCGCACAAGCACATGGAGCGACTGTACAGTCATTGCTGACTACGCAGTGCCCGTGCACGGGTCTAGAACCCACCAAAACATTAGACGTCAGCAATCTTTAAACTGGGACCCAGCCCGATCCTTGACGTGAGAATGCGGAGCCGAGAAATAATAAAATATAAATAATTTAAGAAGTCTGGGTGTGACAGTACTGATATGTGAAATAAAATAGATAAGGTTTTTAGATACACAACTTCCAATAATAGATTAATTAAATCATTAACTAAATGATCATTTTATAAACATATGATTTTTAATGATACATTATCCTTTCAACTTAAAGCATCAGCTACCTTTTTTTCTTTACCTGGATGACAGCGAATCATGAAATCATAATCCTTTATCATTTCCAACCATCTTCTCTTCCTCACATTTAACTCTTTTTGATTTAATATATACTTTAAAATTTTATAATCCATATATATTTCACATTTATCCCCATAAAGAAGATTTCACAAAATTTTTAAAGAAAAAAATACTACAGTGATATCAATATCATTTGTTAGATAATTGTTCTCATGGATTTTCTATTGGTGTGATGCATCAATAATTACCTAACCATTCTGCATCAAAACACACCCAAGTGTCTTCAAATAAGAATCACTATAAATAAAAAACTCATCATTTCTTAATGGTAGGGATAAAACTTGTGTGTTAACTAATATTCTTTCCAATTTATTCAAACATTCATCACATTACTTTATCCAAAATAATTTAACTCCCTTTAAATTTAACATGGTTAGTGGGATACATAATCAAAGAAATTTTTCAATGAACCATTGGTAGTAACCCACCAATCCAATAAAACTTTGAAACTCAATGAAATTTTTTAGGTATTTTTCATTATTCCACCTCTTTAGTTTTAGTAGGATCAATAGTTATTACATATTTAGAAACAATACAATTAAGGAATGAAATATGTGGAAATCATAATTCACATTTACTAAATTTTCCATAAAACTTATTTTCTTTAAAGGTCTTCAGAAAAATACTTATATGTTTTTTCATGATATTCAAAACTTTTAAAATATACAAAAATGTCATTATTGAATATCACAACAAATTTATCTAGGAACTCACATAAAAATATATTCATACAATACAGAAATACATCAGGTGAATTTTTTAACCTAAAAAGAATAACTACAAACACATAATGGCCATCCATAGTATGAAACATAATCATCAGAATGTCCCCTTCCTTCACTTTAGGCTGATGGTATATAGATCTAAGGTCAATCTTGGAAAAATATTAAGAAATATAGATATGATCAAAAAAGTAATCATTATGTGAAAACAAATACTTGTTCTTAAGAGTAATGTCATCGAGTGCTCTATAATCATTTAAAATCATCATTAAACCATCCTTCTTTTTAATGAAAAAAATGGATCACCCCAAGATGAAGTGATGGGGTGGATAAGACCCTTATCAAGTAATTATTGTAATTACTTTTTCAACTCCAATATTTATATTGGATCTATTTGATAAGTAGTTTTGGAAATTTTCTTAGCATCAAGAACTAATTATATGGTTAATTCAACTTCTCAATCAAGAATAACACTAGACAAAACATCAATAAATACATCTAAAAATTCATTTACTTTAAGAAAATCACTAATTTGAATTGTTCCCTTATTTTTAATGATATGTGTGTGATAACATTTACTCCCATATTTAATAATTTTTTTAACTTTTTGATATGTTATCAAAGGTATAAACTCATTCTTATATATAAATCAATAATCATTATGAAAATTGAATATAACTTATTTAGCTTTGTAATATATCTTAACATGATAAACCAAAATCCAATATATGCCCATAATAACATCAAACACAATTATGGGTAAGAAAATAAGGTTTACTGGAAAACCCATATTGCATATTTTAATAGGAATATTCCAATAAATTCTTATTACTTTAATCCTTCCCCCAAAAGTTTTTTCCAAATGGTTTATACCTATTTCTTTAGGTGATATTTCCATTTTACTTGAAAACATACTAGAAATAAAATAATATATAAATCTCAAATCAAACAAGACATTAACATAATTCAAGTAAACAAGTAATGCACCTATCACAGCTTCATTTAAGGGTGCACCATCTACCATAGTAATAGAAAAAGTTTACCCCACCTTTCTTCTTTTGATATTTATTATTCTCACCTTTAGTAACTAAATTTGGACATGCGTTTTCATAGTGACCCGTCTCATTGAAATTAAAACATTTCACTACTGACTGACTATCTATTTTCTCATTTCAAGATTGATCGGAACTCTTTTAATTATAATAATAAGATAAATTTATAGAATTACCACATCAGTAACACTTTCTTGATCCTATCAAATATTCCTTAAATTTTATTTTACAACATTTATAAAAAATTGGAGGCTTACCTACATATTTCCTTATTGAATGATTCTCCATTTCTTTCCACCTTGACCGCTTATTATTATTATTATCATAATGTGTATAATTGTTAAAAACTCCATATCAACTTTCTCAACACATATAATAACTTTCTCATATCTTTTAAATTAATGGGAGGATAAAGATATTCATAAACTTGGTTTCAGGCCTATGTATCATTTATCAATTATACTTTCATGGAGTGTAACAAAATTCAATGCATACCTATCTAGATTAGTGAAATTTAATTTGTAAGAAGAAACTGAGTCCCCTTCACTTTTCTTTAATTTATGAAATTGGTTTTCCATTCTAATTTGAAAAACATTATGAAAATATTTCTTAAGAAAAATATTATTAAATATCATCCCCTCCATGGTATCAATTTTTTTTATCCATTATATTCTTCATTAAATACCACCACTAATTGAATTCACTATCAAAATGATAAATAACTGATTTTCCTTCTAAAGTTCTAAATATCATAAAACCTTGAATATATTTTACAAAGAATTAATTCGTTCTATAAACAAAACTAGTTCTAAAGATCCATAAAAATTTATAGGGTGTTATTTTATTAAATTATCCACCATAGACACATTCCTCTATAGATAATTTGGTATCTCCCTTTCAAGGATGCCACCATTTATATCCAACATTAATTGAGTTAATACAACCAAAAACTACTCATCTCTAACTCTAACCATTTCAGGTTGTTAATTTGAAATGATATTATCTCTGGATGCCTTATGAACTCATTCATCATATTTCCTCAACATAAAATCGTTATAAATATAAATGGATCAAATAAATCAACATATAAATCCTAAAAATCTATCTAATGATAATATAACCATAAATTAGAATCTCTTAAAAGTTATTTAACTTTATTCTAACCTCTAAATTTATCTAAAATTTTATTTAATATCAACTGTAACACCTTATAGCTGAAATAACCAATAATTATGAGTTTAATAGAAATAATTCCATATTCTTAGATTTTCAAGATCTTTTAGGTTTATAGTTTTAGAAAATTCAGAAAACCATTGCATAAAAATGTGGAAATTTCCTTATAGTGTGCATTATTTCCACAAAAATAGGTCCTTAAATTTACACCTTTATTTCATTCAAGATGATTTTTTGTCATTTAAGATGAATCACCATTGAAAAAATATTGACCTTGATATAGTTCTTACACATCCTTAGATCCAATGAAAAAAATTCAAAAATTTAGGATGAGCACAAAAAGATTAGTAAGGGGTATAAAAATAAAGGAAACCCATTAGTCTAGTGAAAAACATGAAAACCCATAAAATGTTTATTTTTTAATTATAAACTTTGAACACATAAAATAAATCACAATAATATGTAAAAATAAAACTTTACTTAAAAAAATCTTTAAAACCTATAACAATCATAGAAAAACTATGAAGGCATCTTGAGTTTTCATATTCAAATTCATGTTAAACTCTTTCATAGAACCCTTTAAAAAGGATTAAACTATTAGGTTATCTACTAAATTTTTTATTTAAAGAATAAATAATTACCCAATTCATTGGATGATGGTTTCTAGTGTAGCAGAAGCACTTATCAGTTTTGATCCCGAATCATCAAATTTCAGATTCAATGGATCATTCACATGTTGTAAAATACATGAATGTCATGACTAGTAAATTTTTTCCAAAGAATAATAATAATGAAATATATTGGAACCAAGAGGATATCTTCTTAAGAAAAAATTATAATTAATTTATATATATTGGAAGAAATAATACCTCAGTATTGGGATCTTTCTTTGATGATTTTTTTATCATCAGAACTTCTTTTTGGTTTTCCACCATTGCATTTGTGGGATCCAAGTGTAGAATACATCTAGTAGTGATCCACACAAGATCCATTGATCTCTGAACAATGTAGATTTATTTATGGGTTCTAGAATGGCAGATTGATCATCTTACGATGTTCATATGGATCATTGTGACAATTCATTTATGCTTAAATAATTTTCCTTTCACTCTCATTCTTTAGAGGGTAGAGGATGGAAGAGAATCTCTATAGCATTCTTCAGTCTTGATAGGGGGCTCTAGAATTTATTTTGCACAATGATTCACAATCTTGATCTATCTTGATCAAAATCTAAAAAATAGGCATAATTATATATTTATAGATAAAGGGTTAGGATTAAAAATATTATTTAATTTCACAACATCCCTTAAATATATTAAACCTTATATAACCCCATGCCATGTAATAATATTATTATTATTTCCATAGCTTGTGTAAACTGGTTTTATGATAAATATTATTTTAAAAACTTACAAATTAATATTTATCACTAGACACAATCTTAGTCTTCTCTTCCTCCTCAGAATTTATCAAATACCTTATTCATAAAATAAATATTTTATTCATAATATAGAGAATACATATTTATATGAAATAAATAAAATAAATATTGTATTCACATTTTGGAAAATAAATATTTATTAAATATTAATGTCATTAAATAAATTATTTAATGGTGAATAAATAATTTATTTATTAATTTGTGAATAAATATTTATGATCAAAAAATCATGAATAAAATTATTTCTGGGTCTTCAGAATAAGATTTATTTCAATAATTAAATTCAAATAGAATTAAATTGAGATTAATAAAAATGCTTAGTGTGTGACCCTCTAGACTTATTTCTCATTATAATTAGGTGTGATTTTCTAAATTGCAATATTACTATATTGAAATAAGTCGAGATACCAAAGAGATGAAAGTTAATGTCACAGCATCAAAAACCATATATGAGCACTCACTGTATAATATAATCCATTTATCACAATATATCATCATGTAGGTTTTACATTTATTTCATCAACCTATATTCTTGATACATATTTCTTTGAATATATAAAATAAACTCATCATTACACCATGGATATGAATTTTAATGTGGTTATTCCATTTCAATCAAAGGTCTGAGTTATCACCTTCCATTAATATGGGAGGAATAAATTCTTTATCGACTTATTCATGAATAACATTTCATTCATGATGCACCCAAAATACCCTACTTCTCGTGAATATATTATATCATGATTTTAGTCATTAAATCTAAGTGTTCAAGTCATGAAATATATTAATAATAATATTAAAGTCTAAGGATCATTACACAAACTTAGAGATAACAATATATGATGACACAAAAACATGTTGAATTCATACTAGTGGGTCTATTTTAATAATCTCCCATTTTGTAGATTTCCAAGTGATAACTTCATGAGATGAAGTCTCATCCACTTATGAGTAATCTCACATAAAATTAAACATGCTATGTTCCCCATCATAGAATTTTATCTTACTATATAACTAATTTTAAGAATACCATCATGGAATTTCAAGGTTCTCATCATAGTAGGGAACTACTATAAACTTTTCAATGCCACAGATACTCTAGGACATTATCACATTAATTATATAAATAAGAAAAATAAAAATATGATAAGGTATTTAAATTAATATTCACTTCTTTTAATATAAATGTAATATAATATACAAAGTAGTTAGTTTTGGGGAACCAACTCCAACAGACTCCCACTTTCTCTAGAGCTAGTTAAAAATGACTAGCTAGTTCTCACATGTTAAACATGATTATACTGAGTATAGATATATATATTGGACCTATCATATTTTTGTGACTAGGTTTTATAAATACACAAGTCTATGTAGTGAATCTACTTCCTACAACATTACTAACTTGATAAAATCCCTCAAGTGGTGATATAACTGAGCATCCACTTTTTGTTCTCATATCAGAGTCATGACATCCAGACTAGGTCTATAGTCAAATATTATCATAATAACAATAAAAATATTTATTTTGGTATTACCCAAAATCATAACATTAGGTTTTTAAACCACTCCTTAAGCTAAATCAAAAGACACAATATTCTGGGATATTATATATCTGGTAACCATTAGTTGTAATAAGTTTTTCTTATATATTACAATATAATTTTCTTTGATACCAGATCAAATTGAACTAAGTAAATAAGGGTGTTCAATTACCTTAATCAATAGTATTTTCACTTCTCCAGATGCTAAGAACTCATCCAATTCTACTTTTCTAAGTATTTTCATATAGTTCTAATTGAAATTAGATGTATTTATGTTGAATCTTTTTTATATTCACCTACTATGAATTATGCATTAGTAATATCAAATGTTAGTACATATCATAGAATATGATATAAATTCATTGTGCTTAGGCTTGTAAAATTATTTTAATCTGAATAATATCTTCTTATAACCTACATGTTCTACTATAAGGATTATATTCCAACAATAATTCGGTCTTTAATTGTTTAAAATTGTATTTTTCAATACATTAATATATATACTATGGATATATTTATCAAAACCATGGATCAATTTTTTTAGATCTTATTCCCTAGAACACGGTTTCTGCTTTAATTCATACTTGGAGAAAGTTCATTCCTTAGTCTTAACAAATAAGTAATACATGACATTTTTCCCATATGTTATCAATATATCTATCTTAGTGCTCCCACTCACCTATTAGTGAAACATGTCACTAATTTTTTCCAAATGAATATTATATGATTACTATGAATGATTCATTCACAAATGAATTTATGTAGTCTCTATATCTCATTGGAATTTATTGATGTCATTGACTCTTTATAGTTATTCCTTGTAGACATGTACCATAGGGTATCTTTTTATTTGTGTCATATAGACATATTTCATAAGTTTTTCTCTAAATGAGGTGGCCTTGAAAACCAATAGCTAAATGTGATGATCATAGAAATATGATTTCAAAGTAGAATTCAAAATGATTTTATTCATGATGAATGGTATATAGGTTTTTTCAAAAACTAAACCATTCAGTAATCAATCATGATTTATTGGTGCCATCTTATACCATCCATGTTTAGTTTCTATTGAATACACTCTATTAGTATCAACTCTTAGAGACATTCAAAATATGGAATCACTAAATTTTGATACATGGATTATAATACTTGAATTTATCCATAATTTTATAACTTAGTATATTTATATATATATATATATATATATATCTTTTTTGTAGAAATATTTATTTTGAAAGAATAATGTATGTAACACCCACCATGGTGAACATAAACCTCCTATTTGGTTATGAATTCCTACATTGTCTGTGTATCTAGAAATACTCCTCCCACAAAGCATAGTGGAGTCCAATATTCTTATTCCAACTCATGTGCATCCAGATCCTTAACCCATGGAAGTTAAGTTTACTCCCACTATTCTTAAAGATATAATATTCATTTATGAAAATATAGTTAGTATTGAATATATTTTAATATCCTTAGTGGATACAGGGTCATTAAATGAGATTCAACTTAGTGTTTAATGTTTGTTTGTAGTTAAATTCATCTTATAACAAATGGTTTTTGACAAGCTCTTGTGGTAGTATTCTAATAGATTTGTAAGATCTTGGTCATCATGAAGGTATGACCTTGTTTAAATTTTGGTTTTAATCTATCTTTTTTTGTCAATGAGATTTTTCATGAGTGTATGAGAAGCCTCAGGGGTATTCCAGAGGATCAGGACATAAATGGAAAGAAAACTGGTCCAAACTGTGCAAGGTGCATGGTTGTTGTATGGTTAAGTAAATCGTGTGGCCTTCCAAGGAAAATCATGTAGCCTTGGATAGTGGCATATCACATGGTTGGGGAATGGTTTTTAAACTGTATAGAGATTCATAGGTAACTATGAGACCTCACCTTCCTTATACAATGTCTTGTGTATGGTTTTTTCATGGTTTGGAAAACTGTGTGGGTAAACTATGTGGCCCAGTAAAAGTTTAAAAAAATATAGTTTTTCCATTATGGGATTTTAAGATCCCCATCTGATTTCTCCCCCATTTCTTCCTCCTCTATCCTTATAGATTCCCAATTTCGACCCAAGATTAAAAGGGGCCTATATCCTTAATTCCTAAGTTTTTTGAAGTTTCATTGGTTATGGAAAAGCCTTGGGTAATTCTAACACTCCTCTTACTTCTATTTTTCATATTAGGGTTTTTAGTTTCTCCCATATTCTTCTGAATCTCAAAAAACCTATTTTCATAATGAAACCTAGGTTGGGGATTAAAAGGTTTTTTTATTCCAGATCTAAGGCTATGATCAAGAGTGTGTTCATCATCGGATTCAAGGTAGGTGATCTACAAGTTATACAATATATTTTTTTTTATGGATTTGTGCATGTGTGTTGAGATATCGCTTCCCTCTTATTATAAATTTGTAACCTTGAATAAGATTCAGTAAAATGGTTGTCTAAATAATTATTTAGACCCTTCACAATCCTCTTGGGATGTGTTTAGGATGATTAGAATAATTTAGGGCCACCCATGGGGTGTGCCGGCATTCTCAGACCTAGAAATTGTTAAGGTTAAGTGTAGAGCTGATGTGAGATAAAATAGATCCCATAAAGAACATGTTAATATGGTTGGTTGAGTTGAAATGGAATGGTGATAGTTGTGTCTATGGTTAGTATGGAATAAGGGGGCATTGGGTTGAATACCAATGGGTTATAGAAACTATGAAATGGAAAAAGGGTAATGGGTTGATGGTCGAAGGATTATAAATGACAAATGAGTTAAACTAGTTAATTGAGACAGTGTTCAATGGATTATGAATTATGTTTGAATTCCTAAATATATTAGTGTATAAAAAATGATGATCAAGTTAAATTGAAAATGGCTTGTGAATTGAAGAACATGTAAATGGGTTTACATAAGGGAATTGATAAATATATTGAATGGGTTAATACATGGGAATTATGGGGTATACATAATGGGTTTAATGTCATAAATTGGTTGTGCTATGTGGATATATGGGAAAGTGTATGGTAATGGATGAATATTGGGTAATTTATGGGAATTGTTGAATATACTTAATGATTTAAGGCACGAGAATGGGAATTGGGATAAACGGCTATGAAATGTAAATCGAAAATGTGTTAATGAGTTATGGAATAGTATTAATTCACGTGTTGATGCTTATAAATCTGATTTATATTTTTATTAGTTGTTTTTTTTATGATATGGTATTGTGTGGTGAATATATATATAAGCACGTGCACATGGATTGATGGTGGGATAAAGGACTGAGCCTCCTCCCATGGGTCGGGTTAGACTAATGCTCTAGCCCCACCTAGGAATGCATGGGTTAGGGAGTCAAACTGATGTTATATTACCCTAATGGTTTCATTTAATTAAACTACCTAGACTAAGGCTCCAAGGTAAGTGTGATTTATTGATTGTGAAATTTTATTCCCTAGTGAGATGGGGAACTTGACTTATTTCCTTATACATAGTGATTGATTTCCTTAGACCCATGTTTAGATGTTGTATATTCCTAACCCATGGAACATGTGATGATAATGGATTAAGTAATGAATATGTAATAAATGATGTAAATGGTAAAAATGATTGAAATGGAAAAGTAAATATTGTTAACTTTTATCATACCATTCACTTCGTACTTACATGCATTATATATTTAGACTGGATATTTTATAGACATTGTTAGTGGTATCCTACTTAGTTATACTCACACCCTACTTGGGTGTCCATTGTGTACTCGAGAAGACTTCATTGTTTCAAGTTCGGATAAGGGCAAGGGTTTAGTGCTAGGGAGTTGAGTTGGGCTTGGGATATGCATGGATGAGGATCCATACTTGGATTCAGGGCCATTTTTGGGATTCATATGGTTGTATTTATTTTGGTTTTCCTTCATTTTTTCACTATTATCATGACATGACATGGTTAATGTTGATTGGTGGTTTTTACCCAGTTTTGGGAGGTGTTTGGCTATTCATTTTCATTGATTATTACATATTATTTCCACTATTTTTATTGTGAACTATTATGGACTACTCTGGTAAGGAGGGTATAGTCTCTCCATGCGGCTAATTAGACCCTTATTACTATTCAACATCCTTTGACATACAGTGATTCATGCTTGAGGTCATGTAAAGACTTGTATTAGGGCATTGTATTAGTGGATCTCGGGTCGGGGACATTACAAAGTGGTATTAAAACAGTTCTTTTCTGGATTCTTGTTATTTGTGATGGTATACAGGAGGTTAGGATTTCTCGATCCTTGGTAATGAGATTCTTCTTGGGACTATATAACCTATGTATGAGTGAAAACCCAAGTCACTCTAGGTGGGAATTTTTGTTCATGGTATGTGTTGTTATAGTTGAATAATATTTCACTATTGGGTGATGTAAATGATATGTAATGTGATTGTTTTATGATATTTTTCTCATGGATGAAATAGAATGAGGTTTTTCATTCATGCATCATTTTATTCACCTAAGGATATAGGTGGCATGCATCATAATAGGTGCACACAGGATGGGTGTGTGGGGCATGGAGAGTAGAATTAATTACCCTCCTTTGGGAATTTGAATAAGATGATGTCTAATAAATATGATGAAAATGGTCAAATAAAAAATAAAAGTTAAATAATGGTAAAATAATTATGTCTAATTAAAGTTATAAATGATTTAAAATGATGATTGTAAGAAGTTGTGAAATGGGAACTGTACCTAAAAGAAAATATTCATGTTGTAAAAGAGGAGATGGTTTCAAGAGTTGTTTGACGAAATACTTGTGATTAAGTAAATTAATTTACCCCATGTTGACCATGAAATGTAGTAGGTATGGTATAGGGTAGTTTTCTATGTGTGATGATGACCGTTGTGATAGTTTGTTGTGGAATGAGTTGTTTAATATTGATAGTGTAATATTTTTCCATCTGTGGTTTAAATCCTATTGATCATTTATAGAAGTGCTTATTGAGGAAAATAATTTTTATTATGGTCATGACTAAGGTAGGAACATTCTAATAATCAGGTTAATGGGGAGTTTAAAATGTTAATTTTTGATTTTAAATATGGAGGAGTTCATTATGAAAGGATGTGTGGTGATGGAACTTTTGGGTGAACTCGGTAGTGGTTATTCCTTGTGTTGTAGATTTGACACTTGTATGGGTGGTTTGGGGCAGTGAGAGTGCCCTAATTTGAGACCTTAGGTTTGGATTATGAGGCCTTGATGGTTATGATATGGCATAGAAAATGTGATTATGGTACCCTTGGTTTGGTTGTGGCCTTTGGGTCATGAGGATTTGTTCTGTAATGTGAGTGTGGAAACTCTCATGGGTCATGACTATATGGAGTGCATGTTGGACCTTAAGTATGGTGCCTATGTTTTAGTGACCTTGTGAGTAGGAACATTGTGAGTTGTGTTTTGGATCATGTAGAGGGATAACTAAAAATGTTGATGGTTTGGTGATGCGACTTGATTTGTGGTTATACATTGATAATTTTGGAGAAAATAAGGGTGGATGAAGCGTGATTAGATGCTTTTGTTTTAAAGGTGACACATGAGGTTAGGGTGGTCATGTGGTTGATATTTTTTATAAGAATGGTTTGGTTGTTGGGTGATATGTTGAGAATTCCTTGGGGTTGATGAGGCTGATGGACCAAGATTCATAGTTAGGTGAGTAAGTGGGTGTTGGGATATGCTTAGGTGATTATAGGATTTTGGGAATTAAAGTCGGTGTAAGAGTGGTCACAAGAAAGTTAAAAACTTTGAGGGATACAATGAGGTCCATATGTGGTCATGCACTGGTAAAGTATGATTTCAATCAGGATAAGTATCTTTAATTCTCTATGAAACCAAGATGGGAAGTGTGGTTATGTGAGATATCATTGGTTTTATTGGTGTGGTGAACCATTGTGTTTTGGTTTTTAATTTTCAGGGGTGTACCATAAGAGCTCGAGTGGTGTGGTAGAAGTAGTTCCATAGGAAACATTAGTTCACGACTACTTGGGGGATGGTCGTGGAGCGGTGGTGAGTCTTTGTTGGAAATCATGCCTGAGTGATGGTGGTTATGTGCTGATGGTATGTGTGCAGTAGGGAAGCCTAAAATCCTTGGTAGGTCATGGTGTCCTATAGTGGGAGGTGAAATAAATAATGGATATTTTGGTGGTGGTGCTATTCAAAAACTTCTTAGCATACCTCATCTAGTGATGATCATGCTCAACATCTTGACATCATCCCCAGTATGTTGGAAATCTCTAGATTTATGCCAAGTGACTTGAAGGTGTTTCGAGTGGATAAGGTACACCATGGATTTTACACTCATGGGGGAATTATATGTGGAGATCGATGATGATATGTGCACCATCAATGGTTTCAGGTGAGTCCTTGGGACAGACCGGGTGTCAATTAATGTCATGAGTACCATTCACAAAAGCTGGGAACATGCACTGGGTGATGTTATTTTTCTTGTTCTAGGAAAATCTAGATAGCCATGTTTAAGTTTTGGGGTTCGTCTTATGATTGAGTGTAATTTTTGGTTGTTAGAATCCCTTATGGAGAGAAATGGTAACAACACTCCTAAGGTGGGGAGTTATAAGTCAGCCTTGTATGTGGAGAGGAGAATATTGAGTTGATGTAGTGGCATCGGGATGCCAATGAGTAACCTATGGGGTGAAAGCTGGGTCTCTCAGAGAGGCCGGGTGAGCCTTGATTATGGTGGTTGATTAATCCAAGTGGTGGCTTTGGGATCAGGGTAGTTCCAAATGAAATTAAAGATGCTTGTGTTAAAGTCATTTAAGTGGGTGGTAAGACATGAAAATGGTTTGTGGCAAGAGAGGTAGGGTTATATAACTCCAAAAAAATCATAAGTAGACTCGGGTAAGTTTCTTTGGGTGGTATTGGAATGTCTTGAAGTTTGAGGACACCTTGTCCATGTGATGTAGTTTCATTCTAATGGTAAAGCTAAACATTCCATAATGAGTCAGTTGGGGATAGCTTGACTCGTCTAGGAGTGGGGGACAGATGTGGAAAGTTGTAGATCACCTTTGGTGGATGTTTTGGGGTGATAAGTAATTTTCAAATTTTGTAATGGTTGTAATGAGAACCTATCCTTCTTTTGTTAGCGTATTAATAGTATGAGTGCTTGTGTTGGAAATGTTTATGGGGGTAGTGGATCCCAATGATAGTTTGGAGGGAAGTGGTACTATGATGATAGAATTCTACCAAAGGTCAAGGATGACCTTGGTAGGCATGTTGGATTATAATGACATGTTCCAATTCAATAAGCACCTTGGGAAGGTAATAAGGGGAGCAGTAGAATATGGGTGTTCTAGTACAATCCAGTCGGGGGTGGTTTGACCTGAGATGGTAAATAATAATGGGTGTCGTGAGAGTGACCCACCCCTGGTTTGATGTTGTAGCAGCAAGTGATATTTGGAAATGAGGTTGTACTTGAGTGAGGTTAGGTTGATCTTATTCCTAGAATGGATGGTTTAGGAATGTCCTCCAATATAGTTTCAATGGAAAGTCTGGAGGCTAGTTTAGGGATAATTCCATATGGATGTTCAGGCATGGTGAGTTGGGAATGTGTCAGGTATGTTGTGAAAGTTGAGTTGAAATTATGGTGGTCTTTCATTGATAGTGGGGTGCTAAATAATAGATGATGGTGGAGATAACCATAATGATAAAGTGTTTGGTTGATGATGTGATGAGATTTTTGGGTTGGAGGGACTCGAGTGATCGCCATTCGGGTGAGTTGGCCCTGATAGAAATTGTTGGTATGGGTTTAATTAGTTGATTACCATGAGAGTTTTAGTTGGATTTGGATGTATAGATATGGAATGGGATTGTCAGGAAACGAGTGGTGAATCAACGTAAGTTGGGAAATTTGTTTGGGAAGAATGTTTATTTTCCTTTGGGTGATATTAGGTTTTGATCACCATTAGAGTTTTGAAAATAGAGTAAAATGACGCCAAGTGATTCGGGTCATGATTTGGGAAGAGGGTCAAACTGATGGGTTGCTGATTGGTTCCTCCATGATGGTTTGATGTTGTGTGAAAAGTTTTTATATGTTGTGAATTAGGCACTGGTGTCTAAGTTTTCCCTATGAAGTTCTAGTGGTTGATTTATGGTTGAAGTTGATGTGTCCTTTAAGGAGTATCTAGTTTGTGTTGTGGGTTGTGGTGAGGAAGTCTTATGGTCAAGATTGTACCTATGGTTCTGATTATATGGTAGCATTGTAATGTTCAATGAGAAACTTGAAAAAAATGGAATGGATAGGTGGGACTAGTGTCATGATCTCTTTTTTATAGAAGCTCAGTGATGCTTGGGAATGCGACTTGAGGACAGGCCATTATAAGGTGGGAAGGTTGTAAGATCCCGATCTTTGTGAAGGGGTTCCCTTGTTTAAATTTTGGTTTTAAACTCTTTTTTTTTGTTAATGAGATGTTTTCTGAGTTTATGAGAAGACTTGGGGGTGTTCCAAGGGATCGGGACATGAATGGAATGAAAATTGGGACAAACTGTATAAGGCGCATGTTTGGCACATGGTTAAGTAAACCATGTGGCCTTCCTAGAAAAACTGTGCAGCCTTGGATAGTTGCATATCACATGGTTGGGGCATAGTTTGTAAACTGTACAGAGCTTCCCAAGTGATCGTGCAACCTCACCTTCCTTAGATAGTGTCTTGCACATATTTTTTGAATGGTTTGGAAAATCATGTGGGTAAACCATGCAGCCTAGTAAAAGTCCGAAAAATTACAGTTTTCCATTATGGGATTTTAAGAAACCCATACAATTTATCCCCCATTTCTTATTCCTCTAGCCCTAGAGATTCCCTATTTTGACCCAAGCTTCCAAGGGGTTAATCTCCTTTCTTTCTAAGTTATTTCTAGTGTTGTTGGTTGTGGATCGAATCCCCAGGTAGGTCTAATGCTCCTTTTGCTTCTCTTTTCTGGATTAGGGTTTATAGTTTCTCCCATATTCTTATGAAGCTCAAAAACCCTCCTTTACTAGTGGAACTGAGGTTGGGGATTCAAAGGTTGTTTGAATCCATATCTAAGGCTACGATTAATAGTACATTCATCATCGGATTTGAGGTAGGTGTTATACAAGTTATATCCCATAGTTTTTTATGTATTTTTTCATGTGTGTTGAGATATTGCTTCCATATTATTGTAAATTTGTCACCTTGAGTAAGATTCGGTAAAATGGTTAGCTAAATAATGATTTAGACCCCGCATTATCCATGTGGGATGCATTGAGGATGATTAGAATAATTTAGGGCCACCCATGGGGTGCACCGGCATTCCCAAACCTATAAATTGTTAAGGTTAAGTGCAGAGTTGATGTTAGATAACATAGATCCCATGAATAATGTGTTAATATGGTTGGTTGAGTTGAAATGGAAAGGTGATAGTTGTTCCTAGGGTTAGTAATGGAATAAGGGGTCATTGGGTTGAATACCAATGGGTTATAGAAACTATGAAATGGAAAAAGGGTAATGGGTTGATGGTCGAAGGCTTATGAATGAAAAACGAGTTAAACTAGTTAATTGAGACAATGTTCAATGGATTATGAATTATGTTTGAATTCATAAATATATTAGTGTATATGAAATGATGAACACGTTAAATTGAAAATGGCTTGTGAATTGAAGAACATGTAAATGTGTTTACATAAGGGAATTGATAAATATGTTTAATGGGTTAATACATGGTAATTATGGGGAATAACTAATGGGTTGAATGTAATAAAGTGGTTGTGCTATGTGATATAGGAATTGTAATTGTGAAATGAAAAATGGGAAATATGGGAAAATGTATGGTAATGGATGAATATTGGATAATGTATGGGAATTGTTTAATATACTTAATGGGTTAAGGCACAAGAATGGGAATTGGGATAAACAGCTATGAAATGTAAATAGAAAATGTGTTAATGGGTTATGGAATAGTATTAATTCCCATGTTGATGCTTATGAATTTTATTTCTATTTATATTGGTTGTTTTTTTTTTGTGATATGGTATTGTACGATGAATGGATATATATAAGCATGTGCATATGGCTTGGTGGTGGGATAAAGGACTAAGGCTCCTCCCAAGGGTTGGGTTAGATAGATGCTCTATACCCTCCTAGGAATTCATGGGTTTGGGAGTTGGATTGATTCTCTATACCCCTAATGGTTTCATTCGATGAAACTACCTAGACTGAGGCTCCAAGGTAAGTGTGATTTATTGATTGTGAAATGTTATTCCCTAGTGATATGAGTAACTTGAATTATTCCCTTGTGCATAGTGATTGATTTCCTTATACCCATGTTTAGATGATGTATATGCATAAACCATGGAACATGTGATGATAATGGGTTAATTAATAAAGATGGCATAAATGATAAAAATCATAAAAATGATTTAAAGGGGAAAAGTAAATATTGTTAACTAGTGGCATTCAAGTTTTCCTTTTTCTTATCTTACCATTTACTTCATACATGCATGCACTATCTATTTAGACTGGATATTTTGTAGACACCATTCGTGGTGGCCTACTAAGTTTTACTCATACCCTGCTCAGGTCGTTGTTGGGTACCCGAGCAGACTTCACTGTTGTAGGTTTGAATAAGGGAAAGGGCCCAGTGCTAGGGAGTTGAGTTGGGCTTGGGATATGCATGGATGAGGATCTAGACTTGGAGTCGTAACCATTTTGTGGGTTCATCTAGTTGTCTTTATTTTGGGGTTTTCTTTATTTTGGTACTATTATCATGAAATGACATGGTTAATGTTGATTTGTGGTTTGTACCCAGTTTTGGGAGATGCGTGGCTATTCATGTTTATTGATTATTACATATATTTTTTTTATTTATATTGTTAAATGTTTTGGCCTACTCTGGTAAGGAGGGTATAGTCTCCCCACATGGATTATTAGACCCTCGTCGTTAGTCAGTAGCCTCTAGCGTATGGGGGGGGGCACGCTTGAGGTCATGTGATGACTTAGATCAGGGAACTAGTTTAGTGGCTCCTGAGTCAGGTACATTAAAATATTATTATCATATCTCAATTGATTTGATATCTATTAGATTATATAGTTGGAATATGGTAATTTGTTTCACTTCTATTTTAAAAAAATCTTGAAAAAGAATATGTATTATTTTAAATATATATAAACTTTTCCTTGATCTTACTTTTACTACCGTTATGATATTGATGTATATAATAAAATTTGATTATGGGAATACCTTTAATCCATATGCATGATCAATGGTTACTTGGATAAGATTTTCTATGAAAAACTAGCTTAATGATCCTCAATATTTATCATGTACACTCATTTACTTCACTAAGAATATCTAAAATTTCTTAAAGAAATATCATGAAGTATAAAAAGTTACCTGTAGCTTTAGAATAGTTTATGTGTCCATGTTTAACTAACTCTTAAAATATTTATGGTGTACCTTTATTTATAAAGGTTTCTTAATCTAAAACATGATCATTAGTTTCTTTGTATATATATTATCCTTTACACATGAGTTTCAACCTAGTTAGTGACGTATCTCTAAGTGAATCCATGAGACCTAGGTTCAAAACCAAGCGAAGACATAATTCTGACTGTAGAAGTACTATAGCAGGTACTGTTCGGTAATGTGTGGGTATTGTAGTAGGTACTGTAGCAGTTAATGTATCAGGTATTGTTTGGTACTGTATAAACCGGAACTATTCACCTTGGCCACCGGTTTGGTCTTGGAGTCATTAAGGCCTTCAGGTCACCTAGACCCTCAGGTCAATAAGGCTTTTGGGCCACCTCATGGCCTTTGGGCCACCTTAAGGCCTTCGGGCCACCTGATATGCAGATTCCCATACATATTCTACATGGAACTAGCTCTAGAGGAGGATTCAAGAGCAGGGTGAAATCACCAGAGAAGGGCTAACGGAATTGGAAGAATGAGAGGGTATGGAATTTCCATCAGTACCAGGCCTATGTATCTCTTCATAGGATAGCTATCCAAATAGCCATGCAAAGGTGGAGATCTGATCACGATGCAGATGCTGGGGATGGGCAGTTTCAAGTAGTCATAGTCTGTATGATTTTCCTAAGACCTATGGGTCCTGTAATGTCTCCAAGCCAACAGGAAATGTAATGTTAGGGTTTCCCTTCAACCCTTAAAAGGGGGGTTATCAAAATAAATAAAAAATGAAGGCCTTCGGGCCATCCAGGCATATATTATCCTAGATCAATTGTGACTAAATCACTTTCATGGGTACAAAAATGTCAACTTATTTCAGTTTTATTTCACAAAGAATTTTCTTTCTACAATCGATTGAGAGTCTTATATTTTATATTTATCATTAATTATAATGCATATATGTGATTCAAGAGTAACTGAACCATTATTTTAGTATCAAATTACCATAACAACATTTATTCCACATGTGAAATAATAACTTTTTTTGTCTAGATGGAAACTAGTATTAATTTTTTGGTTACACTCAAACTTGAATCAATCCATTTTAGAAATAAGAATTAGTGATCTCCCCTTGTATGATGTAGAAATATCCCCTTCTCAACTCCATTTGATTTCACTCTATAACCTTTCTATTTTTTCTCATTTCCTATATTTAAATACATATATGTTGTAGCATATTTTATTTTAATAAAAAAGTGGTAAATAGAAACTTGATGAATATAAATGAAGTGGATGCAACTGCTTCTTTCTTCAATTCATTTCAATTTCTTTTATAGTGTCCATTATTTTCACATAAGAAGAAAATATCCTCCTATTCATTCTTCTGTCTTTGAATATTTTGTCTCTTTGAAGGATTTTGTATAGGATATTTTGGATTTATATTATACATGGTATCTTCAGCCTTTTCTTTAAAAATTTTCACCATAAGGGGTGGAGAAACATTTTTCAAATAATCCTTATCTTCTTAGTGAAGTATGGTCAAAATATTCTCAAGAAATTTATCTATTTCATTCATCTAGGCTTGGATGAATAAGGATAACCTTAGTGGTAAGGATAATAAAACAAGATTAATGGATAATTTCTTATCTAAGTGGAATCCCAATATTTTTAACTAATCAATGTACCCCCCCCCCCAATATTTTTAAATCATGATTTGTATCTAGATTACCTTTTTCCTATTTACACTGATATAGAACATTGAAAATATTATTTATTTCAAGAATTTTCATCTCTTTATCAAGAAAAATAAGATGAGCCACTATAGTGTAAGAATCCATGTCCTTATGTTTTATCATAAACTCTCCATACATAGTTTATAATATAATACAATACATATAATAAGCTTCCACTACATATCTCTGGTAGGTATCATTTTCACCTTTACTCACCCGTTGGGGTGGAAGAACAAGATTAGGGGATTTTGATACATGATACAAATTTTTTTATAATAATTAATCACATAAATGATTGTAATATATCCAAAAAATATATATTTATAAGGACATAACCTAATTTAAGGAATTATCATAGTGTTTTCATGGTTTTTCTTTCCAATATTCTACAATGATAATAGATTGTATTATTATTACTTCACTTAATTCCAATTTATGTGAGACTAAAATAATTTCAATTATATTAATTCTTCCACTATTTTATCATTTTCTAACAGCCCTCACCATTAGACTCAAAATGTCTAGTTTCTTGAACATTATAGTGGAAAGGATCCATATTCCCCTTCTCATAACCTAAGAAATGGATCATTCAATTGCTCAAAGGTATTTAGGTATTAAGGTCTTTGCCAACTCTGGGACTGAATCTCGTTGATTCATTGAGTAGACTCCCCAATCTATAAATCTTGATTCATATTTCCTCAACACTTACCTTCAAGTTACATCAAGTATAGTGTGGGATACTTCTCTTGAGGTAAATTAGTTAATTCAGCCGAAAACTTTCATAATAATTAGATAATAAAGGTAATTTTACTAACATGGGTTGTTCAAACACTTAATTATATGGTTTTCATTCTTAATCAAGTAATATAAGGCTTATTCAGGATTAATATTCAGTTGAGGTATTTTTTTTATTATGCATAAATTTTATTATTTTATATTTAACATGTATTTTTAATATGAAGTGGATTTTACTTTATATATTACCATCTTCTAATTAAACATTTACACATAACCCATTTATTTTAATTAAATTTTTTTATATTAGTATGTTTATTTATGTGATCATGGTCTTGCACCCATAAAAATAAATCATGCCTAAGACAGAAATAAAATAAATAAATAAATGACATAATCATGATATTTATCTAATGGTTTATTTATTTAGTGTACAATAAATCAAACTATCTCCCTAGGGATAAACTCATTGTGCTGTTTTGGGCACGAGTTGTAGAATCCCACCTATCCAGCTATGTATTTATAATGTTGGTTTCATCCCAATTCCATATTGAACTGTGTCTACCTAGGATTCATCATAAACTAACTCCATTCACCATTGGATACTCCTTTTATTTCATATTTTTTATAACTCGCATTAAGGTTAGGGGAACCAAAGGATTGGTTAAGGGGAATTACATAAAATAACCTTGGACATGTAGGTCCTACATCATAAAAGAGGGAGGGATGACTTACAGACCATCATATTTAATTTAACAATAAATAATTGAAAAACCATGCAATATATTGAAATTAAATTAAACCAACACATACATAGGCCTGGACAAAGCTCATGATCAATCATATACATAGAATGACTATACATTTAAAACAATTATCTATCATTCATTTCAATTCATTTTTTAATAAGATAAAATGTGCATGAATTAATCTGATTAATTATCTTATTAATCAATTAATTAATTTTATATTATTTCGTCCAATCATCCTGAAATTCCCATAAAATATGATTTTAAATGAAATAATAAATTTATTTTTTATTTAAAATCAGTAAAATAATATACAACTTTTTACTTGGAAGCAACTCGACAATTACCTACCAGAACTACTCAATATGGTTTTAATTATAAACAATTAAATCATAGGATATATTTTGTACATGGAATCTATCATAATTTCATGGAATGTACTGCCAATTTAATTCCACATGGAAAATATAAAAATTAATTATCCTATAAAATTTAATGTTTTGAGTCTTTATTATATAATAAACATACATGATTCATAGTTTTTAATATTATACAAAATTAGTTAAGAATTTAATATAATATAAAAGATAAAAATTAGTGTGTATTATCAACTTAACAACCCATGGAACTCAGGTTGATGAGGATTGATTGATTAATTAATTAAATTTAATATTTTTAAATAAACATGTAAATTAAACGGCGTGTGCAAGCTAGCCACGCGGTGTGTGCTTCTCTTCACTGGATATCTGTTGTACATGACTTGAAACTCAGTGTGTACTTCTCATTGACATTTTTAAAGTACATGGTGTGTGTAAATAATACATAGTGTGTACTTCGAGTTACACGGATTTCAATCTGTATGCATCATTTATTAAATACACAAAGTGTATTAATTATACAATGAGGTTTGACCCCATGATTTTTTCCTAGAAAGAATGTGGACTACATGATATGTAGTAAATATACACAATGTGTAATTTAGAAAATTCATGTTCCATCCTTGATGGTCTACATGTGGTTCATCTATTGTATGCCACATGTACTAATTACATGATGACCTGGAAACCAGGAGAGCATCCTTGTGTAATGATCATATAGTGTAACATAGGAGTACATGCTATATAATCTTTTATTATCTATAAAAAATTATTTACACCTCTATATGGGATCTTTAGATGATATCTTTGTTAATTATTAACTGATCTTGTTAATATGAATGATAAATTAAGAATAGGAATAAGTAGTTTCAATGATAGATCAAGAATTAATTAAAAATTGAAATTAATTTGAACTTTTAAATTTTTAATGATCAACAATCAAATAAATAATTATAAATTTGAATGTAACCCCTATGATACCACTTTATGGTTATGAGCACAAAAAAAGTGGTTATCAGGGTTAATCCCAACTTAAAAAATTTCTGATTCGATGGATTATTCATATATTGTATAAGACGTGAATGTCTTGAACAATGAAATTTTTTCAAAGAATATTTTCAATTAAATACACTAGAATCAAGAGGATATATTTTCACATTAAATTTTAATTAATTTAAATATATTGGGAGAAATAATACATTGGTATTGGGATATTTCTTTTATGTTTTTTATCATTTGAAATCCTTTTCAGTTTACTATCATTGTGCTTGTAGGATCCTAGTTTAGAATCCCTCTAGCAAGGATCCACACGTTCTTTTTTCATCTTTGAACAACACTGATGGATTTTTAGGTGCTATAATGGTGGATAGATCATCATGTAGTGTTCTTATAGATTCTTGATACAATTCCTTTGATCTTTAATAATTTTCCTTGCACTCATTCTTGAGAGGGTGGAGGAGGGAAGAGAATCTCTATAGCATTCTTCAATCTTGAGACAGAGCTATAGATTTCATTGTACACAAAAATTCTCAATATTGATCTATCTTCATCAACCTCTATACAATAGGAAAAATATTCTATTTATAGATATAAGGTTAGGATTAAAAAATATTATTTAATTTCATAACAATCCTTAAATATATTAAACCTTATCTGAAACCATGAAATGTAATAATAATAAATTTTTTCATAGTGTGAATAAACTAGCCTAATGATAAATATCATTTTACTTGTTTGCAAATTAATATTTATCATTAGAAACAATATTTTTCTACTCATCCTCCTTGGAATTTATCAAATACTCAAATAAATATTTAATTAAATATTTATTACAAAATAAATATTTTATTCAAAATCTGGTGAATAAATATTTATTAAATATTAAATAAATAAAATAAATATCTTATTCACATTCTGGTGAATAAATATTTATTAAATTTTCATGAAATTAAATAAATAATTTATTTATTACTTTTTGAATACATATTTGTGATCGATAAATCCTAAATCAATTATTTCTTTGTCTTGGTAATAATATTTATTCTAATATTTAAATTCAAGTGTAATTTAATTGATATCAATGGAAACACTTAGTGTGTGGCCCTCTATGATTATATAACATTAGTATTAGGTAAGATTGTTTTAGTCTAAGATTACTATCTAGGAACATGTCAAGGAACCCAAGAGAAAAAATTTAATCTCACAATGTTGAAAACCACATACGAGTGCTTGTTGTGTAATATTATCTCTTTATAACAATATATCATAAAGCAGGTTGCACATCTATGTCATTAACCTACATTCTTGATATGTATTTCTTTGACTATTCTAAATAAACTCATCATTAAACCATAGACATGGAATTTAATGTGATGGTTCCATTTCAATCAAAGGGATAAGATATCAACTTTTATAAATATGGAATGGACAAAACCTTCTTTGACTTATTCAACAACAACATGTCATTTGTGATGCACCCAATGTACCCTAATTCCCACGAACATATTGTGTCATGTTTTTAGTCATTAAATAATAGTGTGTGACTCATGAAATTTATTAATAATAATCTTAAAGTTTATGGACCGTTATACTCACTCACAAATAGAAATATCCGATGACACAAAAAACATACAAAATTTCTATTAGTGAATCCTTTCTCATAATCTCTCATCTTAGAGATTACCAAGCGTGAACTTTATCAGATAAATATTCATCCATTTATGAGTAATCTTTCTAAATAGTCAATATAATATGTTCCCCATCATAGAATGATATCCAACCATAGAACTAAGTTTATGAATATCATCATGGAATTTTAAGGTTCTCATCATAGTGGGGAACTACAATTTTCTTTTTAATGTGATAAACTTTCGAGTATATTATCATATTAATGCTATTTATAATAACATTAAATATTTTTTAAGGTATTTAAATTAAAATTAAATTCTTCTAATATACATATAATCTAAAGTACAAAGTAGTTAGTTCTAGGGTACCAAATCCAGCATTAGAGAGCTATATATTGGGATCATAAATCATCATATATAATTTACAAGTACCATATAATGAACAAAAAAAATTATAATATTTTACTTTTTCATCATGAAACCCTTGAAAAAATCATTTCAACCCATAAGAAAAATAATTTTCCATTTTCATATAAAAATATGGTGAAATTTCCTTTTCTTTTGAGAACTCTTAAAAATGAAATATTACTAGAATAATGGGAATTGTATATTCTTTAAAAACCCATGAAATATTACCAAGGAATAATGAAAAAAAATAGATATGGTATAGGGATAAGGTGTTCATGTGGTAAATGTTAAAAAAAATCACTTTGATAAGAAGAGTCAAAAGTAACCCATAAAAAACATTAAAAAGGTTCATTTTAAAAAAAATTAAATGACAGTTTAAAATAAATTTAAACAATAATTATAGTATAGATAATATCATTATTGAAACATTTTTAGTAACATGGATATGGATGAAAAGAGTTTGAAGGAAAACTTCAAGATGGGGTTTTAAAGAAAAACCTTATGGGTTTTGTAGCTTTTTAATCAAAAGGAAATTGAAGGAGAGAACTTGAAAAGGATTTTTAAACCAATTTAATTTAAGAAAATTAATGATAAATAACATCCATAAGTTATTTTATACACCACAAAAAAATAAAACATTCGATGAAAATGGAATAAGTCTCAAAGAAAGGAAATTGAGGCAAGAAATATCTTACCTTGAGTCTTGAATTTCCACATACATCTTTAAAATTATTAAATAATAATCTTTTATTAATTATTTAATTGATTAAGAACTTTTTTCATATTCATTTCATTATAATTATTCCTTTTATTTCATTTATTATCATGTTTTATTTAGTTACTAAATTTTTTAAGTTCACATTGGATGTTTTAGGGTTGTTCGGTCCAAAACAACTTTGGTGTGTTGATCATGGTCAAAGGGTTCATGGTTCCATCATCTATAAAATATTAAACATGATATAATTATAATTTTTTATATTAAATATACTTTTAAAACCATACATGTAATTTGGAAAGGAAAAATGTGATACATCATTAGGTAGAGTCAGTAATCTGTACATACACAAGAGAGACATTTTCATATTTCCAATGAATAGAAAAGAAAAATTAGGTTATAGTTTACCTTTAAAAATCATAATAATATTATAAATATCATATTTATCCATTAAATATATCCTTATGACCAATAATGTGAGTTGGTGATTAAAAATGAATGGCATCACTTCATGATGGTGATATTCTGCATGTACGCACGAGCGACGTTTTCTTTTTCCATTGGATGGAAAAGTGGTATATAATAGTTATTACATTAACATAATAAAATTTTATTATATTTAATATAATGATTTAATTATTTTTGGATGGTTATAATATATTTTAATGAGTTAAAAGAAGAAATAAACTTAAAATAATTTTTGTAAGACTTATACCTCCACCTTGGATATCTTCATTTAGCTTACACCTTAAGCCATCAAGGATTGGAATCTTGGTGATAAAAAGACCTCTAGGATGTGGTGAGGAGTTTTTTTTGAGGAATTAGGGTAGATATTAGTCAATATATGGTGATAAAAGTGTGTGGATAAGTGAGGAAAGGATTTTACCATTTATAAGTGAGAGGAGTGGAATCCTTGTAAATATTATGAACTTTTAAATATAATAAATGTCTTTTTCAAGGAAAGAGGCTCCAATTTAGTCCAATTTGTAATATAGGATACATTAAGGTAAAAATACACACATACAATCATATTAGGTAATTTTTAGATATATTAGAAGTCTCGTCTATTTTTTTAACCCCATTTAACCCATTTTAACCTTTATTGTGATAACTTAAATTTTTATCATGCAAACTTATTTTTATAACCAAAAATGAAATTGAACAATTAACCAAAAATTTAAATTAAAATTCTGAATATGGAGTTAATTTTATAAAATTAAATTTCTAAATGTGGCATAAATTAATTTTAATATAAGTATGTAAAATTCAATGAAAATAGTTTTTAGAAAAATGTTTTTTAAGCATAAAAAATGAATTTGCAAAAAAAATAATGTATATAATTGATTACCATTAATTTTTTATTTTATTATTAAAAAGGAAATATTATTTGTAATTCATATTAACCCAAAACTTAATGGAATCATTGAACCACCTCATTAAAATCAAAGAATCAAAAAAAAGTATTTTATTTGAATAAAATATAACTTAGGTTCCAAAAAATAAATCATTGCTTTCCAAATTCAAAAAAATATTTTAATATGATTTATTTTACTAATTAAATAAATATTTGGTTAATAAAAATCTTTTATATATTTTTAATTCATTTTTATATCACAATGATGTTATAAAAGATATTCTATTTTTAAAATCAGTATTTTTCACTATTCATCCAAAAATCAACTATTTTAGAAAAATATAAAAAATGAACACAAGGATAATTTTTATATGATGATATAATAAATGAATTTAATTTTATCAATTTCAAATTATAAAATTTAATTGTTTAATTTTTAAATTAAACCATGTACTATATGGAAAAACAATTTAGTGAAATAAAATTATTTCTTTTTTAATTAAAAAAATTATATAAAATTATTTATAAAGTTATGATGAATATGAAATCATAAAATTAATACCTATAAATCATAAAAATTATTTATTTCTAGGATTACCTATGTTTTCAAAACTTTGGTTAAAGAAAGAACACATAGGTTCCTTGTAGAGGACCCCTCGTGAACTGGTCCTGACAAAGGGACTTCGTTGAAAAATATCACAAAGGGTATTCATGGAAAAACCCCTCACAAATTAGATCTCATAGAAAGTATTCATGGGGGGAACTCGTGGATGGAATACATGGAGGATCCTTCATATAATATTCCTCACAAAGGGATCCCCTGTAGATGGACCTCATGAGGAAGGCTCATAGAGGAGCCTCGTGAGTGGGCCTCACTGAGGAGCCCTCGTGGAGGGGACCTCATGAACTAGCCTTATGGAGGAACCCTTGTGAAAGGTCTAGTATAGGATCCCTTATAGAGGTTACCTCACAAAAAGGCCTCATAAATGGTCCCTCACAGATGGACCTTGTGAAGAAATCCCGTGAAGGATCCCTCATGAAAGAAGTTCATGGAGGGACCTCATGGATAGACCCTCACATGGGTGTATCACTTTTCTTTTATTCCCTTATCCTACCATTGGATTAGGAATTACCTTATATTCTATTCACTAGAAATTTGATCACCAAAATGAATATATACACATTTATTTAAGGGGAAAGGTCTCTCCAAATGGAGAAAAGATTCTCCTCTAAGTGGGAAGCTACCCAAAAAAAGTCTATGATCCCATAAAAAATGGAATGACCGAGAATTTATGTGATTCATTAAATAAATTATTTTTAGAAATGTGAATCTTTATGATAAGTTTGTACCTGTGAAGTGGGATTATACCAAAAAGGTGGTTCACGGTCATAAATCATGTTTGTTGTGTCATGAAGGAACCATGTTGGGGGTGTGAAATCATCATCTAACCATCACATAGGATAGTGGTTTGTTAATTCCATATATGGAAACCAAGAAATCTATACCTCACTGCCTCCTACAACATCAATTTTCAAAGTCACCACACACACTTTAAAAGACCATGTGAAATTTAGGGGGCACACTAGTTTGCCTCAAAGGAACACTTATAGGTCATGAATTCACTACACAAATTTCATAGGTTCTCTTCCTAGATAAGATGTACACATGGAGCTGTAATCCAATAAATTGATTCATGTATATATTTTTCATAAACTATTCTAGGCTTCCATCCATATCGACACCCTACTTGGCATGTTACATGGTCTGAAGGGTGTTCCTGATCCCCACGGTCTGGAAAATAGTTCTTGGGAATCAAAGAAATCCTTTGGGAATGGTTCTCCTGTGAGAACAATAATCAAAATAAATACAATATTTACACAAAAATCATTTCTATCATCCATAAAAAGACTTAAAAAAAGGAATCAAGTGAAAGTTCTATATCAATTTTATGTTTAAATTTATAACCAATAAGCCAAATAAACTAAAAAGGGGATGGAACCAACTAAATAAACAAAAATCTTATTGTGACATGAGGGTTGACACCCACCATGACACTACCACAAACACCTTACAAAAGAAACCTTTAACCATATTATCCTCCACCATCTCCATGGAAGGCCTTGACTTTTCCTGAATAAAAAAAACAAGTTCTACATACACCTGAATAAATATGTAGGGTGTGAGCTCACTCGCCCAATAGGATCCCACCAGATGTTCCATACATAGCCATTAGAATATGAATAAATATACTAGTTTTTAAATGAAGGAAAAAAATTAATCTAAAAAGAAATATGTTGAACTTAGAAAAATAATTAATATTGTAAAAATAAATGTAAACAAGTAGAACACAACATAAGCACCATAGAAAATCTCTATGTGGATAGAGTTAGTGGGGACATGGGATCCTTGTACTCTCGATGATCAATCATGGACATAAATTTATGTATCCTACTTGATCAAACTGATCCCCATCATCAAAGTTTATTTAGTGTTGTATCATAACCCAGCTAGGTATGTCGGATCATGCCTAGCATACTTATCCTAGTCTTCCCACCTAGATACCCAAGATTCCTATGTTATTCACCCCAGTTGTCAACCCATGAAAACCCCCTTCTTTCAAAAACTCAGCCATCACATACTAAAGAATATCATTTCCATGGGGTTTTATCCATTTCAAAAACTTACACACACAAAAACTTTGGAAAACACCCATTTACACACACAACATAATTTAAAATACACTTAGAAAATAAGGAAAGAATATTTAAATCATCAAAAAATATCTAAACACATAACCACCTACCTTTTTCCTTTGAAATCCCCACAACCTAGTTGGAAACTGTAGGCCAAAGAAATAAGGGATCCTATAAAATAGAAAACACACTGCAAACATCAAGATCCAATATAAACATTTCATATTAAACCCACTTTAGGTAACTATAAATAATAAAGAAGAGGAAACCCAAGAAGGAAGGGAGAAAATACAAGAGCATAATAGTGGAGGGACTTACTTGAATAAATATTGAAGAACTAAGCTTTAATCACCTAAGGATTTGAGCCAAGGAAGGGAGGGATAGAGTAGGAGGTTATCATGGGGATGTGGGTGTTGACTGGGTGAAATGAGGGGGTGAAATGGGTTAAAACCGAGGAGGGGAAAAGTGTAATTTCAATTTTTTTTAAAGATGTAGAAGGCTGCATAGTTTATCCACAAAGTCTTCCATACTGTGCACCAACTATTTAGCACCACTATTCAAAGGGAGGGTGAGGTTTCACATTTTTTTGGGACCAAGTGCACAGTTTCTGCTAATCGTGTGCCACCATCTGTCTGGTACAAAAACCTATATTTTTATTTGAAAAAAAATAAAAACCAAAAAACCAAATAAATACCAAAAATAAATGAAAAATACCTAAAAATAACATCATGAGTGTGACAATTATCCCTACCATGAAAAATTTCCTCCCTCAGAAATTCAAACTGTAGTCTAATAAAATAACAAGTTAGAGTGTTGTTCCACTACCCATGACTTATTATCACATGTCATGTTCACATCATCTCCATACTTCCATAGAACCCAAAATAACATAATATATTTTCCTCAAAGCACTTTAAACTGGGAATCAACAATACTAAGTGGTTTCTTAGTTACTGATAGATCAGGTTTCAATTCAAGCTCTTCCCAACTTAGCACATAGGAAGGTTTTGGATTATATTTATTCAACGGTGAGACATGGAAAACACCATGGATTTATTTCAACTAGTAGTTCAATGACAATAGGTGCACCACCTGTCTAATCCTTTCAGTTATCTCAAAAGGTTTGACGTGCTTCAGAGTAAGGTTCCCCTTCTTATCGAGATGATGATGACCCGAGTGGGGTGATACTTTCAAAAACACCTAATAACCCACTAAGAACTCCAAATCTCATCATCATTGATCATAATAGGACTTATGATGACTTTGATCCATCAAAAACTATTTTCTAATCATTTGAACATTACTAGTCATCTCTAGCATAATGCTTAGTCCCAGTAAGGGAGTTTCACCTACTTCCATCTAGCATAGAGGATACCAACATGGTAGACCATACAATTCTTTGAAAGGATCCATCCTAATTGAGGATTGGTAACTATTATTACAATAAAATTCCACTAATACAAGATAAGTTTCCCAAGATTCTTCAATGTTCAACACACATGCACATAGAATGTCTTCCAAAATTTTGTTTACCCTCTCTTTTTGACCATCCGTTTGGAGGTGGTATGTCATGATATTCTTGAAATGCAACCACATTGGATTATGAAGGCATTACCATAACTGAGAGGTAAAACTAGTGTCCCTATCAAATATGATAAAAGACAGCACTCCATACAGCCTCATGGTCTCATGAACATACATCCTGCCTAATTCCTGCACTTTGTTCATGTCCTTGATAAGAATAAAATGGGAGGAATTGGTTAGATGATAAATAACCACCAATATCACACTCCCACCCCAAGGAGTATGAGGTAACCTAATGATAAAATCCATGGCTACCTCATCCAATTTCTAGGTAGGGATGGGAAGATGTTAAAGAAAGCCTCAGGGTCTATGGTGCTTGTCTTTGACTGGTTGAAAAGTATAGAAATGGGATATAAAATATCTATATCATGTCTCATACATGGACACTAGAATCAACATCACACATCATAAAACATCCTGGTAGAACCAGGCTAGACAACACACTAATACTAATGAAAATCGAACATCACCACCTTCCTCAGAGATAATGGCACAACAAAGTATCCCTTGAAGCAGAGAATCCCCTCATGGGACAGAGACAACTCACTAGGATCCTTCCAACTATTTAGAAAATAAGTTGAATGTTGGGATAATTCATCATTCGACTGTTCATCTCGAATCAGCTCTAAGATAGAAGGTTCTAGCTACATGCTATCCAAGAACATACCACTACTCTATTCCTTGGATTCTAGGTGTATATAATTGAAAATACCCATAAATCCCACTCATCATTGGACTCTATTAAAGACTAGGTAGAAAAATTCATTCTCAAATCATCATAAACCACATTTCCTTTACTTGGGGTGTAAATGATACTGAATCTGAACCCCTGAAAACCATCACTGCCTTAGCTTCAAATCCTTTTGGGAAAAATGTATCTCAAAATTTTTTAGTCTGGGTAGTTCATATATTTCTCCACAAAGAGATGGTGATTCCATGATTTTTGGGAATGAATCACTATATCCATCTCGAGTTCATGGGTTAGGTAATTCCTTTCATGTGTTAGGAGTTGGCAAGATCCATATGTTGCCACATGGCTACCTTTCATCAGTACACAACCTAGACCTATACCTAATACAATGTAATATACCATGTTCCATCATCCATCCTCATGTAAAATTAATAAATGGGTAGTATTAAACCATATATTGAGCTCCTCAAAGGATTCCTAGAATTCCAAAATCCAAACAAACTTCACAGCCTTTAGGGTGAAAGCTGTCATTGGTGAAGCAAGTTGAGAGAAGTCTCTAATGAACACACAGTAATATCCTAACAATCCCAAAAATATTCTGATCTCAAATCCATTCCTTGACTCTTCCTAAGAAATAACTACCCTAACCTTCTCTGGATCGACTGAAACTCCTTATTTTTAGATCACATGTCCCAAAAATTTAACCTCCAGAATCCAGAAACTATACTTTGAGATCTTAGCATAAATACAGTGGTCTTGCAGCATGTCCAAAACAACCCCAAGTGTTTTCCATGATCATATTATCATCTTTAATATACCAAAATTTCATCCAAAAATACCATGATAAAGGAGTAAATGTATTTATGGAACACATGATTCATAATATCCATAAAGATCATTGGAGAATTTTTCAATCTGAATGGCATGACCAGATACTCTAAGTGGATGTACCTACTTTGGAAATCTATCTTGGGAACATTTACTTCTCTCACCTTCACCTGGTGATACCCTAAAAAAGTTTGATCTTAGAAACCCACATTTATCCTTTAATCTGGTCAAGTAGATCATTGATATGGGGAAAGGGGTATTTATTCTTTATGTTAACCCTATTCATCTTCCGATGGTTGATACACAGCCCAAGAGATCCATTGGACTTATTGTAAAAAAACATCGGAGCAACACAAGGAGATATTCTCAGGTGAATGAACCCTTTGGATTTCAAATTTTCCAACTTTATTTTTAATTCCCTCAACTTATTGGGAGCTATATGATATGACTAAAGAGGTATTGGTTTTACCCCTGGTGCCAAATCGATGGTGAACCCCATATCTCATTCTGGATGTAGGCCTAATAAATCCTCTAGAAACACCTCTGGGAACTCATCCAATATTGAATAAAATCTACTCTCTTAGCCTTTACCATCATATTCTAACATGAGGGAAGAAACCTAATAAGAAATTCTTCTCAACTATGGGAGTGGAGGCACCACTCATCCTAAACTCATATCTCATTTACCATGGAAAACTTGAGTTCTCCCATTAGGGGTCATAAATTTCACCCGCTAGTGATAAAAATCGATATTATCTTTAAAGAAAACTATAAATTCCATCCCTAGGATAATTTCAAAGAGTTATATCTCTAGGAAAAGAAAATCACATTTCATCTCAATCTTTGGAAACGAGATTGTGTAAGTTGAGCATCTGAAACCTTGCACTTTTCTCCTTCCAAGGGGTGTAACCAGCTCCATGGAATATGATATAAGATCATTTAGGGGTTTCAAAAAAATCCACAAGGCGGGTGAGAATTAATGAATTAGAAGAACCTATATCAAAAAAGAGTTTTTATAAATGGTGCAATAAGAATGGTACATCGAACTGGCCCAAGGTATGAATCTGATTCTACTGGTTCCTAATCCACAGCATGAAGGTGATTCACCTCTATCTGTTCCTGTGGTAGACTACTAACTTGTGTCACTACCTTAAGCTAACTCTTCCCATAGGAATATTCATCATTTCCATCGCATCCACCGGAACGTGAGCCCATGGCTCTAGATACACTAGAATAAGTTATTGAATCCCTAGGTGTTGTGAATCCCACACTGTAAAGACCCTGAAATTTCAAGGAAAATTTTTTCTTAATTTCTTTGGAATTTTACGAGTATGCGGTTTCTGACGGCACCTGATTCCGAGGCCCGGTGTGCCTAGAATCAATTTCCGAAGTTTAGCTCGGGTACGTTCAGTGAACGAATGAGCGGGTTTTTCTAACATTTGAACCAGTGCTCGGAATCGAAATCTGAGGGCACCGATGAAACCACAGCACCGGTAATTGCTTAAGAAGACCCTTTCTGGAGTTGCGTTTGCTCGGGAGGAGTTGTTAAAAAAAGAGTGGGGAATAAAAATATAATTGTTTTACAATTTTATTTTTATTTCTTTCTAAGTGGTTTAAGTGTTGTGTCACAAAAATTTTTCCCTCTCTTATGTGGTTTAACTCCTAGGTGTGGGAGTTGGAGTGGGACCCGTTGGGTTTCTAACTTCCCTTGGGAGAATAAAGGAGAGGTAGGGTCCACACGAGCCCCACCCCTTCACTTTTTCCATAACTCCTCACCTCCCTCTTTAATTTTGTAAACTCATCTTTAATTGAGTAATGCACCCGCACCCCCACTTAATGCCAAGTCAACTCTTGAATTTGTTTGGTTTATTAAACGCCTCATTAATTGGTCAACACACGTTAATTAATTCATGGATTCTTTTTGAATTTTGAAAGGGTTGACATGCAGAATAAAATAAGAGAAACCTTATTTTATTATTGTTGTTTCATTGTGTGGAACAAAGAAAAGACCTCTAGTCTTTAAGGACGTTCTTCCTTGTTGAAGAACGTGAAGAATGACGAAGAACGCCGGCCTCCGACGAAGGACGACGAAGAACTTTGATTCCTCGGAGATCAACGACGCGACGCTGTGTACCGCGACGCTGACGATCCTCTTCTCCGCGACGTCGTGTACCGCGACGCCGACGATCCTCTTCTCCGCGATGTCGTGTACCGCGACGCCGACGGTGCTTACGGAGCATCGTTCTGCGACGCCGTCTTCCGCGACGACCTTTTTCCGCAATGAACCTCGTTCGACGATTTCATCGAGGTAGGGGTTTGTTTTGTTCATAAATGTTCTTTCCCGTCCAACGTAAATTTCTTAGCCGCTTGATATCGGATTAACGAGAGGGGGTCGGACCGCACGAACATGGCCGACTCTCCTACCCCTTGATGTTGTGTTTGTCGCGGCACGAACAAAGGTAGCATGATGCAATGGCACCGCGCGGAAAAAAGGAGGAACACGGTGAAGAAGCGTGGCGTTGTCGCGTCGCGCCGTTGAGGCCAAACGAAACCGTGGTTGGAGTCGGGGCCGTAAAGGCTAATCGAAGACTCCGTAGTTTGTTTATTTGACGTGCGGATCGACGGGCGATGATGGAACGGGCGGTAGAGGCGATTTGATGATCCCGCAGTGAAGTTCGGGTCCTGTAAGGATTCCTAGCGTAGACAGAATTGAAAACGGACCATCGGAGCAACTCCGGTGGCCCGCGGACATCACCGGCAGCGTGGGCCGCCGGGGCGGCGGTGCCGGAGGCCAGAGGCGGCGGTTCCCCAGCGCGCCGCCAGGAGGAACCGCCGCGGCAGGCGACTGGATCCCGCCGCCGCGCGGGATCCGGGGGAGCAGGACGCGATGCTCGCCGCGTCCGCGAAGCGCAAAGGCCGCGGGGGACCGAGTCCCCCACTCGGCTCGCTGGCTAAGCCAGCGTGACACCCGTCCAGGCCGGGCCGGGTTGCGTGGACCGGGTCGGGCCATGCCATGTCGGGCCGGGCCGCGCCGGGCCGGGCTGGGCCGCGCCCTACCGGGTCGGAACCGGACCCGGGTCAGGTAGACCCAGTTTGGGCCGACCCAGGGGGGTCAAGCCAGGTCGGGCCGGGCCGGGCCGCGCCGGGCCAGGCTGGGCCGCGCCCTACCGGGTCGGAACCGGACCCAGGTCAGGTAGACCCGGTTCGGACCGACCCAGGGGGGTTGGGCCGGGTCAGACCGGGCCCAGACCCCCCATTTTCGGATCACTTCCTGTCTTTTGCCCATATCATGGGCTACGGACCTCCGATCGGCGTACCTTCGATTATGTAGCGATCCTTGGATCAAGATGGTCGTTTCAGTATATTACACTCAAGGTTTCGAAGAACTTTGAGTACGGTCGGGTTGGTTCGAACATGAAACCAACCGGTCCCTCGGAGCAGAAATGCTTATAACTTGAGCTCCGGACGTCCGATTGACGTGTCGTCGACTTTTTTGGATTCCTCTTGATGAGACGGAACTTTTGGTATACTTCACCAGACTTTTTGACACAGTTGGAGTATGGTCGGGTTGGATTGTAACCAAAATCTAATCGGGCCCCTGGAACAGAAAAGCCGATAACTTTCAGACCAGACGACCGTTTGACAAACCGTTAGCGGCGTTGGTGATCACGTAGAGAAACGGTCCCTATGAGTGTACCCTATGTGAGTTTGGGGTACAATTGAGATACGGTCAGGTTGGTTCGTACATGAAACCAACCGGGCCCCTGGGACGAAAAGGCTAATAACTCACAGATCGTGCACCCGATTGACGCGCCGTCTGTTGTGTTGAGACCCCTATGGCGAGGCAGTCCTTTGAGATAATTCTTCATGGGACTTTGAGATACTTGGAGTATCGACCTGTAGCTCGTGGATCGAACCCTCCTAGAGACGAGCGTACGGAGTACGGAGACCGTGTAGCCGGCTGAGAACTGACGACTACTTGACCAACTCGACTTGGAGTGAGTCGACTAGCCCAGTGGACAGAGCACTACTATGTTTGGGTGCAGACCCATAGCGGATGGAGCACTACTGTGTTTGGGTGCAGACCCACGGTACTCAACAGAAGGAGAACCTCTGCAGGCTATTAGGGGGGTGCACTACTGTCTTTGGGTGGCAGACCCCGGTGGGAAGCACTACTGTATTTGGGTGGCTGACCCGTGGTACTCGACAGGAGGAGTACCTCAGCAGTATTAGGTTATTGAGAAGTACCTCGGAGTCATGATAGTATCACTATACTCATCAGAGATAGAGCTCTTCAGCAGTTATGGTTTCGATAATGAAAATTCTGGTTTGAGCTGAGTCTATGACCTTTGTGTTTACCTCATGATTGAGATGGGTCACTTGATAACTTAGGTATATGTATGGGCATATACCTAGGTAGTGGTTATCCGTTGATTTCATAACCTTTTTGTTTCCTCATGATTGAGATGGGTTACTTGATAACTTAGGAATAAGTATGGGCTTATACCTTAGTAAGGGTTATCTGTTGAGATCCTTCTTTGTGGTTATCCTTGTTGGATTTAGTGAGACCTTGAGGGTCTCGGGGTCCCTACTGAGTATCGTATACTCACCCCTGTATAGTCTATGCTCGCACCTCGTTGTGTTGGTTGCAGACGACGGGCAGCGCTGACAGAGGCCGAGTGTTCGAGGACTGGATGGTACCCGGAGGTGGACCTCACGACGAGTTAGTATCCGGAGGTGGACTTCACAACGAGACGATACTCGGAGGAGGTAGACAGGCGAGAGCGTTGTGGAGGCTATCTGTACCTACCCTTCAGGTAGGATCCCTGGTGGATGATCCAGGAGCTGCGCTATCTATACCTACCCTTCAGGTAGGATCCGAGGTGGACGACTCAGGAGCTGCTTCTATTCTTCCAGCTGTTTGTCTTTTCTGTTGTACTTTCCTTCAGTTGTAGCTGTACTTTCAGTTGGGTTTGTATTCTGGCCCACTTACTTTTCAGCACTTTCTTTTGTACTTAGTGTATTACTTTCGCTTGTACTCTATGGTGTTTTGTTTAATTTTATAAAGGTAATGCCTTCCCAGTTATTGGGATTTACACCTTTGGTGGTAGTTTCCAGCCCCTGGCCTATGGAAGGCGGGCTTGGGGTAGTCACGGCACGGGCCCCGAGGACGGGTCGTGACAAATTGGTATCAAAGGTGTCGGTTCTATTGCAGAACTTATAACTCTGATATTCCTTTTTTGTGAAGCAATATTGTTAAGGGTACCGGGTGTGGTTTTCAGTTCAGGGAGTCCAGTGTTGGTGCGGGCGGCCGACGTATCCATACACCAGGACCCTGACTTCTGATTTCCGACTCAGTGCACGAAAACACTACTTGCGTGTGTGTTTCCAAAGGTTTCCCCTTAAAACAGCTCAAACCAGGTTAGCTCACCAGGTATAAATCGTTTGACCGTGTCACGTCTGTTTCTTTCAGGATGTCTTTCCATGAACGATCAGCTAGAACCCTGATAGATGTATGTACTGACAGCCTGCCGAGCGATGAGGCTTCGGTATAGGTCCCTCTTATAGTTGAGGCACCAGCGGAGGCACCAACGGTACTACCATAAGTTGGGCCACCGATGCCACCAGCCCCAGCCGCAGGTGATGCATGCCGCTTGAGCGCGTTGCACGAGTTCCAGCGCTAGAGGCCACCCAGGTTCCGGGGAGAGATAGACCCACAGGCAGCTAAGGATTGGCTGGAGGCTGTGGTGAGAGTCTTCAGGATAGTGGGTACACCAGCGGAATTCATGGTGATCTTTGTTGCCAGCCTCCTTCAGGAAGCAGCAGGTAGATAGTGGAGTCGGATGCTCCAGTTTTGCGATGAGATGACCTTCACATGGGGAGACTTCGAGACCTTTTTCAGGGTGGAGTTTGTACCAGTGGCTCTACACCCCGAGCATGTTCAGGAGCTGCCACCTTTGCCGCAGGATTTTTGATCAATAGCCGAGTCATCTGTAGGTAGTAGACATATGATGCAGCGATCCAAGAGGACCAGACCAACAGATGAGCGATCTCGGGTTATAGGATCGGTAGTGCGGGGCACCCGGGGTGGGGTCAGGGCCAGGCATGCCAGAAATGGATAGTTTTTCTCCTGCGACAGGAAGGGTCACATGGCACGTGACTGTACGACTCCCCGTACAGTTGATCTGCAGGCTTTGGAAGATCCACCAAGACAGAAGAAGCGGCAGGTGCTTGAGAAACAGCCGAGCAGTGGACAAGGCAGTAGAGCTCTGGAAGTAGGTGGACAGGAGCGGAACTAGTGGACACTTTTTTTGTCCCTTGTACTTCTAGTTCCATGTTGTTATTGTATTTGTGTCTTTGTACTATGATCTGCAATAATAAAAAGAAATTTATCTTTGTGATGTTTGCTTTCCTGTCCTTTTGTTTGGTTGATACTGAGGGGTCCCGGTTAAAACTGTTTACTTGACCCTCACTTTCGAGATTTCTACTGGAGGAGACCCAGTGACCTCACACTGATGCCGACAGTGTGACTCGACCCTTGTAGGTGAGAGTGACGGTTGGATCTCTTGGTAGTAACGTCGAGGCCTTACGACGTCATCCATGGCATGAATGCATCATTCATGTCAGGATTGACTGTATTAGGCAATGGGCGTGGTTCATCCAGGGGATGAGACTGAGTTTCTCTTTTCAGAAAAGGAGAAATCTTAGCAGCTCTTACAGATCATAGGCAAAGAAGGTGCAGATCATCCAGGAGCAGATGAAGAATGCACAGTGTAGTAAGAAATAGGAAACTGGCACCAGTCTTAGAGACTCGAGCGTGTTAAATGTTTCAAGAAGAGGAAGCATTAAGGAGAGGTGAGTCTGTGAAGCAGCAAACGTGGAGGCGGAGCTAGGAGAGCAGCATGAGGTGGTGTACATTTCAACATGCTACAACCACCCGCCTTAGTTTTCCCCGCCAGGCTCAGGGAGCTGGAGGACAGGGGAAGAGTGAGGCTGCATGCGGTCAAGGAGTGTGAACCAATGGATCTAAAAATGATTCAAGGGATAGTCTGTGTCCACTACTAGCTACCATGGTAATAGACGTTGATATGAATCATTCCTTCCTTCCACAAATCTTCTCCCAGACCTAGAGTTTCCGGTAAGCCGTAGACTTGACCCTCACGTCTGGAGATACCTTGGGAGGAGACTCGATAATCACACTTACGCCGACAGTGTGGTCTGACCCTCGAGGTGAGAGTTTCGGTTGGAATCTCTTGGTGGCAGCGTCGAGGCCTTACGACGTTTGTCTTGGTATGGATTGGATTCACAGTTCATGCTCAGATTGACTGTATTAGGCAAAAATGTTGTGGTCTAACTACAACGTCGGGATGGGTTTTCCTTGGTTGGTGAAAAGGAAGCCTCGGGCAGCACAGGATAAAATCATGCATAGGAGGGTTTGATCGATCACTCTTGGGTTGACCAACCTTACCCTCGTGGCAGCAGGAGTTTTTTGTTTCAGTTCAAATCAGAAAATGGAGGCCTCTAGAGTTCGAGGATGGCGATCACGTCCTTATACGGGTCTCACCTCGATGATTTTTACGGAGATGTGGCTGAGGCGACAAGTTATCTCTGAGGTTCAACAGACCTTTCTAGGTCCTCATCAGGGTAGGCAAGGTGGTTTACCATTTGACATTTCCACCTCAGTTGCACTAGGTGCATGATGACATCCACGTATCTCAGCTGAGGAGATATGTGCATGATCTTTCACACATCATCAACCTTAGGAAGTAGGACGTCGATGGCAGGACGAAATTCATGGAGGTTCTAGTAGGGATCGAGGATCGACAGGAGCGGATCCTACGTAGATGGTTGATTCCTCGGGTGCGCTTTCACTGGCAGTACGGGAACCTCCAGGTGAGCACATGGGAGCGGAAGGCTCAGATGCGTGCTCAGTACCACTTTTTGTTTCCCTAGTTTGTGTTATAGCTTTACGGGGATGTAAATCCCTGAGGTGGGAGTAATGTAAAGACCCATAAATTTCAAGAAAATTTTTTTCTTAATTTCTTTGGAATTTTACGAGTATGTAGTTTCTAACGGCACCTAATTCTGAGGCCCGGTGTTCCCGGAATCAATTTCCGAAGTTTAGCTCGGGTACGTTCAGTGAACGAACGAGCAGGTTTTTCTAACTTTTGAACCGGTGCTCGGAATTGAAATACGTGGGCACCGATGAAACCGAAGCGCTAGTAATTGCTTAAGAAGATCCTTTCTGGAGTTGCGTTTGCTCGATAGGAGTTGTTAAAAAAATAGTGAGGAATAAAAATATAATTGTTTTACAATTTTAATTTTATTTCTTGCTAAGTGGTTTAAGTGTTGTGTCACAACACTTTTTCCCTCTCTTATGTGGTTTAACTCCTAGGTGTGGGAGTTGTAGTGGGACCCATTGGGTTGCTAACTTCCCTTGGGAGAATAAAAGAGAGGTAGGGCCCACATGAGCCCCACCCCTTTACTTTTTCCATAACTCCTCACCTTCCTCTTTAATTTTGTAAACTCGTCTTTAATTGAGTAATGCACTCGCACCCCCACTTAATGCCAAGTCAACTCTCGAATTTGTTTGGTTTATTAAACGCCTCATTAATTGGTCAACACACGTTAATTAATTCGTGGATTCTTTTTGAATTTTGAAAGGGTTGACATGAGGAATAAAATAAGAGAAACCTTATTTTATTATTGTTGTTTCATTGTGTGGAACAAAGAAGAGACCTCTATTCTTTAAGAACGTTCTTCCTTGTTGAAGAATGCGAAGAACGACGAAGAACGCTGGCCTCCGACGAAGGACGACGAAGAACGCTGATTCCTCGGAGATCGACGACGCGACGCCGTGTACCGCGATGCCGACGATGCTTATGGAGCATCGTTCCGCGACGTCGTCTTCCGCGATGACCTTTTTCCGCAACGAACCTCATTCAACGACTTCATCGAGGTAGGGGTTTGTTTTGTTCATAAATGTTCTTTGTCATCCAACGTAAATTTCTTAGCCGCTTGATATCGGATTAACGAGAGGGGGTCGGACCGCACGAACACGGCCGACTCTCCTCCCCCTTGATGTTGTGTTTTTAGCGGCATGAACAAAGGTAGAACGGTGCAATGGAACCGCATGGAAACAAGGAGGAACACGGCGAAGAAGCGCAGCGCCGTCGCGTCGCGCCGTTGAGGCCGAACGAAACCGTGGTCGGAGTCGGGGCCGTAAAGGCGAATCGAAGACTCTACAGTTTGTTTATTTGACGTGCGGATCGACGGGCGATGACGGAATGGGCTGCAGAGGCGATTTGATGATCTCGCAGTGAAGTTTGAGTCCCGTAAAGATTCCCGACACAGATGGAATTGAAAACGGACCACCGGAGAAACTCTGGTGGCCCGCGGACATCACCGGCGGCGCGGGTCGCCGGCGCGGCGGCGTCGGCGGCCGGAGGCGGCATCAGGCAGCCGGATCCCACGGCCGTGCGGGATCCGGGGGAGCAAGACGCGGCGCTCGCCGCATCCGCAGAGCACAAAGGCTGCGGGGGACCGGGTCCCCCGCTCGGCTTGCTGGCCGAGCCAGCGTGCCACTCGGCCGGTCCGGGCCGGGTTGCGCGGACCGGACCGGGCCGGGTTGCGCGGACCGGACCGGGCCGCATCAGGCAGGTCCGGGCCGCGCCCAGCCGGGTCGGGCCGCGCCCTACCGGGTCGGACCCGGACCCGGGTCGGGTAGACCCGGTTAGGGCCGACCCAGGGGGGTTGGGTCGGGTCTGACCGGGCCCAAACCCCCCATTTTCAGATCACTTCTTGTCTTTTGCCCATATCTTGGGCTAAGGACCTCCGATCGACGCACCTTCTGTTGAGTAGTGATCCTTGGATCGAGATGGTTGTTTCGGTATATTACACTCAAAGTTTCTGAGAACTTTTAGTATGGTCGGGTTGGTTCGAACACGAAACCAACCGGGCCCTCGGAGCGGAAACGCTTATAACTTGAGCTCTGGACGTCCGATTGACATGTCGTCGACTTTGTTGGCTTTATCTTGATGAGACGGAACTTTTGACATACTTCACTTGAGGTTTGGACACAGTTGGAGTATGGTCGGGTTGGATTGTACCCGAAATCCAACCGGGCCCCTAGAACGGAAAAGCCGATAACTTTCAGACCAGACGACCGTTTGAGGAACCGTCAGTGGCATTGGTGATCACGTCGAGAAATGGTCCCTATGAGTATACCCTATGTGAGTTCGGGGTACAGTTGAGATACAGTCGGGTTGGTTCATACATGAAACCAACCAGGCCCCTGGGACGAAAAGGCTAATAACTCACAGACCAGGCGCCCGATTGATGCGTTGTCTGTTGCATTGAGACCCTTATGGCGAGGCGGTCCTTTGAGATACTTCTTAGTGGGACTTTGGGACACTTGGAGTATCAACCTGTAGCTCATGGAGCGGACCCTCTCTGAGACGAGCGTACGGAGTACGGAGACCATGTAGCCAGCTGAGACCTGACGACTGCTTGACCGACTCAACTTGGAGTGAGTCGACTAGCCCAGTGGACGGAGCACTACTATGTTTGGGTGCAGAACCATGGTGGATGGAGCACTACTGTGTTTGGGTGCAGACCTGCGGTACTCAACAGAAGGAGTACCTCTGCAGGTTATTAGGGGGGGTGCACTATTGTGTTTGGGTGGCAAACCCCGGTGGGAAGCACTACTGTGTTTGGGTGGCTGACCCGCGGTACTCGACAGGAGGAGTACCTCAGCAGTCTTAGGTTAGTGAGCAGTACCTCGGAGTCGTGACAGGATTACTGTACTCGTCAGAGACGGAGCTCTTCAGCAGTTACGGTTTCGATAATGAAAATCCTATTTTGAGCTGAGTCTATGACCTTTGTGTTTACCTCATGATTGAGATGGGTCACTTGATAACTTAGGTATATGTATGGGCATATACCTAGGTAGTGGTTATCCGTTGATTTCATAACCTTTGTGTTTCCTCATGATTGAGATGGGTTACTTGATAACTTAGGAATAAGTATGGGCTTATACCTAAGTAAGGGTTATCTGTTGAGATCCATCTTTGTGGTTATCCTTGTTGGATTTAGTGAGACCTTGAGGGTATCGGGGTCCCTACTGAGTATCGTATACTCACCCCTTCACGGGCTATTCCCGCACCTCGTTGTGTTGGTTGCAGACGACGGGCAGCGCTGATAGAGGCCGAGTGTTCGAGGACTGGATGGTACCCAGAGGTGGACCTCACGATGAGTCAGTATCCGGAGGTGTACTTCACGACAAGATGATATTCGGAGGAGGTAGACGGGTGAGAGCGTTGTGGAGGCTATCTGTACCTACCCTTCAGGTAGGATCCGTGGTGGACGATCCAGGAGCTGCGCTATCTGTACCTACCCTTCAGGTAGGATCCGAGATGGACGACCCAGGAGCTGCTTCTATTCTTCCAGCTGTTTGTCTTTTTTGTTGTACTTTCGTTCAGTTGTAGTTTTACTTTCAGTTGGGTTTGTATTCTGGCCCACTTACTTTTCATCACTTTCTTTTGTACTTAGTGTATTACTCTGTGGTGTTTTGTTTACTTTTATAAAGGCAATGCCTTCCCAATTACCAGGATTTACTCCTTTGGTGCTAGTCGCCAACCCCTAGCCTATGGAAGGCGATCTTGGGGTAGTCACGGAATGGGCCCTGAGGACGGGTCATGACACACACTGATCTGAGAAGGGTTTCACTCTTAAAAAACCTATACAAGTTACCTAAGCATCCACACTTATGAAAGATTTTAGGGGGGACCAGACACATAGACCACATGTGCCCGAAATTTCCACTCTGATGGAACATGACAGATATACCACTTATGGGTACTAATGAAGGTGGTCATGGTGGACATTTGGAGCTATTACCACCCTTCTTCCATTATTTTTCACACTTCCTCTTCCTTTCAGATGAATCAAATCCACTCTGGATCGATGCTAGAAGCATCCTAGAAAAACCTAACATAGTGATTTTTTCAATATCCACCATCAAATCTCGGTCAACTACATCAGCATACATGTAACACCCCAAGGTTTTTAAAAAATAAATGAAATTCGTGAAACTTTGTTTTAAGTAGATATTTATAACTAGCATTTAAACATAATTTTGCAGCTTCTATGTTTTGAATTTCAAAAAACAGTCATCTACAACTGTGTTCAGTAAGTTATTTAGAGTCTGATGGAACCAATTTGTTTTTTTGGTGAATAGTAACATACCCTTATGAATAGTAATATGAATAGTAATATGACCCTAATGAATAGTAAATTTTATTATTATTTTATTTTCTTAAGGATTTAAGATAATGACATCTTGGTTAATTTTTCAATGTGATATAAAAGCAGTTATAGTTTTAAAATTTTTTGTTTTTGAATTAAGTATGATTTTATTTAAAAATTAAATTAATGATATTTATAAAATTATTTTCAAAAAATGGACTTCATTTTTGAATTCTACACGTTGAAAAATGGTTACGGTAAATTTTTTGGATTTTTCTGAAAAAGTTGATTTTTTTGGTGAATAGTAAAAATACAGTTTTGAGTTTTGGTGTGTTAATGACATCATTAATGATGTAATAATGATGTAATAAATCTGGTAGACTTGTGTACGGTAAGATAATATGTTAGGTTTCCCAAGTGGCTAATACCTTGATCAAATACCATGGGAAAGCCCATGGTTTTTCAAATACCACTAATGAGGTGTCCCTTGGAAATTATTAAAATATTCCCTCACTTTTGCTATAAATACCAACCCATTCCTTCATTAAATTCATTCCCAATTCTTCCTCAACAAATCTATGGCCTCTTTACCTCCCTATTAGTCCCCCCAAGGTTTCCTCAAGCCCCCAAGGTCCCAACCTTCATGTTCTAGGAGTTACTCTACAAGGTAAGAAAATTCTCAATTTCTTTCTTTTTCCATTCAAGATCTCTTTTATGTGGTATAACTTTCAAGTTTACATACCATGTTCTTATTTTCTTCTTATTCTTGATCTATTCTATATTATGATTTATTTTTGTATGGGTGACCCTTGTCCCCTCTCTTTGTAATATTTTCTAAAACCATGTTTCATAGCCGTTAGGCTGCTGAATTTTTGTAAGGGATTTCTCAATTATTCTTTTATTTTGAGTTCATTTATTTTCTTATTCTTTCCTCATCTACTCTTACCAAAGAGGAATGAAAGCTCCATAAATCATGTATATTATTTATGTTCTCATGTTCATGTAAAATTCATCATCATTCTTCTTCTCCTCTCCCACTTATTTAAGGAATAAAAACAGTGTTTGTGATGTGTCGAATTACCGACATCATGGACGATGTGATTTCAATTTGCGTTAATTCTTTAAAGTATGGTCATGAAACCATATTTATGGTTGAACCAGGTTATAATATATTTATTATGTCTCATCCATGGTTTTGGAATTCTTTTTTTTCTTATTCCTTTAATTTATAAGACAAAATGAGGTCGTTATTATCAAAGAACCATTAAAATGATCTAAACGAACATCATTAATGTTTTAGCTTATGAATCATCCTTATATAAAAATTTAAAATTATAAATGGTATAAATTATGGTACTTGAAATATTTAAATACCTTTCCATTCTAATTCTGTAGTTTCACTTCCAATCAATAAGAATATCCATCATTAACCAATCATGGAAAACGTGTAAAGAAAACACCCCAAAACAATGCAAGGAACAAAATACTAACAAATAAAGGGTGAAATGATGTAATGAAATGTTCATTTAAGATATTATAAAGATGTATATGTTTCTGTAAGATATTAATAACACTCTTTTAACCATTATATAGGAAGTTTAAACACATTTTAACTAAGAAGAACCCAAGGTAAGGGAATTCTTAACCCAATTTCCATTCTTTGGGTTAACCTTCTTCTTTATTAATTATATGGTATTAAGATTATTGGTGTGATTAATTTTTGTATATATTATGTTTCACTATGTGTATTTATAGTTTATACACATAACCATTCAATTATATTAATTCTCACTCCAATTCTATTTTAAAGGACTTTCCTTTTAAAATCCTTTTAAAACTCTCTTTAATAAATTTCAAAAGTATTGGTTTTTTATGTTTATAAAATGAGTAGTTTCTCCTGATTTAGAGATACTTTATTACCATGATATGTTCCTTGTACATTATTTATGTTGGGTTGATCCCATTATATCTCAAGATATGTTAGGTTGAGCCCATTATAGCTCAAGATATGACGGGTGATCCCCATTATAGCTCTCCAATGCATTGGGTACTCTGGAGATGGAAGTTGACCAAAATTGTATTCCATATATAAGGGTGAATGTAAGAGTGATGTGATAAATATTTCCCAAGGAAACAACATGATTATACTATGCATTCGAGTTTTTATGATATGGGTTTTATTGGTTTTTATGTTATCACTTGACTAACGCTTTCTATATTTATATCCCTTACTGAGTTTTATACTCATCCCATGTTTTTAAAATGTTTTTCACAGGATATAAGGATGGGTAAGAGAAAGAAGGGATTCGTGATGTTTGATATGGAGTGTTGTCAAAGAAATCATGCTTCATGTTTTAATGTCTAATATTTTGAAAAAAAATGGAAACTGTTTTTAATAGTTTCCTCTTTGTATGAATGTGGTATGTTATGCATGTAAGTTATCCTAATTATTTAAAACTCTAAACCCAAAAATATCCTCAATGTGTAATAATGTATTTTCTTGTTTAAAATTCAATATTAAGTAAAATTTTAAGGCTGGGTCCTTATAATACATCTTCGTTTTGAACAAGAAGGCGTAAGACTAAATATCTAGTCGTAACCCCATCTCAAACCACAAGGTTTTGAACTTCTCATTAGCAACTACCCCGTGAGAAAAACGAACCAACTCCACAAAGTGTTTGGCATATTCCATCATTGATAACTCTCTCTAATGAAGGTCTAGAAACTCCCAATAATTGTAAAGGTACAATGTATCCAAGAATAACTTATCATTAAAAATGTCCTTTAAATCCTTCCAACCCATTTTCTCATGCTACCCCGCCTGAACCACCAACTCCCACCACCTACGAATTGGGCCTTCCAGTATAAATTCATCACGGTTTACCTTGACTGCCTTAGGAGTCCCAAGGAACCTAAATATCCTCTCAATCTTATCCACCTAGTCTTCTAATTCCTGGGGATTCATGCTTCCCTAAAAGGTAATGGGATTATTCTTGAGAAACTCCTAACCTTGATCCTTTTTTGACCCCAATTTGAATCTCGTAGCCTATACATGACTAGATCCTACACCCTGATCTAGATCTTAGATAAACTGAACCACTTCCTCAACAAATCTTTGATCAACTAGTGTGGTAGAACTCTCTCTGATCTCCTATAATAGTTTAATGGGTGGTCTTCAGGGAGGCATGATGCTACACAATCCAAAAACTAAAAAGAAAACCATAAATACATCATCCCACATAAAATCAACCATAACTCAATTTAAGCACCCACATGAATCAAAATAAAACCAAAACAATGCAAAGAAATAACTTAAATCACTCAACCCTACCACGATTCCCATGCCCAATATACAACCTTTTCATTTCACCAGGAGGAGGAGTCAACAAAATCCCAAACATCTCATGGTGACCCAAGAACTGTCACAAGGTGTGTTGGTTAGACACCCCACTCACAAAAAGAACCTCAAGCCCTAATAATCCTAACTCTTGTCTATCTTCAAATAAAAAAACCCAAGGGAAGGGAAACCTAGCTCTAATATCATTTTGTCATGAACTGTTCTGGGCTACCATCTAGCTCAACACCCAACCCAGCTCATGGCATGGCCTGAAGGGTGTTCTCGATCCCCATGGTATAACAACTAGTTCCTGGGTATCAAAGAACTATTTTGGTAATGGTTTGTCATGACCTGTCTCTTGGGGCTCGTGCCATGACTACCCCAAGCCTGCCTTCCATAGGCTAGAGGCTTGTGACTAGCACTAGAAAGGCGTATACCTTAAACGAGAAGGCATTTCCTTTTTAACCTGTACAGACACGCAGTCCAAGAACACAACAAGAAGCAACCACACATACTAGAACACAATAAGATGCAACCAAAAAGTAAACTGATGTAGTAAAAGAGTGCTAAAAGTAAAAAAAGGGGCCAGAATACAAGCCCAACTGTAAAAGTACAAGTACGAGTAGAAGTACAATACAACTAAAATAAAAAGGAAAACCGCTAATGGGTCATCCATAAACACACCACGCTCGAAAGTGTGAGAGGCAGAGATGACACTATGCAGGGTGGGTCTCGTGGAGATGGTTTGCGACCCAGAGAGTGGGCGGACCACGGTGGTTTACGACCCAGAGAGTGGGTGTTCCATTAATTCCAAGAACCTTGTCACAGGCTAAGCGTCTCAATACAGTAGTTCGCCCGTGTAGCGCCCTATCCCCCTCCAAGGTGGGTAGGGTTCAGCCGTCCAACTCTTCATATGATGTGAGGTTCACTAGTTTCATCCTTCCATGGACTCATCAGAAGAGTGTCCCCAACTCCCAACCAGTGGTGTCAAGATTGACACGCACCATCCTCCTCTTTGTCAGGGCGACTCCCATATCTTAGATAGGGACAAACCAGATGAACTGTATCTTTGATGTTCTTGCTGGTGTGGGACAGGACCCCCATGATTGGGTTGTTACATACTCCCATCACCATTCCATACACACCCTCATGCATGTAGGATCATGGCCTTCTGTGTGTCCACGAAATGGTGCTTCCAACTAACCAGCTACCAAGCATGGACTCAGGGGATGCTCCTTCCTTGTTGTTGGAATCAATGGCCCACCCACTCTCTGGGTCGCAAACTACTATGGTCCACCCACTCTCTAGGTCGCAAAACCTTATCATGGGATGAGCGTCTCAGCACAGTAGTTCACCCGTGTGGCACCCCAACCCTCTCCAAGGCGGGCGGGGTTCATCCTTCCAACTCTTCATATGATGTGAGGTTCACTGGTTTCATCCTACCATGGACTCATCAGGAGAGTGGCCCCAAATCCCAACCAGTAGTGTCAATATTAACACGCACCATCCTCCTATTTGTCGGGGAGACTCCCATATCTTAGATAGGGACAAACCAGATGAACCGCAGCTTTGATGTTCTTACTGGTGTGGTACAGGACCCCCATGATTGGGTCGTGACATTCTCCCACCACCATTCTAGGCACTCTCTCGTTCATGTAGGATCATGGCCTTCTGTGTGTCCATGAAATGGTGCTTCCAACTAACCGGCTACCAAGCATGGCCTCAGGGGATGCTCCTTCCTTGTCATTGGAATCAATGGCCCACCCACTCTCTGGGTCGCAAACCACTGTGGTCCACCCACTCTATGGGTCACAAACCACCTCCACGAGACCCACCCTACATAGTGGCATCTCTGCCTCTAACACTTCCGAGCGTGGTGTGTTTAAGGATGACCCAGTAACTGTTTTCCTTTTTCTTTCAGTTGTATTATACTTCCAGTCGTACTTTTACTTTTATAGTTGGGATTTTATTCCGGTCCCTTTTTACTTTCAGCACTCTTTTACTATAGCAGTTTACTTTGTGGATGCATCTTATTGAATTCTAGTTTGTGTGGTTTATTCTTGTTGTGTTCTTGGATTGTGTGTATATATAGATTAAAAAGGAAATGCCTTCCCATTTAAGGGATACGTCTTTCTGGTGCTAGTCTTTAGCCCCTGGCCTATGAAAGGCAGGCTTGGGGTAGTTACGGCATGGGCCCCGAGGGATGGGTCGTGACAAAGTGGTATCAGAGGGAATGTTCCTCATGGTGTTACGGAATGCTGATGGACGGACCTTGGTGGTGGGAGCGAATTCCCGGGGTGTCATGCAGAGGTGACATGACAGAGAAGGTCACGCTTGAGAGATGTCAAAGGTAGAGATGCCACTATGCATTGTGGGTCTCATGGAGGTGGTTTGAGACCTAGAGAGTGGGTGGACCACGGTGGTTTGCGACCCAGAGAGTGTGTGGTCCATTGATTCCAACGACCTTGTCATGGGCTGAGAATCTCAGCACAGCATTTCGCCCATGCGGCACCCCATCCCCCTCCAAGGCGGGTGGGGTTTAGTCGTCCATCTTTTCATATTATGTGAGGTTCAATGGTTTCATCCTTCCATGGACTCATTAGGAGAGTATCCCCAAATCCCAACCAGTGGTGTCAAGATTGACATGAACCATCCTCCTCTTTATCGGGGAAAATCTCATTTCTTCGATAGGGACAAACCAGATAAACTGTAGCTTTTATGTTCTTACTAGTGTGGGACAGGACCCCATGATTGGGACATTCTCCCATCACAAGATTCCCCACAATAACCTCCCACGATTAATTCATCTTTGTAGGAGGTTATTGTGTGGAATCTTGTGGTGGGAGTATGTCATAACCCAATCATGGGGGTCTTGTCCCACACCAGCAAGAACATCAAAGTTGCGGTTCATTTGGTTTGTCCCTATCGAAGATATGGGAGTCACCCCGACAAAGAGGATGATGGTGCATGTCAATCTTGACACCACTGGTTGGGAGTTGGGTCCACTCTCCTGATGAGTCCATGGTAGGATGAAACCAGTGAACCTCACATCATATGAAGAGTTGGACGGCTGAACCCCTCCCACCTTGGAGGGGGCTAGGATGTCGCACGGGTAAACTATTGTGCTGAGATGCTCTGCCCATGATAAGTGGTATCAGATGGAATGTGCCTCGTGGTGTTACGAAATGTTGTCATACGGACCTTGGTGGTGGGAGCGGAGTCTCGGGGTTTCATGCAGAGGTGACATGACATAGAAGGTCACGCTTGAGAGATGTCAGAGGCAGAGACGCCACTATGTAGGGTGGGTCTCATGGAGGTGGTTTGTGACCCAGAGAGTAGGTGGACCATAGTGGTTTGAGACCTAGAGAGTGGGTAGGCCATTTATGCCAACGACGAGAAAGGAGCATCCCCTGAGGCCATGCTTGGTAGCTGGTTAGTTGGAATCGCCATTTCGCGGACACTTCCAAGCGCGGTGTGTTTAAGGATGACCCAGTAGTTTTTTTCCTTTTTCTTTTAGTTGTATTGTACTTCCAATCATAATTTTACTTTTATAGTTGGGCTTGTATTCCGGCCCCTTTTTACTATCAGCACTCTTTTACTACAGCAGTTTACTTTTTGGTTGCATCTTATTGTGTTCTAGTTTGTGTGGTTGCTTCTTATTGTGTTCTTGTATTGTGTGTCTGTACATGTTAAAAGGGAAATGCCTTCCCATTTAAGGGATACGCATTTCCGGTGCTAGTCTCCAGCCCCTGGCCTATGGAAGGAGAGCTTGGGGTAGTCACAGCACGGGCCCCGAGGGACAGGTCGTGACAAAGTGGTATCAAAGGGAATGTGCCTCGTGGTGTTGCGTAATACTACTGGATGAACCTTGGTTGTGGGAGCGGAGTCCCGGGGTGTCATGCGGAGGTGACATGATAGAGAAGGTTGCGATCGAGATATGTCAGAGGCAGAGATGCTACTATGTAGGGTGGGTCTCCTAGAGGTGGTTTGAGACCCAGAGAGTTGGTGGACCATGGTGGTTTATGACCCAGAGAGTGGGTGGGCCATTGATGCCAATGACCTTGTCATGGGCTGAGCATCTCAGCATAACAATTCACCCGTGCGGCACCCCAGCCCCCTCCAAGGCGGGCGGGGTTCAGCCGTCCATCTCTTCATATGATGTGAGGTTCACTGGTTTTGTCCTGCCATGGAATCATCAGGAGAGTGGCCCCAACTCCCAACCAGTGGTGTCAAGATTGACACACACTATCCTCCTCTTTGTCGGGGTGACTCCCATCTCTTCGATAGGGAAAAACCAGATGAACCGCAGCTTTTATGTTCTTTCTGGTGTGGGACAATACCCCCATGATTGGGTCATGACATAATCCCACCACCATTTCATGCACACCCTCATGCATGAAGGATCGTGGCCTTCTATGTGTCTGCTAAATGGTGCTTCCAACTAACCGGCTACCAAGCATGGCCTCAGGGGACGCTCCTTCCTTTTCATTGGCATTAATGGTCCACCCACTCTCTGGGTCGCAAACCATCGTGGTCCACCCACTCTCTGGGTCACAAACCCTTGTCATGGTATGAGCGTCTCAGTACAGCAGTTCTCCCGTGCGGCACCCCATCCCCCTCCAAGGTGGGCGGGGTTCAGCCATCCAGCTCTTCATATGATGTGAGGTTCACTAGTTTCATCCTGTCATGGACTCATCAGAAGAGTGTCCCCAACTCCCAACTAGTGGTGTCAATATTGACATGAACCATCCTCCTCATTATCGGGGCGACTCTCATATCTTAGATAGGGACAAACCAGATGAACCGCAACTTTGATGTTCTTGCTGGTGTGGGACAGGACCCTCATGATTGGGCCGTGACATGGTTCATCCATGATAACAATAATAAACATCATATAATATATACATAACATCATTTCCATCATCCATAACAATATTTATCAAAAGGAATAATTTGAAAGGTCTATGTCAAGTTTAGATTAACATTTATAACCAAGAACCCAAATAAACCAAAAAGGGGAGGGAACCAACTAAATAAAAAAAATCCTCCTTGTGACATGAGGGTTGACACCCACCATCTTACCACCACCAACACATTCCAAAAGAAATTTCTTATGAGAGTATCCTCCACCACCTCTATAGAAGGCCTTTCCTTTACCTGGATCAAAAAAAACAAGGTATACATACACATGAAGGTGTATGTAGTGTGTGAGCTCACTCACCTAGTAGGATCCCACCAGATTTTCCATACATATACATTATAAGATGAATAAACATGAAAGTTTTTTAATTAAGGAAAATAGTTTAATTTGGAAAGAAACGTGTTGAAATTTGAAAAATAATTAAAGTTGCAAGAATAAATGTAAACAAGTAGAACGTAACATAATCATAATGGGAAATCCCTGTGTAGCTAGGGTTAGTCGGGACCTAGGATCCTTTTACTCTTGATGATTTATTCTGGATATGAAGGTCCATCTCCTAATCAATCCAACCAATCTCCATCATCAAATTTTAATAATTTTTGTATTCTAATCCTGCTAGGTATGGTGGTCCATGACTAGCATACTTTTCATAATCTTCCCACCTATATACCCAGGTTTTCCATGTGATTCACCCCTTTTTTCAAACCATGAAAACCCCCTTATTTCAAAAATTGAGCCATCACATACCAAAGTATATGATTTCCATGGGGTTTTATCCATTTAAAAACCTTCCACACACCAACACTTTTTAAACCACCCATTTACACATACAAAAGAATTTAGAAGACACTTATAAAATAAGGAAAGAATATTTAAATCATAAAAAAGTAGATAAACATGGAACCACCTACCTTTTCCTTTAAAATCCCCACAGCCTAATTTAAAACTGAAATCCAAAGCAAGAATGGAGCCTACAGAAGAGAAAACACCCCAAAAACAAAAAAAAAAATCCAAGCCAAGCATTTTATATTAAACCCACTTTAGGTCACTGTAACTACAGAAGAAGAGGAAACCCAATAAGTAAGGGAGAAGAATCTAATAGGAGAAGATAAGAGGGACTTACTTGAAGAAATGTTGAAGAATTGGGCTTGAATCACCAAAGTATTTAATCTAATGAAGGGAGGGGAGAGGGGGAGGTGTGCCTTGGGATGTGGGTGTCAAATGGGTGAAATGAGGGGGTGACATGGGTTAAAATTTTGGAGGGAAAAAGTGGAATTTCAAAAAAAAATGAAGAACTGGAAGGCTGCATGGTTTGGATACACAGTCTACCAAACTGTGCAACAACCATGCATCACCTCTATCCAAAGGAGGAAGAGGTCATATGGTTTAATAGAGCCTGGTGCATGGTTGTGAACCTAGTCATTCGGTCTTGACTGACCTACTGTCCGGTATGCATGGTTTACAGAGGGATAGTGTATAGTTTCTACCAACCATGTTCCATCCTTGTTCAGCCAACAACCTCCATTTTTCTTAAAAAATCAGAAAAAGTATGGAATCAAAGAAATACCAAAAATAAATGAAAAATGCCTAAAAATAACATCACAAGTGTGATAATATTTCCCATGATATTATTACACTTCAATCTCTTTTAAAATGTCATACGCCGCTTTTTGGGCCTCAATTGTGGTGTTTATTTACGTGATTTCCAAAACTGAGATTAATCATGAAACACACAGGCATGTACCTTAGTTTGAATTTACATCACCTAAAGGGGAAAAACCACCTCCCACATGTGTAATACTTGATTCCCATTGATTTTGGTAACCATTGGTGACTATGAGGTGCGCTTGAGATGTTTTGGTAATGTGAAATGAGTGTAATTCATGTATTCAGGTCACAGAAATTACATGATCACTCGGTTTTCATGAAAGTTACACAAACTTTAATTTTATTGAAGGAAAGTTATAAAAACCTAAAATTGTGAGAATGAATGTTAAATGAAACTATATTTTCATGAATTAAATTTATGTTAATGGGTTTACTCAAACCATACTTGTGTGAAAATAAGAGTTATGAAAATAGGGGGGAAATACTAGAACTTATGTAGTAAATAGGAATTCATCAAATTGATGAAAGAAGAGTCTCATGACACACCAATGCTACTATAAATAATTTTTTTTCTATTATTGGATATTATTCTATATGAGAATCTAATTCACTTAAATTGATATAAAAGTGTGTTCTCAGTTGTAATCAGTTGTAAACCATAGGAAATAGTGATTCCACTCCAAACTTTGAAATAATAATGCACTTCACTAAATTTTGGTACATTGGAATATCACCTAGTGTATGATCCTTGGGAATATCCCAATGTGGGTGAACTAAGTAAAACTACTATGTCTCTAACATGATTTCATGTTTATTATACATTGTTATGATTTAAATACCTATGTCTTTATGGGTTGTAAAATTTATTTCGAATTTAATTTTTAGTCCTAAAGCATAGAATGTTTCTATAATCATGATTCTGATCATAATTCTAAGGGTTAAAACATCTCTAAGAGATTTTTTGGGTTTGGATCAAGGACCAAATTGTATCTTGGGTTCTTGAGTGAATTTTAAGGTGGGGTTGGTGTGGCGCCTACCTTTTTTGGTTTTTTGTAGGTAGTCGGTCACAATATAACCCTTAGGTTGTGTTATGATAGTCTATTAAGAGGGGTTTCATGGTGGGGCAGCATGATCTTTCACACCATTAGATATGGGAGGTCCCACCCAAGGGGTTGGGCCTTACCTAGAATGGGGAGTCATGTGGTGTCCTATAGGGGTCATAGTGCAATGGATATGGCCAGTGGTCAGGCCCTCTACCTAGGGGTGGTTGTTCCACAACTCAGAAAGGTCTGTTCCATGACGAAGGATAGCTTAGTGTTGGTACCTCTACTTGGTTTGGTTGCACCATAACCTAAAGGGGTCATGCCACAACTTGGATGGGCGAAGAAGAACTGCGGTGTGGCTTTCATGGTCACATTGTGACTGACATATAGCCCTGTTTTTTAACAAGGGAAACCCATAATTTCAAAGTCATCCCCCTTGGTTCTTAGGTTGAACAACCACATGGTGGGTCCATTTTGGGCAGATCCTCCCCCATTCTTCCTAACATTCAATACCCCTTATAAAGGGGTGGTTTTTAAGAAAATTTCATGGTGGTTTAAGGTATTCCACTCCATTTAGTCCCCTTCGTTTTTGTTTCCCCTTCATATTTTCTCATTCAATGCATTTTAGATAGCGTTTCATTGAGGTTTCTATCAAATCATAGTGTAATCATCCCAATTTGATAGGTATTTTGCATGGATTGGCTAGAGGATGTATCAAAAGGATAATTGTATGGCATTTCTCACTGTTTGGATGGGCTCATGTCACCCTATGAATTTTTCTAGGATTTTTTGATGAAATTAGTGAGTGACCTGGTGTCATGTGTTAGGTATTCTACTAATTGTGGTGTTGGGAGTGTTTTATTGACCTTCTTCATGTGGTTGGGTGTGGTTTAGGTGGGTGGATGTCACTAAATATTTATTAGGTGATTATTCATATTTTTATTAAATTGAATAATAAATTTTAAATTTTTATAATTGATTGATTTAATTTTTATGTATTGAAATAGGATCCCAAGTGTTGATATGAGCTTGGATGAGGCTTGGATGAGATTGGGTGATGAGTGAATGACTTCGAATGAGGAATTTGGTCGCTAAAAATATCCCTAAAGTTTATGTATATTTTTATATAGAATGTGATATATAGTCTCTACATGAATATAGATCAACCTAAATTAAATAAATGAATAGTTTGTTAATGCCTATAGATGGAACAGAAGTTTCAAGGGAGACAATAGACCCTTATAAACTAACTTGATGACTTGGGTGTCGATGGTCAAGGGCTTTACTATAAGTGTGAGCCTTGAGATATATAGACCATGGAGGGGTATAAATGAAATGATATGGATGGAACGTAGTGGGTTTGAGATAGGTTACCTTAGTTACCTTGAGTAGGGGTGAGTGATGGATTGGGAATGATTGGCCTAGGGATGGGCCATATGAGAACATTGAGATGACTTATAGCCTTTAGTCTAGTTGATAAGGGAGGGTGGTGAGTGTTATTTCCCCACTGGTATGTGAGTACTATTGTGGATGTTCCTTGGGTAGGTTTATGTGTAGGTTGGGTAAGAGGAGACCAACCTCAAATGACTTGGGGGTTAAGATGGAAATTATGTTATCTATTTGGTGTGATGCTAGTATATTATTTCCAGTGAGACTATTTAGTAAACAATACGATCATTTTATGTTAAGGTACATTATACCTTCTGAGTTATGGGATTTGTCCTTATGGTTGGGAAAGAGAGAGAGAATCCCATATAGGGTATCCAAACTATGATACGGCCTAGGGGACCCTTCATTGGTTCCCTGGTATTATGTTAACCCCAGTGATGGTTAGTGTAGGGAGGTAGGTATTGTCAATATCGAGTGTTACATTATAACTAAAGGATTGAAAATATGATCCTATCATGGCTATAGTGATAGGGATAGGTTATTCATTTGATATACCATATTAGGAGACATGTTATGAGTTCAAGTGGGAGTCCAACCCATGTGGTATGATATGAAATTCATGGGTGAGTTATGGACCATGAGTGTGTTTGATGTGTGTGTGTGTGTGTGTGTTCATGAATGATATGTGAATATGGGTTTAGGTGCCAGGGCGGGGTGTATTATCAGGTAATGATGGCTTGGTGCCTATTTCCAGTTAGGGTGTGACCCCCTAGGTGTATGGTATATATGGTTCCAAGGAGTATAATTCCCCCAATTGTATGTGATGTGAGGTTTCAGGGTGTTACGCCCCCTGTTTGTATGTTGTTTGAGGTTCTAAGGTTATTTGTGTCCCCAGAATGTTTGTGATATGGTTCTAGGAAGGTCTTGGATCCCAAGGATGTATGCTATTCTGATATGGTTCTATGAAGGACATGGGTCCCCCATGTGTATGACTCTATACTGGTTCTAGGGTAATATTTGGTCCCCCTAAGTGTCACTCATATGGTTACAGGGTTTTACATGGTTCCCCCTGGGTGGTATGTGTTGAGATTAAGAGGTTATGTATTTCTAGTTGATTTGAAGAAGCTAGTAAAAAGGATTTTATTTTGATTATGTTATTGGGTTTTATTATCAAAAACTTATGAAGATTTAAGTGACTATGAGAAAGTTATCACATGAAGAAATGTGGACACACATGGTAGGTCAAGTGACCATGATCAAGTGACTACATGAAGAAATATGGACACACATGGTAGGTCAAGTGACCATGAGCAAGTGACCACATACAGAAACATGGACACACACAGTGGGTCAAGTGACCATGAGAAAGTGACTTCATGAAGAAGTGTGGAAATTCAAGTGACCATGAGAAAGTGACAACATGAAGAAGTGTGGACACACATGGTAGGACAGGTGAACATGAAAAATTGGATTCATGAAGGATTGTTGACACACATAGTAGGTGAAGTGATCATGGACTCCCTCAAAAGATAGAAAAAGTATGCTTTCTAAAAATTAGTCGATGTAAAGTAAAGTGCTCTTCTAGTGTTTAAATATTATGATAAAAGTTATCAGGATTTTTTTAAAGTGTTTATGAAATAAATTTTAAAGAAAGATGAAGGCATATACATGGGGAAGATGATGTATGGGAATTTGGGTGTATTAAGAGTCAATAAATGGTTACGTGGGTGAATTATGTAGTTGAATGGTCACATAGGTGATCCATAAAGTCAATCGTTCTATAAAAATTAATGATGTAGATGATTGGGTCACGTGTCCATTTTCAGTGATATAGATGATTGAGTCATGTAGACATTTTTATCAATGCAGTCGATTAGGTCATGTAGCCATTTTCAGCAACATAGCCGATTAGGTCACATACTCAAATTCTTTATATAGGGGATTTATGTTACACATGAAATGCGATGTAGATGAAATAATAAATAGTTAAATATTGTGGTTATTAAAATCCACATGAAGAAATAATTTTAAGAATTCCCATATCCTTGGGGTATTTAAATGAGTAATTTATGGACGAAATAATTATGAAGATGCAACTAATTTGATCCTCTAATAAAGATAATCATGATATATAGATCATGATTTATTCTAAATTGATGAAGATTAATTGTGGTATATTATAAAACAAATATTATCTAGTATTAATGAGAAATTAATTTAGGTTTTATTCTGACTGAATTAAAATGAATAATAACTTCTTTTGGTTACATGCAGTTATGAATAATAAATCGTAGAGGAAAACATGGGAGAGAATATTTTGTGAAGAAGAAACTAGCACGATAGTTATTTTTATTATTATCATATATACATATTGATTGTTGTTGAAAATTTTTATTTCATATGTGAGTGTGATGATCAAAATAGAGGTGTTGGACTGGAGAATGTTCTTTCCTACTACTTAGGAAAAAAATTGAAAAAGAAAACGTACTTGCATGAAAATTGTGTGAAAAAAAAATTCAAGAATCACAGTGACAACATACTGATGCATGGTGGTTATATTTTGTACAGTTATTATAAAAATTGTATATATTTTATCTATGTGATGATAACATGAACTGTTGATTGAATATAGTGTGTTACAAGTGAAAGGTTATTTCTTGCTTGTTATAACTACATAAAAAGGATTGTTTTCTAGTGGTTCGTGTGGTATTGGGTCATTTCTAAACCTTTCTAATGACTAGTTACTCTTATTCGGTAGTGAAACTTGTAAATACCTATTTTCCTATAGTTGTTTTTGTTTTCTTATTTTCAGTAAATTCGTATCTCTCTAACATGAGATGAATGTTGTTTCACAAGGAATAAGACTTAAAAAATAATATAATTGATTCACCCCTCCCCCTCTATGTGATCACACAGATCCTTATTGGAACCTTCAATTTTTATTAGATAGAAGGTTATATTCTTTGAATCTTTTATAAAGTTTGAAGAAAATAAAAAAATACCATGGATGTTCAGATTTCTGTGAATAATTAGGGGATTCCTATCTTTGATGGGAGGAACTATCAAATATGGAAATGTAGAATATTTCCTTGTATTATATCCATTGGTTATGAAGTTCTTGAAGTTGTTATAGATGGTTTACCTCCTCATTTTTAAGGTGTTACATTTTCTACTACTAATATGAAAAATTTAGAGAATGATGGGTGAGCTAGAAATGTTATAATTTCCTCATTCTCTAAAAGTGAATTTCTTAGAGTTAAGGGAATTGAAATGGCTAAAAAATATAGGATGAGTTAAAGAACATCTATGAATAAAAACAAAATCGAATAAAGATATGTTAAAAATATATATATTAAAGTATGAATATCTTAAGATAGGTGAAAATGAATCTATTGGTGACTTCTTTACAATGGTAAATAATATTATAAGCACCATAAAATTTCATGGTGATAAGTTTGAAGATTCAATCATTGTTGAAAAGATATTATAAATTATTCCTAACAAATTTGATGTCAAAGTATCATCCTTAAAAGATAGGGATCCTGAAACTATTTTTATGGATGACTATATAGTACTCTCATCACTTATGAAATGAGAAGATAAAATACCTTCGTAAATAATGAGATAGATAATTGAGAAATCTCTTTCAATTTTTTCAAGAAAATAAAATCTAACAAAGTTATTGTTGAAGAAGAATCCAATGAATTTGACACTGAAGATGAGGTTAGTAACAAATTTGATGAATTTATGTCTTTGTCTTCTAAAAGGGTGAGAAAAGTGGCATAAAAAGTATAAAGGAAAGTTACCTCTGAAGTGATTTAATTTTAGAGCTATTGAACATTTTTCTATAAACTATCCAAGACTTAAGAAAGATGAAGAAATTGAAGAAGATGATAAAAATTAAAAAAATATCCCTTAATAAGAAGGAAAAATCCAAGTCTTATTCTATGGGAATGTATAATAAGTTCCCTAAATAAAAAAGAGAAACGTTTTATCTAAGTATGAGGAAGATAATGATGGTGAATAAGATGATAAAAAATCCAGTGATGGTTATACTGAAATATTTCTTATTAAAAAAGTAAATGATGAAAAATTCACTAGTGATAATAGTAGTGTATCTAAAGAAGAAGTAAAATAGACTCAATTGGAGTTTATGAAAAATATATTGTTGAAAGAGTTCCTTGAAAATATTGTAAGACGTGAGAAGGAGAATAAGAAATTGAAGAAAGAAAATATTTCAATAAATAATCAAGAATATTTTCTTAACGATAAATCCAAGTTTCTAAAAGAGATTAATGATATAAAAATATGTTTTGATGAAAAGAATAACCTCTATGTAAAGTTTGAAGAAAAGATGACAGTAAAGAAGGAATAATTACAACTTGTTCAACAAAAGCATGTTAAAGATAATTTAGGAATTACAAAATTCTAGAAATCAGTTACAGAAGTTGATAAATGTTCTAAAAAGTGTAAGAATAACAGGTATGAATAAAAATTATCCTCAAAGGTTAATAATAAGGATAAATATGTTTAGAAGTAAAAATAATTTATGAAAAACAAATATGTATCCAAAATAAGAATAGTTAAAAGCCCTAGAGTTTCTAAGGTTTCAAAGTATAAACCAAAAGTTGAAACTACTGGAGATTTTATTAGGGCTGAGAAGAAATATAATATGAAGAATAAAATTTCAATAGGTAATCAAAACTTTGGTACACAATAAAGTGAAAAGGTGTAAGGTAAGAGTGTTGATGAAAAGTAGGTTTACAACTCTATATGGTATGAAAGTTACAGAGAAATATACATTATATGGTTACTAATGGTATTTTAGAGCCTTCGGTCATGTGGAAAAAATGTGTCGGTTCAATCACAAACACTACAACAAATCTGGGAGGATTTGGAGGCAATGTTTGAGGGGAATTTAACCCACTCAAAGAATATAACTTGAGAAAGTCAATTTGAAGATTGAAAATATATATTAACACTTGGAAGATACTTTTGAAATATGTTATCATCCAAAAAATATTATAAAAGGATGTCTTATCATTATTCTGACACAAAAAAATTTATACAAAAAATATCAGAAGCCACATGAGAAGGAAGAAAAAGTCAAGGAAAAAGCCTTAGTTGTTGATAATAATCTCAAATATACAAAAGGTGGATAACCTTGTATACTGGATAGTGATTATTCTTCACATATAGTAGGATATTTGAAGTTTCTAAATAATTTAAATGATTATAAAGAAGGTGTTGTGACTTTTAGAAATGATGAGTCACTCAAAATCAATGGCATTAGATCTACTATAATTGGGGAATAAAAGTTAAAATCCAAAAATATATTTGTTTGTTGATGGGATAAAACACTATTTTTTGAGTGTTTCATAAATTTTTGATGAAGGTAATTGTAGGACCCCGAGACACCCTGAGAGGGGAGGGTGAATCGGGGTGTCAAATTTTTCTTTTAAACTGATGGATTTTTTTCCCACGTTGGTAGGAACTACTTTAACCTATATGATGGATATGAGAAGCAATCAAACATTCACATGCAAAGAGAAAACACAGCACTTTTTGCTTGGTTCACCACTAAGGGATACGTCCCAGGAGCATACGCCGACAGGTTGTCGGTCATACCAAATTCCACTATTCTTTACTAGTTGTGGATTACAAACGTTCGGGAACAGTCACTCTGTCCTAGGATCACTGCCTTTACAACTGTTCAGAGATAGCCCACTGCATCCCTCGGGTCACTCCCATTGACTCCCCCTGGCTCACTACCTTTGGTGAAGTCTCAATCAGTTTATAGATGTGAAGGTCTCTTCAATAGATTCGCATTGAAGTCTTTGTCTCTGCTTAGCACAAGACTCTGCTTGCATCGAAGTCCAGAAATGATGCACTTGTACGCACTGAACCACTGAACCGGATAACCAAAACATGCAACCAAGTTTCAATGACAATTGTGCGCAACACCAACCCTTTTCGCGCAAGGCCTTACTACTGCACGCAATATTACCTTTTCACGTGGAAAAATATTTCACGCAACAGCACCCTTTTTCGCGCAACTGAATCTTTTACACGCCGCCTCAATTTTTACGCGCAGCTCTACCTTTTTTGCACAGCCCAGAATTTTTCGCGCAACTCAGATTTTTCAAGCAAATCGGAATATTTCGCGCAGTACATAATTTTTCACGCTGCTCGGAATTTTTTTTTTCAAGCCCCTTTACGCGAACCTTTTACATGCATCAGACCTCAGATCTTCTCTAAGTCTTCAACCGTCTGGAATGAGGGGGTTACCTCTTATTTATAGGTGTCTCAAACCCCCGTGCGCAAAACCCCTGTGGTTTTGAAAAACCTCTCATTTGGCGCGTAATATTTTGCGCAGGTATCATTTTTCACGCACATCACCAGATTTTTCGCGCAGCCCATGCCTTTTCCATTTTTCGACATTCTGATTCTGAAACACTATTTGCGCAAAAAACCTCACTCCACTATTTCGTGCACCACGTTGTTTTTCATGCACAACTCAAATATTTCGCGCACAGCCCACCTTTTTCGCGCACCACTTCCTCTTTGCGCCCACCTCCTTTTACCAACAATCCATGTCTTCATTTTCCGATTTTGAGGCCCAAAAATTTGGAAAACACTGGGAAACGGCGCCACCTTCAATACTGTTGTCTGCTTAAACTGTATGATCACTTTACTGGCACACATTCTGAACTTCCACTAAGGATTGACAACAAATAGAAACCATACTCCAATTCATGCATAGAATAGCCATGGTTCCAACAATCTCCCCCTTTGGGTTTGTTGGCAATCACTAAATAAATTCAATAAATCACCATCCACATGCAAACCAAAAATGCAATAATCAACTCAGCCAATACTGTAAGTCTACATGAGAAATGCTCGGTGTAGAAAATAAGAGAGGGAGCTTGAATTGGTTTCCCATGTTTTGGAATGATCAATGATGCCCAAGTAATTCTCTTACAGTGTCCCAGAAGCATTGCATGTCCAATGTATTCCTTCTCACCCTTCTCATCCTATCACCGACACTGAATTCTCATCATGTCACAGAAGGATTACATGTCCATGACATGCCTGAACATGCCTGAATTTATTCCTTTCTACCCCATTAACAATAAACCCAAAGACCAGTAATTGTTCATTGTTCAGCTCAAAACACACTCCCCTTGGATAGTATCTTCCCCACAAACCTGCATCACATCCATAAACAGATTAAAAGCAGTTAACATAACTGGGGAGAGGGGTATTTCGTAACCTCCTTATGCACTGGGAGGTGGCTTAACACCGAGGTTCAACTGATGCTTCTCAAACACAGCCACTGACAGTGGCTTGGTCAGGATATCAGCCACTTGCTCATCAGTTCCCACATGATCCATTCTAATCACACCTTGCTCAACTTTTTCTTTGATAAAGTGATACCTGATTTAAATATGTTTTGTATGAGAATGCTGAACCGGATTCTTCATAAGATCAATTGCACTCTTGTTATCACAGTAAATCACCATTGGTTGCTTCACCTTATCACCAATATCTGTTAGTTGTTGCTTCATCCAAAGAAGTTGAGTGCATGCCTTTGTGGCGGAGATATACTCAGCTTCAGCAGTACTAAGAGAAGTACTTTCTTGTTTCTTGCTCAACCAGCCAACACATTTATTCCCAATATAGAATGCTCCACCACTAGTGGACTTTCTTTCCACTACATCGCTAGCCCAGTCAGCATCATAAAATGCTGATAATTCACTGTCCTTTCCTGCAACAAAGTATAATCCAAAATTGCGAGTACCTTGAATATACCTCATGATTCTTTTTACAGCTTCCATATGTTCCTCCTTTGTATTACTCTGAAAGCGAGCTGCTAGACATGTTGCAAACACAATATCTGGATGTGTCGTTGTCAGGTATAGTAGGCTCCCAATTATCCTACTGTACATAGTGGGGTCTACAGATGTCCCATCCTCATGCTTTCCAAGTTTGGTTCCAATTACAATTGGATTTGACATTGGTTTGGAGTCTTTCATATTAAACTTATTTAGCAACTCTCTTGCATACTTTTCCTAAGAAATGAAAGTGTAATCCTTCTTTTGAATCACCTGCATCCCCAAGAAATATGTGAGCTCCCCAATCATAGATATTTCAAATTCTGATTTCATGTGATTGGAAAAGTCATCCACTGATTTCTACCTATTACCACTAAATATAATGTCATCAACATAGACTAGAACCAAGAACTGATCTTTTGAAGAATTCTTCACATGTAGATTGTGATCTACTCCTCCTATTTTGAATTCCAGCTTCTTGAGATAAGAGTCCGGCCGGGAATACCATGCACGTGGTGCCTGCTTCAATCCATATAAAGCTTTCTTTAGTTTGTAAACCTTTGTTTCATCAGTACCAAGAAGAAAACCCACTGGTTGTTCAATGTAGACTTCTTCTTCGAGTACACCATTAAAGAATGTTGTATTGAGATCCATTTTATATACTTTATATCCTCTTTGGAGTGCCATGGCAAGAAAAAGCCTGATTGACTCCAGTCTACCCACTGGAGCAAAGGTTTCTTCAATATCAACATTCTGGGAGTATCCTTTACATACCAGTCGTGCCTTGTTTCTAATAACACTTCCATGCTCATAAAACTTGTTCTTAAAGATCCATTTTGTACCAATCACATTGTGACCTTCAGGTCTCTGGACAAGATCCCATGTCTGATTCTTATCAATCTGATCTAACTCTTTATTCATGGCTTTCACCCAAGATTCATCCTTTATTGCTTCTTTAAATGAGGATGGATCCACAACTGACAGAAATGAAGATTGTGTGTTATTCCTCATCCTCCTTGTTTGTGTGGGTGCATTCCTGCCCCCAATTATGTTAGATGGATCAATCTCATCTCTTTGATTTCTCCTGTGAGGTTCAGTTGCATTCTCTCCAGCCAAGGTTTCCTTTTCAGATTCCTCTTCTGAGTCAACATCATGATGTGACGGCTGAGTGTTTTGTATACATTCCTCTATTTATATATTTTTATTTTCTCCACATTCACTTTCTTCCTCACTTTCTATCACATCAGCATATGAAATCCTTGAAGAATTTGTGGTTTTCTCTTCAATGATCTTAACATCACTACTTTCCACAATCCTTCTTAATCGCTTGTTAAAACACTTGTAGACTTTGCTGTTTATTGAGTATCCAAGTAAAATTCCTTCATCTACATTGCCACTATACTTCCCTTGATTTCCATATTTATTCCTGATGAAACACTTACTTCTAAAAACATGAAAGTATTTCAAAGAGGGCTTCCTTCTATGCCACAATTCATAAGGTGTCTTTGTATCACCCATATAAAGTCCTGTTCGATTTTGAATATACACTGCAGCTTGAACGGCCTCTTTCTAGTAATGTCGTGGAATACGACTCTCAATCAGCATAGTTCTTGCCATGTTGTTAACCTATTGATTTCTGCACTCAACAACTCCATTTTGTTGTGGAGTTCTCATGGAAGCTACCTCATTTTGTATCTCATGATTCTCCAAGTAGTTTTCAAATTCAATAGACATGTATTCCCCTCTATTGTCTGATCGCAACACTTTGATTTTTCGTCCAGTATCATTATCAGCGATTCGATGATACGTTTTCATGCAGTCAAGCACTTGTAGTTTCCTATGTATAACCATTACACATGCTATTCTACTGTAATCATCTATGAAAAGGACAATGTACCTTTCTCCATGAGTTCTGAAAACATTTATTGGGCCACATATGTCTGTATGAATGAGATCAAGAAGATGCGATGCCCTTTTCTTCTTTGGCCAATATGAACTGTAGACCAGCTTCCCACGAATGCAAGCATCACAAGACTTTTCCCGTTCATGTTTCAGAATGGGGATATCCATGACTATCTTCAGCTTAGATATCTTTTCCATGTCTTGTTGGTTAATGTGCCCCAGCCTTTGATGCCACAGATTGTTTTCTTCTTCAACAGACAAATAGCATGAGTTCACTTTGTTGTCAACCTGATATAAGTTTCCATCTATTCTACAGCCTTTCATAAGAGAATTCCCTGTTTTTTCCTTTATAGTGCATCCTTTTTTATTGAAAGTTACTATGATCCCTGAGTCACAGAGTTGACTCACATTGAGGAGAGTGTGACGTAGACCGTCCACATAAAGAACTTCATTCTTCTTTTGCTCTCCATAGGCAAGAGCAGTATTCCCACTTCCTTTAATCTTCAAAGCACCATCATTACCAAACCTCACTATTCCATCAACCTTCTTTTTAATGTTCTTCAAAAGTTCATCATTTCCCGTCATATGGGAAGAGCATCCACTATCAAGAATCCAGGTGTTGATACTCTTTGTAGCTTTGAGGGATACTTCTGCAAGATTAGATTTCTCGATCTTCTTCTTTTCTTTCCATGAGATATTGGATTGAGTATAGGATACTAATGGCCTTCTAATAATTTCCTCCACATAATCAGATTCTTCATACCCATAATCTTCTTCCAGATGAGAAAATTTTTTTGTGAGAACAGCACCATCAGGAGGGTGAAAACTGACCCGTCTCTGGGAGTTGTATGAATTTCTCCTGTAGTACCTCTGCCTACAATACATAGCTTTATGGACAAAGTTATAACAATGAAAACAGTAACCATAGAATCTATTTCTTCTATAAGATGGAGGATATGAAATTGGTCTCCTTTGTTAACTTCCCAGATCTACCCCATTCAAGTAGCTCCTTGTCTCTTCGCAATATGACATGGTATGACCCAGATAGCCACAGAACTAACACTTCATGAGGGGAAATGTCTTCTCACTTAAATTTCTCCTCATGCCTTCTTCCTTGGGAGAATGGTTGGACTGCCTATCATTTCTGAAAGTTTGAGGATAATATTTAGTTCTTCTTTTAGTTTGTATTGAGGGTTTATTTTTCAGCACTTCAGGCAACATTTCAACATGTCCAACTTTCATCTTGTCTTTCTTTTGGCTCTCTTCACTTCCAGCAGTTAATGGTCCAACTTCATAGCCAATTCCACTATTTCCCATGAAAGCGGGTCTTTGATCACTCAAGATTTTTCCAACCCCATCTGAACCACACTTGGCTCTTTACATTAACTCTGCATCTGAGAATCTATCAAAATAAATTTTCTTCTTACCCTCATTTGTGGTTGATTGACACTCAAGTTTACTCCTAAGAGTAACGACTTCTTCCTCAAGACCCTCAATGGTCTTGGACTTCTCTTCCAGTCTGGATGTAAGGTCATTTATGACCTTTGCTTGTTCTTCAATTCTAAGCTTCAATTCCACAATGTTGTCTGTGCTTTTAAGGATTGAAGATTTAACTCTCACTAGTTCTTCTAGTTGTTCAATTTCAGCTTCAATCTCATCAGCATATTCTGATGATTCTTTCACCATTTCTTTCCACTTAATACATCTCTTGCATTTTTTTCTCGAGCTTTGAAAAGGCATCCTTAATTTTCAACTTGGGATCACCATTATGATTCATATGATTGTCTCTATCTTTATCGATCGAGGGTTCTAACTTTTCAATGGTAGCCACCATGGAAGCATGATTTCCAGTTTTAAATTCAGGTTCTTCTTCTTCACAGAATTCAATATCATCCTATTCCTCTTCACAGACAAAACTCTTCTTCTATACCTTCTTTCCAGATTTGAAATCTCCCTTTTTGAAAAACCTTTTCCAAGGCTTCTCAGTGTCTTCTGCTTCACTTTCTTCATCATCAAAATTTCTTTGGCACTGAGAGGCAATGTGCCCAAATCTTCCACAACGAAAGCATGCCAGAGGTAACTTACCTTTAAATTTACCTTTTCCCTTCTTCAGCTTCTTGGAAATGAGAGAAATAATTTCTTTTTCCTCATCATCTTCACCACCACTATCTTTGGAAATTTTCAGTTTTTCCATGGCTTTGAATTCCATTTCCTTGCTAACACGAGTCGTAGCTTCTTCGGGTTTGAATCTCATCTCATATGCCACTAGACTACTTAGAAGATCATCCAAAGATAGTTTAGATAGATCTCTTTCTTCAAGGGATGACACCTTTTCATTGTACATAGGAGGAAGTCTTCACAAGATTTTCTTTATGATATCAATGTATTTGATTTCCTCTCCAAGCCCTATAATTGCTCCCACTACTTCAGTGATTCGATTGAAGAATGAATCTTCATTCTCATCAGGATGCATCTTTAGATCGTCAAACCTGTTGTTCAGGACTTGAAGTTTTTCCTCCTTCACTTTGTTATCTCCTTCATAGATATTTTCAAGTTTATCCCACATAGACTTTGCTGAGGTGCAACTCATCACCTTTAGATAGATCTGATCAGAAAGAGCCGCAGTGACAGCATTCTGAGCTTTAGCATCTGCATCAAGAACTTTCCTGTCTGTATCAGTCATAGCAATACCTGTTGGATCAGTAACATGTATTCCTTGCACAGTAGAAAATAGGACTTCCATTCCTAGAGATTTTAAATGATATCTCATTATGTTCTTCCAAATATGAAAATTACTTCCATCAAAGAGAGGGATTCCCCTAACATTGACAGCATTCTTCATGACAACAAAGTACATATCAAACACTAGTAACCTTTCTCTAATACCACTTATAGGACCCCAGGACACCCTGAGAGGGGAGGTGAATCAGGGTGTCAACTTTTTCTTTTAAACTGATGGATCTTGTTCCCACGTTGGTAGGAACTAGTTTAACCTGTATGATGGATATGAGAAGCAATCAAACATTCACATGCAAAGAGAAAACACAACACTTTTTACTTGGTTGACCACTAAGGGCTACATCCAAGGAGCATACGCCGATAGGTTATCAGTCGTACCAAATTTCACTATTCTTCACTAGTTGTGGATAACAAAGGTTTGGGAATAGTAACTTTGTCCCAGGATCACTGCCTTTACAAATATTCAGGGATATCCCACTACATCCCTCGGGTCACTCACATTGACTCCCCTTGGCTCACTACCTTTGGTGAAGTCTCAATCAGTTTATAGACGTGAAGGTCTCTTCAATAGATTCACATTGAAGTCTTTGCCTCTGCTTAGCACGAGACTCTACTTGCATCGAAGTCTGAAAATGATGCACTTGTACACACCGAACCACTGAACCGGATAACCAGAACATGCAAACAAGTTTCACTGAAAATTGTGTGCAACACCAACCCTTTTCGCGCAAGGCCTTACTATTGCATGAAATATTACCTTTTCGCGCGGAAAATATTTCATGCAACAGTACCCTTTTTTGTGCAACTGAATCTTTTACACACCACCTCAATTTTTACACGCAGCTCTACCTTTTTCACGCAACCCGGAATTTTTCGCGCAACTCGGATTTTTTGTGCAAACTGGAATATTTCACACAGCATGGAATTTTTCGCGCCGCTCAGAATTTTTCGCGCAAGCCCCTTTACGTGAACCTTTTATGCACATCAAACCTCAGATGTTCTCTAAGTCTTCAACCGTCTGTAATGAGGGGGGTCACCTCTTATTTATAGGCATTTCATACCCTCACACGCAAAACCCCATGTGGTACAAAAAACTTCTCATTTGGCACGTAATATTTCGCACAGGTTTCATTTTTCGCGCACATCTCCATATTTTTTACGCAGCCCATGCTTTTTTCATTTTTCGACATTCTAATTCCGAAACACTATTTGCGCGAAAAACCTTGCTCCACTATTTCGCACACCACGCTGTTTTTCACGCACAACTCAAATATTTCTTGCACAGCCCACCTTTTTCACGCACCACTTCCTCTTTGCGTGCACCTCCTTTTACCAACAATCCATGTCTTCATTTTCCAATTTTGAGGCCCAAAATTTTGGAAAACACTGGGAAACGGTGCCACCTTCAATACTATTGTCTGCTTAAACTGTATGATCATTTTACTGGCATACATTCTGAACTCCACTAAGTATTGACAACAAACAAAAACCATACTTCAATTCATGCATATAATAGCCATGGTTCCAACAGTAATGATGTTTTTTCCAGAAGATATGGTTTCATTGTTAAATTGAATGAATATGGTAAAGTTATTATAAGAGGTCAACAAACTAAGGGAAACTTTATTCAAGTTAGTGATGAGCATATTTGATTCTATTTGAGAATGATGAAAGAAAATTATCTTTGGAATAAAAGGTTGGGAAATATGAATCATAGGAATATGAGAAAGATGACAAAGAGATAAAGTATTCATGATATTATTTATATGATAAGAATAAGTTATTGGTGTTGTTCTATATTCTAGAAATATAATATTACAAGATCGACACACAAGAAAGTCGAGATACCTTCAACATGTACCTTGGATCTAATATATTTTGACATTTGTGGGCCCAAGAGAAAGCAATAAAAAAATAGATATAAGTACTTTATTTATATTATTAATAAATTTAGTCACATTATATGTATTATGTTTTTAAAACATAAGTCAAAGGCTCTCAAAATGTTTATGAGTTTCAAGAGAAGAACTGAAAAAGAATCTAGATATTCTGTGAAGAAGATTCAAATTGATAATGGTGTTGAATATAAAAATGGAACATTTAGAGATTATCTTGAAAAGAATGGAATTAGTCATGAATTTAGTGCACCATACACACCATAATATAATGGTGTTACTAAAACAATAAATATAATATTAGTTGAGATGGAATAAACAATATTGATTGAACATGATAATTCTCGATACTTTTGGAGATAGACTATCAGAGTATTAGTTCATATTCAGAATAGATGTTTATATAGGACAAACTCTGATACAGCTCCTTATAAGATATATTATAAAGAAACCCCATGCTTGAAATACCTATAGTTTTTTAGAATTCCTTGCATTATAAAATTTAAGGGTGAGAATATTGGGAAGTTTGATCAGAGAGGTATTGATGGAATCTTTCTTGGCTACCCTCCTAATGGTGGAGGATACAGGTGTTATAATAATGATATAGGAAAGATTGTTGACTCTATAGATGTGAAAGTTCTTGAACAGTATAATAAGAATATTTCATAAATGATTATAGATGTGAAATAGAGGGAAGATGAAGTGGTTGTATTTGAACAATGTGAGAATGTTCTTAATGATAATAATAATGTTGAAGTTGTTCAAGATGATGATTCTAACTCAGGTATGTCAAGTGAATAGGAACAAGTACATTCATCTCATCCTAGGATAAGGAAGTAAGTATAAGTCCAAAACATCATTGGAGATCAATGAAGGCAACTTCAAACCAAAAGAACATCAAGGTTAGTATCACATACTTATATTCATAGGTTGAGCCAAAACAATTTGATGAAGTTTTAGAGCATTAAGAGTGGATTGATGATATGAATGAAGAGTTGGATTAGATCGAGAAGAATGATATATGGGAACTTGTACCCAAACCAAAAAAATAAGAATGTGATTGGTAAAAAATGGGTGTTTCAAAACAATCTTAATAAAAAAAGGTAAAGTGATAAGAAACAAGGAATGAGTGGTCTATAAAGGTTTCTCACAAATTGAAGGCATTGACTTTGATGAGAACCTTTCTTCAGTGGAATGATTAGAAACTATCAGAATTTTTCTTTTTATCACTACTCAATGGAAATATAATATATTCCAGTTGGATGTTGGGTTATATTTTCTTAATGGAGAGATAAATGAGTATGTTTATATTGAAAAACCATGTGGCTTCATTCTTGGTAAATATGAAAAATATGTGTGTAATCTGAAAAATTATTTTTATAGGTTGTAGAAAGCACCGAGATCTTGGTATTCTAAGTTATATACTTTCTTAAGGAAGCTGAACTTCAAGAAAGTAAAAGTTGAAAGTAACCTATGCATAAAAGAAAATCAAGTGGTTTCACTAATTTTGATTTTTTATGTTGAATGTGTCATATTTACAGGGAATGATTATGAAAAATGTGAAAAAAATTATAAGTATATGATGAAGTTATTTGAAATTTCTATGCTAAGAGAAATGAAATACTATCTTATCCTAAAAAATCTCTCAAAAGTAAAAAATTGATTTTATTATATTAAGAGAATTGTTCTAAGGAAATTATGAGTAATTTTGGAATAGAAGACTCAAATATATCTTCCACGCCTGTTTTAGTGGGAACTAAGTTGTCAAAATATGGAGATGATAAGGAGGTTGATCCTAAAGAGTTTAGTAAGATGGTTAGAATCATGTTATATCTAACAACTTCAAGACTATATATTATGTACACTATTATATTGTGTGTTAGGTATCAAAATTACCCAAAATAATCACATATCATGGAAGGAAAAAGAATTCATAGATATATTAAAGACACAATTGATTTAAAAATAAAATATAACAGCTCAGGAAAGATTGATCTATTTAGATATACAAATTTAGATTAGGTAGGTTGTATTGATAATAAGAGATCCACATCTGGTGGAGTTTTCTTTTTGGGAGAAATATGTGTGAGTTTTCATATAAAGAAACAAAATTCGATAACTCTCATCACTACATAAGATGATTATGTAGCTACCGCTCAAGCTACAATACAAAAAATATGGATGAAGAAACAATTGGGAGACTTGTTTGTTGATGTGAAGTTTCCCCTTCTCTTGGGTTGTGATAATCAAAGTTCTATAAATCTTACTAAGAAGTATGTGAAGTATTCTTAGTCAAAGAACATTGATATAAAATATCACTTAATCAAAGAGCATGTGTAAAATCCATTAAACATGTTAATCGAAACATAAAATAATAAATTCATATAAATAAAACAACAATTGTTCATTATTACAAATTAAAAGCTCATCCTATCTAAATAAGATACATAAGTTAAATTTATTTTAATTAATGGTACATGATAATATTCTTCTAAAAATGATGGCAATCAATTAGGAAGGAGTAAGTTCATTTTACCTATGAATAATATAAAAACTCTTTCTCTATTCCCAACTCATAGTTTCAATTCTCCTTTAATCAATTTCCTCTCTTATTTTAGAAGTTTCACATTACCAAAAATATGTGATGTGCATCCAGTATCTAATACCCATGACTCGAAGTTAAATAAATTGATCTGTATATGAATTTTTTATTGATTCTTAAGAAATTCAATCACATTGAATGATTCTATGTTTTTATATAGCTTCTAAATATTGGAAATAATGGTTGATGACATAAGAAATATTATATCATATTCATCCTCCTGGTACTTTTCATAAGTATCTTTTCCTTTTTGAGAGATAAAAAAATTTCTCATATAGTGTGTTTTTCTCAAGAATGTATAATTTCTTCTCTTATTCAAGAACAATTCTAAAATTATGATATCAATTGATGAAATTATTATAATTAAAATTTTCCTTCACAAAAACAAATTTGAGTTTATGTTTGATTCCATGAATATTTGTAACAAAATTTATATCATTATTAGTATCATGTACATTATTATTCAATGTGGTATTTTATTGAATATTCTCCCACTAAAATAATAACCTTATTTATTATAAATTTAATGGTACAAGATCTATATTTTTAACATGTCTTAAATCAGCTAAGCTCATCTCTTAAGATATGTATATTTAGGTAAACAACTCTTGTTAATTATATCTAATATAGCTCTTGGATTGTTTAGTGAACAACATCTTACTCAATTTATCACATGAATATTCTCAACATAAATATTATAGGTGCTAATCCAATTAGTTTACCTATCCAAGTGTCACCCAACATTCACAATAGGAAAACTATTACCCTTTTCAACTAACACAAGACAAATTATTGATGTTCGACTCAGTATGGACCATCTATTTGATCGATCAAGGTCTTGATGAATGTTATTCTTATTATAAGTCATATAAAACTTATATATTTAATGAATAATTTTATATTTAGTATCACCGTTAACATTATATATATCGCATATATACCATACATGACAATATTCATGGTAATTCAATAATATATATCGTATACATACTCAATGCATCTTATGCATATTAATTACTTAATTAGTTCCCATTTTTATTTCATATAATGATTAATGCTTAATCACATTTCATAGAACAATTCTATGTCTCCACATTGATTTATGTAAGATGTAAAGATCTAGAACTTTTTTAGGGTGGTGGACTAGAGCATGGGGAATGTGATATTTCACACTAGGGCCAAGTAGAAGTCCACTACCCAAAATTACCCAAGAGAGGAGTTATCACAACATACAAATTTAGATCAATGTTTCATGTGAGTCTTAGATGAATTTTACAGAGTGTTAATATATCATCAAACTATACAATATTCTAACATTTAGTTTATTTATTTTTAATTTAACGAGTGTGGGTCTGATACCATTACAGGAGTAGTGAGATCATATCCAGTATATGAGCACATTGAATGAGAAATCTATATAAAACTATCAAATCACTTTACTACCCAAACTCCTTAGGTTATATAACTCTTTTCATCAGTAATGGAACTCTAGGGTGGGTAGCCACACTTCATCACATGTTCATGCGTGAGAGTTCCCAGGAATCAGTTAACCTTTAACATTTACTTTGATACCATTGAAAGTTTTTAATGATGATATCAATACTCTATATACAATGGAAGCAATTATAAAACCTATCTAATATCATGAAAAGTAAATGAAAAACACAATAATAAAAAATAACTTTTTAATAGGTTTGGAATACTTAGATCAAACTTGAATTGATGAATTCAAGTATCCTTCGGTACCCTCCAATAACTCTAATCACTGAAACCATTGCAATATTCTCTTAATATCCAAGTGATTCTAGTCACTGCTTCAAGTAAAAATATGGGAGAAGGAAAGATGAATACACTAAAAAACCTCTCAGTTGAGGAAAACTAGGGAACTCTCTTAGATCAGGAACATTAGAGAACACTAAGTACCATATTTTCTTTCTCTCAAGGGAATGAATTCTAACACCCCTTATCCTTGTTATTTATTTCAATAGAATCATTCAATAGCCTCTAAGGAAACCAAGTTCATAGAAAACAAAAGGGGTGAATTAAATAGCCTATAATGGTCATTTGGAGCATTAAATAGCCTCCAAAAGCATATTAGGTCCCAAAACACCTTGGTAGGTACATTAATGAACCTATAAATTAGTCAAAGCTAGAAAATAATGTGCTTAAATGTTCTCTCTAGGTGAGTTTATGAATTTTACACGTGCAATGGTCCTTGGAAGGCCATTGCTTTAAGCCTAAGCCCAAAAACCATTTAGGAATTATGATTTCCCCATGTTTATGTTTTTAATAATATAAATAACTCATAATTTATATTTTAACACTATATTAATTATTTAATTAAATAAATTAAATTAAATTAAATATTTAAAATGTGTAAAACAAAAAATTTCTTTATGTTTATAAAAAATCTAAACATTTTTACACATGAACTAATCACATTAGTCCAAAAATACTAATTAGAATTGTCTTGTTTATAACCCCAATGGACCTTTGTAAAGTTAGAAATTACCATGAATCTCATTCATAATCATAAACAAAGATCAGTTTCTAGAAAAATTTCATGGATACCCATATTACAAATGGGTTTGGTGTGATATAATCCACCACATTCCCATTAATAAAGTTCTTTTTTTATTGACATTGAGATTAAGCATGAGACATGGATAATGTCAATCCTCTATAGCTTATCTCTTTTTCTTAATTCTCAAGTTCACTAAATATTATAAAATTAAATTACATGTAAATTATCTTTTAATTGCAATGTACTTTGTCAAAACTCAATTGAGGGCCTTAATGTCATAAACCATCATATGGGCGGACACATCCTATAATGGTTAATTAAATTCTTCTTCTTGATTATTATCATACCCAATTACCTTCTATTAATCCAAATTATCAAATGGATTTATATTGTATCAAAGTATGAAACCTCACAAGTAGGGAACTTATTTGACAATATATATGGTGTACTTTAAGTGGGTGAATCCAAATACAAGTTCACCAATTTATATCCTATGAGTGATCAGTTGTATCTCTATTAAGTGATCTAGCTCATAATGATTTTAGCATATCATTAAAACTCAATATGATGATAATTAATTAGGGATAACCTAGTAATACATATATTCCAAGGGTTATTTCCATTACATATCTCATGTTCTATGTAAAAAACATTAATGAATGATAATGTATTTCATTAATATACATTACATGATACAACATGTTTTTAAGCCAACAAAACTTGACTGACTTTAGAGTGCACACTAGTAAAAAACACATTTAACATCAGTTTTTTTACCTTCTAACATCGATTTATAACTGATATTAATATAGGCGCTATTGAAAGTGGGACTTTCCATGTCGGTTTTCATAAATCGGCATTGAAACCAATTCTAGAAGGGGAATTATAGAGGACTTTTGACATTGATTTTATAAAAAAACAACATAAAAAACATGCCGATATCCAATGGGATTTTGACATCAGTTTTATAAAAAACTGATGTGCAAAGTCACCTCGCCATGCTTTCGACGTCGATTTTTACTAAAAAATGACATCAAAGGAATTTCGGGGGGCTTTCAATGTTTGTTTTTTATAAAATTGATGTTGAAAGTTGAAAAAAAAATTAAAAAAATATTGTAAATTACATAATCCCATAACTGAAAGCTCAAAGAACCAAAAACAGAAAACATTCAGTAGATATAGCACAAAAGTAATAAAATTCATTGAGAACTTTTAAAATATATTTTTCAAATATATAACTAAATGAAACTAAATATCAAAATTATTCAAACTTAAAAAATATTATGCAAATAAATTTTGAAGGTGTTTCAGGTCGTTGGATGTATACAAAGAAGCATCATCAAAAACCTACAAAATAAAGTGTTACAAATTTAAAAAAAATAACATATTTGTTTAAATTACAGGTGTTGTGATGAAACTAACTTTTTCAAAATCCATTATTGTTCTAATTGTGATTATCTCATAAATGAATCATAAAACATAATATCCACATTCAATATTCCCTTTTTGACAATGACACTACGTTTATGAATCCATATTTTAAAAATACTAATATAAAAGTTATTTACCTAAACTTTCACATGTTCATTTTTTTCTGGGTCCATTTTTGGATAGTAAGCCTTGTTGAACTCAATCCACGACCTGTTGTAATTTCAAATATTAATTATCAAAACCAATTTAAATTGAAAAAATTAATATTGAAGAACTAAAATCATGGAATAAAAATTACTTCTTTAATATTTTGATAAATATTCTTCAAATATCACTCAATTAAGAGAATAACCAATATTCTTTACCTTATTTTAGGAAAAATACGCATAAAATTCAATTCTAACTAAAAATAAAATATTTATCATTAATAATAGTATAATAAATAGTGGTTCGTAATTATATATTTGTTCGTGCCTGTCAAGTAATGGAAAAAACCAACATGTGATATCCATGTTTTTTAATCATTCATAAGAATTTTCAATTCTGATTTCATACTTCAAATAGTTCACTTCTGTTGAAATATATTTTGGGTTGATAAAACCATAAACAAAATTGAAATCGTATTGGATGAAAATACTATAGAGATACCTGATTAGAAAAGAAATTAATTAAGTTAATATAAAATATGTTTACTTAATGAAAATGAATTAATAATTGAAATTTACTTACATGGAAAACAACTACAAGACAGGTACAGTGAGCTTATCACCCTTTACAACATCCATGATGTCAATTTTAAAAATATCTAATGGATAATATCTTCCACATATATCAGTAATCATTGGAAAATTATAATAATTATCTAATATAGGAAAAACATGGGATAATTTTTTTGCCCAATCAGCTTCCTGAGGAATATATGAAGGTAGTAGAATCCAAAGTTTTCCTTTCCTTTACAGTGATTCCTTCAATATCATATACTCCTATATAAAGTAAGTTTAAAAAAATATTATAAGTAATTATTAATTTAATGATAAATGGAAAATGAAAAGAAACTCATACCTCAAATGTCAGCTGACGACAACGATCGACTTTCCAAAGTAAAAAAGTGTCCAATACTCTATCCAATTATCGACACCTCCTCGGTAGGCAGTGGCATTAGAGCAATTGGATGAATAATATCATGTACTTCTACACTTACCTGGCCTAGATGTATAAGCCGATAATGTAAGTAATATCTTATATGATGTACAATTTTGTATGCTACAATATGTACATGGTGATCCCCAGCAAGAAACTCAAAGTACACAGTTGGGTCTAAATGAGGAGGTGGAAGATCTGGGTAGGAAGGTTGTGTAGGTTGCGCTGGTTGTGTTTGTCTCATCACTTCTACAAGAATAGATGATACCGATGATTTAATCCTATCATTTATCAACTCATTCAAGTGTTGCAACTCATACTTCAAAGAATATATTTATTCTCTATATTCTTCCCCCATCAATGTCGCACTAGGGGTACGGACAAAAACATTTTTCAATCTGAAACCCTCTTAATACCCTCTGATGCAGCTAGGGTGCTCCATATTTCCTAAAGCAATGGTAAGAATATTCATCCTACCCTCAAGGATAAAGGTCCCCTGTGTCATTTTCTCTTAAAGGGCATCCTAAAATAATATTTTTAAATGAAATATTAGTAAGATAAATTTACTAAATAGTAATATTGATGAAAATTGAAAATTAATTACTAATAATCTTATCAGATGTTTCCTTTGTTGGATCAGTAATATACTTTCCCTTTTTTTACATTCTCTCCCTTTTCCATTTTTCATGATGCCAGGGAGGAGATAGAGAGTCGGGGGAAACCACTTTAGAGCCGCTACTTGACTTAGCTCTTAATTCGCTAAGTTTTTCAACAGTCATTTGTTCCTCTAATAAAGGATACCCTCCTCGTGACAATGTATAAGGGTATAAATTATGAGACTATATCTCTTAGTTAGTTTTCCTGGAGGTTTGTTACATAAGAAAAAAATAAGTTATAAAGTAGTGGAAATTAATTAAACAAATAAATTTTACAAAGAAGAAAAACATGGCATAAAAGCTTCCACCTGTCAACTAGAGACAAACTTATATCATTTCTCTTTATCTATAAACCCATACTTAAGACATGGATCTTTATCCTTTTTCACTCCAAAAAATATAAGTTGAAGTCAAATTTTCCTTAAAATCAATCCATCTTGTTTCCACAAAGGATAAACACTTTTTTTAATTCCTTTTGTTTCTTGAAAGTAAAATTTTACCTGTGATTGAATAAATAAAATATTAAGAAATGTATAATATTTAAACCATTGGAAAACTAAATAAATAAGTTTAGAAATTTTACTATTAGGGACTCTCATAAAATATCTTTCATCAACCGGTTGACGCTCCTCCAATTAGGGTATAAAATACTTATCTATGATGACTATGTACAATAGGTAAGTCCTAAACTATGTGGCATTTTGGCCGGTTGGGATGTCGTTCTCATTAATGTTAATTATCACCCTTTGCTCTCCACAAGCGAGTGAAAGTTTTTGGTAAATGTGTAATCTCACGCCTACCGTCTTTAGGTATCATCTTCTCTAGAGAAGAAGAAGAACTGCAAATAATATTAATAAATATAAGTTTAATTTCATTAAATAATTTAATTATTATAGATATATATTTAAATAAAAAAACATACATAACTCAGCTCACCTGACTCGGTGTCTGTAATTTTGAAAGATGTATGCTACCTCAACAAAAGTATGTGTACCTGTATTTGATTAAAATTAAATAATTGTAATAAATAAAAATTTGATTGTTCATAATAGATAACAAAAACAATTTATAAATGAAAAAAATGAATAAAAACACAATTTCAACCACAAACATATTATAATGATAAAAAATGTATAAATACAAACAATTATAAATACAAACAGTTACAACCAAAAACAAATTATAGTCACAGACAATTTATATTAATAAAAAAAATATACCATTAAAAAAATTGACAAAAAAATTATAATTGATACAAACAAATGAATGGATAAATACAATTTGTAACTAAAAGATAATTAATTTATCTTCAAAAAAAAATAACTTACAAAATTTGGACGTAAATAGATCTTGAATGTTGTTTAACACACTCGAAGGTGGTGGAAATAGGGTGAACACTATAAGATTAAAGAAAAACATATAAGTGCATATAAAATCAGATGATCTAAACATGCATAATTTTTAAACAAATAATTTAAATCTTAAAAAAATAAAAAATAAAAACAAATTACAACAAAAAAAATTAATCAAGTCATTATAAAGAAAAAAACAAATTATAAATTAAAAAAATGAATAAAAAATAACTTTCAAGATTTGGAGGTCGATAATGAAAAATAGATTATAATTATTTACTAGAATAATTGGGAGAGTAATTTGGTGTTTTCCCATATTCCTTCAGCATTACCATTTCATACAAAATGGACTATACTGGCATCATAATCATTATTATCATCTAGAAATCATGTAATAGATGAAGAAACCTCACATAAATCCATAACATCATCATTACCAACAACCAAATTAATTATTTTCCCTTGAAAAATGATGAACCACTGATCATTCGATGGATTAATAAAATAAAATATTTTCTTTGCATGTGTCTCCATGATAAATAGTTGCTCTTCACAACTAAACCTTTTCAAATCAATGAGTGTAAATCCAAAATCATCATGTTTCAAACCATTGTTACTATCAACCTGGTTACACTTAAACACTATTACTCGAAGTTTAGTATAATCAATATCTCATATATCCTCAAGAACTCCAAAAATATGTCATTGATGCAGAAATTGGGTTTTTATCTTTTATACTCAAAAAATAAAATGCTTCAACGATGACCATTAACCCATTATTTTGAACAATAATCTTGTCATCCTATTTTTTGTATAAAATGTATAACCATTAATATCAAAACTAAACCATGTGATCACATTAAGTGATAGTCCTCCTGCCAACTATTTCAATATTTCTGATGCAGATAAATCTGTGTTGACTTTCTCTTTAAACAATGAAACAAATGTATTTTTATACTCAATTATTAACAATTTTTCATTTATTTTCGAATATCATGCCTTTAATCCAGCAATATGTGATGATATATATGGTTGAACCTCATTTGTGTTGTTCAAAATGTATAAATGTGCATGCATCACTTCATCGCGTGGAATGAACTTTACCTTTAAGCCACAAATCCATCTACCTTCACTATCAATAGTCAAATGTTGAGATATAGGGAGACCAATATGCTCCACTTCATAAAAATAATCAGTACAAAACTCAATCACGTCTTCCAATACATATTTTTGAATAATAAAGGCCTCCAGTCAATGAGAATTTTTAATATATCCCTTCAAAATTTTCATATATCTTTCAAAAGAATACATCCAACATAAATAAATAGGCTCATATATTATTATCTCATGCAACAAATGAATCAACGAGTGAACCATTATATAAAAAACATTTGTGGGAAATACATTTCTAGTTGAAAAAGTATGAGCACAACTTTATTCTCCAACACATCTAACAAATTTGGATCAATAACTTTACTGTAAATGGATTTAAAAAAATAAAATTACCTGATGATAGTCTTTCTGAATTGTATAGGCAATATACCACATAGTGTGACTGGTAGCTGTTGTTGTATCAATACATGACAGTCATGAGATTTCATACCTATTAATTTAAAATCCTTCAATGAAACTAAATTATTCACATTTGAAGAATATCTATTAGGTACTTTAATAACATACAGACACTGAGAAAAATTCATCTTCTCACACTTTCTTAATGTGTGACAAGCCAGAGGTAAATATGTTATGTTTCCTTTCATAGTGGGAGCTAAATCCAAACATATTGTCATGGATACCAAGTCCAATCTAGCATGCAATCCATCTTTTGTCTTTCATTTTATGTCTAACAAAGTTCCAATCAAACTGTCATGTATGTTTTTCTCAACATACATAATGTTAATGTTATGTTTTAACTCTAAAAATCATCAATTGGGTAGTTCAAATAAGATAGACTTTTTCTTCTAGATGTTTTTTTATGGCTAGAACTTTATTTCTTTCCAAATGTGAAATTGATATTTTTCACCCTATCATAATATTCTTCAGCTAGCAATGGTTATGGGGGAGATTATACTCATGTAAACTGTTAAATTAGTTTTTCAATCTATGATAAGGATGATCAATTCACAAAAAATTACAATGTCCCATGTACATTATCTTTTGTCCATTCTACATTTGATAATATGAAGTCTCCTCTTCACATATTGGAAATGTTTTATATCCCTTAACATTGTATCCAGATAAGTTTTCATACGCAGGAAAGTAATTTATAGTGAACATTATCAAAACACGCAAAAGAAAATACTTTCTTGTAGGCATCAAAAATTGTACCACATGTCTCCCATAAAAGTTTCAAATCATCAATCAATAATGAATGATACACATCAATATCGTTTCTCAGATATTTTGCCCTAGAAATCATCAAGCTCATCATGACATGTATTTTCTTCATACATATTTGTGGGGACAAGTTGTAAACTGCCAACAAAACATACCGTGAACTATGTTGGCTACTAAGGCTCCAATATGGATTCATTTCATCTATCCACAGTCCCATTATGAGATTTATAGCTTCACATCCAAAATCAGGATATTTTTTTTATCAAAACTCTTCCACTGCGGTGAATCAGTAGGGTGATGTAAGTTTCCATCAGAGATGCAGTCATCAGTATGCGATCTTAACCTTTTTGCATCACTTGAATTTGAAAATAGATGCTTCAAACGAGGAATTACTAGAAGGTATCAAATAACATTAGTGGGAGGTTTGATGGAAGTACCTGAGAATGAATCAGAGTTCAAATTTTCATCCAACTTATATTGTGATGTCCCACATTTAGAACATTTTCATAAACATTCATATTCCTTCCTATACAACACACAATCATTGGGGAAAGCATGTATCTTTTTATACCCCAATCTCATTGAGCGTAATATTTTCTTTATATCGTAATTGGAATATGGAATCCTGTTGCATTCTGGAAATAGCTCTTTCAAAAGTTCAAACAATTCAGATAAACTTTTATCACTCCACCCATTTCTTGTTTTCAAGTTAACTAATCTCAGTACTGCTGATAACACTATAAATTTAGTGCAACATGAGAATAGTGGTTTCTTGGAATCTATGTAAAATTGTTCAATAGTTTCTTTTTTATTGTTTCAATGCTTACATCATGAATTAATTCATCAATACGATCCTTTGTCTTGTGCTGGATATTTTCATCATCATTAGATCTTGAATTTTCAATTATTTCACCATGCTAGATCCAATGTGTATAATTATGGCTAAAACCATAGCAAATTAGATGATCCTTGATTTCTTTGGAATTTAACTTTCACATATTCAAACACATCATGCATGGATAGAAAATGAAATCTTTGTTTTTGAAGATTTCGTTTAAAAAATTCCAAGAAATCATCAACTCTTTTATATTCATTAGTGGTTCTTCGTAAATTTATCCAATTACGATCCATTAATTACCTAAGATCGCAATATAAAAGGTGAATATATTAAAACGTATAAACATTTATATATATATAGATACAGTTTAAGTATAAAAACACATAATCAAAACAATCAATTATTGATAACTATTTGATCATAACAAAAAATTATACATAATGATCAAAACATATCATTGAAAATTTTAAATAAAAGTGATTAAACATATATAAAAACTGATAATTTAAACATGCATAAATTTTTGAACAAATAATTTGTCTTAAAAACAATTTAAAAATGAAAAACAAGTTACAAAAACAATTTATAAATGAAAAAATATTGAAGGAAAAAAACAATTTCAACCACAAACAAATTATAACGATTAAAATTTATAAATACAAATAATTATAAATAAAAATCATTCCAGAAAAAACAAAATATAATGACGAAAAATTTATAATAAAAAAAATATATAATATTAAACACATTTAAAAAAATTATAGTTGATAATAAAATGCATATGAATAAATGAATAGATCAATCTAATTTATAACTAACAGATAATTAATTTAACTTCAAAAATAAAAATAAAAACTTACAAATTTTGGAGGTCGATAATGGAAAATAGATTCCGACTTCTGATCAACTCACTCGAAGTCGGTGGCAATAAGGAAAAGGCTACAAGATTGAAGAAAAACAAGTGCAAAAACAAAGTAAAAAACCAACAAAAACCTTAAACTGTAGTTGTGGCTCGACCATGATAGCTTGAGGATCATGAAAGAAGGATGAGCGATGGAAGATCGAGGAGAAAAAATGTGAAAAGATGATGAAAATCGACTGTAAAACAAGATTAAGGGCCGTCAAAGGTCATCGGGAGTCGTTAGTTGAGAGGATTGGTTTTGATTGAAAAAGAAATGAGGGTTTTGGGGTCTCGGTGTTTTTTTAAACACTTTTCATGTCAGTTTTTTACAAAACTGACATTAAAAAATAATGTTAGAAACATTTAACATTGGTTTTTTATAAAATCGATGTTAAAATTTGTTCTGAATTACTTTTAACATTGGTTATATAAAAAACCGATGTTAAAAATTGTCAGCTTCAGTTTTTAACGTCGGTTTCTAAAAAACCGATGTTAAAACTTTGACGCCAAACCCTTTATTTCTACTAGTGGCAAACTCTAACAACCACATTTGCCCACCCATATACACACACAAAAGTGGTCTATCTAGGGGTTTATAAGAGATTAGAATGTCACTCCCACTATCTATCATCCCATGGTTCCACAAGACCTCATAAATAATGTGAAAGAAAGAAACACGCTATATGACCCATTCTATAAATGGTACATCCCCATGTCATGATGGCACAAATCATGTATAATTCACACCATATCCATGTAACTCACTCTTAAAAAGTCATTATACTCCAAAATGTGGCACAACCCCTTGCCTAAGTGGCATGAGCCCATGTAACTCGTTGTCACTCCATCCCATACCATTTCCAACACTTCAGTAAATTATTCCAGAGAGTGGCATGACCCCCGTGCTAATTCGACACAACTCATTCCAAAAGTCATAAATCTGCCATTGTCGCTACATTAGGATGGTGCCTCAGACTCTTGATGCTCCTAGAACTCTCAGATTCTTCCCCATCCCCTCGCTCATCCAGGGTTCCTGTGAGATCTTTAGACAGTGATGGCTTCATGGTGTCTGGCATCTATGCCCTCAACGGCTTGTCTTCTCCTCTAGTGATACGTTTTCCTTTTGTTTACGCATGGATGTTCCTTTTAAGGATTTACCCCTGGCTCTTTCCCTATGTTTTTCACCTCCCATGTTTTGGCTTTTGGGATCATCCCTGCTATCGGGATTCTTTTTTTAGGGTTTCAATTTTCCTCTAGTATATTTGGGTCATTCCCCCCCCCCTTGGAGTTGGTTGATGCATTGTGCAGTTGATGCTCACGATCATGGGCCTCATTTATTATCTACCTCTGCTCTTCCTATCTAACCAACCATGCTTGACCCCAAATTTGGTCAAGCACGATAGCGTTTATGGTGGTTTGGGACTGTGACAATGGACGCATTTGGTGGCATTCTAGTGAGTGTCGACCTACTCATGGCATCCCAAGCTAGGCTTATGGGTTTTACGGATTTTCATATGTTTGTAATTAGTTAGTGCATGTACGGTTTCCACTTAACCCCAAAATAAATAAAAAAAAAGAGATAATTATAAATTATCTACCCATCACGAAAATCAAAGGCATGGTATTTTCACAATGATTAATAAAAATGAGAATTTTGAGTCATCAATCTCGATTTCACGATGAACACAAATCTTTAATCCTCCAATGATCACCACCAATCATTTGTTTATCCTTGTTCTTCATTCATCTCTTTCTAAAATGTCACGACGGGATGATTCCCAAAGGCTTTTCTCATGAGAATATAGAAAGTAGAAAAAAAAATCTTGATGTAAAAAATGAATAAAAATGAATGTATCATCCATCCCCCCATCAATTCCATATTACGACTCATATTCAAACCCCATATCAGATCTATCGATAAGGAATGAGTTATACAATAAAATATTCAAGCCCCTCACAGATGGTTGGGGTAGCGTGGGGGGTTCGGTGGGTCGAGTCCCCAAGCACGATTGTTTTATTGCGCGTGTTATAAATAAACCAAGTTTTATACAATAAAATATTCAACCTTCTTCCACTGATATTCCATGTCATCACCACCAAAAAAATCTCTCAATATCCACATTATTTATTTTAAAAAAAATAATCCATTAAAAATGTATTACTTAAATTAATTAATTTCACCATCACTCGACATTTACAGAAAATTCCAACAATCTCAAAAAATTACCAAAATGTTATCCAAGGATAAACAAGTCTTGAACCTCACAACACGCTCAAAATTTCATTCTGAGGTTAGTAAAATTACCATTTTACTTACAATAGTTGAAGTCCCAAGATTTTCTCAAACTACAAATTTTGAAGACTCAAAATTCCGTAAAATGAAAAGGGGAATTAGTCCTAGAGTGTTGGGGTTGCGCCGCACATGGTAGTCCTCATTCAACCGCCAAAGATCCATTGGGTATAAAATAGGTTCGCATAATCCCAAAATATGAAATCTAAAACTAATATTTATATTCCAATTCCATAAGATGAAACAAATAAACATGAATATATTCATAAATCCAATAACCAATATTATAAAATGATCAGTGAACATATCACAAACCAGCATTGAATACAACTAATAGAATCAAACAGCTTACAAGAATTCTCATAAACAAGAAATGAGATTCTGTATAATATGGTTCAACTACAACAAAACCATAACCATGAGAATAACAATTACAGACTCGTCATATGCGTTTTCCAGAGCAAAACCCAGTTCTTGCACATACAGAATCTCAACATCAAGCTAAAATGAAGCATGCAGAGATGATAAATGAGAGCAGTGCAGTACTCAAATAGCTTCAACATCAAGAAAGAAATCCAAAACCAGATTGAATTAGTTCAGGAAGCAGCGTTCAACATTAACCAAGTCAACAAAACAGATGCGGAAAGCAGTAAATGGACACAAAGATTTACGTACTTCAGCCAATTGTCTTACGTGCACGGGGCAAAGTCACCATGGGTTTCACTATGAAAAGAATAAAAGAGTACAGGAGAACAAGGACAAAGAGCAACACGCGCTACGACATTGAAAGTAACCAACAGAAGAGGAACAGAAAACTAGACTGAACCCCTCTTACTGGGGCTCGGTCTTACTTATTGAAGATCCTTCACGCTAGTCGCAGTTCGAGGTTGTCGTCATTGAACCTGAACACCATCATCCTACAGGTCCCGCTGCCCAATGAACAGCCCTGAGACCTCCTCCGTCGAACCTAGAAGCACAGCCAGAGACCATCTCCTCTCTAGTCGAGATCCTCCAGGTACGTCGTTGTTGTCCTGGATCGTCCACCGCAGCCATCCATTTGCATTGTCGTCGTCCAGATTTCGTGCAAACCAGATTCTCCGACCTTCGACATCAAGACCGAACTGAACCCCCTTACCAGGGTTTCGTGGGGTGATGTCGCTCTGTGAGGCTATTCCCATTGTCCAACTCTGATGCCACTGCCTGAGACTAGCGCAAGCCGGACTCATCATCCCCAGGGTTCAAGAACAAGAACTCGTTGTCTATGTCATCGTTGTGCTCCAGGTTCCTTCGACGAAGGCCTCTCTTATCCGAACCAAGAGAGACCCTCACGCTCGCAGCTTCGCTGCTCTCCTATGCCCTCGACCTTGCCCTCGCACCAGGAACGGAGCAAGGTCGAAATCTACTGCCCTTCGATCTCTCTACGTTTTCTAAAACAAAAAACAACCCTCGACATATCAAAGAAACCATTTGAGAAAATGGGGAAAGGGGAAAGAAGGCAGGCGCGGATCCAACGGGACACGTGGTCAGTGGAGCTTGAGGTGGCGGTTCCCACTTTCCAACTGCGTAACGAACTCAAAAAAAGGCATATTAAAAAAGAATTTTATTTAACAATAAAAAAACATGAAAATAAAATTCACAATTCTCCACCTTGGTAATTAAAAATCTAACCACATGATGATTTTGCACCACCTACAACCATTAATTCAGGCATCACATCCTAAATAAGAAACACCTACAGTGTACAACGCAAAACGGTCCCCCCAACGTGCATCAACACGACATATGTTACCTAAATTAATTACATTCCAAAGCTCTTAAACATGCTTAGAATTAAAGAACTCCAAACATAAACAGAACACATACCTGCACTTACCTGATCCGGCCTCTAAGACAATGCCAACGACGAAGTCCCGGACTGCTAACCAATATCTGCACACAAGCAGCAAACACAGCAGTACCCATCCTCAAACAAAACATAGCAAAACAAACTCAGAAAAAACATAAAGAATATAACTCAGAAACAACAGTGCAGTAATGCAAATACCAACAATAAAATACACATTGAGAAATCAAGCATACCAAAAGAAAAACCGGTCTCCACCTAAACCCATCACAGACTCAAGAAACTCTCCACCGAAAGGGAAGACACTGCCTAGAACCCATCAAACAAGAGAAGTTCCTCAACAACCGGGTACCACCACAAATCTCATGCAGCCCCAAGAGTCCCAAAGACAAAACTCTAAACCCACGAAAATACCAGCGGTCAAAGGGCAGCCAACTACCAACTAAGAAATCTCATCCTAATCTAACTTTCAAACGATATCTAGGAACCACCTAACATCGCTAAAGAGATCCCGACATAACCACCATGAAGCCCGAACATCACCAAACCTGTTCACATGACACTGCCACTCTTAACATTGCCTAAGCCCAATCACCATTCTCAACAGGCCACCACCTAGAGACATCAGCACAAAATCAAGACACACATCAGAGGAACAAACCTAAGCTAATTATCAGTTCACTCTCCTAAGGTAAAAGGCAGAACAAATGAGACAAAACAACCAGTCGGACTTTGCCACACACCTCACTGCTAACCAAGACACACTCACCCATACCAACCTCACACTAACCCCACCTAACTCCAGAACAAGAGACACATAAAGGTAGCAATTACCAAAAGGCATCTTTAGGACTATGACAGGCAAAAAGAACAGTGAAACAACAAGGAAACAATTATCAACAACATACTCCAAATTACACCCAAAAAGAGCATACAACCTAACTAAACAAATCATCAAAGCATGTTGCACAGTAAAAGCCACTAACAAATCATTTAAAGCAACGAATATTAGGTTGTGAATTTTGGCGATACAGAATTATACCCAATTTGACTGATACCAATTGTTGGGGGTTGCGCTGCGCAAGGTGGTCCTCATTCAACTGCCAAGGATCAATTTGGTATAAAATAGGCTCGCATAATCCCAAAATATGAAATCTAAAACTAATGCTTATATTCCAATTCCATAAGATAAAACAAATAAACATAAATATTCGTAAAACAAATTCCCATAACCAGAATTATAAAATGATTTAACAGTGAACATATTACAAACCAGCACCAAATACAACTAATTGAATCAAACAGCTTGCAAGAATTCTCATAAACAATAAATAACATTATGTATAATATGGTTCAACTAAAACAGAACCATAACCATAAGAATAACAATTTCAGACTCATCATATGCGTTTTCCAGAACAAAACCCTGTTCTTGCACATACAGAATCTCAACATCAAGCTAAAATGAACAACAGCAGCATTCAGAGATGATAAATGAGAGCAGTAGTGGCTTCAACATCAAGAAAGAAATCCAAAATCAGATTGAATTAATTCAAGCAGCAACGTTCAACATTAACCAGGTCGGCAAAACATATGCCGAAATCAGTAAGTGGATGCAAAGATTTGCAAGCTTCGACCAATTGACCTACCTGCACCGGAAAAAGTCATCATGGGTTTAAGAATAACGGAGTACAGGAGAACAAGGACAAACAGCAACACACGCTACTACATAACCAACAGAAGAGGAACAAAAAACTAGACAGAAGCCCTCTTACCGGGGCTCCCTCTTACCTGTTGAAGATCCTTAATGCTAGTCGCAGTTCGAGGTTGTCGTCATTGAACCCGAACACCATCGTCCTTCAGGTGCGGCTGCCCAAGGAACAACCCCGAGACCTCCTCCGTCGAACCTAGAAGCACAGTCAGAGACCCTCTCCTCTCTAGTCGAGATCCTCCAGGTACGTCACTGTTGTCCTGGATCGTCCGCCGCGACCATCCATTTGCGCCGCCGCTGTCCAGATCTGGTGCAAACCAGATTCTCCGACCTTCGTGATCAAGACCGAATCAAACCCCCTTTACCAGGGTTCTGTCGCGCGATGCCGCTCTGCGAGGCTATTCCCGCTGTCCAACTCCGACGCCAGTGTCCGAGACCAGCGCGGGCCGGACTCATCATCCCCGGGGTTCAAGAACAAGAACCCGCTGTCTCCGTCACCGACGCGCTCCAGGTTCCTTCGATGAAGACCTCTCTCTCTCGTCCGAACCAAGAGAGACCCTCGCGCTCACGGCGTCACTGCTCTCCTCTGCCGTCGACCTTGCCCTCGCACCTGGAATGGAGAAAGGTCGGAATCCGCTGCCCTCCGATCTCTCTCCGTTTTCTAAAACGAAAACAGCCCACGACGTATCAGAGAAGCCATCTGAGAAAATGGGGAAAGAAGGGGAAAGAAGGCAGACATGATCCAACGGGACATGTGGTCGGTGGAGCTTGAGTGGGTGGTTCCGACTTTCCAACTGTGTAACAAACTCAACAAAAGGCATATTAAAAAAGAATTTTAATTAACAATAAAAAAACATGAAAATAAAATTCACAACAAGTAATAGTAAGATTGTAGATGTTTCAGGTAACACACAACATTGATTTCAAAAAATCCAAATGAACCAAGCACAAATTAATATCATCTTACCGACCAATCCTTTAAAGAACTGCTAATGAGAAAAATTAATACTAAAGGGTTCAAAACTATTTGATGAGAAGAAATTAACTACTGAAGGGTGCATTTCAACAAAACAATAACATGAGTCACAAAAAATTGTTCACCATCAAATTGATACACCATTTTGCATTCCTCAAAAACATGAACCAACCATTTCTCCATTTTAAGTTCAATATTTTTTTTTTGAAGGAAAAGATAAATTACTGATCAAGGGAATCAGGATTACAGAGCCAATCAGGGAACGAGTTCACCCAACAATGATCACTCCAATGTTTCCCAAAACGAGCCAAACGATGGGATTTCGAATTACCATCTTTTTTGATGAAATAAAATTTGCATGCATCGAATTCATCGGTCAGGGACCGGATCTTCCACAAGATGAGGCCATAAGGCTAGAAATCATCATCTTTTGTTGAGAGAGCGTTCACCACTTCGAGCCAGTCGGATTCCATCAGAATCTTGGGCCAAAATTTTGAACGGGCAAAAAGAAGCCCCTGGAGGATGGCCGAGGCCTCTGCCACCACATGGCTCCATGAGTTAGGCACTGCCCTACACTGAGCTTCCACAATCTGGCCAAAACTGTTATGAGCAATGAGCCCAATACCGACCCTTGAATTAGCAGAGACAGCAGCATCTGTATTAATCTTGAACAAACCCTCAGGGGGGAGACCAAAGAGGAGTCACTCGTCGAGTGTGGCTCAAAGAATGTCCTGCATCACTTTTCTTCCAACCATTCATCCATTTCAAAGCTCTATCCACCCAAAGGTAATCAGGAGTCACCTTTATCTGGAAAATGCATTCATTCCATCGAGTCCAAATCAATCAAGCAATTGTGCATATCAGCCCTACCACTCTCGATTCCAGAAAAGACACCCATTTAATAAGGTTTGGGACCAACCCAATTGAAGGATCAAAGAAAATACCAAAATCCGGCCTTCAAACCTTCCACACCCCTTCCACCCCCGCTAATCTAATATGAATCAAAACCAACTTCATTTTCCATTTCATTCTCATTCAAAGTGTCTTCACAACTGAGCTGTGAATGTTCAAAATTAACATTTCAGGATTCATTTTCTTTTTTAATAGTGAAACAAACATAAAATGGTCAAAAAAAGAGTAAATGATGTCGATTTGTTATAACAATTCAGCAAAACCATTAGATAAACTCAGTTTGTCATTAAAATTTAGGACAACAGTCAACGAGTAATTTGTTATAGGATCAAAGCACATGCGAATTCAATGTCCCAGGTTTTCAGCATGAATGAAAGTATCTTTTAAGAGTTAATATATCTTTTTAAGTGTAAAATGAGCATAAAATGATAAAAGTGAGCAAATAAACTCGATTTATTTTGAAAAATTATAACTACACCTATAATAATGAATTGCATGCGAATATGATAGATAAAGTGCTTAAAATGCTTGAAAATTATTCTTAAGAATCGATATGGTTTTTTAATATGAAATGAGCATAAAAAGATAAAAAACGAGAAATTGGGGCTGCTTTGACATGAAAATTCAGAACAATTTTTGAATTGTTTGTGACTTATATGAATAAACAATGTATGAATCTGACGCTTAATGTGCTCAGAATGATCAACAGCAAGTCTTACTTCTAGTAGTCATAGAACAATTAGGGCTTAAATAGTATTATTGTTTTGGGAAACATAAAAACAAACAAAATCGATTTTTGGTTAATGTTCTATAAACTAAAGAATGAGAAACTGTAGCTTGTTTTTGTTATCTACTCTAATAAAACCTTTGACCAAAGGGATGCATCAAACATGGAACTCAAATACCATAAAATGCAAAAGGGAACTGTTCTTATCTGGTTAGCAAGTAATGGGAAGGCTGTTATGGCTTGTTCTGCATGATTTTCCAGGTAGAAGAACACAAAAAAACATTATTTTGCAAAAATCAAAATGGCCAAGAACATTTCAGTATCATCTTACCAACCAATCCACTGAAGAATTGTTGCGTAAGAACCAGTCTGCAAATGCATCAAAATTATTTAAACCTAACTGATGAGAAGAAATTAACTACTGAATGGCACATTTCAATAGAACAACAGCATGAGTAACATATATTAGTTCACCATCAAATTTATACAGCTTATTTTGCCGCACAAAAACTTGAACCAGGCAATTCTCCATGAACTGTTCAGTATCAGAGTGCCACAGACCGCAGCAAATCCACTGCCAAATCCAAGCCCCCCACTAATCCAATATGAATCAAAGCCAGCTTCATCTCCCACATCATTCTCATTCGAAGTCTCTTCATGACTGTTCGTAACCGGTAAGGATAGGCTTCCAGTGGGTTCCTCCACACACTTTTTTGGCAGTGGCAACCCACAAAGTAAAGGATTTCCCGCATATACAGATGCACTGAAAATCTGGAGCTTAGTGCTCAAAGGAACCCTCCCAGACAAGTTGTTGTGTGACAAGTCCAAAAAGCCAAGATCATTAATCTCTGAAAGAGTAGCAGGAATTTCACCAACAAGATGGTTCCGAGACAAATCCAGAGATTCTAAAAATTTAACCCGGCCAATCTTGGATGGGATTGAACCAATTAGGGAATTCCTTGATAGATTTAAGGAGACCAATTCTACAAGGCTGGTGATTCCACTAGGAATCTCTCCGGATAAATTATTACCAGAAAAATCAATGGTCTTAGGAACTCCCACAATATTTTTGTACTCGAGCTCCTTCACCTTCCACACCATGAAGTCTGTGTCCCTATATGGAGAATTATAGGACACAAGAGGACTATCAAGCTCAATGAAATCCGAATTCAAGTTCTCTTTTTCAGCCAACTTGGTAAAATTGCAGATGCATTTCGGGATGCTCCCGGAGAAATTGTTTTCAGATAAGTCCAACATTCGAATAGACTGTAGGTGACACAGTTGCAATGGAATGATCCCGTGAAATTGATTAGATCTGAGGGTGAGGACAGTCAGAGCCAATAAGTTATCTCCCATCCAAGTGGATATTGCTCCAGAAAATTGGTTCTCTCCTAGATCAAGGACAGCTAGGTCTTTACAGTTAGCCAGTGCTGATGGCAGCTCCCCGGAAAAACTGTTGTGGTGCAAATGCAGGCTTCTAATACCATGCAGGGATCCCGTTGAGTTAATAGTCCCAGACAACTTATTATGATCCAACCGCAGTATCAATAAATTGCTGAAATGGTTCAAACAGCCGGGAAGCCCTCCTGACAACAAATTATTTGACAAGTCCAGATAGAACAGGGAGGCTCCGAAAATGTCACACAAAAAAGAGATTGGCCCAGAAAACATATTCCTTGAGAGCTTCAGTAATGTCATGTTCGAAATCAACTGAGGTATTGAACCTGTGAAACTGTTGGAGCTCAAATCTATCATAACAGAACTGTCAGTCTGCACCACCAACATGGGAAGGAAGCCACTAAGATGATTGCCTGAGAGGTTTAAGTAACGGAGACTTGAAGGCAGGTCCCAAAATTTGGAAGGGACGGCATCAGATATTCCAGCACCAGAGATATCAAGCACAGAATAATTTTTTTGAGTTTCCAGCCATTTGGGGAAGTGTGGTCCTAACTTGCAACTGCAGAGATTCATAAAATACAGTTGGAAAGGAGGGACCCAATCAAGGCTGATGTTTAGAGCTAGTGAATTGTGAGATAAATCCAGATATCTTAACCTGCTTAGGTTTGAAAAGTGAACTTGAGACATCTTGCCCTCCAAATAATTTGAAGAGAGATCCAGAACCACCAGCTTATAAAGGAGTCCCAGAACTTTATCTATGGTCCCAATGAGTTGATTTTTTCTTAGATGGAGTTCCCTTAAAAAAGAAAATTCCTGCAGATCAGGCAAAGGTCCCTTGATTTCATTTGCAGTCAAGTCAAGAACATTCAAGGTAGAAGGAAGGTGGAAACTATTAGGGAAAGGCTCATTCAAAATATTTTCATACAAATACAGGTTTCTCAGAAATGAGAATCTAGTCAAATCAGGCAATGAACCAACAATCTGATTTTCACTCAAGTCCAAAACCTCTAACACTTCCTGAGTGCAGCCTGAAAATGTCATGAGGACATCAGAAAGTTTTTGGCTGATCTGGTTTGAAGCCAATCTCAATGATTTTAGTGAACAAAAGTCCCCAAAGGGTTCTGGGATCGGACCTTCTAACAGGTTAAAAGAGAGATCAATGTCAACAAGGCTGTCTTTAAATTCTATGACCCATGGATAAATTGAAGAATTGAGATGGTTGGAAAACAGATGAAGGGCTGCAAGAGATTTAGAAAAATTGGCCTTGAGGACAAAATCATCAGTAATCAAACGAAGTGAGGCCATGGATATATCCAATTCTGTCAGAGAAGGGAGTTTGCTAACTGTCTCTGACCAGTCAGTGGCTTCACTGAGATCACCATAAGTCAGGTCTAGGTACCTCAAAAAATGTAAATTTGAAAGCCACTGTAAGCTTGCAGAACTGAGATAATTGGAAGAGAGATCAAGTATATGCAGGCTTGAGAGATTTCCAAGCTGGGAAGGGATGGGGCCACCAAAGCCAGCGGAAGACAGATTAAGATACGTTAATTTGGGAAGGAAACCAATGAACTCTGGGATCGGATTCAGACCAAAGTCATTGTGACTGAGGTCCAAATAATGCAGGTGTTTCAATTCGAGCAGTGAGCGGCTAATCTTACCTTTCAAGATCTTCTTCCCGCCAAGGTTGAGCCCAGTCACATGGCCAGACTCTTTGCTGCACTGAACTCCTGCCCAATCGCAGCAGTTTCTACTGCCTCCCCAGGAAGACATCAGCCCATACTCGTCAATGAGATCTTGTTTGAATTCCAGGAGAGCTTGCCTTTCAGTCTCTGTGCTTTTAGTGCTTGCATCCAGGAATCCAAAGGCAATCTCCAGTCCTAACAACAGTAGAACAAATAGCAGTTCAGGAGATTTTTGAATTAACATCATTCTCACCATCAACACTGTTCTGATAATATGATGCGATGCCAAATAAGAATCTATGGGTAGTATTTGTGACAGCGTGTGCTCAAGGATGAAGAAAGAGGCGAAGCCCTACCTAAAAGGTCTTTTGGCGCATTTCCAACTTATCCAATTGGTGCAAAGACCAGGAACACGCAAAGATGAGCTTTTTTAAAGGTAAAGGTGTATCGCTAGTACTCAAATTATAGCAAAAATAAATCTCATCTGCAAGAAAATTGCCCTTCAGATGACTGCAATTCATAGTAGGCAAATTATAAAGCCGTAAATCTCTAATACCTTACAGGAAACTCCCCCGAATTTCTCATTCATGAAAATCATTAATTCTGCTAAGTCAAAATGAATTGTGGAAAATTTTGCTAGTTTTCCCCTGAAAAGTAGCAAATTCACGCAAAATGAAGTCAAGGCTGCTGATTCTTCCAAAACCAAAAGCAAAGGTACCTAGATAGTTTTATGATACCAATCAGACCAACTATTTGTCTAGACCGCATGATCAAGACAAGAAAGCACTCTCTAATTATCAAGTCGGCCATTAGACCAATGTGAAAAGTATCACTTCAAACCCCAATTTCATGGAAGCCAAATGCATCCAAAGTCAATAAACAAAATTTATTTGACTCCTTGAACGAAAATTCATTCCTGATTTTTCAGAATTTTTAACAAGTTCATTAAAATTGACACCAAAATCAAGGAAAAACATATTGGTCCCTTCAAAACATGAGAGACTAGGACTTTTGACTTCTTCTCATCTCAATATACCTGTTAGCAAAAATCTCTTAACTGTGTTTTTAGAGTTTTTTTGGTTGTTTTTGTTAGACAAAACAAGTTGACAAAGTTCCAGAAGGGAGAATCTTCAAACAACTTGGAAGAAATTGTTTCCGTAAGTGTTTGGAGTTGGTTTTGTATTGGTTGCAAAAATTTGGAGTTAAAGGTGTTAGGGTGAAGTTGTGATAGATGTTTTTCGGTTAAGTCTTGGAAATTCTGAAAGGAGTGATTCTGGAAGTTCCAAGACTAGAACCGAATGAAGGCATATGGTCAGCAAGACCGGGGTTCTTCAGAAGCTAAAGTGGAAGTGAAGTTGGAGCAGACAGGCAACAACAAATAGCTATTGAATCTGGACAATGGGAAGTGCATAAAAAGCCTGGACTCACATAGGAAGAACTTTTAAGGACTTGCAAAAGAATAGTTTGGGTGTTTGCAAATGCTACATAGGATTCTTGAGAAGGCTATGTAAGATTAACTCAAATGGCTGACAATATTCATTGAGAATCAGAAGTTGAGGCGGTGCATCTTCTGTGGCTTGTGACCGGACGAAGGGCCACCCACATATATCGTAAAGGGTGGAAGTCATCTGCAAAGATAGGAAGGCAGTGACACTAAGGTCACCCGGCTGGGCTAGTCTATAAATAAGACTAGTGTGGTCACTTGTTTTACACCACAATCTTGTAATAATTCCCTTCAATTAGTAATAAAGAGCATGAATGTTTCTCTCGTAGAATAGGATTAAGTTCTGAACTACGTAAATCACTTGTGTTATTTTGTGTTGTGTGTGAATCTTTTTTTTCTTACTATGCTTGTGTGTGTTCTTGAGGTTCTGCAGGTGATCAAAGCAATTCATTGTGAGACGTTGGAGCATAATTCCTTATGTCCAGATGTTGACATCAGGTATTATCGGTTCTGAAAGTTTTGAACCTTGTTTCACAAATGAGGTTCCAAAAGGGATTTCAAACACTAGTAGAAAAGAGACCTTTATCGACCGCCAAAAGCCGTCGATAAAGGCCTATAGTGGCCGCCAAACGACAAACGCTTTAGGCCCGTCGTTGTTGCCTATAGCGTCCTTCATTTGGCGGACGCTATAGCCCAACTGGTATGGCCTATATAGCGACCGCCATTTGGCGGTTTCTATAGATCAACAAGGCATGACCTATTGCGACTACCATTTGGCGGTCGCTATAGCCCATCCCGGTATGGCCTATAGCGACCGCCAAATGGTGGTCGCTATAGATCAACAGGGCATGGCCTATACCAACCGCCAAACGACGACCGCTATAGTTTTTTTTATGTTTTTTTAAAAAAATTACAGCAACATTTAAACAGCTACTATTTTAAAAATACAAAAAATATTTGCAAAATATCTATAACCATGAATATCTTTGTATCATCATCTTCCAAGCATATTCGGTAGTTTTGGTCAGATCACACATCTGATTGACGTTCTGTCTGCTCGTACACATCACAAATAATAATAAGATATTGGTCCTATGATTTCAAGTCATTCAGGGACCGTTTGGTATGAATCTAACCGTTAAACGCGCGTTTTGAAATTTTATGACACTAAAAGTGCTTTTTCAGTCATCTTGGGCAAACGACGTCTCCAATTAACGTTCCGTCCGCTATCCCATTTCACAATTCACTCTATGATTGTTTTCATCTGATTTCACGACATTTGAATGTCGCTCGAATGGTTTTGACCACTGGACACACCTTTTTAAAGGGCGTCAAACCTTTAAAACCCGCATATTCAGTAGTTCAGGTTAGACCGCACATTCGATTGACGTTCCGTTTTCTCTTACACATCATGAAAAATATTAAGATGGTTGTACTGCGATTTCAAGTCATTCGAAGGTCGTTTTCTATGGATATTACCGTTAAACGTGCGTTTTGGTGTTTTTAGGACACTAAAAGTGCGTTTTCGATCATCATGGGAAAACGACACCTCCGATTGATGTTTCGTTTACTCGCTCATTTCAAAATTCACTCTATGATTTTTTTCGTCTAATTTCACGGCATTCGGATGTCGTTCGGTTGGTTTTGACCACCGGACGTACCTTTTTAAAGGGCGTCAAACCTTTAACAAACTGCATATTCGGTAGTTCCGGGCAGACCACACATCCGATCGACGTTTTGTCTGCTCATACACATCATGAATAATAATAAGATGGATTTCTTGTGATTTCAAGCCATTCTGAGGCCGTTAGCTATGGATCTGATCGTTAAACGCGCGTTTTGGTGTTTTATGATAATAAAAGTGCATTTTCGGTCATCTCGAGTAAACGAAACCTCCGATTGACGTTACGTCAACTCAACCATTTCAAAATTCATTCTATGATTTTTTTCGTCTGATTTCACAACATTCAGATATTGTTCGGTTGGTTTTTACCCCCGGGCGCACCTTTTTAAAGAGCGTCAAACCTTTAAAACCTGCATATTCGATAGTTCCGGTCAGACCGCACATCCAATTGACGTTTTGTTTGCTCGTACACATCACGAATAATAATAATATGGTTTTATGTGATTTCAAGTCATTCGTAGGTTGTTTTCTATGGATATGACCGTTAAACGCGCGTTTTGTGTTTTTATGACACTAAAAGTGCATTTTCGGTCATTTCGGGCAAACGACACCTCTAATTGACGTTTTGTCTGCTCGCACATTTCACAATTCACTCTAATATTATTTTCATATGATTTCACGGTATTCGTATGTCGTTCGGTTGGTTTTGACCACCGGACGCACCTTTTTAAAGGGCGTCAAACCTTAAAAAAACTGCATATTCGGTAGTTCATGGAAGACCTCACATCCGATTGACGTTCCTTCTGCTCGTAAACATAAAAAATAATAATAAGATGGTTTTCCTATGATTTCAAGTCATTTCAAAATCGTTAGCTATGGATCTAATAGTTAAACGTGTGTTTTGGTGTTTTATGACAATAAAAGTGTGTTTTCGGTCATCCCGGGCAAACGACACTTCCGATTGACGTTCTGTCTGTTCTACCATTTCAAAATTCACTCTAAGATTGTTTTTGTTTGATTTTACGGCGTTCGTATGTCGTTCGGATGGTTTTGACCCTTGGATGCAACATTTTAAAGGTTGTCAAACCTTAAAAACCCGCATATTCAGTAGTTTCGGCCAGACCGCACATTCGATTGACGTTCTGTCTACTCGTACACATCAAGAATAATAATAATCTAGTTTTCCTGTGATTTCAAGTCATTTGGAGTTCGTTTTCTATGTATTTGACCATTAAACACGCGTTTTTGTGTTTTATGACACTAAAAGTGCGTTTTCGGTCATCTCGGGAAAACGACACCTCCGATTGATGTTTTGTCTGCTCAACCATTTCACAATTCACTCTATGATTGTTTTCCTCTGATTTCACGGCATTCAGATATTTTTCGGTTGGTTTTGATCCCCAGACGTACCTTTCTAAAGGGTATCAAACCTTTAAAACCCGCATATTCGATAGTTTCGGCCAAACCACACATCCGATTGATGTTCTGTCTACTTGTACACATCAAAAATAATAATAAGATGGTTTTACTATGATTTCATGTCATTCAGAGTTTGTTTTCTATAGATCTGACTGTTAAACGCCGTTTTGGTGTTTTATGACATTAAAAGTGTGTTTTCGATCATCTCGGAAAAACGACACCTCCGATTGACATTTCATCTACTCGCCCATTTCAAAATTCACTCTATGATTGTTTTCGTCTGATTTCACGGCATTCAGATATCATTCGGTTGGTTTTGACCCCCAGACGCACCTTTCTAAAAGGTGTCAAGCCTTTTAAACCCGCATATCCGGTAGTTCCGGCCAGACTGTACATCCAATTGACGTTTCGTCTTCTTGTACACATCATAAATAATAATAATATGGTTTTCCTATGATTTCAAGTCGGAGGTCGTTTTCTTTAGATATAACCGTTAAACATGCGTTTTGGTGTTTTATGACACTAAAAGTGCGTTTTCGGTCATCCCGGGCAAACGACACCTCCGATTGATGTTCCGTCTACTTGACCATTTCACAATTCACTCTACGATTGTGTATAGACACACCCAAATTATCCCCCTCCCCGCAGTGAATCCACTCATTTTGGACACAATTTGGACTAAACTAACCCATTGGTTATCTGAAATTGGGAAGATTATACCAACAAGCAGGTAGTAACCTTCCTTTTAACCACCTCAAGAAGAGTAGGATTCAATCTCCATTAACACTGCATAACAGGTTTGCAGCTTTCCTTTGAATTTATTCTATGCATGTATATTGAAGGATGATTCTAGGTAAATCATCCAAGGACTAGCCTATGTCTCTCTTATTCTTCCTAAGGACTCCTAAAAGATTGGTTTCTTGTTTTGTGGGAGACCCCTTTGTAATGAATACATGAGATGTTCATGCTCTTCCAAGTAGGAATACTTGAGGTTTTTAGGAAAATGTTTGAGTTACAGTGAAAGTAGGATATCCACACTTGAAAAAGTGCAATAAACAAGGTTTCATCAAGTAGTGTGTGTGTATCAACTTCATCAAACAATTTAGACTCATAAAAGCAGTCAAAAGATGATTCAAAATTATTTTCAATAGGTTTTAAGCTCACAGAAGTGGGTTCACATTCATTTTCATTAACAAAATTAGAATATTATGCAAAAACTTCATGATTAATAGTTTCAGAATTTATTTCAACAAATTTAGCAGTGTTTTCACAAGAAAATTCAATATATATAATAGATTCAGAAGATGAAAAAGTTTCATACAAGATTCCATCCATTCCAAGTGTAATTTCATAGCAGATTTCCAAGGTTTCACATGCAAAATTTTCAAAATTTTCAAATCTAATAGTAGGTGATTTAAACTCAGTAAGTTCATATTTCAAATCAACATCACAGTAGGTAGATAGAAAAATCAACATTCAAAACAAGTTTAACATCAAACAAAAGCACATTTTCACAAGAATTTAATTATTGTTCACTACATGAAAAATCAAGAGACAATTTAGTGGAAAACTAGTCAATCATATTGACTTGGTGTGAATAATGATTTTCTATTGGATATTTCATAAACTCAAAAATGTTAAGTGAAAAACTTGGCATAAAAATTCCTGTGAAAGTGTGCCTTTATATACATTGATGATAGATTTAGTAGTTTTTAGAAAATGATTACCTAAAATTAAAGGTTCATGTGTATTGAACCTATAATCCTCCATATTAAAAACATATAAATCAATAGAGAATACCAGATCCTTCACTGTAACACCCCACCCCTACCTCATTGGCTTGAGGAGGCGGTGAGGGTTACTTGGCCTTAAGCGACGTTTCCAAGGCGCCAAAGGCTGGCAGTAAATGATGAGGGCTTCAAGGAATAGTGGGGAATGATTTTCCCTTAAGAAGATAACCCAAATCAATCAACCAACAACTAAAGATGCACGCACTTTCAAACCCAACCATGTGATACTAACAATTCCATCACAAACCCCAAAACCATTCAACTAGACATGTCCACAAAACATCAGAGTACAAAGCAAAAACTAAAAAACAAAACACCACGAGCCATGACACCCACCAAAGCTCCACACCAAGCTCCAAGCTCCAAGCTCCACCAAAACATCACAATGCACTACTAAAGGAGGGTGATGCCTTACCTTTGCCCGCGTCATGGTTCACGACATCTACAAAGACACCAAAAGTGCCAAAGCAGGGGGTGGGTACAACTACCGAGTAGGATTTTATCAACTGACTTCCCTACATACGCCACTAGGATAAAACCGTTAGCACATTTATATAAAAAATTATATAAAGCAAAACCAAGCTACCAATTGTTTATAAGCCAAACATGCCATAAGCCAATATGCCACACAAGGAATCCAAATCAACCATGCCACACAAGGAAGACAATTCAACCATGCCACAAACCGATTACCATTTTCATATTTCACTCACAAGCCCCGTCTACAAACATCACCAACAAAGCACACAACAAACCATGGTGGCACTTCCCGTCCAACCCATTCATTACCAATCCACTCAAGTGGTACTTCCTGCCCACTTTCTATTGATGGTGGCCCTTCCGTCCACTATCCATCCCCTTTTTATAGCGGCACTTCCTCGTCCACTCCACCACGTCCCAACATCATCCACCCAATGATATCACCCATTTCCACACAAGCCACAACAATAATCATGCATTATTGTCAATACCAACAAATACCATTTCCATGCCAACCACATTTCAATATCACTCTATTGAAATCAATACTCATGCTCACAATCATTACCATTTTAAAATCACTAATTTAAAATTAACCAATTGATCTCATTTTAACAAAACCCCAATTTCATGCCAAAACCCCCAAATCATCACCCATTTGATTTTACAACAAAATTCATATGACATGCTTACAATTAAATTAAAGAAACCAATTTAATTATAAATGAACTTTACATTTCAACCTAGTGGAGTTGAGAGAGAAGCCACCTACCTCTTAGGGTTTGGTGAAATCGACCCTTCTCTCAAACGCACTCCAAACCGGGTGAATGCCTCCTCAAAACCACCTCAAAAACCCTTCCCTAACATCAACAAGCTCAACCTTTAACACACAAAGGCAACACAACCCTAGATCTACATTCAACCCTTGTAGATCTAGGAAACTAAGAGAGGGAGAGGGATAACCCTAACCAAAACCTCAAAGAACCAAAAGAGGGACTTACCTGAGGAGAACTGCCTTCAATCTACCAAGAAACCCCTTCGATTTGCCTCTAAAACGAGCTAAGGAGCTCCCCCAACCTCTGAAAACTGGAACTCCTGTGTGAGCCAGAGTGGGAGGAAGAATGAGGGAAAAATGGAAAATCTCGAGTGGCCCGGGACTTAAAAACTCAAACTTTAAGTGGTCTCACGGTTACCCCACACGGTTTGAAAAACCGTGCGCCAACCGTGTGGTTGCCACTATCTCACCCAAGGACTTCACACAGCTTGCCTGCACGGTCTGACAAACCGTGCGCCGCCTGTGCGGAACCCACTATCAAGGGTGCACAGTTTCCTGGGCTGGCCGCACGGTTTTTTCAGACCGTGCGCCAACCGTACGCCCCTGCACAACCTCCACAGCTTTAAATTTTTTTCCCCAAATTGTCCAAACTTCAACCAACCACTTCAAAAAGCACAAACAAACTGAAAAAAGGGTCACATACCTCAAACTGGGGGTACTACATTCTCCCCACCATTGGAATTTCCATCCTTAGAAAGTAGTGAACCCACCCTTTATCGAAAGAGCTCGGGCCATTGCTCGACCATCTCTTTCTCCCGCTCCCAAGTCTTATCTTGGATCTGGCCATGCTGCCACAAAACCCAAACCAGACTGATGCTTTTACCCCGCAAGACTTTCTCTTACCTATCCACAACCCGCACTGGCATGTGCACCAACAAAGCATCTGACTCTAGCTCAACATGATCCCATCGGATAACACGGCCCGTATCTGACTGATACTTTTTGAACTGCGACACATGAAACACATTGTGCACCACACTGAACCTAGATGAAAATGTCAAACGATAAGCCACCTCACCAACCCGCTAAAGAATCTCAAAAGGTCCAATATACCTCAGAGATAACTTTACCTGATTCCTAAACCAACGATGTCCCAACCTAGGAGAGATCCTCAAGAAAACATGATCACTCACCTCGAACGGAAACGGTCGTTGACGATGATCCGTATACGATTTCTGACGACTCTGAGTTGTCTCCATTCTCTTCCTGATTAACTTGATCTTCTCTATAGTCTCCTGGACAAGGCTCGGTCCAACCATCAAGGAATCACCCATTTCCACACCAGCACAGTGGAGAACGACACGAACGCCTATACAACGCTTCAAACGGAGCCATATGTGTAACGACCCAATCTTTTTGAGTAGTATATTAACTTACTCTTATTGATTTAATAAGATGTTAATGGTTAATGCAGAAAGAGGAGTCGATGGCTTCATCCAGTAGACTCAACCCTTATGAAGCCCACTTATCAGAGCTTGGGAAGGAGGTAGCATCTGTGGGCTTTGCTTTGGACCAAGCCCAAGCCGAACTCCAGCGTGTCAAGCTTGAACGGAAACGCCTGCGAGAGAAGTTCAAGTTAGTAGAGATTACTACTAGGGCAATGTTATCTGAGCCTCCCTCAGATTCTCTCACCATAGCACACCTTACACTCAGGTCTTATGCCGGTGTTATAAGGGGCTATGTGACGAGACCCTAGCTTCCTTGTGTAGTCCTTTCGGGTGAATAAATTGAGATTTCTTCCTTTAGTGATGTTTGTGAAATTTCAAATGTCCGGATAATTTTAGAATGTATTTTATTGATGAATTTTGAAAAAGGGATATTTTGAAATATTTATGTAAACCCTAAATAACTAATGATGTGTAATGATTTTCAAAAAATGGTCTTCTACAAAAGTGTTCATTAAGGAATTTGGAGTCTAATAAGATCAACTTAATTTTTGATGAATAGTAAATAGTGAATAGTGATTTTACGCTTAGGATTAGTAATGTGACCAAATGGATTAGTAATCTCACATAAAGAAAGTTTTAAAATAATCTAGGCACCTTGATTAAGTAATGTGATTCAATAAAATGGGTAAATAACAGTTTCATAAATTATTATTCAAGTATTAGTTTTTTCGGATGAATAGTGTTTTTTAATTAAAAATTTAATTAAAAATAATTAGAAAATTATTTTTATAAAAATGACTTTATTTTTGAACTCAGAGCATCGATATTATGTTATGGTAATTTTTGGGGATTTTTCTGAAAAAATGAATTTTCGATGAATAGTGTATTTATTTAAAAATAAAATTAAAAATATTTAGAAAATTATTTTTATAAAATGGAGTTCATTTTTGAAATCATAGCATTGATATTTGGTTAAGGTGAAATTTTGGGATTATTCTGAGAAAGTTGAATTTTCGGTGAATAGTGAAAGTATAGTTTTTAAGTTACGGGTGTTTAATGACATCATTAAATGATGTATTAAGTATATATTCAATATGGTCGAATTATGAATAGTAAGATAAGGTGTGAGGTGTCCCAAGTGGCCAATACCATGGGAAAATACCATGGGAAAGCCCATGGTTTTGCCAAAACCACTAGTGAGGTGTCCCTTGGCCATTAATGCTTTGTCCCCTCACTTTCCCTATAAATACCCACCCTTTCCTCCTTTAGTTTTCACTCCCAACTCTTCCCCAACGAAGTTCTGGTCTTCTTACCTTCCAAGGAGTCCTCCCAAGGTGCCCCCAAGCCCTCAAGGTCCAATCCTTTGAGTTTCAAGAGTCACGTTTTAAGGTAAGGGATCCGACCCCTCTCTTTCTTTTCATGTAATCTCTTTTATGTCATTCCTTTTCTGCTCCATGTTTTTATGTGAGAGGATGTTATTTTATATTCCTCTTACTTCCCTTTCATGTTTATATGATGAGAGATCCCCTCTTACTCTCATCATTTCGTTTTATGAAAGTTTAAGTGACGCCGTTAGGCTGCCGAATTTTTAAGGGATTCTTTCACCCTTCTCATTTTTTCAAGTTCGATTTTCATGTCAAGTCTTTCAAGTTCCTTTTTATTATGTTGGGGTATGATCTCTATATCTATCATACTGATCTCTTATGATCATATGATGAGGGACCCTATTTGATCTTGTCAAATCATTTTCTTTTGAAGTTAAGTGACGCCGTAAGACTGCCGAATTTTCATAAGAGAAATCTAATCTTTTTTCCTTCCATGTTTTTCATTTCAAATGGTATGTCCCTAAAATTTCATTACCATGTCCATATTTACTTCTTATTCTTTCACCCTACTGTTTTATGGATAATTTATGAGTGGGTGACCCATGTCCCCTCTCATTTCAATGTTTTCTAAAACCCCGAAACTTAGCCGTTATGCTGCAGAATTTTCCCCTCAAAATGCCTCTCTCTTTTCTCAAAAATTATTTTATGTTATAAAGTGAATACTCAAAGCTCTTATTTATACAAGGGTATTCACATATATATCAAAATGTTCCATTTTAAATTCTGGTATTTACATACATGAGACCCGCTTTCCCTTTCCGTGGGTTTAAAGTGACGTAAAGATCATGTCTTTAAAGCAGTTTTTAAAATGTTATGATTATGAAATGAAACCCATTTATTTTATGCTATGTGGGTTATTTATGAAATGTTTGATGATGATATATGTGGCTCACATGATAATAAAGGCAAATTTAAGGGTGCGCCCTGATAGCGCTCCAATGCATTGGGTAATGATGTAACCACTAGAGATTACAATTTTCATGATACCTTGGTGAATAACCTTGGTAATTTTCAAATGACACCTTGGGGATGGACCTTGGTGATATGTTCATGATTGTCTATGTTAAATCATGTAGCCACATCTTCAAGTTATGGAAAATGTTATTTTTATTATGAAATGCCTCATGATTTTCTTTCTCATGCCTTAAAGTTCTTTTCATGTCCTTATTGAAGTATACCAAGTTCACATGTAAAATGTTCCTCTTGTTTCCCTTACTGGGCCTTCTGTTCACCCTTTCTTTTGATGTATGTCCCCAGGTTATGAGATGCAGTAATGAACCTAGAATGAACTTAAGGAGACGCCTTTCAAGTGTTTAAGAAGAATTTTTTATGTTGTTTTCATGTATTATGTTCCTGGTTTCCAAGACACTAGACCTTAAAGATCCTCAGTTTTGTGTAATGTAATGAAAGTTTATGTTATAAAATGGTGTGATGCTATAGTTGGTATCAAAGGATGGTTTAGTTATTTGTGGAAATTAGGATATAAAAACTTTAGGAAGAACCCTATAGAAAAGTTTAAATATAGGAAAACTTCCTGGTATTTTGGTAAGTATTGAGTAAGTGGTCTATCAAACAAATACATCTCTGTCTGGATACGAGCAGGTAGAGGCGGCTCTGGAACAGATGTACATAGGGGTAAAACCCCAAAACACCGCTTTGAGCTAGACTCAAACGGGAACTGGTGCACGATAACGGGCCTTGCTGCACTCTTGGTTACGACACTCCCGGGGGATATGTTTGGTCAATCACATGCTTTTTATGAATCATTATGAAGGAATTATAGAGAACTATATTTGTCTAAGCACGAGGTCTTAGTTAAAAGATTCATAAATGAAATAAGTTTCTCACTAAGGTTTTATTCTTTTAGAAAATGGCGGGCAATAGGAGAAACTGTGCCGATGGTGACCGCAATGCACCATGTGCTGACGGCCCTCCGATGGAAGCCGGAATGGAAACATTCATGCGAATGATGAACCAACTGACTCAAGTTATGAGTAATAACTTGAATCAAGCTGAGAGGCCGACCTCACCACGAAGGGAACAACTTTCTGTTGAGTCCTTCATGCGTCAACGACCGCCAACATTCAGTGGATCTATTGACCCATTGGTTGCGGAACAATGGATAAGCTCCATTGAAAAGATCTTTTCTGTACTTCATTGTTCGGAACAAGAAAAAGTCACCCTTGCTGTTTACCGCCTAGAGGGAGAAGCTGATCAGTGGTGGTCACTGATCAAAAACACGAATCCACAAGGAGAGATGGAAGCTATGGAGTGGGAAGAATTTCGGGGGATTTTCTTTAACAAGTATTTCCCTCGTTCCATGAGAACGAAAATGGAGAAAGAGTTTCTCGAGCTGAAGCAGAAGGAGAACGAATCTGTCGGAAGCTATGAGATGAACTTCACAAGGATTTCCCGTTATACCTCAAGCTTTGTCATGGACCCTAATGGGAAGGTTGATAGATTCTTTGGTGGACTACGACCTCATCAGCGGAAGAATCTAGCCAACAGGGACTATGATAGCTATGAAGAAATAGTTCGAAGTGCCATGAAAGTTGAACTAGAGTTTGGGGAGACACAGTGGTCTCACAAATCTAATGAGAAGAAGAGAACTCTAGAACCGAGCCTGGGAAGAAGTTTTGATCAGGAAAGAGGTGGAAAGCATATGCAACATCCCACATGCAATAAATGTGGGAAGAAGCATTCGGGGAACTGCTTGATCGGAAGTGGCAAGTGCTATAGGTGTGGAAAAGAAGGCCATATTTCTCGGAATTGTCGTGGTGATGTGAAGCCTCAACTTCCCAACACTAACGACAGAGGAAAGATGGTTCTGGCCCTACCCGAAGTCACATGCTTCAAGTGTGGACAGCTTGGGCACTTTGCTAATCAATTTCCAAATCCGAGGGCGGTGGAGGGGAATCACCATCAACCTCAGCAGAGGCCAAGGGAGCAAGGTCGTGCTTTCACTATCACAACAACTGAAGTTGAAGTTCCAAACGATGTGGTAGCAGGTACTCTTGTTGTCCTCTCAAAACTAGCAAGTACTTTATTTGATTCTGGTTCTACGCATTCCTTTATTTCCTCCAAGTTTGCAAGGAATATAGAATCAATCCCCGAACTGCTAGAGGTAGAGTTGTCAGTCAAGACTCCAAGTGGGATTATCCTTGCATCAAAAGTATTTAGAGACTCTAGTGTTTACTTTGGTGAGCTCAATCTTATCGCAAATCTAGTAGTCATTCCCATGATGGAATTCGACATTATACTAGGGATGGACTGGCTCTCAAAGTATAATGCTAAGATCAAATGCAGAAGTAAGGAAATCTCAGTAGTCTTGAATGAACGACCTACAGTTATCTTCCAAGGAGAGATATCCCGAACTGATCCCTATCTAGAAGCACCTCCTATAGCTTTCTTTATGGAGTTAATCGGTGATGATGAAGAAGGGAAAGGGAGCATACAAATTGAAGATGTTCCGATTGTTCAGGAATACATGGATGTATTTCCTGAGGAGTTACCTGGACCTCCCCCAGAAAGAGAGGTAGAGTTCTCCATTGAAATCGTACCTGGGTCTCAACCGATATCAAAGACTCCGTATAGAATGGCAAATGTGGAGCTAGAGGAGTTAAAGAAACAACTCCAAGACTTGTTGGAGAAGGGGTTTATCCGACCAAGTGTGTCTCCTTGGGGAGCACCAGTTCTCTTTGTGAAGAAGAAGGATGGATCAATGCGGTTATGCATTGATTATAGAGAACTGAACGGGATCACAGTGAAGAACAGATACCCTCTTTCAAGAATTGATGATTTATTTGACCAACTTCGTGGGTCTCAATTCTTCTCTAAGATTGACCTTTGATCTGGTTATCATCAACTGAGGGTGAAGAAGGAAGATATTCCAAAGACCGCCTTCCGATCAAGATATGAGCATTATGAGTTTACTGTTATGCCCTTCGGCTTGACTAATGCTCCTGCTATTTTCATGGATTTGATGAATAGAGTCTTTAAGGACTACCTTGATAACTTTGTGGTAGTTTTTATTGATGATATTTTGATATATTCAAAAAGTCACGAGGAGCATGAAGATCATCTGAGGGTTATTTTGAAAACTCTACGGAAGGAGAGGCTCTTTGGGAAGTTCAGCAAGTGTGAGTTTTGGTTACAACAAGTGGCTTTCTTGGGGCACATCGTAACCAATGAAGGAATCTCGGTTGACCCTGCAAAGACAATGGTTGTGGAGGAGTGGCCTCAACCCACAACAGTAATTGAGATTCGTAGTTTCCTTGGTTTAGCGGGATATTATAGGAGGTTTGTGAAAAACTTTTCACGGCTTTCTAATCCACTAACCAAGTTGACTCGAAAAGGGGTTAAGTTCATCTGGACAAAGGAATGCGAGGAAAGTTTCCAAGAGCTGAAGAAGAGATTGGTTACTGCACCTGTGTTAACACTACCCTCTATCGGAGAAGGATTCGTTATTTTTAGCGATGCATCTCTGAAAGGGCTTGGGTGCGTCCTCATGCAAAATGACAAAGTAATTGCTTATGCATCTCGACAGTTGAAGATTCATGAGCAGAATTATCCTACGCATGATCTAGAGCTGGCGGCAGTTGTTTTTGCTCTAAAGATATGGAGGCACTATCTTTATGGGGAGAAATGTGATATATACACTGACCACCAAAGTCTAAAGTATATTTTCACTCAGAAATAATTGAACATGAGACAAAGGAGATGGTTGGAGCTTATTAAAGACTATGATTGTTCAATTCATTATCACCCTGGAAGAGCAAACAAAGTCGCGGATGCGTTAAGCAGGAAAGATCCTGTTGTTCTGGCAACAATGAGGATCCTGGGAGATCCCTTGATTAAAGATCTAGTAAAACTGGACATGGGAATTATAAGGAAAGGGACATCATCAACCCTATTCCAAATGATTTCTCAACCTTCATTACTAGAGAAGATCAAGAAGGCTCAAAAAGAAGATCCTTTGCTGCAGGAGAAGTTCGAGGCTGTAAAGGATGGGAAGTTCCCTGATTTTAATATTGATCAAGAAGGTGTATTGAAATTTCGTACAAGACTATGTGTTCCATCTATTCCGGAGATAAAGAAATAATTGATGGATGAAGCTCATAGCTCTACATTCTCTATACACCCGGGAAGCACTAAGATGTATAGAGACCTTCGTGATCATTATTGGTGGGATAACATGAAGAGGGAGATTGCCGATTACACTACAAGGTGCCTGGTGTGTCAGCAAGTAAAGGCAGAAAGACAACTTCCTAAGGGGGTATTACAACCGCTACCCATACCAGTATGGAAGTGAGATAATATCACCATGGACTTTGTAACTGGTCTCCCAAAAACATCCAAAGGAAACAATGCGATATGGGTTATTATGGACCGTCTCACCAAGACAGCCCATTTTATCTCTATTCGGGAAGATTTCTCTCTGGATCAGCTCGCCAAGATATACGTGAAGGAAGTGGTAAGGCTGCATGGGGTACCACTATCCATCGTATCTGATCGTGACCCAAGATTCACATCAAAATTCTGGAGAAGTCTTCAACATGCTCTGAATACTGAATTGAATTTTAGTACGACCTATCATCATCAAACTGATGGCCAATCTGAAAGGACTATTCAGACACTCGAAGACATGTTGAGATTATGCTCAATGGAATTTAAAGGTGGATGGGATCAACACCTCCCATTAGTTGAGTTCTCCTATAACAACAGCTTCCATTCGAGTATTCAGATGGCACCTTATGAAGCTCTATGTGGAAAGCGGTGTAGAACTCCTACTTGTTGGGATGAAACTGGTGAGAGGAATCTTCTTGGGCCTGATCTTGTGCAAGAAATGACAGAACAAGTTCATGCCATCCAACAACACATAAAAGCTGCTCAGAGTCGGCAGAAGAGCTATGCTGACAATCGACGAAGAGACTTGGAGTTTGGTGTTGGTGACAAAGTCTTCCTTCGAATCTCTCCATGGAAGAGAGTCATGCGGTTTGGGAAGAAAGGGAAGCTCATCCCTAGGTACATTGGACCCTATGAAATCCTTGATCGCATAGGAGCAGTGGCCTATCGTCTAGCACTTCCACCGAACCTAGCTCAAGTTCACAATGTCTTCCATGTATCTCTCTTGAGGAAGTACATACCCGACCCTTCGCATGTACTGAACCCAGAGGTGGTACAACTGGAACATGACCTCTCTTATGAGGAGCAGCCAGTGGAGATCTTGGACCGTAGAGACAAGGTCCTACGAAACAAGACTACCCACCTTGTGAAAGTGTTGTGGAGGAATCATAAATATGAAGAAGCGACTTGGGAGCCTGAGGAAACGATGAAGCAAAAGTACCCTCACCTTTTCGACTAGGCCTCAAGTATAAATTTCAGGGACGAAATTTCTTAAGGGGGGAAGAATGTAACGACCCAATCTTTTTGAGTAGTATATTAACTTACTCTTATTTATTTAATAAGATGTTAATGGTTAATGCAGAAAGAGGAGTCGATGGCTTCATCCAGTAGACTCAACCCTTATGAAGCCCACTTATCAGAGCTTGGGAAGGAGGTAGCATCTGTGGGCTTTGCTTTGGACCAAGCCCAAGCCGAACTCCAGCGTGTCAAGCTTGAACGGAAATGCCTGCGGGAGAAGTTCAAGTTAGTAGAGATTACTACTAGGGCAATGTTATCTGAGCCTCCCTCATATTCTCTCACCATAGCACACCTTACACTCAGGTCTTATGCCGGTGTTATAAGGGGCTATGTGACGAGACCCTAGCTTCCTTGTGTAGTCCTTTCGGGTGAATAAATTGAGATTTCTTCCTTTAGTGATGTTTGTGAAATTTCAAATGTCCGGATAATTTTAGAATGTATTTTATTGATGAATTTTGAAAAAGGGATATTTTGAAATATTTATGTAAACCCTAAATAACTAATGATGTGTAATGATTTTCAAAAAATGGTCTTCTACAAAAGTGTTCATTAAGGAATTTGGAGTCTAATAAGATCAACTTAATTTTTGATGAATAGTAAATAGTGAATAGTGATTTTACGCTTAGGATTAGTAATGTGACCAAATGGATTAGTAATCTCACATAAAGAAAGTTTTAAAATAATCTAGGCACCTTGATTAAGTAATGTGATTCAATAAAATGGGTAAATAACAGTTTCATAAATTATTATTCAAGTATTAGTTTTTTCGGATGAATAGTGTTTTTTAATTAAAAATTTAATTAAAAATAATTAGAAAATTATTTTTATAAAAATGACTTTATTTTTGAACTCAGAGCATCGATATTATGTTATGGTAATTTTTGGGGATTTTTCTGAAAAAATGAATTTTCGATGAATAGTGTATTTATTTAAAAATAAAATTAAAAATATTTAGAAAATTATTTTTATAAAATGGAGTTCATTTTTGAAATCATAGCATTGATATTTGGTTAAGGTGAAATTTTGGGATTATTCTGAGAAAGTTGAATTTTCGGTGAATAGTGAAAGTATAGTTTTTAAGTTACGGGTGTTTAATGACATCATTAAATGATGTATTAAGTATATATTCAATATGGTCGAATTATGAATAGTAAGATAAGGTGTGAGGTGTCCCAAGTGGACAATACCATGGGCAAATACCATGGGCAAGCCCATGGTTTTGCCAAAACCACTAGTGAGGTGTCCCTTGGCCATTAATGCTTTGTCCCCTCACTTTCCCTATAAATACCCACCCTTTCCTCCTTTAGTTTTCACTCCCAACTCTTCCCCAACTAAGTTCTGGTCTTATTACCTTCCAAGGAGTCCTCCCAAGGTGCCCCCAATCTCTCAAGGTCCAATCCTTTGAGTTTCAAGAGTCACGTTTTAAGGTAAGGGATCCGACCCCTCTCTTTCTTTTCATGTAATCTCTTTTATGTCATTCCTTTTCTGCTCCATGTTTTTATGTGAGAGGATGTTCTTTTATATTCCTCTTACTGCCCTTTCATGTTTATATGATGAGAGATCCCCTCTTACTCTCATCATTTCGTTTTATGAAAGTTTAAGTGACGCCGTTAGGCTGCCGAATTTTTAAGGGATTCTTTCACCCTTCTCATTTTTTCAAGTTCGATTTTCATGTCAAGTCTTTCAAGTTACTTTTTATTATGTTGGGGTATGATCTCTATATCTATCATAATGATCTCTTATGATCATATGATGAGGGACCCTATTTGATCTTGTCAAATCATTTTCTTTTGAAGTTAAGTGACGTCGTAAGGCTGCCGAATTTTCATAAGAGAAATCTAATCTTTTTTCCTTCCATGTTTTTCATTTCAAATGGTATGTCCCTAAAATTTCATTACCATGTCCATATTTCCTTCTTATTCTTTCACCCTACTGTTTTATGGATCATTTATGAGTGGGTGACCCATGTCCCCTCTCATTTCAATGTTTTCTAAAACCCTGAAACTTAGCCGTTATGCTGCAGAATTTTCCCCTCAAAATGCCTCTCTCTTTTCTCAAAAATTATTTTATGTTATAAAGTGAATACTAAAAGATCTTATTTCTACAAGGGTATTCACATATATATCAAAATGTTCCATTTTAAATTCTGGGATTTACATACATGAGACCCGCTTTCCCTTTCCGTGGGTTTAAAGTGACGTAAAGATCATGTCTTTAAAGCAGTTTTTAAAACGTTATGATTATGAAATGAAACCCATTTATTTTATGCTATGTGGGTTATTTATGAAATGTTTGATGATGATATATGTGGCTCACATGATAATAAAGGCAAATTTAAGGGTGCGCCCTGATAGCGCTCCAATGCATTGGGTAATGATGTAACCACTAGAGATTACAATTTTCATGATACCTTGGTGAATAACCTTGGTAATTTTCAAATGACACCTTGGGGATGGACCTTGGTGATATGTTCATGATTGTCTATGTTAAATGATGTAGTCACATCTTCAAGTTATGGAAAATGTTATTTTTATTATGAAATGCCTCATGATTTTCTTTCTCATGCCTTAAAGTTCTTTTCATGTCCTTATTGAAGTATACCAAGTTCACATGTAAATTGTTCCTCTTGTTTCCCTTACTGGGCCTTCTGCTCACCCTTTCTTTTGATGTATGTCCCCAGGTTATGAGATGCAGTAATGAACCTAGAATGAACTTAAGGAGACGCCTTTCAAGTGTTTAAGAAGAATGTTTTATGTTGTTTTCATGTATTATGTTCCTGGTTTCCAAGACACTAGACCTTAAAGATCCTCAGTTTTGTGTAATGTAATGAAAGTTTATGTTATAAAATGGCGTGATGCTATAATATGTATGGATTCCTGATAACTGTTATTGTACAAGAACTCAACCAATGACAAGTGCTCCTCCCACAAGCCACCAAAATCTATGACACAAGCCCATAAAATATCCTCCAAAGTTTGTATCATCCTCTCGGATTGACCTTCCATTTGAGGGTGATACGCCGTGCTCATAGTCAACTGTGTCCCAAGGGATTGCTGCAAGGATTTCCAGAAATGAGATGTAAACCTCAGATCTCTATCAGATATGATCGAAACTGGAACACCGTGCCTCTTTACCACCTCCCAGATATATATTTTGGACAGATCCTCCACTGTATGAGATTCACGAATTGGAATGAAATGGGATGACTTCGTTAGCCGATCCACTATCACCCAAATGACATTGTTCTTTATGACCATTCATGGGAGACCTGTGACAAAATCCATCACTATTTTCTCCCACTTCCAAATAGGGATTGGTAAAGACTACAACATTCCCATTGGCCTCTGATGCTCTGCCTTGACCTGCTGGAAAGTCAAGCATCTCGAAACAAACTCAGTCACTATTCTTTTCATAATAGCTCACCAGAACTACGCTTTCAACGCTTTATACATTTTCTAAATTCCAGGATGAATAGCCCACCTGGAATGATGATACTCCCGGAGAAGATCCTCCTAACAAGCAACTGGTACTGCAATCCGATTCCGAAAACACAAAATTGATCTCCATTCAGTTTCCAACCCTCAATGGTCTCCCTATAATTAAGTTTCGACCTCATGGTCACACACTCAGAATCAGATATCTGTGCCTCTTTAACCAGTCCAACCAAGTCAGTAATCAAAAAAACTGGAAAGAAGACCGCTCTATCGCCCTGGTCCTCACATTCCAACAACATGTCAGCTATAACTGACATCAACTGCCACTGGTCCGATGCCTATTTCACCACCTGAGCATATGATTTTCTACTTAATGCATCTGCCACCGAATTTCCCTTACCCGGTGTGTACATCAAGTCAAAATCAAACTGTATGTTCCGGGCGCAGCGGAAGCGCGTTGGTGGGTTTGTCCAACTTTTATTTTAGCGTTAAACAACGTTCAAACCGAGATCTGTTATGATATAAAATGCCAGATCTTCGGAATAGAATGAAGAATGAAAAACAAAATAGGGAGTCCCAGAACCATAAAGATAGGATCATCATATGTTGGTTATAATTAATTTAATTAATTCACAAGAATTACCTTGGTGGAATTCTTTCTTCATTGATGTCTCCGGTTACAATCCGGTGTGATCTGTCATTACGTCGTAGAATCCAAGTGTAGGATTTCTCTAGCGGTGATCCACACGTGCTCCATGTATCTCTGGATTTAGCCGAAGGGATCTCCGAGTGCTAGCGCAGAAGAACCTTCGCTTGCGATGTCCGCCTTCGATCGCCTTGATCCAGTGGTGGTGGATCTCTCTTAGTCTTGAGAGCATTCTTAGAGGAAGGAGTTCTTTTAGCCTTGAGAGAACTCTCCAGAATTTTTGTGCACAACGATTATCTCTAGAAAAGTGTTGGGGTTGTGAGGATATTTATAATCGGGTTTGAGTTTATAGAGTTATGGCAATAAATAAACGTGTTATGCATTTTATTTATTTCATTAACTCTTATTGAAAACCCCCATGTCGAATTATTAATTCTTTGTCATGTGCCCATGATGATTATAATAAATATCATTTAATAAAACAATATTATATCCTTAAAATACCAACTAAAAAAACTACACGCCGTGTAATCATTAATACACGGCATGTACTCATTTTCCATAAAACTACACGACACGTATATTTAATATACACGGCGTGTACTTTTATTTTCTATTTTTCTTTATTTCCTCCACCACATTTATTAGTCCTTGAGTAATAGCTATTTATTTCTTAAATAAATGTAACTGCATTACTCGCTAATAAATATATATATTATTTCATCCACAATATATTCTCTCGAATAACTAGTGTCGAAATAAATGCGATCAGGCATCCTTAAATAATTATTAAAACACAGTCGGGAATAATATTTATTTTAAATTTTAAATTAATATTTAACTGAGATACATGGAAACACTTAGTGTGTGACCCTCTAGGCCTCTTTCTCAGTGGCATTAGGCGGAGCCTGCCTAAAGTCCAAGGTTAGAATCTAACAACACGCCAAGGCACCCATAGAGAAAGAAGTTAATGCCGCAATGACGTGTCACCTCATACGAACACTTACCGTGTAATATAATCCCTTTGTCTCGATATCTCTAATCAAGCGGGTTGCATGCTAGTGCCATCAACCCATGTGCTCGATTATTCTTTCTTTGACTTTCTGAAATTGAACTTGCCCATTCCTTAACATGGTCATGGATTTACTTAGGATATATCAATTCCATCAAAGGGCCTGAGATATCTACTTCTGTTGTGGAACAAAAGGGAAAAATCCTTTCTCGCATTATCTATTAATGCAGTATTACTCGTGACGCACCCAAAGTATCCTACCTCGCTGCGAACAGTGTGTCATCGCAGTTTTCTTCAATACATCTAAGTGAACGAGTTGTAATACCCATTAATAATAATCTTAAAGTCTAAGGACCAATACACACGTCCGCATATAGGAACATCCAATGACACTATGAAATATAGATTTCCTACTGGCGGGTCTTGTTCTCATAATATCCTCCTGGATATTACCAAGGGTGCACACCATGAGAAGGTGCCTCAAAGTTTTATGAGTCATCACCCCTAATGGAATGTATTATTTGTGTCCCTAAAATAACATCATCTGGCCATAGAACATATATTCAAGAACAATGTTATGTCACTTCCGGGTTCTCATCATAGCAGGGATCCGCTATGACCCATTAATGCAACAGCTGTACTTAGAACATTATCACATGAATTGTCAAGCAGAAGAACAATCAAGATGTGATGAGGTATTTATTAATGAATAAAGTACAAAGTAGTTAGTTCTAGGCCACCAACTCCAACAGACTCCCACTTGGACTAGATCCAACTGCTAACAACCTTTAACCCGATAGCTCTCACATGATATTCATGCTTCTTCTGAGATAAGACTTTAGTCATGGGGTCCACCACGTTCTCTTATGTGGACACTCTTCTCACTACAACTTCAACCCTCTGATAGAAATACCTCAAGAGGTGATACTTTTAGAGTATATTATTTGTCTGTTGATGTGACCTTGGTTCTTTTGAAAGAGCCACCACTGCAGTATTATCACAATACAATGTGACAGGGTATTTACTGCTAGGTACCACATCAAGCTCCTAGAAAAAGTTCTGAATCCAAATGGATTCCTTGGCTGCATCAGAAGCCGCTATATATTCGGACTCCACTGTAGAATCGGTGACAACTGGCTGCTTTGAACTCTTCCAGCTCACAACTCCTCCATTGAGACAGAAAACATATCTATATTGCGACTTCATATTATTCTGATCTGTCTAAAAACCAGCATCAACATACCCTCTGATGACAAGCTCCTCATCTCCTCCATACACCAAGAACATATCCTTAGTTCTTCTCAGATACTTAAGGATAGTCTTAACAGCAGTCCAATGTTGTTCTCCTGGATCTGCTTAATATCTTCCTACCATGCTCAGTGTATAGGCAATATCAAGCCTGGTACATAACATGACATACATGATGGATCCTATAGCCGAAGCGTATGGGATCTTACTCATTCTATCTTTATCATGTTGTGTCTGGGGACACATTTTCTTAGAAAGATGTAAGCCATGTGACACTGGAACCAATCCCCTCTTGGATTGTTCCATACTAAATCTCTTTAGTATCTGGTCAATGTATGTACCCTGACTTAGTCCAAGAAGCCTCTTGGATCTGTCACGAATGATCTTGATCCCTAGAATGTAGGCTTCTTCACCCAAGTCCTTCATGGAGAAACACTTGTTCAACCAGTCCTTAACTAACTGTAAGACTGATACATCATTTCCAATAAGCAATATGTCGTCAACATGTACTACTAGGATAACGATCGCATTCCCATTAAACATCTTATAAACACATGGCTCACATTCATTCTTAATGAAACCAAATTCCTTTATGGCTTCATCAAATCTAATGTTCCATGAACCCAGACTTGGTTTTGATACATGGAATCCATCTCAGAATTCATAACTTCTAGCCATCTTGCAGCTTCTGAGCTTTATACTGCTTACTTGTAGGAGATAGGTTCATCATTTTCCAACAATAATGATTCACCATCCTCGGTGACTAGGAAACCAAATCTCTCTGGTTCCTTTACCTCTCTTGAGCTCCTACGCAGTACTTGTGTTTTTGGAACCTCTTCCATGGGGACCTGTGGAACTTGTTCCTGTACCAACTCCTGTGTATCTTGAGCATCAAATTCATCGAATTCAATCTTGATCCCACTATCCTTCATGAGGATGTGCTCCCTCTCAAGAAAGACGGATTGTCTGGAGACAATCACTTTCTTGTCTGAAGGGTTATATAGGTAATATCCTTTCGTTTCCTTGGAATATCCTATAAAGATACACCTCATGCCCCGGGGTGATAGTTTGTTTCTTGAGAAGGATTTAACAAATGCCTTGCATCCCCATACACGTGTGTGTGACAAAGTGGGTTTCCTTCCATTCTATAACTCAGATGAAATTCCATTTTCCGCCTTAGTTGGTACTCGATTTAATGGGTACACTGCTATTTGTAATGCATATCCCCAAAAGGATAATGGAAGATCTGAATGAATCATCATCGACCTCACTATGTCCAACAAGGTGCGGTTCCTCCTTTCACTAACACCGTTCCACTATGGTGTATAAGGAGTAGTGAGCTGAGATAGAATCCCAGACTCCCATAGAAGATCAATGAACTCTTGGTTCAGATATTCTCCACCTCGATCTGATTGAAGTTTCTTTATCTTCTTACCAAGCTGATTCTCTACTTCATTCTTGAATTCCTTAAATTTCTCTAAGGCTTCTGACTTGTACCTCATTAAGTAGACATATCCATATCTACTCAAATCATCAGTAAAATTAATGAAGTAAGAATATCCACCTCTATCTTCTACTAGAAATGGTCCACATACATCCATGTGCACAAATCCTAGAAGCTATGTGGCCCTTTCACCATGTCCACCGAAAGGTAGCTTGGTCATTTTACCTTGTAAACAAGCGTGACATATATCAAGTGTTTTTAGTTCAGTAGAGTCTAAATAACTATCTTGGCAGAGCTTTGTCAAGTGGTTCTTGTTTATATGACCGAGATGGTGATGCCACAACTGGGTGATGTATGAGTCATGTGAGTTTGTTTCATTATCAATTTCCAACACTTGGTTTTTGTAATTTAATACATACAAACCATTATTTAAATTTTCCATACCATAACATACATTGTTCTTATAGAAGAGAAAACCCTTATTTCCAAACTTGAAAATAAATACATCCATATCCAAACAAGATACATAAATTATGTTCTTGGTAACACTAGGAACATAATAAAAGTTATGAAAAACCAAAATCATCCCAGTCGACAATGAGAGGTGGTAATTTCCAATAGCCAATGCAGCCATCCTTGTGCCATTGGCAGCTCAAAGATCCACCTCTCCTCTGAAAATATTTGTAAATCTACTTGGTTCCTGCATTTGAATACAGATGTGATCCCCACAAACTGTATCTAATACCCAATGTGTAGAAATAGAAAGATTACACTTGATAACGAACTCACCTTTATCATCCCCACGCTTCTGGGCGCAGTTCCTCTTCCAGTGGCCTTGCTTGACACATGTAAAACATACTGCCTCTCGTTCCTTACCCTGCCTCTGGATCTTCCCCTTCATAGAAGTACGATGCTCGGGGGCTTCAGACCATTTATAAGTATTTAGCCCCTTTTCCTTGTCCTTCCTTTTCTTATTCACCATAAGGACTGCGGGTTTGTCACGCCCCATGTCCTTATCTACCTGGCGAATTAAGGTCAGAAGTTCGAATAGACTCTTCTCATTGCTGCTCATGTTATAATTGACAATGAAGCTAGAGAAGGTCTTGGGTAGTGATGATAGGATGAAATCTGTATGCAACTCATCTGTGAACTTAATCCCTAAGATGTATAGGCGTTCAATGTAGCCAATAAGCTTGACTACATGAGGCCTAGCTGGTGCAGACTCTCCAAGATTAGTTGTAAACAAATCGTTGGAGATCTCATATCTCTCCTGTCTCTCCTTTTCTTGGTAGAGATCCTTAAGGTGAGACATCATGCTATACGCGTCCATGTTTTCATGTTGCTTCAAGAGATCATTAGACATGGCCGATAGCATGAAACACTGGACATCTGTGGAATCATCCATGTGTTTCACATAGAGAGATATTTCCTCATCACTAGCCTCTTTTCCAGGTGCAACTGGAATAGGCTCTTCCAGCACATACAATTTCCTTTCATGGTGAAGGATGACGCATAAACGTCTCTTCCACTCTTGGAAATTGGTGTCGGTGATAAGGTTTTCCTTCTCAAGTATGGTTCGCAATGATATGTTTGAAGTCATTTTCTTGTCATTTCTACAAATTAAGATGAGCAAAGGTTTAGTACTTTATTACAAAACTGATACAAATAAATAAATTAATACTTATTAGTCTTCTACTATTTTATCGAAATCCAATAGCCCTCACCACTAACTTCGGAATATTCTGTTGCCTGAATATTTTAGTGGAAATGATCCATATTTCCCTTTGAATTACCCCAACTAGGGTTGGTCAATCAACTTAAAGGGTTTTAGGTAGGCATTCCAAATGCCAATTGTATTAACTCGCAGCTCCTTGATCTACTAAGTGGACTCCCCAATCATAAAATCCTTTTATTTTGGATTTCCTCAACCTTTGCCTCTTGGTCACACCAATTCCTGTTGTGGCAGTCAACCCTTGATGCGAACCAAGTCAAGTCAACCCAAAACCTTGAATTAGAATTCCCCGATAATTGAAATCACCCCAACTAGGTTTGGTCAAGCACTTTGAACTATGGTTTGATTCTAACCAAGATTATGGAAGGCTATACTAACTTAATATTTCTTTAAGGGATTTTATCCTTATACATAAATTGCCAATTTATTATCTTTTATTACACGCTTTTTAATATTAAGTGGGATATACTTAAGTGATTAACCATGTCTAAGATAATATTTACGTATAAGCTGGTTTTATTTTAGTTCCATCTTGTATGCTCGTTTAATTCATTAATTGTGTGATCGTGACAACACACCCATAATAAATAAACCATGAAACTAAAAGAAATAAAATAAATGGTATGATCATGATATTTTTCTATTGGTTAGTTTATCTAGCAGTTGATAAACTAACCCAAGACCTAGGGGAAAAACATCTTGAACCTTTCAGGTTTGTGTTTACAGCTTTCCACCTGTCCACCTTTGTATCTCCTTGGATTGGTTTGACCTTGGCTCCCGACTTGAGCCATCTCCACTAGCTTGGGAGCTCTATCCATTATATATGCATTTATCTTACACGCAGGTGAGGGGTAAAAAATGGGTTTTTACATAAAATAATCCTTGGGCACACATACCCTACATATTAATAAGGAGAAGGCTCATAGGCCAAAAAAATTAATTTAAATAAATAAATTAAAGAAACCATTCACATAAAAAGGTCTTGGTCTAGCTCATGATCATCCATACATGCAACGATATTTACGCATAAATAAAACTAGCATTCAATTCTTTAATCGTTCTTGTTTAAGATAAATCACGCTCGAATTAATTAATTATATTTAATTAATCAATCCTTTTATCTTAAACCCTTTTATTAATTTCCTTGAGATTCTCATCCATCATAATTTTAAACAAATAAATTCATTTAAAATTATCTTTGTACGTAACTTGTACCTTGGAGGCAACCCGGTAAATTCTCGTTCATTACGCAGATGTTAAATTAAACTCATATATATAAAACACCTATCACGTGTTGTGCCCCAAATTTACACCAACACTATGGTACACATCTCAAGGGTTTGTATAATATAATAATAAATTTTAATAAACCTGCATAATTTGGGTGAGTACACGACGTGTAGTTTCGACTACACGGCGTGTAATTTTCTTCACCGTCCATCCGAAGTACACGCTCGGGGACATGGCGTGTTAATGTACTTCGGAAATTTTTGGAGTACATGGCATGTTCATGTGGGACACACACCGTTTAGTTTCTGTGTTACACGGTTTCTAGCTTGGAAAACCGTGTACGGGGTACACAATCCAACCCTAACCCGAAGGGACTACACACCATGTTCATTAGACCACACGGCGTGTAATCCAGAAACCATGTGCCACCTGTTCCTGGTCAACACACGGTGTCATAAATGACTTAGATAGGATCAATACATGGCCTGATTTGGCGGACCAGTCCGATACATGAACCTAGACTACACAGTGTGTACTTTCGAATACACGCCGTGTATTCTCGTGTTGTACAGCCAGGAACATTTGGATCCTCTAGATGAGATCCTCTATTTTATTTTAATCAAAATTAAAAGAAATGGTCGTTTCTGTATGGTGAACAAGAAACGATAGAGGAAGAACAGATCTTGAGATTCAAATTTAAAGAACGATTAACTTGAATTGAAGCAACTAAATTATTAAATGCGTAAATCACCAACGAAAAACTAAATAATTATAATCAACGATATGACCCCTTTGATACCACTTGTAGGTTTCGGGTACAGTGGAAGCGCGTTGGTGGGTTTTCCCAACTTTGATTTTAGCATTAAACAATATTCAAACCGATATCCGTCACGATATAAAACGCCAGATCTTCGGAATAGAACGAAGAACAAAAAACAAAAGAGGGAGTCCCGGAACCATAGAGATAGGATCATTATATGTTGGTTATAATTAATTTAATTAATTCACAAGAATTACCTTGGTGGAATTATTTCTTCGTTGATGTCTCTGGTTACGGTCCGGTGTGATCCGTAATTACGTCATAGAATCCAAGTATAAGATTCCTCTAGAGATGATCCACACATGCTCCACGTATATCTGGATGTTGCCGAAGGGATCTCCGGGTGCTAGCGCAGAAGAACCTTCGCTTGCGATGTCTACCTTCGATCGCCTTGATCCGGTGGTGGTGGATCTCTCTCGTTCTTGAGAGCATTCTTGGAGGAAGGAGTTATTTCGGCCTTGAGAGAACTCTCCATAATTTTTGTGCACAACTATTCTCTTTGGAAAAGTGTTGGGGTTGTAATGATATTTATAATCGGGTTTGAGGTTATAGAGTTATTACAATAAATAAACGCATTACACTTTTTATTTATTTCATTAACTCTTATTGAAAACCCCCATGTCAAATTATTAATTCCTTGACATGCGCCCACACTGATTATAATAGATATCATTTAATAAAACAATATTATATCCTTAAAACTCCGACTGGAAAAACTACATGTTGTGTAATCATTAATACATGGAGTGTACTCATTTTCCATAAAACTACACAGCGTGAATATTTAATATACACAGTGTGTGTTTTTATTTTCTATTTTTCTTTATTTCCTCCACCACATTTATTAGTCCTTGATTAATGGCTATTTATTTCTTAAATAAATGTAACCACATTACTCGCTAATAAATATATATATTATTTTTTCCACAATATATTCTCTCGAATAACTAGTGTCGAAATAAATACGATCATGCATCCTTAAATAATTATTAAACCATAGCCGGAAATAATATTTATTTAACTTGTTAAATTAATATTTAACTGAGATACATGGACACACTTAGTGTGTGACCCTCTAGGCCTCTTTCTCAGTGGCATTAGGCAGAGCCTACCTAAAGTCCAAGGTTAGTGTCTAGAAACATGACAAGGCACCCATAGAGAAAGAAGTTAACACCACAATGACGTGTCACCTCATACGAATGTTTACCGTGTAATATAATCCCTTTATCTTGATATCTCTAATCAAGCGGGTTGCATGCTAGTGCCATCAACCCATGTGCTCGATTATTCTTTCTTTGACTTTCCGAAATTGAACTTGCCCATTCCTTACCATGGCCATGGATTTACTTAGGCTATATCAATTCCATCAAAGGGCCTGAGATATCTACTTCCGTTATGGAACAGAAGGGACAAATCCTTTCTCGCATTATCTATTAATGTAGTATTACTCATGAAGCACCCAACATATCCTACCTCACTGCGAACAGTGTGTCGTTGTAGTTTTTGTCAATACATCTAAGTGCGCGAGTTGTAATACCCATTAATAATAATCTTAAAGTCTAAGGACCAATACACACGTCCGCAGATAGGAACATCCAATGACACCATGAAATGTGGATTTCCTACTGGCGGGTCTCGTTCTCATAATATCCTCCTGGATATTACCAAGGGCGCACACCATGAGAAGGTGCCTCAAAGTTTTATGAGTCCTCACCCCTAATGGACTATATTATTTGTGTCCCTAAAATAACATCATCCGGCCATAGAACATATATTCAAGAACAGTGTTATAGAACTTCCGGGTTCTCATCATAGTAGGGATCCACTATGACCTATTAATGCAACAGCTGTCCTTAGGAAATTATCACATGCATTGTCACACAGAAGAACAATCAAGATGTGATAAGGTATTTATTAATGAATTTAAGTACAAAGTAGTTGGTTCTAGGCCACCAACTCCAACACAAACATATAGAGATATTTCATCCATCTCCTTTGCCTCAAGTTCAAATCCCTTTGCGAGAAAATGTGATTCAAGCTCTTATGATCTGTATATACCGTGAATTTATCACTAAAGAGATAATAATGCCACACTTTCAAAGCATGGAGCACTACTGCCAATTCCAAATCATGAGTTGTGTAGTTCTTCTCATGCACCCTCAACTGTCATGAGCCATACGCAACCACATGATTCCCTTGCATGAGAACTCACCCCAACCCTGATCCCAATGCATCGCAATACACCACATACCCTTTTCCTGGTTTTGAAAAAACCAAGATTGGTGCTGATGTAAAGTGACCCTTTAGCTCTTCAAAACACCGCTGACACTGTTCATTCCACTGGAATGGAATATTCTTTCTTGTCAAAGCTGTCATCGGTGAAGCCAAACGTGAAAAATCACGAAAAAAACGCCGATAATACCCAGCTAGACTGAGGAAACTCTGTACCTCAAACACATTCTTTGGCGGTTTCCACGAGATAAAAACCTATATATTTTCCAGATCCACTGAAAAACCTCTTTCAGAAATCACATGGCCAAGAAAATAGACTTCCTGTATCCAAAAGTCACACTTTGACAATTTTGCATACAACCGATGATCCCTCAAGATCCCCAGAATTGTCTCCAAGTGATGCTCATGCTCCACCCTTGTCTTTGAATACACCAGAATATCATCTACAAACACCACCACAAATGAATCCAGATATCTCTGAAATATCTGATTCATCAATGCCATGAACACTGCTGGCGCATTCGTTATACCAAAGGGCATAACCATATATTCATAATGGACATATCTACTTCTAAAAGTTGTTTTAGGAATATCATCCTTCCTCACCCACAATTGATGATATCCCGACCTCAGGTTGATCTTGGATAACCACTGGAATCCCCTTAATTGGTCGAACAAATCATCAATTCGTGGAATTGGATATCTTTTCTTTATTGTAACTTGGTTAAGTCTACGATAATCAACACATATCCTCGAAGTACCATCCACCTTTTTCACAAACAACACAGGCGCTGACCACAGAGACATGCTAGGTCGGATAAACCCTTTGTTTTCCAACTCTTCCAACTGGACTTTCAATTCCTGCAATTCAGTAGGTTCCATTCGATAAGATGGAAGTGAGATAGGGCTGGTCCCTGTAAGGAGATCAATCGTAAAATCTACTTCTCTTACGGGAGGTAACCCAGAGAATTATTTGGGAAAAACATCAATGAACTGATCCACCACTGCCGGAAGAACACTCTGCTCAACACCCTCTACTAATTCTAATGACAACATCTCCAACTGATACGATAATTTGCCTACTACTGGTGCCAATAAACCTGTTGCACCCTGCCATTCATGCCTCTCTCCTCTAAAGAGATGTCTAACACCATCGTGTGTCGTAAAATCCACTGTTCACGCATTATAGTCGATGTGGGCCTTAAACGCCACCAACCAATCCATTCCCAAGATTACATCATACCCATCCATCTCACGCACTAAGAAATTCCACATTAGCTCAACCTCTCCCACAACGATACAACATGCTCTACACAAGAAGGATCGATACTCTCTTCGACCCATAGGAGTTTGAAGTTTCAAAACCGAAGGCATCATTTCTACCCTTAAACCCAGCAACTCAACCACACGTGTGACAATAAAAGAGTGTGAAGCACCCATGTCAAACAACACTGGCATCAAGGTAGAATTTAAAAGAATAGTACCCCGCACAGTGGATGGTCCCAACTAATCATCCACCACAACCTGCTTAGCTCCAAACAACGCCTTGGTTGCCACACTCTACTCTTTATTGCCCTGCTGAGGAGTTGTGGTGTTATGAGAATCACCATGACTGACTTTGTTCTGCTGAAGAGGGGTATACTGCTGTCCCCGTCCCATCAAAGCATACGATGTCTGCGATCCTAGAGGAGTGTCATGCGCACCCGACCTCGGAGCATTCCTACAATAGCACTAAAGATGCCTCATCTGCTTGCAATTGTGACATTCTCGAGGTTGTTCCGTACAGTCCCACTTGATCTGTGCCATAGAGCCACACTGAAAACATCCTAGTTTACTCTAGGGCTTTGAATGAAGGTTTACCAATCCTACCATCGGATTATGTGCCATACTCCCATCCTGAGAATAAGTGTCCCTAATCCGCTTGAACCTAGCGTTAGAGTTTCCACTATTCCCTATGGGTACCACCATGCTTCCTTCGCCTGGAGCTCTCAACAGATCCTGCTCAGCCACCGATGCTCGATTCACCATCTCTATGTAATCACTTATACACAACATTGCTATTTTTGAACGGATCTCTTTCTTTAAACCCGCTTCGAAGATCCTTGACTTCAAAGATGTGCTACCCGCCACCTTGGGTGAAAACTTAACTAAGCTCATAAACTTAGCTTCATACTCCGTCACAGACATATTCTCTTACTTCAGACTGAAGAAATTAGTTGTGCGCTGAATTCTGAACATATGTGGGTAGAATTGTTTATTAAATAATTCCTCAAATCCTTCCCACATCATACCCTAGTCTGTTCCCTCTTAAACTACCAACTCCCACCACTGAAGAGCAAGATCCTCTAGCTTATATGTTTCTATCTTTACTTTTAGCTCTACTGGCGTCCCCAAGAATTCGAAAATTATATTCATTCTTGACAGCCATGCCTCTGCCCTTTCCAGGTCCGAATCACCCGTAAAGACGGGTGGATCATGTTTTTGAAACTGAGCTTCATAATCAATATGCTTAGGCTCTTTCGCTCTATTTACACTCCACAGCTTGGAAAGCTTACACTATGCTCTGGACTAACTGCTGGTTCACCTGGGGCTCAGGTGAAACCACGTTCTCATTGGCCACTTCCAGTTGGTCTCTAAGACGCCTACCCGGTTCCATTTCTATAAACAAAAAACAAACAACCATGAGTCTCATTTCCGAAGACACCAAGAATTCCCATTTCAAATCGCATTACACAACACTATCACAACGAGGCTTTCCACCTTTCCACATTTTCCATGTTTCACCATTTTTGAAAATCAAAACATTTTCAAAATACCAAATTTATTCACATTACAATTTCACACATTTGAAAAATCATTTCTCAATTCAGCCCCTAAATCATTATGCCCAATGAAATATGCATCCTAAAGGGAAGTCATTTCTACCATAAATTCCATGCACATCTCATTGACTACACCCACCACAATGAGATTGCCAATGCCTATAAGTGTATCCAAAACAATTATGTACCCAACTCCCTGGTAACTTGAAGTTCAACATAAAAGGGTTAGCTACGTCTTTTTATGCTATACATTTCAAGTTCCGACATTCCTACACCTTGCTACCATCCCGACTCAAAAAATATACCACAACAAATGTCAACTCCAAATCCGAGAATCAAATCCAAAGGACCGAACAAGCTGATACCACTTATAACACCCCAACCCTACCTCATTGGATTGAGGAGGCAGTGGGGGTTACTTGACCTTAATCAATGTTCCCAAGGTGCCAAAGGCTGGAAATAAATGCTGAGGGCTTTAAGGAATAGTGGGGAATGATTTTCCCTTAAGAAGATAACCCAACTCAATCAACCAATAACTAAAGATGCATGAACTTTCAAACCCAACCATTTGATACTAACAATTCCATCACAAACCCCAAAACCATTCAACCAGACATGTCCACAAAACATCAGAGTACAAAGTGGAAACTAAACAAAAAAACACCACGATCCATGACACCCACCACAGCTCCACACCAAGCTCCAAGCTCCAAGCTCCACCAAAACATCATAGTGCACCACTAAAGGAGGGTGATGACTTACCTTTTCCCACGTCACGGTACACGACATATACAAAGACACCAAAAGTTCCAAAGTAGGGGGTGAGTACAACTACTCAGTAGGATTTCCCCAACTGAATTCCCTACACACGCCACTAGGATAAAACCATTAGCACATTTATATAAAACATTTTATATAAAGAAAACCAAGCTACCAATTGTTTATAAGCCACACATGCCATAATCCAACATGCCACACAAGGAAGAAAAATCAACCATGCCACACAAGGAATCCAATTCGACCATGCCACAAACCGATTACCATTTTCATATTTCACTCACAAGCCACATCTACAAACATCACCAACAAAGCACACAACAAACCATGGTGGCACTTCCCGTCCAACCCATTCATTACCAATCCACTCAAGTGGTACTTCCCACCAACTTTCTATTGATGGTGGCCCTTCCGTCCACTATCCATCCCCTTTTTGTAGTGGCACTTCCTCATCCACTCCACCACGTCCCAACATCATCCACCCAATGATATCACCCATTTCCACACAAGCCACAACAATAATCATGCATTATTGTCAATACCAACAAATACCATTTCCATGCCAACCACATTTCAATATCACACATTTATTGAAATCAATACTCATGCTTACAATCATTACCATTTTAAAATCACCAATTTAAAATTAACCAATTGATCCCATGTCAACAAAACCCCAATTTCATGCCAAAAACCCCCAAATCATCACCCATTTGATTTTTCAACAAAATTCACACGACATGATTACAATTAAATTAAAGCAACCAATTTAATTGTAAATGAACTTTACATTTCAACCTAGTGGATTTGAGAGAGAATCCACTTACCTCTTAGGGTTTGGTGAAATTGACCCTTCGCCCAAACGCACTCCAAACTGGGTGAACACCTCCTCGAAACCACATAAAAAACCCTTCCCTAACATCAACAAGCCCAACCTTTAACACACAAAGGCAAAAAAACCCTAAATCTACATTAAAACCTTGTAGATCTAGGAAACTAAGAGAGGGAGAGGGCTAACCCTAACCAAAACCTCAAAGAACCAAAAGAGGGACTTACCCGAGGAGAACCGCCTTCAATCCACCAAGAAACCCCTTCTATTTTCCTCCAAAACGAGCTAAGGAGATCCCCCAACCTCTAAAAACTGGAACTCCCACGTGAGCCATGAGTGGGTGGAAGAATGAGGAAAAAATGGGAAATCTCGAGTGGCCCAAGACTTAAAAACCCAAACTTTAAGTGGCCGCATGGTTACCCCACACAGTTTGGAAAACCATGCGCCAACCATGAGGTTGACACTGTCTCACCCAGGGAATTCGCACGGCTTTCCTGCACAGTCTGAAAAATTATGCACCGCCCGTGCGGGGCCCACTGTTAAGGGTGCACGGTTTCCTGGACTGACCGCACAGTTTGTTCAGACCGTGTGCCAATCGTGTGCCCTGCACAACCTCCACAACTTTAAAAGTTTTTTTCCGAATTGTCCAAACTTCAACCAACCACTTAAAAAAGCACAAAAGAACCAAAACAAGGGTCACATACCTCAAACTGGGGGTACTACATTCACTCTCACCAGCACATATTCTATTACACCATTAATTCTAGTTATGAATCGATTATCTAGTAGGATCACAACCCCAAAGGTTTTGAGTTCTCCAACTTATAGTGTGAAGTAAACTGGGTGAGGCATCACATTAATAGTAGATCCTAAGTCTAACATTGCATCTTGGAACTCATACTCCCCTATTACACATGGAATTAAAAAATTCCCTGGATCCTTGCACTTCACAGGAAGAGCATGTTGAATCATGAAGAGAAATTCCTCCCAAGGTTCACCTTCTCTTTTCCTTTTAGCTTCCTCTTGTGGGTATACATTTCCTTCAATAAATTAGCAAATCATGAGATTTTTTCAACTAAATCCAATGAATGAATATTGCCTTGAGCTTTCCTAAAAGTATCTAAGATCTCTATCCTTCCCAGTTTCTCATTTTTCTTGGTTGGAGTATTGACTTGAGGATAAGGTAGTGAATGTTTGGGATCTTTCAAGTCATTTTCTGCATTTTTTTCATTCAAAGGCCCTATTAATTTTTTAAATTACCTATGAGTTTTTTCACATTTAATGTCTTCTTTTAACACTTTTTCCCCCAATGGTGGGCTTATTTACAATAGAAGGTTGACCAATTTCAGTAGGTGATCATTTAACATTCTCTAAATTAGTGATTTCATGCATGACACTGCTCTCCAAAGGTTCTGGTTCGGTAGCCACAACCTGTAGGTTGTGTATTTGAGTTCCAAACCTAATATTATTAGAATTCACATTCTCTTTCCCTCTTAGAATGTAAATTTCCACTCCTTTGGTTCTTCAAGCTACTAATTTTAGTAGTCATTTTCCCCATTTGAGTTACCATGGTTCGTAGCAATATTTGTTGTCTTTTGGACGTTTCTTATTGTTGTTTGACAATTTCCTCAAGGTTATTCCCAATTTTTTTAGTTTTTTGAGTGGGATAGAATTCTATCATGGGTTGATTATTTTGATCTTGGTTTGGTTGGAAGTTCCCAATAAGTGTATCAGAATGCTCTTAATAGTATCTAGGTTGTTGTTCTTTTTTTGGCTTTGGAAAAATCTCCTTGTTTATTCAGTTCACCTATTCCTATCAATTTACTAATTGTTCCAGCCTGGACTAAAGTTTTGATTTGATTTTTATGGCCTAGATTGGTTTTTTGGTTGGAAAGGCCTTGCCAGAAAGACTCCATTGCAATTTTCGTGCGAATATTGGAATTAGGGACATTGGTCATTGAAGTGGCCTACTGTGAAACAAATACCACAATTCATTTAGATTGGAATAATTAGTTCAACTTGAGTTTGCATAAGGGCAGTGTTGTAAATCATCATTAGTCTCACCATGGTGGTAAGATCAGTCAAAACCTCTGATAGAGAACAGAGGACCGACTACTTTGTATATAGAATAGTAGTAGCAGATACAAGGAGGAGGAAGAAGAAGGTGGGAGAAGACACTTTGAGAGAGCATTGTTTACGCACACCCAAACAATGTTTAGCCATAGCACTATTTAGGCACATCACTGTTTAGCCACAACACTATTTAGGCACACCCATTGTGTATAGGCACACCCAAACAATGCACAACATTTGTGTGAGACATCAGGTTGTGTGGGAAACATGACCCACATACGCTAATTTCTTGAATATGATACAAACCCAGACCACAAATGAAATTGAGGTAAAGCATAGAGTAGAAAATGACCATATTTAAAGATTCAATTCTCCCCGGTGTTACTTTTATCTCAAGATTAAATCCTCTTTGTTACAATAGGATAAAATCCTAAGGGGGGTATTTTTTTGCGCTCCACCCTACAGAAGCCACCCCCACCCCCTACAACAGCCTCCACGCCCACCCCACCCCCTGAAGTAGCCCCTTCCCCACTACAACAGGACCCCTTCCCCCTACATCAGCCTCCCCCCCTACGCTGCCCTAGCCTCTACCCCCTGCAGCAGCCTCCCCCAACCCCTGTAGTAGCCTACCCCCTGCACTACCCCAACCTCCCCTCCCCTCCCCCACCCCCTGCAGTAGCCTCCCCCACCCTCTGCAGCACCCCCTCCCCCCTCCCCAGCCTCCCCCACTTCATACAGCAGCCCCCTATAGCATCCCCCTACACCAGCCTCCCCTCCCCCTCATCCCCCTGTAGCAACCTCCCCCACCGCCCACCCCCTACAGCAACCCCCCTTCCCTAGTCTCCCTTCCCCCTACCCCAGCCTCCCCTACCCCGCCCCATCCTCCCCTCCCCCCTACAGCAGCCTCCCCCCACCCCCTACAGACCCCCCTAGCTTGCCTCGACCTCCCCTTCACCCCCTTCCCCAACCTCACCCTTCCCTTCCCTACCCCAGCCTCCCCTACCCCCTACAATAGCCTCCCCCCCTGCAGCAGCAACCCCCCTTCCCCCCTACAGCAGCAACCCCCCTTCCCCCCTACAGCAGCCCCCCTAGCCCATTCCCCTACCTCACAACCCATATGACTAAATTGTCATTGTTACTTAACTGAATATATGATCTTTATATACAATCACTTGAGACCAAAAAAGACAAACCATCAAATTAAACTTAAATAAAGATAAATCTTAATAAATTGAATTTTTGTGTAATATATCATGATTAACAATCAAGTAAACTTTAAAAGAATGAATTAAATCACAAGAACTAAAACAATAAAACACAAATAGGTGTAAATAGAACTAAAGGTTTGGGATTAATTATTAATTCCTAATTCATGTATGATATTAAAATGGTAATACCTCATGCATGAGGTTCATCCTCATCTGGATCACCAATCTCATTGTGATGTCCACCAGCTATATCTGGAGCCTATAATATATATAAATATTATGTATCTTAAGAATATCAATAAAAGTCAATATGAGTATGATTTATATTCTTTTTTTTACCTATGACACCACTTGTGTACCATCAACAGGATGTTGTGTCATCGCTTCATTCATACGTGCCGACATTTGTGATAATTTCTCCTTATACTCTACATGTAATTGCTGAAAATGATATTTAGGATAATCTTGAGAATATCCATGAAACAAATGTTAATGTAAGAAAATCCAAACTAAAAAAAAAGAGTGATAGGTTTGAAGATGTGAAAATGGCTAATTATGAAACCATTTATGAATTTTTAAAAACTTTTCATTCAAATTACATAAAATATCAACAAATTTGGAGAAAAATTAGAGGACACCACCATGTTGAAATAATGGGTTGGTTTGTAATGATACACACCTTTTATTTTTATCCAATAAAACCTAGGAGGTAAATAATCAATATTCATTTTGACACAAATTCAAGAAATAGCTGGATGCATCATCAAGGGAGTGTGCCAATCAACACATGACAATAGCCCAAAAAATTCCCCAAGAGCCATAGTATCACTAGGTTATGAAATAGGTGAGAGGGAGACTTGGTAATCTCACCAAACCACTATATGGTGTCATGCTTCATGTGAAAGGAGAATGTCCACCTATGGAGATGGAAATGGAAAGAGGTAGGGGAATATGAAGAATGTGACCAGGCCCTTGAAAAGTCCTCTTCATTGGAGATATGCATGAGAAAATGTTGAGAGTCAATCAACCCCACAGTGTGATGCTGACATGATTATGAAGACATCCACCATAGGTAGATGATGCCTGAAATGCATGATCAATGAATAATCAATCATAGATGAAGCTTTAGAAAATTCAAGATGTGAGAGAACCAATGATGCATTTTTATCAACCACCCCTAGAACCTTCAGGAGATGTTTTATTTTTGGAAGATCCACTAAGAGAGGAGATGAATCAGACCCTACATATGCTGCCAGACCCTCCCCTGATGATGGAGGAGGGGACTCCTTTCCCATACAAACAATATTTTTTACAAGGAATAAAAGAAAAAGAACTATCATACATAACTATGTACCAATCAAACCTATGTAAATAGATTTTTAAATTATGATAGGTGTAAGATATAATAGGGGTATTGTTCTGTGTATTACAACAAGTGGGAAAAAACCTACATATTTCCTTCAATAATTCGCTTAAAGTCAACCAATCAATCCCTTTCAAATTTAATAGCTATAAGATATAAATCACTGCATAGTGTTGGAGGTTTGAACTCTTAATAATGAATTTGGAGGGATACCCACACAATAAGTGCACAAAAACTCTCAAAGATGATTAGTCTCCTAGTCAACTACAACTAGAGTAATACCCAATATACAAACATGTATATAAAATTGAAGTATATTCAAATATTTTATTACTAAGAGGAGACATTCTTAAGAACACTCTATAAAATAAAGTTTAGGAAAGATTAAAAATGGATTCAATAGGTTGAAAATGATTTCTTGATGGAAGGATGTGGAGTGACGTGGTGGAATGATGGAAGGTAGAGTATTTGGGATTTGACTCCTGGAATTCATGCACAATAGAGGACTTGAACCATGGATAGAGAAAAAGGTTCATGGAAGGGTGTGGATGAATGATCCAAGAGGGTGAAGAATTAAAAAATTGATTTTTAAGAATAAACTAATATAGATGGTGATTTAAATTCAACAAATATGGTTATTTTAAAGCCCTCCCTATAACAACTTTTGAACTCTTTATTCATGTTTACATCTCACAATGCTACAAATGCACATTGAGAAATAATTTCAATCACTCCTTTTTATGAATTGCATAAAATGATAAAAAAACATACACCAAAATCACAATTTTGAACACACTACGGTAAAATCACGATTTAGCGGCGGTTTTTTTCATTTCGTGGCGGTTTAAACCGCCGCTAAATAGATTGGCGGCGGTTTTGAAAAACCGCCGCGAAATCGTGCATCGGGAAACTATTCGCGGCGGTTTTTAAAACCATCGCAGAACGTTTCACGGCGGTTTTTTAATTTTTTTTAATTTATTTGTTTTATTTATTTGTTTTATTTGTTTTATTTACTTTATTTGTTTTATTTACTTTATTTGTTTTATTTGTTTTATTTACTTTATTTGTTTTATTTATTTATTTATTTGTTTGTTTTATTTATTTGTTTTATTTATTTATTTATTTATTTATTTTATTTTATTTATTTATTTATTTAATTTAATAAATTAATAAATTAATTTATTAATTTATTTTATTTATTTTATTTATTTTATTTATTTTGTATTTATTTCATATTTATTTTATTTATTTTATTTATTTCACATTTATTTCATATTTATTTTATTTATTTTATTTATTTCGTATTACTTTATTTACATTATTTATCCATGCATGCACATCCTATGCACATGCCCATGCACATACCCATGCAATATAAAGAAATACTGCGTTTGGTGAGATTTGAACCCCTAACCTCTTGCATATTTTCCAAAGACTTTACCACTCCAGCAAGTTCGTCATATGGTTAATAAACAGAATTTAATATACTTATATATATTAATTGAAAAAACAAATAATACATAAATAATAGATATAAACTCAATAATAATAAATAATAAATAATAAATAATAAATAATAAATAATAAATAATAAATAATAAATAATGAATAATGAATAATAAATAATAAATAATAAATAATAAATAATAAATAATGAATATTGAATAATAAATAATAAATAATAAATAAATATAAATAATAAATAAATATAAATAATAAATAAATATAAATAATAAATAAATATAAATAATAAATAATAAATAATAAATAATAAATAATAAATAAATATAAATAATAAATAATAAATAAATATAAATAATAAATAATAAATAAATATAAATAATAAATAATAAATAAATATAAATAATTAATAAATATAAATAATAAATAATAAATAATAAATAATAAATAATAAATAATAAATAAATAAAAATAATAAATAATTAATAATTAATAATAAATAAATATAAATAATAAATAATAAATAATAAATAATAAATAATAAATAATAAATAATAAATAATAAATAATAAATAATAAATAATAAATAAATATAAATAATAAATAATAAATAATTAATAAATATAAATAATTAATAAATATAAATAATTAATAAATATAAATAATTAATAAATATAAATAATTAATAATTAATAATAAATAATAAATAATAAATAATAAATAAATAATAAATATAAATAATAAATAATAAATAATAAATAATAAATAATAAATAAATATAAATAATAAATAATAAATAATAAATAATAAATAATAAATAATAAATAATAAATAATAAATAGATATAAATAATAAATAATAAATAAATATAAATAATAAATAATAAATAATAAATAATAAATAATAAATAATAAATAATAAATAATAAATAATAAATAATAAATAATAAATAATAAATAATAAATAAATAATAAATATAAATAATAAATAATAAATAAATATAAATAATAAATAATAAATAAATATAAATATAAATAATAAGTAAATATAAATAATAAATAATAAATAATAAATAATAAATAAATATAGATAATAAATAAATATAAATAATAAATAGTAAATAATAAATAATAAATAATAAATAATAAATAATAAATAATAAATAATAAATAATAAATACTAAATACTAAATACTAAATAATAAATAATAAATAATAAATAATAAATATAAATAATAAATAATAAATAAATATAAATAATAAATAATAAATAAATATAAATAATAAATAAATATAGATAATAAATAAATATAAATAATAAATATAAATAATAAATATAAATAATAAATAATAAATAATAAATAATAAATAATAAATAACCGGTAACAAATATTATTATTAATAATAATATTTTATTATTAGTACTAATAAATAATAAATAATAAATATTAAGTAAATATAAATAATAAATAAATAATAAATAATAAAGGAAACACATGAAAAAGTATGAAAAGACGTGATAAGGGATGAAAAATCATGAAAACACATGAAAACAGACGGAGAATCATATGAAGAATGAGGCATTAGAAAGAATGAAAACGCATGAGAATGCATGAAAACTCATGACAACTCTGGAAAATCCCTTAATAATTCAACATAATCATTATAATAACCCACAAAAAACCATTGATAAAGATAACAAGTCATGAAAACCCAAATAAATAGTAATAAATAGAGCAACCGTTAAAACCCGTCAAAACGGTCATAAAGAGACAAAAACATTGGACTCACATTAACGGAGATAACTTATGATCCGAGAGTCCGTTTTAGATCCGCGACCTGTCAAATCAAAGATTCGGAAATGATCTTTGACCTGAAAGGTGAAAGAGTCCGAATGGACAGGCGGATTGGAAGTTACAACCATTTAAAAAAAAGCTGACGGGGAACGGGTGCTAGAAACGAGGCATTGAAAAACATAACAAACCCGATACCCACTAAAAAGGCCATAACATATGATCCAGAAGTGCATGTGGGCACCATGACCAATCAAACTAAAGCTCATGGAACAAGCTATGATCTAGCAGGTGGATGAGTCCGAACTGACACGCAGATCGAAAGTTAGGTCCGTTTGAAGACAAGTTCGACGGGACACCGGTGACGAAAACGGGGTTTCGGAGGCCTTCAGAGGGGTTTTGGGGGTCAAAAAACATTACAAAATCATGCTCTATCGAACTGGTGCGTAACTCTCTTCGCTGGCTTCGATTTGATATGTGGTAGAGCCCAAACGGACACCCGGAGCGAAAGTTATGACCGTTTGAAGTTAGAGAAAATTTTTCAACTTTCTTATAACTCTAATATCTTCTGCACCTTATACTGTCTCACGGTTTTGATTATATGTGCCTCTATATCTCTTCATGACCTTCGATTTGACTGGTCGTGGCACTCCAACGGACGCCCGGATCAAAAGTTATGGTCGTTTTAGTGATTTCGGGGTTTCTCGTGTTTTTTTATTTTTTCCTTTCATTTCGCGGAGGTTTTACCGAAACCACCGCTAATCCTTGAAAAAAATTAAGAAAAATCAAAAAATCAAAAAAAAAAAAAAAAAAAAATTAAGACATTTCGCGGCGGTTTAAAAACCACCGCGAAATGGCGGCCCGAAACATGTTTAGCGGCGATTTTTAAAACCGCCGCGAAAAAACCGCCGCTAAACGATGGTTTTCTTGTAGTGATACCTAATACATATGCTCCAAATTCACACTAATAATTCAAATTAATTCATATCATACAAAGGCACACTGCTATGAAAAACCTATTGATGATGAACTCCAAATATATATTCTCTGAATTTCATAAAATGTTAACAGAAAAAACATAACTCAAAATCACAATTTTGAACTCCTAATACATATGCTCAAATCTTGACAAGGAATTTGGACCAAGAATTAAAGGGCATATGGTGGGAACCAAGAAATGAGTAAGTTTTCAAAATAAAAAACTCAGATTGGGGAAATCAAAGAAGGAATTCGAACAACTTACCTGAAGGGGAGTCAACTGTCGGTAAAGGGGGAAACCAGATTGGGGATCCATGATGGGGCATAGGGGCTTGACACAGGGGTTCAATGATGGGGATTGATGGGGAGGGATGGCTGACTCGGGCCAACGACTCGACGAAGGTGGGAGGGTTGGACAACAGGATGTGATGGGGCTGGGAGGGTTCAGTGATGGTGGGATGGGAGGGCTCTATGGTAGGAAACGACATGGCTGGGAGGGTTCGACGGTAACAGGATGGCCCGACGATGGTAGGACGGTCCGACGACACTGCGGGGAGGCAGGGTCGCGGGAGGGTTGCAAGGTCGGATCGTGGGGTCATGAGAGGGGGAAAAAAATTGAGCGGGGGGGGGGGGGGGTTATAAAGTACAATGAATGCTAAATAGAGGTCTCTAATAATATCAATAGCGACTGCCAAATGGAGGTCACCCTAATTCACTCTCCACAAAAGCATAAATTTATATTAGTGAAAATTTGGAGTTCCTCAGCACAATAAGTTGCATCAGAGCCATGTTTTTTTACAAACATTGGGAGGTTCTCTTGAATTAAATTTTTTCACCTCATTGAGAGTATACTTATTCAAAAGGAATGACGATGGAATAAGGAAATGTCAGGATTGGTGAGCTTGACGAAACAAATTTCAAATAATGCAGAATGCACATTAAAGATTCTTTGTATCAGAATAAGATTGATCTTTCTTTAAAGGGGATCAAAATGAGAGAAATAGACAAAATAGAATGGAAAATAATTGACTAGAAAGCACTCGGTGTAGTTGGGATGGCATTAGACCGAAACGTGGCCTTCAACATTGGTGATGTGAAGAAAAATGCTGAGTAAATATCTATGCTTGTGAAAATATATGAAAATCCTTCATAATGAACAAAGTGTTCTTGATATGATGACTATTCAACATGAAAATATTGAAGGGAAATTCAGTGGAAGATCATGTCAATAACTTCAATATGATTTAGAGTCAACTCGAATCAATGAAGGTAGAGTTCGTTGAAGGAGTGTGGGCCTTAATTTTTCTTTCATCATTTACAGAATCTTGGAATGTGATGGTTACCATTATAAATAACTCTAGTGGAAAAATGAATTGGTGCTTAAGGAAATATATAATTTAGTTCTGTATGAGGAGATTCGAAATATGTAAGTCCCGGGAATTACTAAAATAATATATATTGTGGAATATAGAGGATGTTCTGGTCTAAGGGAAAACCAAATTCAAAAGAAGGAGAAGGAGAAAAGAGATAAGATCTGAGGGAAACCAGTTGGGCATGTACTTGTATGTTGGAATTGTGAGAAGAAGGGGAAATTAACAAAAAAGATTACATAACTCATAGGGTGAAATATAAAAGGTTTACTTCTGAAAGTACTTCTGCAAATACCACTGATAAGAAAGGAAGACATTTATTTCTAAGTGTCACAAGTCCATTGTAGTCATGGATCATGGATTCTGAGGCTTCATTTTACTTAACATCCAAAAGGGGGTGCATGTAGAATTATGTCTGAAAGATTTGGAAAGGTACATCTTGTGCATGATGAAACCTCTATGGTAGTTGGTAAAAGAGATGAAAATGTCTAAACAAAGAACAAATACTTGTTGGAGTTACAAGGAGTACAACACATATCAGGGTTAAAGAAGAATTTAATCTTTGTTGGATAGCTAGATGATGTGGGTTTTTGTATGATTTTTTCTGAAAGGGGTGTAGAAGGTAACACCTGATTCCTTTGTGGTGGCTAATAGAGTGAAAGGCAAAGAATTCAGAAGATACAACACTTTCCGGAACAACAACTTTCAGAACAGTGAAATTGTGGTATGATCGTTTTGGATACTTGGGTGATAAAGGGAAGAGAGTCTTGTGTGTAAAGGGAATTATAAAAATTGACTATGTGGGGTATGAAACATGTGAAGAGTGCATCCTTAGGAAGACAAAAAAGGTGTATTTCAATATAAAAGTAAGAATTCCAAATAATCATAAGTTGGATCTAGTACATAAAAAAGTATGGGGCTAGCCTCGATTCATTCTCATAGAAGGTCATTGTATTTCCTTTCCATCAATAACAACATGACATGGAAAGTTTGTGTGTTCTTTCTCTAGCACAAGTCTAAAGTATTTGGAACCTTTTTTGGATGAAGATTCATGATGGAAAGAGAGGCTGGTTTAAAGTTTAAGTGTTTGAGGTTTGATAATGGCGGGGATTAAAGAATCAAGGAGTTTCAATGATTTTATTGGAATAAAAGAACTCATTTTGAGAAGATCATTCTCATAACATCAGCACACAATGGTTTGGAAGAGCAGATGAATTGGATGTTATGTGATAGATTCAAAATCACGAGAATTCAATCTGGTTTTTAAAGGGGTTTTGGGTGGAAGTGGTGAATTGTGTGGTGTATCTCATAAATATAATTCCTTCCATACCACTAGGTTTAGAGCTTCCAGAATAAAGGTTTACTGGAAGAAAGGTCGATGTGTCACATCTCAAAGTTTTTGGTTGTATTTCCTATTTCCATGTCAGAAATAGGGACAAATTATAAGTTAAGTCCCAAGCATGTTTCTTTGTGGGGTATGGTAGTAAAGACTTTGGATTTAAACTATGGGAAAATAACCTTTGGAAGGTCATTAAAAGATGAAATGTTCACTTCACTACTACAAAACTGGGTTTACCCAGTGCTAGGGCTTTAACAGTGCTAGCTAAAAGTGATGTTAAAGACTCCCTTTATCAATGCTAAAAAAAGTGATGTTAAAGGGATCCCTTTATCAGCACTTGTAAAAAAGCACTGATAAAGCCCCCCCTTTATCAGTTTTAGAAAAAAAAGCGCTGATAAAGGGTGAGATTTTATCAACACTTTTAAAAAGGTACTAATAAAGAGGGGCCTTTATCAATTCTAGAAAAAAAGCACTCATAAATGTCATCCTTTATCAACCCTTTTTTAAAAGCACTCATAAAGGCACACCCTTTATCAATGATTTTTTTCTAGCACTGATAAAGGGCATATTTCATAAAAAAATATTTGATTAAAAAATATATATTAATGTATTTATATTGATATAAATATAATATATATATATTTTAAATATGTTTTAGATGAGGCTGAATAGGCATTTACACTTAATATATAAGATATTTAGTGAAAATGATTTATAAAATAATTAAAAAATATGATTAATTAATAATTTTCTAATTATTATCGAGTAATAGTAACTTAATAGAAGTTGGATGACCTAAAAAATAAAAGAATTAATGAACAATCTAAGATTAGTTGAAAACAAGACTTGAACTTCAAACAACCATAGCTTTTGATCTGGGTGTCTATTTGGGCTCTACCACATATAAAATCGAAGCATACAATGAGTTCTACACATTAATAACTTGAAGGAACCCTCGATAACATTTTCTGAGGCCAAAAAGGACTATAAGGCCTCCAAAACCGAGTTTTTAGTCAGAGAACCCCAAATTTTTAACATTCGATGGAATTTCAATCTCGTTTAATGGGGTTGTTTTACTCGTTTTCAGTGGGGACTGAATTTATTCTCATTGATTACATTCATATTAATATTATGGCTTTGAAATCTTATCACTTTTCACAATGTAGTTTTATTTATAATTAAATATAAGCATATTTTTTTTATATTTACTTAGAATAAATAACTTGTATAAATACATATGTAAACACATTTACATAAAAATGTATTTTTAAATATATAAAATAAATATTTATTATTCATTTTATTTAAAGTAAAAAATTATCCTTTTTATTTGCCTTGTAAAAATGCATTAATATGTATATGTATACCTATACAATTAATGTTTATATACAAAGATGTGTGTGTCAATGATTAACAAATATATATATATGTATATGTATATTCTAAAACATGTAAATAAATACATATTCTAAAAATGTATTTAAAACAACGTCCAACCATTTTTACATTATACAAATATATATATAATGTTTATATATACATATATGTGTGTGTATTAATAAAAGAATAAACATTTATATTATATTTAGTATATGTAAATGAATATGATATATAATATATTTAAATAAATATAAGTATATATATATATCACACACACACATATATTTTATAAATTTATTTAAAAATAATTATATGAATATATGAATAAAAAATATTTATGTAAATAAATAAATAAATAAATATATATAGAAATATCATTAAAAAGATAACAAAACAACATGGTGCAGTGGTAAATGTGTTCCATCTTCAAAGGAGAGGTTCAAGGTTTGAATCTAGGTGTGCATAGGAGGCTAGAAATTCGTAAAGCATTGTTAAAGGTGCACTACTAGAAATTAGATCATTTGTGATGGGTAGATGACCCATCGCAAATAGTGTCTTTCCTGATATTATTTGCGACAAAATATTAATTCCTTCATAAATAATGATTTATTGTGATGGAATAAATAATCTGTTGCAAATAGTTTTGGCAAGCATTCCTGCCACCCATTGCCAAAAGTAATCACGACAAGAATTTGCGATGGATAACGAAATCTATCACAAATTCTCATTGGCTCGGGATTATTTGTGACAAAAATTAGTGTCTGTCGCAAATAATTTTGATGAAAAACTATTTGTGATGACATTAATTTTGTTACAAATAGTCCATCGCAAAAAACCTCATCGATTTAACACCCACATGACTCTCCTTTCTTTCTCCTCTCCTTTCTCCTCCCTCTCTCGACACTGCTGCGAACCCTAGCGGACTGCCCGATTCCTTGCAACTCCATGAAACTTTTTTCTTCCCATTTTTTTGCTGATTTCAGCTTAGATCTACAAGGTACGGACTCCACTTATGTTCTTCATCAATTTTTTTTGCATATTTTGGTTCAATGTTAAATATACTAGTTTGGTAAAACCCTAGGTTTAGAAATTTATCTGATTTTCATGTTTTATTTTATATTTAGGATTGATGTAATTGTATTAATCTCTATTTTGATTTTAATCTGGTTCATTTTTTTGCATATTTTGGTTCAATGTTAAATATACTGCTTTGGTCAAACCCTAGGTTTAGAAATTTATCTGATTTGCATGCTTTATTTGATATTTAGGATTGACACAATTGTATTAATCTCTATTTTGATTTTAATCTGGTTCATTTTTTGCGTATTTTGGTTCAATGTTAAATATACTGCTTTGGTCAAACCCTAGGTTTAGAAATTTATCTGATTTGCATTCTTTATTTTATATTTAGGATTGATGCAATTGTATTAATCTTTATTTTGATTTTAATCTGATTCGTGCAATTTATTTTAATTGATTTTTAGGCATTCTACCAATTTTTTGATTTTGATATTTATATGTGTTTTGTATTTATATTTGCATATATATATAAGTATGTTTGTTTGCCATGTTAATTTTGATATATGTTTGTGTGTGTATATATATATTAACATGTGTTTATTTAATTTTTATATTTGTATGTGTTTATATATATATATTTAAATGATTTTAAAAATATGTTTATGGTTTTTGATATATATATATATATATACATATATGTATGTCTGTATGTATATTTGTATATATGTATATATAAATTTGATATGTATATCTGTTTAAAAAAAATTTCCAAAATATATTTGATATATTTATATTAATTAATAAATATTTTAATATAAATACATATAAATAATACATTCTGATTAATTAATATTTTTTTAATATAAATATATGTAAACAATACATTCTGAGTATACATTTATAAACATTTTAAAAATGTGCAATTTTTTTAATATATATATATATATATATTTATATAAAAAATTATGTAATGTTTTTAATATATATATATATATACACACATTTATGTATGTATATTAAAATGTGAATATGTATATATATATATATATATATGTTTTAAAAAAACGTGTAAAGTTTATAATATATATATATACAGACAAACGTATATAAACATTTTAAAAAATGTGTAAGGTTTTTAATATATACATATATATATATATACATTTATGCATATTAACACGTGAATATATATATATATATATATATATATAAGTTGTAAAAAATGTGTAATTATATATATATATATATATATATATATACAGACATAAACATATATAAACATTAAAAAACATATAAGATTTTTGATATATATATGTATGTATGTATGTATGTATGTATTTATCAGATATATATATTTATTTAAAAAAATGTAAAAATATATTTGATTATGAAATCGTGTAATGTATATATATATTAACATCTGAATATGTATATATAAACATTTTAAAAATACATGTAAGGTTTAATATATATATATATATTTATATAGATTTGATATGTATATTTATTTAAAAAAGAGTGAGAATATATTTTATTTATTTTTATTAATTATGAAACCGTGATATACATATATATAATAATTATTAAAAATTTAATAATAATTTAAAAAATTATTAATAATCATTACATAATTTATAATAATTACTAATTAATTAGTAAATATTATTAATAAATATTAAATATTTATGTATGTTTATATATATATATATATATAAATTTAATATGTTTATTGGTTTAAAAAAATTCAGATTTTTTTGGTATATTTATATTAATTACGAAATATTTTAATATAAGTATATATAAATAATTATTTACTTAATATTAATAATAAATAGTAAATAATAGAGTTAATTACAAAATATTATTAATAATTTGAAAAATTGACAAAATATATGAAAATTTGTGTGTGTGTGGGTGTATGTATGTATATAGATTTGATATGTTAATTTGTTTGAAAAAATGTGTAAAAATTAATTTGATGTAAATAGATTTGATTATGTGTTATATATATATAATGTATGAAATAAATATAAATGGGTGTTTTTTAAGAATGATGGGAAAATTAATTTAAAGTAAACATTTAATTAAACTTTATTTATAGGATTTTTTTATATTAAAAAACTTAAAAAAATTGGTTTAATGAAAAAATAATAAAAATTTAAAATATGTAATATTTATTAAAAACGTATTTAATAATAATTAACATACTTTTCTGTAATACTTTTTAAAAAATATATAACAATTATAAGACTTATTAAAAATTCATAAAAAATATTAATTATTAAAAATATAGTATTAATTTAAATAATTTATAATATTTAATAATCAAAAAATCATCATTATTAATAAATTGTTAATATTACCGATGATTATAAAATCATAATAATAATTTGTAAAAAAATATAAAAAATATATATAAAAGTAACAAAATCTATAAATAAATAAAAGATTACATTAATAATAATCATTACATAATTTATAATAACTAATAATTAATTTTTCGAAATTATTAATACATTGTAAATATTAGTGTTAATTACAAAATATTGTTAATAATTTGAAAATATAAAAAAATTATGATTTTTTTTAAAAATTTCTAAAAGAAAAAATATGAGTAATTATTAAATATTACTAATATTTATTATAAATTCAAATGTTATGTCACGCCTAAGGTACACCCCACATCCCGGTCCCAACAGTGGTCTCCAATTTTTCATACGATATATAGTTTGGAAGATATTTTAAATTTCTATAAGAAATTATAATAAAAATATTAAATGAATTACTCTTGCATGCAATGTAATTAAACACCTGACGCACACATATGTAATGTCACGTTTAGGATAAATCCCACATCTCAGACCAAACGGTGGTATCAGATTTCTCATATGAGACAATGTTCGAGAGATATTCTATTATTTTAAAAAAATAGCGTGTTTCTTATATAATATATTTAATATTATTATTTTATCTATGCTAATCCTCTACAGGCCCCGTAATCCAGTGCTAATCCAGTGCCTCACTCTGATCATATTTCATTGAATATTTCAAGGTGATAAAATATAATAATAATTTTCAATTATTCAAAATGATCTGTAATAATTGTTTTTATTTTTTTTGTTTTTTAGATAACTATGGACTTAAGAAGTAGACACCAGTATCTATTATGTGATCGTGATTGGATAAATAATCACAAAAATCCAAACGGATCTGGTTTAAATCCTATCTACATTGAAGGTGTTGTAGCCTTTATATCATTTGCATCATCAAATTCAGATTTTGTTTCTAATGGAATAATTAAATTTATGTGTCAGAAATGTGATCTTAGGACATTCGAAACATTTGACAATGTTGGACTTCATCTATTGTGTTCTGGTTTTCGAAAAGATTATATTTTTTGGTATCAACATGGTGAAAAGAGTTTAGTATAAAATACAATTTTTTTGGTTCTAGATCCATCATTTCATAATTTAATACATGAGGCAGCTGGTCCATCTATTCCTAAAACAACTCAAAATGATATTCCAAATCCTAAATCTGAACCATAGCAGTTTTACAATTTGTTGAAATCCATTGAGGATGCCTTATATTTGGGAAGCTATATGAGCAAACTTGAAGTTGTTACAAAATGCATGGCTATTAAATCATATTTTGGAATGTCTAATAGTTTTTTCGATCAGATTTTATCTTTGGTTAAGTCATTTTTTCCTAATGGAAATACATTTCCTTTAATTTTCTATGAAAGTAAAAGGTTGGTTCATAATTTGAATCTAAGTTATCATAATATCCATGAATATTCAAATGAATTCATCTTATATTATATATGGTGGTTCTGAATCTTTGGTTAATTGTCCAACATGTAGAGAATCAAGGTATAAAGAGGCACAATAAGGAAAGTCTAGAGTTCCCATGAAACAACTGAGATATTTTCTAATTACACCTCGTTTACAATGTTTATTTATGTCTCGCAACACAACTGAATTAATGAATGACATAAATCAAATATTTCTATCAGAAAAAGATTAAATCATCAATGTGATGGTGATTCATTAAAACATTTTGATCAGACGCATCCTTATTTTTCTTCAGAACCTCATAACATACAGTTGGACCTTTCTACTAATGGTTTTTTTTCCATTTGGTGATTATGATAGTCAATATTCTTTTTGGCCTATTTTCATTACTGCTTACAACTTTCCTCCTTGGATGTTGATGAAGGAACCATATATATATTTGAAACTGTTAATTCCAGGACATCCAAAGAAGAATATTGATGTTTATTTGAAACCACTAATTGATGAGTTAATTTCATTATGGAATAATAGTGTGACTATATTTGATATAACTGCATATCAGAATTTTATATTGAAGGTTGCATTAATATGGATGATTAGTGACTTTCTAGCATATGATATGTTATCTGGATGGAGCATACATGGTCTAAAATCATGTTTGTATTGCATGACTGAGAAAAATCATTTATGATTTGTAATGGTAGAAAGGTCAGTTATTTTGACTCATTGGAGATTTCTTTCTACAAATCAATCTTTTTAAAGGAACAGAATTAATTTTACAAAATGTAGAATTGAAACAAATGCACCTCCAATAGTTCTCTCAAGCAATCTGGTTAAATATATTGTCTCTTCATTACCTCATGTTACTTTTGGACCAACTATAAACGAGAAAAAGATAAATGGTTTTGGGAGAGATCATAATTGGATAAAACAAAGTATTTTTTAGGACCTTCTATATTGATCTGATTTATTAGTTCGTCACATGTTAGATTTTATTCATATTGAAAAGAATGTTTTTGATAATATATTTTATATCATGTTGGACACACCTGGTAAGACCAAAGATAATGTAAAGGCATAGTTAGATCTTACACAAAATTTCAAAAATCCTGAACTTGAATTATTTGAAGATGAAATATCACACAAACCATTGAATCCAAAAATAGATTACTCACTTAGTAAAGAAAATTATTTATTATTCTATCAATGGATTAGAGATTTGAGGTTACTAGATGGTTATACTTCTAATTTGTCTTGTTGCGTTAGAAATGGGAATATTACCGGGTTAAAAAGTCATGAATGTCATGTTATAATTGAAAGATTACTACCTATTGGTCTTAAAGGGATTTTGAATTATTTAATCTCAGATGTGTTGAGAAAAATATTATATTTTTTCTGAGATATTTGTGCGGCAACATTAGATTATAATTCGTTGAATTTGCTGGAAAAATATTTTGTTTTAATTTTATGTAAATTGGAGAAAATATTCCCACTGAGATTCTTTGATTATAGGGAACATTTAATATTGAATTTTCTATATAAATATAAATGTGGAGGGCTAGTAAAATTCCAATGGATGTATCCATTTGAGAGATTTATGCAAAAATTAAAGAAGAAAGTACATAACAAAGCATCAGTTGAATGGTCGATTACAGAAGCATACTTGCAGGAAGAAATTTCAAATTTCTTCTCTTATTATTTTCAGTCAGAATATTCTTCAAAATAAAATATCATGGGTCACAATAAAACAAAATTTGATAATGTCATAGACTATCAGTTTTTAGTTTTTAATCAGCCTGATCTTGGATTTGGTGGTTATCTTGAGTGATGGCTTACAGATAAAGAAATGCACAAAGCTCATACTTATGTTCTGTTTAATTGTGAAGAAATGAAATGATTTTTTTAGTAATTACTACTTTTTTATTATTTTGTTAAATATTTAAAAAATATCTATTTATTTACATTAACTTTTTTGTAGACTATATGATGACCATATCAAAAAATAATATATACAAATTATATCTGCTGCTCTTGAAGAATGTCGACAACAAAATTTTTCATATTGGTTTCAAATACTGGTAAGTTAAGTTTCTTTTGATAGAATAATAAATAAATTTTTTAATAATATATATTATTAATAGTTTTTATTATTTACAGGTAACACAACATGAAAATAAAATTGATAGTCGATTATGTGTGCTCAAAAACCCTCCATCGAAATTGGTAAAATCTTATAATGGGTATGTGGTTAATGGATTTCGATTGCATACATGCATATATGGAGACTCAAAGAAATCAATGAATAGTGTTTTTTGTTTGAAAGGATACCATAATAAGGAAAATGAAGTTGACTTTTATGGTATACTAGATGAAATAATTGAGTTATGTTATCTAGGACCAAATTATGTTACAATGTTTAAATGTCATTGATTTGATACTGATCAGGGGTAGAGAGTTCATCCATGACATGGATTCATTGACATTAAATATAACAGTTGGTCTCGGCCAAATTTACCCAAGATTTTAGGGTTAAGTGGTCGCTTGAAATTTAGCTTGGGTTGTCGAATCCTCAGATATCTAAGAAGTAACATACAGACGCATACATTCTATGGATTGTTTTTGTCTATGAAGTGGCCAACTTGGGTTGATTTTATATGGGTTTAAGTGAAATCTAAGAGACTTAAGTTAATTAATATTAAAATAATGAGTTGATCCTAGATTATCATTTGGGGTGGATTGGATGAATTCCTTTTTTTAACATTTTCAATTTTATTAACTCAAGTAGGATTCATTTAATGAATTCAAACTAACCTCGTCACTTATTGGTTAAACACCTTCACAAACACATTCTAACCACCTATACACTTGTAGGATAATTTTCATGAGCACTCCAAGGTAAAGGATCTTATTAGCACATAAAAGTGGGGCGATAAAATTCAATAAGGAAGAGGAAGAGAGAAAATCCTTGAATAAAAGAAACTCAAGTAAAAGAAATCAATAACATTTAGAGATTGAGAAATAAAATCTAATACAACCCCTTTCTACTCCCTTGGATCAACCCATAAAATAGTTATCCCTCCATTGATGACATGTTCTCAACAGAAGTGGGAAGTAGACTCATAAGGGTGAAATTGAAGAAGTAAAAACAAAAAAATAACGATCACTCAACCGTTGTGTGAATAATATCACAAGGTATGGTGTGAATAAATTTGAACCTTAAGGAAACGATATCAATGTGATATAGAGAAAAAAATAATAGTAAAGTAAGAATTTTTATTGAAAACTAAGGTGATTCGAACAACTTACATGAGAAAGAAAAATGTTACAAAGACAAATCAGCATAATAACATTACAATGAAAACAAAGCTCAAGATGAATAAATACTCCAAAAACACTGCCTTAAATAGTAATTTTTGGAGCCTTGGGTCGAGACTCCAATAGTGAAAGTCATTCCACTTTAGTATGGTAGGATTAGGGTGGTGGAAAGCTTGTGGAACTTAGACTTTTCCACTCTTGACCCGAGGTGGCATCCAACTTGCATCCACCGAACAGAGGTGCCTAAATGACCTTCTATATGGCTGAATTAGAGTGGTTCATAGAAGAATAAAATTAATCCCCAAATGTACCCTAAACTTATGTAAAGTTTAAACCCAAAAAGGTTTATTATTTACGAGATATGTGTAAAATAGTGGGATGTTTTTCTGGGCCGCAGAATTTGGTCCATAATTTTATCTCCAACTTGGGAAGCCTGTAACTCCATTCAAACATATGAATTAGCTTTGTCCACTATTTAATAAAATGTTACAAATGATTTAATATATCTTCAGTTAAATTTTTGAGAATCATTGGGCTTGGATACTGGCCTCTACAGTCTTGTTATTGGAATGTTGTCCAATTTACTTTTCCCACAATGTGTTTCCATGAAATCCCATTTTGGTGGTCTTCCAATGTGAATCTTCCAATACTCCAAAAGTATGATTTTTTCCCAATTTAATGAGAAAAATGAAAATAAAATATGAAAATAAAATCAAGACCATTTTGTATTTTAGGAGGTGTTAAAAAATGTACCATGTAATAGTGCATTTTAAGATGGAATTACAATCATAATGTGAATTAATGTTCAAAGTGTAAAATGCACTAAAATAGTGTTTATGAATAATAAAGAACATGAATATTATATATATTAAAAATTAATATTATCCTAATTCAGTGGCAAATCACACCCCCCAACTTGCGTTTTTCTAGTCCCGGGCAAAATATATCTCAAACATATGAAATTCAAATTCCCTTTTCCAAAAACTTTCTAATACACATTGATCACCAAGAACCCTTATACCAAAAAATCATGAAACCCATCAAAATATTTTAATAAAAGATAGTTTCTTAATAATACCCCAATCCCAAGCTCATTCATTTGTTCAAATTCATCTCTACATTTCATCCAATATCAATTAAGCATGATGATGTGTTGTGCATCACAATAGACATGGGGGTTTATCTTTATTCAAGGGGGAAATGATGGAAGTTCTAGGTGGAATAAAATTTCAATATTAAGATGAGTATTCATTTTTTTATATATTTTATTTTATTTTATTTGTTTTTTTTTAATTTTTCCATTGTAATTGAAATTTCACTCAACATAGTCAACCCATGTAGCAAGACTTTGCCAATGACTCCCAAGCTCAAAGACCTTAGGGAACCAAGTGAAGCCCACATACTCAAGCATCATCTCGAGTTAACTCAGCCAAAAATAAGGCTAAATTACCACAAATAGAGAAAAAATTACTAACTCTGGGCTAGAAAACTATGGACTCACGATCCCCAAGTGCCGAAAGCCACACATTAGGTCATTTCATTGCTCTACGTGCACATTTATTGTTTTTTATTTTATTTTTTTGAATAATCATATTAAAACTAAAATAATCACCAAACCTATACTATTTATTTGGGGGACCCCATGAACTCAAACTAATACCCCACTATTTTATGGATGTGCATTGTGATTCTTTTTTTTATTTGGATGAAAACATAAACAATGAAATATCACATTAGACAGCCACACTTTCCAAAATCTATTCTCATGAAATATACATGGATTAAAATCAGAATCATGGAATGCTAAATTATTTGATATTAAATTTCAAAGTGTGCAATGTGTATTATCATATTCAATGTTAAAGGAACTTTTCCTTCCATTAAGGTACATTTTTTTTTCAAATCATTTTTTTGGCACACAAAAGAATTTTTTTATTTCATCTCCCCCCAACTTAAAATAACACTATTCCTAGTGTTTAAAGAAAATAAAATTTAGAACGGGGTAGAGGTATAAGAGAGGAGTTCTAAAATGAATTTTAATAAATAAACATGGAACAAATTCACATGGTTTTTGAAGTTGAAGTTCATGATGCTCCTGATTATTCCTTTGATCTCCATGCTAGTCATAGACTCCTAGTGGAAGATGGTAGAAAATTGTGGAAGTTATAGATATAGTTTATTTCCCTATAAAACTTTTTGACCTCAATAGCCTTTACTTCTCACTCAAAAACTAAATTAGAAACCATGGAAACCCCGAGAGGTTCTCTTAATTAAAAATAGACAAAGACAAAAAAACATACCTATTTATTTTAGCATACCAAAGACCGATACAAGTATCACATAAAAAAATAAAATAAAATAAATAAATAAATATATATATAATTAAAATATAATTATATATATAAAAAATTATATAATAAGGAAGCACTATAAGCCGTAGGTCAGTGGAAAGTGTACAACCCTATCTTCCTTCAGTCCTGGGTTTGAGTCCCCGGGGCTTTGCCGGTTGTGATATAGTTTTCCCCACAACCTACGAAGTGTACTTTTAATTTTTTTAATTAATATTATATATATTTTTGTATTTTTATTTTAAACTACAAACACATAAAAATAAAAATAAACTGATGATACATTGTTTTCTTTTTAAATTTCTGGGTAAGATATTACTCAAGGATCACACCACGTGACACAGATGAATATGGTGCTCCCCTTTCAGACCCATCCACACTCATAATATAAGAAAATTTCAATAGTATATGGTACTATCATATTCAGAGTTAAATATTTTTTTAATATAAAATTGATTTATTAATCCTATTTGAATAATAAATATGATTCACTAAGATTAGAAACATGAAAACCATGGGTTGCCTCCTATGCATCGCTTTTGTTTAATATCATTAGCCCGACATGGACCCCTAATTGTTTAAGTATTTTCCTCATCTAAGGTTGGTTCACATAAGTCTTCATCAACTTCATATTTTTGTAATGGTTCAATGAATGGTTTAACTCTATGACCATTAACTTTAAAGGTTTGACCATTAGTGGGATCTTAAATTTCTACAGCCCCTTGGGGGTACACCTTATACACTATGTATGGACCTAACCATCTGGAACTCAACTTTCCTGGGTGTAAATGAAGTTTTTAATTATAAAAGATAATAGGTTTACCTAGTATAATGTGTTTGGTTTTAATATTTTGAGATTGGTAGGCTTGTACTTTAGCTTTATTGGTCCTTGAATTTTCATAAGCCTTCATCCTAAGTTTCTAAAGTTCATTGAGATCTAATTTATTTTTTTGTTCCGGCCAATGAGAGGTCATAATTCATTTTCCTAATTTCCCAAAAATCATTATGTTCAATATCCACTAGAAAATGGCATGATTTTCCATAAACCAACCTATATGGGGACATTCCTAAAATGGTTTTAAATTCGGTTCGATAGGCCTAAAGAACATCTAAGAGTTTTCTCGACCAATATTTCCTAGATGGATTAACAGTTTCTCAAGAATTTGTTTGATTTCTTGATTGGATAACTCATATTGACCATTGGTTTGTGGGTGGTAAGCAGTGGACACTTTGTGAGAAATTCCATACTTGTCCATTAGTGCTGATAATGGACGATTCCAAACATGAGTTCAATGATCACTAATGATAGTCCTAGGAATTCAAAATCTAGAGAGGATTTTTTCCTCGATAAATCTAATCATAGTTTGATGATCATTGGATTTTGTAAGAATGGACTCAACCCATTTAGAGACATAATCGATAGCTAAAAGGATGTACAAATATCCCCTAGAGTTTGGGAAGGGACCCATGAAATCGATTCCCCAGCAGTCAAATATTTCAATCACTAAGATGGGAGTGAGTGGAATTTGATTCCTTTTTGTGATGGACCCTACTTGTTGAAACCTAGGATAGCTTTGAAAAAATGTGTAAGAGTCCCTTGAGAGGGTGGTCCAGAAGAGACCACACTGAAGAACCTTAGTAGAAGTTTTCTTAGAGGAAAAGTGACCTCCACATGCCTCACTATGATAAAATTTAAGGATGGAATCTTGTTCAGATTCTGGGACACACCTCCTAATGACTTAGTCAGGGCAGAACTTATAGAGGTATAGATTATAAAAAACATAGTTCCTGAAATCATAAAGGAATTTCATTCTAGATTGAGTCCTTAAGAATTTTGGAATTACTCCTCTAACTAATAAGTTGGATATGTTGGCATACCATGGGAAATCACTCACTGAATAGAGGTTCTCATCGGGAAATTAATCAGACATAGAAAGAAGATTTTAGTTGTCTTTGAATTCCATCCTAGAGAGGTGATCAACTATAACATTTTCAACACCCTTTTATCCTTAATGGATAAATAAAACTCTTGAAGAAGAAGGACCCACCTAATCAATCTATCCTTGCCATATTGTTTTTGGAAAAGGTATTTCAGGGTTGAATGGTCAGTGAACATAGTGATGGGGGATCCTAAGAGGTAGGACCTCAAATTTTCTATGGAAAACACAAAAACAAGTAACTTTTTATCAGTGGTGGTGCAGTTTATTTGTGCATAATTTAAAGATTTTCTTACTAATTCACGCTCAAATTTACCCAAGAGATGAAGGTAGAATGGTCCTTGTAGTTTAGCTTGGGTTGTCGAATCCTCAGATACCTAAGAAATAACCTACAGACACATACATTCTATGGATTGTTTTTAGCTATGAAGTGGCCAAATTGGGTTGATTTTATATGGGTTTAAGTGAACTCTAATACACTGAAGTTAATTCAATTTTAAAGTATGAGTTGATCCTAGGTTATCACTTGGGGTGGATTGGACGCATTCCTTTTTCTACTATTTCAATTTCTTATATTTGAGATGAGTTCATTTAAGAAGATCAAACAAAATCACCACTCACTGATTTAATGCCTACACACCCTAATACTAATCACCTATACACTTGAAGGATCAAATCTTTGATCACTCCAAGGTAAAGGTTCGTATTAGCACTTGAAGTGTGTGACCTTAAAATTCAATAAGGATGAAGAAGTTTTAAAATCATCAAATAAAAATCTCATTTTAAAGAAGTGATTAGTGATTATGGTAGTGATAAATAACATCCAATCTATCCCCTTGCTACTCCCTTGGATCAACCCATAATTGGGTTATCCCTCCATTGATGTTATGGTTTCAATGGAAGCGGGAAGTCGACTCATAAGGGAGGAATTGGAGAAGTAAAAAAACAATGAAATAACAATCACTCCACCGTTGTGTGATAATATCACAAGGTTTGATATGAAAAAGTTAAAACCTTGAGGAAACTGTATCAAAGTGATAAGAATAATAATAGAAAAAGAGAATATGAAGAACTTTTATAAACAAGCTAAGGTAATTCAAGGAACTTACAATTGAGGGAAAGTGATTACAACATCAAATTGGCAGCATAACATTAAGATGAAAACAAAGCTCAAATATGATAAACTACTCCATCACCACTATCTTAAATAGGAATTTTGGGAGCCTTGGGTAAATCCTCCAACAGTACAAAGCATCCCAGTTGATTATGGTAGGCCTAGGGTGTCACGACCCGTCCTCGGGGCCCGTGCCGTGACTACCCCAAGCCCGCCTTCCATAGGCCAGGGGCTGGCGACTAGCACCAAGGCGTAAATCCCAACAAAAAGGGAAGGCATTTGCCTTTGAAAAGAAAACAAGCACCACAGAGTAAGCAAGCGGAAAAGTAAACACTGTACAAGCTGTGCTGAAAGTAAAAGGGGCCGGAAATACAAGCCCAACTGTAAAGTACAACTGAAAGGAAAAAAAAACAGAAACTGAAAAGGGAAAACTGCAGCGTCGAGCCGTCCTCTGGAAGTCCCACCTGAAGGGTGGGTACAGATAGCCTCCACTGCTCCTCGGGTCCACCTAACCGCTCCGAGTACGTCCGCCCAGTGGTCCACCTCCAGGTACTGTCCTGCTCTGCACGCCTACTCCACGATCAGCGCTGTCCGTCGTCTGCAACCAACACCAGGAAGTGCGGGCATAGCCCGTGCAGGGGTGAGTATAAGCTACTCAGTAGGGACCCTGAGACCCCCGGAGGTCTCCCGAAATCCACAAAGGATAAACCACGAAGAAGAGATACAATCACGAAGCAACATCTGACACGGCTTAGGTATATGCCCATACATATACCTAAGTCATCAATTCCCCGATCGGCTCCAACGTCCGAGCCCCTAGCACAACCCAGTCCACACAGGAAAGCAAAACGCATACCCACGCAGGATAGAACAACACAATCCACAAAGGAGAGTAAACAGTAAATCCGCACAGGATAGCTCAACACAATCCACAAAGGAGAGGAAAACGTAATCCACACAGGAAAACTCAACAGATAACTCTCATAGGTATATGCCCATACATATATCGAAATTATCAGATAACCCATCTAAATCAAGAGGAAACACAAGGATCATTGACTCAGCTCAAACCAGGATTTTCATTATCAAAAACGTAACTGCTGAAGAGCCCCATCTCTGAAGTGTACAGTGGTCCTGTCACGACTCCGAGGTACTTCTCACTAACCTAAGACTGCTGAGGTACTCCTCCTGTCGAGTACCGCGGGTCTGCTGCCAACTACCGGGCGCTCCGTCCGCTGAGGGTCTACTGCCAAATACCGGGCGCTCACCCAAATAGCCTACAGAGGTACTCTTCTAGTCGAGTACCGCGGGTATGCTGCCAACTACCAGGCACTCCATCCGCCGTGGGTCTGCCGCCAAATACCGGGCGCTCCGTCCACTGGGCTAGTCGACTCACTCTAAGTCGAGTCGGTCGAGCAGTTTTCAGGTCTCAGCCGGCTACACGGTCTCCGTACTCCGTACGCTCGTCTCCAGTATCGCAGGTCTGCCGCTACAACCAAGCGCACCACCTCTATCGAGTAAAACAGAAGATTCAGCTCACACAGGTATACTTCTTCGGATGACGATAAAGATGATCCCTGATCCATATAAGTCGTCGGACCCACGAAGGATCGTTAGGTAACTAATCTCTGCAGTGACCCACACAGGATCAGACCCACACAGGATCGGGCCCACGCAGGACCTGAAGCCCTGATCCACGTAGGATCGCTGAGTGCAGTAGTCGTCGCAGTCCGCTGAGGATCTCTGCACAGTCGTCGCCGCAGTCCACTGAGGATCTCTGCACGGTCGTCGTCGGAGTCCACGGAGGATCTCTGCACAGTCGTCGCCGCAGTCCACGGAGGATCTCTGCACAGTCGTCGCCGCAGTCCACTGAGGATCTCTGCACGGTCGTCGCTGTCGAAGTAGCAGTCGCAGCCAGCCTAGGGTTCCCGCACACAGCAAACTCGTTCGGGAGGGTCCGCTCCACGAGCCGAGAGGCTGATACATCAACTGACACAAAGTCCGAAGTTGATGTATCCAAAAGTTCCGTATCGTCAACAGGAACTCAACGTCGCAGACGGCGCGTCAATCGGACGCCCGGTCTGAGAGATATTGACATTTTCGTCCCAGGGGCCCGGTTGGTTTTTAAGGCAAAACCAACCCGACCGCACTCCACCTGCGTCCAAACCTCGGGCGGAGTATGCCAAAAGGTCCGTCTCACTTAGAGGAAATCAACCAAGCTGACGGCACGTCAATCGGACGTCCGTAGCTCAAGATATGAGCGTTTCCGCTCCGAGGGCCCGGTTGGTTTCGTGTACGAACCAACCCGGCCGAACCCCAAGTATTCCCAAACTTTGAGTGCGATAAACCGAAACGACCATCTCGATCCAAGGATCGTGTTGCCGCTGACGGCGGGTCGTTTGGAGGCCCGTAGGTCAAGATACGGCCATTTGAACGAAGTCCGTCCGAAGACGGGGGGTCCGGGCCCGACCCCCCCTGGTTGGCCCGGCCCGGCCCGGCCAGGGCCGGTCCGGCTCGGCTCGGCCAGGGCCGGTCCGGCTCGGCTCGGCCAGGGCCGGTCCGGCTCGGCTCGGCCGAGCGGCCGACGCGGGGGAAAGCCGCCGCCCCGCGTGGCACCCCCGCGGCACCCGCGGGGTGTCGGCCAGACACCCGCGGGGTGCCGCGTGACAACCCCGCGGCACCCATGGGGTGTCGCCCTGGACACCCGCGGGGTGCCGCGCGACAACCCCGCGGCACCCGCGGGGTGTCGCGCTGGACACCCGCGGGGTGCCGCGTGACAACCCCGCGGCACCCGCGGGGTGTCGCGCTGGACACCCGCGGGGTGCCGCGTGACAACCCCGCGCCACCCGCGGCACCCGCGGGGTGTCGCGCTGGACACCCGCGGCACCCGCGGGGTGTCGCGCTGGACACCCGCGGCACCCGCGGGGTGTCGCGCTGGACACCCGCGGCACCCGCGGGGTGTCGCGCTGGACACCCGCGGCACCCGCGGGGTGTCTCGCTGGACACCCGCGGGGTGCCGCCGCCTCCGGCCGCCGGCGCCGGCGACCCGCGCCACCACCGTCTTCCGCGGGCCGCCGGAGTCGCTCCTGTGACCCGTTTTACTTCCCGTCTGCGCCGTTGTTCCTCCCGGGTTCCGTTCTTTACTGCGGGATCATCAAACACCCGTTGCGGCACGTTCCGTCATCGCCCGCCAAATCCGCAAAACACGAAGAACGACGGAGGGTTGCCGGGCCGTGTTCGTTTGACCCGCACCCTCCGCGTTAGATAAAAACAACGGGAGAAATTGTTCAACACATGAACCGACAATTTTAATAAAATAAAATTGTTCATTTGAAACCGGATCTTAAGTTTTTAAAGAACGTTCACGGGAATATAAAGAGGGGTATTCCAAAATTATAAAATCCCTACCTCGTCGATCGTCGCGCGCGAGCGTTCTTCACGGAAAGGATCGTCGCGGAAGAGAGGGATCGTCGCGTCGTCGCGGGGAGGCGTCGCGTCGTCGCGGAATCCGGCGTTGAGTCGGCGAGCTCAACGAACCAAGAACAACAGATTTAAATTATTAATATTTAAATCTGTGTTTCGTTAAAAACCAAAAGAAAAGAACTTTTGAGAGGAAATCCGAAATCACTCACCTCAAACGGTCGGTGATCGAAGATCGGAGCGTGGAAGAATGTCACGGACGGAAGCGTCGTCGATTTCCGGGTTCGGCGTTCTTCGCGTTCTTCGTGTTCTTCGCGAGGGATAAGAAGAACAAGAATCCTCTCAAATCTTCTCCAAAGATTTGGGTTGGTCTTATTTTATTAATATGCCAACACACGAAACATGTTAAGAAACGATTGAATTAATTCGTTGAATTAATTCAACGAAAGAAACAGGCCATTAAATTCACGAAAGAAACAGCCCATTCAATTCACGAGAGAAACAACCCAATTAAATGGTCTGTTAAGAATTTAGAAAACGCGTCGGTTGACTTTCATTAAGACGGGTTTTCACGGGTGCGTTTCTTAGCGGAAAGAAACGGCGGGGCTCGTGCGGGCCCCACCTCACAAATATCCTACCAAGGGGGTAGGATATTTCCGGATAGCATCCTATCCAGTTCAACTCAGTTCAAGCCGCCTTTAAGTGGCTTTAAGTGGCTTCCAAGTGGCTTAAGTGAAATAAAATAAAGTTGTCGCAAAATTATTTTATTTCTTAACTTTAAGCCCGAAAATTAAAAACCACACCCGAGCAAACGCAACTCCGGAAGAGGCGTTTCTAAGCGAATACCGGCACTGCGATTTCATCGGTGCCCTCAGAATTCGATTCCGGGCACCGGTTCAAAAGTTAGAAAAACTCGCTCGCCCGTTCACTGAACGTACCCGAGCCAAACTTCGGAAAATGATTCCGGGCACACCGGGCCTCGGAATCAGGTGCCGTCAGAAACTGCGCTCTTGTAAAATTCCAAAGAAAATTAAGAAAAAAAAATTTCCTTGAAATTTACGGGTCTTTACATTACTCCCACCACAGGGTTTTACGTCCCCGTAAAGCTTCAACACAAACTAGGGATACAAAGGCGGTACTGAGCACACATCTGAGCCTCCCTCTCCCAAGTTCTCTCTTGGAGGTTCCCGTGCTGCCATCTGCTGCGCACGAGAGGAATCGATCACCCATGTAGGATCGCTCCTGTAGATCCTCTATCTCCACTGGGACCTCCTTAAAAGTCGCCCCATCATCCACGTCTAGTTCCCCATAGTCAAAGATGTGCGTCGGGTCGTGCACGTATCTCCTCAGCTGGGATACGTGGAAGACGTTGTGCACCCGGTGCAACTGAGGTGGCAGAGCCAGGCGATAAGCCACCTCGCCAATCCTGCTGAGGAACTGGAAAGTCCCGATGAAGCGTGGAGACAACTTGCCGCCTCGGCCAAATCTCCGCAACCACGTCGAGGTGAGACACGCAAGAAGACGTGGTCGCCATCCTCGAACTCTAGTGGCCTCCGCCTCCTGTCAGCATATGACTTCTGCCGGCTCTGTGCTGTCCTCATCCGCTCCTGGATGACCTGGACCTTCTCTGACGTGGCCCGGACCATCTCTGGTCCCACAAGAGCTGCAAGATTTCTTCTTTGCCGATTAGAGAAACCTGGTCTCATCCCCTGGATAAACCACATTCTTTTCCTAAAACAGTCAATCCTAACATGGATGATACTAATCCATACCAAGGATGATGTCGTAAGGCCTCGACGCTACTACTAAGAGATCCAACCGTTACTCTCGCCTCCAAGGGTTGAGTCACACTGTCGGCATCAGTGTGTGGTAACTGGGTCTCCTCCAGTAGATGTCTCACAAGTGAGGGTCAAGTCAACAGCCAAAACTGGAACCTCTTAGTAACATCACGAAAGAGGACATGAACGAAAATATCACAAAGGTATGCGTCTTTTATTATTGCAGCTCATAATACAAGACGCTACACAAAAGCAACAAGGAACCAGAAGTACAAAGGACGTATCCACTAGTTCTTCTCCTGTCCATCTACTCCCAGATCTCCATGATCGAAGGCCTCGGCTTCCTGAAGCTGAGCTCTCGCATGTTCACCTACTCCCTGTGGTCGGGGCGGACCTCCTGGTGGTGGTGGTGGCAGAGCCTCAAAGCGTCGCCCACCTCCCGCTACGTGGCCAGCTCCTCTGCCTCGTCCGCCTCCTCCCTACGGACCGCCACGGTCGAACCTCTGCCTCTGCCTGGGAGGTTCTTCACTTAACTGCTGATCATCAGCATGGCGGGTCGGACAGTCACGAGCCATGTGACCAATCCCGCCACAGGAGTAACACTGCCCACTCTCGGCACGCCTGGCTCTGACTCCACCCCGGCTCCCCCGCACAACTGAGCCTAAGTCGTGCAGTCGGCCACCGGTAGGTCTGGTCTGCCTGGAACCCTGAGTCATCCGTCGGCTACCTGCTGCCGATGACTCCGCTAGCTGCTGCCCTGCGACAGGTCTCGCTGTGGACTCAGCCAGGAAGCTCTCGATCAGAAGGGCTCGCTCTAGCACTCCTGCCTGGGTCGGGATGCTGAGAGAGATCAGCGATGCCCTGATCTCATGTCTCAATCCCTGCTCGAAGGTCCGGGCCCGGAAGAAGGGGTCCCGTACCATGTCTGTCGAGTACCGAGAAAGGTCGGTGAACCTCGCCGCGTACTGAGCGACCGTCAAGCTGCCCTGCCGCAGCTGAAGAAGCTCCTGGATGCGCACCGCACGGAGGGTGGCCGGGACAAACTCTGAGCGGAAGAGGCTCTCGAAGTCCGTCCAGATGAGGGTGGCCTCATCGTGTACCTGGAGCATCAGGCTCCACCAGCGTCCGGCTGCTGCGTGCAGTAGGCTCACCGCGAGGATCACCATGAGGTCTGCTGGTGTCCTCACTAGCCTGAAAACTCGGACGACCGCCTCCAGCCAGTCCTCGGTTGCCTGGGGGTCCGAATCCCCACGGAACCTGGGTGGTCGCTGGCGCTGGAACTCGTGCAGAGCTCCGAGCCGTCGTGCGTCGTCAGCTACCAGTGCTGGAAGCATCGGGGGCTCGGCGGGTAAAGGTACCGCCGGTGCCTCTGCTGTCAACGGGCCCTGTACTGAGGCCTCGTCGCTCGGCGGGCTGTCGTCGCGCGCTACTCTAGGAACCCTAGCTGGCTGTTGTCATCGTGCCATCCTGAAAAGGAAACAAGTATGCCACGGTCAGAACAGTATACCTGGTGAGCTGACACAAGTAATCACAAAGAAAACTTGAAACACACATGCAATCAATGTTTTCGTGTATTAAGTCGGGAATCAGAAGTCAGGGTCCTGGTGTATGGATACGTCGGCCGCCGCACCAACACTGGACTCCCTGGACTGATAACCACACTCAATACGCTAAACACTATTGCTTCACATAGAAGAAAGATCAGAGTCTGCGGTAGAACCGACCACCTCTGATACCAATTTGTCACGACCCGTCCTCGGGGCCCGTGCCGTGACTACCCCAAGCCTGCCTTCCATAGGCCAGGGGCTGGCGACTAGCACCAAGGCGTAAATCCCAACAAAAAGGGAAGGCATTTGCCTTTGAAAAGAAAACAAGCACCACAGAGTAAGCAAGCGGAAAAGTAAACACTGTACAAGCTGTGCTGAAAGTAAAAGGGGCCGGAAATACAAGCCCAACTGTAAAGTACAACTGAAAGGAAAAAAAAAACAGCAACTGAAAAGGGAAAACTGCAGCGTCGAGCCGTCCTCTGGAAGTCCCACCTGAAGGGTGGGTACAGATAGCCTCCACTGCTCCTCGGGTCCACCTAACCGCTCCGAGTACGTCCGCCCAGTGGTCCACCTCCAGGTACTGTCCTGCTCCGCACGCCTCCTCCACGATCAGCGCTGTCCGTCATCTGCAACCAACACCACGAAGTGCGGGCATAGCCCGTGCAGGGGTGAGTATAAGCTACTCAGTAGGGACCCCGAGACCCCCGAAGGTCTCTCGAAATCCACAAAGGATAAACCACGAAGAAGAGATACAATCACGAAGCAACATCTGACACGGCTTAGGTATATGCCCATACATATACCTAAGTTATCAATTCCCCGATCGGCTCCAACGTCCGAGCCCCTAGCACAACCCAATCCACACAGGAAAGCAAAACGCATACCCACGCAGGATAGAACAACACAATCCACAAAGGAGAGTAAACAGTAAATCCGCACAGGATAGCTCAACACAATCCACAAAGGAGAGGAAAATGTAATCCACACAGGAAAACTCAACAGATAACTCTCATAGGTATATGCCCATACATATATCGAAATTATCAGATAACCCATCTAAATCAAGAGAAAACACAAGGATCATTGACTCAGCTCAAACCAGGATTTTCATTATCAAAAACGTAACTGCTGAAGAGCCCCATCTCTGAAGTGTACAGTGGTCCTGTCACGACTCCGAGGTACTTCTCACTAACCTAAGACTGCTGAGGTACTCCTCCTGTCGAGTACTGCGGGTCTGCTGCCAACTACCGGGCGCTCCGTCCGCTGAGGGTCTGCTGCCAAATACCAGGCGCTCACCCAAATAGCCTACAGAGGTACTCCTCCATTCGAGTACCGCGGGTCTGCTGCCAACTACCAGGCGCTCCATCCGCCGTGGGTCTGCCGCCAAATACCGGGCGCTCCATCCACTGGGCTAGTCGACTCACTCTAAGTCGAGTCGGTCGAGCAGTCTTCAGGTCTCAGCCGGCTACACGGTCTCCGTACTCCGTACGCTCATCTCCAGTATCGCGGGTCTGCCGCTACAACCAAGCGCACCACCTCTATCGAGTAAAACAGAAGATTCATCTCACACAGGTATACTTCTTCGGATGACGATAAAGATGATCCCTGATCCATATAAGTCGTCGGACCCACGAAGGATCGTTAGGTAACTAATCTCTGCAGTGACCCACACAGGATCGGACCCACACAGGATCGGGCCCACGCAGGACCTGAAGCCCTGATCCACGTAGGATCGCTGAGTGCAGTAGTCGTCGCAGTCCGCTGAGGATCTCTGCACAGTCGTCGCCGCAGTCCACTGAGGATCTCTGCACGGTCGTCGTCGGAGTCCACGGAGGATCTCGGCACAGTCGTCGCCGCAGTCCACGGAGGATCTCCGCACAGTCGTCGCCGCAGTCCACTGAGGATCTCTGTACGGTCGTCGCTGTCGAAGTAGCAGTCGCAGCCAGCCTAGGGTTCCCGCACACAGCAAGCTCGTTCGGGAGGGTCCGCTCCACGAGCCGAGAGGCTGATACATCAACTGACACAAAGTCCGAAGTTGATGTATCCAAAAGTTCCGTATCGTCAACAGGAACTCAACGTCGCAGACGGCGCGTCAATCGGACGCCCGGTCTGAGAGATATTGGCATTTTCGTCCCAGGGGCCCGGTTGGTTTTTAAGGCAAAACCAACCCGACCGCACTCGACCTGCGTCCAAACCTCGGGCGGAGTATGCCAAAAGGTCCGTCTCACTTAGAGGAAATCAACCAAGCTGACGGCACGTCAATCGGATGTCCGTAGCTCAAGATATGAGCGTTTCCGCTCCGAGGGCCCGGTTGGTTTCGTGTACGAACAAACCCGGCCGAACCCCAAGTATTCCGAAACTTTGAGTGCGATAAACCGAAACGACCGTCTCGATCCAAGAATCGTGTTGCCGCTGACGGCGGGTCGTTTGGAGGCCCGTAGGTCAAGATACAACCATTTGAACGAAGTCCGTCCGAAGATGGGGGGTCCGGGCCCGACCCCCACTGGTTGGCCCAAACCGGGTCGGGTCCGACTCGGTTGGCCCGGCCCGGCCCGGCCAGGGCCGGTCCGGCTCGGCTCGGCCGAGCGGCCGACGCGGGGGAAAGCCGCCGCCCCGCGTGACACCCCCGCGGCACCCGCGGGGTGTCGGCCAGACACCCGCGGGGTGCCGCGTGACAACCCCGCGGCACCCGTGGGGTGTCGCCCTGGACACCCGCGGGGTGCCGCGTGACAACCCCGCGGCACCCGCGGGGTGTCGCGCTGGACACCCGCGGGGTGCCGCGTGACAACCCCGCGGCACCCGCGGGGTGTCGCGCTGGACACCCGCGGGGTGCCGCGGGACAACCCCGCGACACCCGTGGGGTGTCGCGCTGGACACCGGCGGGGTGCCGCCGCCTCCGGCCGCCGGCGCCGCCGCGCCGGCGACCCGCGCCACCACCGGCTTCCGCGGGCCGCCAGAGTCGCTCCGGTGACCCGTTTTCCTTCCCGTCTGCGCCGTTGTTCCTCCCGGGTTCCGTTCTTTACTGCGGGATCATCAAACACCCGTTGCAGCACGTTCCGTCGTCGCCCGCCAAATCCGCAAAACACGAAGAACGGCGGAGGGTTGTCGGGCCGTGTTTGTTTGACCCGCACCCTCCGCGTTAGATAAAAACAACAGGAGAAATTGTTCAACACATGAACCGACAATTTTAATAAAATAAAATTGTTCATTTGAAACCGGCTCTTAAGTTTTTAAAGAACGTTCACGGGAATATAAAGAGGGGTATTCCAAAATTATAAAATCCCTACCTCGTCGATCGTCGCGCGCGGGCGTTCTTCGCGGAAAGGATCGTCGCGGAAGAGAGGGATCGTCGCGTCATCGCGGGGAGGCGTCGCGTCGTCGCGGAATCCGGCGTTGAGTCGGCGAGCTCAACGAACCAAGAACAACAGATTTAAATTATTAATATTTAAATCTGTGTTTCGTTAAAAACCAAAAGAAAAGAACTTTTGAGAGGAAATCCGAAATCACTCACCTCAAACGGTCGGTGATCGGAGATCGGAGCGTGGAAGAACGTCACGGACGGAAGCGTCGTCGATTTCTGGGTTCGGCGTTCTTCGCGTTCTTCGCGTTCTTCGTGTTCTTCGCGAGGGAGAAGAAGAACAAGAATCCTCTCAAACCTTCTCCAAAGATTTGGGTTGGTCTTATTTTATTAATATGCCAACACACGAAACATGTTAAGAAACGATTGAATTAATTCGTTGAATTAATTCAACGAAAGAAACAGGCCATTAAATTCACGAAAGAAACAGCCCATTCAATTCACGAGAGAAACAACCCAATTAAATGGTCTGTTAAGAATTTAGAAAACGCGTCGGTTGACTTTCATTAAGACGGGTTTTCACGGGTGCGTTTCTTAGCGGAAAGAAACGGCGGGGATCGTGCGGGCCCCACCTCACAAATATCCTACCAAGGGGGTAAGATATTTCCGGATAGCATCCTATCCAGTTCAACTCAGTTCAAGCCGCCTTTAAGTGGCTTCAAGTGGCTTAAGTGATATAAAATAAAGTTGTCGCAAAATTATTTTATTTCTTAACTTTAAGCCCGAAAATTAAAAACCACACCCGAGCAAACAAAACTCCAGAAGAGGCGTTTCTAAGCGAATACCGGCGCTGCGATTTCATCGGTGCCCTCAGAATTCGATTCCGGGAACCGGTTCAAAAGTTAGAAAAACTCGCTCGCCCGTTCACTGAACGTACCCGAGCCAAACTTCGGAAAATGATTCCGGGCACACCGGGCCTCGGAATCAGGTGCCGTCAGAAACTGCGCTCTTGTAAAATTCCAAAGAAAATTAAGAAAAAAAAAATTTCCTTGAAATTTACGGGTCTTTACATAGGTTGGTGGAAAGCTTTTGGAATTTGGACTTTTCCACTCTTGACCCGAGGTGGCATCCAGCTTGCAACCACCGAACATATGCACCTGGAAGACCTTCTATATGGAATAATTGGAGTGGTCCATAGAAGAAAAACATGAATCTACGGATTTTACCTAACCGTATGTAAAGTTTTATCCCAAAATAGTTTATGGTTAACGAGATATGTGTAAAATAGTGAGCTGTTTTTATGGGCCTCAGAATCTGGCCCAAAATTTTATCTTCAACATGGGCCGCATGAATAACCACAATTGAGGCCAAATTAGCACTGGTTACTGAATAATTATTTGTTCCTATATATGTATTCTATAATACAATTAAATTTGGGCTTCATTGGTCCTGTATGTTGGGCCCCACATTCTCGTCAGTGGGATGATATCTAATCTATCTTCTCCAGAATTGTTTGCATGAAATCCCATTTTGGTGGTCTTCCAATGTGAATATTCCAACACTCCACAAGTATTAATTGTTCCCAATATAATTATAAACCTGAAAATTAAATATTAAAATAAAATCAAGATCATTGGGTACTTTAAATTATGTTAAAAACTATACCACATAATAGTGCATTCTAAGAAGGAATTACAATCATAATGTGAAGTGATGTTCAAAGTGTAAAATGCACTAAAAATGGTGTTTATGAATAATAAATCACATAAATATTATATATATTAAAAATGAATATTATACTCATTTAGTGGATAATCACTTGCATAAGCAATAAAACATGGAGTTTTCTCACACCGTTCCGAAGACTGCTCCTACAACGAAGTCACTAGCATCACACATGAGCTCAAAAGGAAGTTTCCAATTTGGATATTTCATGATAGGTGGAGATATTAGAGATAAATTTAGTGTATATAATGATTCCTCACAACTTTCTATCCATAAAAATGGATCATCTTTCACCAATAGAGTACAAAGTGGTCGAGAAATAGAGATGAAATTCCTAATGAACCTTTTATAGAAACTAGCATGTCCTAAAAAGGACTTCACTTCCTTAATAGTTTTAGGAGTGGGAAGGTGATGAATTATGTATACCTTAGCTTTATCAACTTCAATCCCTCTACCTGATACCAGATGGCCTAGAACAAGTCCTTCTTTTACTATGAAATGACATTTCCCCAATTTAGGATGAGATTATTATCCACATCTTAAAAAAACCCTTTCAACATTTAGAAGGCATCCCTAAAAAGTATTCCCAAATATGGAGAATTCATCCATGAAGACTTATAAACAATCCCCCACCATGTCTGAGAAGATTCCCATCATACACCGCTGGAAGGTACCAGGAGCATTACATAACCCAAAGGGCATGCGCTTGAAGGAAAAAGTGTCAAATGGAAAAGTGAAGGTTGTTTTTCATTGATCCTATAAGGAGAACTCAATTTGATTATACCCTAATAATCTATATAGGAAGCAATAGAATTGATGACCCGCCACTCACTTGAGGACTTGATCAATAAAGGGAAAGGGGAAATGGTCTTTCTTGGTACAAGAGTTGAGCTTCCTATAGTCAATACAGATTCTCCATCCACTACTAACCCTTGTGGGGAGAAGGTCAACATCCTCATTGGTTATCACATTGATTCTAGCTTTCTTTGGGACAACTTGAATTGGGTTTACCCACTCACTCTCAGCAATGGGGTAGATGATACCCGCTTTCAACAACTTAAGAAGTTCTTTCCTTACCACATCCATAATATTTGGATTGAGTCTCTGCTAAGGTTGAAGACATGGTTTTGATTTCTATTTAAGAACAATCCTATGAGTTCCAATGACTGGTCTAATCCCAGGAATATTAGAAAGGGTCCATCTAATTTCTTTCTTACACTTTCTTAGGATATCCAGAAGCATCATCTCTTGATTGGATTCAAGAGAGGATGAAATGACAACAAGAAAGGCTTGATTGTCCCCTAAGAATGCATACTTGAGTGATGAAGGTAGGACCTTAAATTCGAGATCAAATTGTTTATCACTTTCCAAGAAAGGATGAGACTTTGTATTGAACTTAGTTTCTTTGTTCAGATTTTTTGACAGAATTGGTTCCTTGTGAACAAAATTTTTATCCACTAAATTAGCCAGAGCAGTGTCATAAGTGGGTATGGACTCAATGTTATTGATTTCACCAATGGTTTAATTGATTGGTGATTCTATAAAATCATCAATAGAGCTATCTGGAAATAGATTCAAGCCAAGGAGACAAATTTTACTCATGTGAACAAAGAAAATCAATCTCTTCTTAACTTAAACATCCTTCAGTAATTCCTTGATAGTCCTAAAGTTCACTATCAACACTACCAATCCAATTAACCTCATGGATCTCTTCATAATCCCCAATTTTAGAGTTTTCATTGTAGATGTTTAAGTCTAGACTCATGTTTCCAAAGGTAATGGTCATGTTCCCATTTATGACTCAGATAACAGAGTTGATTTTTTCAAGGAAGGGATGGACAAGGGTGATTGGGGGTTTGTTCCTTGTTTACTAAGTTTATATTATTGTCAAGGACAATGAAGTTAGCAGGGTAGATGAATTTTTCTACTTTTACTAGAACATCCTTTAAAATTACCTTTGGAACCCTAATGCTACGATCAACAAGTTGAAGTGTGACATATGTGGGTTGGAGGTCTTCCAGTCCTAACTAGCAGTACACAACATAGAGAATAATATTGACATTAGAACCTAGGTCACACAAGGCTTTGAAAACTTTGTTCTCTCCTAGTTCAACATTGATGTAATGGAATCCTGGTTCTTTCATATTTGGTGGAAGGGTTCCTTGGATTGTTGTGCTAACATTTGATACCAGAAGGGCTTGGTTCTTATGTGAGAATTTCCTTTTAAATGTGCAGAGGTCCTTCAGGTATTTTGAGTATGAAGGAATGGTTTGAATAACATCATGGAGTGGAATGTTCAGCTTGAATTGTGAGAATATTTACCTCAATGTTTCATTCAATTCATTCTTGGTTTTCCCCCTCATGCATTGAGGAAATGGTGCAAGTTGTGGGATTGTTTGTTGAAGAGTTATTTCTTTCACATTCTAATTGGGGTTTTCAGAATCTGTGGGTGGTTCTTCATTATTTTCATGCATTGTTGAATCTTTAATGGTTTTTGAATTATTTGTTCAGGTTTGTCAATTGATTTCCCACTTCTTAAAACTATCACAACCTTTAGTTGTTCATGAGTTGTTTGAGTGGAACTTGAATCTCCACTTAAAGTTGGGGATGGTACCGCATGATTAGGCATGGGTGCCTTCCCAGGTTTTATGGTTTTTAGTTCATGTTTAAGGGATGAGACTTCTGAATTCATTTTCTCCATTTGTTTACACAACTGTTCAAGGATTGGTAGAGGGATATATTGGGAGGGGGCTTGTGTTGGTTGGTTTATCCCAGGAGGATACTTTGGTTGTTGGATTGGCTTTTGGTATTGGACATGACGATGTTGGTATTGTACTGGTTTTGGTTGGAATTGGTTATGGTTTTGGAAATTTTTTTTAGGTTAGGGGTTTGGTCCTTATGGTTGGTTAGGTTGTTGTTTATCTTTCCAGTGGAAGCCTAGGTGGTCATTATACCTTGGGTTGAATGTGTTTTGGTATTGGGGATTTTGGAAGTTTAGGTCAATGAATTCAGTAGGTGGTCCTCATAGAAGAACATCCTTTATGGATGGAATGATTGGGCGATTATCTATTTTGTGGTCATGTTTGTCACAAATTGTGCAAATAGGGTCTATATTTTGGATTTCATGGAATTTCCTAAGGTCTATATCTTTGACCTTCCTAGTGAGTTCTGCGAGTTTAGCCCTAAGGATTTCTTCTTCTCTAAGTGTATGAATTCCAGTAGTTCTTTGTGGCTTTTCAAAATAAGGTGATGTTCCCCATGTTTGGTTTTGTTCAGTAAGTCTTTCCAGATACTTATAAGCATCATTTGGGGATTTGTTTTTAAAGGCCCCATTACACATCATGTTGACGAATTGTTTGTTCCCCAGGTCCAACCCTTCATATAAAATTCTCACTTGTTCAGGAATAGAAAAACCATGGTGTGGAACCATGTTTAGGGTGTCTTTGAACCTCTCCCATGTTTCATAGAATGACTCTCCCTCTATTTCCAAAAATTTTTGGATGCTCTTTTTAAGTGCAATTGATTTGTGGCGGGGAAAGTATTTTTTGTAGAATTCTCTTTGTAATTGGTTCCAAGAGTTGATGGATGATGGTTTCAAAATTTTTAGCCAATTTTTAGCTTGATCCTTTAAAGAAAAAGAAAATATACTCATCTTAGCTGATTCTAGTTGATGTGGGGGACACATGGTTTCTACAATGTCATTGAACTCCTTAACGTGAAGGTAGGGCATCTCAGACTCCATTCCATGGAATGTGGGAAGGTGGTTTAGGACATGGGGTTTAAATATGTAGTTGGAATATCCTAGGGAATTGTGTCTAATGCATGAGGGGGAATTGGTCCAGGAAGGTGTGAGGTATTCATTCATGGTTTGATCATCTGCATTCCCCAAGTTTGGGGCTGCCTCATTTGGATTTTCATTTTGGTTCCCACCCGGGTTTATGAGTTGGTTTCTTTGAAAACATTCCATTAAAATGAGCACTATTTTTGACACTAAAGTATTTGGAAGATTATGATCTAATGGAAAGAGTTACCTTGGTGTAATTGAATCCCCAACCCCAGGACTATCCACCCTAACGAGATGGTTTGATTGGTCATGGGTGTAGGCGGACATGATCCAAAAGAAACAAAATGAGAAAGGGAAAAGATAAGATAATTTTGGTGAGAATATAAGAAATGGGGGAGAATATAATGGGTGTTGATATGACTTACTTGGGTCCCTATAAATAGCGCCAAAATTTGGTCATGCCCAAATTTACCCAAGATTTTAGGGTTAAGAGGTCACTTGAATTTTAGCATGAGTTGTTGAATCCTCAGAGACCTAAGAAGTAACATACATAAACATACATTATATAGATTGTTTTTGGATATGAGGTGACCAAATTGGGTTGATTTTATATGGGTTTAAGTGAAATCTAAGAGAATTAAGTTAATTCAAATTAAAATAATGATTTTATCCTAGGTTATCACTTGGGGTGGATTGGATAAATTCCCCCCTTTTTTAACAATTTCAATTTCATTAACTCAAGAAGGATTCATTTAATGAATTCAAAATAACCTCATAAATTACTGGTTAAACACCATAAAAAACACATTCTAATCACCTATACACTTTTAGGATCATTTTTATGATCACTCCAAGGTAAAGGATCTTATTAGTACATAAAAGTGGGGTGATAAAATTCAATAAGGAAGAGGAAGAGAGAAAATCCTTGAATAAAAGAAACTCAAGTAGAAGAAATCAATAACATTTAGAGATTGAGAAATAACAACTAATACATACCCTTTATACTCACTTATATCAACCCATAAAAGATTTATCCCTCCATTTATCACATGTTCTCAACAGAAGCGGAAAGTAGACTCATAAGGGCAAAATTGAAGAAGTAAAAACAACAAAATAACGATCACTCCACCATTTTGTGAAGAATATCACAAGGTATGTTGTGAATAAATTCACACATTAAGGTAAAAGTATCAACATGATATATATAAAAACATAATAAGAGGAAAGTAATAAGTTTTATTAAATACTAAGGTGATTCGAACAACTTACATGAGAAAGAAGACCGTTACAAAGACAAATCGGCACAATAACATTACAATGAAAACAAAGCTCAAGATGAATAAATAATCCAAAACCACTGCCTTAAATAGGATTTTTTTGAGCCTTGGGTCAAGAATACAATAGTGAAAGTCATCCCAATTGAGTATGGTAGGCTTAGGGTGGTGGAAAGCTTGTGGAACTTAGACTTTTTCACTCTTGACCTGAGGTGGCAGCCAACTTGCATCCACTGAACAGAGACGCCTAAATTACCTTCTAAATGGAAGAATTAGAGTGGTAAATAGAATAATAAAATCAATATCATAATATACCCTAACCGTATGTAAAGTTTAGCTAAAAATAGTTTATGGTTTATGAGATATGTGTAAAATGGTGGGCTGTTTTTCTGGGCCGCAGAATCTGGCCCAGAATTTTATCTTCAACTTGGGATACTTGTAACTCCATTAAAAAATAATAATTAGCTTTGGAAACTGCATAATTAAATGTTCCACATGATTTCCTCTATCTTTAGTTAAATTTTCAGAATCATTGGGCTTGTATAATGGCTGATACAGTCTCATTATTGGGAAGCTGTCCAGTTTACTTTACCTAGAATGTGTTTCCATGAAAGCCCATTTTGGTGGTCTTCCAATGTGAATCTTCCAATACTCCAAAAGTATGAATTATTCCCAATGTAATTAAAAACCTGAAAATAAAATACGAAAATAAAATCAAGACCATTTTTTATTTTAGGATGTGTTAAAAAATGTACCATGTAATATTGCATTTTAAGAGGGAATTACAATCATAATGTGAATTAATGTTCAAAGTATAAAATGCACTAAAATGGTGTTTATGAATAATAAATCACATGAATATTATATATATTAACAATGAATATTATCCTCATTTATTGGCTAATAAATAGTATTATTGCATCAAATGAACCATTTATGTTGGCACATCAAGCACATCAAGTTTACTGTGAAAATTATTGTGATGTTTTGAGAGATTTGAAAGATTGGTGGAGTGTGATAAAAATGAAATCACGTGACAATAAGTTTATTGAAAATTAAAATGGTTCTATAGAAGTTCAATATATTGAAAATTTTCAAGAAACATCCCCAAATATATATCTTACCCGACGGGATATAAATATTGATGATGAAACCCCCCAATTAAGGGATGATGATATAGATAATGTTGATGAAGTAATAAGGGATAATGAAACTGAAATTCATATGGAAGTTGACAATGATGAAGATGAGGATGAAGACATTGGTGTTGATTAAAATGGTGATGAATATGATGATTGATGTATTATATTCAGGTCTTTAGTTATAGGTAATTATCATATTATGATATTTATTAGTTTTTTAAATTTCATATTTGTATTAACAATCTATTATAGGTAACATTATTTTATTTTGACATTTATTAGTTTTTTATATTTCATATCTATATCAATAATCTTTTATTGGTGAGAATATTTGTTTCAGATGGTTGTATATGATCCTGACGATCTATTTCATTCTCTCATTGATGCCAAAATTCCTAATGATGAGCTTGATTCAGCTCCTCCTCCTCCTCCTCAGGCTGGTGCACCTACTCAGAGGGGGTGCAGTCTTACTCGATTACTGATTCAAGATCCTATTCTAGAGAGATGACCATCTATTAATTTTGATCCTCGTTTACAGAGGTATGTTTAACTATTTAAGATATTTATTTTATATTAAATAAGTGTATTAATTTTGATAATAATTTTATGATTATATATTTGTTTCAATTTGCACATTTTTTCACATTTAGCCATTGGGAAGGCTGGTGCGATTTTGAGAAATTATTTTTTTGAGCCATGGGTGTCATGGGACCTAGTTCCCATCACCGTATGTGACTAGATGTTCGATCATTGGATTGTATGTTATTAAATAATATATACTTTTTTAAATTTTATTTAATTACTAACATATTTTTTTAATTATCTTACTGAATTTATTTTCTCCTATTTCTGATAGTCAGATAGGTCCTATCTGAAAGGCATGGGATAATTGTATGCGTGAGCACTTTTATTAGTTTCTGTACAATAGTAGAAAGTGAGTTATGGATAAAGCTTTTGCTACAGTTTTTGACTAGTCATGTATCTCCCATTATCCTGACTATAAATCAACTCAGGTATGGGATGGGTTGTGCTCTTTCTAGCTAGGAGAGACTTTTAGGAGGAGATCATCAACTAGACATCAGATCCAGGGGAGGAAAGAGGTCACCCATAGGTCCGGGAGTCGTACATTTGGAATACATTGACAACATATGGTAAGTGATATTATTTATTAATGTATATATATTTTAACTATAACATATTTTTTATATTATACAGGCCTTTACAGACCCATATATTATAGAGTTTGAAGTTTATAAGAATATGTGTACTAATCCCCGTACATGAGAAGTTGTAGGTGAACAACATCGCCATATTGTGGTTACTGATTTTTTTTAAAATGTCATGAATATTAATTTTATTATTATTATAATTTGTCATTATATTTAAAGGAAACATATGAGGTTGTGACTTCTCATTCACAGGAGAGACAAGCTAAGACCAAACAAGATGTCACTACTAATTTGGGTTTTGATGAGGGGGCTTGGATATAGGAGACTTCGCAGGGTGTCGAGAAAGGTTGAGTGATTGGTATTGGTTCTAGAATGACACCTATGAGTTATTATGCTACTTCTGTGATGACATCAGTGAACATAAAGGGAGATCGTGGAGAGTCTTCATCGACACCATCATTCACTGCATAGTATGAGGAGAGGTTGAGAGCTTAGGATGAGATGATACAACAGATGTAGAAGGAGAGGGAGGAGGAGCATGAACAACAACGTCTAAGAGATGAGTAGATGATTTAGTATATGCGACGACTTGCGTGTGGTGTTAGTATGTAGTTTTCTTCCCCTGGTCCTTCGAGCGATCCTCCTCTACCTGATGTGAGTTGATGATTTCTAAATATTTTATGACTGTTTTTTAATTTGGTATGATTGACATATTATATTTGAAATGATTTATTACTTTTATGTGTCTTTTAATTTTTCTAAACCCTTTTTTTAATGATTTTTAAATATTTGTAAATTTATTAATTATTTTTATGTTTTTAACTTTTTTAATTAATTTTAGGTTTTTTAATTATTCATAAATATATCCAATTGTCTAATTATTTTTATTATTTTTTAATATATTTATTTTTTAATTAATTTCAATAATTTTAATTATGTTTAAGTATATTTATTTAATATTTTTTGTAAATTAATTTTATTTTATTTAATATTTTAATTATTATATATATATATTTAAAATTTTAAATTCATTTAATTTAATTTTTTAATTTTAATTAATTTTAATTATTTATAATCTTATTTTTTTTGAAAAAATTATTATTTGCGATAGATTATTCATCCGTCGTAAATAAATTTTTACGATGGATCATCGTAAAAATATTTTAAATAATATTTCAGGAATGTTTTGCGATGAATTTCATGTCCATTGTAAGAAAGGTTTTCTATGATGAACCATCGCAAATAATCACATTTGTGACACTCTCTTACGTGACAAGTTATTTGTGATGGACACCCATCACAAATGACTTTTTGTGACGTTAACCCGTCACAATTATCTAAAATTCTTATTGTGGTTTGGTGGGATGAAAAGCACTGATAAAGGGTTAAAGGGTTCATGGAAGCACTGATAAAGGGGTCGGGCTAATAGAGGTCTGAAAAAAATATAATTTTACCCTTTAACAATGTTTGTGTACATAACACTTTATAAGCGCTATTAAAGGCCCTTTACTAGCACTATTAAAACCCAGTTTTGTAGTGGTTATTCAATGAATGGATCTTATGGAATGATCAGAACCAAATGGAAGATGAAATTGAGAACAAATAATCAGAGCATTCCAAAGATAATCTGAGTAGAATTCTGGAAAGTCTAGAAAGTATTGGAAGCACTCATATTTTAGAAGAATTTTATAGTGTTAGAGTTGGTTCCATATTTTTTTTTCACTTTATGATAACCTATATTTTTTTTAATATTAATAAAATCCTTATCACACCATGATTGTTATTATGTGTGACATAGTATGTGATAATATTCTAATAGTATCTGTCACACTGAAAGTCATAATAGTTCCCTGCTATGATGAGAACCCAGAAGTGCCATGACTGTATTCTTAAATATATATTCTATAGACGAATGAAATCATTTGAGGGACACAAATAATATAGACTATTAGGGGTGGAGACTCATAGGAATTTGAGTCAACTTCTCATGGTGTACACCTTTGGTAATATTCAGTATAGGATATTATGAGAACGAGACCTACCGGTAGGAAATCCACATTTATATGTGTCATTGAAAACTCCTATCCACATATGTGTGTATTGATCCTTAGACTTTAAGATTATTATTAATGAGTATTATAAGTCACATGATTTGATGTATTTATGAAAACTGTGATGACATATGTTCACAGTGAGGTAGGATACTTTGGGTGCATCATAAGTAATATTTCATTAATAAATAACACGTGGAAGGATTTTCCCTTCTATTATTTAACAAAAGTTAATATCTTAGTATCTTTGATGGAAATTATCTAGCCTAAATAAATCCATGGACATGGTGTTTTTATAGGAAAGTTTAATTTCCAAAAATTTAAAGAAAGAGACATCGATCATACAGGTTTATGGAATCATCATGCAAACTGATTTATTAGAGATATTGTGATAAAGGGGTTATATTACACAATTTTTTCGTCGGGTTTTATGGCGTGGGATGTGTTTCTCTTGCCACGTTACCATTTTCACCTTTCCCTAAAACTCCCAATGGTCCCCCCATCTGTAGCTGGGTACAAACCTGCTTTCCAAAGGCTGACAGTCACCTGGGTTTTCAGGCCCAACAACTCTTGGGGGCTCGCATTGGTCGAGAGGATGAGAGGTCAGGCTCATCGCACCCTTTTAGGGGGAATTTTTGCCTACTATAGGACTCGCTTATAGATTTAAGATATATTTGTTAAAATCATTCCCTGACCTCGATACGGGGCCGGTTACCCCTGTGTCAATAAATTGATTACAAACATGTATCGATAGGGATTATTGTGTGCATATCGCGGGTTCTCTATTGCCCTATTATCTAATTATGATGCTTTAGAATATGGCCATGCTCGAGCACTCTAGACTTTATTGTTGTCCCGGGGGATGGTTGGTGTCTTGGAGATGGGATTGAACCCCTACGAGGCATCCTATGTATCCTGTGAGAATAAGAATGAAAACCCACATAGTTCATTTGACATAGTTTAAGGTCGTATGACTGGACCCATCCATATAGTTTAAAATCATATGATAAAGATGTAAATATCGATCTCTAAATTCAATGAGGTTTCCTACGTATCCTATTTAATACAGGAATTAGAGTCCACATAGTTCTTATAGTGGGTGTCTGTGTCGTGAGGGGTACAAAAATAGAGACCCTAGGCATAACTTATGCATATAAGACCGCCCTGGAATGCTTTACTGGGGATATGGACCTTTGAGTAGAGGTGGCATATAATTAGGCTTATATCCCAGAGTTGAAGATCCCATGTTGGTGGGGAACTCTCATCATTCCATCAGTAAAATCAACGCTAACCTCTAAGCCCATGTGAGCCATGCTTGGTGTGAGAATCAATAGATAACGGTAGATTGGACACGTTGCATGAGAGTATATCTGCATGGGGCTTACACATTAAAGTTTCCCTTTGATAGAAATTATTACCCATATCATTGAAGATATGTTATGGAGATCAGGACTTAAGGAGGCTTCCTACATATCCTGAATATGGTTGGAATCAAAGTTCTCGTAGTTCATATATACTTTAACCTGTTGATAGGCTAAGGTAGTTGATCATGTGTGGAGACATTATGGAGATCTTTAGAATGCTAGGGGCTTATGCCGAAATGGATTCCCTATCGGTGGGGATATATTGTATTATTTCGATGGTTTGGGATTAGACTTTGAGGTTTCCCGTGATTGGTGAACTCATATAATGTCACTGGTCATGGATTACACTCTGAGGCTGCTCGGTTGGTATCATGTCATTGGTTAGGGATTACACTCAAGGGTTTTCCTATTGGTATCATGTCATTGGTTAGGGATTACAATATGATATCCACCCATTGGTGCACTCATTATTAAAGTATTACACTCTAGGGTTTCCCATTGGTGCACTCATTAGTCGGGGCTTACAATCTAGGGCCACCCATTGGTGCACTCATTCTCTATCCTCTGGAAGATTAGAGAGAGGTCTTTATGAGAGTGTTAAATTAGTGGGTTTGCATGAATGCATGATCCTAGATCATTAGGGACACTTCCTTCATAAAAGGGGAATATGGATGAAGGTTCTTAGCTAGGTTCCACTTGGCATGAGCCCAAGTAGTCATGCTGTACAAAGTGGACACGATATAGGGGCTTTGCCTGATATGTCTCGGCCATCACTGGGAAAGTCTTGATTGTCTTCCCAATATGTTGGGGCATGAATAGGTGGACATGTCAGGGATGATTCACATGTTAGGGTGGACATGTTAGGAATTATTCACATGTCCTGGTGGATATGTTAGTATAGCATCCCGCCTTTTTATAACATAAACTTTCATTTCATTACAGAAAACTGAGGATCTTTAAGGTTTAGTGTCTTGGAAACCAGAAACATAAAACATGAAAACATAAAACATTCTTCTTAAACACTTGAAAGGCTTCTCCTCATGTTAATCCTAGGTTCATTACTGCATCTCATAACCTGGGGACATACATCAAAAGAAAGGGTGAGCAGAAGGCCCAGTAAGGGAAACAAGAGAAACATTTTACATGTGAACTTGAGATACTTCAATAAGGACATGAAAAGAACTTTAAGGCATGAGAAAGAAATCATGAGATACATCATAATAAAAATAACATTTTTCATAACTTGAAGATGTGGCTGAAACATTTAATATAGACAATCATGAACATATCACCAATGTCCATCCCCAAGGTGTCATTTGAAAATTACCAAGGTTATTCACCAAGGTATCGTGAAAATTGTAATATCTAGTGGTTACATCATTACCCAATGCATTGGAGTGCTATCAGGGCGCACCCTTAAATTTGAATTTATTATCATGTGAGCCACATATATCATCATCAGACATTTCATAAATAACCCATATAGCATAAAATAAATGGGTTTCATTTCATAATCATAATGTTTTAAAAACTGCTTTAAAGACATGATCTTAATGTCACTTTAAACCCACGGAAGGGGAGAGCGGGTCTCATGTATGTAAATCCCAGAATTTAAAATAGAACATTTTGATATATATGTTAATACCCCTATAGAAATAAGATCTTTTAGTATTCACTTTATAACATAAAATAATTTTGAGAAAATAGAGAGGCATTTTGAGACGAAAATTCTGCAGCATAACAGCTATGTTTCAGGGTTTTAGAAAACATTGAAAAGAGAGGGGAAATGGGTCCAACATTCATAAATGACACATAAAACAGTATAGGGGAAGAATAAGAAGGATATATGAACATGGTAATGAAATTTTAATGACATGCCATTTGAAATGAAAAACATGGAAGGAAGACAAAAATTAGATTTCTCTTATGAAAATTCGACAGCCTAACGACGTCACTTAAACTTCAACAAAAATGATTTGAAAAGATCAAATTGGGTCTCTAATCATGTGAAAATAAGAGTTAAGTGTGATAGATATAGAGATCATACCCCAACATAAAAAAAAGGAATTTGAAAGACTTGACATGCAAGTAGAACTTTGAAAAGAATGAGAAGGGTGAAAGAATCCCCTTAAAAACTCGGCAGCCTAACGACGTCACTTAAGCTTCAAAAAATGAATTGACAAGATCAAATAGGGTCTCTCATCATATGAACATAAGAGTTAAGTATGATAGATATAGATATCATACCCCAACAGAATACAAATGAACTTGAAAGACTTGACAAGAAAATAGAACTTGAAAACGAGAAGGGTGAAAGAATCCGTTACAAAAATTTCGGCAGCCTAACGGCGCCACTTAAACATTCATAAAATGAAATGATGAGAGTAAGAGGGGGTATCTCATAATATGAACATAAAAAGGACAGCATAATGAATATAAAATAACATCCTCCAACATAAGAACATGGAGCATAAAATAAATGACATAAAAGAGATCACTTGAAAAGAAAGAGAGAGGTCGGATCCCTTACCTTAAAACGTAACTCTTAAAACTCAAAGGTTTGGACCTTGAGGGATTGGGGGCACCTTGGGAGGACTCCTTGGGAGTTAAGAAGACCAGAAATTTGTTGGGGGAGAGTTGGGAGTGAAAACTAAAGGAGTAAAGGGTGGGTATTTATAGGGAAAGTGAGGGGACAAGGCATTAATGGCCAAGGGACACCTCACAAGTGCTTTTCTCAAAACCATGTGCTCTCCCTTGGAATTTACCATGGAGTTAGGCCACATGGGGCCCCCAAAACAATAATTCATCACACTTGGCCGGCCAACCCTTAAAATATCTCATGACATCATCATGACACAGTTATGATGTCATTAAACACACCGAAACCCTAAAACTGTATTTTTACTATTCACTGAAAATTCAACTTTCTCAGAAAGATCCCAAAATTTTACCTTAACCAAATATCAATGCTCTGATTTCAAAAATGAACTACATTTTATAAAAATAATTTTCTAATTATTTTTAATTTAATTTTTAAATAAATACACTATTCACCGAAAATTCATTTTTTTCAAAAAAATCCCCAAAAATTACCATAACATAATATCGATGCTCTGAGTTCAAAAATGAAATCCATTTTATAAAAATAATTTTATAAATATTTTTAATTAAATTTTTAATTAAAAAACACTATTCACCTGAAAAAACTAATACTTGAATAATAATTTATGAAACTGTTATTTACCCATTTTATTGAATCTCATTACTTAATCTAGGTGTCTAAATTATATTAAAACTTTCTTTGAGTGAAATTACTAATCCATTTGGTCACATTACTAATCCTAAGCAAAAATTCACTATTCATAATTTACTATTCATCAAAAATAAAGTTGGTCTTATTAGACTCTAAATTTCGTACTGAACATAATTGTAAAAGACCATTTTTTGAAAATCATTACACATTTTTATTTATTTAAGGTTTACATAAACATTTTTAAAATATCCTCTTTCTAAAATTCATCAAAAATATGCATACTATATTTATCCGGACATTTGAAAATTCATAAACTTCATCATAAGAATAAATCCCAATTTTTATTTAAAACAAAGGATTACACAAGGCAGTTACGGTATCCTTATATAGCCCCTTATCACACCAGCATAGGACCTAAGTGTAAGGTGTGCTAATGTGAGAGAATCCGAGGGATGCTCGACCAACATCGCACGAGTAGTAATTTCTATTAGTTTGAACTTCTCGCAAAGGTGATTCCGTTCTAGCTTCACACGATGAAGTTCGACTTGGGTTTGGTCCAGAGCAAAGCCCAGTGGTGCTACCTCCTTCCCAAGTTCTGTTAGATGGGCTTCGATCGGTCCAAGACTACTGGGTGAGGCCATCAAATCTTCTTTCTATATTAATTAACCAATATTGATTGTATTTAGAGACAATAGTCAAAACGTTTAGTTTCCAGTGGTCATATTGACCAATGGTCAAATAACAGTCAAAACCCAACAGTATCATTTTAATTATATTCATGTTATCAAATGAAACATTTTTGTTGAGTATAAAAATAAAATAAAATAACACATAAAATTAGGAAACAAGATTTATTTAAAATTTCGGGTCGTTACAATCTTTCCCCATTAAGAAATTTCATCCTCGCAATTTTTAAAATTGGGTTTTGAAATTTCATTGAAAGTCCCACATCGGAAAAGGAGTCAGTAAAACTATTACTTTAAAAGAAAGAAAGGGAAGTACAAAGGTCACCAGAGTTAACCCACACTAGGATTCCATGTAGGAAAACATGGACATGGAGGAGAAAACAAAGGGTCAAGTTCCGAGGGAGAGTGATAGAGAACATGATTAGGAGAAAGTTAACCATAAGAAAATCCCAAACTTATGATGTGTGTAAACGGTCTTTGATTACCTAGTAGGAAACTTAAACCAACAACATTTTTTTTACGTTTCTTTTCATAATTTTGAGGAATTCATTTACTACATAGAATAAAAACATAAGAAAATATACCTACCTTCATGTAGAGTTTCATCCTTTAATAAGTTTCTACCCTAAAATAATCTTTTCTCCAAACGATGAGCATTCAAAAACACTTGGTCTCATCAAAACACAAGAATCATCTTCTAGAGAATCACATAATCCACAAAAGATTCACCATCTATTTCATCTATCTTTAAACATTATCCCAAAAACAGAAAGGGTAAGGTAAAACAACTCTTCAAAAAGAAATAATCCCATAGGAATGGAAACTACTTTTAAATCTTCAAAGTTCCATGGTACTACCCAGAGTTCATCATAGACCATTCCGTAAATAACTGTCCTTAAAAATCCTCAAAATAAACCAAACTAAGATTGAAACCCAAATACAAGAAGGATTTGATAACATAGTCTTCCAAGGTAAACTTTATCATTCATCTCCAAACAACATCAACCACTCCTAACATCTTATAACAAAAGTAACTAACCTAAACATATTTACCCCAAGATAGGTTAATCATTTCCATAAGTAACCTAAATTACTATAAGTCCCCCTTAAATTCATCGATTCTTCAAAATATAAGTCAACCTTACTCCTCAATGAAAATACCGTAGTAATCTATTTACCTCGATCATATAGGGTCCCCAAAATAGTGAACGTCTTCCAAAATAATAATCATCTTTTAATACCCTAATCATCTCTGTCATATTAATACGATAATCGTCACATTTTCTATCACATTGGTTGTTGGGACATGTTCTTCCATTTACCACCATTAACTAAGAAGAGAAAGTATAATTAGGGGCTTAAATACTTAGCCAATAATCATGAAAAGGAACTTAAATCATATAATAAAGTATAATTAGGGGCTTAAATACTTAGCCAATAATCATGAAAAGGAACTTAAATCATATAATGATAACTTGTAGAAGAAAAGTATACCCTAACTTGTGATCCCCTAGGTTTCAAACTAGGTTATCCATGATCATATATCCTTATGTGAATCTTTATTTTATTTTATCTTTATTCCTTTAATAATGGTTCATACTAAGCTTATGAATTTACCAAAGCATATCCCCCGGGAGTGTCGTAACCAAGAGTGCAGCAAGGCCCGTTGTCGTGTACCAGTTCCCGTTAGAGTCTAGCTCAAAGTGGTGTTTTCAGGTTTTACCCCTATGTACATCTGTGCCAGATCCACCTCTACCTGCTCGTATCCAGACAGGGATGTATTTGCTTGGTAACCCCTTACTCAATACTCACCAAAATACCAGGAAGATTTCCTATATATAAACATTTCTACAGGCTTCTTCCTAAAGTTTTCATATCCTAATTTCCACAAATAACTAAACCATCCTCTGATACCAACTATAGCATCCCGCCTTTTTATAACATAAACTTTCATTTCATTACAGAAAACTGAGGATCTTTAAGGTTTAGTGTCTTGGAAACCAGGAACATAAAACATGAAAACATAAAACATTCTTCTTAAAAACTTGAAAGGCTTCTCCTCATGTTCATCCTAGGTTCATTACTGCATCTCATAACCTGGGGACATACATCAAAAGAAAGGGTGAGCAGAAGGCCCAGTAAGGGAAACAAGAGAAACATTTTACATGTGAACTTGAGATACTTCAATAAGGACATGAAAAGAACTTTAAGGCATGAGAAAGAAATCATGAGATACGTCATAATAAAAATAACATTTTTCATAACTTGAAGATGTGGCTACAACATTTAATATAGAAAATCATGAACATATCACCAAGGTCCATCCCCAAGGTGTCATTTGAAAATTACTAAGGTTATTCACCAAGGTATCGTGAAAATTGTAATCTCTAGTGGTTACATCATTACCCAATGCATTAGAGCGCTATCAGGGCGCACCCTTAAATTTGAATTTATTATCATGTGAGCCACATATATCATCATCAGACATTTCATAAATAACCCATATAGCATAAAATAAATGGGTTTCATTTCATAATCATAATGTTTTAAAAACTGCTTTAAAGACATGATCTTAATGTCACTTTAAACCCACGGAAGGGGAGAGCGGGTCTCATGTATGTAAATCCCAGAATTTAAAATAGAACATTTTGATATATATGTGAATAAACCTGTAGAAATAAGATCTTTGAGTATTCACTTTATAACATAAAATAATTTTGAGAAAAGAGAGAGGCATTTTGAGATGAAAATTCTGCAGCATAACGGCTATGTTTCAGGGTTTTAGAAAACATTGAAAAGAGAGGGGACATGAGTCCAACATTCATAAATGACCCATAAAACAGTATAGGGTCAGAATAAGAAGGATATATGAACATGGTAATGAAATTTTAAGGACATGCCATTTGAAATGAAAAACATGGAAGGAAGACAAAAATTAGATTTCTCTTATGAAAATTTGGCAGCCTAACGACGTCACTTAAACTTCAACAAAAATGATTTGAAAAGATCAAATAGGGTCTCTCATCATGTGAAAATAAGAGTTCAGTATGATATATATAGAGATCATAACCCAACATAAAAAAAAGGAATTTGAAAGACTTGACATGAAAGTAGAACTTTGAAAAGAATGAGAAGGGTGAAAGAATCCCCTTAAAAACTCGGCAGCCTAACGGCGTCACTTAAGCTTCAAAAAATGAATTGACAAGATCAAATAGGGCCTCTCATCATATGAAAATAAGAGTTAAGTATGATAGATATAGAGATCATACCCCAACAGAATACAAATGAACTTGAAAGACTTGACAAGAAAATAGAACTTAAAAACGAGAAGGGTGAAAGAATCCATTACAAAAATTTCGGCAGCCTAACGACGCCACTTAAACATTCATAAAATGGAATGATGAGAGTAAGAGGGGGTCTCTCATCATATGAACATAAAAAGGACAGTATAATGAATATAAAAGAACATCCTCCAACATAAGAACATGGAGCATAAAAGAAATGACATAAAAGAGATCACTTGAAAAGAAAGAGAGAGGTCGGATCCCTTACCTTAAAACGTAACTCTTAAAACTAAAAGGTTTGGACCTTGAGGGCTTGGGGGCACCTTGGGAGGACTCCTTGGGAGGTAAGGAGACCAGAACTTAGTTGGGGGAGATTTTGGAGTGAAAACTAAAGGAGGAAAGGGTGGGTATTTATAGGGAAAGTGAGGGGACAAGACATTAATGGCCAAGGGACACCTCACAAGTGCTTTTCTCAAAACCATGTGCTCTCCCTTGGCATTTACCATGGAGTTAGGCCACATGGGGCCCCCAAAACAATAATTCATCACCCGTGGCCGGCCAACCCTTAAAATATCTCATGACATCATCATGACACAGTTATGATGTCATTAAACATACCGAAACCCTAAAACTGTATTTTTACTATTCACTGAAAATTCAACTTTCTCAGAAAGATCCCAAAATTTCACCTTAACCAAATATCAATGCTCTGATTTCAAAAATGAACTCCATTTTATAAAAATAATTTTCTAATTATTTCTAATTTAATTTTTAAATAAATACACTATTCACCGAAAATTCATTTTTTTCAGAAAAATCCCCAAAAATTACCATAGCATAATATCGACGCTCTGAGTTCAAAAATGAAATCCATTTTATAAAAATAATTTTCTAAATATTTTTAATTAAATTTTTAATTAAAAAACACCATTCACCTGAAAAAACTAATACTTGAATAATAATTTATGAAACTGTTATTTACCCATTTTATTGAATCTCATTACTTAATCTAGGTGTCTAAATTATATTAAAACTTTCTTTGAGTGAAATTACTAATCCATTTGGTCACATTACTAATCCTAAGCGAAAATTCACTATTCATAATTTACTATTCATCAAAAATAAAGTTGTTCTTATTAGACTTTAAATTTCGTACTGAACATAATTGTAGAAGACCATTTTTTGAAAATCATTACACATTTTTATTTATTTAAGGTTTACATAAACATTTTTAAAATATCCTTTTTCTAAAATTCATCAAAAATATGCATACTATATTTATCCGGACATTTGAAAATTCATAAACTTCTTCATAAGAAGAAATCCCAATTTTTATTTAAAACAAAGGATTACACAAGGCAGTTACAGTCTCCTTACATAGCCCCTTATCACACCAGCATAGGACCTAAGTGTAAGGTGTGCTAAGGTGAGAGAATCCGAGGGATGCTCGGCCAACATCGCACAAGTAGTAATTTCTATTAGTTCGAACTTCTCGCAAAGGTGATTCCGTTCTAGCTTCACACGATGAAGTTCGGCTTGGGTTTGGTCCAGAGCAAAGCCCAGTGGTGCTACCTCCTTCCCAAGTTCTGTTAGATGGGCTTCGATCGGTCCAAGACTACTGGGTGAGGCCATCGAATCTTCTTTCTATATTAATTAACCAAGATTGCTTGTATTTAGAGACAATAGTCAAAACGTTTAGTTTCCAGTGGTCATATTGACCAATGGTCAAATAACAGTCAAAACCCAACAGTCTCATTTTAATTATATTCATGTTATCAAATGAAAATTTTTTGTTGAGTATAAAAATAAAATAAAATAACACATAAAATTAGGAAACAAGATTTATTTAAAATTTCGGGTCGTTACAGTTAGGAGATGCTTCACATGTCTTGGGTGAACATGTCCTGGGTGAACATGTCACAGGTTCTTCACATGTTTGATTGGCTTATCTCAGGTGTATTCACCTGATCAAGGTGAACATGTCTGAGGTGTCGTGTGTGACCAGGTGGACATGTCAGGATGACTTGTTAGGAGGTCTTGTAATGTTGTGCAGGGGGCACGTCGTGTGTCTTTCAGCAACTGCGAACACCAACTACCTCCCTCCTTTCGATCTCCTTCGTTTAATTTTATAAAGTCTTGGGATCATGTGACTTCCTATGAGTGATGCATATGATTTTCACTCTATTTTTCGAGGTTTCTTCACATGGAAAATATAGGTCGTGTGGAGAGTGCACAAGAATATCATGGAAATGTTTGTCTGCTTGTTCTTAGGGTACCTCATAGTTGTATGGGCATACCCAGAGGCTTACATGTCGTGAGGTAGACATGTTTGGGGTCCTGTCCTCGAGCCATCGCATGTCAATATGGGAATACCTGTGGATGATCGCATGATCATTAAAATATTCCGACGACTACCTTGCATGATCAAAATGCGTTTTATTAGGATGTCTTTGCATGATCAAGGCAGTCAGCACCGAGGTACCTCGCATGACTGGTACGACTTGTCCTTGGTTCATCACATGACCATGATGACATATCAAAAGGGATGTCATGAGACTTTCTCAACTTGTCTGAGGTTTGACTTGTGATTCATAGGGTGTTTTTCTGAGGGTGTCGTGAGACCATCGAAGGGTCTCACGAGTGTTCTTGGGGTCTTGCGCTTGTCTAAGTATCGCAAGTGCATATCCAAAGGGATTATGCCTAAAGTTTCATGGGAAACATATGTTCCTGAGTTCTCATGCTGAAGTCGTACACCGTGGGGTTTGCATGGAGAGGGTAGGCCCTATCCATGGGCTCCTGCATACACTAAGGGGATGTTTTCAAGATACCCATTTTGTCGCATGAACTCGAGATGGGTTCTTCGAGGAGTCTGCATACTTTCACAAGGATGTCCTCATAATACCATGAGCATGGAAGGGGGTTCCTTGGTGCATATAGGAAAGTATTTTACCATTTATCGGGTTTCTCAAGGCCGCACACACACATGTGAGGGGCACCCTATACAAAGGGGCCACATGATTATTGTCCACCCACACAATCGCATGCCTTAGTCGCGAAATTGCAATCAGCCTGATGGTGATATATAAAGGATGCATATTCAAAGTCTTCATATGCATGGGTAAGGGTATATGCTGTATGATTAAAGGTGCATGGACCATGGGTTGCGTACCCATAATGTTGGTCTCCATATTAGGGGATTCCATGGGGATCTTTCATGTCATGGTGGCCATCTCCACGGTCGCATGAAAACATCACGGGTCATAGGAGGCTGCTTGCAGGATCGTGGATGGGGTCTTGTGATGGACTCCTTGACCCTGAATGGGTCTGCTTGTGGAGTTTGCATGCACTGGGGAAGATGGACACATATAATCGAAGGAGGATGACATGGATACTTGTCTGAGGGTGCATGAGGGAATCGCTGGTGTAGGAAATCCATATTTAGGACTGTCCGTCTTCATGAATGAATAAAAGACGGGCCTTAAAAATCAACGAAAGAAAGACAAAAAGGCATTGTTCCTCCTCTATCAAGGGTTGGATGAATCAACGTTTGAAAAGATTGATGAAGCAACATCAAGCAAGTAATTTTGGGATACCCTTGACACCATATTCAAAGGTGTTGATCGAGTGAAGCGGGTACGCCTTCAAACATTAAGAGCGGATTTTGAAGTGGTGCACATGAAAGAATGTGAAAGTATCTACAATTATTTCTCAAGATTAATTGTTATTGTTAACAATTTAAAAATGAATGGTGAAAAATTGGAGGACATTCGAGTTATCGAAAAATCACTTCGATCTCTCACAAATAAGTTTGAGCATGTGGTTGTGGAAATCGAAGAATCAAAGGATTTGGAGAAACTTTCCATTGAATAACTGATGAGGTCATTGTAAGTGCATGATAAATGGATGCAAAAGAATACCGATTCAATAATAAATCTTGCCTTAGAGTCCAAGTTGACTCTACAAGAACAAAATAATGGCCACACGCAAAGAGGCAGTCATCATGGAAGAGGAAGAGGGTGTGGAAATTATCCAAGACATCAAAAAAAGCAACAAAATCCTACCAGCTTTTGTGGAAGAGGGAATGGTGGAGGATGATTCACGCGTGGTCATAGAAACACAAAGAACATTCAATGCCACAACTGTAAGAAATTTGGCCATTATTCCTCTTATTGTTGGAGAAAAGTGGATCATGATGAATGATCCAACTATGCTGAAGCATCTCATCATGAAGAATAAGGTACCACACTCCTCCTCGCACAAGAAAAGGCATGTGAACCTGCTTCCTACCCGATGTCATTAGTGTGCCTGGTCGGGAAGTACCATGCCAAGTGACCTTGCCTGTCACAAGCATAGAACCGACTCTCTCCAGGATACACTGGTGCCCTCTGGCGCCACTGTGGTGTACGACCACACCCCCGAGTCTGGTTATCAGAAAGCCACCTGCGTCGAGGTTCTGTCAGCCGACGCCTGCTAGCTATGGCAGACGTCTCGGCTCTGTCCAACCTGCGATCACCACCAACTTTAGAGCATGACAGGAAGCTCTATGTCACCAACGCCTTCTATAGCACCCCGACATATGTGGAAATTCCCAAGGGTACTATGACAACACGAATCTCTCGGCGGAGACCCTGCTCAAACTTCCGTGATCGGATGTTGTCGTCATGGACCAAGTCTGGGTAAAATCATGCACGGTCTGCAAAACTAGTCGCGTACTCGGTCACCGTCATCCCTCCTTGCTGAAACTGCAGGAGATCCTGAATCCGAACGGAGCGTAAGCAGGAGGTGTAAAAATCCTCACGAAACAACAACTGAAAGTCACCCCACGAAAGAGATGACTCGTCAAGAAACTGAGTTGCCAGACTCCACCAACGCCAAGCTGCTCCACGAAAAAGGTTGGCTGCCAAAGCCACTCTCTGATCTTTCGGTGTCTGCACAAGCCTGAAAAGGCGAACCACTATCTCTAACCAAAACTCTGCTACCTCAGGGTCTGGCTCACCACTAAACCTCAGCGGTCTCTGACGCTGGAACTCACAGTGCGCGCTCAACCTGTGCTCAAGCTCAGTCTGCTCTGCTGAAGCTGTCTACTTCTGAACAGGTGGGGGTGCTACTACCGGCCCACTCGGAGAAAGGGAATCTCATGATGGGTCCTGAACTGTGGCCTCGTAGCTCACAGGGTCGTCGTCACGAACCAAAGCTGGTATCCTGGATGACTGTCTTCGCGGAGACATCCTGAATATTATCAAGGAGTGTCGCGATCAGATGAACATATATGTATATCGCAACAACAACGATGGAGAGCTGACTCAAGAAGGATAGTCAAAGACTCAATTGTATGGGATGCAAAAACCAATTTTCCCTGCAACAAGTGTCTTAGCATGCTGAGTCGACAAGCGGGTTATCAAGGTCTTGGTGAATGGATACGTCGGCCGCCGCACCATCACTGGACTCCCTGGCCCGAGAGCCGCTCTCGAGACATGTTAACACTGTTGCCCTAAATCCCAACCAATTCCTTTTATTTTAGGGACATCCGAACAGCGTCCCAAGGAACGAACCACCTTTGATACCACTTTTTCACGACCTGACCCTACCCGGGCTCGAGCCGCAACTACCCCAAGCCCGCCTCTATAGGCCAGGGGCTGGCGACCAGCGCCGAAGGCATAATAACTCAGGGAGGCCTTTGCCTAAGTACCTACACACACACACACACACACAACACACTCAATGAAAAAGTGTAGAGTAAAAGATAAAAGACAAGTAAAGTAAAGGGAAACTACTATAGATAAACCACAAAGTGCATCGACCTCTAAAAGTAAAAATCAAGTGCTGAAGGTAAACTGAAAAAGAAAAGGGGAAAACACTCACGCAACCAAAAAAGGTGCCACAACCCGGCAATAGGTAAACAAAGAAAAATAACTGGAAGGGTCCCCCACCTGAAACCCGACTACGACCACTGCACGCGATCCAAGCTCCCGAACTCCTAAGCTCCACTGAAGTCACGACCAACCTGTCTGTCATCTGCAAGGGAACACCAAGTGCGGGCAAATCCCAAGAAGCAGTGAGTATAAAAATACTCAGTAGGATACCCCTAAGGCTCGACGAAGAAAAAAAGGAGGTACCGAAGGGTAAACAGTAGATCGAATAGGGAAAAGTAAAGGAGTACAACCGAGAGTGCAGTAAAAAGTACAGTAGAGAGTCCAGCTCAACCCAACAAGAGAAAGGAAATAGAATTGTCTAAAAATAAGGAGCTGGAAACGGTGAGAAGATGAACTTCTCTTCGAGTCTTCGCTACCTATAGCAGGAGAGTAGACTCGTCCAACCACGAGAAGCTAGAAACAGAAAGCACGTGGCATACCCCACACGTCTTCGCCTCTCTTGGAAGGAGAGTAACCAAAACCTAAGAAGTGGGTACTAGAACATGGTATATACATATTCATATGCTCAAACATGAAGCCCAAACAAGATCTTAAGGGGATCTCCATCCCGTAGCTCAGCCCAAGAAAGTGAGTAGCCAACAGTCCTAGAAGTAAACACCATTGGTGCCCACCATCCCACACGTCTGCCTTGAACTGCAAGTCAAGGGGCTCAAATCACCACACCTTGACACTATCCCCTTTGGGCGACACTGACTCACCCGCACGGTTTTAGGTCGCATCAAAAGGACGCATCTCAGTGGGTAAAGCGCCTCACATAATTGAGAGTTCTGGGGGTATGTCAAACCACACATCGTCACTGCCCCACAGTTGAGAGGTCTCCTCAAAGTCGAAAGGAGACCCCCTACCCAGCCCCGCTGGAGGGTCCCTGGAAGTCGAAGGGTTCCCACTATAGGGAGACCCGAAAAGAGTCGACGGGTGCCACACTTCCCAGTCCTGTAACAGGGTATTCGACTGGAGGGCGACCCGTATAAAGTCGTCGACGAGTCCCAATGCCCAGTCCCATAAAAGGGTACTCCACTGGAGGGAGGCTCAGAACCATAATCAGGGACCACTTCCCAGCCCAACTAGAGGTAAACCTGGCATCAGGGACCACTGCCCAGCCCCGCTGGAGGTAAGCCCGGCATCGGGGACCACCTCCCAGCCCCGCTGGAGGTAAGCCCGACATCAGGGACCACTGCCTAGCCCCACTGGAGGTAAAACCAGAACTGCTCTGGCCATCCCTGCTGGATGGTACAACTGGCGACCCCTGCTCGAAACAACCTCAGCCCTGTTGGTAACAACCTCATCCCTGCTGGAAACAACCTCCTGGGTATAGGATCGGTGCCCACGTAATGTGTTGGTCACACCGAATCCACAAGAACTCTACCAGGGAACACGAAGTGATGGGAGCAACTCCCTGGGCCCCTCAGGGCGATCACGCTCCAATCTGCTGAGTCACTGTCGAAGCAGACTGAGACAACTCATCCCAGAAAGTGGGAAAACACCCACGTTGTATGAGCACACGTAGTCGCAAACAGTGCCGCAATCTGATGAAAGGGGCACAATACTGAAACCCATCACAGCTGAAGAAACAGAGGAACCAAACCATCTCTGTCGGCCAAACGAGAACGGAACTAGGGGAAAACTCAACCCTGCCGGTCAACAAACGAGAACAAGACCAGGGGAAAACTCAACCCTACGGGTCAACAAACAAGAACAAGACCAGGGGAAAACTCAACCCTACTGGTCAACAAACGAGAACAGGACCAGGGGAAAACTCAACCCTGCTGGTCAAAAAACAAGAACAGAGGAACCCTATACATCGCGAGAGGTCAAAAGTACGCAAAGCAGAACACGACACGCACATGGGGCCCACATGACGTGTGGACCCAAGTCAACCCAAACCGAATTCACAAACGTTCTCAAGTACAAATAACCACATGTACCTCCAAGCGTTCCCGTATACTCCCAGAGTATACCATATTCTAGCCCAAAGGCTATCGTGTACACGACACCCAACGTCAACGCGAAGGCATAAAGTAACAACTCCAACCTGCCACCTCAATGGATGAGGCACAACCGACCACATCTCTTCAAGAATTCACTTCACTCTCCTAGGAGTGAACGCGATCACACGCCAAGGGTTCTCTACAAACACCGTAGGAAGAACCACCACCGGTACACCTTTCATATTTCCAAATTTAATAAGATCATGTAAGAGGCTCCGCTCGCCTGAATAGATTACACCGTTGTAATCCTCGTGGAAAAACACGCGAGATCGACTACTTACCCGCCCCAAATGGATATCCGACGAAAAATTCACCAACACCGATTTACGCCCGAATGGCGTCCCGTGGTCCCAAGCCACGGCCCTGAAAACAGTCGGGTGCATCGCACCATTGCGATCCCCTAGGGAAATCACATCAAAAGAACTTATCACTTTAGTGCAACGGATATCCGGAGAAAAAATGCATTCCGGTGCACCGCACACGAGCGGTGCTATATGGGACCCGCATCCTGGTCCCGAAACACAACGAACGGACTACACCGTTGTGATCCTCTTGAAAAAGTACACAAGTTTGACTATTTACTTGTCCAAAACGGACACCTGGTGATAAAACTGGAAATCACAGCCAACTCCCGAAACGGCCCTCGCGGGGCCTGCACCAGCGTGCAGAATTAAAGTGGGAAGACTGAGCCAATGCAATGCCCTCGGAAAAACACCCAAAATCGACTGCTCTCACGCCCTGAACTAATGTCCGATGAAAAAGTTACAGAATGCTGTTCGCAACTCAACTGATGGGCCGTGGGGCCCACGCCTCAACTCGGGCTTCAACGCCCGAAACCACACTGGAAAACTCTGCCTCGACACCAGATTCCCAATGCTGTTGACGACGCTTAAAATGGATGTTGGACGCGTCTGCGCTGTCTAAAACAAGATCCCCCAGAAAAACATCAATTCACTTAAAGACACGTCGCGCCTCCGAGGCCCCCCCGTTTCGGGAATTAAAAATTCCCGAAACCATCTCAAAATGTTTCCCTCGATCCAAGGAACGTGTCGCTATAGACGGAACGCGAATCCGATGCCCGGTCTACGTTCTAGAGGCGTTTTAAGTTTTATCGGACCGAAACGGGGGGGCCGGGCCGGTTCGGCCGGCCCACCCCCACCCTGGACCGACGGTCCGCGGTCCACCGCGCGGACCGCCCCAAACCGCCCGGACCAGCTCAGCCGGTCCGGCTCATCCAACAAGGACCCGCATGGCGCGAGTCTTGTCTTCCAACCAGGGTCCCAAGACCCCGGTCCTTCTCGTCGTCGCGCCCCGGCGACGACCCGCTAACCCAGCGCCTCCGCAGGTCGCGCCCGCTCACCCTCGCGCCGCCGACCGCCGACCGCCCTGCCGAGGATCCTGCTCACGCCGACCGCCCTGTGACCCTGCCAGAGCCGCACGCCCCTGGCCGTCCTCGCTCGCCCTCGCTGAAGGCCCGCCCGCCGCCCGCGCCTTGCTGCGCCCGGCCGAAGCCCCTGGCCGCCTCCTCCGCTGAAGGCCCGCCGGAAAAAAAAACCAAAACCCTCAAACTTCGACGATCATTTGCGAGCTTCTCAGAACTCAGAATTCAAATCCGAAACAAGTGTCGTAAAGAGCATAAAATTTACTATGCATTCATGTGCTTTGTTTGATAATTCGACAGAGGTTTGATACAAAAAATTCGAGCTCAAAGTAGATGCGGAAATAAAAATTGAAACCGCAACAATCCTACCTTGTTGGGCTTCGCCCGATGCTTCACGACGATCCACCGAACTGCCGAACCTCGCCGGAGAGGTGGAGGAGATGGGAGGAGCTCGTCATTCTTCATTGGGAGCTCCTTGCGCCAGGGAAGAAGAACAAAGAGGAGAGGGTGAGAGGGGTTAAGTGTTTAAATAGAAAACACGCTTAACCGCCCGCCCGTCGGCCCGAACCCGAACCGTCAGCAGGGTTGAGGTTAAGCCTCCCCTAGGGTAAACACCACCTCCTGAGCAAAATGGCGGTATTGGAATTTTAATCTGAGGCCCCATTCAAAAGTTATTAAACTGAATGCCCAAAGCCGCCAAATTATGAAAATGCCCCTGGGGCCATTTTCCACTAACGGCCCGCGGTCGTGAAACTTACACCCCTCCTAGGGTAAACGGCACGCTCCGAACTCAATGGTTCCCTCAGTTTTCTAATCCGAGCCACCGTTTAAGAGATACTTGAGTTAATCCACTAAACTAATAGATTAATTAATTAATTTATCCGTTTAACGTTCCGGTAGTGGGCGAGGGGTCCAAACGTCCCGTGCCGACATGTTTTATGTCTTTCCTAGGGTAAACACCCCATTACGAACCCATCCATGCACTCAGATCTCTGATCCAAATCTCTATTTAGGAGTTATCCCATTTATTTGGCATGCCCAGTGTGAACGCACTGAAAATATAATTCCGGCCACACCGGGTCTCGGAATTGCACGCCGTCTGAAGGTGCTTCTCTAGAATAATATCAAGAATATTCCAAAGTCTTTTATAGAAAAAACTGGGTTCTTACATGTAAAGAAACAAAGCAACTCCTTCCCAAGTGGAGTGTCCAGAAGATCAAATGAACCACTTCAGTTGGTTCACACTGATATCTGCAGACCTCTTGAAATACCCTCACTTGGAGGTAATATGGAACAAGGAATCAAGAAACAATATATTGCTGCCTACAAACCACATCAGAATGGCATTATAGAAAGGAAGAACTGCACCATCCTCAACATGACAAGGACCATGCTGAAGGATAAAGTCTTTCCAAAGAACTTCTGGGCAGAAGTAGTGGCATGTACTGTCTATCTTCTCAATCAGTGTCCAACCAAGAGTGTCAGAAACTTGACACCACAAGAGGCATGGAGTGGCTACAAACTGAGTGTAGAAAACCTAAGAATCTTTGGGTGTGTTTCCTATTCTCAAGTTCCAGAAGTGTGAATAAGGAAGCTTTATGATCGTGGTGAAAAGTGCATCTTTATCGGCTACAATAAAGAGTCTAAAGCCTATAATCTTTACAATCCACTAACCAATAAGTTAGTGGTGAGTAGAGATGTGGTCTTTAGTGAGGAAGAATATTGGAAATGGAATGATGAAGAACCAAACAAAGAGATTCCAGTCAAAACAGAAGATCCTGAAGAAAGGCATGATCATCAGGAGAAAATGCCAACAACACCTTCCCCGAGCACATCGTTTGTATACAGGAGTCCAGGAAGAAATTCCATCACTCCTAAAAGGACTCCATCAAGTCAAAATTTTTTGAGCTCATCCTCACCCATGGCGCCCATAAAAACGAAAAACTTAAGAAAAATTTATGAGAAAAATGAAGAGGTAAATATTTTTTTGCTGTATGCAGATCACGAGCCTATGAAATTTTAGGAATCCATGGGGGAAGAATGTTGGATAATGGATATGGAAGAATAAATTCATTCCATAGAGAAAAATGACACATGGGAGCTGACCACACTTTATAATAGCCAGAAAACCATTGGTATCAAATGGGTGTACAACATCAAGTGAAATACTGATGGTGAAATCGATTGCTACAAGGCAAGACTTGTAGAAAAGGGGTACAAAAAGAAGTATGGGGTGGACTATGAATAAGTCTTCACTCCTATTTCTCACCTTGACACTATGAGGATGATTATCTCCCTTGCTGTTCATCACAGTTGGATGATCTACTAACTGGATGTGAAGTTTGCATTCCTGAATGGAATTCTAGAGGAAGAGGTCTATGTTGACCAGCCTGAAGGCTTTGTTATACAAGGGGAGGAATACAAAGTGTATCAACTGAAGAAAGATATTTATGGGTTGAAACATGTTCCTCATGCTTGGAATGCATGCATTGACAACTATCTTCAAGAGAACATCTTCGCCCAATGTTCATATGAGCATGCAGTTTACATCAAGAAGAATGGTTGTGGTGACATACTTATTGCATGATTGTATGTTGATGATCTTCTATTTATAGGGAACAACTGATCGATGTTCGATGAATTTAATGAGGCCATGTTCAAAGAGTTCGATATGACTGATGGAGGTCTCATGTCCTTCTTTATGGGCATAGAGGTAAAGCAACAACATGGAGGCATCTATATATCTCAGAATAGGTATGCCAGGGAGTTTCTTGAAAAATTCAAGATGGCTAATTGAAATACTGTAAAAACACCTATATAAACAAGCTTAAAACTGACAAAAGATGGATAAGGAAGAAACATTGACTCGAATTTGTTCAAGAGTCTGATTGGAAGCCTAAAGTATCTCACAATCACAAGGCCTGATATTGTCTACAGTATTGGGATTCTAAGCATGTACATGGAAGCACCAAAAGAGTCACATTGGCTAGAGAAAAAATGTATCCTCAGGTATGTTAAAGGAATAATGGATTTTGGTCTTTTTTATCCATACAATGAAGAAGCAAATCTGCATGGATACTCAGACAGTGACTGGGGAGGTGACCAAGATGAAAGAAAAATCACCACTATGTATGTATTTTTTCTTGGATCAATTGCTTTCACATGGAATTCAAGGAATCAAAGTGTGGTCGCTTTGTCCACATGTGAAGCAGAGTACATGGAGGCATCATCCACTGTTTGTGAAGGAATATGGTTGATAAATCTGCTAAAGGAGATGAAGCATCTGTAGGATGGATCCACAATGATATATGTGGATAACAAGTTGACAATTGAACTTGCCAAAAATTTGGTGCATCATGGAAGAAGCAAACATATTGATACCAAATTCCATTTTCTGATAGATCACGTGAAGCATAAAATGATAAAATTGGAATATTTCCATACTACAGAACATGTGGCTGATATTTTCACAAAGGCATTACTGATAGATGCATTCAAAAAACTCAGAATAATGCTCGGGATAAATATGGCTTTGGTTTGAAGGGGAGTGTTGTAAATTCAAAAAAAAACCCACGCATCAAGAAGCCCGCATTTATTTTCCCCGCATTTTATTTTTCCATGTAGTGTGTATTAATTACACGCATTTCCCCATGTTTTTTTTCTCCCCACGTTTCCATTTAATGTGGCTATTTTATTTTGTTAATGTGACCATTTAATGTGGCTGTTTTATTTCATTAATGTGTCCATTTAATTTGGTTGTTTTATTCCATTGTAAATGCCTATAAATTGTTGGAAAATGTAGTCTTAAAAATATATGAAATACAAATCTTGAAATATCCTTTGTGTTGTGTGCCAATTTTCTTCCTCTCATATTTCTCGGCTTGTATAGCCAACACCACGAGCTTTCACAGGGGGTTGGTGTGCGATCGCATGATCATATAGAGATCATGAGATGAGTCCTTTCAAAGGCATCCCATGGCAGACTCTCATGAGAGGGTTCCTTTTGATTAACTGGAGATTATCTCCGATGGTGGCAGACAGTGGCTCTATCCTCCAGTGTTCCCTATTTATATGAATCTCTTTTACCCTCTCCCTTACATGCATTTTTCAGGGGGGTGAGGGGGATTATATAGGCCATGTGAGGCTGAGGGTAGTGTTGATTTTCATGGGATGAGGGACACATTCACATGGAGTCGTGCGTCTGGGGAAAAAATCCAAAATAATTCAGATGAAAAACACGTGGAGACAGAAGGGATTCATGGTCGTAAAATGACTCGCAACTCCCTTGGGTTATCCTTGTCTCGGTCGTATGATCCAAGGAGATCATGTGATGGCTTTAGGATTGTCTAGAGGCGCTCGTAGAAGGCTGGTAAGGCTCACAACGACCTCTCCCGGGTTTCCCCAATTAGGTCGCATGATCAGAGAATGATCATGAGACGATCTTGCATGCCGTTGGGGAGTCTCACGGGAGACCAGTGGATCTCACGGTTTGGATCTCGCGAGAACTACCTTGGACACATGGCATCATCGATAAAGTGATGAAGGCATGGTAGTGACAACAAGGAAGCGTCAGGTGTGCCTCAGGGTATAAAACCAGTGCGGCAGGAGGTTGAAGACGAGGGTCATGCAGCTCATGGGATTCAGATGGATTCGAATTCACAATCTACAGGATTGAGTGGATGGCTAGGATCAGAGGGGGGTGAGATATGACGACGCAGATCATCAACGACTTGATCAGACGGCCCTGATTTGATCTCGTTGAAAAAATCCGCATCCCACATCGAATTCCCATGCTTTCCTCTATTCAGATTATAAGCCATTCGGTGGAGGATTTTAGTTCAATCCGGAAATGGGTTTGGAACCTGTAACACATGCAACATTCCAATTAGTGGGCCTCAGACCACTTATGTTAGCGCATGCCCACAACTCAGGCCCGATACACAGGTCCAGTCAAATACCTGCAGGGAGCTGTGCTTACCTGCTGTCCCACTGGGTAAACCTAGTCCCAAATGGACTTTGGTTGAGTTGGCAAATACTTGTGGGAGAGTTATCCTTACCCGCTGGTTCGCTTGGGACGACTCCCATGGACATGGTAAACCTAGTCCCAAATGGAGATGAATCCAATGGGCATGGTAATCCTAGTCCCAAATGGGCCTTGGTTGAGTTGGCCCGACTGGCCCAATACTATTGGGTACAAGATATGTTTATTTAAACCATAGGTCCAGTAAAATACTTAGTGGGAGCTATGCTTACCCGTTGGTCTAGTAAAATACTTGTGGGAGAGTTATGCTTACCTACTGGTTCGCTTGGGACGACTCCCATGGACATGGTAAACCTAGTCCCAAATGGAGATGAATCCAATGGGCATGGTAATCCTAGTCCCAAATGGACTTGTGGGAGCTATGCTTACCCGTTGGCCCATTGGTTAGCCTTAGATGACTCCCACGGGCGTGGTAACCCTAGTCCCAAATGGACTTTGGTTGAGTTGGCCGGTGGGCTCTCTTGGGTATAAGATATGTTCATTTAAACCATTGGTCTAGTAAAATACTTGTGGGAGTTATGCTTACCTGCTGGTTTGCTTGGGACGACTCTCATGGACATGGTAAACCTAGTCCCAAATGGAGATGAATCCAATGGGCATGGTAATCCTAGTCCCAAATGGGCCTTGGTTGAGTTGGTCTAGTAAAATACTTGTGGGAGAGTTATGCTTACCTACTGGTTCGCTTGGGACGACTCCCATGGACATGGTAAACCTAGTCCCAAATGGAGATGAATCCAATGGGCATGGTAATCCTAGTCCCAAATGGACTTGTGGGAGCTATGCTTACCCGTTGGCCCATTGGTTAGCCTTAGATGACTCCCACGGGCGTGGTAACCCTAGTCCCAAATGGACTTTGGTTGAGTTGGCCGGTGGGCTCTCTTGGGTATAAGATATGTTCATTTAAACCATTGGTCTAGTAAAATACTTGTGGGAGTTATGCTTACCTGCTGGTTTGCTTGGGACGACTCTCATGGACATGGTAAACCTAGTCCCAAATGGAGATGAATCCAATGGGCATGGTAATCCTAGTCCCAAATGGGCCTTGGTTGAGTTGGCCCGACTGGCCCAATACTATTGGGTACAAGATATGTTTATTTAAACCATAGGTCCAGTAAAATACTTAGTGGGAGCTATGCTTACCCGTTGGTCTAGTAAAATACTTGTGGGAGAGTTATGCTTACCTGCTGGTTCGCTTGGGACGACTCCCATGGACATGGTAAACCTAGTCCCAAATGGAGATGAATCCAATGGGCATGGTAATCCTAGTCCCAAATGGACTTGTGGGAGCTATGCTTACCCGTTGGCCCATTGGTTAGCCTTAGATGACTCCCACGGGCGTGGTAACCCTAGTCCCAAATGGACTTTGGTTGAGTTGGCCGGTGGGCTCTCTTGGGTATAAGATATGTTCATTTAAACCATTGGTCTAGTAAAATACTTGTGGGAGTTATGCTTACCTGCTGGTTTGCTTGGGACGACTCCCATGGACATGGTAAACCTAGTCCCAAATGGAGATGAATCCAATGGGCATGGTAATCCTAGTCCCAAATGGGCCTTGGTTGAGTTGGCCCGACTGGCCCAATACTATTGGGTACAAGATATGTTTATTTAAACCATAGGTCCAGTAAAATACTTGTGGGAGCTATGCTTACCCGTTGGCCCACTGGTTAGCCTTAGATGACTCCCACGGGCGTGGTAACCCTAGTCCCAAATGGACTTTGGTTGAGTTGGCCGGTGGGCTCTCTTGGGTATAAGATATGTTTATTTAAACCATTGGTCTAGTAAAATACTTGTGGGAGAGTTATGCTTACCTGCTGGTTCGCTTGGGACGACTCCCATGGACATGGTAAACCTAGTCCCAAATGGAGATGAATCCAATGGGCATGGTAATCCTAGTCCCAAATGGGCCTTGGTTGAGTTGGCCCGACTGGACCAATACTATTGGGTACAAGATATGTTTATTTAAACCATAGGTCCAGTAAAATACTTGTGGGAGCTATGCTTACCCGTTGGCCCACTGGTTGGCTTGGGACGACTCCCATGGGCGTGGTAAACCTAGTCCTAAATGGGCCTTGGTTGAGTTGGCCGGTGGGCTCTCTTGGGTACAAGATATGTTTATTTAAACCATTGGTCTAGTAAAATACTTGTGGGAGTTATGCTTACCTGCTGGTTCGCTTGGGACGACTCCCATGGACATGGTAAACCTAGTCCCAAATACTTGCAGGGAGCTGTGCTTACCTGATGTCCCACTGGTTAGCCTGAGATGACTCCCACGGGCGTGGTAAACCTAGTCCCAAATGGGCCTTGGTTGAGTTGGACCGATTGGCCAATGGGCTAGACATATTTTTTTGGCTATTGGTGGTATCAAACTACTGTTGGGTACAAGATATATTTATTTAAACCATAGGTCTAGTCAAATAATTGTGGGAGCTATGCTTACCCACTGGTTGGCTTGGGACGACTCCCATTGGCGTGGTAAACCTAGTTCCAAACGGGCCTTGGTTGAGTTGGTTCGACTGGCCGATGGGCTAGCCATATTTTTTGGCTATTGGTGGCATCAAACTATCAACTAAGAAAAATGAAATTTTTAGTGGACTGTTGGGTACAAGATATATTTATTTAAACCATAGGTCTAGTCAAATACTTGTGAGATATATGCTTACTCGTTGGCCCACTGGTTGGCTTGGGATGACTCTCATGGGCATGGTAAACCTAGTCCCAAATGGGCCTTGGTTGAGTTGGCCCGACTGGATGGTGGGCTAGCCATATTTTTTGGCTATTTGTGGTATCAAACTATCAACTAAGAAAAATGAAATTCTTAGTGGAATGTTGGGTACAAGATATGTTTATTTAAACCATAGGTATTCATGTATGATCTTCTCCATATATTAATTCATTAGCATGACTCTTGGATCTTTGGCGTCAAAGTGTGACATGCACAAATACCAGTGCCAAAAAATTCCCCCCTTAGAATTAGATTTTTTGGAATGAAGGAATCTGATTCTAAGTTAAACTTAGATCACTTTGTCGTACATCTGAATATCTGATGATCCATGGTACTAAACTCCTTGAGAGGATCTATCCCGAGTATGTATGAGGAGCACTCAAGTGCAATGAAGATGATACATCTAGCCACAATTTCTCAAATGAATACAACATGGTAGATAACTTTCACATAGGGGATGAATATACTGAAATTGGAATGTATATGAAAATTCCAAAATGAAATAGGGATAGGGTAGAATAGAACTTGTGGCTGGATCCAAAGTAAAATAATTGGATGTTGATATGTATATCACGAGGATGGGAATCGAGCCACACATAGTTATGAAATATATCACTATACAGATCGAACTCATGCATAGGAGCATAGTTCCATGGATGAGGAAATCTATGAAAAATGTCTTTATGTAGATGTAGCTCATACACAGGAGGGGAAATGTCACTATTTTATGATAAAATACCAGGTGAATATCCATGTCTTGGTGGAGATGATGATTAGATCATCCACCATGCTTTTCCTTTGCGTGTAATACCAAATAGATCCAATTTCATGGATTTGACTTACAACAGGTTTCTCTTAGAGGAAAGTTCATGAATGCCCACTAACATGAAATCCTTCATTGATTCCCCTGCTCCAGTAGTGTAAAGACCCACAAATTTCAAGGAATTTTTTTTCTTAATTTTCTTTGGAATTTTACAAGAGCGCAGCTTCAGACGGCACCTGATTCCGAGGCCCGGTGTGCCCGGAATCAATTTCTGAAGTTTGGCTCGGGTACGTTCAGTGAACGGACGAGCGGGTTTTTCTATCTTTTGAACCGGTGCCCGGAATCGAATTCTGAGGGCACCGATGAAATCGCAGCGCCGGTATTTGCTTAGAAACGCCTCTTCCGGAGTTGCGTTTGCTCAGACGTGGTTTTTAAATTTTGCGGCTTTATGTCAGAAATAAAATAAAGTTTGTGCGACAACTTTATTTTATTTCACTTAAGCTGCTTGGAAGCCACTTGAAGCCACTTAAGGGCGGCTTGAACTGAGTTGAACTGGATAGGATGCTATCCATAAAATATCCTACCCCCTTGGTAGGATATTTGTGCGGTGGGGCCCGCACGAGCCCCGCCGTTTCTTTCGCTAAGTAACGCACCCGCGAAAACCCGTCAAAGTAACTGAAAAGTCAACCGACGCGTTTTCTTTAATTCTTAACAGACCATTTAATTGGGCGGTTTATTTCGTGAATTAAATGGGCTGTTTCTTTCGTGAATTAAATGGGCTGTTTCGCTCGTTGAATTAATTCAACGAACTGATGGGTCGTTACTTACGCTTTTGCGTTGTTGGCATGTTTATAAAATAAGACCAACCTAAAAATCCTTTGAAAGGATTTGAGAGGATCTTTGTTCCTTCAGCTTCCCTGCGAAGAACGCGAAGAACGTGAAGAACGCGAAGAATGCCGGCGACCGGGATTCGACGACGCACGCCGTGATCTGCGACGTCGACGAGCTCTACCCGCGACGTTCTTCAGCGACGCCTCTTCTTCCGCGGCGGACCTTCGATCAGCGGTTAAAGGTGAGAATCGAATCTTCTAATTCTCCCCTTTTTATAATTCGATATCAACAGATTTAAATTAATTAAATCCGTTTGATCTTGATCCGGAGATCGTCGGCGCGACGTTTTTCCCGCGGTGCGACGAACGTCTCCTCCGCAACAACGCGACGATCCCCTCCTTCCGCGACGAGCGATTCCGCGACGACCTCACGTCCGACGACGACAAGGTAAGGGATGTTGGAATATTTTATTTCCCCGTGTTTATTCTTTTAAAATAAAGAACCTGATCTCCGAACAATTTTAATTTAATTAAAATTGTTGTTGATTATTTTCTTTTCCTCCCGTTGTTTATGACTAACGCGGAGGGTGCGGATCTAACGAACAAGACCCGGCAACCCTCCGCCGATCTTTTGTTGTGCGGATTTGGCGGACGACGACGAACCGTGCGGCAAGGGCGATCCGTTGATCCCGCAGTGAAGATCGGCCCCCGGGAGGAGCAATGACGCAGACGGGAGGCAAAACGGGCCACCGGAGCAACTCCGGCGGCCCGCGGAAGGCGGCGGCGGCGCGGGTCGCCGGCGCGGCGGCACCGGCGACCGGAGGCGGCGGCGCCCGGCGCGCCGCCGGAAACTCCGCCGCGGCCGAGCCGCGGCGGCGGCGAACCGCCGGACCGCGTCCGCGGTCCGGCCACCCAGCACGTGGCCCGCGCGGGCCGCGTTCCTCCAAGCCGCGGGTCAAACCCGCGGCGGTTTCTTCGGCCGCTCGGCCGAAGCCGAGCCGGCCGGTCCGGTCGGCCGGGCCGCGCCCAGGCTGGACCGGACCCGGCCTAGCCGGGTCGGGCCGGGTCGACCCGGTTCGGCCGACCCAGGGGTGGTTCGGGCCGGGTCGCCCCGGGCCCAGAACCCCCGTTTTCGGGCCTTCTTCGGTCTTTTGCCCATATTTTGGGCCTGAGACCTCTGATTGACGAACCGTCAGCGGCTACGCGATCCTTGGATCGATACAGTCGTTTCGGTATATTATAATCAAGGTTTCGGAAGACTTTGGGTTCAGCCGGGTTGGTTCGTACACGAAACCAACCGGGCCCTCGGAGCGGAAACACTCATAACTTGAGCTACGGACGTCCGATCGACGTACCGTCAGCTGTGGTAGTTTCCTCTAAGTGAGACGGAACTTTTGGAATTCTCCGCCCGAGGATCGGATACAGGCGGAGTACGGTCGGGTTGGTTTTGCCCTAAAAACCAACCGGGCCCCTGGGACGAAAATGCCAATAACTCTCAGACCGGGCGTCCGATTGACGCGCCGTCTGTTGCGTTGAGATCCTGTTGTCGATACGGAACTTTTGGATACATCAAATTCGGACTACGTGTCAGTTGATGTATCAGCCTCTCGGCTCGTGGAGCGGACCCTCCTAAACGAGCTCGCTGTGTGCGGGAACCCTAGTGCTGGCTGTGACTTCGACGACAGAGCAGAGATCCTCCGTGGACTGCGACGACGGCAGAGCAGAGATCCTTCGTGGACTGCGGCGACGACTGTGCAGAGATCCTCAGTGGACTGCATCGACTACTGCACTCAGCGATCCTACGTGGATCAGTGCTACAGGTTCTGTGTGAGCCCGATCCTATGTGGGTCCTTACTACCGGTTCTGTGTGAGCCACTGCCTACAGGTTCTGTGTGAGCCCGATCCTACGTGGGTCTTTTGCGGGGGTTAGTACCTATCGATCCTTCGTGGGTCCGACGACTTAGATGGATCAGTGATCATCTTTGACGTCATCTGAAAAAGTATACCTGGTTGAGCTGAATCGTATGTTACTCTCCTTTGTGGATTGTGTTGAACTATCCTTTGTGGATTTACTGTTTACTCTCCTTTATGGATTTGAGTCTTGCTTTCCTTTGTGGATTGAGTTGTTCTTGAGCTCGTGAGCAGAGCTGGAATTGGGGACTTAGGTATATGTATGGGCATATACCTAAGTCGAGTCAGATGTTACTTCGTGATTGCATCTTTCTTTTGTGCTATATCCTTTGTGGATTTCGGGAGACCTTCGGGGGTCTCGGGGTCCTTACTGAGTAGCTTATACTCACCCCTGCACGGGCTATGCCCGCACCTTGTTGTGTTGGATGCAGACGACGGACAGCGCTGATCTCGGTTGGGGCGTGGAGCAGGACGGTACCTGGAGGTGGACCACTGGGCGGGACGTGCTCGGAGCGGACGTGGGACCCGAGGAGCCTGGAGGCTATCTGTACCCACCCTTCAGGTGGGATTGCCAGTGGACGACACGAGGCCGCCGTCTTCTCTTCAGTTGCTGTTCTTTACTTTCAGTTGGGCTTGTATTCCGGCCCCCTTTACTTTTCTGCACTTGTAGTTACTTTCCGCTTGCTGACTCTGTGGTGGTTGTTACTTATAAAGGCAATGCCTTCCCTGTTTACCGGGATTTTACGCCTTGGTGCTAGTCGCCAGCCCCTGGCCTATGGAAGGCGGGCTTGGGGTAGTCACGGCACGGGCCCCGAGGTCGGGTCGTGACAAATTGGTATCAGAGGTGGTCGGTTCTACCGCAGACTCTGATCGTCTTTTCTTTCTATATGAAGCAATAGTGTTTAGTGTATTGAGTGTGGTTATCAGTTCAGGGAGCCCAGTGTTGGTGCGGCGGCCGACGTATCCGTACACCAGGACCCTGACTCCTGATTTCCGACTTAATGCATGAAAACATTGATTGCGTGTGTGTTTCAAGTTTTCTTCGTGATTACTTGTGTCAGCTCACCGGGTATACTGAGCTGCTTTATGAAAGTCTCAGGTTTTCCTTGTGATTACTTGTTTCAGCTCACCAGGTATACTGTTCTGACTGTGGTGCTCTTGTTCTCCTTTTCAGGATGGCCCCGCGACGACAGCCAGCTAGGGTTCCGAGTGTAGGGCGCGACGACAGCCCACCGAGCGACGAGGCCTCGGTGCAGGGCCCTTTGCCAGCAGTGGCACCGGCGGTAGCTTTACCCGCCGAGCCACCGATGCTGCTAGTACCAGACGCCGACGATGCACGTCGCCTCAGGGCACTGCATGAGTTTCAGAGCCAGCGACCGCCCAGGTTTCGTGGTGAGGCGGACCCCCAGGCCGCCGAGGACTGGCTAGAGGCGGTGGTACGGATCTTTAGGCTAGTGAGGACACCAGCGGATCTCATGGTGATTCTCGCGGCGAGCCTCCTGCAGGCGGCGGCAGGACGATGGTGGAGCTTGATGCTCCAGGTTCACGATGAGGCATCCTTGCTCTGGGCGGACTTCGAGAGCCTCTTCCGCTCTGAGTTCGTCCCGGCCACCCTCCGAGCGGTGCACATCCAGGAGCTTCTCCAGCTGCGCCAGGGCAGCATGACGGTCGCTCAGTACGCGGCGAGGTTCACTGACCTATCTCGCTACTCGACCGACATGGTACGGGACCCCTTCTTCCGGGCCCGGACCTTCGAGCAGGGCTTGCGACAGGAGATTCGGGCGTCGCTGATCTCCCTCAGCATTCCGACCCAGGCGGGGGTGCTGGAGCGAGCCCTCCTGATCGAGAGCTTCCTGGCAGAGCCTTCTTCAGCGGCGAGACCTAGCGCAGGGCGGCAGGTAGCTGAGTCTTCGGCAGCAGGTAGCCGACGGATGACTCTCGGGTCCAGGCAGACCAGACCCCCACGCAGACGGCCTCAGGACACCGGCTCAGCGGTGCGGGGCACACAGCGGAGTGCCAGCCTTCCGAGAGGCAGGCTGTGCTACTCCTGCGGCGGGCAGGGTCACATGGCTCGTGACTGCCCGACCCGCCGATCAGAGGAGCAGCAGACGGTGGAGGGGCCACCCCGGCAGAGGCAGAGGGTCGACCGTGGCGGTCCGCAGGGAGGAGGCGGACGAGGCAGAGGAGCTGGCCGAGCAGCGGGTGGTGGGCGACGCTTCCAGGCTCTACCCCCACCACCACCAGGAGGGCCACCTCGACCACAGGGAGCTGGTGGGCAGGGGCAGGCCCAGCTCCAGGCAGTGGAGGCCTACGACCCTGACATGCCAGAGATGATTCGAGGTACGATCTGTGTCTATTCCACCCTTGCTGCAGTACTTATAGACACAGGAGCGAGTCACTCTTTCATAGCCTCTACCCTTGTTCGGAGCTCGGAGATTCCGACTGAGCCGTTGGCTCGATCCTTACGGCTAGAGACTCCTAAGGGAGCAGAATCGACGATTACGCACTGGTGCCGGCAGTGTGAGCTTACTCTAGGAGGCGAGAGCTTCGGCTGGGATCTCCTTGTAGCGGCGTCGAGGCCTTACGACGTCATCTTGGGCATGGATTGGCTATCCACGGTTCATGCCCAGATCGACTGTTTTAGGCGCAAGGTGCGATGTGTTCGCACCGACGGGAGCAGGTTTACCTTCACCGGCGAGAAGGGAACCTTTGCAGCACAGGATGGACTTCCGCGGAGGAGAGTGCAGCCCATCTCTCATCAGTTGGCTAGCCTCATCCTAGGAGCAGTGGACGTGCGGAGTCCAGCTTTTCCTGCAGTGGTGGACCAGTACGTGGACGTCTTTCCCGACGACGTTCCAGGGCTACCTCCTCGTAGAGAGGTAGACTTTTACATCGACTTGTACCCCGGGACAACCCCGATATCTACTCCATCATATCGGATGGCCCCCGCCGAGCTTCGGGAGCTGCGGGTACAGTTGGAGGACTTGCAGAGCAAGGGGTTTATCCGACCCAGTGTTTCACCCTGGGCTTCCCCGATTTTGTTCGCCAAGAAGGCGGACGGGAGCTTGCGACTGTGTGTCGACTATCGTCGCCTGAACCAGGTGACAGTGAGGAACAAGTATCCGCTGCCACGGATTGATGACCTCTTCGATCAGCTCAAGGGAGCGCGGTGGTTCTCGAAGATAGACCTCCGGTCAGGCTATCATCAGCTCAGAGTTCGAGACGAGGACGTGCAGAAGACGGCCTTCAGGTGTCGGTATGGCCATTATGAGTTCTTGGTTATGCCGTTCGGCATAACCAATGCTCCAGCAGTGTTCATGAGCCTCATGAACAGGATCTTCCAGCCATACCTCGACCGATTTGTCGTGGTCTTCATTGACGACATTTTGGTATACTCGACGACTGAGGAGGAGCATGCCTACCACCTGCGAGTTGTGCTAGACACGCTCCGAGAGCACCAGCTTTATGGAAAGCTCTCAAAGTGCCAGTTCTGGTTACGTGAGGTCCACTTCTTGGGGCACGTCATCTCTGAGGCGGGAGTTGCAGTGGATCCCGCGAAGATCGAGGCAGTGCTAGCTTGGGAGCCACCCAGGAGCGTGACGGAGGTGCGAAGCTTCTTGGGCCTAGCCGGATACTATCGGAGATTCGTGCCAGACTTCTCCAGAGTTGCGGCACCACTCTCAGCGTTGACGAAGAAGGGGAAACCCTTCGTGTGGTCAGACAGATGTCAGCAGAGCTTCCAGGAGCTGAGGCAGAGGTTGACCAGCGCACCTATCTTGAGGTTGCCTGAGGAGGGAGTTGGATACGTAGTTTACTGCGATGCATCAGGGACTGGACTCGGGTGCGTCCTGATGCAGGAGCGGGCCGTGATCGCCTACAGATCACGTCAGTTGAGGCCGCATGAGCAGAACTACGCCACTCATGACCTGGAGTTAGCAGCAGTGGTCTTCGCTCTGAAGACTTGGCGGCACTATCTGATGGGCGAGCGCTTCACAGTCTTTTCTGACCACCAGAGTCTCAGGTATATCTTCTCTCAGAAGGACCTGAACCTGAGACAGCGGAGATGGCTTGAGTTCCTCCAGGACTATGACTTTGAGATAGTCTATACTCCTGGGAAGGGGAACGTGGTAGCCGATGCCCTCAGCAGGAGGACGGGCATTCAGCTACTTGAGGAGGCGACGGAGCAGCTAGCCTCCTTACAGATATCCTTCGTGGATAGAGACGGAGCAACCTTTCTTCAGTCTCTCACAGTCTCTCCTCCACTTCTGCAGTGGGTCAGAGAGGCTCAGCATGGGGACGCTGACTGTGAGACCCGGCGTGCACTGATATCCTCAGGTCAGGCGCCTGATGGTTTCTCCCTTGGAGCAGAGCACGACATCCTTTTCAGAGGACGTACCTTCGTACCAGTCGATTTACGGGAGGAGGTGCTGAGAGAGTTTCACACTTCTCCCTTGGCGGTGCATCCCGGAGTGGCGAAGATGTACCAGGATCTCAGACGACAGCACTGGTGGCCGGGCATGAAGAAAGCTGTGGCGGAGTTCGTTTCACGATGCCTCACCTGCCAGCAGGTGAAGGCAGAGCATCAGGTACCAGCAGGCTTGGTACAGCCCTTGGAGGTCCCGGAGTGGAAGTGGGATGCCATATCTATGGACTTCGTGACTGGACTTCCACGCACTTCCAGAGGTCACGACTCCATTTGGGTGATTGTCGACCGACTCACCAAGTCGGCACACTTCTTACCCATCAGAGAGCAGGGCTCAGTGGAGAGCATGGGACGTATTTACGTCCAGGAGATCGTACGGCTTCACGGTGTGCCATCGTCTATCGTCTCCGATCGAGATGCTCGTTTCACTTCCCGGCTTTGGAAGGGGTTGCAGGAGGCGTTCGGGACGCGGCTCCATCTGAGCATAGCCTTCCACCCTCAGACGGATGGTCAGACGGAGAGGACCATACAGACACTCGAGGACATGCTCCGTGCATGTGTTCTCGACTTTGGTCGCAGTTGGGAGGACCACCTACCCTTGGTGGAGTTCGCGTACAACAACAGCTACCACTCCACCATCGGGATGGCACCATACGAGGCGTTGTACGGCAGACCCTGCAGATCACCGTTGTGCTGGACAGACCCTGGGGAGTCAGCACTCGTGGGACCAGAGATGGTCCGAGCCACGACAGAGAAGGTCCAGATCATCCAGGAGAGGATGAGGACAGCTCAGAGCCGGTAGAAGTCATATGCTGACAGGAGGCGGAGGCCACTAGAGTTCGAGGATGGCGACCACGTCTTTTTGCGTGTCTCACCTCGACGTGGTTTACGGAGATTTGGCCGAGGCGGCAAGTTGTCTCCATGCTTCATCGGGCCTTTCCAGGTCCTCAGCAGGATAGGAGAGGTGGCTTATCGCCTGGCTCTACCACCTCAGTTGCACCGGGTGCACGACGTCTTTCACGTGTCTCAGCTGAGGAGATACGTGCGCGACCCGACGCACATCATCGACTTTGGGGAGCTAGACGTGGACGATGGGGCGACTTTTGCGGAGGTCCCAATGGAGATCGAGGATCGACAGGAGCGGGTCCTACGTGGGCGGTCGATTCCTCTTGTGCACATCAGATGGCAGCACGAGAACCTCCAGGAGAGCACTTGGGAGCGGGAGGCTCAGATGCGTGCTCAGTACCCCCATTTGTTCCCCTAGTTTTTGATGTATCTTTACGGGGACGTAAAGCCCTGAGGTGGGAGTAATGTAAAGACCCGCAAATTTCAAGGAAATTTTTTTCTTAATTTTCTTTGGAATTTTACAAGAGCGCAGCTTCAGACGGCACCTGATTCCGAGGCCCGGTGTGCCCGGAATCAATTTCCGAAGTTTGGCTCGGGTACGTTCAGTGAACGGACGAGCGGGTTTTTCTATCTTTTGAACCGGTGCCCGGAATCGAATTCTGAGGGCACCGATGAAATCGCAGCGCCGGTATTTGCTTAGAAACGCCTCTTCCGGAGTTGCGTTTGCTCAGACGTGGTTTTTAAATTTTGCGGCTTTAAGTCAGAAATAAAATAAAGTTTGTGCGACAACTTTATTTTATTTCACTTAAGCTGCTTGGAAGCCACTTGAAGCCACTTAAGGGTGGCTTGAACTGAGTTGAACTGGATAGGATGCTATCCAGAAAATATCCTACCCCCTTGGTAGGATATTTGTGCGGTGGGGCCCGCACGAGCCCCGCCGTTTCTTTCGCTAAGTAACGCACCCGCGAAAACCCGTCAAAGTAACTGAAAAGTCAACCGACGCGTTTTCTTTAATTCTTAACAGACCATTTAATTGGGCGGTTTATTTCGTGAATTAAATGGGCTGTTTCTTTCGTGAATTAAATGGGCTGTTTCACTCGTTGAATTAATTCAACGAACTGATGGGTCGTTACTTACGCTTTTGCGTTGTTGGCATGTTTATAAAATAAGACCAACCTAAAAATCCTTTGAAAGGATTTGAGATGATCTTTGTTCCTTCAGCTTCCCCGCGAAGAACGCGAAGAACGTGAAGAACGCGAAGAATGTCGGCGACCGGGATTCGACGACGCACGCCGTGATCTGCGACGTCGACAAGCTCTACCCGTGACGTTCTTCAGCGACGCCTCTTCTTCCGCGGCGGACCTTCGATCAGCGGTTAAAGGTGAGAATCGAATCTTCTAATTCTCCCCTTTTTATAATTCGATATCAACGGATTTAAATTAATTAAATCCGTTTGATCTTGATCCGGAGATCGTCGGCGCGACGTTTTTCCCGCGGTGCGACGAACGTCTCCTCCGCAACGACGCGACGATCCCCTCCTTCCGCGACGAGCGATTCCGCGACGACCTCACGTCCGACGACGACAAGGTAAGGGATGTTGGAATATTTTATTTCCCCGTGTTTATTCTTTTAAAATAAAGAACCTGATCTCCGAACAATTTTAATTTAATTAAAATTGTTGTTGATTATTTTCTTTTCCTCCCGTTGTTTATGACTAACGCGGAGGGTGCGGATCTAACGAACAAGACTCGACAACCCTCCGCCGATCTTTTGTTGTGCGGATTTGGTGGACGACGACAAACCGTGCGGCAAGGGCGATCCGTTGATCCCGCAGTGAAGATCGGCCCCCGGGAGGAGCAATGACGCAGACGGGAGGCAAAACGGGCCACCGGAGCAACTCCGGCGGCCCGCGGAAGGCGGCGGCGGCGCGGGTCGCCGGCGCGGCGGCACCGGCGACCGGAGGCGGCGGCGCCCGGCGCGCCGCCGGAAACTCCGCCGCGGCCGAGCCGCGGCGGCGGCGAACCGCCGGACCGCGTCCGCGGTCCGGCCACCCAGCACGTGGCCCGCGCGGGCCGCGTTCCTCCAAGCCGCGGGTCAAACCCGCGGCGGTTTCTTCGGCCGCTCGGCCGAAGCCGAGCCGGCCGGTCCGGTCGGCCGGGCCGCGCCCAGGCTGGACCGGACCCGGCCTAGCCGGGTCGGGCCGGGTCGACCCGGTTCGGCCGACCCAGGGGTGGTTCGGGCCGGGTCGCCCCGGGCCCAGAACCCCCGTTTTCGGGCCTTCTTCGGTCTTTTGCCCATATTTTGGGCCTGAGACCTCTGATTGACGAACCGTCAGCGGCTACGCGATCCTTGGATCGATACGGTCGTTTCGGTATATTATACTCAAGGTTTCGGAAGACTTTGGGTTCGGCCGGGTTGGTTCGTACACGAAACCAACCGGGCCCTCGGAGCGGAAACGCTCATAACTTGAGCTACGGACGTCCGATCGACGTACCGTCAGCTGTGGTAGTTTCCTCTAAGCGAGACGGAAATTTTGGAATTCTACGCCCGAGGATCGGATACAGGCAGAGTACGGTCGGGTTGGTTTTTCCCTAAAAACCAACCGGGCCCCTGGGACGAAAATGCCAATAACTCTCAGACCGGGCGTCCGATTGACGCGCCGTCTGTTGCATTGAGATCCTGTTGTCGATACGGAACTTTTGGATACATCAAATTCGGGCTACGTGTCAGTTGATGTATCAGCCTCTCGGCTCGTGGAGCGGACCCTCCTAAACGAGCTCGCTGTGTGCGGGAACCCTAGTGCTGGCTGTGACTTCGACGACAGAGCAGAGATCCTCCGTGGACTGCGACGACAGCAGAGCAGAGATCCTTCGTGGACTGCGGCGACGACTGTGCAGAGATCCTCAGTTGACTGCATCGACTACTGCACTCAGCGATCCTACGTGGATCAGTGCTACAGGTTCTGTGTGAGCCCGATCCTATGTGGGTCCTTACTACCGGTTCTGTGTGAGCCACTGCCTACAGGTTCTGTGTGAGCCCGATCCTACGTGGGTCTTTTGCGGGGGTTAGTACCTATCGATCCTTCGTGGGTCCGACGACTTAGATGGATCAGTGATCATCTTTGACGTCATCTGAAAAAGTATACCTGGTTGAGCTGAATCGTATGTTACTCTCCTTTGTGGATTGTGTTGAACTATCCTTTGTGGATTTACTGTTTACTCTCCTTTATGGATTTGAGTCTTGCTTTCCTTTGTGGATTGAGTTGTTCTTGAGCACGTGAGCAGAGCTGGAATTGGGGACTTAGGTATATGTATGGGCATATACCTAAGTCGAGTCAGATGTTACTTCGTGATTGCATCTTTCTTTTGTGCTATATCCTTTGTGGATTTCGGGAGACCTTCGGGGGTCTCGGGGTCCTTACTGAGTAGCTTATACTCACCCCTGCACGGGCTATGCCCGCACCTTGTTGTGTTGGATGCAGACGACGGACAACGCTGATCTCGGTTGGGGCGTGGAGCAGGACGGTACCTGGAGGTGGACCACTGGGCGGGACGTGCTCGGAGCGGACGTGGGACCCGAGGAGCCTGGAGGCTATCTGTACCCACCCTTCAGGTGGGATTGCCAGTGGACGACACGAGGCCGCCGTCTTCTCTTCAGTTGCTGTTCTTTACTTTCAGTTGGGCTTGTATTCCGGCCCCCTTTACTTTTCTGCACTTGTAGTTACTTTCCGCTTGCTGACTCTGTGGTGGTTGTTACTTATAAAGGCAATGCCTTCCCTGTTTACCGGGATTTTACGCCTTGGTGCTAGTCGCCAGCCCCTGGCCTATGGAAGGCGGGCTTGGGGTAGTCACGGCACGGGCCCCGAGGTCGGGTCGTGACAAGTAGTCTTGAGATTGTCTGGTCTACGGGGAAAATTTAGACATGGTATCCTTTCTAAAGGTGAAATGATCTGAATTTTTCCCAAGTCAGGGGACTTAGCAAGAATAACTTGATTTTTTATAGGTCCATATAGGGGGCCCCACAATCTTTGTATCTTTTCCATTTGTCTTTTCCCTAAATTTTTCCTAAGCTTCATATGGGGGAAGGCTTAGTGGGCATGGACTTGGCTTTTGATCATGTCGTTTTCTTACAGGTTTTTGACCCAAAAAGTTTTTATACCGCTTTCATTTTATATATGCTCAATATTTCCCAAATCACACAAAGTATATGTACAACAAGAAGGAACTTGACTTTTTCCCAAGATTCCTTCATTGGGTTTTCACCTCGGTGGTCATTATGTCTCCTATTGTTCTAAGGTCTTGCAAGATAGACTGTCATTATGCTGTAGTTTAGGGTCTTCCAGCTTGGAACTTTGGGATTCCATATAGTTTAAAGTCTTACCACTAGGAATTTTGGTGTGCCATGTAGTTTAAAGTCTTACCACCGGGAATTTTATGGAACATGGGGCTGGCTAACTAGGGGTGACTCAAAATAGTATGGGGTGATGAGTTCTATCATGGTGTTGTTGGGGATCATGAGGATTGGAGTTCCTTCCTTACAAGGAGAATATTTATTTAGTTTTCAGGTTAAATCCTTTATGCTTTGATAACATGTCCAAGAAAAGATGATTGCCACTCTTTTCCAAAGGATATGAAATATTCATGTGGTGGAAATAACTGAGGGTGAAATTCTAGGGAAGCTAGGATTGCCAGGATAGTTGGGATGTGGGTGATGTAAATCACAACCCAAAAGTATGATATGAGTGATATTGGATGGGATAGAAATGATGGGTATGTCCATTAACACTATTGGGGTGTCAGGTTCCGCCATAGTGTCATTAAGGCTCACAAGGATTAGGAGGAACTTTATATCGGGCCAAGATGTTTTCGGTTGGTGGGTTTGAGCCCTTACGTCAATAGCATGGCCAAGTAGAGAGATCTATACTCCTTTCCAGGGGATGTGAAATATTTATGAAGGATCAAACATCAATATGATGAAGTTGGATATGGAAAGAAGGCTATCTAGGAAGGGTTCTGGAACCCTAGGGTAACTTAGCTCTTAATTGAACAGCTCGAGACCTATGCATTATGGTTTAAAATCATGATATGTGAGGTACAAAAAGGTTCAAGAATGAGGGTACACATTCCATCCTTGAGGATGGGTACGAAACATGGTGATGCAATGTCGAAGATATCGAATCCACTTGGATAGTTTGATATAGAGACTATAAATCATAGCCCAAAGTGCTCAGGTCATGAGGAAGGTATGTGATAATCATTCAGGGGTAAAATATAACACAATGGGGTTTTAGGTTCCACCTTGGTGACATCAAGCTCACAAGAATCAGAAATACCTTTACGTCGGGCCAAGATATCTCTAGTTGGTGGGTCTGAGCCTTTGTATCAATAGCATGTAAAAGCGAAGAAATATATTTTCCTCTTCAGGGGAAATGAAAGGTTTGTGATGACCTGAGATGCTTCAGATCATGAAGTGGGATATATGAAAAAAGTAAGATCCGAGAAGGGTTCGATCACCCTAAAAGTTGCTCCACCACCTGTTGAACATATTATCATAGTGAGGAGATGTGAAAAATAATTGATCTTAGTTTTTCCTGGACTAGGGGGTCCAGTGAGCATAGATTGGATTTTACTAGGGCTACAGAGTAGACCCTATGAGATTTATGCCTTATTTAATTATGCCCTAATTTTTTACTAAACTCTGGAGATGATGATTTTAGCAGGAGGAGACTTGAATTTTTCTCAGGTCACCCTTTGCGGGTTTTTGTCCTAACGAGTTTTGTGTCTCTTTCATTAGCAGTTTAAGGTCTTGCAGTTTGGACTATTATGTGATAGAGTTTAAGGTCATATAGCTTTGAACAAAGTGTGATAATTTTTAGTTCATGCCACTTGGACCTGGTATTGGGGTTGATTCACAAGAGGCTTATTAGGATACCCATAGTTAAGAGTACTCCAACATCCTTATGATCTAGTAGTGGATATTTTTTAAATAATGGATCAAGGTACTCGGATCATGAGTGAGGATATGGTACAATCATTCTAGGGGTAACCTATAACACAATGGGGTGATGGGTTACACATTAGTGATGTTAGGATCACAAGAATCAGAAATCCCTTTACACCGGGCTAAGATGTCTCTGGTTAGTGGGTATGAGCCCTTGCATCAATAGCATGTCCAAACAGAGATATATATTTTCTTCTTAAAGGGTAGTGAAATATTTTTAATGACCTAAGACACTTGAGACATGAAGTGTGGAACATGGATTTAGGTTCTTAGAAAGATGATGGAAGCACTCAGTTATCTGGTTGGCCAGGGTAAGGATCTTATGGTCCTTTGATAAGGAGGGGTTATGGATGATGACATTCATAGTTTATCTTCATGTAGTGGGACGTGCTTCCATGCAGTTTAACATATTGCGGTGAGGACTCACTTCCATGAAATTTAATGTCATGTGGTAAGGATGAGGGTGGATTGATGTGAATAAATAGGAATGTATGATGTCTGTGAAGTATTGGGATTGAATCCTGGGGGGTTTCCTACATATCCCAACTGGTTGGGAATCAAAGTCCACATAGTTCTTGGAGAACTGTGCTGTTTATCATTATGTGGTGAGGATGTAAGTTGTGACGCAGTTTATTGTCATGCGACTAGGAAACTAGAGGGATAATGTCCTAAAGAAGGACGTATATAGCATGGTAAAATATACCCAACATGAATGAGGAAAAAAGAGGCCCACACCACACCATGTGCACTTCTAGAGAGGATATGGGACAAGAGATAAAAAAGGAGATGGAATGATTTGTGGTGCATGGGGATGGACCCGAAGAAAAAATGTCCGGGCGTTCCTATGTATCCTACGAGGGTAGAAATTAAGACACACATAGTTCTTGATATTTTATGTAGGTTAACATCATGCGAGGAAGATGAAGGTAGATCTGATGTGAATGCGAGCCAAAGAGACCCACACCATTCCATGTAGTTTAACATCATGTGGTAAGGACGAAGGGTTCCAATGCAATTTATTATCATGAGACTAGGACAAAAAAGGGGAATAGTGCCCCAAAAGGGATGCACATGACATGGTAAAACAAACTTTATGTGAATGGGGACCAAAGATGTCCACACCACACCATGCACTCCTAGGAGGGGACTTAGGCCAAGGGGATAGGAAAGGTCAAAGGGGCCTAGGGTTGGACCCAAGGAAAAATTCCTAGTTGTTCCTACGTATCCCATGAGAATGATAATCAATTCACACATAGTTCTTGATATTCCATGTAGTTTAACATCATGCAGGGAGGACGAAGGTCAGCTGACGTGAATGGGATGGATTCTAAGGGTCCGTGTAGTTTTATGTCATGTGGTAAGGACATTGGATCACCCAATGTGAAATGAAGAAAATCCTATGGATGGGTCCAAAAATAGGGATTCAAGAATCACTATGTATCTCATTGAGAATGAGAATCAAGCCTTATATAGTTCTTGAAATGCTAACGCGATAGGAGACTGACACCAACAATGGTGTTCTTCTCAGAAGAGGTCTACAAGAGCATACAATTTTATGTCATGCAGGGGACATTGACCATGTAGTTTAATGCCATGTGGTGATGACTCATTTAAAACATTTTATCTCCCTATATTTAGGATGATAATGGGTTCATCCCTAGCCTTCACACCCTATTTTGTGTGGGGAAACCCTTCTCGTAATTTCTAATCCCACGTGAGCTATGATCAGTGTGTGAAACAAGGAATGATAAGGACCCCTCACACTATTCAGATGCATGGAGAATAGAATGGAAGAATTTTATGTGGTGTGGTGGTTGGGACAAGATATAGGATCAAGGCATCCCTACGTATCTCATTGAGAATGAGAATCGAGCCATACGTAGTTCTAGAGAGATCGCGAAGTTTAAAGTCATGAGGCGAGGACTTATCTGCAATGTTTATTATCATGTGAGAGACATTCCATGCATTTTAACATCATGCGGAAAGGATGTTTTACCACAGTTTAATGTCATTTTTTAGGGACATACGCAGATAGTTTAGGGTCATGTGGAACAGACCATAAAATGGATCTCCTAACATAGAGATGCACAGTGGGGTTTTATGAATCAACCTGATATGAATGAGGACCAAAAAAGTCTCAGACACACCACACACATTTCCAAGAAAACTCAATCTGAAGGGACGAAAAATGGTTATGTCTGTGGCTGGGCCTGTAGGCGAAATGCCTGGGCGTTACTATGTATCCTATGATGACAAGAATCAAGCCACTCATAGTTCTAGGATAAGAGATACTCTACGCAGGTCTGACTAGTATGTATAGGTGGGAATTATTTCTGGTTGATAGTTATAGATGGGACCAGGATTAGATATCCAAGAATCACTACGTATCTTATATAGATAGGAATCAAGATACATATAGTTCTTGAAGGATTGTGCAGTTTAATTTCGTGTAGTAAGGACTTACTCCCATGCAGTTTAACGTCATGTGGTAAGAAAATATTTCCATAGAGTTTAATGTCATGTGGTAAGAAAGAGACATGTCGTGTATTTTAATGTCTTGTGGAAAGGATGTTGGACCTATATAGTTTAACATAATGTGGCCTGAATGTGGGGTTACATGTAGTTTAAAATCTTGTGGTAAGGACATGTTCTATGCAGTTTAACGTCTTGAGGTGAGGAAGTGGGGTCCGTATAGTTTAATGTCACATGGTACGGATGAAGGCGTCGTGAAGTTTAATGTATTGTGGTGAGGACATGTGGTCTGTATAGTTTAACATCATGTGGTTAGGATGAAGGTAATGTGAAATTTAACGTCTTGTGGTAAGGACTTGGGGTGCCATTCGGTTTAACGTCTTGCGGTAAGGATGTCATCCATGTAGTTTAATGTCTTGCAGTGAGGATGTGGGGTTCGTACAGTTTAACGTCATGTGGTCAGGAAGAAGGTTTCATATAGTTTAATGTATTTTATTAATGTCATATCATCATGTAACCTGTGAGAAGAGTATCTCATCTGAAGAAGAACATACAAATCTTATGCATATTGCATGAGTTTCAGGATCCTTCAATTCTATCAAACCTGCAGATACATGTTCCTCTAACCAATACTTGAATACAAATTAGTTTTGATCGTGTTCCCAAGACATTGGTGGTAAGGTCAATAGTCGTCATGGCCTACCAGCCCCGCCTCATTCAGTTTCATCATTGTTGAGAGATCTATCAAACCAGTTTCCACGACATAATAAAAATATCTAGAGACATGCTTTGTTTGGAAGGAATATGCTTTTTTTAATCTTGTATTAAGAGATGGTCATTTATCCCTGAGAGGTAGGTGACTTGTGCTCAATCGTACGATTAGTTCTCCCTAAATAGAATGATCAGGTGGCCGGAGTGGGGATTTAGTTGTTGGTGGTTCCATTATCCTCATGTACATCTGCTCTTGAATCCAATCTTTGAAGGAAAACAATTCTTCCATGGTATGCTTGAGATGCTGATGGTAGGGGAAATAATCATCATGGTTTACCAACCTTGCCTCATTTAGATTCCTCATCATTGGGAGTCTCATCAAACTTTTCTCCATGGCATAGTTGAAATACTTGGGAATATTTTTGGCTTAGAAGGAATATAATTTTCAATGCCTGTCTTCTAGAGAGGGGTGACTAGACTGATTCTCTCACATGTCATCCATTCCATTGAGAGTACGTGACTGAGTCTGGAATCTGGGGCATGGAATCCCAGTCTCTATTGATATGGGGTTGGGTGATGGAGATTTGGGGGTCTTAGATGATACAGATGCTTCCCATTGATTAAAATGCCTTGAACCCCTTAAAGGTTTTGTAGCGACACCTGAGGTAGAATGGATTCCCAAATACCAATAATGTGAAGGTGGAAAATATGAAAATTCTCTAGTCCTACAAACTAGGGTGAGGTGGAGAAGTGTTTGGATTCTACCCAATGAGGGGATAACAAATATAAAAATTCCCCCAACACTGTGGGATGGGGCACTTCACTGCATGGTAGGATTCTATAAGTCGACACATTCTCATCATCCCTGAGCAGATATCTCAAGAGTATTCCCACAATTATCTCTCAGAGAACCCTATTCTCTTGTTGGAGTTGATTGATTTGTTCTTCTGTAGAGATGGCCTTGTCATCCTCAAGGGGTTGGTTGGCGGGATCCATGGGAATACCCCTTCCTCTATCAGTGGCATGGTGAGTGGATGATGATGGGGGTTCCGATGTGGATCCCAGAGACTAAATCCACTACTGCCAATGTCCATACGATCCATTGTCCTACCCCTTCGAAATACCGACAATATTGGTAATGCCTTCTACAAATATTCGGTGGATACCATTGAGCCGTTCTGCTCTCGTGCCAGTAGCAGGAGGTAGGTCAAACTGCGGTGACCGAGATGACTATAGGAGGGTGTTATTGTACCATTTAAAAGTATGCTCACATAGATATGATGGGGAATCTCTGGACCTGACTAATATTATATTGACTAAAACACAATAAGGATGGTGTTCCCAATTGATGGAGTACCTCATTTGGCGGGTCAGTTCCTGATATACCATTTGGGGTGTTGGTTCCCATGATAACATTTAGGGGGTTTATGCCCATGATATCATTTGATGGTTTGGTTCCCATGATGAAGATGATCCCAGGGTAAAATATGGTAAAAAATCCCCCAACCCTATGGGTTGGTGTGCTCCTTGGGATTCTGCATTCACTACAGCTAGCTGAGGTGAAGCTAGAGGCTCTTGACTGGAAGTGATCTGAGACTGGTCTTGGGCTACCATTGAGATGCATTGGTGGACCTCAGTCAGGTTGGAAGTAGTAGGTATATGAGGCTACTTTGGAGTTTCATTTTCTGGATACCCCAGGCGGGCTCTCCTACTGGGTTCTCCATCTTGGATAATCAGTACAAGCATGACATCCTTCACAGATCCTTGTGGGATCATGGTTGCATATTGGTGATAATGGTTAGAATGGGTGGGATCCCTCCCAAGTAGCTCTTGGGTAGTTGAGTTGTCGCGTTGAACATCCTTATCTTCCTCCCTGACATAGGGAAGGTGCATGTCACTGCCTTCTAGTGATAGGTTCTCAAATCGGTTGAATGTAGTGATCAGAGTAACTTCCTCTCCCATGACCTGTCATAGGAAAGGCAATTTTTAGAAATCCATACTTTGAAGTATTTCATGAGACAATTCAAGTGTCGTGATGGATCTATTGATTCAATATTCCCAAACCAAGACATTCACCAATTGATGAAATAAGTGGTGTGTTGGGGAAGATGTACGTCGGGGCCTCATGATCAAAGCATCTAGTCCATTGATATCAGAACATGTTGGCACATTCGATGGCATCATGAAGATTGCAAGGAATATTGAGAATTCTTAGAGGTATGAAAACAAGACACCTTATCAGTGCAACATCATATATAAGAGTACATGTTCGATCAATAACTTTCGAAGTTAAAGGATAAATAGGTGATCCCTTATTTTTCATGAAAGGTTTAGTGCAATTAAAATAAATATATCGGGTCCACTATTTTGTTATAAAATTTTCAAAACATAAACTATCCTAATGGGAACTTGTGAAACCTATCCTTTTTGAACCGTGAAAGGTATGACACAGTTAAAGGAATTCATGTTGGGTTCACCATTTTTGTTTCATCTGGTTTTATGCCATGGAATGGGTTTCTCTCATCACGTTACCATTGTCACTTTTCCCTAAAACCCCCAACAGTTCCCCCATCCATATCTACGTACGGACTTGCTTTCCAAAGTTCGACGGTCACCTAGGTTTTCAAGCCCAACAACTCTTGGGGACTCGCATTGGTCAAGAGGATGGGAGGTCAGACTCATTGCACCATTTTGGGGGAAATTGTTTCCTACTCCGAAACTCTCTTATATATTTAATACATATTCATGAAATCCTTCCTAGACCCCAATATGGATCTGGTTACCCCTGTGTCAATGAATTGATTACGAACATGTATCTATAGGGATTATTGTGCGCATATCGCAGGTTCTCTATCGCTCTCTTATTTAATTGTGATGCTTTGGACTATGGTTATGCTCGAGAACTCTGGAGTGTATTGTTGTCCAGGGGGATGGTTTGTGTCTTAGATATGGAATTGAACCCCTATGAGGCATCCTACGTATCCTGTGAGAATAAAAACCAAAACCCACATAGTTCGTTTGACATAGTTTAAGGTCGTATGACTGGACCCATCCATGTAGTTTAACATCATACGGTAAAGATGTAAATATCAAGCTCAGACCTCAATGATGTGTCCAACATATCCTATTTAATATAGGAATTAGAGTCTATATAGTTCTTATAGTGGTCATCTGTTTTGTGAGGGGTATGACAATAGAGACCCTAGGTGGGACTTATGCATATAAGACTGCCATGGACTACTTCATTGGGGATATGTCCCTTTGAGAAGAGATGAGATATAATCAAGCTTATATCCCAAAGGTGAAGATCTCATGTTGATGGGAATTCTCATCATTCCATTAGTACAATTATCACTAACCTCTAAGCCCATGTGATCCATGCTCGGTGTGAGAAACAAAAATAATAGTAGATTGGACACATTGCATGAGAGTATATCTGCACTGGGATTACAAATTAAAGTTTCCCTTTGAGAGGAATTCTTACCCATCTCATGGAAGATATGGTATGGATATTGGGACTTAATGAGGCTTTCTATGTATCCATAATATGGTAGGAATCATATTTCTCATAGTTCATATCTAACTTAACCTACTGATAGGATAAGGTGGGTGATCATGCTTGGAGACATTATGGAGATCTCTGGGATTCTAGGATATTATGCTGAAATGGATTCCCTATCAGTGGGGATATTTTTTATTATGTTGATGGTTGAGGATTACACTCTAAGGTTTCCCATTATTGGTGAACTCATATCATGTCACTGGTCAAGTCTTACACTCTGAGGCCACCCAGTTGGTATCATGTCATTGGTCAGGGCTTACACTCTGAGGTCTGCCCATTGGTGAACTCATTATTTGGAGATTACACTCTAGGGTGACCCGTTGGTGCACTCATTAGTCAGGGATTACACTCTAGGGCCACCCATTGGTGCACTCACTCTCTATCCTCTGGTGGGTTAGATAGAGGTCTGTCCGATAGCGTGACATTAGTGGGGTTGTATGAATGAATGATCCCAGCTCATAAAGGAATATTCCTTCATAGAAGGGGAATGTGGCTGAAGGTTCTTATCCAGGGTCCAACTAGAATGAGCCCAATTAGGCATGTTGTAAAAAGTGAACATGACGTAGAGGCTTTTCCTGATATATCTCAACCATCACTGGGAAAGTCTTGATTGTCTATCCGATATGTTGGGGCATGACTAGGAGGAAATGTCATGGATGCTTCACATGTCTGGGTGGACATGTCAGGAGTGCTTGGCATATCCTAGTGTAAATTTTAGGAGATGCTTCACATGACCTGGGTGAACATGTCTCGGGTGTCTTTGTTTGATCAAGGTGAATATGTCTGAGGTGTCATGTGTGACCAGGCAGACATGTTAGGATGACTTGTTAGGAGGTCTTTCAGAGCAGCGTTGGGGGTGCATCGTGCGCCTTTCAGAAACCATGAATACCACTCACCTCCATCCTTTTGATCTCCTTCACTTTATTTTATGAAGGCATGGGATCACGTGACTTCGTACGAGTGATGCATATGATTTTCACTTGATTTTTCAAAGTCGCTTTGCATGACCAATATGGGTCGCATGGAGAGTGAACAAGCATATCATTGAAACTCCTTTCTACTTGTTATTAGGGTTCCAAATGGTTATTCAGGCATACCCGGAGGCTTCCATGTCATGAAGCAGACATATATGGGGTCCTTTCCTCGATCAATTTCGTGTCAATATGGGCATTCCTATGAATGATCGAATGATCATTCTAACATATCAGTGACTACTTCATATGATCAAAGTGTGTTATATTAGGATGTCTTTGTGTGATCAAGGTAGGAAGATCCAAGGTACCTCACATGACAGGTAATACTTGTCCTTTGGCCATCGTATGACCATGGTGACATATCAAAATGGGTGTCGCGAGACATAACTGACTTGTATGAGGATTTCCTTGTGATTCACATGATGTTTTTCTAAGGGCATCATGAGACCATGGAAGGGTCTCACGAGTGTTCTTGGGGTCTTGTGCTTGTCCAAGTATTACAAATGTATATCCAAAGGGATTATGCCTTAAGTTTCATGGGAGTCATATGTGCCCGAGTGCTCATGCTGAAGTCGTACACCATATGGTTTTCATGGTGAGGGTAGGCCCTATGCATGGGATCCTACGTGTACTAAGGGGATGTTTTCATGATACCCCTTTTATCTCATGAACTCGAGATGGGTTTGCAGAGGATTCTGCATACTTTTACAAGGACATCCTCATAATCCTGTGAGCATGGAAGGGGGTTCCTTAGTGCATATAGGAAAGGGTTTTCCCATGGGTTCTTAGGTGTGCTAAGGCTGCACACACACATGTTAGGGGAACCCTGTCCAAAGGGTCTATGTGTTGCTTGTCCACCCACACGATCACATGTCTTAGTTGTAGACTTGTAATCAGATCGGTGGTGAAATATGAAGGCTTAATATTCAAAGTCTTCATGGGCATGGGTAAGGGTATATGCTACATGATGAAATGTGCATGGACCGTGGGCCGCGTACCCCTACTGTTGGTATCCATATTATGGGATTCTATGGGGATCTTTCATGGCGAGGTGACCATATTCAAGGCCACATGAAAATGTCACAGTCCATAGGAGGCTACTTACACGATCGTGGATGGGGGTCTTGCGATGGACTCCCTAAAACTAAATGAGTCTACCTGTGGAGTCTGCATGCACTGGGGAAGATGTACATGAAAAACCAAAGGAGGCTGGCATGGCTGTGTGTCTGAGGGTGCATGAGGGTGTCACTGGTGCAGGACATCCATATTGAGGGTTTTCCTTCTTCATTATCCATGACCAAGCATCGCTAGCCCGTGAGATAGAGAAACTCCCTCGTTCATGCACTTCACATGTCTTTAATGAGCGATCCCATGACTGTTTCACTCATCTTTACAAGGGCTTATGGTAGGTGCCCGCATACCCAGATCATCATGTTTAGGGCTGCATGTGATCGCCGCAAGACAGGGACACTCACAGTATTCATGAGATCAGGATTTACACATCCACTGGTGTATATTCTCAGGCACTAGTATGGGTGCCCCATGTCATTGTGTTGCATGAGGTTCCATTTCTCATGAGACCGCGCGATCCGAGGGGAGGTCCAAGGAGCTTTCATAGGGGACTTGTGTGCGATTGCGTGATCATATAGAGATCACGCATTGAGTCCTTCTAAAGGAATCCTGTGGAAAATTCTCATGAGAGGTATCCTTTTGATTAGCTAGAGAAGATCTCTAATGGAAGCGTTTTTTTAAATAAGTTTTTTTAAAAAAATATTTTTTTAAAACAGGCTAGGTTAATTTTTTTTTAGAAAATATGCCACAAAGGAGGATGGTAACAGATGAGAATTTCATGTGGCATATCTTTCACCATACCCTTATGCGGCCGAATGTTGATATGGATATGGACATGACGGGTGGAAGAATGGATTTTGTTGTCCCATGAAAGGAGATATAACATGTTCTCATGCATCAAAGATTATAGATGTATGTGATACTAGCAACACCATGCATCACATTAATGTGGGGTTGACTCCTATATGTTTAATCAATGTTTAAAGTTTCATTTATATTGGTCTTATGGTTTATATTTTATAGTCTTTCAAAGTCACGTACTTGAAACATTTTTAAGTTTCACGTAGGTGGTTTTGAAAGATTATAAATTATTTTTCATGAACATTTTTCATGAAATGATTTTTTTTTTCAACAATTTCTTATATGTTTAATCAATGTTTAAAGTTTCTTTTATATTGGTCTTATGGTTTATATTTTATAGTCTTTCAAAGTTACGTACTTGAAACATTTTTAAGTTTCAGGTAGGCGGTTTTGAAAGTTTATAAATTATTTTTCATAAACATTTTTATGAAATGATTTTTGTTTTTAACAATTTATTATATGTTTAATCAATGTTTAAAGTTTAGTTTATATTGATCTTATGGTTTATATTTTATAGTCTTTCAAAGTCACGTACTTGAAACATTTTTAAATTTCAAGTAGGTGGTTTTGAAAGCTTATAAATTATTTTTCATGAACATTTTTTATGAAATGATTTTTGTTTTCAACAATTGCTTATATGTTTAATGAATGTTTAAAGTTTTGTTTATATTGGTCTTATGGTTTATATTTTATAGTCTTTCAAAGTCACATACTTGAAACATTTTTAACTTTCAAGTAGGCGGTTTTGAAAGCTTATAAATTATTTTTCCTAAACCATTTTTTATAAATTATATATATAAATAAATATATAAACAAAATAAAACAAAAAATAAAAACAAAATTTTCAAAAATGATAATTTTTACAATTTTTATGAATTATATATATAAATAAAAATATAAACAAAACAAAACAAAAAATCAAAACAAAATTTAAAATAATAATAATTTTTTTTGTTAGGAGAAAGGCGGCATCATCCTAAACATTTTTTTATAAATTATATATATAAATAAATATATAAACAAAACAAAACAAAACATAAAAAAAAATTTCAATTTTTTTTGTTAGGGGAAAGGCGGCATCATGGGTGCCCCCTTTCAGCCGCAGTGCAAAGGCGGCAGCCGCGATGCCACATTTCACCAGAAATGCAAAGGTGGCATCACAGATGCCGCCTTTGCAGCGTATTTTGAAATATATTTTTTCCCTAACCATTTTCTGCAGTTTTTTTTAAAAACTTATGGAAAAAAAACTCATGCCCCATGTCACTGTGTTGCATGAGGTTCCATTTCTCATGAGACTACGTGATCTGAGGGGAGGTCCAGGGAGCTTTCATAGGGGGCTGGTGTGCGATCGCGTGCTCATATGGAGATCACGCATTGAGTCCTTCCGAAGGAATCCTGTGGAAAATTCTCATGAGAGGTATCCTTTTGATTAGCTAGAGACGATCTCTAATGGCAGAGTTTTTTTAAATAAGTTTTTTTAAAAAAATATTTTTTTAAAACAAGCTAGGTTATTTTCATTTCTCGAAAATACGCCACAAAGACGACATCCACGATGTCGCCTTTGGGAATGGGTGAAAGACGACATCCTAGATGCCTCCTTTCCCCTAAAACAGAAAAAAATATATTTTTTTTAATTTTTTTAATTTTTAATTTTAATTTTAATTTTTTTTGTTTATATATATATATATATAAACAAAACAAAACAAAAAACAAAAATAAAATTTTTAGCAGAATTTATCCGCTATTTAAAATCTAGCAGTACTGCCATTACAACAGTCTGGATTCTGACAGAAGCTCTCACCCAGAGCTCCCTTTTATAAGAGAGATTACCCTGGAAATCATTCTGTATTTCTGATGTGGGATTCTGTTTCTCTATTTCCTGCACAGAACATTCTGCATTTCTGATGTGGGATTCTGTTTTAAGTACGTGATTTTGAAAGACTATAAAATATAAACTATAAGGCCAATATAAATGAAACTTAAAACATGGATTAATCATATAAAAAATAGTGGAAAACAAAAATAATTTCATAAAAAATGATGATAAAAAATAATTTATAATCTTTCAAAACCACTTACTTAAAACTTATAAAGTTTCAAGTACGTGACTTTGAATGATTATAAAATATAAATTACAAGACCAATATAAATGAAACTTAATACATGGATTAAACATATAACAAATAGTTGAAAATAAAAAGAATTTCATAAGAAATGTTGATGAAAAATAATTTATAAGCTTTCAAAACCACCAACTTGAAACTTAAAAATGTTTCAAGCACGTGACTTTGAAAGCCTATAAAATATAAACTATAAGACCAATATAAATGAAACTTAAAACACGGATTAAACATATAACAAATAGTCGAAAATAAAAAGATTTTCGTAAAAAATGCTCATGAAAAATAATTTATAAGCTTTCAAAACCACCTACTTAAAACTTAAAAATGATTAAAGTATGTGGCTTTGAAAGACTATAAAATATAAACTATAAGACCGATATAATTTAAAGTTAAAAATGGATTAAAAATATAATAATTTATTTAATTATTAAATTAATATTATTAATAATTAATTATATAATAATTAATTAGTTAATTAGAAATTATTAATAATTAATTATATAATAATTAACCAATTAATTAGTAATATAATTATTCAGTATATAATAGTTAATTAGTTAATTAGTAATATAATTATAAATTATATTTATCCATTATAATTAATAATTATTAATTATTCAAAATTATTATATAATAATTAATTAGTTAATTGGTAATATAATTATTAATTATATAATAGTTAATTAGTTATTAGTAATATAATTATAAATTAAAATTATTCATTAAAATTATTAATTATAATTATTCATTATAATTACTAATTATAATTATTCATTATAATTACTAATTATAATTATTCATTATAATTACTAATTACAATTATTCATTATAATTACTAATTATAATTATTAATTATTAATTATTAATTATTAATTTTTTAATTAACAATATAATTATTAATTATAAAACTATTAATTGTATAATAATTAGTTAGTTAATTAGTAATTATTAATAATAAACTATATAATAAATAATTAGTTAATTATTAATATAATTAGTAAATTAGTAATATAATTATTAATTATTTAATAATTAATTAGTTACTTAGAATATAATTATTAATTATATAATAATTAATTAGTTAATTAGTAATATAATTATTAAATATATAATTTGTAATTAGTTAATTAGTATTTATTAATCATTAATTATATAATAACTAATTAGTTAATTAGTAGTATAATTATTAATTATATAATAGTTAATTAGTTAATTTTTTGAGAAAGATAGAGTCGATGCCCTTTTTATAATTAGTTAATTAGTAATATAATTATAAATTATAATTATTCATTATAATTATTAATTAGACTTTATTAAAAATTATTATATAATAATTAATTAGTTAATTGGTAATATAATTATTAATTATATAATAGTAAATTAGTTAATTAGTAATATAATTATTCATTATAATTATTAATTAGTAATTATTAAAAATTATTATATAATAATTAAGTAGTTAATTAGTAATATAATTATTCATTATAATTATTCATTATAATTATTCATTATAACTATTCATTATAACTATTAATTATTAATTATTAATTATTAATTAGTTTATTAATAATATGATTATCAATTATATAACTATTAATTGTATAATAATTAGTTAGTTAATTTTTAATTATTAATAATTAATTATGTAATAATTAAATAGTTAATTAGCAATATAATTAGTTATTTACTAATATAATTATTAATTATTTAATAATTAATTAGTTACTTAGTAATATAATTATTGATTATATAATAATTAATTAGTTAATTAGTAATATAATTATTAATTATATAATTTGAAGTTAGTTAATTAGTAATTATTAATCATTAATTAAATAATAAATAATTAGTTAATTAATAATATAATTATTAAATATATAATACTTAATTTGTTAATTTTTTGAGATAGATAGAGTCAAGGCCATTTTTATAATTAGTTAATTAGTAATATAATTATAAATTATAATTATTCATTATGATTATTAATTAGTATTTATTAAAAATTATTATATAGTAATTAGTTAGTTAATTGGTAATATAATTATTAATTATATAATAATTAATTAGTTAATTAGTAATATAATTATAAATTATAATTTTTCATTATAATTATTGAATTGTAATTATTAAAAGCCATTATATTACTAATTAATTGGTTAATTATTATATAATTAATTATTAATAATTTATAATTAACTAATTAATTATTTTATAATTAATTATTATTAATATTAATTTAATATTTAAATAATTTATTATACGTTTAATCAATGTTTTAACTTTAAATTATATCGGTCTTATAATTTATATTTTATACTCTTTCAAAGCCACATACTTTAATCATTTTTAAGTTTCAAGTAGGTGGTTTTGAAAGCTTATAAATTATTTTTAATGAACCTTTTTTACAAAATTATTTTTCTTTTCGACTATTTTTTATATGTTTAATCCGTGTTTTAAGTTTCATTTATATCGGTCTTATAGTTTATATTTTATAGGCTTTTAAAGTCACGTGCTTGAAACATTTTTAAGTTTCAAGTTGGTGATTTTGAAAGCTTATAAATTATTTTTCATCAACATTTTTTACAAAATTATTTTTATTTTCAACTATTTGTTATACGTTTAATCCATGTATTATGTTTCATTTATATTGGTCTTGTAGTTTATATTTTATAAGCTTTCAAAGTCACGTACTTGAAACTTCTTAAGTTTCAAGTAAGTGGTTTTGAAAGCTTATAAATTATTTTTTGTCATCATTTTTTATGAAATTATTTTTTTTACACTATTTTTTATATATTTAATCCATGTTTTAATTTTTATTTATATTGTCCTTATAGTTTATATTTTATAGTTTTTCAAAGTCACGTACTTGAAACAAAATCTCACATCAGAAATGCAGAATGTTCTGTGCAGGAAATGGAGAACCAGAATCCCACATCGGAAATGCAGAATGATTTCCAGGGTAAGTTCTTTTATAAAAGGGAGCTCTGGGTGAGAGCTTCTGTCAGAATCCAGACTGTTGTAATGACCGTACTGCTGGATTTTAAATTGCGGATAAATTCTACTGAAAAGTTTATTTTTATTTTTTGTTTTATTTTGTTTTGTTATATATATATATATATATATATATATATAAACAAAACAAAAAATAAAAATAAAAATAATTTTTTTAAAAACATATTACTTTTTTTAGTAGAAAGGCGGCAACTTAGTTGCCGCCTTTCGCGTTAACCCGAAAGGCGGCAGTGTGAATGCCGCCTTTCGCCCGAATCCTAAAGGCGGCACCTATCCTGCCGCCTTTAGAGCGTATTTTTAATTTTTTTTAACCTAGGCTTTGTTTATAAAATAATTTTTTTTAAAAACATACTTTAAAAAAAAATCCCTAATGGCGGCATATGCTGGCTCTATCCTTCAGTATTCCCTATTTCTCCAGAGCTCTTCCCCCCTCTCCCTTGTGTGAATTTGGGGGGGTGATGGGGCTTATATAGGCTGTGTGATGCCGAGGGAGGTGCTACTTATCATGGGATGAGGGACACATTCGCATGGCATTGTGTGTCTGGGAAAAATCCAAAAAAATTAAGATGAAAAACATGTGGATACAGAAGGGGTTCGCAGTCATAAAACAACTCTTGATGCCCTTGGGTTTTCCTTGTCTCGATCGCATGATCCAGGGTGATCATGCAGTGACTTTGGGTTTGTCCAGAGGAACTCATGGAAGGCTGGTAAGGCTCGTGCCAGCCTCTCGATGGTTTCCCCAGATTAGTCGCATGATCAAAGAATGATCATGTGATGACCTTGAATTATATCATGGAGTCTCACGGGAGACCAATGGAGCTCGCGGTTTAGATCTCACGAGAACTACCTTGGACTCGCGACGTCATCAGAAAAGTGTCGAAGGAATGGAAGTGATAGTGAGGAAGTATCAAACCAGTGCGATGGGAGGTTAAAGACGAGGTTCATACGGCACACATGCTTCAATTAGATTCAAACTCGCGATCTGTATGATTGAGCGGATGACCAGGATCAGTGTGGGTGAGATCAGACAGTGCAGATCATCCGCGACTTTTGATCACGCAGAAAAATTTGTGCCCCACATCGAATTCCCATGCCATCCTCCATTTGTATTATAAGACCACTGGTTGGCTTGGGATGACTCCCATGGGTGTGGTCGACCTAGTCCCACATGGACCTTAGTTGATTTGGCCCGGCTGGCTGGTGGGCTATCCATATTTTTTGGCTAGTGGTGGTATCAAACTCTCAACTAAGAAAAATGAAATTCTTAGCAGAATGTTGGGTCCAAGATATGTTTCTTTAAACGATAAGTATTCATGTATGATCTCCTCCACATATTAATTCATTGGCACGACTCTTGGATCTTTGGAAGGAAAGTGGGAAATGCACAAATATCAGTTCGAACAATAGTAAGAATTTGTATGAGGTATTATATCATTGCAGCATTAACTTCTTTCTCTATGGGTGTATTGGTATGTTGCTAGATGCTAACCTTGGACTTTGGGGTGCTTCACTTAATGCCACTAAGAAAGAGGCCTAGAGGTTCACACACTAATTGTATTTAGAATCTCAGTTAAATAATATATTATTATTTATTATTTAACAAGTTAAATAAATATTATTCTCACACATAGTTTTATAATTATTTATTTTTTCTTGATCGCATATATTCTGACACCACTTATTCGAGAGAATATTTCGTGAGAAGAATATTTAATTAATATTTATTTTATATTTAGTAAATATAATATTTATTTATTTATTGATGAATAATACAATGATATTTATCTATCAAACAAATAGTCATTATTCAAGGCCTGATAATTATTGTGGAGTAATGAAAGACCGTGTTTAATGGTCCGATGAGAAATAATATATATTGAATATTATTTGAATAAATAATATTTATTTTAATTCATAAGTTTAGTGTATGTTAATAAAAATAAAAATAATATTGTTATTATAGACATGGGGTTCCACAACGATTACAGAAATAATAAGCCACATGTGTAATTATTATTTTTAAACCCTACACTACTACAAAAAACGGCCTATATCAGCGCTCAAAATGGGCTTTAGCAATGCTAAAAACACGCTGTAAAGCTCAACGCTAATATAGGGGGGTCTCTTTTATCAACACTCCGAAAAGCGCTGATAAAGGCCACTTTTATTAGCTCTAAAAAAAAGCGCTGATAAAAGACCACTTTATCAGCGATTTTTTTAGCGCTGATAAAAGTGGCCTTTATCAAAGCACTGATAAAAGTCAAACAAAGTTATAAAAAATAAAAAAAAATTAAATAATGCGCGGGAGAGCTTTTATCAGTGCTTGACCACCCCTTTATCAACTCTAGGAGGTCTCCCGCGCACTGCCCTTCCCACACATCCTCACACGCATGCACCACCTTTGCCTCCACCCGAACTCGAACCTGTAACCTCTCCCTTTCGCGGCTACACCTTTACCACTATGCTATTTCGTTTTTTTCTCTATTTAATGATATATCTCTTTATATATATATATATATAGTTATATTTATTCCTATATTGATATAGATTCATATTAATATAAATATATTTATTCATATATTAGTATATATATATTCATTCGTATATTAATATATATTTATATTTATTTATTTATATATATATTTTTAGTTATAATTTTTTATCCATATATTTATTTGTATATTAATATATACTTATAAGATTAGTTTTAAATACAGTTATGAAATATGTTTTTTATGTGTGTTTATAATTAAATAAATAAATAAATACACACATATATACAACACACACACACACACACAGACACACACACACATAGACACAAACACATACGAATAAATACATATATATGTGTCTTTGAAAAGCCATTGAATGTTAAAACGACCATAACTTATAATCGAGAAGCCCGTTTCAACTCCACAACTAGTCAAATCAAAGAAAATGAAACAATATTCGATATGATATGTGGTACAGGCTTAACGGACATCTGGATCAAAAGTTATACCGGTTATAATGTTAACAAATCGGGGTATCCCGACTAAAAACTCAGTTTTGGAGGCCTTATGGGCCTTTTTTGGGCTCGAAAAATGTGACAACGACTTTTCCTGGGTCATTAGCGCATAGAGCTCGTCACAGGATTCGATTTGATATGCTGTAGAGCTCAAACGGACACCCGGATCAAAAGTTATGGCCGTTTGAAGTTTGAGTTACATTTTCAACTTATTTTAGATCTTTTATTAATTTTTTTGATTTTTTGTGTCTTCAAATTGTTATAAAATGATTTTTAATCGATAATAATTATCAAATTATTAATTAATAATATTTCTCTTAAATATTTTAAAGCCATTTTCACTAAATTTATTATATATATTAAATGTAATAGTCTATTTATACGTATATAAAACATATTTAAAAAATATATATTATATTTATATACCAATAAATATACTTATATAAAAATAATTTATTTTTCATGATTTTTTTTAAAATATAAATTTTTTCAGCACTGATAAAGCCCCCCTTTATCAGCGCTACTAAAAGAAGTGCAGATAAAGGGGTCCCCTTTATCAGCACTATAAAAAAGCGCTGATAAAGGTCCCCCATTATCAGCGCTTTTTTCTAGCGCTGATAAAGACCCCCTTTATCAGTGTTTTTTTAGTGCTGATAAAGGGGTAGCGCTTCCCTTGCCCATTTTTGTAGTAGTGCTATCAGTATATAAACCCAATTATATTATTTTTCTAGAGAGCCAATTCATTTGTTGTGCACAACGATATCCAGATAGAATACTATCAAATCCCTAGAGAGATCCCTCTCTAAAAACTCTTTCAAGAATGGAGAGATCCTCCTCCACCAAGACTCTCAAGTCTAGAGAGATCAAAGAGAACCCTTCCTTGAGTGATTCTCTAGGCGATCAAAGGTGAATTATTCAAGTGTTAGAATATTCCATGCTAGTATCTAGAGATTCCTATGATGACTTTCAGAGGTTTTTGGAACACGTGTGGATCACCGTGGAGAGAATCTATTATTGATTCCTACGACGAAACGATGGTACAACGTAGAGACGTTGTTTGATCAATCAATTAAGAAATAATTTCTCACAAGTTAATTATTTAATTGCTTAAATTAATTATACATAATATGTGATGATCATGTGCTTTGGTTTCAGCATTTATCTATTATCTATATTATTTTATTCAATACCATTGATCATGGAATTTATCATCATGTAAATATCAGATTAATCATCAATTTGACAAAAAGATGAGTTGGGAATGCCCCATTTGATGCTTCCACTATTCCTGGAACCTACAGATAGCCTTGAGGGAAGCATTTTAGATGGAGGTTAGATTTTGAAGGTTCAACCAAGGCCTGATGTAAATAAATATGAAGGAATGAAGAAACTCATGGAAGAGTTATAAAATAATCATTATTGAAAGGAGAGAAGCCTTAGAAGTTGAGGTAGTCTACAAGAGTTAGAAAACCAATGAAAATGTGATAATTTAGCTGATAAGTATATTTCATGCATACATTTTATAATGTTTTAATGTATTAATTTGTCTATTTAAATGAATATTCTTTCCAAATGTTATACAATTTACTTGTTTTATATTTTGTGGTAGGATACAACATATTTGTGATAAAGGAATGAAAAGGGGTGTAGATGTGAGAAAAAGGAACCTTCACACCGTGAATGAAGTGAAGCGGCGTGAAAATAGATTTTTGAGGAAGAACGAAGATGGAAATTCTGGAAAAACATTGTTACACATCGCGTACCACAAGTAAACTTTGTGACTTCATCAGAGAAGTAGGTCACCTCTATAACAAGATGTGATGAGAAAACACGCCGTTAACTGCGAGTACACATTGTGTACCTTCAGTACACGACCTGACAATGGTAAAACTTAAAATTCATGAATGATATTTGAGAAAGATTATCATAGACATGGAGTTGACATGGACAAGGTGTATGCGACATGTATTCCAAGTACACATAGTGTAGGTGGTCAAAATTCCAAAATCTCAGCTGAGATCCGCACAAGCATCACAAAGATTCAAAAAAAGAGGATCTCCAATACATGACGTGTAGCTAAAGTACACATCATGATGGGGGTCAGGAAGAACCTTTCTGGTTCCTATAAATAGATCCCCTGGTTGTACCTTTGGAGCATTCGAATTTGGATGGAGATCAAATCCTGGAGCGAAGATGCTACACCTCCCCAAGTTATTTCTTTATTTTATTTTAGGTTTTATTTTCTCTCTCCCTCTTATTCTCTCATCATTAGGATGTGGGGGTAAACCCACCAGTGCTAGGGTGATGTAATCAAAGGGGGAAAGGTACATTGGATTTAATTATTTTTATTATTCATGAGTTGGTTTGTGTAATTTTTATTTCAAACTTCCAATCCCTTTATTTTTCTTTTATCATGACCATCAATATTAAAATAAAAAAGGAACATTTAAATTGAGAAACTGACTACCCTAAAGACAGAATGACCATTGTAAACTTTAGGGGAAATCAGGTTTAAAAATTGGTATCGGGAAAAACTTGATTCGAAAACACCCTAAACTACCGAAACAAGGGAAATAGGGGTTTACTGCGTTGAGGAGAAGATACCATAACCATTGTATCTCCCTCATCCCAATTTTGATACCAATCATGAATCAATCAAACTATTAAATCTAATTTCACTTGAACTTGGAAATTACCAAATCATGGCATGCTTTTCAAATATGATCATAAAACAAACAATCAATCTGCTTTATTTTTTTCCTTCGAATCAATCAAAAAAATCTTCTCTTCACTACTTTCTCAAAATTAATAAATTAAATCTTTTGAAATTCTAATCAAGCTAAAATAATCATATCTATGGGTTTGATCTTTAACTTTCCTTACACTACATTTGAATTAATCAAGTAGCATAGTTTGAGTTTTATAATTTTTTTTCATAGAAATGTAGGGAACTAACGACGCCCTGTGGGGATATCACTATCTTATGCTATATATTTCTTATAAATGAAGGAGAACCTAAAATCCTTGAAGAGGTGGTGAGTCTCAATGATGAAAAGCAGTGAGCTTTCATAACATCCATTGGAAAGGATGGTGCTACAAAATAAATGGGTATAATGGATAAAGGAATAAGAATATAGTGGGAATGGGTAGAAGAAAGGTTTAGCTATGAATGAATTTCAATAAAATAAAGGAGTGAACTTTAGTGATTTTTATTTCTAGTTTCTAAGAACACAATGATTCAGATTCCACTTATAATGGTTGTGAAAGGAGGTCAATATCTTGAATAACTAGATGTCAATATATATTTTATTTATAGATATTTAGAGGAAGAGATTTATATGTAACAATTATAAGGATTTAAATAACCTGGTAGCAACCTGGTTTACAAGCTCAAAATAATTCTATATGGGATGAAGCAATCCACCAAGTAGCGAAATTAGAATTTCATTATCTTTATGAAATAATAAGGGGTATTGGTTTGGTTTGGGGGGGGGAGGGGGTAGGGTAGGGGTGTTATATTGAAGGAGGTGGATTAGGGTTAGGGATGAGGGGGTGGTTAGGTTTAGGGTCTGGGGGGTGGTGGGTTAAGTCGGGGGGGGGGGGGGGGGTAGGTTAGGGTGGGGGGGGGGGGGGTTAATGTTTGGATTGAGGTTAGAATTAGGGTCGGGGGGTATGGGGTTAGGGTGAGGGTGAGGGGGTGGGATGGGTCAGGTTGGGGGTTAGGGTTTGGGTTTTTTTGGGGGGTTAAGTTTATGTGGGGGTAGGGGTTAGGGTTTGGTCAGGGGGGGGGGGGTTAAGGTTGTGGGGGGGGATGGGGTTTAGGGTTAGGTTAAGGTGAGATTGGGGGTTAGGTTGGGGGTTTAGGTCATTGGGGGGTTAGTTTGTGGGTGGGGGAGGGGGTAGGGTTTGGATCAGAGGGATGGGGGTTAGGGTTAGGGAAAATGGGGGGGGGGGGGGAGAAACAGATGGGTTAGGTTGGGGGTGTAGGGTTATGATCAAGTTGAGTGTGAGGGTCAGGGTGAGAGTGAGGGTTAGTGTCTGGGTTAGTGTCAGGGTCAAGGTCTGTGTTTGTGTCCGGGGGGGGGGGTATGGTGGTTAGGGTTAGGATTAGGGTTGGGGGGTTAGGGTTAGGTGGGGGTGATGGTGAGTAAGAGGGAGTGAGGGCGAGGGTGGGTATGAAGGGAGGGTGGGGGGAGGGGTGGGTGAGAGTGTGTTCATTCAGTTAAATATAGATCATTGTTGCTACTGGAAGGTGTTTGATGATGGAAGATTCATTATACTTCTCTTATAAATTGATGATATGCTCTTAGAAACCTAGAAAAGAAATAGACTGAAGAACTGAAGGATGATTTATCTGAAAGGTATGAGAAAAATTATCTATAATATGAAAAACAGATATTGGGGATGAGGATCTAGAGGGACTGGAAGCACAAAACTTTGATGTTGTCATAATTAGAGTATATTTGGGAGATAATGGAAAGGTTTAAAATGTCTAAAGCTAAAAATATATCAATTTCATTAGCTGTACATTTTAAATTAATTGAAAATAAGTCACCATGAATATAAGATAAGGATAAGTACATGGAAAAGGTTCCTTATCCATCAAATATTGATTTTTTGATATATTTAATCATTTTTACAGGGCTGAAAATTGCTCAAGAAGTTGGTTTAGTTATTAGTTTTATGAAAAATCTAGGAAAGGAAAACTGGAAATTGGACTAGTGTATTATCTAGTATCTCAAAGGATTAGTAGCACTAAACTTATATTTTAAAACATATTATTCATTATAAGGGTATGCTTATGTTGAATCTGTAGGAGATTCAAACACTCAGATAAGTATAATGGGTTTTTTTACCTATGTAGGAAGTTATGTAAGTTGGATATTCTGACCAAAACTAGTAGTTTCACTCTCTACTAGAATAGTAGAGTATATAACGATAAAGAAATTAGAGAAGAATATAATATGGTTTAAGGGTTTGTTAGATTAAAACAAAAGGAATCAAGGGAATGGAGTGTTATTATATGATAATCAGAGTTCAATTCATCTTGTATAGAATCTGGTGTTTCAATCAAGGGAAAAAATTCAATTGAAATATCTTTATTTGGAAGTCTGTGGAGGAAGGAGTGATAGATATTTGGAAGATAGAATGAATTTTTAATCTGAATGATATGATAATGAAGTTTGTAGTCCAGGAAAATCTGAGGCAATTTTGTGTCTCAATAGGACTTGGGTGGCTAGGAAGAAAATGACGGAGACTCACTAACTATTATTTCTAAAGTAATGAGGAATGAAGGATTAAATTCCTAAGTTATTATAGGATTTAGTTGTGTATCTGAGAAAATAATTCTAAAGTTGGAGATTGTTAGGTTGAAACTATGATATGTGTTTTTTTTGGCTTAGTCATGGAAATTCCAGAATGAGTAATTTTGGAAGCTCTAAGACTAGAACCCAATGAATTCATGATCAGTGGGACTTGGGTAGTCTAGAAGTTAAAGAAAAATCTAGAGTAGGTAGGTAGTATCATATGACTATTAGATCTATATGAATAGATGTGTGTAAGAATCCCTTTATTGTATAGGAATAACTCAAAAGGTATTGTATAATAATGTATTGGTGGTTCATAAAGGCTATATAAGATTATTCATAGGGATAAGTAAGAACAACTCACATGTCTTGCATTGTTCACTAGGAATTAGAAATTTAGGAGGTTCATCTTTCAATGGATTTTGACTAGATGGAGGGCCACTCGTATAGATTATAAAGTGGTGGATATTTTCCACAAAGATAAGAAGGTAGTGGAACCAGGGTCAATTGACTGGGATAGTCTATAAATAATACTGGTGGGATCACTTATTCTATATCAAAATCTTGTAATCATTCTCTCCTGTTAGTAATAAAGGAAACAATGTTTCTCCCATGGAATAAGATTAAGTTTCATACCGTGTAAATCCCTTGTGTTGTTTCGTGACTTATGTGAGCCCTTTTTTTTCTTCCACTTGTGTGTGTTATGGAAGTTTTTTAGGTGATCAAATTGATTCATTATGAGATATTAGAGCATAGTTCCTTCTTTCTAGATGTTTATATTAGGTGTTTTTGGTTCTGAAAGTTCCAAACCTTAATCCACTAGTGAGTCTCTAGAAGGATTTTTGGAATTTGGGGTTCCTCGGAACAACGAAAGGAGAGTTTTATGAAAACTAAAATTTGGAGAACCGGTTTTTTTGTGCAAATTAGACTTTGGAAAATTGGGTTTTTATGAAAAAGAGACTATCGAGAATGCATGAAAAATGGACTTCTGAAAATGTGTACAAACTAGACTTTGGAGAATGCATGAAAGATAGACTTTTGTAAACACTCACAAACTAGAATTTGGAAAATTCATTCAAAAAAGATTTTTCAAATGCATAAAAACTACACTTTAGAAAACACATCCAAACTATACTTTAGTGACACATAGAAAATAGACTTTGGTGAACTCTTGGAAGTTGGGATTGTGCAAAAATATTGTATTTTGATGAATTTTGATAAAGTTAGGAAAAACATGTAAACTATAATGATTTTCTTATAAATAATCCTATAATATCTTTATTTAGGAGAAAATAATACTATGGGGGAGGCTTAGGAGTGTTGATCACTCTATTTTCACAAAAGTTATGTGAACTTACATTTGCGTGAATGTAAGTTATATAAACCTATATTTTCATGAATGAAGGTTACATAAACCTGTATATGTGAAAATGAAAGTTACATGAATGGGTATTTTCATTAATGGGCTTACATGAACCCTACTTATGCATAAATAAGAGTTACACAAACAGGGAAGAAAATGCCTAGAACTTATGTGGTAAAGAGGAATTCAACATATTGTTGAAATAAGAGCTTCATGAAACAATAATAATGATGTAAACTAATTTATTTATATTATTTACAGTTTATTATATAGGAACAATGCGTTCACTTAATTTGAGAGAGTAGTTCATTCTCAGTTGTAATTGATTGTAAACTAGGGGATGATGATTCTACTTTGAACTTGTAAACTATAGTGTGATTTAGTGAATGTTGGTATACCAAAAAATCAATTGGTGTATTATAATTAGATATATTATAGTGTGGGTGAACCAAGTAAAAATATTTTTTCTCTTATACACTTTATTTTTCACTATACATTGGTGTGGGATAAAGAAATAAGCATGTTTTTCCTCATGACCAAACAAGATGAGTAAGGGATTGTTTAAAATAGTCATTCCCTGATTCAACCCTATATTAGAGTATTTTACCTATTATGGGATCAAAAATTTTTATTAGAGATGAAGTTTTAAATTAACGGGGTTATTATATTTTGGTTTTCATGGCAGTAATGAATCACAAAGGAATTCTGATCTTTTATGGAAATAATTTTTACCTATGGAAGAATCAGATTAAAAATTACTTATTATCCTTAGGTATGGATGTTTATAAAACCAATATTAATGGAATTTATTTTAACATGGGTAGTTTATATTTATCAAATACAGAGCATAAATAGTTGGATACTGATGGAAAGGGAATCAATATGCTAGGGTGTGATTTTTCCAACATAATCTACATGAAGATGATGTTATATAAATCCCCTCACACTATGTGGGAAACATTTCTTAACATCTGTGAAGATTAAATAGATTTGAGTGGATCTAAATTAAATTTTCTATGGAATAAGTATGAGGAATTGAGGATACACCCAAATGAATTCGTTGATGTATTCTTTGACTAGTTAAATGAGATTGTGGAGGACATGCATAGACTAAGAGAAACCATTGACATCAAGATCATGAAGATTATTTTGAGAAGATTTTAACCTTGATTCAATATAAAAGTTTTATTTCTCAAGTATAATGATGAAAAAATATCACATTGGATAGTCTTGATATCACTGTTGTTGAATATGAGACGAGGAATAACAATAATGATGTTGCGGAAAAAGAAAAATATAAAGAAGTATCATCTGAGACTATGAAAATTATCTCAATAGAGGATAATACTATAGAAAGAGAAGTTGACGAAGTTATAATATTAATTTAATAAAAATGAAAATGGTTAGAGGAAATTTTATAGGAAAACTTACACTCACATGCTTTTGGTGTGTAAAGGTTGGTCACCTCACTACTAAGTGTCCCAACAAGTTTGTAGATGACGAAGATGATGATTCCCCCATGAAGAAGTTAGTTAATGAGGTGAAAGGAAAGAGTACATGGAAACATTTATTAAATAAAAAGAACTTTATTTTTTAGAGGATAATTTCTCAAAATAAAAAAAAAGTAGAAGAAATTGAGGAATTTGAAGACCAAAATGAAGAAGTTTTTGTGGTATTTTCTAACAAAACATAAGTAGAGGAAGTTAGTGATGTTGAAAATGATGCTGAAGTTGAGGGGTCCATTGAATTAAAAGTAGAGTTGGAAGCTATATAATAGAAAATAAATGTTTTGAGAGATAAAAAAAAATACAATGGTGTGTTTTATGATTAAAAACTCTATATGAAACAAAAAATAGTGGAAAAAATTGAGTTGAAGGCTAAAATTGTGAGGCTTAAATTTGAGAAGATGAACATCAAATAAAGTGGTTAAGTTTAGACTCAAAATTAAAGAATATAATTAAATAATTGATAGCTTTACTATCATAATTAATGATTGAGTCAAACAAATTAAAGATCTTAAAGGATAAATCATCATTCTATGATAGAAAAGTAAATATTAGGAGTGAATCTTGACTCCCAACATGATAATGGTAAATTGGATCATACGGGTTTCGAAGAAGGTAAAGATGAATTGTGGATATCATACAAGTTAGTTGGAAGATTATCTTCAATATAAAAAGACCATAATAAAGGAAAAACTAGTATGGGGATTTATTATAAACAAAAAGGGTCCATGATTGATATTAAACCACAAGCTCCCACTCAAAGTTAGAATATTGATTTGGGTGTCTCTCAAAAAAACTCAAAGAACACAAAAGGACACATGTGTTGTAGTGAAGAATTATAATAATACACAAAAAATTAGGTGTTATTATTTTGGAAATATAGGACATACTCAAATCATGTGTTCGACAACCAAGAGGCATTGGAAGGAATAAAAGAAACACAGGCATCCAAGAATAATTCAATATTAAAGGTATGATTTCAATGGATAATTTTTATGGTGTGGTGGATATGGTTATATTATCATTTATTTCTATATGTTTTGGGCACAATAGAAGCGTACGATGGGGCATGACCAACTCATCTTTTTGTCATGATCAATGATTAATCTGAGATTTACATGATGATAAACTTTGTGATCAACAGAATTAAATCAAAGAATATAAACAATAGAAAAATATTGGAACCAAATTCCAAGATCGTTGCATATTATTTTTAATTAATTTAAGAAATTAAATAATTACCTTAAGAGGAATAATTTCTTCATTGATGGATTTGACAATGTCTCTATGTCATACCGTCATTGCGTTGCATGAATCAAGAATAGATTCCCTTTAGCAGTGATCCATACATGTTCCATAAACCTATGAACATCACCGTAGGAATATTTGGGTTCTAGAATGATAGATCCCAAATCGTTCATTGTTCACCTTTGATATCCTTGAGAATCAATTCAAGGAAGAGTTCTCTTTGATCTCTCTAGACCCGAGAGTGGTGGTGGAGGAGTATTGATATTCATTCTTGAGAGAGTTCTTGGAGAGGGAGCTCTCTAAGGATTTAAGAGGATTCTCTCCAGGTCTCATTGTTCATAATAAATGAATTGAAACTCTTAAGAAAATAATATAATTGAGTTTATATACCGCTAGGGTTAGAAAATAATAATTTCACATGCACCCTTATTATTTTCATAATCCATGTGGAAACCCATGTCTATAATAATAATAATAATAATAATAATAATAATAATAATTCTTAACATGTGATAAACTCACAAATTAAATTAAATACTGTTTATTAAAATAATATTCAATATATATTATTTCTTACCAGGCCTTTAAACTCAGTCTATCATTCTTCCACAATATTTATTGATCCTTTATTAATGAAAATTTATTTAAAAAATAAATATCATTGCATTATTTGTTAATAAATAAATAAATATTATATTCACTAAATAAAAAATATATTTATTAAATATTTTTCTCACATAATATTCCCTCGAATAACTGTTGACAGAATATATGAGATCATAAAAACATGAATAATTATTAAACCACATGTAGGAATAATATTTATTTAACTTGTTAAATAATAAATAATAAAATATTATTTAATCGTGGCCCTAGATACACTTAATGTGTGAATCTATAGACCAATTTCTCAGTGTAATTAGGTGAAGCTACCCAAAGTCCAAAGTTAGCATCTAGAAACATTCCAAGAGACCCATAGAGAAATAATTTAATTTCATAATGACATAAAACCACATACAGATGCCTACTGTGCAATATACTCCTTTTATCATGATATCTCTAATCAAGAAGATTGCATGCTGGTTCCATCAACCTATATGCTTGATGTCTCTTTCCATAACTTTTCTAAAATCAAAATTGCCTATAGAACACCATATAAATTAATTTATTTAGGATATATAATTTCCATAAAAGGTCCTAAGATATCAAACTTTTATTAAAGAACAGAAGGGAAAATTTCTTTCTTTTATTGTTTATTAATGTAATATTACTCATGACGCATCCAACGTATACTAACTCACTACAAACATATCTCACCATGATTTTCATCAATACATCAAAGTATGCAACTTATAATAATAATTAATAATAATATTAAAGTATAAGGACCAATACACACATTCATAGATAGGAACATCCAATAAAACATATAAATATATATTTCCTACTAGTGGGTCTCATCCTCATAATATCCTACACTAGATATCACCAAGGGTGTACACCATGAGCAGACACCTCAAAGTCCCATGAGTCTCCAACCATGATAGCCTATATCATTTTTATCCCTAATTTTTTTTTATCCAGATATAGAACATATATTTAAGAATACTATTGTGTCACTTATGGGTTCTCATTATAGAGGGGAACTGCTATGAAAATTCAACCTGACAACTACTCTTAGAAAATTATCACATACTATGTTACGTAATAGAGTAATATTGATATGATAAAGATTTTATTAATATTAAAAAAAATTAATACAGGTTATCATAAATTACATAGAAGTTTTTTATAGGGAACCAACTTTAACAGAATCCCACTTTCACTAGAGCCAACTGCTAATAACCTTTAGTCTTCTAGTTATCACAAGATACTCATGCTTCTACTAATATAGGCCTTCAGTCAAGGGTTTCACCTTGTTTTATTTTATGAGAACTATTATTATTGAAACTTCAACCCTCTAAGAAAAATCTTTCAAGAGATGATACTTATATAGTATGTGTTTTTTTCGTTCATTACTAGAAACAAGACCTATACCAATGGGGATATACCAACAGTTTTCTAAAAACATTAGGATAGTCTAATTTCTTAAGCCTATACACATAGTTTTAACTAATCATTGGTATATCCTCATAAAATAATGGTTATTCTTATAGTTTTAAAAAACCATTGGTATAGCCATTCTATACAAACAATTTTTTTAAACCATTGGTATACCCAAACCCATTTACCCAAACTGCGGCCTCCCCACCTCCCATTTCACTCCCATCCAGATCCATAACTCACAAACTTTTATTTTATTCTCCATATACACCAATATCTCATCCCTTACAGTTTTCATTTGATTTTTCTTCAATATCAAATTGGTAAGTTCCAAATACTTCTACTCTTCTGTCTACTGTTATTTTTATTCATTTTCTAGGTCTGAAATAATAACCTAGAATATTTTTTTTCTAGATTCTATATTTATTCAACAAAGGTTAGTTTTAATTATATTTATTATATTTTCTAGGTGGTAACCTTTATTTTGGTTCATGTATCATGTTATACATTAACATGTATTCCCACTAAGGATATCATGAAATATTTCATGCTTTCCTTTGTTTTTTCATATTATAGTTAGTATTAATTAGAGGTTTTTATTGACTAAAAAAGTAATGAATAATTAGTGTTTCCCATTTTATATATTTTTGATGAATATGTTTATGTAAATAGATAATTAGTTCATTTTTCTATGATAGTTCCATTATCTCAGTTGATAGTTTTTCTTACTTGTTATATTATGTAATTGAGAATGATTTTATTTTATATTTATGTTCTGTTACTGTGAAAGTTAGGTACTTCCTATTTAGTTTTATTTTATAAGAATGATATTAGTTTACTAGATAATTCTATCTACTGAGTATGCTACTAGTTTTTTGATTATATTATATTTTTGGGAATATAAATTGGTTGACCTCTATTTAGTATATTACTAATGAGAATGTTTATAATCCCCTGATTATTCATGCATTGTGGATTTTTTTTTGAAAATGAAGCACTCAATATTTCTAGTTTACATTGTTTTGGTCATTTATAAATAGAGTATGTTCCTACTAGTGTGAGTAATCATGGATAATTTTCTATTATTTTCATGAAAATAATTTTTGTATAACATTATGTTTTAAGAAGTTAAGGAGATGACTTAGTCTAAGTTTAATCTTTTATTTTATTAGGAAAGGGGGTTGTGACTATTTAAAACCAGTGTTTCCATATAATACCATGTTATGGAAAAAATAGTATCTTTAAATGGAATTTTTTTATGGATTTATAATTAATTACATAATTTTTTCAAATGTGGTTAATGAAAAATATTGAAGAGATACGAAGGAAAATGATGACAGAAAATAATCGCCAAATGAGAGAGATGGGCACCCCTCCTTTGGTGCCTATTGTGAGTATTTTATTTAATATATATATATATATATATATATATATCAATAACATATAATGTCATGTGATTAATTTTGTTTTTAACTTTTAATTAGGATCCACCACCTAGGAGAAAGTTATTATCTGATGAGATTAGTGGTACTAGTACTCATCCAGACGATACGGGGGGGGGGGGGGGGGTACTAGAGCTACACACACCACTCGATGTACCTGATCACACATTTTCCCTTCCTTATTATCCTGTAATTTCATTATAGGGGCTCAGGATACTTAGGTCGTCTATTATTCTCCACCATTTTCATCCGATCCTCCTTGCCTATTTTTACCTTATCTGATGATGGGTCATACTCTCCATCCATATTATAAATTTCCACATACTTATATGCCATATTATTTTCCTTATACTTAATTATCCCCAAGCATCTACATTATTGATCCTTTGACTTCTACTATGATACATTCTAAGCCTATGGAGAATACATTGGGTCCTAGTCATTCTGTATAGGTTCATGTTCTATTAGAGCCTAGGGATCTAGGGGCACCCACTGATAGACAACCTTAGGTATATTTATAAAACCCTGATAAACTTTTTGATCATAATTTATATTCATTATAAGTTTCAATGATATAATATTTGTCTTTTTATTTCACAGTTGGATCTACCACTAGGAGGCATGGGAATACATGCATGTGTATAGTGTGTAACCACTGTACATAGCTGATGGTTGAGTATAATGAGGTCAATAAAATTATTGGAAAAATAGGGTGAGAATGTTGGAGTTTTATAAAGATGTTTTCCAAATAATCTGACATCATTCCAATCAGACCACTCTCCTAAAGACACCTTCAAAATGAAGTAAAGGATAATGCTTGGGTGAAAATATGGGTAAGAAAATTAATTGTATTTAATGTTATATTATTATTTTATTTATATGAATTAATATTTTGGTGTTATATTCATTATAATTTTCTTCATGGTGAGGCTGTGAGGAAAACAAGACTCATAGAATTAGGTGATTTGTGGAGAGAATATAAGAATGAGTTGTATAGTGGTCGATGTTCTAGATTTGGTATGGATTTAGAGGCCACACCTATCATGAACGAGTGTCTCATAGCATATTATCAGTAAATGATTGCTTATTAGAATAGTATTGAGTTCAAGGTATTAATAAAATTTGAGGTTTTTGGATGAAAATTACTATGAATTTCATTAATACTTAGTTTTTTATTATTCAATTTTTTAGGAAGCGTCAGAAAGCAATAAAAAAACAAGGATGCTACGAAATAACTCCACACTTTGGGGTAGACTACGATGTTGGACCATGAGAGGAAATAGGTACAACAATCATTTATAATTTTTCAATTTAAATAAATTATGGAAATAAAATTCCTTCAATTGTAAATTATATGGATTCATTATAATTTTTTCAAAACAACTATATTGAATAATTTGATAGTTTGGGATATTTTAAAGATATATTTATTACAGGGAAGTGTAAAATGGTGTTTAATATAGAATATTTTCTTACAGAATCCAATATAACCTCTTAATCATGTGTGAATATTATATGTGTTAGTTAGGATACTACAGGAAAAGAGAGTGGGGCAGAACTTATGATTTCCATTGTTTTTCTTTAGGACTTTAAATTTATTTTGATTCCTCTATATTTCATTCCATTTCTAATTGGGATAAATAAATGATCATGTATTCTTTAGTTTATAATTGAAAGTATTAAGTGTGTACTAAAATTTCAAGATTATTACTGTTAAGTTTGTGACAATGTGATGAAATTTCTTATTTATATGATTTTATGATATTGGTTATGGTTGATTTTATCCCAATATTTTCCACCTAAACATCAATTGAATGTGGAATACACTAAATCAATAAGTATGAAATTTAACTCTAACCAAACATAATAAAAAAAATCCAAAATAATTTAAATTTAATGGATGATAATAAAATAAAAAAGATAGAAACAAACCCAAACCTAACATACCAAACCAACCCATGTTTAATGAAAATTAAATGAACCATATTGAACCAAATGAAACTAAACCAAAACGAATCAATAAAAACTAAATAAAAAAGATGTAAAAATTCATGAACTAAACCTAATTTAATGTAACTAACTCCAATTATAATAAAATATACAAAAAATAAACTAAAATAAAAAATATCCAATATAAATTGAACAAAAATTACAATGACCATGCATCTAGGGTAAATTAAGTTTGAATGGTAAAAGATTAGGTAAATAAAAATTTAAATAGAAGAAACCTTCAAAAATACATCTCCTTCAAGTTCCTTATCCATTGATTTGGTATCATACTTACTAGGTACAAATTACATGATAATAATATAATTTAATTACACCTTATTCTTATTGGTTCAATATTCCCCTCATTTTCCATCTCCTTTATCAACTACAAACAATAATACAATTGTTATTTTATGACATGTCATGTGAAATCATGCTTATTTAATGAGTGTGGATAACTTGAAATTAATACATCCTATACAGTAGGCATCCCTCATAGTTATTTTTCATAATCATGGAATGGAATAAAGATAAGGGAATTCATCTCTTAGAATCCAATGTCACTCTTTATTCATATCTTTTCCATTTTACAAACAACCACCTTATGCCTAATTATTTAAGAAAATTCAATTGGGATCCAAAATTCAAATTTTACTCTAGTTTAAATGACATATATGATTATCTTTTATGTGGTATCCCTGAGGTGTTTTTCCCTTAGAGATGATAGTTCAATGAATTTAGTTTTCAAATTCTAGCGCAAACATTCTTCAATCCCGATTCACCTAAATTATATCCAGTTAAACTTCATTGCTCTAGTTTTATCAATAAGTTTCAATGTTTCTAGGGTTTTTTTAATCCTAGATAACCTTTAGATAGTTTTAATTGAAGTGGAGTGATACACATACCTATAATAGGAAATTAACCCTCCTTTAATCTTAGTTTATACCATTCCATTTTATTTTATGTTTAGATAGTCATAACAAATATAAGGATAGTGATGAGACCATCGATTTGGATTGATACAACCTTTTTCTTTCCCTGAGTCATTTGAGTAAATCATATTTGGATAACCTTATACAATCAAATAAATAATAAAACAACATGATAAATTTATTAACAATAGGAAATATGAAAAATAATGAAAAATGAAAGGGATTCATGGATTGACCCCCCCTATGATGTGCTACATTTATAACTTTCTATAGCTGGACAATGGTAGTTGATTATCACTATTCTTATAGTGGATATGGAATTTGATTTGTGGAGCCCCAAATTCTAGTTTTATCAGTTCATTCCATGTTGACTAGATTTTGGAGTGCCCTTGATATGTGTAAAATTCCACCACTACCCATTCAATGGAAAAAAACTTGTTTTGTGGGGGTGAAGGAAGGTATGTGTCCCACTATTATTGTGTTTGAGAAGCTGTGGAATCCATTGGTAATTACACATCAATATTAGAGAGTGTATTCTCTTATACATATTGATTAGTATATTGGTCTCAATGTTTAAGCTCTCTACTATCTCCCTATTCTATGCAGCTGGGTTTCCAAATTAAATCCTCAATCCTTTCTTCCACCTTTACAACTTTCTTGGTGGGTTATCTTTTAAACAAATCCAAAGAAATAATCCAATATATTGAATTTACAATGTTTACATAGGTAGTTTTAATGGATACATTATACTCAGTAAAACAAAAATGACAAGAATACATAGAATGAATTTCCCCCTATATGTCTTAGCACATTCCACTTTCTCCCATTACAAATCCTATTTGTATATCTCTTGGAATGAATCAAGAAGTGATATGTCATCCTTGAGTTCTTCCTTGATCTCCTTGTCTTAATCTTAAGAATAGTGATGGATAAATTTAGAGAATATATTTTCTTATAAAATGGGTGGTTTAGGTTTCTAGTGGATATATTTTTTGAGCTTTTTATTGATCTCATTTTAGGATAGTGTTATATGATCATGATTTTCAATATCATATCAGTTTCTTGTTAGGATATGATAGTATTTCTTATTCCTAAATATCCTACCCATATTCTTCTACATCATAGTCCCAAGGGTATTTTTCATTGGAGACTTTTAAAATTTGGTTAATCCAAAGTGAATCAAATAGAAACCAACCAAGACAAACTAAGTTGATTTTTTTTGACTCAAAACAAACCAAACAAAAATCAAACAAACCAAAAAAATTCAAATAGAATAGAATTTAATTATATTAAATCAAACTAAATAATCCCAGAAAACCCAACCCAAATTGTACCAAAAAGATAGAATTCATCATTAAATAATTAAATTAAATTAAATATAAAAAAGTTTCAAAGTTAAAAAAATAAAATCAAACCTAACTATTGTAACCCCCCGGTTCCGGAAGCCACCCAGAGGCGCCCCATACCCGGTTGGTCGCATGGCCTCAAAAACATTTCCCTGAACTCCAGAGGCTGCCGACTAGCAGCGAGGGACTTGGGTGTGATATTGGGGAAACTATTCCCTCATTGGTAGAGTAACATAGCAGAAGAGAAACAACTATACAATAGTGGAAGTAGTAAATATCAAATAGTAGTAAACAATGGAAGATTGAAATAATAAACAACTGGAGCACATATATATATATATATATAAAATGATGCATGGTACATATGTCTAGGAAAATAGCCAAACAAGTCACAATGCTGAATACAACTAGTACTAAACCGAAGTACAAAAGAAACAGATAAACAACTCCTCAGCATCACAAGCCTAAGCTTGGTCTCATGCTCTCTAGCTCCACAACAAATCAAGTACCTGAAGTAGAAGGGTGCTTTCCTTTGTCTATACCTACAACAATATAATCTGTTTGGGCCCAAAAGCATGACCCAAACAAGGTGTGAGAAAAATCCCAGTAGGCAACCACCACAAGATCTGTGCCTAACAGTCAGTGAATATATAGCAGGTAAAAGTGCCGAAAGTAGTAAACAAGGAAGTACTCAATAATAATAATCCACAGTTTCTGATATCAAGCAACAACTAAACAAATCAGATAATCACAACAGGTAACCCTATGGGAAGTACTCATAGCTTATCCCCTCTGGTCCAACCTAACAGATACAAGCAAATAGCTAACAAACAGGTAACCCTCTAGGAAGTTCCCATAGCCTATCCCCTCTGGTCCTACCTATCAAGTACAAGCAACCCTTTGGGAAACACACACAGTCTAACCCCTATGGTTCAGCTTAAGAATAGACTCTATGAGGAATCACTCACCATCAATTCCCCCCTATTGTATTGTATCATATCTAAAGGTGCTCTAGGGAAGAACTTACGTCACATTTTCTATGTGTCCCACGTCGAGGAACTATAGAATCTCTGGGGAAGCACTCAATGTCAATTCCCCATGTGGTATCAAATCATAAATTATAATGACACTTTGGAGAACCCCTTACGTCCATTTTACCTATGGTCTCCTACACCAGGTTTTCACGGACCTGTGTAAGGAAAACAAATATAGCAACGCTTATCTGCCCAAGTAAACCTCAAGAACTACTTGGCTATTAGTCTACAAAATATCAGCATGTCAGATAAACAAAATCATTCCATCCTACAATACTAGGCATGGGAAACAAACAAAGCAGCCTAATAGGCTAAGCAGAACCAAACGGTCATAAAAATAACATGCATGGAAAACACCTCCAAAGCATAGAATTCCACCTTATTCACATACAAATAACCTCCACTCGCACACACTAGAAAATCATGCAATTAACAGGGTTAAAAATGGTAAACGACCAATACCCTGTTCATGGGTATTGGTGATTTTTTCACATACAATTCAAAGAACTTAAACCAAAAGGCACAAACCACCTACCTCTTAGGGTTTGAAGAAATAGACCTCTTTGCACAAACGTGCTACAAACCGGGTGAACGACTCCTCGAAACCACCTCAAAAACCCTTCCCTAACATCAACAAGGTCAACCTTTAACACACAAAGGCAACACAACCCTAGATCTACATGAAACCCTTGTATATCTAGGAAAATAAGAGAGGAAGAGGGATAACCCTAACCAAAACCTCAAAGAACCAAAAGAGGGACTTACCCGAGGAGAACCGCCTTTGATCCGCCAAGAAACCCCTTCAATTTACCTCCAAAACGAGCCAAGGAGCTCCCACAAACTCTGAAAATCGCAAATCCCACATGATCCATGATGTGACGCCCCAGGTTTTATAAACTGGTCCAAGTGAACAATGTTGTGCTTTTTAATGATGTCTCTTGTTTTATTTTATTTTATGCTTTGTGTGCTGATAAAGAATTCGAGTGGAAATCAAACATGAAGAATACAATAAACTGTTATATATTTAAAAGATACATTACAACAAGACCCATCTAATTGAAAGTACCATGCACAAGACCTAACACGGCCACAACAAGACTAAAAAGAACCACAACACGCGCAATCGGATAGTCGTCATCTTCAGGGTCCATCAGTGTGAAAAGTATAACCGCCAGAACCACCGCGCACGCACTCAGCACCAGTGGTATGAGCAGAGTCATCCGCCAAGGGTCCGGTGTTTTGAAAATGTTAAACATCCTACCCCTTGCTTTTATAATATACCTCTAAGGGAATATGACCGTTTTTTTGACTGTTGGGTTCTAATGGATAAAGTGCATCATTTTATAAAATTTTTGTCTTTATAACGCTTTTATAATATTATGGTATTTCAATATTTTAATAAGTACAAAATACTAGAATTATATTTTCGAGTTTTAAAATAAAATATTATTATTGAAAATGAATCTATTTTTATGACGGTATTTATGTGGTGGAAAACATGATATTTTAAAATGTGTCGAACGGGGTATCAGCAATAATTGAAAAATGTATCTTTTCGGATCTCTAAAACTATGTGTTTTGAATTAGAGAAAAACTACGGGTATTTTTAATATAATTTTATAAATCAATAATTAAAGTAAGTTATAAATTGGATTTTTGATTTCTAAATATATAAGTTCCTAATAAAATTTTAGTATTATAATTATAAAATTTATAAGATTTATAGGGTATTTTACAATGGGATTTTTAATTTGGAATCTCTAATTTAAATATTTGTGTTAAATTGTGTAAATTTAATTTTAATGTTATATAATTTTTTTCCATATAAAAGTAATCTGTTTTTTTTAAAAAAGCGCGTTGTTCCTGTTCGGCGAAGCATATGCTGGCCGTGCAATCATTCTCCTCCGTCCGATCTCACCTAGGAATATCCCGGCCATTGATGTGTTTTAAAAACGCTCAATGCACTGCAGCCGTCCGATCACTCAAGCCAGATCCTGGCCGTCGCGTGTTTTTTTTACTGCTAACCCCGTCGTCTTCAACCTCACGCCAGGGACCCGCGAACCAGAACAGGTTTGCCGAGGACGCTACCCTCTCCGCTGTTCACATTGACATCGCGCACCCACCTCCATAGGACAACGTAGGATCGGACTAACCCCTGGATCGTCTTCCTTTAAGAACCGAGAAACCCCAGTGTAAACGGGGACCTCCGGAGCCAACCCACGCCGCCGCGACACCAGCCTCGCCATCGCCTCGCCACGACACGAACCACCATCGGCTCCGCACCACACTCCCTGTGCACGACCACACCAGTGCCGGCGCCACACCGCTGGTCATCCCGCTACTACCTGGTAGTGTTTCCAGGAGGCCTCGACCTCAACGGACTACCTCCGGCCACCCAGCAAGCCTCCCTCTGGCGAGCTCCTCCCTTAAGCGGTAAGGGTGCCCCATTTGCATGCCTTTTTTTTAGAAACCCACCCATGCACCTCGGTTTTTAATTATCCATATAAACATGGGTATATATATATAAAAATTATAGTTAAAGGTATATATATATATATATATATATATATATATATATTCCATGAAAACCATACAAAATATGTTTCTAAGATTTCCTTATAATTCAATATTTTATGTTAAGAATTATACCTTTGAAAGGGGTTATTTTAAAACAAGTCCTAACGTGTACGATATTTATGTAAGCCTTATATATATATATAAATATATAATTTTATAAGTTATGTATTTCAATGCAAATCATTTTTTGATTCTTACTTTGTCTATGAATGATATTGGATGCGAACTAGGTCTTTGTTTTAGGTGCAAACATGTAATAGTTGAAATTGAAGTTTTATATATTTATAGTTTCTTGAACACTTAAAACCCATATGGTTTTGTTCTTTTTAAACTGAATAAATGATAGATTGTTAGAGGTTTCAGATTTCAAGTGAACCATGTTTAATTTATGAGAAACCCTATGTATATACATTGTGTATATATATCCCTATGTATGTGTGTGTTTTTAAGATTAATATCTGAAAACCCTAGTTTCAAGAAATGGTTATTAATATTTTTATGCATGTTGGATTTTAGCGCTTGCCTATGCTGTTTTATAATTTTGTGTCTAAGGGTACAACAATGAACTTGTCTAAGGTTTCCCTTGAAATGATTTATGTTTTTTTAAGGATATGCTTATGCCTGTTTTAAACTCATTTTAAAAGGATAGGGGTTTAAGGGTTATGTTAATAAGTAGAAATCCTCTATTATTTTTATACCAAACTCGCAGCAATGATTTTTAGTGAGCAGAGTGTAACTGCAAATTCTATGACCAGTGAAGAATAATAATTAATGACAGGTATTATTTTTAAAGTGGTTTATTTCCAAGTGTCGGAATTTTAAAGATTGCAAGTGTTTATTATTTTTATACCAAGCATGCCGCAGTAATTATTAGTGGATGGGGATTTGTTGCAAGTACTGTGACCTGTGAAGTACAATAGTTAATGCCAAGTAGTTCTTTTCCATGTACTGGAATTTTAGAAACTCATCATTTAATACCCCTTGGGATCAAGTCTCACACATTCATCATCTTATGTGCTTAAATAATTGTCCTATGCACATAGTATGCTTGCTTAACTGTGCCTGCTTTTATTCCATATTTTCCATTTTATCTGCCGTATCATGTATTTGTAAACCAATTATATAATTGTTGCCTTATTCATATTTTTCATGCATATGACTCAACATGATAATGAACTAAGAACTAAATTACCCAAAGTGGTATGGGACGCCTTGGGTAATATGAAATGAAAATTAAATATTCAACGTGGTATGGGACACCTTGAATATCTGACCTTATCAACATGTGAGAAATGTATGGGACTACCCGGAATGGGGTCCGACAAGAAGAAAACCCTCCAGGTTGGGGACTGGTTAAAGTAAGCCCTCCGGGTTGGAGACCGGTAAAAGTAAGCTCCTCGATGCATCGATAGTTCTCGAGACAGTCAGATTGAGTTTTTACCCTTAGGTCATGGCACAAGGCCTTGACACAGAGACCATGAGTCCTTCAGCATACATTTCTTTGTTTATGACCAACCTAGTGATTATTCCGATTAGAGGAATAACCTTGGTTATAGAACCTTACCTATGAGTATCAGATAAAAAAAAAGAAACACAAGACATATGATATGGCAATGTTGATGCATGACCAATTTTTTTTCCAGAACTTCATTCCAAATGTTGTATTTCAATTATCATGTCATGATGTGCATATTTTGTGTAGATGATGCGCTTGTGAGTGACTCTGATGACATTTTCACCTTGTTTTTCATACACACTTTTCTTGTTTATGGACACTTTACTTCGTGCAACCCATGCCTTTTTATTATTATGCTTATCTTGTTTACTAAGTGAGTTACAGCTAAGTGTTCTAGTGCATAAGTATGAAGTACTTTAACTCTGATGTATCAACATTTGTTTAGTCTTGAAGTTTTTCTTTTAAGAAAACTTTCTAAGTATGGAAAAGTATTTTTCAATGTATTTTTCAAAATCTGTATTTAAGTATTTTCAAAAACCCCTTGCTGAGTATTTTCAATGCCCACCCTACGTTTTTATGAATTTATTTCAGGTTGATAAAGTCTTTCCAAGTCTTGGATTTTTGTTCTTAGCTCAACAATGAAGAAGCAAAGCTGTTGTCTCTGATTCTCCAGGATCTAAACCAGAAAGTTCCTCCTGAGGGGTTATGATGTGTGATTTATTTTTTTCATTTGTACGAAATAAATTTCCCACCATAACTGAAGCACCGGCTCTGGGCTACCGGGGTCGGGGCATTATAGTTGGTATCAGAGGAATGGTTTAGAAAACCTTGGAAAATTAGGACAACACAAAAACATTAATAATGTTTTACTAAGTAGGGTTTGTTCTTAAACTTCTCAGATGGCAAGACAGCGAACCATGCCTAGACTCTTGACTCTCCCTATAGAAATCATAGAGACTATTGTAGCAAAATCCTTCTCAACAAGTTACCAACCTTTTGTTAACTTACGAATCACGTGAAAAACCCTCTATGAAATATCGAAAAGCTCGAATGTCCTTCGAATCTTCCAAGGGTCGGAAGTTGTGTATAACCAAATGGCCAGTGCGCTGTTTGAGAATTATAAAAAGAAAGGGAAGTACTATGAGGGACTCTTCCTGTGTTTCACCATGAACAATAAATGGTTGGCCTTCCCAGCATTTGAAGAAGCTACAAAGCAGTTGGTCTTCCGCGTAGTCTTTATGTACCAAATCCTGTGCTTCAGCATGCTTGGGGTGCTCTGCAATTTTGGATCTTTTATAGAATCCTTCAATTATGAAGTGGTTCGAGAGATCTTTAGGAACCAAATCCAAGCGGATGTCGCGAAGCTTGATGTCACTCGTTCCCATCTCTGGAAAACCACCTGTATCAAACGGGAGCTTGGATTCAACCACGATCCACTTTGCAAAAAATGTATTTGGGAAAAGGAGACCCACAAGCTTTGTTCAGCCCTCGGGATTGAGTTGAATAGTAACTTCTTCCATGGATGGTGGAGGTAAAGGGACATCACCAAGGGTGTCAGAGAAGCGGTGTGAATAAGTCAGTGTATGTACGCCGATCGAATTGCGGGGACGCAATTCTTTTAAGAGGGAGATATTGTGACGCCCCAGGTTTTATAAACTGGTCCAAGTGAACAATGTTGTGCTTTTTACTGATGTCTCTTGTTTTATTTTATTTTATGCTTTGTGTGCTGATAAAGAATTCGAGTGGAAATCAAACATGAAGAATACAATAAACTGTTATATATTTAAAAGATACATTACAACAAGACCCATCTAATTGAAAGTACCATGCACAAGACCTAACACGGCCACAACAAGACTAAAAAGAACCACAACACGCGCAATCGGATAGTCGTCATCTTCAGGGTCCATCAGTGTGAAAAGTATAACCGCCAGAACCACCACGCATGCACTCAGCACCAGTGGTATGAGCAGAGCCATCCGCCAAGGGTCCGGTGTTTTGAAAATGTTAAACATCCTACCCCTTGCTTTTATAATATACCTCTAAGGGAATATGACCGTTTTTTTGACTGTTGGGTTCTAATGGATAAAGTGAATCATTTTATAAAATTTTTGTCTTTATAACGCTTTTATAATATTATGGTATTTCAATATTTTAATAAGTACAAAATATTAGAATTATATTTTTGAGTTTTAAAATAAAATATTATTATTGAAAATGAATCTATTTTTATGACGGTATTTATGTGGTGGAAAACATGATATTTTAAAATGTGTCGAACGGGGTATCAGCAATAATTGAAAAATGTATCTTTTCGGATCTCTAAAACTATGTGTTTTGAATTAGAGAAAAACTACGGGTCTTTTTAATATAATTTTATAAATCAACAAGTAAAGTAAGTTATAAATTGGATTTTTGATTTCTAAATATATAAGTTCCTAATAAAATTTTAGTATTATAATTATAAAATTTATAAGATTTATAGGGTATTTTACAATGGGATTTTTAATTTGGAATCTCTAATTTAAATATTTGTGTTAAATTGTGTAAATTTAATTTTAATGTTATATACTTTTTTTCCATTTAAAAGTAATCTATTTTTTTTTAAAAAAAGCGCGTTGTTCCTGTTCGGCGAAGCATATGCTGGCCGTGCAATCATTCTCCTCCGTCCGATCTCACCTAGGAAGATCCCGGCCATTGATGTGTTTTAAAAACGCTCAATGCACTGCAGCCGTCCGATCACTCAAGCCAGATCTCGGCCGTCGCGTGTTTTTTTTTACTGCTAACCCCGTCGTCTTCAACCTCACGCCAGGGACCCGCGAACCAGAACAGGTTTGCCGAGGATGCTACCCTCTCCGCTGTTCACATTGACCTCACGCACCCACCTCCATAGGACAACGTAGGATCGGCCTAACCCCTGGATCGTCTTCCTTTAAGAACCGAGAAACCCCAGTGTAAACGGGGACCTCTGGATCCAACCCGCGCCGCCGCGACACCAGCCTCGCCATCGCCTCGCCACGACACGAACCACCATCAGCTCTGCACCACACTCCCTGTGCACGACCACACCAGTGCCGGCGCCACGCTGTTGGTCATCCCGCTACTACCTGGTAGTGTTTCCAGGAGGCCTCGACCTCAACGGACTACCTCCGGCCACCCAGCAAGCCTCCCTCCGGCGAGCTCCTCCCTTAAGCGGTAAGGGTGCCCCATTTGTATGCCTTTTTTTTAGAAACCCACCCATGCACCTCGGTTTTTAATTATCCATATAAACATGGGTATATATATATAAAAATTATAGTTAAAGGTATATATATATATATATATATATATATTCCATGCAAACCATACAAAATATGTTTCTAAGATTTCCTTATAATTCAATATTTTATGTTAAGAATTATACCTTTGAAAGGGGTTATTTTAAAACAAGTCCTAACGTGTACGATCTTTATGTAAGCCTTATATATATATAAATATATAATTTTATAAGTTATGTATTTCAATGAAAATCAGTTTTTGATTCTTACTTTGTCTATGAATGATATTGGATGCGAACTAGGTCTTTGTTTTAGGTGAAAACATGTAATAGTTGAAATTGAAGTTTTATATATTTATAGTTTCTTGAACACTTAAAACCCATAAGGTTTTGTTCTTTTTAAACTGAATAAATGATAGATTGTTAGAGGTTTCAGATTTCAAGTGAACCATGTTTAATTTATGAGAAACCCTATGTATATACATTGTGTATATATATCCCTATGTATGTGTGTGTTTTTAAGATTAATATCTGAAAACCCTAGTTTCAAGAAATGGTTATTAATATTTTTATGCATGTTGGATTTTAGCGCTTGCCTATGCTGTTTTATAATTTTGTGTCTAAGGGTACAACAATGAACTTGTCTAAGGTTTCCCTTGAAATGATTTATGTTTTTTTAAGGATATGCTTATGCCTGTTTTAAACTCATTTTAAAAGGATAGGGGTTTAAGGGTTATGTTAATAAGTAGAAATCCTCTATTATTTTTATACCAAACTCGCTGCAATGATTTTTAGTGAGCAGAGTGTAACTGCAAATTCTATGACCAGTGAAGAATAATAATTAATGACAGGTATTATTTTTAAAGTGGTTTATTTCCAAGTGTCGGAATTTTAAATATTTCAAGTGTTTATTATTTTTATACCAAGCATGCCGTAGTAATTATTAGTGGATGGGGATTTGTTGCAAGTACTGTGACCTGTGAAGTACAATAGTTAATTCCAAGTAGTTCTTTTCCATGTACTGGAATTTTAGAAACTCATCATTTAATACCCCTTGGGATCAAGTCTCACACATTCATCATCTTATGTGCTTAAATAATTGTCCTATGCACATAGTATGCTTGCTTAACCGTGCCTGCTTTTATTCCATATTTTCCATTTTATCTGCCGTATCATGTATTTGTAAACCAATTATATAATTGTTGCCTTATTCATATTTTTCATGCATATGACTCAACATGATAATGAACTAAGAACTAAATTACCCAAAGTGGTATGGGACGCCTTGGGTAATATGAAATGAAAATTAAATATTCAACGTGGTATGGGAAACCTTGAATATCTGACCTTATCAACATGTGAGAAATGTATGGGACTACCCGGAATGGGGTCCGGCAAGAAGAAAACCCTCCAGGTTGGGGACTGGTTAAAGTAAGCCCTCCGGGTTGGAGTCCGGTAAAAGTAAGCTCCTCAATGCATCGATAGTTCTCGAGACAGTCAGATTGGGTTTTTACCCTTAGGTCATGGCACAAGGCCTTGACACAGATACCATGAGTCCTTCAGCATACATTTCTTTGTTTATGACCAACCTAGTGATTATTCCGATTAGAGGAATAACCTTGGTTATAGAACCTTACCTATGAGTATCAGATAAAAAAAAGAAACACAAGACATATGATATGGCAATGTTGATGCATGACCAATTTTTTTTCCAGAACTTCATTCCAAATGTTGTATTTCAATTATCATGTCATGATGTGCATATTTTGTGTAGATGATGCGCTTGTGCGTGACTCTGATGACATTTCACCTTGTTGTTCATACACACTTTTCTTGTTTATGGACACTTTACTTCGTGCAACCCATGCCTTTTTATTATTATGCTTATCTTGTTTACTAAGTGAGTTACAGCTAAGTGTTCTAGTGCATAAGTATGAAGTACTTTAACTCTGATGTATCAACATTTGTTTAGTCTTGAAGTTTTTCTTTTAAGAAAACTTTCTAAGTATGGAAAAGTATTTTTCAACGTAGTTTTCAAAATCTGTATTTAAGTATTTTCAAAAACCCCTTGCTGAGTATTTTCAATGCTCACCCTACGTTTTTATGAATTTATTTCAGGTTGATAAAGTCTTTCCAAGTCTTGGATTTTTGTTCTTAGCTCAACAATGAAGAAGCAAAGCTGTTGTCTCTGATTCTCCAGGATCTAAACCAGAAAGTTCCTCATGAGGGGTTATGATGTGTGATTTATTTTTTTCATTTGTACGAAATAAATTTCACACCATAACTGAATTACCGGCTCTGGGCTACCGGGGTCGGGGAATTATACATGAGTAGGAGGAAGAATGGTGGAGGAATGGAAAATCCCGAGTGACCCGGGACTTAAAAACCCAAACTTTAAGTGGCCTCACGGTTACCCTGCACGGTTTGAAAAATCGTGTGCCAACCGTGCGGTTGCCACTGTCTCACCCAGGGACTTCGTACAGTTTGCCCGCTCAGTCTGACAAACCATGTGCAGCCCGTATGGAGCCCACTATCAAGGGTGCATGGTTTCTTGGGCTGGCCGCACAGTTTTTTCAGACTGTGCGCCAACCGTGCGCCTCGAAAAAACCTCCCGAAAAACTTCTTTTTCTAAAAAACGTTCAGAAAAGGAAAACATACCTAAAAAGAAGGTCCGGGTTCTTACAAAATTCCCCCCTTAAAAAAATTCATCCCCAAATTTCCCTAGCGCAGTGCAGAAGAAGAAACCCCAAACAACTCTGGCCACTAAGCTCGTACATCGGCCTCCCTCTCTCAAGTCTCTTCATGTACTCGCCCGTGATTCCATAGCACCCATGCTAGAGGAACAGAACAGCCATAGAGAACCTTCATACTTCAATCAAAAATCTGGATAGGATGCTCCTCGAACGACACATCCACTTTGAGCTCAACCTCCTCAGGTTGAAAGATATGAGACGGGTCTGAAAAGTAACATCGAAGCTGTGAAACGTGGAAGACGTCGTGCATAGCCCGATACCTCTGAGGTAACTGAAACTGATAGGCAACCAGAACAACTCTCTCCAACACCTCATATGGCTCAACGTACCTCAGAAAAATATTACCCTGTATCCTGATCCTTTTGTGCCCCAACCTTGGTGTGACATATAGAAAAACCTGATCCCCGAACTTGAACTCCAGATGTTGTCTCCGCTGATCAGCATAAGACTTCTGTCGAGATTGTGCAGTAGTCATACTCTTCCAAATCAACTATATCTATTCTGTGGTCTCTTGAATAAGACGAGGTCCTAGCAAAGCTTCCTCTCCTGCCTCCAGCCAACATAAGGGTGATCGGCATGGCCTACCGTACAAATCCTCATAAGGTGCCATCTATATAGTTTATTGAAAACTATTATTGTAGGCAAAATCCACAAGAGGTATATGCTTCTACCAAGAACCTCCAAAATCCAGAATGCTTGCTTAGAGCATGTCCTCAAGCACCTGAATCCTACGCTCGGACTGGCCATCTGTCTGGGGATGGTAAGCTATACTCAAAAGTACCTGTGTACCCAATTCCTTCTAAAGCCCCTACCAGAACCAAGAAGTAAAACGTGCATACTTGTCTAAAATGATGGAGTGTGGAACTCCATGCAGATGTAAAATCTCATAGATGTGAAACCATCTCAGCTCATCAACACTGAAGGTCTCCTTGATCGGCAAGAAGTGAGCGAACTTCGTAAGTCTATCAATGACAACCCAAACTGCATCATTCCCTCGAGGTGACCTTGGTAACCCTGTCAAGAAATCCATCGCGACGCCGTTCCACTTCCACTCGGGAATGGGTAATTGTTGTAAAAGATCTGCTGGCCGCTGATGCTCTGCCTTCACCTGCTGACAGGTGGAACACCTCATGACAAAACCAGCAACATCCTTCTTCATGCCTAGCCACCATTACTGATGGTGTAGATCACGATACATGTTGGTGACACCAGGATGAACTTCCCAAACTGTAGAATAAAATTCCCTCATCATCTCCTCCTGTATGTCTATTGGCACCCATACTTGCCCCTGAAAACGCAAGATCTCATCCTCACCTATGGTCCATCTAGGAATAGGGTCCTCTCCTGACACACTTTCCCGTAGGACTAGGCATTCAGAATCTGATAGCTATCTCTTTCGTACTTGATCAAGAAGGGTAGAGGTAATAGATACAGAAGAAAGGAAAGTCTACCCCTATCTGTTGTGCACCTCCAAATGCATCTTAGAGAAAAGAGTCATAAGCTGCCACTCACTATTGGCCTCCTGAACTGCCTATATCTGAGTCCTCATGCTCAACGCATCAGCCACTACGTTGCATTTCCTAGGCGTATAGGAAAGCTCAAAGTCAAAGCACTTAAGGTACTCAAACCACCTTCACTGCCTCAAATTAAGATCACGATGAGTGAATATGTACTTGAGACTCTTGTGGTCGGTGAAAACCAAAAAATTATCTCCTAGAAGATAATGTCTCCAATAGCGTAAAGCATGGACAACAACAGCTAACTCCAGATCATGCATCAGGTAATTCCTCTCATGTGGCCTCAACTACTGAGACCCATAAGCAACGACTCCATCTCCTTGCATAAGCATAGCTCCTAGCCCGATACCTAATGCATCACTGTAAATAGTATAGCTCTTGACCGGCTCTAGAAAGAATAGTATCGGTGCTGAAGTCAACCTACCTTTCAGCTTCTGAAAGGCTAACTCACAAGAATCTGACCATAAGAACTTCACACCCTTCTTATTCAGGCTCGTCAGCAGTGCTGATAAGCGAGAAAAGTCTTGTATGAAGCGTCTGTAGTATCCATCCAACCCTAGAAAACTTTTCACCTCAAAGATGTTCTTCGGCTGCTCCCAGGAAACTACTGCTCTTACTTTCTCTGGGTCTACTGATACTCCTACCTCTGAGATAACGTGACCTAAGAAGTGAATCTGATCCATCCAAAAGTGGAATTTTGAGAGCTTATCATATAACTGATGCTCTCTCATTGTACTCAAAACGATCTCAATATGGGTAGCATGGTCGTGTTGAGTGTGAGAGTACACCAAGATATCATCCACGAAGACAACTATGAAGGAACCCAAGTAAGGATGGAACACTCGGTTCATCAGTTCCATGAAAACTGCAGGTGCGTTCGTGAGACCAAACGGCATAACCTTATACTCGTATAGACCATACCTGCTCCGGAAGGTTGTAAGAGGTATATCAGATGGTATAACACGCAACTGATGGTAACCAGACCTCAAGTCAATCTTCAAGAACACCCGGGCTCCTCGAAGCTGATCAAAGAGATCATCAATCATGGGCAAGGGATATCGGTTCTTGACCATTAACTGGTTCAACTTCCGATAATCCACACAAAGCCTGAGGGTACCGTCTGCCTTCTTCACAAACAGAACAGGCGAACCCCAAGGAGAAGTACTAGGTCGGATGAAACCCTTTGCCTGAAACTCCTCCAACTGCTTCTTGAGCTCCTGTAACTCTGGTGTAGCCATCCTATAAGGAGGAATGGACACCGGTGCTGATCCTGGCACAAGCTTAATCGAAAATTACACCTCTCACTCTGGAGGAAAAACTGAAAAGTCCTCTGGAAAGATATCCTTGAAGCGATCTACCACTGGAGGAAAGTCCATCTATGAAGTCCCCTGGTCATCTAGATATAGACTAGCAATCTGGGATGTAACTCCTCCTAACCCATGATGCTCTGGACCCACTCTGCTTGCCTGGAAATCTCATTTTACCCTATGAAGAAATGATCCACCCTATGGTGATATGAAACTCACACTATGAAGATAGAAATTGACGACTTCCTGGAAGGGAACTAATCAGTCCATTCCAAGAATGAAATCATAGCCTGTCATCTCTAGGACACAAAGGTCCCATAAGAAGTGACACCCACCAAACTATAGGGGTCACTCCTTGCACTGATGTACACTCACCTTTCTAGTCCCTAAATAAGTGTCTAGAATCAAGATATCACCAGAAGAAAAGATACAGACCCCAAGGCTCTCCACGACAGCAATAGAGATAAAGCTATGGGAAGCCCTTGTATCGAAAAGAGCTGAAGATAAAAATGAGGAAACTAGGATCATACCTCGAACTGTAGAAGGTCCAGGATCCTTCTCCTGCTGGGTCTGCTCCACTGCAAAGGTTTGGCCTGATCCACGACCCTGTGACCCTACCTAACCACTCTAAGCTGATCCAATCTATTTTCGCTTAAAGACTGGTGACTGACCACCATAGCTATGACCACCACCTCGGCCTGAACGACCGGAAGAACTCCAGTTCCCAGACTGGTGAGAAATTGGCGGTGCTACTCCTGAATTAGGAGTCATAAAAGAACCCCTGTCACTAGATGCTGGTGAGAAGATCTGACCGAAGCGTTGAAGGTGACCCATCTTTCCGCAAGATCTACACTTCACTGGGTATCTCTAGCACTGTGGCCACGTATTACCACTCTTCCCGCACTGGTAGCATACCACCTGGATACCAGAATATGTGTCTTTACTCCTTGGATCATCGCTCGAAGAATCTCTGTGGCACTTCCTGCTGTCAGTAGAAGGAACACTAACTCCAGATGCTGAGCTGCCCTGGCTCACAGCTCCAGAATCCCTCAGATTGTGCTCTGTGATCAGTGCCTGGTTGACGATTTAAGTGATGGAAGTCAACCTAAATATGTTCACCTATGATCGAATGTCACACCTCAGACCATCCTTTAAATTCCTTGCTAGGAATAACTGATCACATCCTGGAATAGGCATGAAACACTGCAGCTCGGTAAAGCAAGAGGAATACTTCATAACAGAAAGAGTACCCTGCTCCAGACTCATAAAATCTTAGGCTCGATCAGCCCTCAAGGTCTCTGGATATAAGAAGTCAAATAAGATGTGATGAAACTCATCCCATGCCATAACCTACTAGCATCCCGCTTGTGAGATCACATCCCACCTTCTCTTGGAGGATTCCCGAAGTATATAGGTAGCGAGCTTGACTCTCCTCTCTAGAAGTGTCTCCAGATGCTTCAAGATTGTTAGCATGACTTCTAGCTATGACTCTACAGCCTGGGGTCCCTCATCCCCTGAGAAAGTGGGAGGATGCTGCTGCTGAAATACCCGCGTCAAATCTTCCATTAACGGGGAAAGAGGCGGTGCTCCCTGAAAGGTCTGCATAATCCTCACAAAGCCTTCCCTGAACTGTGCATCAACACCTGGGTCAGGTATAACTACTGGTGCCAAGACTGGCACAACATGAGGATCTGCAGGAAGTACCTGATCATCCATACCTGGTGTCTGATCACTGCCTTGTGGCTGGCATACTACTGGAGGACGTCTCGATGGCATGACTCTGCATGGTCAATGCACACCTCAAATCAAGATTAATAGGGACTGAAAAAAGGGAGTGTAAGGAGGGTACAAGAGAAGGAAGACATTCAAGTTTTACAAAACATGACTACACGGCATGTATAAACCTTACACGACTTGTTCCTTTAAGTTATTCACACGTGCATGTACTTTTTTCCAACCTAGGTCATGTAACACCCCAAACACACAACGTGTTGTCTTAACACATGGCATGTACTTGAATCCTCTTTCCCTGTCTGAGTCCTTCTACACAGTTAAGCAACATGAATCCCCTAAGACAAGACTACACAACATGTATTCTAGGATTTTCCGGACAATAAGCCTTAGAAACTACACCAGAATCCAAAAAAACACTGAAATGAACACTGAAAGTTCCAAATTCCAATTCGTAAGGGCCCATACTCTCCGCGAATCAAAGTTTGACATCTTATACATGTTATAAAAAGGTAATCAAGCCAATGATCCACCAAATTCCAGTCCATGAGGTCCCATAACACCTCAAGAACCAAATTTTGGCATTCATTCAAACAAAACCTCACACAAACAATACCCTATCAAACTGCAGGTATTTTTATCAAGGCATCTATCACAACAACATGCATATTCTACACAACATCTATCACAACAACATGCAACCTCTAATGCATCCTAGATGACATGGCAAGAATGCATGACATGTGATTTCTAGCAAGTGCCTATATGATTCATGAGATGAAATACCCTCATATCATCGGGCTATAATAGAAATAGAACCTCAATAACATCAACGATAATAGCACAATACATTTGAGTCACCCAACAGTGAAAATTAGATCAACTGTAAGATTGAAAACCAGAAGAAAATTGAAATCAATGATGTAGATTGGCTTTTCCCTGTACATGAGTTAGCTACTCCTGGGCATAGCTTATTACCAAGTACCTATCCCTTCATATCCCTGGATAAAGGATCCAAATAGTAAGTCAAGAGAAAATAATTCCTTTGATACCACTTTGTAATGTCCCAGTTCCGGAAGCCACCCAGAGGTGCCCCGTACCCGGTTGGTCACATGGCCTCAAGCACATTTCCCCGAATGCCAGAGGCTGCCGACTAGTAGCGAGGGCCTTGGGTGTGATAGTGGGGAAAATATGCCCTCATTGGAAGAGTGACATAGTGGAAGAGAAACAATTATACAATAGCAGAAGCAGTAAATATACAACAACAGTAAACAAAGGAAGACTGAAATAATAAACAACTGGAGCACATATATACAAAAAATTATGCATGGTACATATGTTTAGGAAAACATCCAAACAATCCACAATGCTGAATAAAACAAGTACTAAACCAAAGTAAAAAAGAAACAGATAAACATCTCCTCATCATCTCAAGCCTAATATTGGTCTCATGCTCTAAAGCTCCATAGCAAATAAAGTACCTGAAGTAGAAGGGAACTTTCCCTTGTCTATACCTACAACAATATAATCTTTTTGGGCCCAAAAGCATGACCCAAACAGGGTGTGAGAAGAATCCCAGTAGGAAACCACCACAAGATCTGTGCCTAACAGTCAGTGAATATATGGTAGGTAAAAGTGCAGAAAGCAGTAAACAAGGAAGTACTCAACAATAAAAATCCATAGTTTCTGATATCAAGCAAAAACTAAACAAAGCAGATAATCACAATAGGTAACCCTCTGGGAAGTACTCACAACCTATCCCCTCTGGTCCTACCTAACAGATACAAGAAAGCAGCTAACAAACAGGTAAACCTTAGAGAAGTGCCCACAACCTATCCCCTCTGGTCCTACCTATCAAGTACAAGAAAACCTATGGGAATAACACTCAGTCTAACCCCTATGGTTCAGCTTAAGCATAGAATCTCTGAGGAAGCACTCACCGTCAATTCCTCCTATAGTCTTGTATCATATCTAAAGGCGCTCTAGGGAAGCACTTATGTCACATTGCCTCTGTGGCCCATGTCGAGGAACTACATACTCTCTAGGGAAGCACTCAACATTAATTCCCCATATGGTCTAACATCGTAAATTATAAAGACACTCTGGAGAATCCCTTATGTCCATTCTCCCTATGGTCTACTACAACAGGTTCTCACAGACCTGTGTAAGGAAAACAAGTATAGCAATGCATATCAGACCAAGTAAACCTCAAGAAATAATTGCCTAGCAGTCTACAACATATCAGCATATCAGATAAACAAGATCAATCCATCCTACAATACTAGGAATGGGAAACAAACAAAGCATCCTAAAAAGATAAGCATAACCAAACGATCATAAAAAGAACATGCATGGGAAACACCTCCAAAGCATAGCAATCAACCCTATTCACATACAAATAACATCTACTCGCACACAACAGAAAAGCAGTCAATTAACAGGGTTAAAAACGGAAAACTCCCAATACCCCGTTCATGGGTATTGGAGATTTTTGCACATACAATTAAAATACCTTAAACCAAAGCGTACAAACCACCTACCTCTCAGGGTTTGGAGAAATTGACCTCTTTTCCCAAACACGCTCCAAACTGGGTGAAAGCCTCCTCGAAACCACCTCAAAAACTCTTCCCTAACATCAACAAGGTCAACCTTTAACACATAAAAGCAACACAACCCTAGATCTACATGAAACCCTTGTAGATCTAGGAAACTAAGAGAGGAAGAGGGATTACCCTAACCAAAACCTCAAAGAACCAAAAGAGGGAATTACCCGAGGAGAACCACCTTCGATCCACCAAGAAACCCCTTTGATTTGCCTCCAAAACGAGCAAAGGAGCTCCCCCAACCTCTGAAAATCACAACTCCCGCATGAGACACAAGTAGGAGGAAGAATGGTGGAGGAATGGGAAATCCCGAGTTTCCTGGGACTTAAAAACCCAAACTTTAAGTGGTCGCACGGTTACCCCACACGGTTTGACAAATCGTGCGCCAACCATGCAGTTGCCACTATCTCACCCAGGGACTTCGCATGGTTTTCCCACACGGTCTGAAAAACAGTGTGCAGCCCATGCGGAGCCCACTATCAAGGGTGCACGATTTCCTAAGAAGGATGTATGGTTTGTTCAGACCGTGCGCCAACCATGCGCCCCTGCACAACCTCCCGAAAAACCTCTTTTTTCTAAAAAACGACCAGAAAAGGAAAACATACCTGAAAATACGGTCTGGGTTCTTACAAATATCATAAGTTTAATCATGAAAAACTGAATATACATGATGTAAATAGTCCTAAATCAACCAGAACTGAATGGATATGAAACTATAGAAACCAATAATGAAGTCACAAAACCAAATCTATAAGAACCTGGTTTTTATCTTAGGTATGGATACTTTAAATTTTAGTCTAAATATTTATTATGGACCTAATATGGATCCCTAATGAGTTCATGGAGGTTATGGGGGTGTCTAGGGCTTGTTTGGATCTCAGAAACCCAACCAGTAGGAAAAGTGCACTAGTTACATGGTTAGTAGAAACCGTGAGATCCAATTTTCATTGTTTCCCCTAACCGTGTGGGGATAGAAAGAGGGGTGAAGTAGGATTCAAAATTTCCCCTAACCATGCACCATGGTCCACACGACCATGTGAGTATCCCAACCAAATGTGGGAGAACATTATGCATAGTTGGAACAAAGTCTCTCTAACCGTGAAACCTAACCATGTGGGTGCCCTCCTTAAGTAGTGATAGGTGCATGGTTGGAACACAGTTTATCCAAATGTGCAACTAAACCATTCACCCCTATTTTATTGGGTGAAATGATGAAAATACCATTGTTGATCTAATATTTTCCCCACCTTTCTCTTTTTCTAAATCCAGAGGATAGAGACCCTCCTCCTCTCCCTTTTTGAAGCTCTCAATACCTATTTGATAAGTTTTGATCCCATTATCTCATCTAAAGTTTGATTCAATCCTCATTCATCTCATTATATTTTTATCAGTAATTACTCTATTAATCTTGAGTTATTCATCATTTGTCTTTCCCTCGATGATGCTATTTATATGGGGGTCATATGCCCTATTTTCTGGGCATTAATCTATTCTTCAATTTTCTTCTAATCCATGCCAAATTAAAGGATAATATTAGATGAGGAGACTTTTATTAGTATATGGTAGATAGTCTATGACTCATTCCTCAAGTATCGTTGTTTTATAAACTATTATTGTTATGTAAACGCCGATTTCATCATCTGTTTCCTGTTTAATTCATATGCCTTCCTTGTAGTCTTTATAATGGTATTATAAGAATCTTTACATATATGTTCATCATAGTTGGAGGTTACTACCTCAATTTAGACCACCCAAGTAGGGTTTTTACCATAGTTATGATTTTAGTATCTTTTTATGCCCACATGTACCATCGTTTAGGTTTGATTTGACTTGACCTTTATAAAGGTAAGTGTTCAAATTAAATGAATGAGTTATTAATGGTGATTAAATTTTTATATCACTTGACCCTTATAAGGTAAGTGTTTCAATATAATGAATAAATCTTAAATCAAAATGGAAATTATAATATATGTATAACTTATACTACTTACAATGTAACAAAATGTTATTGTTGCATGTCTATAGCACAACTTTCCAAGATTAATGGAAGGTAATGAAGTGAACCTAATTAATGATTAAGTAATCAAAGAAATAAATTGTTTAATGACCTATTATCCTTATCACAATAATAAAAGGAAATGGATTGAACCAAATGAATTATTACCCAACATGTCTATTGCATGGCCTAATTAATTATTGAATCAGGTGCCTATTGCATATGGACCTGATGAACTTTTAGGAGTGGTCAGACTCGATCCAACCTTGGATTCTCAAGGGAATTCCTTGAGCACTCATGGATTCCATTCCAATTTAAGGATTCCAATTGCAAAGGATGATACCCACCTTAGAACCTGATCCTTGTCTACTAGTGGATTCCTGATATGATGTCATATGATTCCTCTTTTATATTCAAATATTAGGATGCCTTGGATACACTCCTTAGATCCAGAATGACGTCTTGGACACGTGGCTCCATGGATACACCCATTGGACCCAGTCATTTCTTAGAACATTTTACTTTGTATGAGATCCTCGGACTTAGTTATAATCATATTATAGTGTAATTCCTTAGGAAACACCCCTTGGATTACACACATACCCCTTATAGTCAGGCCATAAGTTATCACTAAGTTGGATAGACCCTTGAGGTCAAGGATTCCTTGGATATTAATTTGGATCCTCTTCATTATTATCATAATTAAAGGATTCCTTTTCATGTCATGGATCCTTTATTATTACTATCATGATATAATGTTAGTGCTAGTTATACCTCACATGACTTATTATATAAACTGAACTTAAGTGAATTAATTAAATTATATTATGTTCATAGAAATTACTAGATTAATCTAAAGAAAGTATTTGGGTATTTAAATTATTATAATTATTTACATTTATATATACCTACAAACTGCTAGTTTATATTTCATAGTATGGATGGTATAGACGCCGTTGGGGGTGGCCTATTGAGATGTTTCTCACACCCTATCTGGACTGCTATTAGTACCCAAGTAGATTACATATATGCATGTGTTGAAAAAGGGAAGTGTCCCAACTTGGACACCTAATATTTATTTATTACATTATGATGGATCTTGTTAGTATATGACCAAGCTGGAGCTCAGGATTCTTGGATAGTTTTTGGTTTCTTTTTTACTTCTTGTGTATAATATTTATTGCATGCTTCCATGTATACCTATTTTACAGTTTTATAGATACATGAAATACATTATCATCAGCTTCTGTATATGATTTAGTTTCCATATTTTAGTTTTATTAGCATTTTCTTCTATTTTATATTATTTATGTATGATTCCACTATGGTGGGTTACTGGTCTAGTGTTTATAGTGTCTATTATCTTCCAGGCCATCTATTTATTATACTAATTCTTCTATTTACCTATTATGATATTTATTCAATGTGATCCACTATGTTAATGAGGGAATAGTCTCCCCACAGACACACCCTACACCCTCGCTGCTAGTCGACAACCTCTGGTATTCGGGGACATGCGCTTGAGTCCATGCGACTAACCGAATTCAGGGAACCTTTAAGTGGCACCTAAGGTCAGTACATCACAAATTGGTATTAGCAGTTTCTTTTCATGTATTACTATTTTGAGAAATAGAAAAAAATTAGGAATTCTTAGAACTTGGATATAAGTTGTGCTTGGGCGTAGCTAACCCATGTTCAGGGTAAATGCTGATTTACCTAAAATCTTAATTTTTGTTCTGTATTTTTCCTACTATAGTTGATATCCTTTCACTGTTGGATGATGTACATGATATATTATGGTTTTTATTATTACTTTGAGTTATGATTTCATTTTAAATTCTTGTCCTGATGAGATGAGGGAAAGGAGTATTGTTACATGCATCATCGTAGGCACCCAGAATTCACATGTCGTGCATATTCCATTCCATATAGGTGAATTTCACTAAATTCATTGATTATTTTTCCTATGATTGTTTAGTGATGTTATAGTAGCTATGTTATGACCATGATTCTCTTTGGCTGTGATTAAGTGATTTCTAGTTTCAATTCATGAGGTGTATGGGACCTTATGGGTTGGAATAGGTAGTTTATTGAGTCAATACATTATATATAGCTCATTACATTCTGAGACCGAATGTAGAATGTGTTAACTAAAAATTAAATGGGTGTCAATTTTAGTGATAAGGTGTATGGGCCCAGATTCACTAGGAATGGAAATCCATTTTAATTGGACTTGTACATAAGTTTATATGAAAATGTAACTTAAAAAGTAAAAAATGAATTAAAAATGGTTTCTAGTAAATGAAAAGGCAAGGTTCTATTTATCCTTCATCTACCGGAACCCCTGTAATTTAAACTTGAACACTTATCAATACCTGGACTATTAAGTGGGTAGTCAGGGTATTATATCTTAGGCAGTGATCCCTTACCCTTATAATCTTATTTCACTTGTGATTTTATCTACTTTTGAATATGGTTATAATGTGTGTGCTTGGAATTTTTATACCTATGAAACCATGATTTCCTTGTTTCATACACCATGAGGGTGGTGACAACCATGCTCCAGAAATGGTGATCCCTAAAAATATAGTATTACCACCAGGAGTGACACTTGAGGAAGAACCTTTTATACCTGATCTAGTGACTTATGCTCAGATTCATGAGGGTTTTATATGTTTGATGTAGTCCATATAGGGTGTTACAATAACTACACCTATGATGGCTAATCTGACACATGAGTTTTAGTAACAACATCATTCCACCTTCTCAGGGGATAACAGTCCACATGCTGCTAAGTCTTGGATGGAGAGCACTCTATGTATATTTGAGCATTTTGAGATTCCTCCAAAGCAGAGGGTTAATATTTACACTTATATGCTATGTGATTTGTCCAAACACTAGTGGGATGTGATTACCCAGGATGGTTGTCATTAGGGCAGGGTATGGGTTGAATTCCAGATTGCCTTTTATGATCAACTCTTTCCTCAAAAACTGAGAGCTGACCGAGACAGTGATTTCATGAATCTTGAGTAGGGTTCTATGTCATTAATAGGCTATTTAGTGTGTTTTAAAAAGTTATAGTGCTTCACAATACTTCTAGATGGTGATGATATATCACGTGCTATACGTTTCAAGGATGGGATCCATTATTCCATCCATACTCAGGTGAATGTATTTCATATACCCACCTTCTCTAAGATCATTAATTAGGCTCTTATCACTAAGAAAAACCTGAGGGAAGGTGATTGTACTGGTCACATAGGATCAGTGTTGAACCAGGCTAGTAGTTCTTTCGATAGTAGGAAATGTTCCCTTGAGGTTTTTTATCAGAGTAGTGGTGGTCAGAGTAACCGCACTAGCAACTCCATTGTATGCAATTAGTGTGGACGATAAAATAATCTAAAGCCTCAGTGTGATAGAGACACTATAGAGTGATGGGATTGAATATGTATGGGGAATATTTAGATATTATGTCTTTACATCTTTTTCTAGTGGAATAGGATCCACACCAGCTCCATTTTTAGGGGTAACATATTTTACACGGTGTTAAGTGAGGAGTTAGAGTAACATCAGTAGGAATGGACAAGGAGGAGGTCATGACCATAATATCTAGACTTCTGATCATTAGTGTTAATAGATCAGTAATACTCGGGGTAGTCCATTTGTTGCAAAGGGCCGTAGATCAGGCCAGTTGCATGTATTGTAGCTAATACCTGAGGATCATCACGTAGGACCGTCTATAATACAAGGTACTATTCTATTAACATACACTATTGTATATACTTTATTCGATATAGGTGCTTCACACTCCTTTATATATTTATATATATTGGAAATTATAGGGCTATAAATTCAGTATTACTATGGTGTGATGACCATGGATATTCCATTGGGTGTATGGTTTGAGGGAATATTCCAATGTAGGGCCTATCCCCTTGAGGTAGGTAGTTATCCCTTATTATGGGACCTCTTCATCCTCAAGATGATGGGATTAGAGGTTATTCTTGGGATGGACTGGTTAATTACCTATCACACCTTTGTAGAATACTATCATTTCAGGGTGTTTTTTATGTAACACCCCAATATTTCATAGTATGTAATCTCTTCAAAGTAATTCAATAACTTGCGCTACATGAAACACCAAGTTCGAGTGCACCACAACTTACCAAACTAGCCGTTAAAAAAGAGATTATGAATAGTATTAACTGAATTTTAAATTTTATATACTCTATATAATTTTATAATCTATATTATGTTTTTTATACATAATATAAGAACAAATTCATTTTTTCCACATAAATGAAGTATTTTTCAAAAAATGCAATTTTACTGCCTTTTAATGGAGAACCCTTTTTAAAACCAATATTTGAAACTTTTATATATTAAATATAATGAAATTAAATTCTTCTTTATAATCGGGACATAAAAATTTAGTTTGGATAAATTTTTGGTACTTTTTAGATAACTTTCATATTTTGATGAATAGTAAAAAATACTAAGTTTTAATTGAATTTTTTTTAATCGAAACAATTTATAGTGTTAAATTATGCATTTGAATAGTTTGGAAGTATAATTAGATTATATTTTTATCATTTAATACAATTTAGGTCATTATAATTAATTTCACATTTAAATTTGACATAAACACATGTCAATCTTTTGATAGTTTTTACTTTTTAAAAACTCGCCTTTTGGTTCTGACAACGGGAACTAATTTTAAATTAATTAATGAAACTTATATGTTTTGAATTTGGTAAAATATAATTCATTTTTTAATTCATAATATCAAAATTATCTTAGGGTGATTTTTTGGTATTTTTCTGAAAACATTCAATTTTTGATGAATAGTGAAAAACACTACGTTATTGTTTTAAAGCGACTTTTTATTTAAATAATTATTTATTTTATTAAAATTTATTTTAAGTAAAAATAGATATATAATACCTATATAAGTTCAATTTAATTCATTGGAGTCATTTTATAATAAAATTAGATGTATAAAATTTTATTGAACTTTTTAACGTCTTTTACTCACCTTCTAGGAAAATTTGCAAATTTACATCAAATGTAATTTTACTGCTTCTATGAATTGAATTTCAAAAATACGAGAGACACGGTTGATATAAATAAGTAAAATGTGGTTCAATAAGATGAAAATAATTTTTGGTGAATAATAACTTTTGACTTTTATTTACCACTGTTAAAAATAAATAGGGTAATTAAAGGTAAAAATGATATTATAATTATCCTAACACATGTCCTAATTCTATTGGATAATTTTATTTCGACCAAAAACAAAATTATTAATAAAATATTATCCTTTTGGTCCACTTTGATTAGATTAGGACATTTATTATTATTTTATTTAAAGAAGAGTTAAAAGTGTTAAATTCAAAGTTTAATAACTAAACCATGTTTAATATAGGGTTATACATAAGATAAATTCAACTATAAATATTCATTAGAAAGATACAAATATTTCCTACATAATGTTATTTTATTTATAATATTTAGATATTAAATATGTAAATTTATTTACGACACAATGATGATGAATTAATTACTTTATCAATGAAAGATTAAAATAATTGATATTATAAATATACAAATAAATGTAAATTGAGACTTTTGATGCATTAAAATAATTTTAAATTTTAATATGACATGTTAGGGTTGATTTAATGTATTTTTTTTGAAGTAATAATGTTTTTATGACTTTCAAAAAAACCAAATACTAAATAGTGTCAAAATTGACATAAATGAGTTTTTAAAACAAATACTATTTTATTAAATGATAAAATACTCCTAAAAATTAAAGGTTCAGAAAAAGGACTTATATAAGATTATATATGTCAATTATGAACCTATTGGGGTTATATTGTCTTTTTATAATAAGTTTATTAACTATTTATTATAATAATACAAGAGGACATGGAAAAAGTCAAGCTATTTAATTAAGAGTTAAATCTAAAAGATACGGTTAATATGGTGACCTAAAATTCTATAAAACCTATTGGTTGATAGGATTTAGACCCATCCCCACCTTATCTTATAAATAAATCAATTTTGAGCCATTATAAACCGAAAATGATTTTATAATAAAATAATATTTCAAACTCTTCCTAAAGTGACCCTCACCTCTCTTATAAAAGGGTACTTCCCCTTATCTCAAAATCACACCTCTAAAGCCATTTGGATCGGCCAAACCCAGCCAAAATCTCATACCAAATTCCCTAAATGTTAACCTAGAGGCTTTACCTTGGGAAGAAATCTAACATAAGGAGCCCTTTTGTTCAAATCCAAAGGAAACACCGAAAAAAGAGGTAATTATTTTATCACCTCTTTCAAAGTTCTGTTCTTCTTCCAGTTTCTCTTTCTTTGTTATTTACATACCAAAATAATAACTCCAGTAACTTCTGAATACTTTTATGGTATTATAAATATGGTATAACCATACTCATTATTCTATCCATCCTATGAATGATAATGTCACCATGGGTGCGTACGTACGACTTACCGTCTCCACGCTGTGGTGTAATTTGTTCTTCAACACTATGTTATTTGGATGGATATAATGATGAGTAATATGTATATAAATAATAAAAATAATAAATTCTCTGTAAAATTAATATACCATCCAATTACACACCTTTTAATCATTAAGTAAATGATATTTTCGCTCGTGTGTACGTACGGCTTACCGTCTCCACAATGCGAGGATATTGATTTCCAGATTCACCATTCAATGATGATTATAAAAATATATGTTATTAATAAGTATGTAATATATGACATAATAATGATATGGTAGATATATATATATATATATATTTATGTATGTATTTATGTACTTATATATATCTTATTAACTTACTTCTGTTCAATACGATATGAAAATGGAAACAACGTTTATGCGTACGTATGACCTACCGTCTCCATAAACAGTGTTTTCCATTTCATATAACTATCTATTATACATATTTATATTCTAAATATATATTATATAAAAATCATGTTTTATATTCTGGATTTATTTAAATCATGATCTAAATGATATGATCAAGAATAACAAGTTAAAACATGTATGATAAAGAAAGCGATTATTACCCAAAATGTTAATTTAACATGGAAATCATTATTAAATGGGTAGTATAAATTCATACATGAATCATGTATGATATAATAAATATGAATATGGTTATGGTATAATTTAATAACATACTATGGTCATTAAACATAAGGTTAAATGTACCCTCGACCAAAGGAAAGTGCAAGGTAAGGGTTAATTCCTCAATCTCATTATTATCTGAGATTGTTTATGTGTATGTTTTTACTGGGACATATTTATTATCCATGTCCATGTTTCATAAAATAGTTTTCAAAAGGATTATTTTTAAGGTACTCTTTAACTAAAACATCATTTTAAATGTTTTAAATATTTATTTTTCAAAATCTTTCTCATTAATGTCCATGTTTTCAAAATGGTTTTAAGGATCTATTTATATGGACATGATTGTTTTAAAGTGTTAATTTATTTCAAAAGTTTGAAAGTGGTATGAGACTCTTTGATTCAAAAATATCTTTTAAATGACTTCCTTTATAAATGTGTGACATTTAAATGATTTCACAAAAGGGATATTTCTCTCAAAAAGTTTTACTAATCATTTTCAACTATGTCAACATTCTTTACTGGATATTATTCTTGATTAAGGTTTATTTTTTCTTTAATAATGTATCAATTGATTTATGATATGTTTGACTATGGATGTTTAATTTTTATACCATTTATGGTTTATAGTTCAATTATTAACATTTCGTGTGATATTTTTAATACGAATTTTTATGTTATGTTTCAACATTTTCCTATGAGGAATGCAGTGGAATTAGTAAGTGACGGATGGGGCCCGCTATATCCCCTCGATGAATCAGTAGGTCTCAGGAGACAAATTAGTGTCTTGGCACAAGGCCTTGAATTTTTTTTTATTTGTAGTCTTAGCACGAGGCTTTGACTATGTGGTAATGATGTCCAGCGTTAGGCATTCCATCATTATGAAATTAATTTTTACATGTGATTATTCGACTAGTAGAATATCCATGTGCATGTTTATATGGTAATGTTCGATTTATTTTCTCCATATTATGTTCAATTTTATGTTTAAAAGGCTATTGTTTTTTTACACATCTTGCCTTAATAGTTTATAGCTTCTGCTAAATTATTTACCCTTACTGAGCATATGAGATCACCCCTTTCTTATGTTTTGTTTTCCCAGGATTCCAAGAAGTGTATTATGTTTGATATGCAGGGTTAACCTAGGAGAATAATGGTGTTCTCAATGGATTATTTATGTTTTAATGTGTAATTTAACGTTCATGTATGTAATCTATTTTCCAATACTACTAAACTGATCGGTCCTTTGGGACTTGATTCCTTGTAATCATGCCAATGTATTAAAATAATGCACCGGATCCGGGATTCTGGGGTCGGGGTGTTAAAGTTAGTATCAGAGGGAAGTTTAGAAACAACCTTGAAAATATATTTAGATAAACTCTGATTTTGAAAAATTACCCTAAGATAAACATTGAGGATTAGTATAGAAGAACTTTCTAGAATTTTGGTAATGTAGAGATTTTGTGTATTTTCCAAGAAATACATCCCTGTCTGGATATGATCAGGTAGAGGCGGCTCTGGAACAGATGTGCCTAGTAGTGAAAACTCCGACAAGGAGTTTCGGGCTTGCCTCAGGGTATCCTTGTACACAACAATGGGCCTTGCTGCACTCTTGGTTATAACACTCCCGAAGGATATGCTTATTATAATTCACATTTTATTTTCAATCCATTATGAAGGATTTAGAAATAAGTACTTCCTAAATGATTTTTTTTATGATTATAGATTATATGAATAATCTTTTCAATTTAAATTAGGTATTTTACAAGTTTGGAATTATGCATTGTGATTCATAAACTAACCTAGTGTATGCTATTGTTTAGAAATGGTGCCCAATAGAAGGAATGTGAACTCCAACAATACGCATGATCCAAAGAGTAAGAAAGATCATATATTTCATGGTATTAAGCCAAAATTTAGAAGGGAAATAGTCTCCCACATATTCTCATCATATGAAGAAATAGTTTCATGTGTTAATAAGATAATTAAAGAATTCTCCGAGTCCTATGTCTTTGAAGGGAAGTAAGAGAAGAAAAGGATGGTAGAGAGAAAGATCGATAAAGGGAAGAGGGGAAAGAATGATTTTTCCATATGTGATAACTGTGGAAAGAATCACCTTGGTAAATGATTGAATAGAATCGGAGTTTGTTATAAGTATGGAGAAAAAGGACACCAATTATGTGATTGCAAGGGTAAGAAAAAGGTTTCAAATGTACAATGCTTTATCTGCAAGGAGTTGGGACAATACACGAATCAATGTCCAAATCATCAGAGTATTCCCCAAATGATTCTATTGGATAATAATCAAGTTATGATACTACCACAGATGAAGATGAATGACTAGTGTTCTTATGTTTTTATTAAAGAATTATTTCATTTGAGTGTTGTATCAACGATGTACTGGTTATATGAATTTTGGAAATAAATAAGGATTGTACTACAGTACTATTTCATTGCGGATTTGAGATTATATGGTTCTAAGAAAAGTGACTCAATAGCAAGTTAAATTTTTTGGAAAATACATGGTTAAAGGAAAGATAAACCTTAATATGGTTCTGATACTGAGGTAGTGATTTTGGAATAAGATACGATTAATTTGGATAAATTATATTCGATATTCTTGACTACTTTGAAACTAATTAATTGTTTGTTTATTCCATAATTGTTGGAGTTTACAACCTTTTTGGATATAAGGAGTATATCCAGTATTCTATAAGGTATAAGGGAGCATGAATGTAATCAATATGGTTTTACGGTAATTCGGGGTGTTACTGTGTTTTAAAAGAATACATGATGAAGGTATTCACATGTTATTACGTGGAAACAAAGATCTTCATTGTGTTTACCTTCCTTATAAATTTTGGACTGTGAGTTTGGACAAAAGTATTTTGGATAAGTCTAAAGGTAGTAATGGATTAAGTTTGAAATTGGATACTATTGTTAAGGTTAAATGATTTCTTAATATTAATTTAGGATTGTTATAAAAAGAACAACCCGGAGATTGGGTGATAACCCGTCGTGTCCGGCAAGGCCATGAGACTTGAACCCGCAACCGAAGGGCGATAAGGGTGAATCACCTACCACTGACCTATGTGATGTCTTGGTTTGTATAATGTAGTTTTTTTTAAAATAGTCTGACAAATGAATTATAAATTCATTATCTTTTTAACCCTATATGATTAGGATAAATAGAATATTTTTGAATTCTATTATCTTTTGGAGTGGAAGATGAGTTTGTGGTAGGAATTAGTTGAAGGATGAAACTCTACTTGTCAAGTATATTTTTTTCCTCTTATTCTATGAATAAATTAATTCTTAAACTTTAGGTAAGGAATATTAAAACCAAAATTGTGTTATCCTAATACCTTATGTTTTTTTGAACCGATTATATTTTAAATCATCATAGATTGATGGCTTTGAGGCACTCAATTTTACACTTGTTTCTGATCGATGACCTCAATCACTCCCTATAAATATTTACATCTTTCCTCCAATTATATGTCTCTAATTTCCACCAATGTTCTCCTAATCGAGATCATAATTTTGAGGTGAAATTTTCATTTCCCTTTCCCTCTTATTATGACTAAATTTTATTAACCCAATTTTCGATGTGGGTTTTCCACAAAGGTATTTTTCTATTTTTAACCTTTTATTTTCAAAGAACAATTTCAAATTTATAGGACACAATTTATTGAATGAGGGGATATTTTAACACCCCAAGATTTCATAGTATGTTATCTCTTTAAAGTAATTCAATAACTTGCGCTACACGCAACACAGAGTTCGAACGCACCACGACTTAACAAACTAGCCATTCAAAAAGCAGTTATGAATAGTATTAAATAAATTTTAAATTTTATATACTTAATATAATTTTATAATCCATATTATGTGTTTATTATACATAATATAAGAAAAAATTCATTTTTTCAGATAAAAGAAGTATTTTTCAAAAAATGCAATTTTGTCGCCTTTCAATGACGAACCCTTTTTAAAACCAATATTTGAAAATTTTATATATTTAATTTAATGAAATTAAATTCTTATTTAGAAGTGGGATATAAAAATTGAGTTTGGATAAATTTTTAGTACTTTTCCAATAACATCCATATTTTGATGAATAGTGAAAAATACAAAATGTTAATTGAAAACAACTTTTTTAATTGAAATAATTTATAGTGTTAAATTATTCATTTGAATGGTTTGGAAGTATAATTATATTATATTTTTATCATTTAATACAATTTAGGTCATTATAAGTAATTTCAAATTTAAATTTGACATAAACACATATCAATCTTTAGATAGTTTTTACTTTTTAAAAACCTGCCTTTTGGTTTTGAAAACGGGAATTAATTTTAAATTAATTAATGAAACTTATTTTTTTTTTAATTTGGTAAAATAGAATTAATTTTTAAATTCATAATATAAAAATTATCTTAGGGTGAATTGTTGGTATTTTTTTGAAAACTTTCAATTTTTGATGAATAGTGAAAAATACTGCGTTATTGTTTAAAACCAAATTTTTATTTAAATAATTATTTATTTTATTTAAATTTATTTTAAGTAAAAATAGATATATAATACCTATATAAGTTCAATTTAATTCATTAGAGTCATTTTATAATAAAATCAGATGTATAAAATTTTATTAAACTTTTTAACGTCTTTTACCCACCTTCTAGGCACATTTGCAAATTTGCATCGAACGTAATTTTTCTGCTTCTATGAATTGAATTTCAAAAATCCAAGAGACACAGCTGATATCAGTAAGTAAAATGTGGTTCAATAATATGAAAATAATTTTTGGTGAATAGTAACTTTTGAATTTTATTTACCATAGTTAAAAGTAAATAGGGTAATTAAAGGTAAAAGTGATATTATAATTATCCAAACACATGTAATAATTCTATTGGATAAGTGTATTTAGACCAAAACCAACCTTAGTAATAAAATATGATCCTTTTGGTCCACTTGGATTAGATTAGGACATTTATTATTATTTTATTTAAAGAAGAGTTAAAAGTGTTAAATTCAAAATTTAATAACTAAACCATTTTTAATATAGGGTTATACATAAGATAAATTCAAATATAAATATTAAATAGAAAGATAAAAATATTTCCTACATAATTGTATTTTATTTATAATTTTTAGAGATTAAATAATTAAATTTATTAATGACATAATGATGATGTAGTAATTACTTTATCAATGAAAGATTAAAATAATTCATATTATAAATATAAAAATAAATGTAAATTGAGACTTTTGATGAATTACATGAATTTTATAGGTTATTATGACATGTTAGAGTTGATTAAATGATTTTTTTCGAATTAATAATGTTGTTATGACTTTCACAAAAACCAAATACTAAATAGTGTCAAAATTGACATAAATGAGTTTTTAAAACAAATACTATTTTATTAAATGATAAAATACTCCGAGAAATCGAAGGTTTGGCCAAAGGAATTAGATAAGATTATATATTTCAATAATGAATCACTTTGTGTTCTCTTGTATTTTTATAGTAATTTTATTAACCATTTATTATAATAATACAAGAGGACATGGTAAAAGTTAAACTATTTGACTAAGAGTTAAATCTAAAAGATAGGGTTAATATGGTGACCTAAACTTGTCTAAAACCTATTTTTTAAGAGGATTTAGACCCATCCCCACCTTATATTTTAAATAAATCAATTTTTAGCCATTAAAAACCGAAAATTATTTTATAATAAAATAATATTTCAAACTTTTTCTAAAGTGACCGTCACCTCTCCTATAAAAAGGTACTTCCCCTTCTCTCAAAATCACATCTCCAAATCCATTTGACTTGGAAAAACCCAGCCCAAATATCCTCCCAACTTCTCTCAATTAAACCTATAGGCCTTTACTTAAGTAGAAATCCAACCTAGGGAGCCCTTTTGTTCAAATCAAAAGGAAACAACCAAAGAAGAGGTAATTATTTTATCACCTCTTTAAAAGTTCTTTTCTTCTTCCACTTTCTCTTTCTTTGTTATTTCCATACCAAAATAATAACTCCAGTACCTTCTACATACTATGATTTTATTATAAATATGGTACAACCATACTCATTATTCTATCCATCCTATGAATGATAATGTCACCATGCCTACGTACGTACGACTTACCGTCTCTACGCCGTGGTGTAATTTATTATTCAACACTATGTTATTTGGATGGATATAATGATGAGTAATATGTATATAAATAATGAAAATAATAATTTCTCTGTACAATTAATATACCATCTAATTCCACACCTTTTAATCATTAAGTAAATGATATCGTCCCTCATGTGTACGTACGACTTACCATCTCCACGACGCGATGAGATTCATTTCCAAGTTCACCATTCAACGATGATTATAAAAATATATATTATTAATAAGTATCTAATATATGAAATAATAATTCTACTGTATATATATATATATTTATGTACTTACATATATCTTATTCACTTACTTTCGTTCAATACGATATGAAAACGGAAACATCGTTTATGCGTACGTACGACCTACCATCCCATAAACAATGTTTTCCATTTCATATATCTATCTATTATACATATTTATATTATAAATATATATTATATAAAAATCATGTTTTATATTCTGGATGTATTTAAATCATGATCTAAATGATACGATCAAGAATAACAAGTTAAAACACGTTCGATAAAGAAAGCAATTATTACCTGAAATGTTAATTTAACATGGAAATAATTATCAAATGGGTAGTATAAAGTCATACATGAATCATTTATGATATAATAAATATGAATATGGTTCTGGTATAATTTAATAACATACTATGACCATTAAACATAAGGTTAAACGTACCCTCGACCAAAGGAAAGTGCAAGGTAAGGGTTAATTCCTCAATCTCATTATTATCTGAGATTGTTTATGTGTATATTTTTACTGGGAAATATTTATTATCCATGTCCATGTTTCATAAAAGTGTTCTCAGAAGGATTATTTTTAAGGTACTCTTTAACTAAAACATCATTTTAAATGTTTTAAATATTTATTCTTCTAAATATTTCTCATTAATGTTCATATTTTCAAAATGGTTTTAAGGATTTATTTATATGGAAATGATTGTTTTAAAGTGTTAATTTATTTCAAAAGTTTCAAAGTGTTATGGGACATATTGATTCAAAAATACATTTTAAATTAATTCCTTTATAAATGTGTGAAATTTAAATGATTTCACAAAAAAGGATATTTCTCTCAAAAAGTTTTACTGGTCATTTTCAACTATGTCAAAATTCTTTACTGGATATTATTCTTGATTAAGGTTGATTTATTCTTCCATATTGTATTGAATGATCTATAATATTTTTTACTGTGGATGTGTTATTTTTATACCATTCATGGTTTATGGTTCAAGTATTATCATTTCGTATGCTAGTTTTAATATGAATGTTTATGTTATGTTTCAACATTTTCATATGAGGAATGCAGTGGACTTAGTTAGTGACGGGTGGGGCCCGCTATAGCCCCTCGATGCATCGGTAGGTCTCATGAGACAAATTAGTGTCTTGGTGCAAGGCTTTGACAAAAAAATTATTTGTAGTCTTGGAACGAGGCCTTGACTATGTGGTAATGATGTCTGGCATTAGGCATTCCCTCATTATGAAATTAATTATTATATGTGATTATTCGACTAGTATAATGTCCATGTGCATGTTTATATGGAATTTTTTGATTTATTTTCTCCATATTATGTTCAATTTTATATTTAAAAGGATGTTGTTTTTATTACACATCTTTCCCTAAAAGTTTATAGCTTCCGCTATATTATTTACCCTTACTGAGCATCTGAGCTCACCCATTTTTTTGTTTTGTTTTCCCAGGATTCCAAGAAGTGTATTATGTTTGATATACATGGTTAAGCTAGGGGAATAATGGAATTCTCAATGGATTATTTATGTTGTGTTTTATGTTTGAATGTTTAATTTAACGTTCATGTATGTAATCTATTTTCCAAGACTACTAAACTAATCGGTCCTTTGGGACTTGATTCCTTATAATCATGCCAATGTATTAAAATAATGCACTGGATCTGGGATTCTGGGGTCGGGGCGTTAGAATTTACCTCACTAGAGGGAATAAATTATCTACACAAGGGTGAGTGGAATATCCAGGCTGGTAGAGATGGACTAGAGAATCATGGGATAGGTGGAGTGACCTCCCAGATTGATAATATCTTCACGAAGTAATAGGGTTTACATATAGAAGATATTTATCATGTAGTAGATTGTTTTAGGGACATATTTCTTAATGATTTTTCTAGATTACCTCATGGGAGAGAGTTATAGTTTATGATTGAGCTTATTCCTAGAGTAGCTTCAATGTCTATTCATCCATACAGGATGAAACCTACTGAGATCCAGGAGCTCAAGAGATAGTTGAAAGATCTAGAATCTAAAGGATTTATCAGTCCCAATACTTATTCTTGGGGTTTACCCAAGTTTTTTTCCAAGAAGGCATATGGGACCCTTTATTTATTGGTGGATTATCAATGGTTTAACCAGATTACGGTTAAGAACCAGTATCCACTACCCCAAATAGATGACCTCTTTGACTAACTCCAAGGATCTAGGGTATTCTAAAAAATTGACCTAAGACTAGGTTATCATTAGGTGTGAGTTAGACCTTCACACATACCACATACAACTTTTTGTAGCTAGTATGGTTAGTATGAGTATCTCTTTATGCCATCCGGTCTTATGAATGAATCCAATATTTTTATATATTTGATGAATAGGGGTTTCCAACCCTATTTGTATTATTTTTTTATGGTCTTTGTGGTTGGAATCTTGATGTATTCTCACACTCATAGCGACCATGTTATATATCTTGAGATCATTATGAGTACACTGAGAGAGAATCAAATTTATACCAAGCTTACTAAGTGAAAATTCTGGATTGAAAAAGTTCACTTATTGGGTCATATTATCTCAGAATCAGGAGTATATCTTGACCTAGATAAGGTGATTTATGTGGTTTTCTAGAAGAATCCCATGAATTTTGTTGATATATGTAGTTTCTTGGGGATGGATAAAATACTTATCACACCTTTATTAACCTATTATAGGTCTTACACAGAGTGTTCTAAGTTCCTATGGTCAGAAGTGTGTGAAAAAATCATTTCAAGAGATGAAAGGAAGGATTGTTTTGGCACCTATTCTTATTTTTTCATATCCTTGCAGAGGATATAAAGTGTTTTGTGATGCATCCAACATTGGTCTAGGTGAAGTGATGATGCAAGAGAATAGAGTTTTCACATACATATGTTGGCAGTTGAGGCCTCATGAGAGGAATTATTTGACACATGACCTCGAGATAGTAGTCGTTATACATGCCTTAAATTTCTAGAGACACTATCTGATGGATGAGAGATTTGTGGTCTATATAGACAACAAGAGACTCAAATATATCTCAATGAAACGTGGCTTAAATCTCAAATAGTGAATATGGGTCAAATATATTCAATCCTTTGACTTTGAGCTTGCTTATATGCCTGGAAAGGGTAATGTGGTAGTGGATGCACTGAGTCAGAAAACATAGGCACAGGTCATATGGGAATATAGAGATGAAAGAAAATTAATGGCACTCTTTTCTAAGATGCATCTGAATTTTCATGACATTCATGAGAAATATTATCTCTCATCCTTGGAAGTTACCACTTCAATTCTTAAGAGGGTGAAGAGAAGGAGGTTTCCAGATCCTGAAGGATTATTTCTCTAGGAGAGTATTTCTGGTGAGGACCCACCTCTAAATTTGTTTGTGGATGGGGATGGAATCCTATATATACATGGTAATTTTTGGGTTCCTACAGATATGTAGAGATGAAATAATGCAGGAGTCCCATGATTCTTAGTTGGAAATTCATCTCGGTATTTCCAAGATATATCAAGATATGTGACACCAGTATTGGTGACCTAGGTTGAAATGTCAAATATAAAATTTTATCATGAGGTGTTCCACCTACTAGTAGGTGAAGGCAGAGCACCAGTAAACTATAGGCTTGTTACACCCGCTTCTAGCCTTGGAATGGAAATGAGAATATATTTCTATGGACTTTGTAGTCATCTTATCGAGGTCTCCATGATGCAGTGATGTAGTTTGGGTAGTCATTAATAGAATGAAGAAAGTAATCCACTTACTTCCTATTTGAGGGACTTTCTTAGTTGATGAGTTGGGAAGACTGTATGTCTATGAGATCATATAGCTACACAGGGTCCCTTGTACTATTTTTTCAGATAGATATTCTTATTTCACATCTAGGTTCTAGTAGGGGTTGTAGAAGGCTATGGGTACACAGGTTTTTCTGAGCACAAACTTCCACCCTTAGAATTATGGTCATTCTGAATGGGCAATACAAGTGTTAGAGGACATGCTCCGAGCATGTGTCCTTGATTTTGGCAGTTCTTGGGAGAATAATATACCTTTAGTCAAGTTTTCCTATAATAATATATTTTAGGTGATGATTCATATAGATCCTTACGAAGAATTGTATGTTAGGTTATGCCATTTACTCTTGTGCTAGTTAGAGGTAGGTGAGGCAGCACTACTAGGTCCTCATCTCATGCAGGAGACTTCAAAGCCGGTTCAGCTGATCAGGAAGCGTATGTAAACTACCCAGTCTAGATAGAAATATTATGTCAATCTCCATCAACAAACTCTATATTTCAAGGTTGAGGATCATGTTTTCCTGCGGGTATCAAACATGTTTGGGAATAGATGGATATGAAGGCAAGGGAAGCTGTCATCGCACTTTGTCAGGCCGTTTGAGATTTTGGATAGAGTTGGAATGATATCCTATTAGTTTATACTACCTTAGAGATACCATTCCATGAACAATGTCTTCCACATTTCACAACTTCTCCATTATCATTCTGACCAATCTCATACTTTTGATCCTAAGGATGTTGAGCTGGATGCTGATGCTTCTTTTGAGGATTATCCAATACGTATCGTTGACTGGAGCATAAAGAATCTTCAAGGTCAGTTTATCCCTTTTTTATGGGTGTTATGTAATCACATATAGGTATAATAAAATACCTAGGAGTGGGAGGCTGACTTACATTCTCAGTGTCCAGAGTTGTTCTCAAACAGTGCTTCACCGCCCTTGGAAGGTGAACTCGGGGATGAGTTCCTTTAAGTGGGAAGACTGTAAGAAACTGGTTTTTATCTTAGGCATGGATTATTTAAATTTATGTGTAATTATTTATTACAAACCTAATAGGTATTCCTAATGAGTTCATAGAGGTTATATGGGTTTTAGGGGCTTGTTCGGAGCTCGGAACCCCGACTGGTGGGAAAAGTGCACCGACCACACAGTTAGTAGAAAATGTATGATCCAGTATACACAGTTTCCCCTAACCATGTAGGGATGGAAAAAGGGGTGAATTAAGGCACATAGTTTTTTCTAACCATGGGCCAAGGTCCACACAGTTGTGTGGGTATCTTGAAAAAATGTAGCAGAGCCTTGCACATAGTTGGTGCAAAATCTCTCTAACTGTGTCACCTAATCATGTGGGTGCCCTCCTTAAGCAGTGAGAGGAACACTATTAGTGCATGATCTAGACAACTGTGCATCCAAACCATGCACCCCTTCTTTTCTTGAGTTAAATTATTAAAATACCCTTAATGGTCTAATATTTTCCCATCCTTTCTCTTTTTCTCATTACAGCGGACATAATCCCTCCTCTTCTCCATTTTTGAAGATCTCAAGCCCTATTTGATAGGTTTTAATCCCATTATCCAATCTGAAGTTAGATTCTATCCTAACTCATCTCATTAGATTCGCATCTATAAGTACTCTATTCATCTTGAGCCATTCATCATTAGCCTTTCCCTTGATGACGCTATTTAGATGCACGCTCATCTGCCCTATTTTTAGGGTATTGATCTATTTTGTAGTTTTCTTATGATACATGACAAATTAAATGATAATACTGGATGAGGAGAGTTTTTAGAGTATGTAGTAGGTGGTATATGACTCATTCCTCAACTCTTTCCATTTTATAAAACGTCATTGTTGTGCGCACGCTGATTTCATCAGGCATTGACTGTTTAATTCATATGCATTGCTTGCAATCATTAGAATGCTATTATAAGACTATTTTTACTAAAATGTTCATCATTTTTGGAGGTTACAACCTCAACACTAACCACCCCAAGTAGGGTGTTTACCATAGTTATGATTTTAGTAGATTTTTATGTCCACCTGCACCACTGTTCATGTGTGCTTTGACTTGACCTTCATAAAGGTAAGTGTTTAAATTAAATGAATGAGTAAATAATGTCGGTTACATGTTTATATCACTTGAACCTTCTAAGGAAAGTGTTTCAATATAATGAATGAATCTTAAATATAAATGGAATTATAATATATGTATTACTAGGCCTATTTACAATGTAATTGAATGTTATGGTTTCACATCCTTAGCACACCTTTCTATACTTATCAAAAGGAAGTGGAGTGAACCTAATTAATGATTAAGTAATCAAATAACTAAATGGTTTCATGCCCTATTATCCTTTTTACACTAATGAAATGAAACATCTTGAACCAAATGACTTATTACCTAACATTTCTATTACATGGCTTAATAAATTAATGAATCAAGTATAAGGTGCCTATTTCATATGGACCTGATTATCTTTTAGGAGCGGCCAAACTCGAGTTATCCGTGGATTCCTGAGGCGATTCCTTGACCACTCATGGATTCCATTCTGATTTAAGGATGTCAGTTTCCAATGATGATACCCACTTCGGAACCCAATCCTTATATACCAATGGATTCCCAACATGACTCCATAGGATCCCTTATTTATATTCAGATTCTAGGATTCCTTGAATACACTCCTTGGATCTAGATTGATGTCTTGGACATGTGGAACCATGGATACACCCATTGAGACCAATCATTTCTTAGCCCATTTTAGCTTGGATGAGATCCTTAAACTCGGTTAGAATCATATTATAGTGTAATTCCTTGGGCAATTCCCCTTGGATTACATGTAGAACCCTTATAGCTAGAATATAGGTTATCAATATGTTGGATTGACCCCTGAGGGATAGGATGACTTGGTTATTACCTTGGATCATCCTAATTATTATCATCATTACATGATGCCTTGTTACATCATGGATCCTTTATTATTACTATCATGATATGATTCCAGTTCTAGTTCTACATCACATGACTTATTATATAAAATGAACTTAAGTGAATTAATTAAATGATCTCATGTTCAGAGACATTACCACCTAAGGATGAAGCAAGTATCTGGGTATTTACAATGTCATACTACTTTACATTTATATACACCTGTACACTATTAGATTATATTTTATAGAATGGATGGTATAGACTTCATTGGTGGTGACCTACTGAGATTTATCTCATATCCTATATGAGCTTCCATTGGTACCCATGAATATTACATGTATGTATGTGTTTATAAAGGGAAGTGTCCCACCTTGGACACCTAATTTTTTTTTCTTACATTAGGATGGATCTTGGTAGCATATGACCTAGATGGAGATCAGGACGCTTTAATAGTTTTTTGTTTCTTTTTGATTCTTGTGTATAGAATGTATTACCTGCTACCATGTATATTTTTTTTCTAGTTTTTTATAGACATGACATACATTATTTTCAGATTCTTTATATGATTCAATTTCCATCTTTTAGTATTATTACCATTTTCTTCTGTTATATATTGTTCTTATATGCTTCCACTGCGATGGGTTACTAGTCCATTGTTTATAGTGTATGTTATTTTCTATTCCATTTGTTTATTATACTGCTTCCAATATTTTCCTATTATTATATTTATCTATAGTTATCTACTCTAGTAATGAGGGCATATTCTCCCCATGAAGAAACCATAGGACCTCACCATTAGTCGACAACCTCTGGCATTTGGGGAGATGTGCTTGAGGCTATGTGGACAACTAGCTTCAAGGCACCTTTGAGTGTCACCTGGGTTCAGGACATCACAAATTCAATGAATCATAAAACTACCAATCCAATACATAACTAAATAAATAATGAACAAAATTTTAATAATAAAAAACTAAAATCACTAGAATCTGATGAAACTGAACCAACCTAACTAGAAGTGAAACCAACATGAAAAGAAAAAACCTAAATGTACTAGTTTGAACATGATCTATAAAAGTGAATAAAAAATGAAAAAAATCACACTTAAACAAATAAAATTGAATAAAATTGAATTGGAATAAATCTAATGAAATCTAACTTAACTAAATGAATATAAAGTAACATATACCAAAATAAATCATATGAGGGATGAAAAAACTAAATAAAATTGAAATAAAAATTTATAAAAAATATAGGTGAATCAAAACAAATAAATCTGATTTGGAACAAACTAAACTAAATTAAGATGAAAAAAATAAGCCAAACATAATGAAACGACACTTCATTAATATAAATTTAATATAATTGAACCAAAATGAATTGAATTGAACTATACATAACCAAATTGAATTAAAAATAACTAAATAAAATTATACCATGTAAAACTAAATAGGAACAATAAGGATCAAAACCAAGACGACCTTACATATTCCCATGCTAACTAATAATTACCATTATTTAACCAAATAAACAATAAATCCAATTCTTTCGCGTGTCTTTTTAACAAAAACAAACACCAATATTGACTATAAACTATCATCAATATCCATCAATGGAAATTTGACCTTTCTTTTCCCTATTTTAACCCCCTTCAAATTAAATAATAGAAACATAGAAATCCAAATAGAAACACATCTAGCATAAATTTCACCTTTCCATTTTACCATATTATACATGTATTTAATTTTGATTAGTTTTTTTTAATAAACACATTCTATTTCCATTATTCTATAATTACATTTCCCTTATATTCATGAAAATAATATATGAAAATAATAATCCTTAAATTCCATCTTGAGTTAATTTATCAAATCATTATTTAATAATATTATCAATTCTCCCAATTTATTATATTAAATTTCTTTTGTTAAAAAACTCATATCATACTAGAAAAAAGTAATCAATCATTATAGAAAATCATATTGCATCATCGAGTACATCTATTTAATTTTATTTATGAAATTCATTATTAATAAACTATTTTAAATTATGATTTTCTACATTCAATGTCATTGTAAAAGGAGGTTTTGAATACTAAAAGACATATGACTTGATCAAAATTGTTTTCCTCAATAAAAAAAAGAAATATAGAAGCATGATAAGTGAACTGACATAGTAGCAGATTGTAAGTTTTACTTTGTTGATTTAAAATTTTAATATCTATTTTTTAACTAAATAGTCCAATTATATTTTTAACAGTATGATTTGAAGGCCCTTGATGAGTAGGAAACTAACAAATTTGGGACAAATGATCATTTACATTAGGTTTTGGGAGATGAGAACCATGGAATAGTACGATGTCGACCAAGGAAGAGTATTGTCACAACTAGATATTGGTCCACTTAAGGTGAAATTTCTGGTAGCACCGAGTTGGAAGAAGCTAATTCATGGGTAGCATAGGTTCAGGCTAAGGAATAGGAGGCCAAAAAATGGTCATACAAGAGCATGAATGGAATTAAAGGGCTAATTATGGATTTATGAAATTTATAGTAGTCTTATGTCCATCATTTACACTAGATACTATAGTAAATTGTGATTCATATATGTTGATGATGCATATGTTATATAGTGCACCAGGAATTGGTCCTAGTGGTGTTTAGGACGATGAAGTTCATGAAAATGGAGATGGAAATGGAAATGGAGAGGATTATGGTGAGGATGATGGTGGGTATTATAGTGAGGATGACAATGAGGATGATAGTGAGGATAATGGTGGGGATGGCAATGAAGATGGTGATGGTGATGAGGGACAAATTGATTCTTTACATTTTTGAATGATATTTATGACATTTTATGTTTTATGACTAGTTCTTAATGAATATATGTGATTTTGTAATGTGTTTTATCATTAGATGAATTCATTAAATGGTTTCTTATGTTATCATTATTTTTATATTGGTTGATGATGTTTATTTTCAGATAATTGAATAAGGTGGGGGCATTGTTGTGATTTATGGTGTCTTATGGTGGCTATTTGGGTAGGGTGGGGGTTCTTATTCCTTTAGAATTATGGTGGTTCTATACCAATGGTTTTAATAAAACTATTGGTATAGACCTATACCAATGGTTCTATAAAATCCATTAGTAAACTAAAATTCCATTATCCATATACCAAATGGTTCACTGAAAACATTGTTATAGGTATTTACCAACAAAAAATTATTCAATGGTTTGGAGAACTATTAGTATAGCCTATACCAATAGTTCTCTAGCCTATAATAACATTTTGAATCATAATTATAGCTAATAATTTCTGCATTGGTTGGTGTGGCCTTAGATCTTTTACTAGAGTCACTGGTTCATTATTATCATAATACAATGTGATAGGGTCTTTACTACTAGGTACCACATCAAGATCCTAGAAAAAGATTCATATACAAATGAATTCGTTGGATACATCAGAAGCCCTTATATACTTAGACTCCACTATTTAATTGGAAAAAAATTCTTTGAACTATTCTAGCTCACAACTATTCCATTGAGATAGAAAACATATATAGAATATGAATTTAGATCATTCTAATCTATTTGAAAACTAGAATTAGTATAACTACTGATGACTATCTCCTCATCTCCTCCATACACTGGGAAAATATCCTTAGATTTTCTCAGATACTTAAGGATAACCTTAATAGCTGACCAATGTTATTCTCCTAGATGATCTTGATATCTCCCTACCCTGCTCAATGAATAGGAAACATTAATTCTAGTACATAATATGTCATTCATGATTAATCCTATCACTGAAGTATATGAGATCTTACTCATTCTATCTTTCTACTATGGTGTCTAAGGAAACATTTTATTAGAAAGATGTATACCATGTGACACAGAAACCAATCTCATCTTGGATTGTTCTATATTAAATATCCCCAGTATCTGAACAGTGTATATACTTTGACTTAGTACAACTAGCCTCTTGGATATATCATTAATGATATTGATCCCTAGAATATAGACTGCTTCACCTGTGCTATTTATAGAGAAACACTTGTTTAACCAGTCCTTTACAAACTATAAGACTGATATGTCATTTATAATAAGTAATACATCATCAACATATACTACTAGGATAACAAAAAAATTCCCAATAAACCTCTTGTAAACATATGGTTCACATTCATTATTAATAAAACAATATTCCTTTATAGATTCATCAATTTGAATGTTTCATGACTTGGACTCTTATTTCAATCCATAAATGGATCTCTACAACTTGAAAAAAAAATTGGCATCACTTGGAGTCACAAAACCTTATGGTTGTGTCATATAGACATCTTCCTGAAGGTTCCCATTAAGGAAATAAGTTTTTATATCCATCTACCAAATTTCATAGTCATGGTAAGCTGCTATATCAAGTAGAATTCTGATGGATTTAAACATGGAAACCAGTGAAAAGTTTTTTTTGTTGTTAATTCCTTGATGATGTTTAAACCCTTTTTCTACTAGCCTTACTTTATAGGTATTTAATTTACCTTCTATGTACAGTTTTCTCTTGAATACCCATTTTCAAACTACTATCTTTACATCAACTAGAGCATCAAACACAACCCAAACTTGGTTCTGATACATGGAATCCATTTTAAAATTCATGTCATCTTTCCATCTTGTAGCTTTTGAGCTCTTTATTAACTCTTTGTAGGAGTTAGGTTCATCATTGTTAACCAATAGTAAGTCACCATATTCGGTGACTATAAAACCATATCTCTATAGTTCTATTACCTCTATAGTGATTCTATACAGTACTTGTGTTTCAAGAACTACTTGTTTCATGGGGACCTTTGGAATATGTTCCTATACCAACTCTTGTGTATATTGATCATCAAATTCATCAAAATCAATATTTCTCCCACTATCCTTCTAGTTATTGTGTTCCCTCTTAAGAAAGACATCTTTCCTAGTAGTAGTAACTTTCTTTTCTGAGAGGTTGTATAAGTAGTATACCTTTGTTTCCTTATGATACATTATAAAGATACACTTTGTGTTTCTAAGTGATAGTTTATTGACAGATAAGGCCTTAACAAATTCCTCACAACCCAATACATGTCTATATGACAAAATAGGTTTCTTTCTTCTCAATAACTCAAAGGGAATTCTATTTTCCACTTTGTTTGGTACTCAGTTTAGTGTATATGATTTATTTTGTGATGAATATACCCAAAAGGATAATGGAAGATCAGTATAACTCATCATTAACCTTACCATGTCTAGAAAGGTATGGTTACTAATTTCACTAACTCCATTCTACTATGGTGTCTAAAGTGGACTGATTTGAGATAGAATCCCAAAATCCCATATAAAGTTGATAAACTCTTGGTTAAGATATTCACCATGTCAATCCAATCAAAGATTATTTACTTGCTTTCCAAGTTGATTCTCTACTTCATTATTGAATTATTTGAATTTATCAAAGGACTCAAACTTATACCTCATTAATTAGACATAAATATATCTAATAAATTCATCAGTAAAAGTTATTAAGTAAGAATACCCACCTATAGATTCTACTATAAATGATCTACACACATAAGTGTGTACTAATCCTAAAAGCTCTATGGCCCTTTCACCTTTCCATTGAATGGTGGTTTGTTCATTTTTCCTTGTAAAAAACCATGAAATATTTTAAGTTATTTTATATCAAAAGAGTATAAATAAATATTTTGATAGAGCTTTTTCAATATTTTCTCATTTACATGACCAATATGGTGATTCTATAGTTGGGTGTTATATGATTCATGTGAATATGATTCATTATCTATTACCAACACCTGGTTTTCATGATTTAATACATAAATTCCATTATTTAAATGTGACATACCATAACATATATTGTCTTTATAAAAGAAACAAATTTTATTTACCAATTTGAAAATAAAACCATATGTATCTAGGAATGATATTGAAATTATATTCTTGGTAATAGTTGGAACATGATAAAAGAAATATTAAATTCAATATAATTCATGTTGGAAATAAAGGTGATAGTCTATAATGGCTAGAACATGTGGCCTTGAAAATATACCTCTCCTTTGGAAATATTGTAAATACCCTGGACCTAGTATCCCAAAGTTAGTTCCTTGATTTATTATATTGGTACTAAATACAAGAGATCACATCCTAAAGGACCGAATAGTTTAGTAATTTTGGAAAACTATATATAAACATAATTTTTACATTACAACTTGAAATAAAATAAAAAATAATAACTACATTGGAGACAACCCTATTCTCCTAGATCATCCATTCATGTCAATTATAATATATATCTTTGAATCCTAGGGAAAAATAAAACATAATAAAGTTGTGATATCGGTTGCTTAGTGAGGGTAAGCATACAACAGAAGTTATCATAAATAATCATAAACAATAATGTGAGGTGAATAACTAAAAACACATTTCATTAAAACATAATCTTGATAATAACTTGTAAGGAATAAAAGATTTTCAAATAATGCTATATAAATAATCACATGAGAATGATAATTACCCATGGATATTTTACTAGTCGAATAATCACATGTATTATCAATAAATAATCTTATAATGAGGTCATTCATAATGAGAGGAATCATAAATATACCATCAAGGCCTCATCCAAGAAGTCTACATAAATGGGCAAGGCCTCATCCAAAACACAGTCTAGTTTGTCTCATGATACCCACCGATACATCAAGAGGAAATAGAGGGAATCACCCAACACTTACTAAGTAAAATGAATTCCACATATGAAAGGGGTGAAACATAATTGACATATACATTTACATTAAAACTATCATATAAAATGTAAATAATTTTCTCAATCAGTAAACATAATCATAAACTATCTAGAGTAATAAGGAAAATGGTATCAAGATAGTACATCCCCATTTAAAATGATCATAAATAGTTCAATAAAATATGGTATATGGTATCATAAGAGATCAACCTGAATAAATCATAATATTCAATATAGGTTGTTGACATAGATAAAAATATTATAATAAAATCATTGAACATTTCTTGAGAGAAATACCCTTTTTTACTTTGGAATAATGTATTTAAAAAGTTGTGTAATTATAAAAGGAAACATTTTCATTGAAAAGAACCTTGTAAACTTATAAAGGATTCATAAAAACATTAAGGTGTTATAAAATCTGGAAAATAAATTCATTCGGTATAAGAAAAAAAACATTCTTTCTGAATTTTGAGAAAAATAACATTTAAAAGAGTTTTTAAAAGAAAGTGTGAGCATGAACCAAATGGATAGATTATGTATATAAGATATAAATCAAAATAAAACAAGTGGAAATAAAACATAAGATAATAAAAATTAATTTTACAAATAATTATAGCATGAAATAATCAATGGTGTAGAAGTTTAACCCAAATAATGGAAATTGGGTTAAGAATTCCCTTACCACTATGAAAACAGTCGAACCATATGCCCCTTAAAATTTATGATCATAAAATGAAACATATAATAACATGAATATAAATATAGTCATGATACAATATATAAAATGGAAGTATACATATACCACACAAAATAAATAGGTGGTGGATAAGGCATATCTCACGGAAATAATAGTGAGATGAGAAACCCTTACCTTATGTCCGAAAGCGTTCTACACTTGTACTTATTGTCCTAGATAATCAAATTAGATTCATTAATTACTTAATTCAGAAATTATTCAACATATATTTTATTTATTATAATTTTATTAAGTTCATTTATATCCATTTTTATGGGTTATAATGTTTAATTTCATTATTCTATGAGCATTTGTTTCATGGTTTTATGCCCGGTTCCCTTGAGTATAAATATGAGAGTTATTTTCAAATGGGAATAACTTATACATAAGAGAAATTATTTATTATTAATGAAATTAAATAATTTTAAATGGTAATATATATCATTATTTTATATGGTATTAGGATGATTCATTAGATAAAATGTTGATGAAAATGTCTTAATTTATTTTGGTAGTTTTTACGACCATCACAAACTTGTGTCATTTTATTTAATATTATGTTTATATATTGGTTCCTAAATATTATATAACATATAATATGTATGTTAAAATATTATTAAACTATAATAATGGTTTTATGACCATAATTTAATGTGATAATGGAAAATTAAAACTTGTCATCCATGAATGCGGTGAATCAACACATCACATACAATGTTTTCATTTAAAAAAAGAGAGGAGAAGAGATTTTATGATGAATATTACATTAAAAAAATAACATTAAAATATATATATGATACTATAGTTATCATGTTACTTTATATAGGGTATTTTAGGGAATTATAAGTAAGGAAAATAAATTAAAAGAGAAAGAGGGAGGGTTTTATCTCTTGAGTGTCGTCTCATTGAGAACCTCCTTAAGGCACTTAGAAATGGTCTTTTGGTGAGACCAAAAATACCATAAAATGGGGAAGAGGTTTAGGAGAGGAATTGGGAATAATATAATCAAAATAAAAGTCTTATAAGGTGTGAGTAGAAGTGTTGGTGAGGGTTGGTATTTATAGTGGGAGGAGAGGGGCGTTTTTTATTATTTTATTCATGTTTATTATTTTGGATCAAGACTATCAATAGTGTTGATTCTTATGACTAATTAAAATAACTAGATCATGCGAGTTTAAACTAATGGTTTATAAATCATCCATACACTATACATGACCCAAAAAACTATGTATTTGGCTTATGATTTTAAATACCGTAAATTACCATATTTTTACTATTCATAAAAAATTCAACTATTTTAGAAAAATACCTAAAATTCACCCTTAAAATTTTTCAACATATAGATTTCACAAATTTAATCCATTTTATGAAAATAGTTTTCTAAATATGAGAAATTTATTTTTTAAATAAAATCATAATTCATTAAAAAAATACTGATTTTAATATTATAACTGATTTTATGACACTTTGAAAAAATAATCATGAACTCATAAAATTATCTTATAATTATAATGCAATAAATTATTAATTTATTAATATATTTTATGAAAATAAATTTTCTTTTAAATTAGTATATTAATTATAAAATAGTAAATAAACATTTACATTTCACAAAAAATACCAACACTTAATTTATCATTTGAAAAACATTTATTTACTTATTACATGATTTAAATATATCGTATTTTCATTTATGAGATACCTAAATTTTATTTATACTATCATAGGAGATGTTATTATTATAGTGTAAATATTATTATTTCTAATGGTCACATCACTATTCCAATGGTTATGTTAATATTTAATAGTATATCATGGTTCGTTTAGGCTCAGTGTTTCATGAAATGTAAGCTATCAAAGATGTTAAATTTTAAAGAGATATACCATAAAATATTGGGGTGTTACATTCTCTCCTCTATCAAAAATTTTATCCTTAAAATTTTCATAATTTCACCTCATCAAAATATTTGGGTAGTTATTTATCATAATTTCCCTTGGTTCCCACATTGCCTCTTCAATTTTATGATTTTTCCAAAGTACATTTACTAGATGAGTCATCCGATTCCTCAACATCGGTTCTATAGTGTCCAAAATCTGGATATTATCTTCATAGTAAGATAAATTAGGTTCCAATTCTATTTCTTCATAAGTGAGAACATGTGTTGGGTCTGGCATGTAGTTCCATAACAACGAGATGTGGAACACATCATGAATTTTGGAGATACTTGATGAAATTTCTAATCAGTAAGCTACAACCCTAATTCATTCAAGAATTTCAAAAGGACCAATGTACATGGGGATTATTTTCCATTTCTTTCTGAATATTATAATAACCTTCCATGAAGATACCTTAAAAAACATGATCTCCCACTTGAAACTCCAAATACTTCCTCTGCTTATCGGTATATATCTTTTTTCCTACTCTGAGCTGATTTGATATGAGAATTAATAGTGTTTACCTTTTTCGTTATCTATTCAATAAGTTGTGGGTCTACAATATTCCTTTCACAAACTTCCTCCCAACAAGTTAGCGTACAACATCTCTTTTCATATAATGCTTCATACGACACCATTTGAATACTTGAATGGAAACTATTGTTATAGAAAAACTCTACCAAAGGTAAATATTGATCCACATACCTTGAAAGTCAAGTGAGAATAATCAAAACATGTCTTAAAATGTTTGAATATTAATTTTTGGTTGTCCATCTATTTAAGGGTGATAATAAGTACTCAAATGATGCTCGGTATCCAAAGAATTCTAAAGACTTTTCCATAATTTTGATGTAAAACTAGGATCTAAAATAGAAATAATCGATAGAGGTGAACTATGAAGTCTTAAAACTTCATTAATATAGAGTCTTGCAAGGCTCTCTAATGGAAAATCCCCCCTTATAGTGAGGAAATGAGCATATTTGGTAATTCGATCAACAATTACCCATATCGAATCATTCTTTCTTAGAGTCTTTGGTAATATAATGAAAAAATCCATAGTAATGTCATCCCATTTCCATGTAGGAATAGTTAGAGGTTTCACAAATCATAAAGGATGTTGTCTTTCATCCTTTACTTATTGAAAAACTAAATATCTTGATACATAATCATCAAGTTCCTACTTTATATTATCCCACAAAAAAAATTTCCTTCAAATATCTATACATCTTAGTGCTACCAGGGTGTATAGAGAAATTCAAGATATGAACATCATCCAATAATTCCATTTTTATCTTGGGTATAAAGGGAACAAAAATCCACTTCTCAAATTTCAAAATTCCATCTTTATACATGAATTCTACCAATTTCTCATCATTCACAACTTTAATTTTATTTGGAAAATTCTCATAATCAAACTAAGAACTTTTTATCCTTTCCAATAAAGATGGTTTGGAAACCATTTTAAAAAAGTAGCGATGTTTCAACTTCATTGATAATTATCATATCCATATTTACTAGATCAATGCACACATGATCCCTTTCAATCCTCATTTTATTTAGAACTCCATGATCTTTCTTGATCAATGCATTTTCTACCTAATTTTCTTTCCTTAGGTGGTAGTGTATTGAACAATCACAATCCTTGTGTAGCCCGAGCCATATCCTTTGCCTCATGTTGAGTTATTTCAGTGAAAATATATATTTCAAAATCTTGTGATCCGTATATATATCACATCTTTCACTATAGATATAGTGTCTCTATATATTTAGAGAAAATATTACATCTCTAACTCAAGATCATGATTTGGATAATTCTATGCATTAGTTTTTAACTAGATTGATGGATATACAATAAATCTATCATTTTTCATAAGTACACAACCAATTAATTTCTTTGACGCATCACTAGAAATAAAAATCCACCATTTCCCAATGGTACAGTCAAGATTGAACCATTCAATAATATCCTCTTCAATTCTTCAAATAATTCTTCACATTCCTTTTTCCAAATAAACTTATCCCCTTTATGAGTAATCTTGGTTAACAGGTTAGCTAATTATGTAAAATTATGAGTGAAATACCGATAGTAACCTACTAGACCAATTAAACTACATACCTCAATTGTGTTGTTTATTGTAGGCCATTCTTAGTCTACCTTTTTTTCACAGGATCAACTAATATTCCATCCTTGGAGACAATATGGCCAAGAAAAGAAACTTTTTGATGCTATAATTTACACTTACTAAACTTCCCATATAAATCTTTTCTTTTAAGAGTCTCTAGAATAATTATTAAGTTGTTCTTATAGTCCTCATAGCTTTTGGATTAAACCAATATATCATTAATTAATACCACAAAAAAATTATCAAGATATTCTTTGAATACTAAGTTCATTAGATCCATAAAAATAGAGGGTGCATTATTTAGTCCAAATGGAATTACTGTAAACTCATAATGTCTATACCTTTCTCAAAATGATATGTTTGGAATATATTCCTTCTTCACATGAAATTTATGATATCAATAATGAAGATCAATATTTAAAAAATACTGATCTCCATAAATTCATCCAAATAAGTCATCAACGTGAGGAAGTAGATACTTTTTCTTTATCGTAATAACATTGATATCACTATATTCAATTCATAGCCTCATAGATCCATATTTATTTTTAATGAAAAGAATAAGAGATCCCCAAGGTGAAACACTAGGGAATATAAATCCTTTATCACTCAATTCCTCTAGTTGTTTCATTAACTATATTAACTCTACCATGGCCATTATATAGGGGTTCTTTGATATAATTCTTGCATCAGGGATTAAATCAATAGAAAACTCAACTTCCCACTCTATAGGATTTCCAAGTAATTCCTTTGGAAATACATCAATGTATTCCTATACAATAGGTACATCCTCAATTTGAAGATCACCATTTTCATCAGTAGGTTTTATCCACTCTTCTTCTCTAAGAATCTCATTTAGAAGAGATATTGGAGGTGGATTAAGATATGATTTAGATGATGAAGTCTTCACTCTAAAGATAATAAATTCCATATCTTCATCATTAATCATAATTTCTTTATATTTATAATAAATTTCTTACATTATATTTTGGAATCCAATCCATACCAAGGATTATATCAAAATCAACCACAGGTATAATAATAAAATCAGAAATTATAGCATGTTTATGTGTCATAATAGGAACTTCTCGACACATATTTTTTGTAATAAGGTTTCCACTAAAAGTTTTAATTGATAAATCCCTTGTTAGGGGGAATTAGAAATATCTATTTTTTATAGAAAACTGGGAAGATATAAAAGAATGTGATGATCCAGAATCAATTAAATCTTTAGCTAAATTTGAGGAGATAATTAAAGTACCATCCACCACATCATTAAGAACTTCAACCTCAGCTGTTGTGACTACATAAGCATGGCCTTATTACCATGGACTTTTTTGGTGAAAGTTCTCTTAACATCTAGAACATTAATGTGCATAGTGTCCCATATCCTTATAGCTAAAGCATTGCACATTGTAAAATTATTTCTTTCCCTTAAAATCATGGGCTTGGTGGCCTTTTTCTCCACACTTTTAACAAACTCACATTCCCAATAGGCATGTTTCATGATTTTTCTTTCCACATTTATTGAAAGTTGGAATATCTATTCTTCTCTTCTTCCCTTTGTCCTTATTTCATTTTCCAGAGTACTCAACATCCATCTTCACATATTTCTTCCCTTAAAAGCCATATGGCCTGGAAAATTCTTTCTTCATCTCGATGGAACATGATACTATATCCTTTTATGATGAGAATGTTTGGGAGACTAGTTCCCTTTATATAATTAGTTTAATACCACCAAATAAACGACCAATTTTGTTTCTTGGGTTATAGATGTAGTCCAAAATATGAGTTGATAACCTTGTATAGTTAGCTTCACACATAGTAATGTTTTCATCCTCTTTATGTCTCAGACTCAAGAATTTCCTCTCTATATCTGCTCACTATTCATGAGGGAAATATTTTTCCATTTTTTTTTATTAAAATCCTTCCATTACATATTTTCAAGATCTTCCTCCTACTTTGTGTTTTGAATTAATAAAAACCATTGACCCACATCTCCCGAGAGATGATAAATTACCATGATAACCTTCTCCATTTTGTTACTTACCAAAGTGAGAAATATCTTCTATAATGAACTTATCCATTTCTCAACTACAAATGAGTTTTTAGTCCCATTGAATGATGGAGGTTGTTGTCACATGAAGCAGTCTAACATTGTTACACCACATTATGGATCGGGCTACTCCATGTGAGTAAGGTTATTTATCATAAAATGAGTTAATTATCCCAGTATAGTTATAAGTTTTCATCTCAAGTTTCAGCTCCAAATCCAACATCATTATATTATATATGAGGTTAATCCATATATGGAATACGTGCATTGATATGGTTTCCATTCATTCCACTAGGTTCCATTTCTAAAATATGATATACACTAGATTAGATTATGTAATTTTAAAACTAGTGAAACAATTAAAGTATAAATAATCTCAAAATCATAAGCTTGATTACCTTGGGAATATTATAAAAGTTAGTTATAGGGTTATATTTCCCTAATATATTTTTCCTAAACCTAGTTTCCAAAGTTTCTACTAAACTTCTTATGATAACAACTATAAAGACCCCGAACCCAGTAGCTCAGAGCCGGTTCCTTACTTTATTACATTGGTACTAAGTACAAGTGATCACATCCCAAAGGACCAAATAGTTTAATATCTTTAGAAAACTAGATACAAACATAATTGCTACATTATAAATTGAAATTAAATACAACATAGTAACTCCATTGGAGAAACGCCTATTCTACTAGATTATCCTTGCATGTCAATCATAATATACATCTTGGAATCCTGGGGAAAAATAAAACATAAGAAATGGGTGAGCTCTGATATTGAGTAAAGGTAAGAATTTAATAGAAGTTATTATAAATAATCATAAATAATAAGGCAAGGTAGATAATAAAAAACGCATACCATTAAAACATAATCTTGAGCATAATATGGTAGGGATAAAAGATGATCAAATAATTTCATATAAATAATCACATGAGAATTAAACTTACCCATGGATATTATACTAGTGAAATAATCACATGGATTATCAATAAAGAATCTCTTAATGAGGGAATTCATAATAGGGGGTATCATAAACATACCATCAAGGCCTTGTCCAAGAAGTCTACATAAATGGGTATGACCTCAGTCAAAACTCGGTCTAGTTTATCTAATGAGACCTATTGATGCAACGAGGGGTGATAGAGAGCCCCACCTTACACTTAATAAGTCTAATTAATTCCTAATATTAATGGGGTGAAATATAATCAGCATATAAATTCATATTGAAACTAGCATATGAAATATATATAATTTCCCCAATCAGTAAACATAATCATAAACTATCTAGAGTAATAAGGAGAATGGTATCATGATAGTAATTATACAGTCAAAATGATTATAAATCATTAAATAAAATATGGTATATGTTATCATAAGATATCAACCTCAATTAATCATAATATTCAATAGAGGTTGTTGACATAGATTCAAATACTTTAACAAAATTATTGAAAATTTCTTGAGAGAAATAACCATTTTTACTTTGAAATCATTTAATTAAAAAGCTAAGAAATTATAAAGGAAAATATTTTCTCTAAAAATAACCTTGTAAACTTATAAATCTTTCCTAAAAACAATAAGTCATTATGAAATCAGGAAGATCCACTCATTCGATATAAGTAAAAAAACATTCCTATTGATTTTTGAAAAAAAACATTTACAATTGTGTTTTTAAAAGAATATGTGAGAATTAACAAAATGGATAGATTATCTGTATTAGATATAAATCAACATAAAACAAGTGTAAATAAAATATAATATAATCAAAATAATTTTATAAATAATCATAGCATGACATAATCAATGGAGTAGAAGTTTAACCCAAAGAATGGAAATTGGATTAAGAATTCCCTTACCACTATGCAAATAGTCGAACCATATGCCCCATAAAATTAATGATCATAAAATGAAACATTTAATAAAATGAATATAAATATATTAATGATATTATATATAAAATGGAAGTATACATACAAAACATAGAATAAATAAGTGGTGAATAAGACATATCTCATATAAATAAAAGTGAAATGAGAAACCCTTACCTTATGTCTAAAAGAATTTTGTACTTGTACTTAATGTACTAGATAATCAAATTAGATTCATTAATTACTTAATTTAGAACCTATTAAACATATATTTTATTTTTTATAATTTTATAAATTTCATTTATGTCCATTTTAATGGGTTATAATGTTTTCGGGAGCTTTCGTTTCATGGTTTTATGGTCGGTTCCCTTGAGTATAAATATGTGAGTTACTATAAAATGGGAATAAATTCTCTAGAAGTTAAATTATTTTGTATTAATTAACTTCTAGAATTTTAAATGGTAACATATATCATTTGGTTATACTATATGAGTATGATTCATTAGATAAAATGTTGATGAAAATGTATTAATTTATTTTGGTAGTTTTTACGGTCATCATGAACTTATGTCATTTTATTTAATATTATGTTTATGTATTGGTTAATGAACAATATATAACTTATAATATGTATATTAAAATCTTATTAAACCATAATAATGGTTTTATTACCAGTCTTGAATGTGTTAATGGAAAATGAAACTCATCATCCACGAAGACGGTGAATCAACACATCTAGGATGATGTTTTCATTTTTAAAGAAAAAAGGAGAGTATAAGATATTTTATGACGGGTATTACATTAAAAAAAATAAATTATAATATATATATATATATACATATATATGATACTTTAGTTATCATGTTACTTTGGATATGGGAGTTGAGGGAAGGATAATAAAGTAAAAGAAATTAAAAGAGAAAGAGGGAGGGTTTTACCTCTTGAGTGTCATCTCCTTGAGAACCTCCTTAAGGCACTTGGAAATGGTCTTTTGCTGAGACCAGAAAGAAAAAAATGTCAGGAATAGGTTTGGGAGAGTAATTGGGTAGAATATAAGAAATCTACAGGACTTATAAGGTGTGAGGAGAAGAGGTGGTGAGGGGTAATATTTATACTGGGAGGAGAGGGGTGTTTTAGATTATTTTATTCATTTGTTTATTATTTTGGCTCAAGAATATTAATATTGTTGATTATTGTGACTAATTATAGTAAATAGAGAATATAAGTTCAAACTAATGGTTCTTACATCATCCATACACCATCCATGACTCAAAAATTCATGTATTTGGCTTATAATTTTAAATACTGTAAATTACTGTATTTCACTATTCATAAAAAATTCAACTATTTTAGAAAAATACCAATAATACACTCTAACTATTTTTCAATGTGTAGATTTAAAAAATCGAATTCATTTTATGAAAATAATTTTCTAAATATGAGAAATTTAATTTTTAAATAAAATCATCATTTATTCGAAAAATACAGATTTTAATATTATAACTGATTTTACAAAACTTTGAAAAAATAATTATGGTCTCATAAAATTATCTTATAATTTTAATGAAAAAAAATTAATTTATGAATGTATTTTATAATTTTTTTAAATTTTTTATATTAATTATAAAATTGTAAATAAAAATTTACATTTCACAAAAATACAAACTATTAATTTATCATTTTTAAAACATTTATTTACTTATTCCATGATATAAGTATATCATATTTTCATTTATGATATACCTATATTTTATTTACAATCTCATAGGTGAGGTTATTATTCTAATGTCCATATTATTATTTCTAATGGTCAAATCACTATTCCAATAATTATGTTAATATTTAATAGTATATCATGGTTCATTTAAGAGCGATGTTAAATGAAATATGAGCTATCAAAGATGTTAAATTTAAAAGAGAAATACCATAAAATATTGGTGTGTTACAAATATTTTTTAAGCTTCTTGGTTCCTATATTTGGATATAGATGTGATCACCATAAGATGTATCTAATACCCAATGTGCATATATTGAAAGATTACACTTGATAACGAACACACTTTTAGATTTCCCTTTTTTTCTCGGTGAAGTTTCTCTTCTAGTGGCCTTTCTTACCACATGAAAAGCATACTGCTTAATTTTCCATTTCTTGTCTCTGGATCTTCCTCTTCATAGAAGGATGGTTCTCGGGATCTTTAAACTTGTTATGAGTATTGTCCCCCTTTTCCTTGTTCTTCCTTTTCTTATTCACCATAAGGACTATGGGCTTGTCATGCCCCATGTCCATGTCCACTTAGAGAATTAGAGTAAGAAGTTCTGAAAGACTTTTCTCATTATTTCCCATGTAATAATTAACAATAAAATTGGAGAAGGACTTGGGTAGTGAGGAAAGTATAAGATATGTGTGAAAATCATCTAGAAATTTAATCCCTAAGATTTCTATGCATTCAACGCATCCAATTATCTTGAATATATGAAGCCCATTTGATATAAAAACTCCAAGATTAGTTTTAAACAAATAATTGGAGCATATATTTCTTGTCTCACCATATCTTTATAGAGATCCCAAAGGTGATACATCATGTTATATGTATCCATGTCCTCATGTTTCTTTAGAATCTCATTGTTCATGGATGATATCATGAAACACAAAACATTTTTTGCATCATTCAAATGTTTCTCATAGAGAGATAATTATTCCTTACAAGACTCTTTACCAAAAACATTAGGAATAGGTTATTGTACCACATATAATTTCCTTTCATGGTGTCAGATAACACATAAGAACCTTTTCCACTCTTGTAGATTTGTGTCGGTGATATGGTTATTATTCTCAAGTATGGATAACAATGATATTTTTGAAGTCATTTTTATTGATATTTCTAAAAATAATAAGAGCGTATTTTTAGCACTTTTTTCATAAAATTAAATAAATAAATAAAAATTATATTTATTAATATCCCACTATTTTATTGAAATCCAATATCCCTAAACATTAGATTATAAATATCCCATTGATTGGATATTCTAGTGGAAAGGATCCATATTCCCCTTTTTATCACCCTAACATTGTCTAATTAAGCAATTTGAAGGGTTTTAGGTAGGCATTCCAAATTCCAACTACATTAACTCATAGTTCCTTGATCTGTTGAGTGGAATCCCCAATCCTGAAATCCTGAAATTGGATTTCCTCAACCCTTGACGTGAACTAAGTTAATTCAACCCAAAACTTCAAGTTATAATTACTCAATAATTGGAAGAACCCAAAATTTGGTAGGTTAAGCACTTTGAACCATGGTTCAATTTTAACTTAAGTAGTGAAAGGATATAAAAAACTAATATATATAATTGATGTATTTTATCTTTATGTGTAAATTTAAAAAATTATCTTTATTACATGATTGTTAACATTATATGGATTTACTTAAGTGATTAACCATGTCTTAGTTAATGTTTACAAACAAGCCAATTTATTTTAGTTAAATCTCACATGATTATTAATTTATTAATTCATGTGATCATGAAAAAACATCCATAATAAAATAACCATAAAACCGGAAAGAAATAAAATAATAAAGTAGTTTGATCATGAGATTTTTCTAATGTTTAGTTTATCTAGAAGATAATAAACTAACCATCGAACTAGGGGGAAAACACCTTGAACCATTTTTTAGTTTGTATTGAAAATTTCCACCAGTCCACCTATATATCTCTATTGGATTGGTTTTTCTTAATCTCCAAACTTTTATCGCCTTGACTATATTAGGATCTCCATACATTACATATAATTTTACTCACATGTAGGTGATGGGAATATAAGGATAAGTTAAGGGGTTTACATAAAAGAAACCATGGGAACACAAGCCCTTACATAATGAGTGGATGGATGAAACATCGACCAAAAATTTAATTTGATAATAAACTAAAATAAACCAATCACATAAAATGGTCTAGTCTATGATCATGATCATCCAAATACATGAAACAAATTATGCATTTAATAAAATTATCATTTAATTCTAATCTTTTTTATTTAAGATAAATCACGCTCAAATCAATTAATTGTATTATTTAATCAATCAATTATTTTATCTTAATTATAATTTAAATTTTCTTGAGATTATCATCCATAATAATTTTAAACAACTTAAATAAATTTATTTAGAATTAAACCTGTGCAAAAATGTAACTTGTAGTCCACATGGTGAGTACCCATCTGAACTACCCAATGTGTATTATATTAATATACTTTTTACTCACACGACATCTAATATACACTACTTATCACATAATTTCATGAAATGTACTATCAAATTAATGACCACATGGAACCCATGGTGTTTATGTAGCGTGTAATATTTTGATTCACAAAGAGTAATAATTTTATTATGACTTATACATGATATGAAAATCTGAACATTACACAGAAAATTAATTAGAAATTTAATATATATAAAAACCATCACACAGTGTGTACTATCAACTTAATGACCACTTGTAACACATTTTGATTATGTTTAAGCAGTATAATAAATTAATTTTTAATTACATATATTTTTTTTTAAAATACATGGTGTGTCAATTCTAGCTAAACGTCATGTATTATTCTCACCCTCTATCCATGATACATGCCTAGGGACTCGACATATAACCATACCATGGAAAATATTATAGTACATGTCTTGTACATGAGCTACACAGGGTTTAATCTCTGATTTACGTGGTCACCAATCATATAGGCTGTGTAAAAAGATACATGGACTGTCTATGACTAAAGGAATACACATTGTGTACAAAAGTTACATGAAGTGTACTTCAGATGACCTTGAACCAAGAAGGACTTGTTAACACATGGTGTGTAATTAGATTCACCACATGTAATAAATGCATATGACCTAAATTAATTCTGAATTAATTCAAGGTGTATTAAACATTGATACATTGCATGTATCTCTCGGTTACTTGGTATGTACTCTTGTGTCATCTGAGAAAGATCCTCATCACCTCTAGACAATATCTTAAAATTTATTTCAATAATAAAATTAATTGATTTGATTATTTTTTCAATAAAATAATAGGTAGAAAGTAGATATCTCAATTTAGATTAAAGAACGATTAAATTGGAATTGAAAACTAATTATAAATGCATAAATCAATCAATGATCTTTAAAAAATTATAAATAATTATGTGACCACAATTATACCACTTATAGGTTATCGGTGAAATAGAAGTGTTAGATGGGGAATTCCCAACTTAGTTTTTTATTGTGATCGATGATTAATCTATGATTTACATAATGATAAATTCCATGATCAACAAAATCAAATCAAATAATATAGATAATAGAAAAAAAACCAGAACCAAAGAGCAGGATCATCTTATATTATTTATAATTAATTTAAGAAAATAATGAATTACCTCGTGAATAATTATTTCAACATTGATGGATCTTATAATGTCTCTACATCATACAATTACTGCGTTCTAGGAATCAATAATATATTCCATCTACATGTTATTCACATGTGTTCTAAGAATCATTGAATGTCACCATAGGAATCTATGATTGCTAGCATGATAGATCCTAATGCTTGCATCACTCTCCTTTGATCGCCCCAAGAATCACTTCAAGGAAGGGTTCTCTAAGATCTCTCTAGACTTGAGAGTAGTGATGGAGTAGGATTGATCTCTGTTATTGATATCATTCTTGGAGAGGGAGCTCTTTAGGTCTTTGAGTGGATTCTCTTTGGATCTTGGTTTGCACAAAAAATGAATTATCTTTCTTAATAAAATAATATAATTGGTTTTATATACCACTAGGGTTAGAAAATATTAATTTCACTTGTTACCTTATTAATTTCATAATTCCTAAGGAACCCAATGTATATAATAATAATATTAATATTTCTTAACATGTGCTAAACTCAGAATTGAATTAAATTTTATTTATTCAAATAATATTCAATATATATTATTTAACACCGGAACTTTAAACTCGGTCTTCCATTCCTCTAAAATATTTATCAAATATTAAATAATTATTATTTATTTAATAAATTAATATCACTAAATTATTCTCTAATAAATAAATAAATATTATATTCACTAAATAAAAAACAAATATTTATTAAATATTTTGCTCACATAATTTTCTTTCAAATAACCGGTGAAAAAATATATACAATTGAGTAAACATGAATAATTATTAAACCTTGTATTAGAATAATATTTATTAATCTTGTTAAATAATAAATAATAATATATTATTTAACTGATGTTCTGAATACACTTAGTATGTGACCCTCCAAACCTCATTTTTAGTGGCATTAGGTGAAGCAGCCCAATGTCCAATGTTAGCATTTAGAAACATGTGAAGGAACCCATAAAGAAAAAAGTTAATTTTGTAATTACATAAAACCATATTCAGATGCATACTATGTAATAGAACCCCTTTATCACACTTTCTCAAATAAAATAGGTTGCATGCTGGTGCCATCAACCTGTGTGCTCAATGTCTCTTTCTTTAACTTTCTAGAAATCGAAATTTCCTATAGAACATTATGACCCTATATTTATTTAGATTATATCATTTCCATAAAAGGTCCTAGGATATCAACTTACATTAATGAATATAAGGGACAAATCCTTTCTCACATTATTCATTAATGAAATATTACTCATGACACACCCAACATACCCTACCCTACCCCACCAAAAACATATGTCATCACAGTTTTCATCAATACATAAAGGTGTATGAATTATAATACTCATTAATAATAATATTAAAGTCTAAGGATCAATACACATGTTCGAATATAGGAACATCTAATGACACATTTAAATGTGGATTTTCTACTAGCATGTCTTATTCTCATAATATCCTACATTGGATATTACCAAGGGTGTACAACATGAGAAAGTGCATCAAATTCCTATGAGTCTACACCCCTTATATCCTATATCATTTCCACCCCTAAAATGATTTCATCCAACTATAGAACATATTTAATAATACTATCATGAAAATTATGGGTTATTATCATAGTGGAGAACTGCTACGACCTTTCAGTGTGACAACTACTCTTAGGACATTATCACATACTATGTTATGTATAATAACAATCATGATATTATAAGGATATTATTAATATCAAAAAAAATTAATAAAAATTATCACAAAGTACATATAATTTGGTTCTAGGGAACCAAATTCAACAATTCCTCATCTATGATGCAAAGGAATGTACCTATAGAGACCTAAAGTAGTTATGTATAGTGGTTCAAGGAATCAGAAATCGGGATGAAAATTCAAAATTAATTTTCATATTTGAAAAATGATATTGGTACATTACATTACAAGTAGGTAAAAACATACCAATCACCACCTATTGTAAATTAAAAGTCATGGATAAACAACAAAAGGCTGAAAAGGTAGTAGTTACATAGATTTCTTGGAAATTGTGGTGAAAAAGAGGTTCAAGGTTTTCTAGATGGATATAAAATCGTTATTCATTACTGAATTACTTGAATAGGGTGTTCAAATCAAGATACAAAATGATTTTCTTATTTATGAAGATGATAAAAAAGTTTATCGTCTAAAGAAGGTGCTTTATATGATGAAATAAGAACCAAGAGAATGGTATTCTAGAATTGATTATAATTTTAGGAAGCTCAGTTTTTATTATATTGGAGTTGATCAGAATATTTATATAAAAAATGAGAGTGTTAAAAGGATGAAAATGACTATTTATATAGATGACCTAATCTTTGGTGGATCTAATAAAGCATAAAGCAAACAATTTATTGAATTCATGAAGTGCGAGTTTAATATGCTCACAATCAAAGAGTAATCATTTTTTCTTATTTTATAAGTAATATAAGAAAGACATGAAATTTTTATTTCTAAATCAAAATATGTAGAGGAGGTTCTGAAACATTTTGGGATGGAGGACTCCAAGGTAATGACAACACTAGTTGTTACTCGAATAAAATTATCAAAGGACGGTGATGGTAAATAGGTAAACATCATATAGTATATGAAAATTATTAGAATTCTATTGTACTTAATAATGATAAGTATCGATATTATTTTTTTCTACTTAGAAATACACAATCTACTAGAGTAAAACCAATTAAATCTACTTACATGAATTGAAAATAATACTATAGTATATCAAAGCCACAATGGATTTTAGTTTAATTTATAATAAAAAATAAAAATGGGTGATTTTAGGATATAAATATGTATATTATGTTGGCTCATCAAATGATAAAAAGTGTAAATTAGATAGTCAATCTATCTTGGATATTTATTTATTTCTTGGATCAGTAAGAAACAATATTGAATTTCATTAATCCATATAGCGGATGAATACATCAAGACCACTCAATCATGAACTCAATTATTATGGATAAATAAAAAACATGAGGATATTGGAGTTGAGGTGAAATATCCTATTTATATCAAGTTTGACAACTCAAGTGTTATTAATCTTAATAAAAATATTTTCTATAATTCCAGGAAAAATCACATTGAGAAGAAATATCACTTTATCAAGAAGAAGTTTGAACAAGGGTTAATGAAATTGAAGTATGTTCCTGCTCAAATTCATATTTCAAAATCATGAAAAAGGCCTTACCCAAGGAGATTTTTGAGAAGTATTGACTGGATCTAGGATTTTAGTTGACCCTTCACACTTAAATAGTGTGGATTTGGGTCCCTACTCTCTAAGGAATGTCTTAGATTCCATAACGTGTTACAACCCACAAAGGAGTGACCTTTGTGTTCACTGATAATGTGGGATAGATTACTCAAACCTTATGATCAAAGGGAGAGAGTGATTCATTGATGAATTAGTGGGATAAAAGATAAAGGGGGAGAAGTGAAGTTGTAGGTAAAGTTTATTTCAAACATAAAGTTGTGATTGAGAATAATAAAGTGATTTATAGATGAACTTTTCATATTAATCTTATTTATCTTGTAGATCATGACTCATTTGGGATTAGGGTATATGTTAAGTGAATCATTTATTTCTATCTAGATTTATTTGAGAGTGAATGGTGTTTGAGGAAAAAAGTATAAATGTTTTTTTCAAAAAGTTGTTTAAGGTTTTTTATGTATTGTAAAAAACCCAAAATAAAAGATTATTAGTTTATAAAGTATATTTTTTGAGTTTCCTAGGTTGTGGTTTTTGAAAAATCATGTTGAAAATGTTTTGGAAGGGAACATTTTGATACATTTTGGAAGATATTATTTCTTTAAGTGTTTGGAGTTTTTTTATTGGTTGTGAAAATTTTAAGTTAAAGGATAGTTGTGTGCAACTTGGGACTTTATAGTACCAGCCTGGCATTCAAATTGGACTTTGGAAAACCATTTTTTCATGCAAACTGGACTTTGTAAAATTTTAAAAAATTATTCTTCTATGAATTCACATAAGATATACTCTGAAGAACATACAAAAAATAGAAAATTGTGAATTTTCATAAATTATACTTCAAAAAACATGTAAAAATTGATCTTTTTTGAATGTGTGGAAACTAGACATTAGTGAATGTGTTCAAACTATAATTTTTTTAATGCAAAGAAATGAGACTTTGGAAAATGTGTAGAAGTTAGACTTACACAAAATATATTATTTTATATAATTCAAATAATATTATACAAAGAATATAAGCATGAGAAATTTTCTTATAAATAGGCCCATAATTTCATCATTTGAAAGAGAAGAAGAATTTGGGGGAGGATAGGGAGTGTTGATATGTAAATAATATGACTCTCTAGATAGGAAATTCCATTTAATTTATATAAATTTTAGTGAATTTCATATTAATTTATATTTTGGGGGGTTAAAAAGTTGGGGGTGAATGATTTGGAAAAAATCAGGGGAGGTGATGTGCTACAACATGCACCAGGTGCTCAGTGGCTTAGTACCGGGTACTCAGTGTGCCTATATAGGTTCATGTGAATCTATTAATGCCATTAGGTACTGGTGTCTTAGTATTGTGTACCCAGAAGGTTCTTGGGAAGAATACCTTTTTAAAAGGTATTTTTTTTCCATTTTCACTCAATTTTAATACCACATCTAGGGGATGCTCAGAATTTCATTTTTATTTTCACCATCATTAAAAATTTCTAGTTTTATCCTCTCCCTATAATTTTTCTAGGTGACTCTCTTCTCATCCCTTGATCCAAGTTTCTCTGCTTGTCCATAAAAGCTTGATTTTAATAAGGTATGGCTATGACTCTCCTCTAACCACTATATTCTTCCTTTTATTTTGTAGTAGTGTAATCTTAGATATCCTTAATCTAGGGTTTTTTAGATCATCTAAATATTTTCAATTTATTATGGGTTATAATTTTAAGGGGATTAGATTTATAAATCAAATATGAGCTCATATTTTTGATTCCAATATTGTTTTTACTCAAATAATAGTGGTGTGACCTATTTCAAGATCCCTTATTAGGTGGCCATATAAGATTTTGGTGGACCCACTTATTATCTCACGGACCTCATGAAAGTATTCTACTATTTATTTGGTAGACATACCCCTTAATCCTATCCTACTCAAAGATATTTATCCTAAAAACAATTTGGGTGTGAGTGAACCCAACTAAAAATCATGTTTTAAAACTAATAAATGGATTTTCTTAAATATTGTGTGGATAAGGGTTAAAACTATGCCTTACTTTGTTAAACCTAGCATGCTATGGTGTCATGGTTCCATGTTATTATTTGGGCACATTCTTTCCATATTTTTCTTTGTTTTCTATGCTAAATGATTATGTTGAAATTTATTATGTATTTTAGGAGTAAATATATTTTATAATTAAATGTTTTTTAAAATCAATAAAAGGGCTTGTTTTGTGATATCTTTGTCCTTACTTGATTAATAGACTAGATATGAGTTTTGCTTACTTTATTATACATTTTGGTCTTGTTAGTTGTTTATACACTATGTTGTATAAGATTTATTAGGAATCCTTTATGGAATATATATTAGACCCATGGGATGGGTTTTAATCCCTCATTGGTTATATAGGTGGAAGATTTAGGGTAGGATCGCAACACCATAACTTGTTATACACATCCCCCTATTCCCTAGGATGGGATGCAAGATCACCTCGATTGGCATGAACTAATTATCTTCATAATGGGATGAGTTACTATATCCTTGAATTCTATACACATGTCTACTCTTATGTTTGGGTGAATATTAGTACATGTGTAAGTTAACATAGGTATATAGGTTACCTCCCATCAGGGATGGATTAGTTTATCATCTCAGATCCCAAGTCAAGGATTAAGGTAGGTAAGTGGGTATAGATCATTCCATTATAGGGAATTACTTTCTAGTAATAATATATATTTTAAACATTATGTCATTATATGTGATGTATTATCATTCATTCATCTAGGTCTATATTGTTGCTGGAATACACTCTACCTTATGGTAGGTTGTTAGGGGTGGGGTAGTGACTGCTTACCGAGTTGTCTTACTCATGCTCAGTATAGGTCCCTCTTGAGTTTCATTGGGATTATTTTAATTTTTATCTAGGCGAGGGTAAGGAATTAAAATATGGGAGTTATACCCACACATGGAGTGTGGAGCATTGAGGTATGTTTCTGGGGATTTTTCTTCTTGGATAGGTTGAGTGATCATGGGTTATCCCTAATGTTTTCTTAGAAAGGATACACACCTAGGGGAATCAATTTGGGTCTCTAGGCCTCATTTTTTTCATAATTTATGTATATATTGGTTTTTATGGATTTACATACCTTGTGTATAGTTGGTCACCTTTGGGTTTCATTTGACACGTGTAATGAATATTCATGTCTTTATGTTTGTTTATACCTCATTACATTCTTACAATGTTCTATAATGGGTGTTTATTTATATGATTTCCAAAACCAAGATGGGTTGTGCCATGAATAGGTATATTCCTTAGTTGTTACATCACTTAAAGGGGTAAAATAAACTCCCATATGGGTAATGATTTACCCTAGATGATTACACTAACCTTTAGCACCTGGGAGATGTGCCTAATGTGTTTTGGTGACATGTCATGGGTGTTATTCAGGTATTTGGGTCACATAAGTTAAAAAGTGGTATCAGAGAACATAAAAGGGTCTTGAGTGTGGTACTTAATAGTAGATGGACGATAGAACCATCAAGACTCTAGAAGCAACCCATAAATATACCTAGCCAACATAATAATGATGGAACCCTAAGTCACCAGGGGTAGTCAGAGACTCCTCTTCTTTTATTTTATCTATCTTTTGAGTTGGTACTTAATCCTTGAGTCTAATGAATAATACTAGGTGTTGATAGATATACATGAGTAGAATATCATTCCATGATGTGTACTTGTCTTTATTTTCTTATCATATTATTGTTGGAACCAGTTGACTACACAGATTTAAATGAAAAATTAATAATAAATAAATGGTGTTTCTCTATATATTAATTATAAATGAGTAGGTTAATATGGGTTAGTAACTGATTACTTTGACCGATAGTTTTTATATATGTTAATTGTATATATTTTCCCCTTATATTATATAGAAAACATATTTTTATTTATCTTTGCATGATTTCTTAAGCATGTGAACCTATCTTAAATTGGTGTATAATGTTTTCAAAAATGAAATGTTTTTTGGAAAATTGAAGAGAGGGAGTGAGGGATGGGTATATACTTGACCTATATTATGTAGTAAAGCCTTGGTATTTTTCTTTTCTATGGAATAAAGTATTAATATTATTTTATACCTTATTGTAGATGATTCTACCTAGAATATCTCCTCCCATCGAATAGGAAGGAATGGATGAGCATGCACTGCCAACGGGTGAGCATGTGTTACCAGCTCAACCTACTATCAATCCCCAGGTCTTAGAGGGGATTTCCTAGAATCTTTAGGTATTTGTTCAAGGATATATATGGAAGGATATTATTACCTCATATATTATGAGTGTTTTTTAATTCCACCATCCTCTAACTTTTTAGGGTGACGTGCCTTCTCAGGAGGTCAAGGAGTAGATTAATCATCTCTACCGCATATTAAAAAGTATTAAACACTTGACCAGCACCAAGTCTAGGTTTATACATTTATACTGAAAGGAGAAACACAGTGATGATGGGATATAATTATTGATACAAATAAAGAGAAGGGCCTCACCTAAGCGGGATTCCAAGAACTCATCTTTTCACTATTTTACTGTAATAACCTATGTTGGGTGAAGGAGAAGAAGTTAATAAACCTCCATCAATGTTTAAATTCAATTATAGAGTATGCCACCATCAATACTGGACTTCTCCACTTTTATCCTTATCTAAGTAGAGATCAGGAATCTAAGGTAATTCATTTCAAAATAGGGATTAGGGGGTCTCTATAAGTCTAGGTTACACTCTTTAATCTAAAAAATGGTTAAGAAGGTTGTCCATATAGAGAATGGTTCTAAAGAAAGTTTTATAGAAATTGATCAACTACCTAGTCAAACATTAGGTGAAAACTCTCCAAGCTTTTAGAAGTAATGTTGAGAAGAGTAAAACTGAGGTGGATCTCAGTAAGGAATCCCGGGAGGTGGTGTAACTTTATCTCCTAGATTAGGAAGATCATTTTTAGTGTCATCAGTGTGGGAATCCCCACACCAAGCCTAATTGTACTTTTAAGGATAATAAATTTCATTCTTGCAGTCATTACTCCCATCTCTAGTGGTTCTACTAATATAAAATATTTTAGAGTGTTGGTTAGAACCCTTAGAAGACCTAGGATTTTAATGATTAATTAGTCATATAATCTATAGGTGGGAGTTGACCACTATCTATAAGGTCTAGTCAGTGTAGCCAATATGGAAGTCAAATATGATTAATAGTAGTTAATTATGTTGTGTATGGATTCATGTCTTAGGGGATGTATGAGGAGGAAGGAAGTATGTATGAAAATAAGTATCCTATAATTGAACTGTATTTGAGAAATATATTGTTAGATGTACTTTTATAGTATCATCTATGTTATCTTATTCTCTTTTTGATATAGATTCTTAACATACCTTCACTTTTGAGAAATTGGCCTCACTTCTTGAGCTTAAATTGAACGTTTTATATTCATATATGAGTCTCAATACTCCATCTAAGAAAAAATTAGATTAGTACAAGAAATTTCTATTTTTTGAATTGGTGGTAGTATCTTTTAGGAATCTTTGGGGCCTTGTTTTTCTTAACATGTACACTTTTGAAATCATCCTAGGAATGGATTGGTTAACCAAATTTTATGATTATATTTACTATTACAATAGAAGGGTATCTTTCTTATCTCCTACCAATATCTAGTACACTCTCTATAGAGGTCTAGAGCTCTAGGATGGTTGAGCAGGACCCGATTAGTGAAATGTAAGATATACCACTATTGAGATAGCTTATTTTGTTCTTGGAGTAGTTGATTCTAAATAATGAAAATCCTTACCTCATGTAGTGAATTTTTATCCTAGTGTATTCCTTAAAGATTTCTCAAGAATCCCTCTTAAGTGGGAAGTGTATTTTACCATCAACTTGGTGATGAGAATAAAACTGATATCTATCCCTTTATATCATATGGCTCCAACAGAGTTAAGGGAGTAGAAGAACTAGCTAGAGGAACTTGAATATAAAGTATTCATCAAAACAATCTCTTCTACTTAGGGTGATTCAGTTCATTTTCTAATAAAGATGATGTAAGTTTATTATTATTTGTGGACTATAGGAAACTAAATTAGGTCATGATTAAAAAATGCTACCCTCTACATAGAATTGATGACCACTCTAACCAATTGAAGGGGGAAATGTGGTTTCTCAATATAAAATAGAGATTAGGTTACCATAAACTTCAAGTTAGGCTAGAGGATATTTATAAAATTAATTTATACAGCTACTATGTTTATTTTGAATATTTATTAATTAATTTTGGCCCAAAAAAATTCTCCTTCTATGTTTATAGATTTAATTAATAGGGATTTTCATCTATTTCTAGAGACCTTTACATCCATATTATTGGATGATATTCTAGTCTATTCATGGTCTCTTATTTAACATGGATAATATATTTATATTGTTTTGAATACCTTGAGTAGAGAGCAGTCATACTCCAAATTTTCTAATTGTTCCTTTTATATTCGAGAGGTCAATTTCATTCAGCATGTTATATCTAAAGCTGTTATTTCTATAGATCCTGAGAAATTTGTTTTAGCGTTGACCAAGAAAGTATCAATGAACATATTTGAGTTTCAATGTTTATTTTATCTCCTAAGGTACTATCATTATTTTATTTAGGAATTTTCTATTATCACAAACCCTATGAAACTTTAACTAAGAAAGGATCTAAGTTAATCTGGTCAAATTAGAATGAGTCATCATTTAAAGAGTTAAATAATTGACTAATCATAAATCCTATTCTTATTTTAAATTGAACAGAAGGGGAATTTTAGGTGTATTGTGATGCTTCTTCAGTTACCCTCAAATGTGTTCTTATATAGGATCATTGAGTAGTGGATTATAGTTTTATATAACTACATCCACATGAATCAAACTACCCTATCAATGATATGAAATTGGTTGATTTTGTTCATGCATTGAGGTGATAGAGGAATTACTTATATAGTGATTGATTTATGTTATTCATAGACCACAAGAGTCTGAAATATATCTTTTCTCAATAAGAACTAAATTGGAAAAAACATCTTTCGGTGGAATACCTATAGTCATTTGATTTTGATATCCAATACACTCCTAATAAATGAAATGTTGTTTCATATGATTTTAGCTGAAAATTTCACCATCAAAAGGTGATGGAAGCTAAATATGAATAGATATTCATATTTATGATGGTTGATCTCCACCTAGATTTGGTTAATAATCATAGTGTGATGTATCTATGTCATATCAACCTCACATATTCCATCATGATATAGGTCAAGGGCTCCTAAATATTAGACCTAAAGTTTACCATTATTTAAGAGAAACTCAATGGTGGGGATATCCTTAATGAATGGTTGTAAAATCCATCATCTTTCCTCTTTTTCTATGGTAGATTGGTTATCCCTACCGATATGAGTGAAACAATGATGAAATAATATCATGCTTATTAATGGGTTACACACCTTAGAATCATAAATATGTAACATAATGTTCACCACCAATTCTAGTGTATGGGTATAAAAATAGATATTTTGTAATTCCTATAGAGATAACTTGCAAATAAATAGGTTAAAGTAAATAAATAGAGGCTATAAGAGAATCTTACACGACTTACATTGTCGGCATTAAAGTGGGATGAGATAACTATAGACTTTGTGACTAATCTGCTAATAACCACAAGTGGCTAAGACACAACATGGGTAAATTATAGACTACCTTACCAAGATGAATCATTTCTTAACAATAAAAGATTCATATTCATTTGATGTACTCATAAATCAATACATATGGGATATTATGAATCTTTACAGTATACTTTCTAGCATTATCTCTAACAAAGATCCCATATTTATATCCAAATTCTGGAAAGGGATTAAATGGTAATTGAGGTTATAGATAAAGTTAAGAACCAATTTTAACCTAAATATCAATAGTAAGTCTTAGTGAACTATACATATTCTGGAGGATATGATTTTGGAATGAATTTATATTTTATGGGATCATGGTAGAATCACCTATCTCCAGTGGAATTCTCCCACAACAATAGTTATTAGTCTTCTATTTATATGGAACCCTTTGAGACTTTATATAGATGAAAATGTTATTCTCCTTTATGTTTGATGGAGATAGGATAATCCTTTATGACCAGGCCTAAAATTATATAGGGTATGACTGAGCAGGTGAAACTAATTCGAAAGGGGATCATAACCACTAAAAATTTCTAAAATTCATTTTTTAATCATTGAAGGTGACCCTTAACATTTAAAGTATCAAACCATGTGTTTATTTAGGATTCATCAAGACTACGTCACTAATGAAAATTCAAACAGGGGTAATTGGCTATGAGATATTTCAAACCTTTTGAGATATTATCCTAAGTTGTAAAAGTGTATGTTTAGCTTTATATCCCACCTAATTTAAGTTCCATGCATAACACTTTTCATGTGTCTCAACTGAAGAAGTACATCCCCAAACCTTCACACATGATTTGGTATGATGACATTGAGATCTAGGCCAATACATCCTACATGGAGTATTACATATTCATTTTCAATGTAATGACCTTGTATTTTATTGTTTAAACATTTAGAATATTTGAAATAATATTTTTTAGGTTGATCACTGATCTAGTTATTATATTTTTGGTGTTGTGAGGCTTAAAAAATAATATATTATTTTTAGTTTGTGCACATGTGTTCATGAAAACAATGACTTTCATTTAAATTGAAGCTTCATATAGGGAATTTGAGATCACAAATATATCCTAAATGTGGGTTTTAATCAAAGGGTGATATTACTTAAGTTCACTCTAGTAGTTATCAAGACTAAACCTAGTGTTGAGTATTTTAATTAAATGCAATAAAACCTAGGTATTCTCCTTTTTAAATATATTTTTCTCTAATTATAGGGTTATTCATTATAAGACTTAGAATTATATAGGAATATTGAGTGAGTATTTAGGAAACCTAGGAGTAGCCTAGTACAAAAAACATGGAGGAATTTCCAACATCATCCAAAAGACCCAGGTTTAAAACTGGGTAGAGGCGAATTTTTGAGTTTTTATAGTGGGTAATGTAATAGTTATTGTAGTTTTGGAATCATTCACCTTATTTGGGCCCATGGTCCATGGATTTGGGACTTCAGGCCATAGGGACTTTGATACACCATAGGACTTCAAGAAATATTACCTCTAAGACACCTTACACCTTTAGGCCATGGGATTTTGGGCCATAGGGCATTTGGGCCATGAAGTAGTCAGGTAAAACCACACAAGTTCAAGCCCTATAATAGGAACGAGAGAAAATAGCATCCACTAGAGTAGAGATAACTGAATTGGGAATAAATAAAGGGTATGAAAATAACCATTGATAGAAGAAATTACATAACTCTACATGGGGTAATGCTAGATAATTATCCATGCGAGGTGGAGAGTTAAACACCATCAACGAATAAGATGCTAGGGAGGGTTAGTTATAGTGTAGTCAGGTATTTAAGAATTGAGGTCATATACTGGGACTTGTGCCTATGGGATTATGGGTCATATAAGTGTTCCCTATCAACCCAATTAAAAAAGGTATTATCCAAAAATAAATAAAAATATAAGGACTTCAGGCCATTCCATATGATTCATGTCAAATTTATTCTTATGAAACCCATTTATGATTTTTGGAAACATTATTTTGGAATTTTATTCCCTATTATTAATTTCCTGATACTCATTCTGTGAAATCCCAAGGATAGAGATTTTTAATCCTAACTTTGTTCCATGTACATGCATACTTTATGGTGAGAAGATGAACAGATCCCCCTCATTGGATTGAAACCCTTGTGTAATGGAATTCTAGGGTTAGATATTTTTATTCTAATATTATATTGATTTTTTGGGTGATTTGAGGTAGTGGGGAATAAAGGAGAAGACTCCTACATGATAAAACAATAGTGAGAAGGTTGTCAACCACAATATGGCAACCAAAAGTGGCACAAAAAAAGGAACTGGTGGTGTTATTGGGAGAATATAGAATCACAAAAGTGGATAAAAGTAGAAGAATAGATAGATGTGATTTGGAAGAGTATGGATGCGACATGAGGTCATGGTAAGATCAAGTGAAAATAACTATCTGGTTGATGTATAGTGAGGTGAATATTGGGCTCAACTCACTGGCTAGACTAAACTAGCCCCTGCACTTCCATACTAAGAGGTTCTTGGGCCTAACCTCTTAGGTTGAAATAGTATGTTAGGAAAAGAAGGGTTAGCCCCACAGGACCAAGTGGATGACCTAATCACTATCCCACAATGCAAAGTGTCCCTGGATAGTGGGATGGGCAGGAAAACCAAGTCAGTTCTACCCAACATGACCCAGGCAGTGCACCACAGTGTGCATGGGTTCCATGCACTTTTACACCATAGTGAATTTTGGGTGCACACAAACGTGATGCGAACATTACCCTTATTCTATCATGCCATGTGGCATGCTCAGAGGTTGATGGGTGGCCCATAAGTTTAACCATGTGGAATTTTATAAAATATTTTCACTCTGTGTTAGTTTTGAAAAAAAAATCATATCTCAAGTGTTTTTCCATGTATATCTCAATGGAATTTTCTATTTAGTCATCTAAGGCTATTTTGGGGGAAAATAGGAATTTTTAGGATTTATCTCTATAGGGTTGATGATGGGGTTTGATACTAAAGATCAGATAATTCTTGAAGTTGGGACCCCATGGAGGTGAGTTTATATTAGGGCACAAGTTCCCCAATTCATGAATAGGGTTTGATAATCCCACACATACTCATGGATTGGTTACTTTTATCTATAGATGTGGTACCCCCCATTTATGAGATCAAATGAGGTAAGAGTCCTCTACTGAGGTTGGTCAACCCCTCTATCTATGCTTATCTTGCATCAACATGAAGGCCCCCACTATAGTTCTAAATAAATGACTTGGGTTTTTTGGTTTGGGTATATCATAATATTGGGAGTGTTTTTGGATTCTCCTATATTTGGGATGTAAAGAGTGATAATTTATTTTATATCTCTGGTTATCTCCTTTAAAAAATATATAGATTTTTTTCATAGGTTATTCTTTTCATTAAGCCTTGAGGTTCTAAGCTAATGGATTTTCCTTATTATTCCTTTATAGTTTTCAAGGTGAACTACTAGGTATATATATACTCTGCCCTATATGAGTGACTTTAACCACATGTGTCATTTCTTATGCAGTTGATGGATAGTTCAATGAAAACCTTAGTGAACATGGTGTCAGTAGATCTTAGTGGTACCTGAAGCTGGTGGTAGTGGGCAATGTATAGGTCTAGATCTAATTCATGTCACATAACTTTTAAAATTATCTATTTATGTTTGGGTTTAATTTCAGTTGTTGGGTGTGTATATTTCCCTTTTCCATTATAGTTTATATATTGGTTATAAATTTTTTGATCTTTACATTTATCACATTCATAATATATTATAACTAATTTTATTTTTCTATTTTTGTATTATTATGTCCTTTGTGGAGGTGCATGTTATGTATAGGTTCATTATGATAAAGCCTCTAATTATGTGTGATATTCTTATGTGGTGTGAGTCAATAGACCCGAACCTATTAGAGGTGATTTTTGGGTGGAAAAACTTGATTACTACCACCCAGTAGGGGTTTTGGTGGGTCAGGTTGTGTTAGTGTTTCATCAAAGTAGGTTTTTCTTAGGGATAAAGTTTGGATTTAGATGTATGGTGAGGATAAGTTTTGGTATTTAGGTAAATGATGTTAAGGGTTATCATGTTTAAATTTCATGTTATGAAACCCAATGTTGAGGTGAATTACAATGTATCTATTCACCACGACTCTGATAACCTACTTCTCAGCTCAATACACTGAGACATCAGTTACATGGAACAAATAAATAGTACATGTATCATATAGGAATAATTTATTGATCTTCATGTCCTTCTTAAGATAGATCCCCAAACATGATTTAATGAAAACAATCCATCTTAATAAATTGTAGAATGATTCCATGAGTATAACCAACTACGATCCTGAGACAGGGTCATGACATGCCTATGCCAGTGATTAAGCCTCTTGTAAACAACCAACTGAGTGTTGAGGCTTCCATCTGGGGACCATATTATGAGGTTATTCCACCAAGAATGCGAAAAATAATACCTCTAACCATTTTTTGATGAGTAGTTCCACTTACCATAGTGTTAGAAAATGTTTTCCCACTATTTAAGAAGTAGATTATTCCCATGGGATAAGATAAGAATATTCTCAGGATGAGTGCATTACAAGAGTTCCAATGATAGAGAATGCCTAGGTTCTGAGGTGATCTTGACCCTCATGGAGCCAAGGACTATCTTAATATGGTGGTTTGAGTATTCTTCCTTATTAATATTCCTAACAATAAAATGTTAATTCTCGTATCCAACCTTCTCTAGGGTGTATCAAGTCACTAGTGGATCTTATTCATCCATAACCGTGATGAGGAGACACTTCCTTAGATAATGTTTAAGTATATTTTATGAAAGGGTTTCTACATAATGACATTAAAGTCTATAAAAATTAAGGAGTTCTTGGAGTTAAATTAGTTAAGCATGTGTGTTTCTGAGTATCCATTAAGATTCATTGATCGCACAAGGTACCCCTTAACATTATTTGCAATATATTCTTCTAAGCATGGAATTTTGAGCATAACTACTATGGAGATATCCAATTAAGCATCATTCCCCTTTGCATTCCCACCTACACCAGGGTGTCAGAGTGATACTTGGTGATGAAGAGATTATTGGTAGAGGGAAAACATGTAGAATATTTTAGTGGAAGTTATCCAAAATCAGATCCATCCGTTGCGGTTGATTGATGATAGGCATCAGGGTCTTGACATAGGAGGCATCTATATGTGCATACTCAGACTCATGGATCAAAAACATAGGATTCATGAAAATGATATAGATAGTAAAGGGATAGGTATTTTTCTTCATGTGACTAATGAGGTAAATTTTAACATAGCTTCCTTACCTTTCATATAACAGAGGATAGTAGGGCAGTTAATGGGCCTCAATGTTAGAGGAAGTGGCATGACTGGGGACCTCATAGAGGCAGTTAGGGTAGTCCTCAAGGAGGTATTTTTGGAATAGGATTTGACGGTGATCAGAGAGGAGAATATTTATATGGAGGAATCTATGATCTACTTACACCCTACACTACCCTCATGAAGTCCAAACATGGCTCAGAGGGATAGTAGTTATGAAAATTTTGAAATGTAAGAGATGGAGGGTTATTACCAGGTAGTGCCCAACTTGATCTAAGGTACAATATGTGTCTTATTTACTCTTTCACCCATACTCATAGAAACTAGTTTGGTCTATTCCTTTATTATCATATCTCTAGTTTGAGTGTTAGAGATTTTTATGGAGCTCCTAACCCGACCTATGCAGTTAGAGACTCCTACTGAAAGTGATCCCATGCTTACTCATATTTGTTGATGATGTGAGCTTGCACTTAGTGGATAAAAGTTTTCATGAGTCCTCATAATGTGTATAATTAATCCCCATGACATTATACTTGTAATGAACAAAATATTCTCACTTTTTACCTAGATATACTATTACTATTGAAGAGTGATGTTCTTAAGAGTTGATGAATCGAGATTCTCCTTCATGTGAGAGCGAGACCTTTAGAATAGACAAGAAGTTCCTATATGTAAAATGTTATAGTTGACCCCCAATTAGTTGGTGTGTTTGGATATATGTCAGGAATATTACTCACATGATCAAATTCATATAATAGTATAGGAGTATATATGAATCTTTTATGAGGACGTACCAGTTTTTACCCTTGTCGGGAGGTCAACTTCTTCGTTGATATATTCCTTATGACCACTTTGATATCTTTCATAGCTTATCATATAGACCCAACTGAGTTGAAAGAGTTGAAGGTGTAGTTGGAGAACCCTCCGGATAAAGGTTTCATCAGACCCCATGTCCCCAGGGCATCTTTGGTGTTGTTCTCCAAGAAGGCAGATATAAGTTTGTTGCTTTGTGTTGACTATTGTTGTATGAATCAAGTGATAGTAAAGAATAAATACCATCTATTATAGATAAATGACCTCTTAAACTAGTTTAATTGAGTGAATTGGTTCTCAGAGATTGATCTTAGGTTTGGATATCACCAACATCGAGTTCATGAAGAGGATATCCTAAAGATGGGCTTTAGATTGCACTATACCCATTATGAATTTTTGGTGATTCCCTTCAGCATATAAAACACCCTGATGATGTTCATGGGCCTTATGAATTGCATCTTTTAGTTTCTATTATACTATTTCATGGTTTTCTTCATTGATGACATCCTTATCTATTTATCATTTAGGATAAGCATGCTAATCATCTAAGGGTTGTTTTAATCATAATTCGAGAGAACCAACTTTATAAAAATATCTCAAAGTTTAAATTCTAGATTTGAGGGGTCTAATTCCTAGATCATGTTATATCATAGGGAGGATTATTTTGGGACTCGATAAATATTGAGACAATGGTATATTAGGATACACCCAAGTTATTGTTTGAGGTGTGGAGATTTCTTGGATTAGAGGGGTACCGCCAGAGATTCATGGTATATTTATATAGTATTTTGGGACCCATGAACACCCTTAACCAAAAGGGGTATCCATTCATCTATTCTTAGTAATTTTGGATATATTATGAGGATATGAAGTAGAGGTTGATGAGTGATCCTTTCCTGAGGTTTCCATAGGAGCAAGTCGAGTGCATGTTATTCTACAATTAATCTAGAGCGGGACTTGGCTATGTGTTTATGCAGAAGTAAATGGTGATTTATTGTGGATCCAGGATATTGATACCTCATGAGTAGAAATACATGACTCCTGATCTGAAGTTGGTAGTGATAGTGCTCTCCTTGAAAACTTGGAGGCATTACCTTCTTGGTGAGCGATTCATAGTCTATACAGACTATAATAGTCTCATGTACATATTTATTGATAAACTATAATTTTATTAAATATATTATTTATAATAAATGATTTAATTCTCTCACATTAAGTTTTAAGAGATAATTTAATTAGAAATTTTAATTAGAGAATGAATTTGTAAATTTTATGGAGATTCTAGTTTTTCCCTTTCAACTACACTCTAGTATTTTTATATTAAAAATTTATTTATATATATTTTTCATTATATTTTTTTTGAATTTTTTTTTCATGTATTGGGATATATTATTTATTTGAATACCTTGAGTTAGATCAAAATTTTGAATAGAGAAAATGGGCCCTGGATTCAAAATAGGATTTAATTTTTCAATCTGGATATCACTTCAATGTTCAATCTATAAAATTTTCAAACTTTATTAGATTATGATGATTTTTTTACAAAAGATGTATTAATTAATCCAAATATTTAGTTCTACTAGATTAACCCCTATTTTAGTAGTTTTTATGGTCAATTATTCAACAAAAAAATAAAGATTCATTTTGACTATATTTTCAAATTTCAATTTTATAAATTTTGTAACCCTATACTACCCCACTATATAAATGTGTATTTTTATCATTTATAGGGGGTTATAAATGAATTTAGAGTTTGAGGGTATAAAATAATTAACTTCACTCCATTCATATAATCATTTTAAAATGGATAGATCTTGAATAAATGATGTCTTCTACAGTGCCTCCTCCCCCTTCTTCTTCTTCACATTGTAGCTTTCATTTTTTAAAATAAAATTCTCTATTTATCTTAAATTTATCTTTTTTTTTAAATTTTCTTCCTATTTAATTCAATTGTTTTGGATAGAAATAAATATTAGGAAAAAATTAGGTTATACCCTTTATATACCTTTTCATATTTAAGTCATTTATATGATGACTACTACACCCATGGAAGAGTAGAACATCAGTAGTTGATCTAATTTTCACCTCCTTCAATGATTTGTTTTGAATATATAAGCACATTAAAATTAATATAAATATAATATATGAATTATGTTTTAATATTAAAATACTTCAAATGATAAACACTTTAATTTGAGGTAGAAAAATTGTGTGTTTCAAGAGTGAAATATTAATTGATAAAACTGAATCAACCAGGATTAATTTTCAGGTTTCAAGTATAATCCCTAAACCCAATTCACCCTTATTTAAATTTTTTATTTATTCCCTAATTAACCACTAAAGATAATTTATCATAGGAATTAAAATTAAGGTAGGGAGATAAATTTAAACATTAAGAAGTTATCCTAAGGTATAATTGCTTTTATCTTATTGGTTGTGTCAATTTATTTAGGATTTATAAGTTGAAAAATTAGGGATTATAATTTAATGAATTTTAATTATAAGTAATTTATTAATGAAAAATTGAAGTGATAGATTTAGATTGATTATTCCCCATCATCCAATTTTCTAAAAAACTAATCTTCCTCCTTAATGTTTATTTATGTGTTGTAAACATTAAAGAAACCCCCCATCCTTGTTAGAATTTGATTTATTTTATTTTACATTCATAATACCGATGATAAGGTTTTTTAAGTATTATATTCATGAAATAACTATCTTGGTGAACTGATATATTTCACTTAATTATTAAAAACTTCACATAATTTGAGAGATCCCATGACAATGCTCATCAAACTGGTGATGTTACTATGGAGTCTAGTGTTTTATTCAACTTATTTTAGGTAAGTTATTTTTGAAAAAATTCTTATATTAGGACCATTGATTGAAATTTATTTTAATGATATTATGGTACTTCTTTTTTATTTCACTTTTTAATCTTTCATTGATGAAATAATCCCTTCATAAAACTCTTTATGATCCAAACCCCATGGTTGAACATAGTTTTTGAGCATGAATCAGATAGTATGAGCATACAAGAAGTATTGAAATTTATCAATTTAAGTATTTACACCATTTTATGAACACTAAAATGGTTAGAATGTTTTAATATAACTTGGAATCTAGAAAAATGGAACTTAATAATAATAATGAACTTAATATATCCATTTAATAATTGGCTCATCCTGATATTAACTATCAACCAACATGGATTTCATACCCAAATATCGAATCAGACTTTAAACTCAAATATTTGTTAATAAAAATTCTACCAAAATTTTATGGACTCTATGGAGAGGACCCAAATAATAATTTAAAATAATTCAATGTAATTTGTTAAACAATAAAACTAATGAATGTTCCTGAAGAAAAATATCAAACTATACGAATTCCCATTTTCACTCGACATAGTAGTGATGGATTTGATGTAGTATTTACAACCAAAATATGTAATAATTTTGAATGATTTAAAATTAATTTTCTTATAAATTTTATTTATAGTACCAAGAACTAAAAAATTCTAAAGGAAATATCATAAATTAAGAAATTATAATGGGAGTCAATATTTGAGTACTGGGAGTGATTCAAGAAGTTGTGTGCAAGCTTCCCATATCACCAAATTAGTGAGAAACACATCATATGGTACTTATATGAAGGTCTTACACCCATGGATAAGATAATTGGATATTCGAAAATGGGTGGAGAATTGGTTGATAAAACACCAATAGAATCTCGAGCACTGATTTATAAAATGACACAAAACTCCCATCAATTAGATGATCATGGAACCCCTGTACCAAGAGGTGTACATCAGGTAATTTTCCCAACTTTGGTTAATCATTTATTTTATAAAAAGTTGTAAAAGTTGAATAATATAGTGAATTTTATTTATTTATCTCAAAATATATCACAACCCACTATAGTAAGGGTTTTTGGAATTTGAACAACACTGGATTATCCCACCGATTTTTAACCATAACTCTAGGATACATAAGAATGTGCTACAATATTCCCAAGGAGACCATATTAGTAAAACCAACCATATAATCAACCCATGTATAATCTATTCTCTATGACATATAATCTAGGTTTTAAGGGTCATCCATGGCTCATGTATGGTACAATCCAACAACAAAGGCCTATGTTAGAACAAAACTCTGAGAAACCACTGCCTTACAAACATGGTTTTCAACAACCCTAAAAGTGATTTGACACCCAAGAATTAACAAGAAAACAAAAACAACGGAAATATGAAATAAATTTATAATATAACACTAATTATATTTTAAAAGAATTATTTTTAATTAGTAGAATGTGTTAAATAATCAAGGTTTGAAATTGAGGGATTTGAAAACATAAATGATTAAAATTTATATAACCCTCAATCAAATTCTAAGTAGGAACTATGGAAAAATTACCTATCATAACACTATAAATATAAAAGGTAATATTAGTGAAATCATATTGAGGAGTGGGGATAAAATTGTTGAGTGAAGTGTTTTGATAATTTCATCAGGACTCACACAATCTACTATGATTCCATTTTTCAATGACCAATCAAAGGTGAAATATAAGAGTGAGAAGAATATTGAAAATGTGGCTCTTAATACACTTCTATTTACTAATATATTTGTACAAAGTAATAAGATGTAAAAACATAAAATGTATTAAAAAGAGGTTCTAGACACATTCAATCAGTTGAGAACAACATCCCTCTCTTGAGGCAATTAATAAAATTCCAAGGTATGAAAAATTATTAAAATAACTATATATGAATAGAATAAAATACAAAGGAAGAATGAAAATAAACTTTGGAAGAAATTAATTTAAACTCATCACACCCAATATGGTTTTGATGATCCTCATCCCATTACCGCTCACTAGTGTCTAGACTGGAGGTGTTACATGACCTCTAGCACACCTCCTCGTATACTAAAGGCTACCAAATAGAAACAAGAGCCTAGGGTGTTACCATGAGAATACTATACCCTCATATTATAGTAAAAAATAGTGTAAAATAACAAAGAAATATACATTGTAAACAATATTCATAGTACACATAATGAAATAAATATAAATTCTATAACAAATAAAATGATGCACACAGTCCTACATCCCAAACTAATTTCCCACTAGGCTAAACACATATAAAAATAAAAAGGAATAAAACACACGATTGGATCAACTAACATACTTAAGACTCACCTTATACAAATATATAGACTCAATATAAGTTATCCTTCTTAATCATGAAATATTAAGCCTCTACTCTGTCAAACTTATGAACAATGAACTCTGCTAAGGTACCCAAGTGTCATGGATTCCCGAGTAGGGTGTGAGTACAACTCTGTTCAGTACCACCAACAGAGTACCAAAAATAACTAGTAGACAAAGTGTATGAACATGTGATATTATAATAATAAATAAAATAGTGTTAAAGAATAAATAATTAATCCAAATCGATCCTCAAGTTCTAAAATTCCACTCGAGATTGACTGTGCTTTCTTTGACTATTTTTAGGGTGTCTATAAGCATAAAAAGCATTCTCTGGAACATAGGTCTACACATGTTCCCCACTATAAAATATAATAAACCTCATCTGGAACTCATGAGTATAACTTCCCCCCACTAGGAAACAAGTACAAGTCATAAAAAACCCAAGGATTGACTCTCCCTTTTGGGAAACTTATCATTAGAAACCCAAGGGTGGGCCTACATCCTACTTGGAAATACATAATATAGAACCCATGTCCAGAACCTCTTTATTAGTAAACATGTATAGATCATTTTGAAACTTAGAGGAAGAATCTTTATATCAAGAAAAATATCATCTGGGACTAAAGGTCATACCCACACACTACTAGGAAACAAGTATCATCATCTGGAACTTAAGAGAATGCCCAAAACCTTACAAGAAATGAGTATCATTATCTAAAACTTAAGCGAATTCCAAACCCTTCCAGGATACAAGTATCATCATCTGGAACTTAGGGGCATTCCCACACCTTAATAGTAAACAAGTGTCATCATATGGAAATTAGGGGTTTTATTGAACCCTAATAGAAAGAAGTATCATCATATAGAACTTAGGGGCATGCCGAAACCTTACCATGAAATAATAGCAATTATCATCAAATACCAAGTGACAAACTAAGCATTCTATATTGGAATACATTTTCAAATCCTAGGTAACAATCTAGGTATTCCATATAATGTCATCAGGCATAAAAATATTAATATACATTGAATCATAAACATTTATATTTTTATAATAAATTGTTTTCCCATTGGTCTAGACCTTATATGGTAAATATGAGACCCGGTTGGTTCTGGAACATAGGTTTTACCCTAGGCGTGATATAAATTTGGTTAGCATCAAGAGTTTGGTTGAGGGAATCTATTGGTAGGTGTGTTAAGTGAATTAAATAATTAAATAATTTAATTTATTTAATATCCTAAAGATAGTTTCCACTCTATAAGTATTTCATTATGGAAAATCCCTAGGGTTAGCAGCATAACCCCAAGATATTATATATAAGGAGGAGAAGAGATATATTGGAAAAAGACTCAAGAATGTGGATTGATTGCAAGCGATCATGGAGAATCGTGAGATGGATGGAGAACGTAGTGAGTTCATATAAATATTCTCTAGCAGAAGAATTTTTCATCAATGATCAATCAGAACTCAAGGTAGGGAATATTATTTTTTTATTTCTTCTCTTAAAATAATTTCTTAATAATTGATTCCATATCTTATTATTTGTTTTGGGATTTCTTTACTTCACATGAGCCCATATTTGATTATTTTTATTGATCTTGTTTATATATGTTGGGGATGATTTTTTTCCACCAATGGTTTCCATAATTTAAGGAGCATTGGTTTGGATTATATCATCCAATGATGATCTTAACTTCATTATTGTGATTTTCCCACCATCACTCTTCAAATTCTTCACCATTAGCCAATGGAGTTGCGGTTCGACATTTCCAAGCTAGATTTGAGAAAAATCAAATCCTCCAAATTTCTACTGGATGTGTGCACAACATACAAATTGGTGTTTTGTGGATATTTTTAGTGTATTTGTGGGATGTGGGTGACGGATTCATGGATTGGGTTCCTGAACAACAATGTGAGGCATGGAAGATTACCTTCCGGGTAGTCAAAACTCTAATTTCCAGCCACCGGAGGTTGGGAATCATCCACCAGAGGTCTTCCCTTCAATTTCTATGGATTTCAAGTGGTAAACTTGTGAGGAAGGCATCAAAATTGGTATATCTATCATTCATGTAAAGAAACATTAGTTTCTACAAAATTCCTGACTACATACCGTGTAACACAGAGGAACACATGCCCTGTATTCCAAGTTTCCATAGTGTTTAGGGTTTTTTTGATTTAAATATCACACACTATGTGGTTGGAGCCACATGCCATGTGATACTATCTACGTAGCCAAATTGTGTGTCGGTGGAACATGCTTAGCACCCTATGTGGTCAGACATTCTATTTACCCCAAGGGACACATCATGTATATGTAAATGTCTAGTTGATCCATGTACCGAGTGTATACACCAGGACCCTGGGTGAATGTACATTTCGTGTTATCAAATGTACATGTAATGTAGTGTCACATTTATTCCCAGACCATGTCCAAGAAAGGAAACACCTAGATATCCAGGAGAGGTAACATGTTATATGATCCTACATACATGTCGTGTATTTTTTTCGTACACGTTGAGTCCATCGATGTGACATGGATAAAATTTGGCTTGATGAGACATTCCATGTACCATAGTAGGAAATGTTGTGTACTCCCCTTAGGATTTTCTACCTTTTTTATATTCTACTCTAGAACTCAGATTTGAGACTACGAGTAGCCAATACTGAGTATTTTTACACATACAACGTGATGGTGACCTTAGTTTTTGCATTAGATACATGACATGAGGTGTTTCAAATGGGATTCTTCCTTCAGCGATGCTTTTTTGGTGACAATGATCAGGCGTGATCATCATAGCATTACTGAGGTAGGTATCCCCTTGCCTCTCTCTATTGTGTGGGTCTCCTATACCCTTTATAAAAGTAAAGATAGAACTCCCCCACATTATATATAGTGTTTTTCCTCTATCCATAGAGTGGACTCCCCGTCATTGAGCTCCAGTGGTGGGAAGGTCCTCCATTGGAGTAGTTCTCCCTTGGCTATGCTATATAGTTTTGAGGTGCTAGACATCCATATTCTTGAGATTTTACATGAGATTCATGGATATGAGATATTAATCCCTTTTTTGTGACACACAATAGTAAAGAGAGGGCCCTACACTCTTTATATTGTGTGGTTATGAGGGATGCTTGGCAGTAGTGATGGAACCTTTTTGAGATATGGGAAAACTCTCCATTCTTAGATGACTTGGATGATGGAGATCACCATTCTCTCTTCAATTGGGTTTCTTTTGGATAAAAAATGACATCTTTTTTTATTTTCCTTCAGTTCTACACTTAATTACTTTAATAATGCTATAATAAGGATTTATTAGTGAAAAAAGCACTGATAATCAGAGCACCCTTAAAATACCAAGTCATTTATTTTCACTAGAAAAGAGATGATAATGTGACCCTTTATGAGTGCTAAAAAAGAACTAATAAAGGAAACCTTTATCAGTGATTCTGTAAGCACTTGTAAAGGTTACGGTTTATCATAACTAAAAATAACACTAATAAAGGGGGAATTTTATCAGTGCTAGTTTAGATCTAATAAAGAATCCATTTATCATCATTATTCTAGTGTTTATGAAGAATCCCTTTATCAGCACTATTACTTGTGCCTATAAAGTGGCATACTGCTGAAATGTGATATTAAAATTATAGTACACTATAAAAGATAAAATATAGAGAAAATATAGTATAAAATATAGAATTTAATTGAAATAAAATTTACAAGAAAAATAAAATAAAAAACACTATATTATACACATTTCAAACATTGGTCATAAACATTAAAAAACATCAATGTTATTTTGTATTTGGCCTCTGCCCCTAGATGAGGCCATTAGTTTCTAAAAAATCCACCCCAGATCAAGCAAAATAATACACATGTATAAGAAAATGATTCTTATGTTAGTAATACTATAAAGAAATAAATTAAACACATAGTTTCAATTTTAAACTAAAAACATATACTTTGATTCATACCAGGAACACAGTGTATCAGATTGAGTTGTGGTTGATTCTTACATGTAAAAACATTTCTTATTATTCTTAAAAGAAGGTGCTCTTGAATTATCTCACATCTATGGTGTTAAAAAACTCACTATGGATGTGATTCAATTCAAGAGCACTTTCTTTTTTATAATAAATTTTCAAATTTCACTCCATTTATTTTTCATCTTCAAGCATTATTGATATCTTAATTTTATATCTATATTTTCATGTGTTTTTAAATGTTTTTGAGTTTAATATTAATTTAGTAAAACCAAGTTTCATGGAAGATAATGATTTTTTGTGTATTCTTATGAAGGACTGTTATTTGGAGCGTATGATGGAAAATAGGGCAATTAAAAAACATAAAGGAACTTTGAGCTGATCCGGTTCACATATCAGTGAAAAAAAAAGAAAATTAAAATGACTCAATGACTGATGATTGAAGACAAACAATCCAATAAATACATTTAATGAAGGTTTTCCATGATGTTGGATGATCCAAAGATTCTAGGGAGACTCAAAACTGAAGAACCATAGAAAAATGAGGTTTTTGATGTTGGAAGTTGACATTACATGTTGTGTAAACATTACATGACATGAAATTATACAAGTGGTGAATCTATTTCAAGCTATGATAATTTCTACCCCACACATTACACATCATGTAAACATTACATGATTTTAAATGCTTGGACATAATAAAAAACTGTGATTTTTCTGATAGGGACATATCTCCTTTGACCCAAAACAACCAATTAATGCTATCTTTGACCTAAGGGATTCTGGGGATGACCTCATAGCTTATAAATAAGGGTTACATCAAGAGGGAAAGATATTCCATTGATTACAGGTGGAGAGGATTGACTACCGAGAAGTTTCCTCAGGGTTGTGACTCAGAGTTCTTTATAGATATGTTTCCATTTTTTTCTTTTATTTTTCCATCTTTGATGTAATGTTGGTTTTCTCATTATTTTAATTCCAAATTATTTTATTTATTTATTTCTCATTCTTTATCTTCTAATATCTTTGCTATGTGTTATTGTTTATTCATTATTAGAAATCATCCAATGATTGAGATTACCCATCCATGATTCAAGTATCACCAAGAGGGGGAGGGGGTGAATCAGTGATATCATTTTCTTTTATATTTCCTTAAGAAATGAAACAACCTTCGCCTCCTATTAAATATTTCTTTCCCTACTAAAAACAATTCAAACACATATCTACAAGAACACGAGAATTTACAAGGTTCACTACTCTACAAGAGTAGCTACATCCTTGGTATGGTTTGGAAATAATACAATACCACACAATATACTAGCACTACTACAAATACAGGAACGGGAAGCACTACCATTTTATCAGTGCTAAAAAAAGTAATGTTAAAGGGGGGCCTTTATCATCGCTTTTTTTAGCACTGATAAAGGCCCCCCTTTATCAGTGCTTTATTTAGCACTAATAAAGGGGACCCCTTTATTGGTGTTTCTTTTAGTAGTGCTGATAAATGGGGGATTTATTAGCGTTTTTTCCTACTGCTGATAAATTCTATGTTTCAAAAAAAATCATGAAAAATAAAATATTGTTATATAAGTATTTTTATATTGATATAAATATAATATATATTTTTTGAATATGTTTTAAATAAGTATAAATAGACTACTACATTTAATATATAAGAAATTTAGTGAAAATGGATTTAAAATATTTTAATAAATATTATTAATTAATAATTTGATAATTATTATTGATTAAAAATCATTTAATAACAATTTGAAGACAAAAAAAATCAAAAAAATTAATAAAAGATCTAAAATAAGTTGAAAATGTAACTTAAACTTCAAACGACCATAACTTTTGATCTGGGTGTCCGTTTGAGCTCTACAACATATCAAATCAAAGCATGCGATGAGCTCTACGTGCTAGTGACCCAATAAAAGATTATATCACATTTTTAGAGGCCAAAAAATGCCCAGAAGGCCTTCAAAACTGAGTTTTTAGTCAGGATACCCCGATTTGTTAGCATTCAAACAAGTATAACTTCTGATCCGGATGTCTGTTAGGCCTGTACCACATATCATATCGAATATTTTTTCATTTTCTTCGATTTTTCTGGTTGTGGAGTTGAAACAGTCTTCTGGATTATAAGTTATGGTCGTTTTAACATTCTATGGATTTTTAAATACACACACAGATATATATATGTATTTATTCGTAAATATATATGTGTTTGTGTGTGTGTTGTATATATGTATATATGTATTTATTTATTTATTTATAAACACACATAAAAAACATATTTCATAAATGTATTTAAAACTAATCTTATAAGTATATATTAATATACAAATAAATATACGAATAAAAATTTATAACTGAAAATATATATATAAATAAATATAAATATATATTAATAAACGAATGAATATATATATACTAATATATGAATAAATATATTTATATTAATATAAATATATATTAATATAAGAATAAATATAACTATATATATAAATAAATAGATATATCATTAAATAGAGAAAAAACGAAATGGCTTAGTGGTAAAGGTGTAACCGCGAAAGGGGGGAGGTTGTGGGTTCAAGTTTGGGTGGAAGCAAAGGGGTGCATGTGTGGGGATGCACGGGAAGGGTAGCGCGCGAGGGAGTGTGAGGGGGGGGGGGGGGGAGTCCACCTAGCGGTGATAGGGGGGGTCAAGCGCTATTAAAATATCCCCCCTCGCATTATATAGTTTTTTTTTATATTTTTTTTATATTTTTTTTGACTTTTATCAGCACTTTTTTAGTGCTGATAAAGGGGGCCTTTATCAGCACTTTTCGGAGCACTGATAAAAGGGACTCCCTTTATCCTCACCTCGATTAACAATGATTTTTTAGAACTGTTAATCAACTTTTCTAGCACTGATAAATGCCAAATTTGTAGTAGTGTAGAAAACAAACTTTTTGTGTGGAATAAAATGAGTAGGATGTACCCTTACACCCGTATAGTACTATGTTCAATACAATAGTGCATGTTCTTCAAGTAGCACAAAATTATGTAATAAAATTTATGTGATTCCTTATCAACTTTGACAAATGTGATATTTCAAAACAAATATTAACTTTCTTACCATAAGCTGGTAGGAACTCCTAGGACTTCATAATGATACTCAGTCTGATACTCCAGTCCAAATTTCTACTTTTGATTACTCACAACTGAAATACCAGTTTTATGTGTACTGTTAATTTGTGGAAATTGATTTCACAAAATATTTTATCACCTTTGTGAATTTCCTTGAGTCTTCTACGGACTATCTTTCTTCCACCTCAAATTTAACCACATACTGAGTTTCACTGCATGTTGAGTTTCACTGTGTGGCGTTAATGCTTTATGGACAACCTTCTTCTTCTATAGACTACCCCAGGTTTATGGATGCCTGATTCATCCACATACCTCCCCTACTTCAAATATGAATTATTTTTCTACAGAACGACTATTCTATGCGGTCCCTTTTCTTTTTCAAGCTACAGAACTCCACAAATTCCTTTCACAGACAACATTCCCCTTCCTAGAATATTCCTCTACGAACTTCTTACCATCATGTAATTCTCCCTGGTGAACTCTTTTATACATAGTTGAATTCTTCCAGCAGTGATAATCTCTTCTAATTAAATTTTCTCACACCTAATAATTTTATTAGGGGTCTTTATATAGAAAAATAGATCCACAAAACCCACTAATATAAATTACCCAAAATTTTGATGCAAGATAGCCTTCACCGAAAACTATTCTATGCGGTCTGAATAACGACTTTATTCTCTCATAGATGATAATTTATTACACAAAATAAATCTCCACCTCTCAATTTTTTATGACATGCTTCCCACAAACTACAAGCTTATACGAACTACATGCCTCCCACAAACTGTTTTCCCTATGCAGTCCATATAGCGCGCTTCGCGGTCCGCATATCACTTCTATTCGGAAATCATCCATTTGACAATTTTCCTTCACCGTTCCGCACACCTAATTTGTAGTCCATGAACTATACTTCATGGCCCATGAACTATGAACTCCTTTACAAAAAACATTCGTTTTCCAAAAAAACTCTCGATTTTGAGGCCCAAAAATTTGGAAAGCACTAGGAAATTGTACCACCTTAAAAAAATTCTTCAAAAACACCAACCATACTGATTTTTGGTCATATATCTTATCTATCATGATATATAACATTTGATCGATCACCTTTATCATCATCAAATTTACCAATGAAAGTATTGTAACTTCCCAGTTTTTCAGTAACATCTTTCTTTCCAATCAAACCTAATATGACTAGAAACACCTTATCTTTCCCTTTTCTTCATAAGGCTTGCATCACAAGTTATTCAAACAACTTATGATATTTTTGAAATGAAAATCATAAAATAATCATCCGATTTTCCAAAACTTTTACAAAGTGAATTAATTTATCCTTTTTGACAATAATAAACAACACTAAAATCAAACTTTTCTTACTTCCAAAAACCTTCTCCAGCCAACTTGGTCCCAATAACGATGATAGACTAAATCAATAGGGGTCGAGAGTAGGGGTGGTTTTAACTTAACGATTATCTAAAATCAAACTTGGTAACCCTATAGCTGGTAATTAGGTTAAACAATAGTTTTGTATCCTTTTCCTTTTCACAACCTTGACCATGGGAGGTTCAATTGAAGGACCCTAACCAATTTGGAGTTGATCAGGCTATGACCATTAGCATGTGACACTTTTTGCCATAGAATTTAAGTGTACTACATCTAGGTTGTTAGCTATATCTGGACCAAGGAATAGATGTAGCTCAGCTAGATCCAATTGGTTTGATTATAACCAATTGGTGACCTTTTCACTACTTTTTAGCCAAATTCATAGGTACATACCAAGTTAGATTTAGGATTATCCATTGCCTATACCCTGAAATTGAGCCTTTTACCTTTGTTAATATTAATTAAAACCCAAATTACATAGTTTAAATAAAATAAAATCGAAGTAGAGATAACCCAACCTTTGATCAAGAGTTTTCATTGCTACGTTCCCTGCTCTTAGTGGGACCAACCCTAAAATTCCACTTTACAACACCTTGGTAGTTAGTGTGGTTTGGGTTAGTATAAATTTATAATTTGATCATGCCTCAAATATTTAACAATATCTTCTAGAAGCATCAATTATATCTGTAAAAATTAACTAAATAAATATAAAATAAAAATGATAAGTAAATTAATTAAGTGATAGTAGATAAAATTACGAGAAAACAATCCGACCTTTTTATGCTCATTTTTTCCTATGTGATGCATGTTTTAAACTAAAATGACACTAATATATTTTAAAATGTGCATTTCAAGTCATATCAACCACATCATGTGTCAGATTGACATGTGGTAAATTTCTACACATCAAAATGAATTATATATCTTTTTCCTAATGTTTGAAAAAAATATAAGATCATTTTCTCAGTTTTGGCTAGTGACATGCATTTTAAGTTAAAATGAAACCTTTATATTGAAAACACACACTTTGAGTCATATCAGTCACATAATGTGTTGGATTGATGTGTGATCAATTATTACACACAAAAAATGAATTATGGACAATTTTCTTACAGTTTGAAGACAATAATATTTTTATCACTTTTGGCTATTTGATGTGTGTTTTAAACAAAAATGGAATTTTTGTATTAAAAACATGAATTTTAAGTCCTATCAACCACATCATGTGTCAGATTGATGTATAGTCAATTCTTATATGGAAAAAATGAATTATAGATCATTTTCCTAAAGTTTGAAAATAATCTATTCTCATTTTATCTATTTTAATGATGCGACACACATTTTAAACTAAAATGACACTTTTTTATTGAAAACATGCACTTCGAGCCATACCAACCACATTGGGTGTTGGATTGATGGGTGGTTGATTCGTACATGTCACAAATGAATTATCAATCATTTTCCTAAAATTTTAAAACAATACAATCTTCTTTGCTTGGTTTTACTATTTGACGCGTTTTCTAAACTAAAATTATAATTTTGTATTAAAAACAAACACTTCAAGTCATACCGACCACATTAGGTGTCAGATTGACATATTATCAATTCATACACATAAAAAATTAATTATGGATCATTTTCCTATATTTTGAAAACAATTTGATCTTGTTTCCTCAGTTTTGGCTATGTGAAGCGTTTTAAACTAAAATGACACTTTTTTATTGAAAACACATACTTTTAGCCATACTGATTAAATAGTGTGTAGGATTGGTGTGAGTTAAATCTATACAGATGAAAAATGAATTATGAATCATTTTAATAATTATTAAAAATAGTATGATCCCATTTTCTTGGTTTTGCAAATGTGACACACGTTTTAAACTAAAATTGCACTTTTATATTGAAAACACACACTCTGAGTCATACCGGCCACATCAGATGTCATATTTATGTGCGGTTAATTTAGACATGTCACAAATTAATTATCAATCATTTTAATAATTTTTGAAAACAATTCGATCTTGTTTTCTTGGTTTTGGAGATGTGACATGTGTTTTAAACTTAAATGACACTTTTATATTGAAAACATGCACTTTGAGTCATATCAGTCATATCATGTATTATATTGATGTGAGGTCAATTATTACACATAAAAAATAAATTATGGATTTTTTTACAAAATTTAGAAAACAATCTAAGATATTTTTATAGTTTTTGGCCATTTGATGTGTGTTGTAAACTAAAATGACACTTTTGTATTGAAATCACACACTTAGGGTCATACCGACCACATCAGGTATCAAATTGACATGTAGTCAATTAAAACATGTAAAAAATGAATTATGGATAATTTTATTAAAGTTTGAAAACAACACATTCTTGTTTTCTTAGTTTTAGCTATTTGACGTGTGTTTTAAACTAAAATGACACTTTTGTATTTAAAAAATGCACTTCGAGTCATACTGACAACATAGTATGTTGGATTGATGTACAATAAATTCCTACACATAAAAAATTAATTATGGATCATTTTTTAAAAAAAAATTGAAAATAATCAGAGATTTTTTTCTCAGCTTTGGCTATGTGACACACAATTTAACCTAAAATGATACTTTTATCTTGAAAACATGTACTTAGAGTCATACTGACCACATTGAGTGTCATATTGATGTGAGGTTTATTCCTACATGTCACAAATGAATTATGGATTGTTTTCCTAAAGTTTGAAAACAATCTGATATTTTTTTTATCAGTTTTGGATATGTGATGTGTTTTAAACTAAAATGAAACTTTTATATAGAAAATATGTAATTCGAGTCTTACTAAACACATCATGTGTTGGATTGGTGTGAGGTCAATTCCTACATGTGAAAATTTAATTATGAATCATTTTATTAATTTATAAAAACAATATGATATTGTTTTCTTAGTTTTGGACATGTGAAGTTCATTTTAAACTAAAATGACACTTTTATATTGAAAACATGTACTTTGAGTCATATCAACCACATCAGGCGGTAGATTTATGCATGTTCAATTACTAAACATAAAAAATGACTTATGGATCACTTTACTAAATTATCAGAGTATTATAAATTTGTTTGCTTGGTTTTGATTAGATAATGTGTGTTTCTAACTAATATGTAACTTTAACATATTAAGCATCAGGTAAAAAATGGTAAGGAAATTAACTAAAAAAATTAGATAAAATCATGAGAAATTTAACTAAATAATTTATAAGAAGTCACCTTTTCATGATGTCTGTATACATTCTGATACCATGTATTCTTCCAATTCATTTCTAAACAAATCGATTTCCTCCATTATACTTATCCTTAAGAAATATATCACAAATAATATATAATAATTACGATACTAATGATTCAAATCCCAAGTGTATCTATAAGGTTATATTGGATAATATATCACAAACATAATAGAAAATCACCTAAATTTTATTTTGAAAAAAATTATGACACCATATACTATGCCCACTCATCTATAAACAAATTTACTCCTTTTGAGTGCATAGATTATTGGTAATCTTGGTAGTACTGAGAAAATATAGAAAACCAAATGATTAATAAATATTTTTAATGAAATTTTAATTACCTTTGGTTTTTACTTATTTGGGGATGCTAGTCTTTTGATGGTATATGACATCTTTCATAAATTTTCAAATGCAATATCCACAATCATTGTTGTTACCTTGATTTTGAAACTACAAAAACAATGAAAAAAATGAGTAAATTATTTGGAAATATGTTTTTATAGTTAAATATTTCTATATATACCATACTATATTTACATTTGAAGAAATACATAGGCTTATTATATTAAATCACTGACCTCATACCACGATTTATCCTATATTTATAGATCTCTCTATCATAACAAAATTCATGTTAAAATAAAAACTGAAGAATATAATTCAATTTTTATCAATAAAATTTCTATTTTAGTGCATTAAAAATTCACAATAAAAATCATGTGTGGTTATTTTTATGGAAATCCATGCATTATATCCAAAAAATAAACATTTAGGGTATCTAAATTTATTGCAATCAACATCCAATGATCCTAAAAAAATTAATGAAAAAAAATATTTTTTTATGATTAGATTGCATAGTTTTACTCCTACATTATAGGAATCAATAAGAGTATTTAGTCTATTTTTTTCATCTCAAATTACCCATTTAGATCATATTTTTTCTTGTCAATTTATTACAACTCCCAAAAAATTCTTCTATAGAAACGATACAGGGATTAATAAATCTAAATCATGCTTTGTAGGGACTTCCCTTTTTATAGTAGTAATATAAACACCTATATAAAATGTTAATAATTATTAATTTTAGTGAACATAGTATATCAATTTTTCCCTAGATATATTATGAAAATTTACCACATGTATGTATTAACAACTAAGACTCCCAACCATTCAAACTTGAGAATATCATTTATACTCTTGAGACCAACCACATTTATAATGTCATTTCCAAATATTTGTTATTCATATTTAATGTAGAATATCCTTATTTGAATGTGGTTCCTTCATAAACTTGTAATGTTAATTTATTCTATATTGGAACTAGAGGGGATAAGGTACTCTCGGAATGTCCTTTTGTTTTCTTGGTTGATTGACTAATTTTATTGATTTGGACTTCTATTTACCCATTATTTTATACATTTTTAATATCATACCTCACTTCAAATATTTTTTCATAAAATGTTGCAAGTTTTTCATTTGAAAATTTTTAAGGACATACCACAAGTATCTTTATAAGATTAGGAGGCCATGCTACAAAAGTTATAATAGCATCATTGACCATTGTAATATATAGATCATCAAGTGGAATAGAAGAATTGATACTAGGATCTTGAGCTAATTTTCCCACTCTGATGGGATATTTTAGGAGTTATTTATTGTGTGGAATGTCTCTCAAGATATTATATACCATACCCCTCACAAAAATGTGGTGCATGGGTGTTGATAGATATAAATCATATACAACTTCACCCTATAGAATTTTAGTAACATAAAGTTATCAGAAGTAGTTTGATTCACATTTATGTGAAAGAGTAATGAAAAAAATGATTACCTTGGGTATGGTATGAGGTTGAGGGGAATGAATAGCCTCAAAGATAGTGGGGTCATTTGACTCTTCATGTATTGATCTTTGTTCCACTATCAATTCACTTTGATCCTTTCACATATATTGTTCTTCCAAACTAGACCAAACAATAATAAATTGAAAAGAATCTATTTGAAAATTCATTCCTTTTATCATTTGATATGTATCTTATTTCAACTTTATCTTCTCAAAATATGTTTGAGGTGACACTCCAAAACCTACACCTCAAATATAACCATATTGTTCTGGCCACCTCAAAGCTACTAAAAGTAGTTTTTATTTAGGTATGGTCTCTACTGATTCTTGTGTTTAAACCACATAAAAAAATATGATCATAAATAGATATTTTTTATAATACTATTATAAATCATAAATAATTACTATCATTTCATACTTATGCATGCTTCTCATACTACTTGTGTGTTTTAATTAACTAGTTTACTCTCTTTATTTATGCGGGCCACCTTCCATAGCACATGACTTGGGATGGAAGTGGTTTATGATTTTGATTTATCAATATGAATATAAAAAATGGAACATATGTTGTTTCATTTCACATAAAAAATTTATTATAGAATTAAAATACATTCCATTTTATTCTCTAGTGAAGCATACCCCATCCTTGATTTGTGATAGGGATACATTGGTTTTGATGCATGTTGTTTATTTTCATCACACATGTTCTATTTCATAAATTAAATTTTTTTAATCACATTGAAAAAAATAATATAAAATAATATATTATCGACTACAATACACCTGAAATTATTTCTCATCGCAACGACTGATGACATCATTCCATGCTTTATACTTTATAATGCGTACATACATAACTGGTGCATGGAGATTTACTTTACCCCAAGCATCGAGAAGCCTCTATGGGATTTTCCAGTGGCCATTAATAAATATTTATTACCAAAATCATATAAAATAAATGAACTCTAAAAGGGATAATGAAAAGCAAATAAAAGTTTCATTATATAATTTTTCGGTAAAATAGATAATGTATATCATAACATCACCTTAATATATTCCCAAAGGGTTCCATCATTACAGGCTGGACATGGTGATATGAATCAATATCAATTAGAACATTAATTTTCATTGTGACCCCAACATAACTAATGAACATTGACTTGTTGGGGTCAACAGGTTGGTTGTGTTGATTCCATAAAACCTAAAAAAAATTACCCTTGTTTTTTACCTTGATAATTTTAGTCAATACAGTGATTCTACCTATGGTGTTCATCTTATTTAATGGTGGTGTTATGATGTTTCCTTTTTGGGTGTGTTTTTTTTCTATTTGCTTGAATTTTTTGCTGGTGGTGAATGCTTTGCTGAATGGTTCATCTCAACAGCCGGTGGTGTCGATAATGTTTCTTGGTTTCTTCTTCATTTTGGATGGTTATGTTTGGTGTATTTTGAGAGTGCTTGATCCTTTTTATTATCACTCATTGATGTGGTTAATTTGTGTTCTAGTTTGGTGATTTTCGTTTTTTGTGTGGTGATAAAGTCGACGTTGATGATGATTCCAAGGGTTAAGCAACGACGGTTCTTCTGGATTAGTTTGTGTTGGTTAATATTTTTTTTGGTGTCTACAAAGATGGTGATTTGCGGGCATGGATGTTGCGGTTTTGGCGAGGAGGATGACAAGAGATGGCGACAATGGTGTTTTTATCAGTGATGATGATAGTGATCTAGGCAGGCGAAGAAGATAGTGGTGATGATGGTGATATGACATTGGTGACGATGATGACAATTATGAAAGTGGTGATGGACGATGACATTGACATTGATGGATGGTGACAGGGGTGATATTGGATGATCTTCTCAAGCCCTGTGCTCTTTTGAGGTCTTTGTAACTTTGAATTTATAATTTTGGCATCTCTTGTGGTTTTTTTGGTTACCACTAAACCAAAAAGAATCTTCTGAAAATCAAATAAAAATTGAATTTTCTATTAGTAAAGGTCATCTTTCTCCCAACCTGTGATGGTAATTATAATAACATCTCTTTCTAAAATCCCTTCACCCATAAGGTGTACACTGTGATGAGATTTTGGGAGACCAATGATATCAACATCTGATAGGTAATCAGTATAGAATTAAACAAATTCATCAAAAATATACCATTCAGTAGTAGAACCATTTATATGACTTCAATTCTTGAGGTACCCTTTCAAAATCTTCATATACCATTAAATGGGGTACATCCATCTATAATGGACAAGATCACATAGTTAAACCTCTCTAAAAAAATAAATAATTAAGTGAACCATTATATCAAATAATTATGGTGTAAAGAATATCTTTAATTCACATAATATTATTTCAACCTCGTTATTAATGATTAAAAACTTCTAGGGGTCTATAACTATACTACATATGGATTTGAAAGAGCAACAATTTCTTGTTAATGTATGTTGTACATTTTTAGGAAGAATGAAACATAAAGTAATGGACATTAAATATTGTATCAAAACATGATAGTCAAGTTATTTTATTACATATAACTTCAAATTAGTTATTGATATGATATTCTAGATATTTGAAGAATACCCCTCTGTAAATTTTACCACATTAAGGAAAATTGAAAAATTGGATTTTTTACTACCTGGATAGAGTGTAAGATACTGGAGGAAGAAAAGTATGTATTTTATCCTTCACCTATGTCAACTATTCCCTTATCCCTATGTAAATAATGTCCAACCTAGTATTGATTCCATATTCTATTTTTCTAGGAACATTTAGTAACATGACGATAACACCATCAAATATATTTTTTCCCACATGCATGACATTAAGAGAATGTCTAACATATAAACAATTTTAGTACGGTAATTCAAAGAAAACTGATCTATTTCTTTAGCCTGATTTTTTAAGGTTTTTTTAAAAGTTTTTTTGAAAAGGTTTTACAGAAAAAAGTGTCAATATCTTTGACTTTATCGAACAATTGATCACTTGTTATAGAGATGGGGTTGTACCTTGTTTTTTATCCCATAAAATGGTGTCATCCATGATCAGTATTTATGTTATCGATGTAAAAATTTATTATGTACGAAAAACATAGTATTTGAGGAATGTTTAAACCGAATTGAGTGTGTCCATTCATCATAAATGAGACACTTCAACATTCCATTAATGTTATAGCTTGAAAATTTTCCATAAGTAGGAAATTAATTTATCATTCTATAAAACATGGCCCTCAATGTGAATTATTCACTTATGTGAGAATCATACATTATAACACATGTATCCCACATCAAATTTATATCTTCAATCAATATATCCAAATAGAAATAAATATCATTATTGGGTTTTTCTGGTTTAGATATAAATAGAGAAAACATAATGTATTTTTGATTTATGTATAACCATGGAAAAAAGTTATAATCTACTAACATAACTAAACATATACTGTGAATACTACTCTTTACACCAAAATGATTTATTTCATCTATAGATAACACAATATAGAAGTTTCTTGGCACATTTCAAAATTCAAGATACACATAATAAATTTTATTCCACAGAGGAGAGTCTATCAGATGATGTAATTTCCCATCTTTGATTCTTGTATCTATATACGATATAAATTGACTCATGTTTTCTTGAAATCCACGTAGTCTTATAAATAATGGAATGATAGGAAAGTACCATACATCTTTCAAAGTACTTAATTTGTCTTTCTTGAATCGATTCATGCCACTCTTTGGGCATTTTATAAGTGATTCATTTTCCTTGAGAAGAAATATGAAATCATTTGTAAAAGCATGTATTTTTTTTGGAATATCATGACATTGAACATATAATTAGTTTAGCATCATGTGTTTGATAATGAAGTCCATTTTCTTCTAGTAGCATATCATTCAGGAGAACAAGTAGTTCTATAAAGCTGGTGTCACTCCATCTGCTACTAGATTTCAAATTATATAACTTCAATATAGTTGACAATGTTCTGTATCTAGTATAACTGGTATACAATGGTATTATAACATAATAATTTAACTTCTCAAACAAATTTTCACAATCATAAAGGTAATCTTCAATTTCCATTTTCATTTCTCCCATATGATATCCATCATCATTTACATTGGAATTCATATCAAATTATCTATAAACCATAGTTTCATCCTAATCAATGTGAACATTTAGTTTTCTCTATGCTTAGTATAAAAATTATAGCACTTATCTATTTCATGACAAATCAAATGTTCTTCCAACTCTTTTGAAATGATTTTTCTTGAATAACAACAACACAAACATAGACAAAGGATTTGAGAAGGGTCATATTCATGCTCTATTACAAACTTTATGAACTCTTTAACTCCATATTCACACTCTTTTATCATACGATTAGTGTGCATCCATTTTCAATTCATATTCATCTTATTAGGTTCATAAAATAATCATTTTTTAGAAAAAATAAATAAATACACATAATATATTCATAATCAAAGGAGAAAATTATTGGTAATTCTAATAAGGGAAACCCAACATTTGAATATTATCGATGATGATTCATGAAAAGTTATCATTTTACACAAGGGTGAAATGAAAAGAAACAACATGGGGGTAAAAATGTGGTTGTTGGTCTAGGTTCTTGATTTGATGTTGTGTGGGAAAAAATGTGGTAATTATAGGTTGATTTATATAACCTTTCTTAGTGGGAGTCCAAAAATTGGTAGGATTTGATGTTTATTCATTTCTACACTTGGTACATGGTGGAACATGTGGTGTTTCATTGAAATATTGAAATATCAAAGATAAAAAGTTCAATTAATGGGTTTCCTATTATCTTGATATATAAAATAAAGCAACCAAATTTTATATGAAATTCCTGATAGAATTTATCGAAACCATTTGAAATTATCAATTTATATATAAACACATAATTAGTTACATGGTCACATAAAAAATACATAAAAAAAATTAAATAAAATCATGGCCTTAATCCCAACAGACAACCTAATACTAAATCCACCACAACAATTACATAGATCAATATAAACTATCTACCACATCTAGTAGTCAAAACCTTCATAGGTATATCTAAAAGAGTATATTCATTCTTAATAAAATCCATACCACATGTATGGTTAGGGGATATTATAATCAACTTTATCAAATTATTCCACTATCATTTAATCCCATATGTGTTCGAGATAAATGTTTTTTAAATTAGAAATTTTTATGGGTGACACTCAAACCATTTCTAATGATACAAAATATATCAAAATAATAATAATATTATATACATGGCTTAATAAAAATAAATAATGTTATAAATAAGAAGATGAAACTTATATATTCCCACACACCTCAAACCATGACTAAATTTTTCCTTATCTACACCTTATATTTTAAGTAACTATATAAGAAAATGAATCTGAAAAATCATTTTCTCAACATCTATATTAACCAAGGAAAAATCACAACACCTTAAATCCTAGGAGTCCTATTCTAATACAAAAATAAATATAACACTCTAAAAAACTTTGAAACCTCCCAAGGAATTTATAGGTCCATTATATAACTGTTTACAAGAGTGTAAGGTGAAAATAGTTTGAATCAAAAAAATGATTTTTCATCCTCACATAATGGGAAAACCCCATACCCTTTTAAATATATCTTAACATGATGTAAAACTTATAGCATAATATCATAAATTATATACCTCAAACCTTATATATTAACACGATCATATCCTAAATAACTAAAATAAAACACATGAAAAAAACTTATAGAAACCCATTTAATAGGTCTCTAAAATCATAGATAATATTAATAAAAACCATGCATTTACATTTAAAACAATTTATTCTTATTTTAGATCTAAAACATCTTAATTCAACGTTTTCACAAAAAATGGACATTTACCTATTTATTCAAGTAATCCTTTTTAATTTTTTTATAAAATACTTGAATATTCATATTCATTTTCAAAACTAATTAACTAAATCAACTACAAAACCATTTCATATAAATCACCATAAAATAATAAAATTTAATTACCAAGCTATTTTTAAATTTCAAAATTCCAAAAATCCATTATTAATTTCAAAATATTTTTAAAATCAATCATAAAAAACTATATTGAGTTTTGAATATAAACAAAAAAATATAGAATTTTATAAAAGTATAAAATATACATTTAAATAATACTTATAAAAATAAAAATTCCCAATAAAATAAAAAAATCACTTTAATTAAAGTCACAATAATTCTCATTAATGTTTTGGAAGAACTGACTAATAAATGCATCACTGAAATGAAAATTATAACTTTCATTATGTGATGATAAATGTATTATAATTAAAAAAATTCAATTTAATTCATGAGTATCTAATATCTAAATAATTAAAATAAGCTCAATTAAAATATCAATTAAATCAATAGTATTTCTATTTATCACACATTTATCCCAAATCATTAAGAAGAGTAATGAATACACACTTTATATCACTTTTATACATTTATTTACTTATACTTTTTATATCATAATCATCACAAGACACCACCCTTATAAAAATCCTTAAATCATATAATAATAATTTGTAGAAAATTATATATTAAATAGTAAAATCTTAAATCTAATACCAAATGTGAAGTGGTAAAATATTGAATCCAATCTACCACTAGTCTGGATTACAAAATAGTCCATTCAACACAAAATTGTGATATATATGGTCGTAAGGTGGTTAGTAAAGAAGAGGGGGGAATGAATGGTATGTCAGTAGATTGAGGGAGTGGAATATAGGGAAAGGGTTGTCACCGAAGGGCTGCTTCGTGATGGTGGGTGGTCAGCCCGAGCTGAAGATAGCGACAATAGAGAGGTGTTCTATAAAAATAAAGAAATAAAGGACACAAAAATATAACATGGTTTGGACCATATATGAATAATAGAGGTTATTTACAACACTAATAAATGAGAGAGGAGGAGAAATAATAACATTCCTTAAATTTGAGAGTTGATTCATCTAAGAGAAGGTTGAGAGGGATCGAACGAAGATCTAAACTTCTGTGAGATCTTGAATGATGCGAGGGAAATCAGTTCAATTAGGGTTCTATTTAAAGGATCATAAAGGATTTTATTAGTGATTTCAAAAAATCACTGATAAATAATGGTTTTATCAGTGCTAATAAAATACTTCTTTATCAGTGCTAATAAAATACTTCTTTATCAGTGCTTTTTGGCACTAATAAAGATATATCTTTATCAGTGTAAGAACCCATTTTTTCACTCAGGTATGAATCCTTTAAATTTTGGTCTAATATTTTATTTTGGACCTAATATGGATTTCTAATTGTTTAGTGAGGGCCTTAGGGGTGTATGGGGCTTGTTCGGAGCCCGTAACCCATCTTTTGGGAATAATAGGCCTGGTGCATGGTTTGGAAAACCGTGCAGATTTTTTTTACTGGACAGAGCCACCTCACATGGTTGACACACTGCCATGCATCCTAACCGTTCAAATAACCCTTCTACCTAGGTAAATGTGCATGATTTGCACATGATTTTTCAAACCGTGAGAAGAAATCGTGCACTGGACTTTTTTCTGGGTAATTTTACAGTTTTCCCTTAATGATCTAATTATCCCCCTACTTCTTCCCTAATCTAAGTTTATGTAGGATTTACCTCCATGTATCTCATTTGAGAGATTTTTGAAGGCCAAATCTAGGGATTGTAAAATATTCTTCATCTGGGATCTGTTTTAGCTTCCGTTCATCATGTTGGATGTGCAACGGTAAGTACTTGAATCTATTTAAACCTTATCCTTCTCTCTTGATCTCGACCTAGTTATCAAGGTGTGAGAATTTTTCTATTTTTATTATATATACTATGATCCGAGCCAAATAAAGGGACAATATCGAAGTGGGAGAGTCATTCAAGCCTAAGGCGGGTAGTCTATAACTCATCCCTTAAGTTCGTTGATTTTGGAATTGTTGTGTGGGGCCCTCCGATTTCATCTGTTGCCTTTTATAGAAATTATATTCCATTATTATATTCCTTAGAACTGTATTGTTATAAAATTTCTATATATGTGATTATTTTTTGGTGTTTATGCCCACAACTCCATTCATTACATGTAGGATTCTATTCTATAATTTTCATTTTCGTGTTTTGACACATTTGAGCTACTGTTCGGGTGTGCCTTGGATTGAACTTACTAAGGGTAATAATTTCTATATTAAATGGACTATTTATAATGATAATTTCATAATGTAAAGTACCTTATATGCTCAACACTTGACCTGGCTAAGGTACATGCTTCAATTAATAATTAAATGTGAAATGGGAATTTGAAAGTATACTAAGTATATGGCTTGAACTGATTAAATTTGAATGATTAATAGGCTGAATGTCTGTAGCACCCATTACCACATTAATGTAAGGTAGTGAAATGAACATTAATTATTGAATATTCCTTAAAGTGAATTAAAAAAGGTTTCATTTTACTTGGACTTACCACACTAATGTAAGGAAAGGCTTGGACCAAATGGACTTATTGATTAATTATGACTTGATTAAAAGGTTCCATGTTAATTGACCTTATAACACTAATTAAAGGAAATTATTAAACCAAATGAAACATTTCCTGAATTCTTAATCAAATAGGAATGGCCTGACTCGAGTTCACCTTGGATTCTGATTAGATAACTCCATGAGCACTTGGGAACCCCATTTTGATTCAAGGATTCGTCTTGCTTAGGTTGAGACCCAGTTAGACCCCAATCCATGTCTATTATTTGGATGCCTGGTATGAAACCATAGTATCCCTTCAATATCATTATAGTATTCCTTGGATACACTCCTTGGATCTATCATTGACAAGTAGGTTCCGTGGTTAAAGCCCATCTGGCCAAGTCTTTTCTTAGCCTTGTTTTACCTTAGATGAACTCCTTGGACTCAGTAGGCATCTCATTGTGGAATTAATTGGACTATGCTCGTTGGATTACACTCTTACCCCATGCCAGGTTATATTTATTACTAATTTAGGGACCCTTGAGGTCTATGTCACCTTGGTTATTACCCTGGGACTTCACTATTAAATATCATGATAGGTTGCCTTATTTCAACTTGGAACCTTCACATTTGTTAACATGTAACTTATTTAAAAACTGGTAATAATAAAATAATGAATTGGTTACATGTTCATACACCAGCTGAGGGATGAAGTAGGTACTTGGGTATTTAGTTACATTGTATTGCTTTACTTTATATATGCATGTTTGCACACTGTTACATTTCCATTACACGATTTGAATGATATATACACCCTTGGTGGTGGACCTCTGAGTTTTATCTCACACCCTATTCAGGTTCCATTTGGTACCCGGAGTAGATTACATGGTTGCAGGTGTTGACAAAGGGAATCATATGACATCAAAAAATTGATTGCTTTCAGGTTAGTATGGTGCTTGATAGAAGATGACCGAGCCGAAGCTCGGGATTCTTGGGATAGTATTTTGATTTCCTTATAAATTTTTGGAACATTTTGTACCTACTATCTTGTATCCATGTTTTCCATTTTTCTAGTGACATGACATATCATCAGTTGTTGAATGCTATTATAGTTGTTTCAGTTATTGTTGTTGTTGTCTCTATTTTCTGTTGAGCCTTCTGTTTACTTATATTGCTTCTTCTATTTACTGATGTTTACATTCATCCACTGCACTACACTTTCGTAATGAGGGAATAGTCTCCCCATGAACACATCCTTGTCCCTCGCTACTAGTCACTAGCCTTGGCATTCAGGGAGATGCGCTTGAGGCCATGTGTCCCACCAGGCTCGGGGAAACTGTTAAGTGGAATCCTGGCCCGAGACATCACAAAGTGGTGTCAAAGGAGTTTCATTTCTTGCTTTACTATTTGAAGACAATAGATTATAGATTAGAAATTCTTGGGACTTGGTCATAAGTCATTCTTGGTCATCTCAAGCCCATGTTTGGGGTAAAAACAAAGTTTCATAAATTATAATTATTGTTCTTCTTTTTCCTATTACAGTTGATATTATTTCACTATTGGGCGATGCACATGTTGTGTGGTGTTTTTGATTATTAATATATTTGAGGATTTTCTTTCATCCTTGGATGAATGATAATAGGTCCATGAGAATTTTTACATGCATCATTATAGGCACATAGAATTCACATGTCATGCATATTTCCAGGCCATATAGGTGAGTTTAACTACTTTTCATTTCTTGATATGCCTATGATTGTTGAGTGATGCTGTGATAGTTAGCTTATGATTGTATTAAATTTGGTTGTGATTGAGTTATTTCCTATCTCAATTAATGAGGTGTATGGGCCCTCATGAATTGGGATGAGTAATTTACCGAGTCGAGCCATTATGCTATAAATAAATGGGTTTCATTTCTAGTGATAGGTGTATGGGAACTGATTCACCAAAAATGGTTATCCATTATAAAGTGAAATAGGGTATTTAAAATGAATTGGTTGTACATCCTTATTTAGCCTTTTCATATTTATGAAAGGTAAAGGAGAGAACCTGGTAATTAAATGTAATATGAAATGAAACTTATACTTGAGCACTTACCAATACTTGGTTGTCTCAGTGGGTAGTTGGGGTAGTATACCTTGGGTAGTGAGTTTTCTTACGTTCATCTTCTGATAATGATTCTATCGTTATTCTTAATCTTGTTTTGAGGCATGTTATTGGAAATTGTAGATCAATTCTGCCATGAAATCCCCATTTCATATGCTAGGAGGGTGGCGATGACCACACTCTAGACATGGTGGGCCCTGAGCTGTCAGTCTTACCTCCAGGAGTGCCACTTAAGGCATTGACTACTGTACCTGATATGGGCACTGATGCCCAAGTTCGTGGTAGTTTACTACATCTGATGTAGTCTATGCATGGTGCTCCACAGCTTTCACCTATGATGATTGATCTAACCCATGAGTTCCAACAACAAAATCCTCCCACCTTTTCAGGGGATGGAGGTCTGCAGGCTACTGAGTCTTGGATAGAAGCCATCCTATCTATCTTTGAGCATTTGAAGATGCCTCCAGAGCAGAGGGTCAAAATTTCCACATACATGCTTCGAGATTTGGCCAACCCTTGGTGAGATGTGACTTCCCAGGCCGGTTGTCATCAGATCCTATTATGGGTTGATTTCCAAACTACCTTCTATGATTAGTTCTTTCCTCAGATGCTAAGAGCTGATAGAGACAGAGAGTTCATACATATTGAACAAGGTTCTATATTAGTTATGGAATTTTTAGTGCATTTCACAGAGTTGGAGTGATTTTCACTACTTCTAGACAACGATGAGATTTAGCGTGCTATATTCTTTGAGGATGGGCTCTAGTACTCCATCTGTATACAGGTGAATTTCTTTTGCCTATATACTTTTTATGATATAGTCAATCATTCTCTTATCACTGAGCATAATCTGATGGAAAAAAATAGTACTAAGTTTAAAGGATTAGTTCTATGTCAGGCTAGTAGTTCTCCCAGTGGTAGGAAAAGTTCTCTCGAGGTCTCTAGTCAGGGAATTGAAAACCAAATTGTCCATTTCAATAGCTCTAAAGTGTGTCATCAGTGTGGATTATAGGGGTATTTGAAGCCTCAGTGTGATATAGACCCATTGGGGTGTCGGGCTTGTGTTCGTATGGGATATCTTTATCATTTTTGTAGGATATTTCCATCAGCCTCGAGTGGAAAAGGATCCGCATCAGCTCCACCTTCAGGAGAAGGTTCTTTTATGCCACATCAGGCAGGTAGTTGGAATAGCACCAACAGGTCTGGCCGAGGAGGAGGTCATGGCCCTGGAAGCCAGACCCCTGATCACCAATAGGGATAACATAGCAGTTTTGATCGAGGTAGTCCATTTGTTGCACAGGTTCATGGATCAATCCAGTTGAATTCACTACAACCAATACTCAAGGATCAGGCTACATGACCATCTATAGTACGAGGTACTATTCTTTTGGAATATATAATAGTATCTACTTTATTTGATACAAGTGATTCAGACTATTTTATCTTTTTATCTGTCGTATAGAGTCTGGGACTGTAGATACAATATCAATATCATTTAATAACCCTATATATTCTATTAGGGGTATGAACAGAGGGAATACGCTAGTGTAGGGACTATCCCCTTGAGGTAAGTAGTTAACATTTCTTATGGAACCTCTTTGTTCTCGAGATGATGGGCTTCGATGTCATTCTCAGAATGCACTAGTTGGTTCACTATCGTGATTTTGTAGACTGCTATCATTGTAGGGTATCATTTACATCACCAAAGGGTAGCAATTATCTATATAAGGGTGAGTGCGATGTACAAGATTGTAGAGATGGACCAGAGAATCATGGGATAGGTGGAGTGACCACCCAGATTACAAATCTATTTATGGAGGATTAGGTCTTATGACAAGATGATTTCCCTCCAGCAGTGGATCGTTTCATCGATTTCTTTTCTGATGATTTTTTTGGATTAACTCATGAGAGAGAGATAGAGTTTACAATTGATCTTGTTCCAGGAGAAATTCTTGTGTCCATTCCTTCATATAGGATTTCACCTACAGAGATTCAGGAGCTCAAGAAGTAGTTAGAGGATTTAGAGGCCAAAGGTTTTATACAGACCAATAAATCCTCTTGGGGTTCACTCGTGATTTTTACGAAGAAGGTGGATCGAACCTTACATCTATGTGTGGATTACAGAAGGTTGAACCCGCTTACAATCAAGAACCAATATCCACTACCTCGAATAGATGATCTCTTTGACCAACTCTGAGGATAAAAGATATTCTCTAAGATCGACCTAAGATCAGGTTATCATCCGGTACAAGTCAGGCCATCAGACATACCTCGTATAGCTTTTTATAGTAGGTATCATCTGTATGAGTACCTTGTTATGTCGTTTGGTCTTTTTAATGCACCCACTATTTTCATGGATCTGATGAATAGGGTTTTCCACCCCTATTTAGAATCTTTTGTCGTGGTCTTTGTGGATGACATCTTGATGTATTCTCACACTCATAGAGACCATTCCAAACATCTTGAGATCATTTTGAGTACACTGAGAGAGCATCATCTTTACCCCAATCTTTCTAAGTGACACTTTTTGATTGAAAATGTAACACCCTAAGCTTCCACAATACGTTTCCCTTTCAATAATACAATAGCGTGTGTTGTACGTAACTTCGAGTTCTAACACACACCACAACCAATCAAACTAGCCATTATGAATAGTAATACCCAATTTTTGAAATTCTATAAATTTTATCTTTCAAAATGGACTTAATTTTTGGATTCAGAATATCAAAATTAGCTTAGGAAGAATTTTTTGTATTTTTCTGAAAACTTTCAATTTTTGATGAATAGTGAAAAACACTGAGTTATAGTTTAAAACTGAATTTTTATTTAAATAATTATTTATTTTATTTAAATTTATTTTAGATCAACATAGATACATAATACCTATATAAGTTTAATGTAATTCATTGGAGTCAGTTTATAATAATTTTAGATATATAAAAAGTTTATTGAACTTTTCACCGTCTTTTACCCATCTCCTATGAGAATTTGCAAATTTACATAAAACTTAATTTTACCACTTTTGTGAGTGAAATTTCAAAAATCTGAGAGACATGGTTAATATCAAGGAGTAAAATGTGGTTCAATAGGATAAAAATAATTTTTGGTGAATAGTAACTTTTTACTTTTATTTACAACGGTTAAAAGTAAATAGAGTAATTAAGGGTAAAAATGCTATTATTATTACCCTAACACACATCCTAATTCTATTTTCTAAGTATAATTAGACCAAAAACAACCTTAGGAATAAAATATGAACCTCTTTGGTCCACTTGGATTAGATTAGGACATTTATTATTATTTAATTCAAAGAAGAGTTAAAAGAGATAAAATCAAAGTTTAATAACTAAAACAATTTTAATATAGTGTTATACATAAGATAAATTAGATTATAAATATTCATTAGAAATATAAAAATATTTCCTAAATAATGGTATTTTATTTATAATTTTTATACATTAAATAATTTAATTTATTAATGACATAATGGTGATGCAGTAATTACCTAATTAATGAAATATTAAAATAATGGATATTATAAATATCTAAATAAATGTAATTTGAGACTTTTTATGAATTCCACTATTTTTATACGTTAATAAGAGATATTAGGGTTGGTTAGATGAATTGTTTTCGAAGTAATAATGCTTTTATGAATTTAGAAAAAACAAAATACCAAATAGTGTCAAAATTGACATAAAAGAGTTTTTAAAACAAATATTATATTATTAATTGATATTCTATTCCTAAAAATCTAAGGTTCATCTAAAGGACTTATATAATGATAGGTGTATCATTAATGAACCACTTTGGGTTCTCTTGGAAGTATATAGTAAGTTTATTAACCATATAATATAAACATACAAAGAGATATGGTAAATGTCAAACTATTTAACTAAGAGTTAAGTCTAAAAGATAAAGTTAATATAGTGACCCAAACCTGTTGAAAACCTATTGGTTGAGTGGTTTTCGACCCATAACAACCTTATCCTTAAGATAATTCATTTTTTATCCATTAGAAACCGAAAATTATTTTATTATAAAATAATATTTCTAGCTTTTCCTAAGGTGGCCCTCGCCCCTCTTATAAAAGGGCACTCCCCCTTCTCTCTAATTAACACCTTAAAAGCCTTTTGGATCGGCCAAACCCTGCCCAAATATCCTCTAAAATTCCCTCAATTCATCCTAGAGGATTTCATTTAGTCATAAATCCAACTTAAGGAGCCATTTTTATCAAATCAAAAGGAAGAACCCGAAGAAGTGGTAATAATTTCACGACCCTCTTTCAAGTTCTTTTCTTCTTCCACTTCTTCTTTCTTTGTTATTTCTATTCTAAAATAATAAATCCAGTATCTTCTATATAATGTGATGTTATTATAAATATGGTACATCCATATTCATTATTCTATACATCCTTTGAATGACATGTCACCATACGTGCGTACGTACGTATCATCGTCTCCACGCCGTGGTGTAATTGTTATTCAATACATTATTATTTGAATGGGTATAATAATGATGTCTAATTCATGTAAATAATAAATATAACCTGATAAATATTCTTTATGTATTATATACCATCCAATTATATATTATTTTAATTTCAAAAGAATGATATTGTTGCTCGTGCGTACGTACGGTTTACGGTCTCCACGAACGCGATGCGATTCATTCCCCATCGTATCCATTCAAGAATAATTTTCAATAGATGATTAAAAATAATGTTTAATGACTTGATATAATTCTAGATAAAAATAATATACATCCCATCCATAACAAATATGACTCACATAACCAATAATATAAAGGAAAACAAATTCGTTAACACCCAAAATGACGATAATACTAAGATATTATTAACAAAACAATGTTAAAAGACCATATATGATATCATATTAATGTATATGATTATTTTATAATTTAATAACAATTATTTCACCATTATATAGGAGGTTAACCTACCATCTACCAAGTAAAAGTACAAGGTAAGGGTTTTCTTATCTCACTTTTAATTCTGTGAGATTTTCATTATTCACCACTTATTTATTGCATGTGGTGTATTGTGTACTACCATTTGATATATATTATCATTATTCTATTTATATTCATGATATTATATGATTAATTTGGTTGTTATTGACTATTTTTCATACGACACGATTGATAATAAATAGGTAAGGGTTTATTTCACAATCTCTTCATTATCCGAGGTTGTTTATACGTAATTATCTACTCGGACATCTTTATCATCCACATCCATGTTTATTAAAAATGTATTTCAAAAAATTCTTACTATCTTATAGACTATGGGTTAAAGTCATTTATACCCTTGTTTGACATTTTATAAGATGTTTATAAAGGAATCTTTCCTTCGTTTTCCAAACAATGTATTTTTTAACCTTTTCGAAAAAATTAAGGTAGTAATATCTTTTTAACTTATACGGTGGGTGCGACTATTTTCCACCATTATAAAATCATCAAAGCTTACCTTACAATCTTATAAGAATATTTTCAAAGTAAATTTTTTCTTTTATAATTATGTGACTTTTAAATGATTTAAAAAAAGATATATTTCTCTCAAATAGTTTTGATTTCATCTATATCGACATCCTTTGATGGATTTTAAGCTTATTTGAAGTTGATGTATTATGATACAAAAATTCCATATTTTATTGAAGGTTTTGTGATATTTTTGACTATGGATGTGTCATTTTTATACCATTCATAGTTTATGGAGAAAGTATTGACATTTCTTATGCTAGTTTTAATACGAATGTTTATGTTATGTTTAAACCTGTTCATATGAGGAATGCGTTGGACTAAGTAAGTGATGGGTGGAGCCTGCTATAGCTCCTCGATGCATCGGTAGGTCTCATGAGAAAAACTAGAGTCTTGTCACAAGGCCTTTACAAAATATTATTTGTAGTCTTGGCATAAGGCCTTGACTATGTGGTTATGATAGTATGGCATTATGCATTCCATCATTATGAAAGTGGTCATTGACATTTAATGTGATTATTTGACTAGTAGAATATCCATGTGAATAAGTAAATGTAATTATTTCATTTCATTTTTTTCCATATTATGCTGAAGTTCAAGTTTAAAAGGATTTTGTTTTAGTTATACATTACCTTAAATGTTTTTGCTTATTTATGAAAGTTTCCTCTATATTGTTATCCTTACTGAGCATCTGAGCTCACCCCTTTCTATGTTTTATTTTTCCCAAGATGTGAAGAAGTATTATTTGATTGACCTGTAGAGATAATATAAGGGGATATGAGTGTGGACTATAGATACTATGTTGTTGTAGTTTTTCACTTTATCATGTAATTTAAGACTTATGAATTTATCTAGTGTTTCCAAGGCTACTAAACTAATCGGTCTTTCGAGACTTGATCTTTTGTGATCATGCCAATGTTATTTAATAATGCACTGACTCTGGGTAACTGGGGTCAAGGCGTTATAGTTGGTATCAGAGGAAGTTTAGTAAAAACCTTAGAATCTAGATTTAGATAAACTCTGATTAGAGAACATATCCCTAAGATAGACTTTGAGGATTAGAATAGAAGAACTTCCTAGAATTTTGGTATTGTAGAGATTTTGTGAGTTTTCCAAGCAATACATCTCTGTCTGGATACGAGCAGGTAGAGGCGGTTCTAGCACATATGTACCTAGGGGTAAAACCTGAAAACACCGCTTTGAGCTAGACTCGAACGGGAACTGGTGCACGGCAACGGGGCTTGCTGCACTCTTGGTTACGACACTCCTGAGGGATATACTTAGGATAATTCTCATTTTCATTAAAAACCATTATGAAGGGTTTATGAGTATTTACTTCCTCAAAGAAAACATTTTTATGATTATGGATTATATCCATAAATTATTCAATTTTTGTTAAGTGTTTTTCAAATTTGGAATTATGTATTTAGATTCATAAACTAATCTAGTTTATGCCATTGTTTAGAAATGGCGCCTAGTGGAAGGAATAGAAACTGTATCAATGCACACACTCAATGTAGGGATTGACCTCCTACTCAAGATAATTATAGTGGAGCTGGTGATACAACTGGTGATGATCATCTTATCTCCATACTGGGACAACTCACTCAGGTTATGAATAATAACCTTACCTGTATGGAGCACCCTGATCCACAACATGGATGATCAATGTTAGATCGCTTCATGAGGAAACAAACACCAACATTCAATGGGAGTACAAATACATTAGTATATGAGAAATGGATAAATTCCTTAGAGAATATATTCCATGCCTTGGGGAGTAGTGAGAGGGAGAAAGTTATCATGGTAGTTTACCGCCTCACTGGAGATGCTGATCAATGGTGGTCATTGATTCAAAACACAAAGAAAGATGATGAAGTATAAAATATGGAATGGAGGGAGTTTAAAGATCTTTTCTTAGAAAAATAATTCCCTCATGAGATTTTCTTAGAAAAATACTTTCCTTGTGACCATCGAGCAGATATGGAAAGGCAATTTATGAGTCTGAGGCAAAAGGAGGATGAGAATGTTGCAAAGTATGGAGCTAACTTTACAAGATTAGCAAGGCATGCTGCAGATTATATACATAACCCAAGAAGTAATATTGATCATTTCTTTGATGGGTTAAAACCATTTCTCCATCGAGCATTAGTCTCACAATCCTTCTCGTCGTACGAAGATATTGTCTCATGTGCTATCAAGACATAAAAAGAATTCTATAAGTCTTATGACTTTAAAGAAAAGAAAGAGAAGAAGAGATCTGCTGATCACTATGGAAATAGAAATAAGGGGAAGAAGGGAAAAGTTGAATATCCATCCTACAGTAAATGTGGGAAGAAACACCTTGGTACTTGCTTGAAGGGAATAAGAGTCTGTTACAAGTGTGGTGAAAAAGGCCACCATGCTTGTGATTGCAAGGGGAAGAAAGAAGCTACCGATGTTCAATGCTACAATTGTAGGGAGATGGGACATTATGGAAATGAATGTAATAAGCATCAAGGGAACTTACCTCAGAAAAGGCCATGAAATTAAGTCCAAGCTTATGCTATCACTACTGCTGAGGTTGAAGCTCCAAAAGACGTGGTGGCAGGTAATTTAATGGTTTCCTAAAGTTTATCCAATGATTTATTTGATTCTGGATCATCGCATTGTTTCATATATTCCCAGTTTGCTAAGAAAATTAGATATTTTCAATTTGATTTAATAAGGGTGTTGTCAGTCAAAACTCCTAAGGGGAGTATCATTGATACAAAGTTCTATGAATCCATTCCCATTAGGGCATATAAATGTTATTTATCTACTGATATCATCATCATACCCATGATTGAATTTGATATAATCCTCAGTATGGATTGGATTTCGTACCATGATGCAAAAATTTATTGTAAGAAGAAGGAGGTTACTATTTTTGATGACGATGATAAAGAACACCTTATCTTTAGAGCAGAATCATCACCACCTAATTCTTATCTAGATCAAACCCCAGTAGCTCAACTAAATTTAATTATTGGGGAGGAAGAGAATGAAATGACTGTGGGTGAGGAAAGGAATGTTCAAATAGAGGATGTACCTATTGTGAGAGAATATGTTGATGTGTTTCCAGAATATTTACCTGGACATCATCTAGAATGAGAAATTGAATTTTCCATTGATTTAATTCCTGATTCAAGGACTATATCAAAGACCCCTTATAGAATGGACATTGTCGAATTAGTGGAACTAAAGAAACAACTAGAGGAATTGAGAAATAAGGGATTTATTCACCCTAGTGTTTCTCCATGGGGAGCGCCTGTTCTTTTTGTTAAGAAGAAAGATGGATCTATGAGGTTGTGCATTGACTACAGGGAGATCAATGTTATAACAATAAAGAACAATTATCCCCTACCTCGCATTGATGATTTATTCGACCAAGTTCATGGTGCTCAATATTTTTCAAAGATTGACCTTCGATCTGGATACCATTAGTTGTGTGTGAAGAAGGAAGACATTCCGAAGACAACATTTCGAATCAGGTATGGGTATTATGAGTTTACAGCAATGCCTTTTGGATTGACTAATGCACCCTCTATCTTCATGGATCTAATGAATAGAGTTTTCAAGGAATATATTGATTACTTTGTAGTGGTATTTATTGATGATATTTTGGTATACTCCAAAAGCTAGTAATATCATGAAAATCACTTGCGCATTATCCTGAAGACTCTGAGAAGACATGAATTATATGGGAAGTTTAGCAAGTGTGAATTATGGATTCAGGAGATTTCTTTTCTTGGCCATATGGTCTCTAAGGATGGAATTTCCATTGATCCTTCAAAGATCAAGGCACTTCAAGAATGGCCAGCACCGACAAGTATAACTGAGGTATGCAGTTTTATTGGTTTAGCAGGTTATTATCGACGTTTCGTCCACAATTTTGCCAGGTTGGCTAACCCATTATCAAATCTCACATGAAAAGGGGTTAAATTTGTTTGGAAAAAAGAGTGTGAAGAATGTTTTGAATAACTGAAGAGAATATTAGTCAATTCTCCTATATTGACCATACCGTCAAGGAATGATGGGTTCATTATTTATAGTGATGCATCGAAGAAAGGACTTGGTTGTGTCCTTATGAAGAATGATAAGGTAATTGCATATTCATCATGATAGCTGAAAATTCATGAGAAAAACTATCCTACTCATGATCTTGAGTTGGCAGCTGTAATCTTTGCTTTGAAGATTTGGAGACACTATCTCTATGGTGAAAAATGTGAGATATATACTGATCACAAGAGTTTGAAGTATATTTTCACACAAAAAGAACTCAACATGAGGCAAAGGTGATGGATTGAACTACTCAAGGATTATGATTTCATGATACACTACCACCTAGGAAAAGCAAATAAAGTGGAAGATGCTTTGAGCAGAAAGGATCATGGAGTTTTGAACAAGATGAGAGTTGAAAGGGATCCTATTTTCATGGATCTTGTAAAGATGGATATGAGAATAACCATGGAAGGGGAAACATCAATACTTTTTAAAATGGTTGTAAAACCATCTTTAATAGAAATAATACGAGTTCTCAGACTGATGATGAAGAGTTTCAAAAGAATATTAAAGCTGTGAATGATGGGAGATTGAGTGACTTTGTGTATGAAGATGGAATTTTGAAATTTGGGAAGAGACTTTGTGTTCCCGATATACCTGATCTAAAAAGGGAATTGTTGGACGATGCTCATAGTTCCAATTTCTCTATACACCCTGGGAGCACCAAAATGTATAGATATTTGAGGGAACATTTTTGGTGGGATAACATGAAGAGGGATTTCTGATTTTGTGTCAAGATGTATGGTTTGTCAATAAGTGAAAGCTGGAAGGCAACAGCCTGGAGGAGTCATGAAACCTCTTCCCATACCAGAGTGAAAATGGGATAATATTACAATCGAATTTTTCATAGAACTACCAAAAACTCCTAGAAGGAATGATGCAATATGGGTCATTGTTGATCGTCTTACCAATTTAGCACATTTTCTTGATATAAGGGAAGATTTACCACTTGAACGTCTAGCAAGACTATATATTAATGAAGTTGTGAGACTTCATGGAGTACCCCAATCGATTGTTTCTGATCGTGATCCACATTTTACATCAAGATTCTGGAAAAGTCTTCAGAAATCCTTGGATACTGAGCTTCGTTTGAGCACTGCCTACCACCCTCAAAATGATGGACAATCAGAACAGACTATTCAAACCTTAGAAGACATGTTGATATAATGATCACATGACTTTCAGGGTATGTGGGATCAATATTTACCTATGGTATAATTTTACTATAACAATAGCTTCCATTAAAGTATTCGGATGGCACCATACGAAGCGTTATATGGAAAGAGATGTCGCAAACTAACCTGTTGGGATGATGTTGGTGAAAGAAAACTCATAGGCCCAGAACTGGTGGAGGAAACAATGGAAAAGGTGAAGGTAATCCAAAACCACATCAAAGCATCTCAAAGTAGGTACAAGAGATATGATGATAACCAAAGGAAGGATTTGGAATTTTAGGTAGGAGATCATGTTTTCTAGAAGGTATCTCCATGGAAGGGTGTTATACATTTTGGTATGAAGGGAAAATTGAGTCCTAGGTACATCAGAACTTTCGAAATTCTAGAATGAATTGGGGTTGTAGCTTATCGTTTGGCAATGCCGCCAAATCTCTCCAAAGTTCACGATGTGTTCAATGTATCACTATTGAGAAAATACATGCCTGACCCAACACATGTACGCACCTATGAGGAATTAGAACTGGAACCTGATTTGTCTTATTGCAAAGAGCCCATCAGGATTCTTGATACCAGAGAACAAGTGTTGAGAAACCGGACGACTCTTCTGGTAAAATTTCTATGGAGAAACTATAAGATGGAAGATGCAACATGGGAACCTGAGGAAATTATGATGAAGAACCACACAAGTCTTTTAATGTGGTAGTATTCTAGAAATTTTGAGGACAAAATTATTTAAAGTATGGGAGAATGTGACACCCTAAGCTTCCACAGTACATTTCCCTTTGAATAAAATAGTAGCGTGTGTTGTACGTAACTTCGAGTTCTAACACACACCACAACCAATCAAACTAGCCGTTATGAATAGTAATACCCACTTTTTGAAATTTTATAAATTTTATCTTTCAAAATGGAATTCATTTTTGGATTCGGAATATAGAAGTTAGCTTAGGGTGAATTTTTGGTATTTTTCTGAAAACTTTCAATTTTTGATGAATAGTGAAAAACACTGAGTTATAGTTTAAAACTGAATTTTTATATAAATAATTATTTATTTTTTTAAAATTTATTTTTAGTCAAAACAGATACATAATACATATATAAGTTCAATGTAATTCATTGAAGTCAGTTTATAATAATTTTAGATATATAAAAATTTTATTAAACTTTTCACCGTCTTTTACCCATCTCCTAGGAGAATTTTTAAATTCACATAAAAATTAATTTTACTGCTTCTGTGAGTGTAATTTCAAAAATCCGAGAGACATGGTTAATATCAAGGAGTAAAATGTGGTTCAGTAAGATAAAAATAATTTTTGGTGAATAATAACTTTTTACTTTTATTTACCACGGTTAAAAGTAAATAGAGTAATTAAGGGTAAAAATGATATTATTATTACCCTAACACATGTCCTAATTATATTGGCTAATTATAATTCGACCAAAAACAACCTTAGGAATAAAATATGAACCTCTTTGGTCCACTTGGATTAGATTAGGACATTTATTATTATTTAATTCAAAAAAGAGTTAAAAGAGATAAAATCAAAGTTTAATAACTAAAACATTTTTAATATAGGGTTATACATAAAATAAATTCGATTATAAATATTCATTAGAAAGATAAAAATATTTCCAAAATAATGGTATTTTATTTATAATTTTTAGACATTAAATAATTTAATTTATTTATGAAACAATGGTGATTCACTAATTACCTAATTAATAAAATATTAAAATAATTGATATAATAAATATCCAAATAAATGTAATTTGAGACTTTTTATGAATTAAACTAATTTTATAGTTTAATAAGACATATTATGGTTGGTTAGATGAATTTTTTTTGAAGTAATAATGCTGTTATGAATTTAGCAAAAACAAAATACCAAATAGTGTCAAAATTGGCATAAAAGAGTTTAAAAAATATATTATATTATTAATTGATATTCTATTCCTAAAAATCTAAGGTTTATCCAAAGGACTTATATAATTATATTTTTATCATTAATGAACTACTTTAGGTTCTATTGGAAGTATATAGTAAGTTTATTAACCATATAATATAAAAATACAAAGAGACATGGTAAATGTCAAACTATTTAACTAAGAGTTAAATATAAAAGATAAAGTTGATACAGTGACCCAAACCTATATAAAACATATTGGTTGAGTGGTTTTAGACCCATACTCACTTTATCCTTTAAATAATCCATTTTGGAACCATTAGAAACTGAAAATGATTTTATTATAAAATAATATTTCTAGCTTTTCCTAAGGTGCCCCTCACCACTCTTATAAAAGGGCACTCCACCTTCTCTCTAATTCACACCTTAGAAGCCTTTTGGATTGGAAAAACCCTAAAAAAATATCCTCTAAACTTACCTCACATAATAATATAGGCCTTCCTTTATTCAGAAAGCCATCTTAATAAGCCATTTTGATCAAATCAAAGGGAAGAACCCGAAGAAGAGGTAATAATTTCAGCACCCTCTTTCAAGTTCTTTTCTTCTTCCACTTCTTATTTCTTTGTTATTTACATTATAAAATAATAACTCAAGTATCTTATATATACTGTGATTTAATTATAAATATGGTACAACCATATTCATTATTCTATCCATACTTTGAATGACATGTCACCATACGTGCGTACGTACATATTACCGTCTCCACGTCGTGGTGTAATTGTTATTCAATACATTATTATCTGAGTGGGTATAATAATGATGTGTAATTCATGTAAATAATAAATATAACATGATAATTATTATGTATATATGATATACCATCCAATTATATATTATTTTAATATCAAAAGAATGATATTGTCGCTCGTGCGTGTGTACGGATTACCGTCTCCACGAACGCGATGAGATTCATTCCCCATCGTATACATTCAAGACTAATTTTCATTAGATGATTAAAAATAATGTTTAAAGACCTGATATAATTCTAGATATGAATAAGATACATCCCATCCATAACAAATATGACTCACATAATAAAGAATATAAATGAAGATGAATCCGTTAACACCCAAAACGACGATTATACTAAGATATTATTAACAAAACAATGTTAAAAGATCATATATGACATCATATTAATGTATATGATTCTTGTATAATTTAATAACAATTATTTAACCATTATACATGAGGTTAACCTACCCTCAATCAAGGAAAATTACAAGGTAAGGGGTTTCTTATCTCACTTTTAATTCTGTGAGATTTCCATTGTTCACCACTTATTTATTGCATGTGGTGTATTGTGTACTGCCATTTGATATATATTATCATTATTCACTTTATATTCATGATATTTTGTGATTCATTTGGTTGTTATTGACTATTTTTCATATGAATCGATTGATTACAATGAGGTAAGGGTTTATTTCACAATCTCTTCATTATATGAGGTTGTTTATACATAATTATCTACTAGGACCTCTTTATCATCCACATCCATGTTTATTAAAAATGTATTTCAAAAAATTCTTACTATCTTATATACTATGGGTTAAAGTCATTTATAACCTTATTTTACTTTTTATAAGATTTTTATAAAGTAATATTTCCATTGTTTTCCAAACAAGGTCCTTTTTAACCTTTTCGAAAAAATTAAGGTAAGAATGTCTTTTTAAATTATACGGCGGGTGTGGCTATTTTCCTCTTTTATAAAATCATCAAAGCTTCCCTTAAAATCTTATAAGAATATTTTAAAATTAAATGTTTTCTTTTATAATTATGTGACTTTTAAATGATTAAAAAAAGAGATATTTCTCTCAAATAGTTTTGATTTCATCTATGTTGACATCCTTTGATGGATTTTAAGTTTATTTGAAGTTGATTTATTATGATACAAAACTTCCATATTGTATTGAAGGTTTTGTGATATGTTTGAATGTGGATGTGTCATTTTTTACCATTCATGGTTTATAGAGAAAGTATTGACATTTCATATTCTAGTTTTAATATGAATGTTTATATTATGTTTAAACCTATTCATATGAGGAATGAATTGTACTTAGTAAGTGACGGGTGGAGCCCTATGTAGCTCCTCGATGCATGGGTAGGTCTCATGAGACAAACTAGTGTCTTGGAACAAGGCCTTGACAAAATATTATTTGTAGTCTTAGCATAAGGCCTTGACTATGTGGTTATGATAGTTTGGCATTTTGCATTCCATCATTATGAAAGTGGTTATTGATATTGCATGTGATTATTAGACTAGTAGAATATCCATGTGAATAAGTAAATGGCATTATTTCATTTCATTTTTTCCATATTATGTTGAAGTTCAAGTTTAAAAGGCTTTTGTTTTAGTTATACATTGCCTTAAATGTTTATGCTTATTTATGAAAGTTTCCGCTATATTGTTATCCTTACTGAGCATCTGATCTCACCACTTTATATGTTTTATTTTTTCATGGATGTGAAGAAGTATTTTATGATTGACTTGTAGGGATAATCTGAGGGGATTTTAGTGTGGACTATGGATACTATGTTGTTGTAGTTTTTCACTTTATCATGTAATGTAAGACTTATGAAGGTATCTAGTGTTTCCAAGGATACTAAACTAATCGCTCTTTCAAGACTTGATCTTTTGTGATCATGCCAATGTTATGTAATAATGCACCGAATCTGGGTAACTGGGGTCGAGGTGTTACAGATTAAGTCCACTTATTAGGTTATATTATATCAGAATCAGGAGTATCTATTGACCCAGAAATGGTTAGTGCTATAGTTTCTTGGGAGCATCCCAAGAATGTGTTTGATATTTGGAGTTTTTTGAGGCTTAATAGAAATTACATTCATTTCATACAAGACTTTTCCCACTTTTATTCACCTCTTACCAGTCTAAAAATGAATGTTTTAAAGTTCATATAGTCAGAAGCATGTGAGAAATCCTTTCAGGGTCTTAAATGGAGGCTTGTATCAGCACCTACTCTGACTCTTCTAGATCCAGGAATAGGTTATACCATCTTCTATTATGTATCAGGCATCAGCCTAGGAGTAGTGATGATGCAAGAAGACAGATTTTTTGCGTACATATCTCGACAGTTGAGGCCTCATTAGAGAAATTACCCGATGCATGACCTTGAGCTACCAGCAGTTGTCCACACCTTACATTTATAGAGACACTATCTATTAGGTTAGAACGTTGTGGTGTAAAAAAACCACAAGATCCTCAAATATATCTTTTCTCAGCATTACTTGAACCTTAGATCGTGGAGATGGGTCAAATATCTACAATAATTTTATTTTGAGCTTACCTATATTCCTGGGAAGGGCAATTTAGTTGTAGATGCGCTAAGTTAGGAAACTAAAACACAGGCCATACGAGAAGATAGTGATGAATGGAAGTTAATATACCTCTTTTCCGAGTTTCATCTAGAGATTCATGATAGTCACAAGAATTATTACCTATCATCTTTAAGAGTTACCTCTTCTCTCCTTGAAAAGGTGAAGGGTAGTCAATTTTCAGATCCTAAAGGTTTGGTACTCTGTGAGAGTATATTAGGAGACAACCCACCTCCGGATTGGTTTGTAGATAGATACGACATCTTGCATATTCATGGAGGTTTCTGGGTTACTACATATATAAGAGAGGAGTTGATGCACGAGTCCTATGCTTCTCAGTGGTCAGTTCATCCAGGAATCTCGAAGATGTATCGAGATATGAGACGTTAATATTGGTGGCCTAGGATGAAATGTTAGATAGCAAGCTTTATCACTAGATGATCTACCTTTCAGTAGGTGAAGGTAGAGAACCAGAGACCTACATTCTTATTAAAGCTACTTTCAGTCCCAAAATGGAAATGGGAAGACATTGCTATGTACTTATTAGTCATCTTACCAAGGTTTCGAAGGGGTAACGATGTTATTTGGGTAGTCACTGAATGACTAAAAAAATCATCCCACTTCATTCCTATTTGGGAGACTTTCTCAGTAGATAATATGGGAATACTATAGGCTTGTGAGATTATATGACTACACAGGGTTTCTTATACTATTGTTTCAGATCAAGATGCTCATTTCACTTCACGGTTCTAGAAGGGTTTGAAAAAGGCTATGGGTACTCAGGTACTTTTAACCACAGATTTTCATCCTCAGATCAATAGACAATCGGAATAGAAAATACAGGTTCTAGAGGATATTCTCAAAGCAAGTGTCCTTGATTTTAGTGGGTTTTGGGTAAATCATACCCCCCACATCAAGTTTTCCTATAATAACAGCTTTCAGGTGAAAATTTAGATGGATGATTTTGAGGCCTTATATGGTAGTTCATTCTATTCACCCTTATGTTGGCTAGAGGAAGGTGAGGCATTTCTACAAGGTCCTCATCTTGTTCAAGAAACTTTAGAGTAAGTTTAGCTGATCAGGAAACTTATGAATATTGCTCAATCTAGACAAAAATCTTATACTGATCACCATTGATGACCTATTGAGTTTGATGTCGGGGATTATGTTTTTCTTTGGGTATCACCCAGGCTAGGGAATAGACGGTTACAAAAGCAGGGAAAGATTTATCCTCATTACTGTAACGTCCTAGTTCCAGAAGCCACCTAGAGGCGCCCCGTACCTGGTTGGTCACATGGCCTCAAGCACATTTCCCCGAACGCCAGAGTCTGCCGACTAGCAGCGAGGGCCTTGGGTGTGATAGTGGGGAAACTATGCCCTCATTGATAGAGTACACAGTGGAAGTAAACAGATATACAATAGCAGAAGCAGTAATAATACCAAACAATAGTAACAACAGAAGACTGATAAAGAAACAACTAGATCATATATATATATAAATGAATCATGACACATATATGTCTAGGAAAGCAGCCAAACAAGTCACAATACTGAATACAGTACTAAACCAAAGTACAAAAGGAAAACATATAAGCAACTCCTCAGCATCGCAAGCCTCAACTTAGTCCCGTTCTCTCTATCTCCAATACAATAAAGTACCTAAAGTAGAAGGGAGATGACCCTTATCTATACCTGTAACAATATAATATGTTTGGGCCCAAAAGCATGGCCCAAACAGGGTGTGAGACTAAATCCCAATAGGCAACCACCACCAGATCTGTGCCTAACAGTCAGTGAATATATGGCAGGAAGTAAGCAAATAAATGTAGTAAACAAAGAAGTACCCAAGGTAAACAATTTACAGTTTCAATGCATTCAGTATTATAATCGACAGCTAAAAAATTAGGTAAACACAAATAGGTAACCCTTTGGGAAGTACTCACAGCCTATCCCCTTTGGTCCTACCTAGCAACACAAGCAACCCTCTGGGCAGCACACACAGTCTCACCCCTCTGGTTCAGCTAATGTATAGACTCTCTGAGGAATCACTCACCATCAATTCCTCCTATAGTCTCATATCGTACTAAAGGCACTCTGGGGAAGCACTCAACGTCAATCCCCCCTGTGGCCCACGTCGAGGAACTATAGACACTCTGGGGAAGCACTCAACATCAATTCCCCTTGTGGTCTCGCATCATATAATTATAAAGACACTCTAGAGAAGCCCTCAACATCAATTCTCCCTATGGTCTATACACCAGGTTATCACGACCTTGTGTAAGTTAAGAAAGTGTATCAGTGCATAACGGACATGGTAAACCTCAAGAACTACTTGGCTAGAATTCTACAGCACAACAGCATAACAGAATAATAGTCACACCATCCTACAATACTAGGCATGGGAAAGTAACCAGTAGCCTAACCGGAAAACAAGACCCAAAGGTCAAAACGGGAAAAAACATGCATGCAAATACATCTAAAGCACAACAATTCACCCTATTCACAATCAATAATCATTTAATAAGGCATACCCGCATAGAATAGAAACAATAGGGCTATAACGGTAAACGCACAATACACCTTTCATGGGTATTAGGAATATTTGCACATAAAACTCAAAGAATTTCAAGGGAAAGTCACAAACCACCTACCTCAGCATTGGGAGATCAATATACTTGAACCTCGAGGCTTGAATCACCTCAAAACTCTGTAGATCTACGAAAATGATCAAAAAATTAAACCGAAGATAACTTAGAAAAGAAGAGGAATTAGGAAATGAAGCTCTAGGAGAAGAGAGAACTCACCAATGAGATTCCAACGCAACCAAAGACGTTTGATTCAGAGGATGGATGATCACTCTGGGGTTTGTTGAAGATCCGCGACCGTACCCTCACTCTCGGACGACCCAGACCTAGAAGGAGTCAGTTATGTCCATTAGACGCGACCCCAGTGCATTTAATGACAAAAAAGAAAGTACACGGCGTGTACTCGCCTTTTCCATACTCCACTTTAGGCGGCTTCTAGGTCACCCCACACAACCGTGTGCATGGCTGGTACATGGCCAGCACCCAGCTACCAGTGGTAACCGAGTACACGGCATGTACTCATAAAGTACACGGCGTGTACTTCGAAAATTTCCAAAATTTCATCTTTTTCTTAAAAACAACTAGAAAATGAAAACATACCTGAAAATAAGGTCCGGGTTCTTAAAAACTTACCCCCTTAAAGAAATTCTCCTCAAATTTCCCTAGCACGACATAGAAGAAAAAACCCTGAACAACTCCATCCACTGTGCTCGTACATCAGCCTCCCTCTCCCAAGTCTCATCTTGTGCTCGCCTGTGCTGCCATAACACTCATACTAGAGAAACATACTAGCCGCAGAGAACCTTTGTACTATGTTCGACAATCTGGATAAGATGCTCCTCAAAAGATGCGTCCACTTCCAACTCAACCTCCTTGGGTTGGAAAACATGAGACGGGTCTGAAAAGTAACGTCGAAGCTAAGAAATGTGAAAGATGTCATGCATAGCCTAGTACCTCTGAGGTAACTGCAATCAATAGGCAATCGGCCCAACTCTCTCCAACACCTCAAACAGCCCGATGTACCTCGGTGAAAGCTTACCCTGTCTCCTAATCCTCTTGTGTCCCAACCTCGGTGTGACATGTAGGAAAACCTGATCCCTGAACTCGAACTCCAAAGGTCATCTCTGCTAATCAGTATAAGACTTATGTCGAGACTCCGTAGTATCCAACCTCTTCCGAATCAACTCTATCTGCTCTGTGGTCTCCTGAACAAGAAAAAGTCCCAGAAAATCTGCCTCTCCTGCCTCCAGCCAACATAAGGGTGATCAACATGGCCTACCATACAAAGCCTCACAAGGTGTCATCTGAATAGTTGCTTGAAAAATATTGTTGTAGGAAAACTCCACGAGAGGTATGTGCTTCTCCCAAGAACCTCCAAAATACAGAATGCATGCTCGAATCATGTCCTCAATAACCTGAATCGTACGCTCGGACTGGCCATCTTTTTGGGGATCGTAAACCGTACTCAAAAGTACCTATGTACCCAAAGCCTTCTGAATCCCCTACCCGACCTGAGAAGTAAAACGGGAATCCTTGTCTAAAAAAATGGAGTGTGGAACTCTATGCAGACATACAATCTCTCGGATGTACAATCGTCCCAGATCATCAACACTAAAGGTCTATTTGATTGGAAAGAAGTGAGAAACCTTCATAAGTCTGTTGATGACAACACATAATGCATCATTCCCTCAAGGAGACCTCGACAACCTTGTCACGAAATCCATCGCGACATTGTTCCACTTCCACTCGGGAATGGGTAGCTAATGTAGAAGCCCTGCTGGTCACTGATGCTCCGCCTTCACCTGCTGACAAGTGGAACACCTCATGAAGAAACCTGCAACATCCCTCTTCATACCTGGATACCAATACTGATGGTGTAAATTACGATACATCTTGGTGACACCAGGATGAACTTCCCAAACTGAGGAATGAAAGTCCCGCATCAGCTCCTCGTGTATATCTGCTGGCACCTATACATGCCCCTGGAAACGCAAGATCTCATCCTCTTCTATGGTCCATCTAGTAATAGGGTCCTCTCCTGAAACACTTTCCTATAGGACTAGGCCTTCAGAATCTAATAGTTGCCTCATTCGTACTCGATCAAGAAGGTTAAGGGTAACAACTAAAGAAGAAAGAAACATCTTCCCCTGTCTGTCAGGAACCTCCAAATGCATCTCAGAGAATAGATCCATAAGTTTCCACCCACTACTGGCCTCTAGAACTGCCTGTAACTGAGTCCTCCTGATCAACGCATCAGCCACTGCATTGACTTTCCCAAGCGTGTAGGCAAGGTCAAATTCAAAATACTGAAGGTAATAGACCCACCCGCGTTGTCTTAGATTCAGGTCAAGTTGAGTGAAGATGTACTTCAGACTCTTGTGGTCAGTGAAAACCACAAAATGCTCTCCTAGAAGATAATGTATCCAACAACGTAAAACATGAACAACAACTACCAACTCCAGATCGTGCGTTGGATAATTCCTCTCATATGGTCTCAACTGCTGAGACCCATACGCAATGACTCCATCTCCTTATATAAGCATAGCTCCCAGCCCGATACTTGATGCATCACAGTAAATAGTATAGCTCTTTCTCAGATCTGGAAAGACTAGTATCGGTGCTGAATTCAACCTCCCTTTCAGCTTCTGAAAGGCTGACTCACAAGAATCTGACCATAAGAATTTTGCACCCTTCTTAGTCAGGCTCGTCAGTGGTGATGCTAAGCATGAAAAGTCATTTATGAAGCATCGGTAGTATCTAGCTAGCCTCAGAAAACTTTTTACCTCAAAGGCATTCTTCAGCTGCTCCCAAGAAACTACTGCTCTCACTTTCTATGGGTCGACTGATACTCCTGTCTCTGAGATAACGTGACCTAAGAAGTGAATCTTATCCATCCAATAGTGGCATTTTGAGAGCTTAGCATATAACTGATTCTCTCTTAGTGAACTCAAAATGATCTCAAGATGGGTAGCATGGTCGTGTCGTGTGTGAGAGTACACCAAGATATCATCCACAAAGACAACCACGAAGGAGTCCAAGTATGGATGGAACACTCGGTTCATCAGTTCCATGAAAACTGTAGGCGCGTTCATGAGACCGAACAGCATAACCAAGTACTCGTATAGACCATACCTGCTCCGAAAGGCTGTATGAGGTATATCATACGGTCTAACATGCAACTGATGGTAACTATACCTCAAGTCAATCTTTGAGAACACCCGGGATCCTCAAAGCTGATCAAAGAGATCATCAATCCTTGGTAAAGGATATTAGTTCTTGACCATTAACTGGTTCAACTTCCGATAGTCCACACAAATCCTGAGGGTGTCATTTACCTTCTTCACAAATAGGACAAGAGAACCCCAAGGAGAAGTACTGGGTCAGATGAAACCCTTTGCCTGCAACTCCTCCAGCTGCTTCTTGAGCTCCTGTAACTCAGGTGTAACCATCCTAGAAGGAGGAATGAACACCAGTGCCGCCCCTGGTACAAGCTCAATAGAAAAGTATACCTCACGCTCCAGAGGAAAACCTAAAAATTCCTCTAGAAAGACATCTCTGAAACAATCCACCACTGGAGGGAATTCTATCTAGGAAGTCCCTAGGTCATCCAGATACATACTAGCAATTTGGGTTGTAACTCCTCCTAACCCATAATGCTATGGACCCGCTCTGCTCACCTGGACATCCCACTCACCCTTATGAAGAAAAGATCCACCCTCTGATGATATGAAACTCACCTTGCAACAATAACAGTCGACAACTGCATGGAAGGGAACTAGCCAGTCCATTCTGAGAATGACATCATAACTTGTCATCTCTAGGATATAGAGATCCAAAAATAAGTGACACCCACCAACCTCAAGAGGAAACCCCTTTAACTGACATACAATAGATGTTCTTTTCCCCAATGGAGTTTCTAGCATCAAGATATCATTAGAAGAAAAGATACAGAGCCCCAGGCTCTTCACAATAGCAACATATATAAAGCTATGGGAAGCCCCTTTATCGAAAAGAGATGAAGATATAACTGAGGCAACTAGGATGGTACCTCGAACTATAGAGGGGTTGGGATCCTACTCATGATGGGTCTGCTCCACTACAAAGGTCTGGCCAGATCCATGTCCCTCTGACCCTTCCTGACTACTCTGAGATGATCCACCCCGCTGTTGCTAGTTTCCTGGTGACTGACCACCATGGTTGCGACCTCCACCTCAACCTGAACGGTCAGAAGAACTCCGGTTCCCAGACTGGTGAGAAACTGGTGGAGATGCTCCTATATGAGGGGTCATAGATGAAGCCCGGTCACCGGTTGCTGGTGATAAGACCTGACAGAAACACTGAAGGTGTCCCATCTTTCCACAAAATCGGCACTCCACTAGGACTCTCTGGCACTGTGGCCTCGTATGCCCGCTTCTCCTGCACTGGTAGCACACCACCTGGCTACCAGAAGATGCATCCCAGCTACTCGAATCTCCTTGTGTAGTCTCTCTACGGTGCTTCCGGCTATCAGTTCACGAAGCACTAACTCTGGATGTCGAGCCTCCCTGGCTCAAAACTCCGGATTCCCTCAGATTATTCTCTGTGATCAGTTCCTGGTTGATGATGGATGCAATGGAAGTCAACCTGAAGATATTCACCTGAGAGCAGATGTCTTGTCTGAGGCCATCCTCGAACTTTCTTTCCATAAATAACCCATCTCCTCCCAAGAAGGGTGTGAAACCATGAATCTCAGTGAAACAATAGGAATAACCATAACCGAAAGGGTACCATACTCAAGGCTCATAAAATCCTAAGCTCGATTGACCCTTAGGGTCTCCGGATAGAAGTAGTCATAGAATATGCGCTGAAACTCCTCTCAAGCCATAACCTACTGATGACCCGCCTATACGATCTCATCCCACCATCTCTTGGCAGAATGCCATATCATATAGGTAGCGAGATTGAACCTCCTCTCTAAAGCCATCTCCAGATGCTCAAAGATCGTCAGCATGGTTTCTAGCCACGACTCTGCAGCCTGAGGTCCTCCTTCCCTTGAGAAAGTGGGAGGATGATGTTGCTGGAAGACCTGCATCAAATAATCCATCGACGGGGAAAGAGGCGGTGCTCCCTAAAAGGTATGAATCATCCTCATGAAACCTTCCCTGAACTATACATCAGCACCGATGACAGGTATAACTGCTGGTGCCAATACTGGCACAACATGAGGATCTGTTGGAAGTCCCTGATCAGCCATATCCGGCATCTGATCACTACACAGTAACTGGCGGACAACCAGAGGACATCTCGGTGGCATGACTCTGCAAGGTCAAATGCACACCTTAGAACAATATTATCAGGGACTAAAAACTAGAGGCATAATAAGGGAACAAGATGAATAAAGCATTCAAGTTTTACAAAACATGACTACACGATGTGTACAATTCCTACACGACATGTTCCATTAAGTCATTTACATGGGCATGTAATTTTGCCTAAACTGGTCGTGTAACACCCCAAACACACGAAGTGTACTTGAATCCTCTTCCCCTGCCCGGTTCCTTCTACACGGTTAAGCCACACGGCTCTCCTAATACAAGACTACATAGCATGTTCAAGGTAGACACGACATGTACTGGACAAGATTCACCTGGCCTGTGTTGTTAGTGACACGACCAGGTACCTAGGTCATACTACATGGTGTGTTCAAGGAAGACACAACCTGTACGTGAAAGGATGACACCAACCCGTGTTGTTCGTGACACGGCCAGGTTCCTCGGTCAGACTACACATCGTGTTTAGATGGCACGCGACGTGTATTAGACAAGACTCGACCAACCTGTGTTGTTAGTGACATGGGTGGGCACGGGGTCGACAAAACACGATGTGTATGGATGGTACATGACGTGTTCCCACCAGGCTTTCCCCATCCCGTGTCTCTACCCACACGGCCTATGACACGGTTAGAGACTACACGACATGTACATAAAGTACACGATGTGTACTTAAGAAAAATAGTTTCTTCCTGAACAGAAGAACACATGGCGCGTAGTCAAAACTACACAACATGTATTCTGGGTTTTTCCAGACAGTAAGACTCAGAAACTACTCCGGAACCCAGAAAACACTGAAAAGAACATTGAAGGTTCCAAATTCTGATATGTGATGGCCCATACTCCCCTAAAATCAAAGCTTGGCATCTTATACACGTTATAAACAAGGATAAAAATGCAATGATCCACCAAATTCCGATCCATGAGGGCCCATAACACCTCAAGAACCAAATATTGGTGCCATTCAAGAAAAAAATTACACAAAACAATACCCTATCAAACATCAGGTATTATATCAAGGCATCTATCACAACATCATGCATATTCTACACAACATCTATCAAGACAACATGCAATTGCTAATGAATCCTAGATGGCATGGAAAGAATGCATGGCATGTGATTTCTAACAAGTTTCTATATGATGCATGAGATGGAATACCCTCATCTAATCGGGTTGCGATAGAAATAGAACCTCAATAACATCAACGGTAATAGCACAAAACATGTGAGTCACCCAACAGTGAACTCAAATCAACTGTAAAATTACAAACCAGAAAAAATTGCAATAACGAGGTAGATTGGATTTTCCTTGTACACAGGTTAGCTACTCCTGGGAACAACTTGTTACCAAGTAACTATTCTGTCCTATCTCTAGCTAAAGGATCTAAACCATAATTCAAGAGAAAAGAAACCCTCTGATACCACTTTGTAACATCCCAGTTCAGGAAGCCACCCAGAGGCACCCCGTACCCAGTTTTTCACATGGCCTCAAGCGCATTTCCCCAAATGCCAGAGGCTTCCGACTATCAGCAAGGGCCTTGGGTGTGATAGTGGGGAAACTATGCCCTCATTGGAAGAGTACACAGCGGAAGTAAACAGATATACAATAGCGGAAGCGGTAATAATACCAAACAATAATAACAATGGAGTACTGATAAAGAAACAACTGGATCATATATATATATAAATGATGCATGACACATATATGTCTAGGAAAGCAGCCAAACAAGTCATAATGATGAATACAGTACTAAACCAAAGTTCAAAAGGGAAACAAATAATCAACTCCTCAGTATCGAAAGCCTCAGCTTGGTCCCATGCTCTCCAGCTCCAATGCAATCAAGTACCTGAAGTAGAAGGGAACTTTCCCTTATCTATACCTCCAACAATATAATCTATTTGGGCCCAAAAGAATGGCCGAAACATGGTGTGAGACTAAATCCCAATAGGAAACCACCACAAGGTCTGTGCCTAACATTCAGTGAATATATGGCAGGAAGTAAGGAAATAAATGCAGTAAACAAAGAAGTATCCAAGTTAAACAATTTACAGTTTCAATGCATTCAGTATTATAAGAGACAACTAAAAAAGCAGGTAAACACAAATAGGTAACCCTCTAGGAAGTACTCACAACCTATCCCCTTTGGTCCTACCTAGCAACACAAGCAACCCTATCGGCAGCACACACAGTCTCACCCCTCTGGTTCAGCTAAAGTATAGACTCTCTGAGGAAGCACTCACTGTCAATTCCCCCTATAGTCTCGTATTGTACTAAAGGCGCTCTGAGGAAGCACTCAGCGTCAATTCCCCACGTGTTCCACATCGAGGAACTATAGACACTCTTTGGAGGCACTCAACATCAATTCCTGCTGTGGTCTCGCATCGTATAATTATAAAGACACTCTAGAGAAGCTCTCAATGTAAATTCTCCCTATGGTCTATACACCAGGTTCTCATGGACCTATGTAAGTCAAGAAAGTGTAGCAGCACGTAACGGCCAAGGTAAACCTCAAGAACTACTTGGCTAGAATTCTAGAGCACAACAGCATAACAGAACAATAGTCACACCATCCTACAATTCTAGGCATGGGAAAGTAACCAGTAGCCTAACAGGAAAACAAGACCCAAAGGTCAAAACATGAAAAAACATGCATGGAAATACATCCAAAACACAACTATTCTCCCTATTCACAATCAATAATCATCTACTCAGTCATACCAGCATAACATAGAAACAATAGGGCTAGAATGGTAAATGCGTAATACCCTGTTCATGGGTATTAGGCAAATTTGCACATAAAACTCAAATACTTTCAACAGAAAGGCACAAAACACCTACCTAGACATTGGGATATCAATATACTTGAACCTCGAGGCTTGAATCACCTCAGAACTCCATAGATCTACGAAAACGCCCAAAACTTTCAACTGAAGATAACTTAGAAAAGAAGAGGAATTAGGAAACGAATCTCTAAAAGAAGAGAGAACTCACCAATGAAATTCCAATGCAACCAACAGTGTTCGATTTAGAGGATGGATGATTTCTTGGGGGTTCGTTGAAGATCCAAAGTCGTACCCTCTCTCTCATATGAACCATACCTAGAAGGAGTCAGTTCTATCCGTTAGATGCGACCCTAGTGCGTTTAATTAAAAAAAATTACACGGTGTGTACTTTTGAAGTACACAGCGTGTACTCGCCTTTTCCATACTCTGCTTTAGGCAGCTTCCAGGTCACCCCACACGGCCGTGTACATGGTCAGTACATGGCCAACACCCGACTACCAGTGGTAACTAAGTACACTGCGTGTACTCATAAAGTACACGGCGTGTACTCATAAAGTACACGGCGTGTACTCATAAAGTACACGACGTGTACTTTGAAAATTTCCAGAATTTCCTCTTTTTCTTAAAAAAGACCATAAAAGGAAAACATACCTATAAAAAAGTTCATGGTTCTTACAATTACATAGATCCATTTGAGATTATAGAGAGAGTCGGGATGGTAGCCTATCGGTTGCAACTACCTCAGAGGTACCATGCCATGCACGACTTCTTCCATATCTCACAACTTCACCAATATCATACCAACCCATCTCATACCTTTGATCCTGAGGAAGTTGAGTTAGATGTTGATGCTACCTTTGAGGAGTATCCTATATGCATCATTGACCGGAGCATGAAGTCTATCCGAGGATGGTCTATCCCTATGGTATGGGTGCTATGGTAGCATGACCGAGTACAGGATGAGACTTCGGAGAGGGAATCCGACATATGTGATCAATGGCCAGAGTTTTTCTTAGACAGTGTTTCTCCACCATTGGAAGGTGAACTTAGGGTGTGAGTTCTTTTAAGGGGGGAAGATTGTAAGAACCCATTTTTTCACTCAGGTATGGATCCTTTAAATTTCATTCTAAAATTTTATTTTGAGCCTAATATGTATTTATAGTGGGTTAGTGAGGGACTTAGGGATGTCTAGAGATTTTTCTGAGCTCAGAACCCATCTTTTGGAAAAAACAGGTCTGGCATATTGTTTAGAGTAAACTGTGCAAGAATGTCGTACAATTTGGAAAACCGTGCGGATTGTATTTTACCGAATAGAGACACCTTTCACAGTTAGCACATGACTATGTGGCCTAACCATACATGTTCCCCTTATACCGAGGTAACCATACACGAGTTGCACACAGTTTTTCAAACCATATGAACAAACTGTGCACATGCTTTTTTTTGGTAATTTTACAAGTTTTCTCTTAATAATCTAATTATCCCCCTTCTTATTCTCTAATCTAAGTTTATGAGGGATTTACCTCCATGGATCTCATTTTGCATCTCTTTGGAGGCCAAAGATAGGGATTATATTATCTTATTCATCCTGGATCCTTTCAAGCTTCCTTTTGTTGCGTTGGATGTGCAACGATAAGTACTCATGTCTATTTAAACCTTTCTCCTTATCTCTTACTCTCAACCTAGTTATCGAGGTGTGAGTGTTTTTCTCATTTTTCTAGATCTACTCTAATCTCATCCAAATCAAGGGCTAATACCAGAGGAGGAGAGTCGTACAAGCCTAAGGTGGGTGGTCTATAACTCATCCCTCAAGTTTGTTGATATTGGAATTCTTGTGTGGGGCCCACTGATTTCATCAGTTTCCATTTATAGAAATTATATTCCATGATTATATTCCTTAGAACTGTATTATTATGTTCTTTCCATATATTTGATTATTTGTTAGTGGTTATGCCCACAACTCCATTCATCCCATGTAGGATGTTATGCCATAATTGTTGTTTTAGTGTTTTGACACATTTGAGCCATCGTTTGGGTGTGCCATGGCTTGACCTTAATAAGGGTAGGTGTTTCTATATTAAATGGCCTATTTATAATGATAATTTTATAATGGAAATTACAATGAATTCTCACCACTTGACTCCCCTAATGTATGTGCTTCAATTGATAATTAAATGTAAAATGGGAATTGGAAAGTATATTAAGTATATTGCTTGACCGAATTAAATGTGAATTATTAATATGTTTCATGTCCGTAGCACCCATTACCACATTAATGGAAGGTAGTGGAATGAACCTTAATTATTGAATATTCCATAAAGGGAATTAATAAAGGTTGCATGCTACTTGGCCTTGTCACACTAATAAAAGGAAAGGATTGGACCAAATGGACTTATTGATTAATTATGACTTCATTAAAAGGTTGAATGATACTTGAACTTATCACACTAATGAAAGGAAAGACTTGAACCAAATGAAACATTTCAAGACTTCATAATTAAATAGAAATGGACTGACTCGAGTTCTCCTTAGATTCATGATCGGAGAATTCTATGAGCACTCGGGAACCCCATTCTGATTAAAGGATTCATCTTGCTTAGGTTGAGACTCACCTAGATCCCGATCCTTGTCTATTATTTGGATGCCCGGTATGACACCATAGGATCCCTTCATTGTCATTACAGGATGACTTGAATACACTCCTTTGATCCAACATTGACAAGTAGGTTCCATGGTTAAAGCTCATTGAGCTCAGTCTTTACTTGTCCCCATTTTACCCTGGATGAACTCCTTGGATTCAATAGGCATCTCATTATGGAATGCCTTAGACTATGCTCCTTGGGTTACACTCTTACCCTGTGCCAGGCTATAGTTATTAATGAGTTGGCGACACTTGAGTTCTATGTCACCTTGATTATTACCTTGGGACTTCACTATTAAATATCATTATAGGTTGCCTTGTTACATTTTATAACCTTTACATTTGTTAACATGTGACTTATTTACAAACTGGTAATAATAAAATAATGAACTGGTTATATGTTTAGACACCAGCCAAGGGCTAAATTAGGTACTTGGGTATTTAGTTACATTGTATTACTTTACTTTATATATGCATGGGAATGATGTTATAGACATCATTGGTGGCGGCCCACTGAGTTTTATCTTACACAATCTTCAGGCATTTTTTGGTACCCGGATTAGATTACATGGTTTCATGTGTTGGAAAAGGGAAGCATACAGCTTCAAACACTTGATTGATTTCTATTTAGTATGGAGCTTGATAGCAGATGATCAAGCCGGAGCTCGAGATGCTTGGGATAGTTTTTTGATTTCTTTATACTTTTATAGAACATGTTGTGCCTGCTATCTTGTATTCATGTTTTCTAGTTTTCTAGTGACATGATATATCATCAGTTGTTGAATGTTATTCCAGTTGTTTTAGTTATTATTGATATTGTATCTATTTTCCATTGTGCCTTTTGTTTACTTATATTACTTCCTCTATTTTCATATGTTTACATTCATCTGTCGCACTACACTTTGGTAATGAGGGCATAGTCTCTCCATAGACACACCCTAGGCCCTCACTACTAGTCGGTAGCCTCTGGTGTTGTGTGGCCCACTAGTCTTGGGGAACTTTTCAAGTGACATCTAGGCCCGAGACGTCACAATCATCTCAAAAAAGTCATGCTAAAAGAAATCTTTATCAGTGCTAAAAAAACACTGATAATGGCCAATGTAATTAATTTTAATAATATAATTAATATAATTAAAAAAATTAATTGTATATTATTATAAATAAATATAAATGTATATAATTATAAATATATTAAAATAATTGTAAATATGTATTTATAAATATAATTATAGATATATATTTATAATTATAATTATAAATAAATATATTTTTAAATATTTTTATAAATATTTTTATATAATAATAAATATATTTATATAATTATATATATATATATATATTTAATAAATAAATATAAATATAAATATAAATATAGTGAATATATTCATTATTTAAATAAATTTAGTATAATTTTATATTTATTTAAATATATAATTATTTATTTATAATTATATAAATACTTTTTTAAAAAAATTATATTTATTTATTTATAATTATAAATATATTAAATAAACATTTATAAATATATTTTTTTATAAAAATATTTTTAAAAATATTTTTTTAACATTATTAATGAATTTATATTCTTAAATATATAAATGTTAACAATGAGTGAGGTTGAATAATTAAAAATGAGTAGACATTAAAAATATTAAAAAAAGGATGGGTTTTATTAATTTAAAAAAATATGGATTTATATTAAAATGAAGATGAATAACTATTGAAAATATTAAAATGTAGTAAATAAATGTGTATAAATAAATATTAGAAAATGATTAAATTCCAAAAATAAAAATAAAAAATAAAAAATATTAAAAATGAATAAATAATACTAACTAAAATAATATCAAAAATAAATAAAAATTACTAATTAAAAAACATAATATATTAAATATATTATGTTAATAAAAGAAAATCTTAAATTAATATTAAAATTTTAATAAGTTATATAAATATTAGGTGTGTGTGTTTCTATATAAGATTTCATTAATCATGTAAATATATGTGTATGTGAAATTAATGTATATATATATACACACAAGTTTGATATATGTTAAATTGAACAATGAAATTATATAATATGTAATGTCTATTAATGAAATAAATAATAATAAGATTGAATAAATTTAAAAAATGAATAACTGTTATTTATTATATCGATAATTTAGAAAAATTAAAAATGAATACTTATATATGTTAAAATAAAAATCAAGAAATATTCATTATATAAATTATAACTTTATTAAAAATATTAAATGTTAAACAAACATGTATAAATAAATATTAGAAAATGAATAAAATTACAAAAAAAATTGAATAATGAAAAATTGAAAATGAATAAATTAAAAAAATATAAAATATATTAATGAATAATTATGTATAAAAAAGACTAAAAATGAATAAATTATAAAATATTAAATGATTTTTTTAAAACTAAAAATTATAAAAAAAGTAAGCACATACTTAACATTATCAATGAATAAATTATATTGAATGAATGCATGTTAATAATGAGGGAAATTTAATTATATATATATATATATATAATAAAATAATTAATATATCGTTTATAGTTAATAAAAATGAATAAATTTATTAAATACTCAATATACAAATTAAATAATTAATATACTATTTATTACTATATATATATATTAAATTTATTCTTTTTTTAATAATTTTATTTGTTTTTATTAATTATAAATAGTACATTAATTATTTAATTATATATATAATTAATATACTATTTGTTACTATATACATATATTAAATTTAGTAAATTAAATTTTAGAAAAATTAGGGGTTATCCTGGTCTAACCCACGAATCTGCATGAATATATTTTTCAATAAAAATGAATATATATTAATTATGTAAATTATAACTATATTAAAAACATTAAATGTTAAAAAATATAAAAAATTTTATTAATGTAATGTTTATTAATAAATATGAATAAATTTAATATATATATATACACACATAGTAATAAATAGTATATTAATTATTTAATTAGTATATTAAGAATTTAATGAATTAATTCATTTTTAGTAATTATAGTGTATTAATTATTTAATTATATGTATATATTTTTTTTCTAATTTATTATTTTTTAATTAAATAATTAATATACTTTTTATTACCAAATATATATATATATTAAATTTAGTAAATTATATATATATATAATTAAATAATTAATAATTTTTTTAGTATATGTCAATATATATTAATATATATTTATGTATATATATATATTAATATAAATCAATATTTAATATATTTAAATATATTTATATATATATCAATATATATTTTTATATATTAATATTTAATATATCAATATGTATTTTTATATACAAAATAAGAATTTAATTATAAAAAATGAATAAATATAAATAAATTTTAAAAATGAATAAATTTTAAAAAATATTAAATATATATATATATATTAATATTTAATATATTCATATATATCAATATATATTTTTATATATGAAATGAGAATTTAATAATAAAACAATTGAGTAATTTAGCTTTCCCTCAACCTGAAGGGCCACCCATTTAGGCATCCCAACATTGAAGGTCTACTGGGAAAGTGGACCATGACAAGTAGAGAGTGGACCGAGGCCGATGTGATACCGTGTGTGTTGGCAGGGACCCATTTAGGTGAGTGGAGAGTGTATGTGGGAGCTCATCCCCAAAGTAGGCTTCTGGTGTGATGGTGCTGCAAAATGATATAAAAATAAGTGGTGGCATGTCTGCAAGTTTGATGTAGGACTCACACAAGCTATCACTTTAGTTTTATCAGTGCTTTAACTAGAACCTATAAAAAAAACTTTATCTGTAGAAAATGTGATGATAAAGGGCACCCTTTGTTAGTGCTCTAAAAAATCGTTGATAAAGGTGTTATTTTATCAGTGCTTTTTATCACTAATAAAAGATACCCTTTATTAGTACTTTTTAGGGACTGATATATGAAACCTTTATTAACGCTTTTCACTAATGATGATAAAACATAGCACTGAATAAACCCAAATATGCAGTATCACATATTTGTTATGGGTTGAGATGATTGTTTTTTTGTTATTGTTTACCCTTCTTGGTTTTTAGGGTGTACTAATGGGTATGTATATACTCACCCCTACATGAGATTTTCCTACATGTGTTTTTTCTTATTCAGACAATAGATAGATCAATAGTGACCTTGATGGACCTGATTTCAGAGGAGTATAGTGATAGTTGGGTTTTGAGCCGTGTTCGATGGCCAATCTTAGATATTGTGTGTCATAATCTCTTTAATTTCCCCTTTTCTAGTTGTTTTCAGGTTAATACCTCACTTCTAGTTGGAATTGTATTTTTCCCTTTTATATTTGTGTACTACATTGTTGTACTTTGATGTATTTCCTAGTGGTTTTTTCATGCATGGTTTACACTCTTGATGTTTTTCTCTTTTTATTATATCTCTTTAATGTTTCATGGAGTTGGTTTGGTGTGTGCATATAGGTACTTCAGATAAGGCCTCCCATTTTAGTGATATGTCTTATTGGTGCTATTTGTTATCCCCTAGCTTATTAGAGGTGGACTTGGGGTGTCACACTTGGCTTACTGCCATCCAGGAGGGCCCTGATGGGTCTGTTCATGATAGGTTCAACATCTACCTAGTAAGATCTATCTCTCACTCACACATACACACATACAAACATTTACTCGTGAGGTTGTCCATTCACCCTAGCTCATCAGACATAACCAAGTTTGGCCACTCAAATGTATAGAGTACTCTCGTCACTATAGCCATATCAGGGTTAACATGTCATTGGGTCACCCATCGAGGTATCCTAGGCCTCATTATAATCTAGAAAACCTATATTGGATTTACTATATCATTCCCAATTATACGGAAAAAACTCTTCACCTAGAGGGAATAATGTTCCACAACATCGCTATAATCACATCAAGGCCTCAGTGGCTTCCTATACCAGCCATTCCAACACCTCTATGAAGATATTAAATAATTACCATCTCGCTTACCAAGACCATCCTTGGTCAGTCCTCCCACCAACCTATCACAATCCCACCCTGGGTATGCCCACCTAGGTACTCACATACTAGTAGGGTATAAACACTCACCCTAGTCTCAAATAAACTAGCCCAAGGATATAAAGAATCTAAATTCCCACACATCCTTTACTTGGGTTCTAAGGTGATGCTTATGGACGTTCATACCTAGTACACCACTGCTCCATATGCACTAGAGTTAGTGGAACCTATAACAAGGTATATTATATTAATTATCATCTTGTTGGTACCCCCTATAGGGTCTATATATCTAATGGAATGTACTAATTGTCAGTCCCTCAAAATTTGATGGTTGAGACATTATGTTAGTGCTCGATGGTCCATCATCAACCTTGGATCTTTATTTAACAGTATATATTTTACTTTACTAAATCGATTCTTTTACTTAAAAATGTCAATAGAACGCTTTGTAAATACCATATATCACATTCCATATCAAATACATAAATAAATAGAAATGGAAAAGGACCACCTGTTAGTGTTGGGGAGTTTATTAATATGAAATTTATTTGTTTTAATGTTTTTTAATTATAAATACCTCATAATTATTTTAATTTTTGAGTTTTAATTTTAATTTCTATGAGTTAAATATTTTAAATTAAAAGTTTTTTAAGTTTTTAGAGAATTTTATTTTACCTATAAATATGGTACTGCTATACCCTTTCATGTCATGAAGCCTTTCAATTTTATATTTATGTGAGTTCATTATCTGTGAAATTCATGCTTACACTTACTAGACTAAAGATTATGTAAGTTCTTCATGTTTATGATGGCATGTTTTAGGCATCAATTTTCCCTGTATAATTATAATAAAAAAATAAATTCAAAAGTTAGGAAACTTTGGGAAACTATTTCCCAATGTACCCATGTTTTCCTATGCATAAGGACCATTTTCCCCCCTCCCATGGAAAATTTTTGGTACTTTGGTAAATAGTTTATTAGGTTGAATATTTAGGGAATTTCTATTTTTATTCTAGTTATATGAGTAAAATTTCCTAAAATGATTTACCATTTCCTTTTGAAACAAAATTATTCCTGATACTTTTTTCCCTTTGTGTACCTTTCTTATAGGTTTTCAGCGATGTGAATGAGGATGCAATACTCGGTTACCTTTCTATCATGTAAGTTTTAACCATGGTTTTATGTTTCCCTTTTCATTGGGTGTTTAATGACAAAAATGAATTGGTAGGATACTTGTAATGGTGAAGTGAGGGATTTGTTTGAATTTTCCACATAAACTGGTACTTTTTGCAGTTTGTTGTGTGATTACATGCCATGTAATGGGTGTAAACACCATGTAATATCTGTCTAGTAGAATCTATGATCTGGATACATATATTAAGAGGTTTACACACCATGTATAGGTTTAATGTCATTTAATGGGAGAAAATAATGTTTTTAATAAAAATGTGATGGGTTTGTGGCATATATGAGCTTCGTGTAATAAAAGATGTGTAATGGGATTACACACCATGTAATTGTCACGAGTTGTGTTTTTTAGGGTGGTGCATGGATTATTTTCATTTCATTCCTCCTGCAGTTAACCTCTCTTGACCTAGAGAAAACCCTACACGATTTTAGGCTGACTCATTTCCTTTCAGATTGCTTCATTTAGTGATTGATCACTGTTGGGATGTATTGATTCTCTCTTAGAATGTAATCATTCCAGTTCATCTTTTTTTTGTTATGTCTGTGGTTTTGGACATGGTTATGTATAGATTAGTGATTGGGTAGTGTTTTCTATTGATTCTTTTCAGTTTATTGGTGTGCCTTGTCTTCCAAAGTCCATTCTCTTAGTTTTCGGGCACCATTGTCAAAAGCAGATGAGATTCTACTATATTGAGCTAGGTGTTTCTATAAAATGGGTTAATTATTTTAATTACATTTAGTTCTTGATAAATTTATTTTTAATGATTATTTATTTGAAGTGATAAGTGGTTTCAAATGATTTATTGGAAAGGAAAATGTTTTCAAAAAGTGATTTTTATTTGAAATGTATTTACTTGATTTGGAAATGGATTTTCAAACTTTGGAGTATGTTAGATTGTCTTTGAAAACATTTTGCATGATTTTCAAATGGGTTTTCAAACTTTGAAGTGGTTTGGATTGGATTTGAAAATGATTTATAAAATTGGGAGAATAGTTTTGAAAATGTACTTGTAGAAATGCACATTGGGAACCTTGGTTGCATTGGGAAAGAGACATGGGTAACCTTAGTGTTTATTTCACCACTAGGAGGTAACATTTTTTGATATTGTCTGGCATGACTCAATATCTGTTGGTTCCAATTTATGGCTGTTTAGTCTTGTGAGTATCAGTATAAATTTCCCCATAGAATAGATCACAATACAAGGTTCTTTTTCATTTATCATTTATGGTTATTTATCACATGATTATTTTTATCATGGATTGTTGCTCACATATTTTTATATGAGGTTTTATCACATAACTTCTCATGATAGGTTATTTCATGGATATGTGTACCTCTTGTTTCATGGCTATTCTTTCCCTTTTTTTATCACTTATAGTTTTCATATTTATGGTTTTAGATTATTAAAGGCTTTTATGAAAACCAAAGGAAGAAAAAAAGGGAAATGATTTATAAATGGTTTGTATTTATGAAAATGATTTGTAAAAATATTTTTTAAGCTAAAATTGTTGCATTCTTGATATTAGACCTTTTATAGAAACTATGGTGGTATCCTACTAGGATTTTACTCACACCCTAATTCTTAATTTATGTGTTTTTAGATGTTTTATTATAGGATTCAAGTAAAGGTAAGATCATCTTACAGTATATTGGCTTCTCTTGTTGCTATTACTTTCAGTTCGAGTAGGTCTGGTGGTGACTGTTGGTAACATAGGATCTTGAATTACTTTTTTGTATATCCTGTTTTGGCTTAGATTGTATTAATTTTTAGTATCTTATCTTTTTTCACTTTGTAATCTGGTTTTATGTCTTTTTTTCTTATATTCAAGACTAGTGTCTTTTATCCTATTTTTATCTTTATCATGTGACGGGTCAGTTTGAGTGGCTTATCTATTTGACCTGAGTTGGTTCATTATAGAGTATCTCCTTTCTTTATGAAATGGGTTTTGGTTTTCTCTTTTTCCCACCAATATTCAACCTAAAAACTATCTTTTATCTTTTTACACAAGGATTGTTAGAGTTAATAGAGAAATAAACAACATTTCTTAAATTCTCATTTTCTTCCTTTAATAAGGCATTATTGCTGATAACATGATTGAGATTATCCTTAAGTTCTAAATAAAAGAGAGTTAAATTATCAATATTATCTCATAATTCATACAATTCTTCAACATATATTTCATTATATTTATCATTACATAAATTACTTAAATCTGTAGAAAGTATTTCATAAAGAACATTAATACATAATTTAATAGAAAATCTACAGAAATCATCTATATATTTATCATATAGAGAATATTATAGTAATCCATTAATTTATTGAAAATAATAAACATTTATATAATGAGTTTCAAGCATCCTTTTAGTGAAAAAGTCATTATCATGGGAATTAATAGAATAATCAACTTCTATTTCATCTAATGCATTAAAAAATGTCATAAAATGATCAAGTAATTCATTAGAAGTGTCATGAAATATACAAGGATGTTTATATAGTAATTCATCATGAATATCAGTATTCTTATCATAAGTGTTTATATAGGAGGATTATAAAGAATATAACTCAGTCCAGTTAGTATTTAGACAAATAGAAGGTACCTCCCCCTCAATAATTGCATCTGAGGATTTTTTTTACAAGATTCAAGATTCTTATTTATTTCCCATATCCTTTTATTTTTATTTTATTTGAAGACTATTTTAAAGCATGATACACCTATCTTATTAAGAAAAGAATAAGTAATAGCATAATAAAAAGAATTTTCCTTTTATCCCATTTCCCCCATTCAATATGTTTTTATTTTCCTCATATAACCAGAATAAAAATAAAAATTCCCTAAATGGTCAACCTAAAAAACTATTTCCCAAAGTACCCAAAATTTACCATAGGTTTAATGTCCTAGATTTTTTTAATGTATTATTTTAAATATTATATGGTATTATTTCAAGACTAGGTACTAAGACGACGTGTGATTCTATGGCCCGGTGTTTCTGAAACAAAATTTTGAAAAATATTAAAATTTAAATAGCATGCATGAGAATTTTTCCTGAAAAAGTGGAATAACTTCTAAAAAGATGCCTAGATCAAAAATCTTAGGGCACTGTTGTGTTTAGAGCAGTGATTTTACCCAAGGTTAAGCCTAACATCAGTCATCATTGGTTGGCTATGAAAGATAGTTTTTGGAAATTTTAATGAATAAAATAAATTCAAAGAATTTATTTTATTTCGATGTTATGCAACTACATATAGATGCATTTTATTTTTTTAAGGCCTTGTCAGAAATTTAGGGTTATCACCATAACCTTTGAATTCCTATGATATGTAGAGAAGGGCCTCTGAAAAAAACATTGGTTAACGACGATGAATCAAAAACATTATATTTGGTGGATCAAGGATCAATGAATGAGGATGATGCAAATTTTCTCTTCATCATCAATCACTACAACTCGAGGTAGGGAATTATGATTTTAATTTTTTTTATCTATTCTTAGAATAAATGATGAATGTGGATCAACTCATGAATGGGTTGACCAGTGGTTCGATCATTCTTATGGGATGTTTTTGATTGAGGGAATTATTTGGGGATGATTATTATACTGTTTAGTTCTGATTGATTATTCTTAAAGGAACAGATTGAGACCAGAACAAAATAAATGGTTGAGGTTTGTTCCTCATGTTTATTCCTTGTCATTTCTTCCCCCCTTTTTCATGTGTCTTCTTCATTCTTCATGGGATATGAATGAACAATCGTTGCACCTTCGATTCTTGGTGTAACGATCTGGAATCGAAGATCCGAACTCATGATGATGAAAAGGTGGTGCGATGACCAAGGCGCAATGCTATTTGGCCAGTAAGGTGGTTCACGACAGCACATGGCAGTGGATGGGGTGGCGGCTCCGGTTGGTCTAGCCGAGCGGCAGCACAAGTCCAGGGGGCCAGTCCAGGGAGATGGTGAGGTGGATGGCAAGCTTCTGAAAAAATGTGTATCAGCCACATAAGGGGCCCATGGTAGTGGAGAGGCTATAGGTGGTAGTATGAAGGGCACATAGATGTGGCGGGCTAACCACGTGGGATGTGGTGTGGAACCGCGAGGCTAGGAGGGAACATAGCTGGGGTGGGCCGTGTGTGGCGGATTAGTCGGCCCGTGTGCATGCAGGATGGAACAAGGGAACTGGGCCATGCTAGGCATCCCAATAGGATGGTCCAAGCAGCCCAATAGGAAGAAGGTCAGGTTAGGTCAGTTCGACCGGACCCGGGTTAGACCTTTTCGCTAAAACAACCATATCTTTCAAATCGTACGTCTGTTTATTGATCTATCTGGGGAATTGGGACCCTGACATTGAGAAAAAACTTTTGAGACCAATGGTGGGTTTTAATATAGACTTCCAGTGATACGAACCATTTACATGGGTAATACTTGGGGTCAAGGGACACAACAGGTGTGACTACTACTCACTGTGCTCCCTCCTTTTCTATGTGGGTTGATTATGTCGTGCACCATATATTGGATAATATTTGTTAGAGTTATTTCTATTTATCATTTCCCCTAATGATTTTTTGGTATCATTTCCTACTCATAGGAGTATGATCCCTTCAACAGGACTTCCACGATAGAGTTTTTGGAATCCCCTAAGATGCCTGGAATAGATCCTCTATTCCTTATTCATGCCATAGGTAGAGTCTTTGATATCAATGTGACCAAATTCACCAGGTGTCAATCCTCTACTTAGCTGGTTAATCTAGGTGGATTTTTTGGTATCACCCCATGGCCCTGGTTGTAATCCTCCTCTGATGTATAATATGTCTCTTCAGATTTATCAGCATATCCCTCTCTCATGGCAGTTCCCAATGAAAATTACTTCTCAGATGCACATCATCAGTGTTATTAGACTCAGGAGTGTTTTCTTCCGTATGTTTACTTCATGGAATCTTCAAACTGAATCCCCAATGGTGGTATGTGGTAGTTGAGGCTTACCTATCAATTATGTGTCTTGGTTTGGGTATATCTGGATATTCATGTTATATGTTGTAGAGGAGTAACCTTTTTACAGAGTCAAGGGTGGACCAGGATCAAATGGATCCTTGTGAGATCAGGCAAACCGTGGTGTTCCTACGAATTCATACAGTAGCCCCAGTATGTTTCCTTCATGTTAGAATGGGTAGGGTTTTCTATGGATGAGTTTCAAGAACTTATTTACAGACTTTCTTTTTGGTGGTCTTGTATTCTTTCCCGGTTTACTTTACAACACTTTCCCTACTGTACTTTGGTTGTAGGATATAGTGGTTTTTATGCATTGTTTACTTAGTGTTTTTTACATTTTAGCATTTGTGGCTTAGATATGTGTGTGTTCATACAAGTAATTTAGTATAATGCTTCCCATTTGTGTGATATGCCTACTTGGTGCTAGTCCCCAACCCTTGTCCTATTAGAGTCAGGCTTGGGGTAGTCAATGCATGGGCCCCTCTAAGATGGGTCATGACAGAGTGTTATCAGATTTGGTCAATTCTATCTTAGGACCGAGAGTCTATGAGATTGGTTTGGGGAAATAGTGTTTAGTGTTTCAAGTTAGTCTTTCAGACCAAGGACTCCAGTATTGGTTTGGAGGTCGATGTATCCATACACCAGGACTATGGTAACCTGCTTTTCAAATTGGTACATGAGAACACTGGTAGTAGGGAAAATAATGGTACAACCAACATATAGGAATGGGTCTTGGTTTCCTTGTCCTGCATGATTCAGCTATCTAGATGTACTCATTGACTATGGTATATCTTGTTTCCTTATAGGATGCCTCTACAACACATACTATCTAGGATTAAGCAGCTCGATCATGAGGATGACCACCTCGGTGATGAGGCTTCAGTATAGGGTCCAATTTAATATATGTTACCTCTAGGTGGTTCACTAGCTATACCACCACCTATGGAGCAGATCGTGGTACGTGAAGTACCAGAAAATGAGGAGCACATACTGAGCATGCCCCATGCGTTTTAGAGACAAAGACCCCTTAGGTTCTAAGGCTAGCTTGACCCTCAAGCGACTGAGGGATGGATTGAGGTGGTGACCCGAGTTTTCCATCTAGTTAGGATGCTAGAGGATCAAATGGTAGTCCTAGCAGCGAGACTTCTACAAGGCATGGTAGGATGATGGTGGAGTTTGGCTATCCAGACTCATGATGAGGAAAATCTTTCATGGACAGAGTTTGAGCAGCACTTCAGAGAGAATTTTTTTTCATAACCCATCCTCTGGGGCATGTGTCGTGACTACCCCAAACCCGCCTCCTAAAGGCCAAGGGTTAGAGACTAGACTATAAGACGTCAAACTACAAGTGGGAGGCATTTACCTGAGTACCTGTATGCATGCACACACAACCAAGTCCAAAGAAAAGTAGAAAAGAGAATATGCATTCTACTAAACAACCACTGAATATAAAAGTAAAAACTGAAGGTAAATGGGCTATAATACATACCCAAAAAAAGACAACTGCAACAAGAGAAAGTATGAGATCGAAGACAAACCATCTGCTATGAACCCCACCTGATGGGTAAGTATAGAGTATCTGCTGGAAAATGTGAAAGCACGACTTTCCTACCTAATCTCACTAGGCACCACCTGGTCCTAGGCCACCGATTCCTCCATTAATTCACTAGTTGTCTTCACCAGACACAACACGTGTAGATAAATACCATGTAGGGGTGAGTAACAAAATACTCTGTAGGGACCCCATCCACATGACAAGACCAAAAATAAATCCAAAAAACAATCCATGAAGCATGATCAAGAAGTAAGACATCTCACATGGGTATAATCTATAGTACAGAAAGTAAGACTATCAGTCGTAACACTAAACAACTTGAACTATGGAGGTACTCATCCTAGATGAGTACCGTGGGTCTACTAGGTCACAGAGAGCCACTTTTAGCTGATCCACACAGGGTCACTTGGATCTGATTTACATAGGGTCTTTAGGAGATGATCCACATAGGGAGGCTAGGATCTAATTCACACAGGGTCACTAGGAGCTGATCTATATAGGGTCTCTAGGAGCTGATCCACACAAGGTCACTATGAGCTGATCCACACTAGGGTCACTATGAGATGATCCATATAGGGTTTCTTGGATCTGATCCACATAGGGTCTCTATGAGCTCATCCACCCAGGGTCTCTAGCAACTGATCCACACAAGGTTTCTTGTATTCAGGTCTCAGCCAGCTGCAGGATTTTCGCACGTAACACGCTATATTCTGAGAGAATCTACTCCTCGAGACATCGATCATATCTATACAACCACAAAAACTCACTTAGAGTATTCCCAAAGGACCTTCTTGTCGCAAGGGTTACAACGTCATAGAGGGCGTGTCAATCAGAAGCCTGGTCTGAATGATATTGGTGTTTTAGTAAAAAGTGCATGTTGTGTCTGGACCCAGTCCAACTCGGTCAGATCGTCCCAACCAACCCGGCCTGGGGGTCCCGTATGACCTGGCTTGATTTGAAAAACCCAAACCGACCTGGTTCGGTTCTGGGCTGGCCCAGTTCGACCTGGCCAGTGGGCTAGGCCCATTGCGGCTTACTGGACCTAGCCCGCACTGGTGGGCCAGTTTTCTTACCCCACCCAGGTCACCCAGCAGCCTGAATTTATCCCTCTATCCCGGATCACAACATCAGGCCGGTTTACTCCAACCCAAGCTGCTCAGCAGCTTGGTTCACGCACCCCATCCCGACCCACACAACGGGTCGGCCTCCTCCAGCCTGGATGATAGGAGGGCATCCGGTTCGGCGCCCCACATCCCAACCTTCAAGGCAAGATTGTCTTATCCATCCCGGATGCCCACTAGGCCTCCGGTTTGACTGCACATGGGCAATAAGAGCTGCCCACCCCACCTGGTCCCGCACGCGGTCACTGGACTGCGTGCCGATGGGGAGCTACGGCACGGCCTGCGTCCTGTCTCGCCAGCCACCAGCCCTAGCGTCGATGGATATTTCTATACCACCATGGCTCGAGCGAGCCATAACTCCTTCCATCATGGTGAACCGTTGTGGTGTGCTGCCACCCACCCGCGGTCACTGCCGTGGGCCGCCACCGGTTGGCGGTAGCACCTTTCGTGGACCACCGGGTCCATGCCGATGGTCCATTTCATGAACCATATGAACCAGAGGCCTCCTTGTGTCTCAATCTCCCCTACTATGTCCTCAAAAACCCTTTTCTGCCATTTTGAAGGTTCGGTGACAAAGAACGCACAAGAATGCACAAATGCAGAGGGGATCGAGCCTTGTTCATGTCAACCCACACCCTCTACATTAGAGCTTTTAAAAAAAGGGTTAGATTTTAAGGCTTTGTCATGGCTCTATCTCGATGTAAAACCCTAATAAAGAGCACCCTCCCTCAAGAAAAACTATCCACGTATCAACCTGTTCGTGGGTTAGTCCATATTTTTTGTTTAGAAAGAAGAACAAACATTAAAATAAAAAAGGTAACCCCTACCTTGCATAGATTCATTGGATGAGAAAGAGTGGGGTCACTCGACTTTCTTCTCTGTTCTTGATCCGCCACCAACATTGATAGAGATCTTTCTAAGGGTGGAAGGATATGGCATTAATCGTTCGTCGTTGGAGAGGATTTGTTGTCATAGATTCATTAGAGAAATTCTCCACCCTCCCACCATTTATCCAGCCCATTATCTCAATAAAAGAGAAACACATTGTAGGGTTTCTGTTACGTTGTGTCTTCATTTCATTACACTTCAGTTAAAGAGCCTCATTAAAGGGGGTTCATCGTTGTCTCGTCGCCGCACCACCGTGATGACTTGCCACCACTCAACGGTGAGGAGAAACAAAATAAAATAACTTTTAAATTTATTTAATTTCTCTTCTGAAAGGTCTGAAAATTATCTTTTTTGGTCGACCCTCACTGGTCGAAATTAGGTCCTTTCTAGGAGAATCCTAATATTTTGAGCTCAACGGTTACCTTAGATTTTTAATCTGTGTACTATTTTAAAATTTAGAAAAACCTTCTCATGAATTTATTTAAATGAAATGAAAAAAGTTCCAAATTCTATTCCATCTCACTGGGCCTCAAAATCAGGTGTCGTCAAAGCTTATGGTCTTGAAATAATCCCATGTAATTTTAAAAAAATACATGGAATTTCCTGGAAATTAAATTACCCTCACCTTTAAGGATAAATGTCCCCATAATCCAAAACAGAGCTAAATGAACAAATGGGGGTACTGAGCATGAATTTGAGCCTCCTTCTCCCATGTTCTCTCCTGGAGATTACCATGCCACCACCGAATGTGAACTAGAAGAATCAACCATCCACGAAGGACCCACTCCTGTCAATCCTCTATCTCTACTAGGAACTCCGCAAACGTCTCCCCATCGTCAATTTTTTGCTCGCCCCAGTCAATTATGTGTGATGGATCATTCATTTACCTACTCAGCTGCGACACATGTAAAACATCATGCACCCGGTGTATCTGTGGGTGGAGGGCTAGGTGGTATGCCACCTCGCTAACTCTACTAAGAATCTGGAAAGGTCTGACAAACCTCAAAGATAACTTTCCGCCCTGGCCAAATTTCTACAATCCCCATCAGGGTGATACCTAAAGGAACACATGGTCTCCCTCCTCAAACTCTAAGGGCATTTGTCTCCTTTAAACATAAGACTTCTACCAACTCTGTATGGTCCTCATGTTTTTATAGATGATATGCACATTCTCAATGGTAGCGTGTACCAACTATAGACCCATGAGTGCTGACTCCCTTGGGCCTGTCCAACATAGATATGATCTACAAGGCTACCTGTACAAATCCTAAAAAAGTGTCATGCCAATAGTGGAGTGATAACTATTGTTTTATGCAAACTCTACTAATGGTAGTTGTTCCTCCCAACTGCAACCAAAATCAAGGATGCAAGCACGAAACATGTTCTCTAAGGTTTGTATTGTCTACTCCGTCTGACCATATGTCTATGGGTGAAAGGTTGTGCTCAAGCATAGCTGAGTCTCGAACACCTTCTTTAATCCCTTCAACATTCGGGATGTGAAGTGAGCATCATGATTTGAGATGATCATTGAAAGAACCCGATGAAGCCACACTATCTCTTATATGTAGAGGTGTCCCAATCCCTCTACTGATCCCTACTACCGGAAGGGTAGGAAATGAGATGACTTGGTGAGTTGGTCAAGGATCACCCATATAGAATTGTGGCCCTTGGATGCGTGTGGTAATCCCATCATGAAGTCCATATAGATACCATCCCACTTACACTCTAGTACCTCAAGTGGTTTTTCCATGCCAGCTAGAACCTAATGCACAACCTTCACTTGCTGAAAAGTGAGGCATCATGAAACGAACTCAGCCACCACTTTCTATATCCTTGGCCACCATTATTGATGTCAGAGATCCTGGTACATATTTTCCACTCTAGGATGTACCGCCAAGGGGGAGGTATGGAAATCCCTAAAAATCTCCTCTCACAATGACACTAGTACTGATGTGTGTCCTTTGAAAAGGATGACGTACTCTCCACCTTTTGAAAATTCATTAGGATCATATCATGAGGATAACTGAGCACACCGGGCCTCAAAAATCAATATCTACAAGTTTTCCCTCCCTAGATCATTGTAATAGTGGGGTACTGACAGTCATTGACTGAAGGTAAGATGCTCCATCATCATCCACGAAGGATATTTGCATCGCGGCTAGCTGCTCCTTCACCTCAATCAGTAGCTAAAAATCAGATCTCCTACTGAGCATGTATACCACCATATTCCCCTTCCCAGGAGTACAGACTATCTTGAATTCATAGTCCTATAGGAACTCCAGCCATCACCACGGTCTCAAGTTCGGGTCCTTTTGCTAGAAGATATACCTGAGATTCTTGTGGTCAGTGTAGATGGTAAACCGTTCACCCATCAAGTAGTTCTACCACATATTCATAGAAAATACCACTAATTCTAACTCCAAGTCATAGTTCGTGTAGTTTTGCTCATGCTTCCTCAACTTCCATGAACCATAGGCAATCACTTCTTTCTCCTGCATCAGGAAACAACCCACTCCAGTCCCTAAGGTGTCACAGAAAAATACATACCCAATATCCTCCTCTGGTAGTCTTAAGATTGGGGAACTCATTAGTCTCTACCTCAGCTCCTGGAAACTCTGTTGGAACTTCTCTATCCACACGAAGGGTTATCCCTTCCATGTCAAAGCTGATAGGGGGGTTTCTAATCTGAAAAAATCGGGCATGAACTTTCGGTAGTATCCCACCAACCCCAAGAAACTTCACACCTTAGTCATGCTCCTGGGTGGATCCCAATCAAGAACTACCTCTATCTTCATCGGATCCACTGCAACTCCAGCCTCCGAGATGATGTGTCCCAAAAAGTGGACCTTCTGAATCCATAACTGGAACTTTGATAGCTTCCCATAAATCTGGTGCACTTAGAGTGTATCTAGGACTATCCATAGGTGTGTAGAATTATCCTCCTCTGATGCCGAGTACACCATGATGTCATCAATGAAGACCAAGATGAAACGATCGAGGTAAGACTGAAATATCATATTAATGAGTCCCATGAACACTTATAGGGAATTGGTCATGCCGAAGGGAATCACCAAGAACTCGTAGTGGCCATACCAGCATCTGAAGGCTGTCTTCGGTACATCCTCATCCCATACCCAAAGCTAGTGATAGATTGACCTGAGGTACATCTTCTAGAACCACCTCACTTCCTTCATCTGGTCGAAGAGGTCATCAATTCTCAATAGTGGATATTTGTTCTTCACAGTCACCTGGTTCAGGTACCGAAATTCCACACATAGACTCAAGCCCCCATCTTCCTTCTTGGAAAACAACATTGGGGCTACCCATGGTGAAACTTTGGTCCTCACAAAGCCCTTCTCCTAAAATTCCTCCAGCTACACCCTCAACTCACAAAGCTATGTTGGAGACTTCTGATATGCTGGTGTGGATATCAGTGTCATCCCGGGGTACAGTTCGATGCCGAATTCTACCTCCCTGTGAGGAGGCATTCCTAGAACATCCTTAGGAAAGACATACTCATTATTATACACCACTATAGGAAATCTTGGACTCCTATCATCCGTCACACCAAGGGTGAGGCTAGCCAACTGGTGAGAGATCGACTATACCCTCCTTCGAGAAAGTTCTTCCTGTGCTACAAGAGTCGCCTTCTCACTGGTAAAGGAAAACTTGGTCACATCCTCACGAACACACTGCACTCTATGCCTAAGACAGTTGATCTGAGCATGAACTATGGATCATCGGTCCTTTCCCAAGATGACATTATAAGGCTTAAATGCCTCTACTAGGAGATCCTAGCCAAATCTCTTGCCTCCAAGAGTAAGCTCACATTGCCAGCACCAGTGTGTAATCGTCGAATCCCCTCCTACAGAAGTCTCTAATTATAATGATTGAGCCAACGGCTCCACCAGAATCTCTGAGCCTTGAATGAGGTCTATGGAAAGGAAAGAGTGACTGTAACCTATGTCTATAAGAACTACAACTAAGGTGGAGAAGACATAGATCGTACCTCTAATCATCTCTAGAGCATCTTGGTCATAGGTCTCTACTAACTGAAGATGAGCTTGCCCCTATCCACCTGCTCCCTAAGGTTGTGGTGGACCACCTGGGGGTGGTGGTGGTAGTACCTCAAACCATCTCCCACAACATGATGCTCGGCCTGCTCCTCTACCACATCCACCGCCTTATATACCTCCTTGTTCGAACCTCTTCCTTTGCCTCAGCGGTCCCTTGACCATCTCCTAACCGTCTATGTGGTGGGTCGGACAGTCACGAGCTATGTGTCCCTATCTACCACATGAGTAGCATGCCTTACTTCTCTGCTAACCCCTGCTGCCTTGGTGGCCTCTCACTACCGATCCTATGTCCTGGGGTCGCCCTCCAGATGATCTATCCTAGTTGGACCTCTATGTCATCTGTTGTCTACCCTGCATTTAAGACTCGACCACCTGTCTCCTGGTGGTAGATCCCACTATCAGTGCCTTCTCTCCAAGGAAGATCTCTACCAGTAGAGCTTTCTCTATCACTCCAACCTAAGTGGGGATACTGAGGGAAATCACCGATTCCCTGATCTCTCGTTGGAGTCCCTGCTCAAAGGTTTGGGCCCTGAAGAAAGTGTTTTGCACCATATCTATAGAGTAGTGGGAGATGTCTTTGAACCTTGCAGAGTACTCATCCATTAACATTCCTCCCTGCTGTAGGTGAATCAGCTCCTGTATGCACACTGAGTGCAAGGTCGGGGGGGAATAACTCCTTCTATAAAAGCTGCTTGAATTCATCCCAAGAGAGGGTCACCTCATCATGAGTTTGAATAGTCAAGCTCCAACATCTCCCTACCGAGATCTAAATAAGGCTCACAACTAAGATATCCATCTGGTCAAGTGGCATCCTCACTAAGCAGAAGACCCACATCACCGCCTCCATCCAGTCCTTAATGGCTTGAGGATCTATCTCTCCCCTAAACCTGGGAGGTCTTTGTCTTTGAAACTCATTCATGGAACTGAGTCTATGTGATTCCTCCATCGGTAGCACCGATAGTAACTATTAATCAAAGGGTGGTGGTAACACTAGCGCACCAACCGGTGGGGCCATCTCTAGAACTGGTCCCTGAACCAATGCCTCATCGCTTAGAGGGTTGTCCTCACAGTCACGTATCATAATCCTAGCTAGATGTCTGTGCGGAGGTATCCTGAAATAGATCAAGATGTACCACGTTCAGTAGATTATACCTGGTGAGATGACTATGATCCAAGAATAACATGAGAAAACAATCAATTCCTATATAATGCATGCAACTAGTGTTTGTATGTATAGAGTTAAAAAGAAAAATTCAAGGTCCTGGTGTATGTATACATCAGTCTCCGCACCAACACTGGACTCCCAAATCTGAAAGTTGAACTTGAAAAATTTAACAATGTTTCCCAAAAAAACAAAACAATAGACTCTCAATCTTTGAGGTAGAACTGACCACCTTTGATACCACTTTGTCATGGCCCATCCCTCGAGGCCCGTGTTGTGACTCCCCCAAGGCCGCCTCCCAAAGGACAGGGGTTGGTGACTAGCACCTAAGGCATCAACCTGCAAGTGGGAGGTATTTTACTAAGTACCTGTACGCACGCATGCAAAACCACATCCCAAGAAAACTAAAAAAGAGAACGTGCATTCTAAAAAACAACCACTAAGTGTAAAAGTAAAAAACTGAAGGTAAATGTGCCAGAATAAAAAGAAAACAAAAGACAACTGCAACAAGATCAAGTATGAGATTGAAGACAAGTCATCCACTGTGAACCCCACCTAATGGGTAAGTATAGATTAGCTGTCAGAAGCCGTGGAATCATTCCTTGCATGCCTGATCTCACTGGGCACCACCTGGTCCCAGGCCACTAATTCCTTCATCAAATCGTCGGTCATCTGCACCAGACACAACACGTGCGAGAAAATCTTGTGTAGGGGTGAGTAATGAAATACTCATTAGGGACCTCGACCATAAGTAAAGACCAAAAATTAATCCACAAATCAAACGATGAAGAATGATCATGAAGTAAGAAAGCTCACACAGGTATAATCTAAAGTAAGGAATGAAAGACTATCAATCGTAACACTGAACACCTTGAACTATTGAGGCACTCATCCCAGATGAGTACCATGGGTTTGCAGGGTCACACAAAGCCACTTGTAGCTAATCCATATAGGGTCTCTTAAAGATGATCTACACAGGGTCACTAGGAGATGATCCACACTGGGTCTCTAGGAGCTGATCTAAAGAGGGTCGCTAGGATCTGATTCACACAAGGTCTCTAGGATTTGATCCACATAGGGTCTCTAGGACCTGATCAACACAGGGTCGCTATGAGTTGATCCACACAGGGTCTCTTAGAGCTGATCCACATAGGGTTTCTAGGATCTTATCCACATAGGGTCACTAGGAGATGATCCACACAGGGTATCTAGGAGTTGATCCACATAGGGTCGCTTGTCTTTGGGTCTCAGCCAACTGTAGGATTCTCGCATGTAACACGCTTGATTCTGGGAGAATCTATTCTTGAATCCATCAGTTGTATCTTTACTACCATGAAAACTCACTTAGAGTATTTCCAAAGGACTATCTCATTACAAGGGTCACAATGCTGCAGATGGTGCATCAATCGAATGTCTGGTCTGAAGATATTGGAATTTTAGTAAATAAGGGATGGTTGTGTCTGGGACCAGTATGACTCGATCAGACCGTCTCATCGTAAGGGTCACAATACTGCAGACGATGCATTAATCGAACACCTGGTCTGAGATATTGGCATTTTAGTAAACATGAGATGGTTGTGTCTGGGCCCAGTATGACTCGGTCGGACCATCCCAACTAATCCATCCAGGGGGTCCCACATGACCCGGCCTAATTCAACTGACCCGAACCGAATTAGTTTGGGTTTGGTCTGACCCAGTCTGACCTATCCAGTGGGCTAGGCCCATTGGGACTTGCTGGACTCGACCCGGTTCGACCGTGGGTCCAGCCCACCGAGTCGCCCAGTGACCCAGATTAATCCTGCCCAGCCCACACTGGCGGGCCAGTTTTTCCCCACCTAGGCCGCCAAGTGGACTGGATTTATCGCGCCACCTCGGCCCGCAATAGTGGGCCGATTTACTCTAGAACAGGCCGCTCAGTGGCCCGGTTTGCGTACCCCATCCCGGCCCGCTATCCATCCCGGCCCGCATAGCAGGCCGACCTCCTCCAACCCAGATGTTAAAAGGGCGTCTATTTTGACTGCACGCGGTCGGCAAAAGCCAACCTCCCCACATAGTCCCACACGTGGTCGCTGAATCGTGTGATAGTGGGGAACTATCGCCCGTGCGGCGCAGGCTGCTCCACCTGACGTTGTCGGTTAGACACATCCCTTCCCACCAGTCGTCGGGCCGAGTGCCGATGACTCCTACTGTGCCACCGTAGTCCGAGCCAACTGGGGATCTATTCTCCAGAGCAGGCCACCATGGCACACTGCCACCCACCTGCGGCCACCACCATGGCCCACCACTAGTCACCGGTGGCACCTTCTGCGGATGACCGGGTTCGCTCTGATGGTCTGTTTCACGAACCGTCTGTACCTACAGTCTTCTCGGGTCACCATATCCCATACTATTTCCTTGCAAACCCTTTTCTGCCATTTTCAAGGTGTGACCATGAAGAACAAATAGGAAAACACAAAGGCGGATGGGCTCGAGCCTTATTCGTGTCCGCCCGCACCCTCCACATTAGAGCTTTTAAAACAAGGGGCATGTTTTAAGGATTTATCAAGGTTCTATCCCAATTCAAAACCTCAATAAAGAGCACCATCCCACAAGAAAAATGATCTGTAGATCAACTTATTCGTGGGTTGGTCTGCGTTCATTGTTTAGAAAGAAGAACGACCATTCAAATAAAAAACTTAACCCCCTACCTGGGATAGATTTTTTGGTCGAGGAACAGTAGGGTCACTCACCTTCATTATCTGTTCTTGATCCACTGCCCATGTTGCTATAGATCTTTCAAATGGTGGAAGGAGATGGCGTTCATCATTCGTCGTTGGAGAGGATTTCTTACCGTAAATTCATCAGAGGAATTCTCTGCTCTCCTTCCATTTCTCCAACCCATTATATCTGTAACACCCCAAGCTTCCACGGTACGTTTCCCTTTGAATAATGCAATGGCGTGCATTGTACACAACTTCGAGATTCTAACACACCACAACCAATCAAACTAGCCATTATGAATAGTAATACCTACTTTTTGAATTTTTATAAATTCTATCTCTCAAAATGGACTTCATTTTTGGATTCGGAATATCAAATTTATCCTAGGGTGAAATTATGGAACTTTTCGGATAACACTTATATTTTGATGAATAGTGAAAATTACTAAATTTTAATTAAAAACAACTCTTTAAATCAAAAGAATTTATAATGATAAATTATATTACTGAGTGGTTTTAAAGTATAATTAGAATATATTTTTACCATTTTATCCAATGGTGTTCACTAGAATTAATTTCACTTTGAAATTGGACCTAAACAATTGTCAATCTTTTGATATATATTGTTTCTTAAAAACACGCTATTTGTTGTGATAGCGGGAATTAGTTATAAAATTAATTAATGAAACTTATATGTTTAGAATTTTGTAAAATAGACATAATTTTTGAATTCGGAATATCAATTATATCTTAGGGTGAAATTTTGGCATTGTTCTGAAAAACTTCAATTTTTGATGAATAGTGAAACTACTAAGTGGTAGTTAAAAAAAACTGAATTTTTCATAAAACTTAATTTTACCGCTTCTGTGAATGGAATTTCGAAAATCCGAGAGACACGGTTAATATCAAGAAGTAAAATGTGGTTCAATGGGATGAAAATAATTTTTGGTGAATAGTAATTTTTTACTTTTATTTACCACGGCTAAAAGTAAGGGTAAAAATGATATTAATATTACCCTAACACATGTACTAATTCTATTGGACAAGTGTATCTCGAATAAAAACAACCTTAGGAATAAAATATTATCATTTAGGTCCACTTGGATTAGATTAGGGCATTTATTATTATTTAATTCAAAGAAGAGTTAAAAGAGTTAAAATCAAAGTTTATTTACTAAAAATTTTTAATATAGGGTTATAAATAAGATAAATTAGATTGTAAATATTCATTAGAAAGATAATAATATTTCCTACATAATGATACTTTATTTATAATTTTTAGACATTAAATAATTTAATATATTTATGAGACAATGATGATGCAGTAATTACCATAATAGTGAAAAATTAAAATAATTGATATTATAAATACCCAAATAAATATAATTTAAGACTTTTAATGAATTAAAATAATTTTATAGGTTAATATGAAATGTTAGTAATGATTTAATTAACTTTTTTTGAAGTAATCATTCTGTTATGAGTTTCAAAAAAATCAACTATTGAATAGTGTCAAAATTGACATAAAAGAGTTTTTAAAACAAATATTATATTATTAATTGATATTAAATTCCTAAAAATATAAGGTTCGGGAAAGAGACTTATATAATGATATTTGTATCATTAATGGACCACTTGGGGGTCTATTGGATGTATATAGTAATTTTATTAACTATATAATATAAAAATACAAAGTGACATGGTAAATGTCAAACTAATTAACTAAGAGTTAAAACTAAAAGATAATATTACTATAGTGACCCAAACCTGTCTAAATTCTATTGGATGAATGGTTTTAGACCTATACCCACCTTAAACTTTGAATAATAAACTTTGGAGCCATTATAAACCGAATATGAATTTATTATAAATTAATATTTTTAGATTTTCCAAAGGTGCCCCTCACCCCTCTTATAAAAGGGCACTCCTCCTTCTCATTTCTTCACACCTTCAAAGCCTTTTGGTTCGGCCAACCCCTGCCCAAATACTCTCTAAAATTCCATCAATACAACATAGAGGCATTAGTTTGATCATAAAGCCAACCTAAGGAGCCCTTTTGATCAAATCAAAAGGAAGAACCCGAAGAAGAGGTATTGTTTTCACCACCCCTTTTCAAGTTCCTTTCTTCTTCCACTTCTTATTTATTTGTTATTACCATTATAAAATAATAACTCCAGTATCTTATATATACTGTGATGTTATTATAAATATGGTACAACTATATTCAGTATTCTATCTACCCTTTGAATAACATGTCACCATACGTGCGTACGTACGGCTTACCGTCTCCACGTTGTGGTGTAATTGTTATTCAATATATTATTACTTGGGTGGGTATAATAATGATGTTTAACTCATGAAAATAATAAATATAACATGATAATGATTCTGTATATATTATATACCATCCAATTATATATTATTTTAATATCAAAAGAATGATATTGTCGCTCGTGCGTACGTACGGACTACCGTCTCCACGAACGCGATGCGATTCATTCTCTATCGTGTCCACTCAAGTATAATTATCATTTTATGATTTAAAAATAATGTTTCAGGACTTGATATCATTATGGATATGAATAAGATACAACCTATCCATGAAAAACATGGCTTACGTAACAAAACATATAAAGGAAAATGAGTAAGTTAACACCCAAAATGACGATAATACTAAGATATTATTAACAAATCAATGTTAAAAGATCATATATGATATCATATTAATGTAAATTATTCTTGTATAATTCAATAAAAATTATTTCACCATTATAAAGGAGGTTAACCTACCATCGACCAAGGAAAAAGTACAAAGTAAGGGGTTTCTTATCTCACTTTTAATTCCGTGAGAATTCCATTGTTCACCACTTATTTATTACATGTGGTGTGTGTACTGCCCATGTTTGTATTCATTGTGTAATATACATTAATTCATTTATATTTACATCATCATTGTATGATACTTCTTTCATGGGTGTATGTTTTTTATGTTACCAAATCAATAAGGGAATTTTAAATTTCAATTTCCATTTATTCGGCTTTACGCAAACTTCAATGATTATTTTACTCCGAGATTATGTGTGGAATAAATATTCATTTTCTTATGTCATAATTTCAACTCCCCTTTTCTGTGGATATAATTTTGATACACATAATCACTCAATTGATAATTTCTCAAGTCATCGATATGAATTTGATAAGAGTAATTTTAACTCACTCTCCATTTGTTGAGTTAAACATCCAATTCATTGGTGTTGTTTTTATAAGATTATGTGTGAATATCCTTTGATTGATTTACACTGAATATCCAATCATATTTAGTGTATTTATATTTGTCACACATAACTATGTCATTGATTTATCCTTAACCAAAGGATACGGCCTTTATGAGAGATTTCATCTCAATTTACATTCCATTGAGACTACTTTGTTGTTATACACCAAATCACTTTTATGTGGTGTATATAATGTACTTTGACATAGTATATCAGGAATTCCTTTATTCTCATGATATTAAGATGTTTTTATTTCCTCAATTATTTGTATTCAAGTGTCTCTCTTTTGGTTAGAAACTCTAACTAAAATACCATTTTTAAATGTTTTAAAGACTTATTCTTCTAAATATTTCTCATTAATGTCCATGTTTTAAAAAATGGTTTTAAGGATTTATTTATATGGACATTAACGTTTTAAAATTAAAACTCCTTTTAAAAGTTTCAAAGTGGTATGTGACACTTTGATTCAAAAATCTATTTTTAAATGGATTCTTGACAAATAGTGTGACTTTTAAATGATTTCAAGGAAAAAGGGGGACATTTCTCTCAAATAGTTTTGATGATTATTTTCATCTATGTCAACATCCTTCATTATTCTAGATTGAGGTTAATGTGATACAATACAATATTCCATATTGTATCAAATGAGTTATGTTTGACTGTGGATGTGCTATTTTTATACCATTCATGGTTTGTAGTTAATGTACTGACATTTTCTATGCTAGTTTTAATACGAATTTTTATGTTATGTTTAAACCTGTTCATATAAGGAATTCATTGGGCTTAATAAGTGACGGGTGGAGCCCGCTATAGCTCCTCGATGCATCGGTAGGTCTCATGAGACAAACTAGTGTCTTGGCACAAGGCCTTGGCAAAATCTTATTTATAGTCTTGGCACGAGGCCTTGGCTATGGAATTATGCATTCCATCATTATGAAAGTGGTTATTGATATTGCATGTGATCATTCGACTAGTAGAATATCCATGTGAGTAAGTAAATGGCATTATTTTATTTTATCTTTTCCATTTTATGCTGAAGTTCAAGTTTAAAAGGCTTTCGTTTTAGTTATAAACTGCCTTAAGTATTTATGCTTATCTATGAAAGATTCTGCTATAATGTTATCCTTACTGAGCATCTGAGCTCACCCCTTTCAATGTTTTATTTTTTCCAGGATTATGAAGAAGTACTTTATGAATGACCTGCAGAGATAGTATGAGGGGTTATGAAGACAAGATGTTGTTGTAGTTTTTTTTACCTTATGATGTAATGTAAGACTTATGAATATATCTAGTGTTTCCAAGACTTCTAAACTAATCGGTCTTTCGAGACTTGATCCTTTGTGATCATGCCAATGTTATGTAATAATGCACCGACTCTGGGTATCTAGGGTCGGGGTGTTATAGTTGGTATCAGAGGAAGTTTAGTACAAACCTTGGAAGCTAGATTTAGATAAACTCTGATTAGAGCACGTATACCTAAGATGAACTTTGAGGATTAGTATAGAAGAACTTCCTAGAATTTTGGTATTGTAGAGATTTTGTGAGTTTTCTGAGCAATACATCCCTGTCTGGATACGAGCAGGTAGAGGCGGATCTAGCACAGATGTACTTATGGGTAAAAACCAAAAACACCGCTTTGAGCTAGACTCGAACGAGAACTGGTGCACGACAACTGGCCTTGCTGCACTCTTGGTTACGACACTCCCGGGGGATATGCTTAGGATAATTTACATTTTCTTTACAAACCTATTTGAAGTAATAAATATATAAGATGAGAGTAAATGACCTTGGTTAATCCTAATATGTTTCAAATTGAGAATATGGTGACATGTTAATCTCTAAATGATTTTATGACTACTGTTACTCACACAATGCTTTCTGGTTTTAGTCAATGGCTAGATTCCAAGGAAGTCATAGTGACTTTGAGAATGATGTACAAGTTAGGAACGGTGGTGGAAATGGGCAACAAAATGGAATTTTGATAGGCGTAAAAGATATCTTCTTTATGCCAAATCAGTTTTCCAAAAATATGATCAACAACATATATATTAACCAACTCCCGGACTCAACAAGGAAGAGAAAGGTGATGAATGATAAGAGCTCCGGTAATGGAGACCATGGAGAAAAGAACACTCAATTTACATCATGCAAGAAATGTGGTAGGAGACACCCAAGAAAGTGTCTCAATGGGACCAAAAATTGCTTTACGTGTGGGAAGGAAGGACATAAAATGAAGAATTACCGAAGAAAAACGAAGAGTACTATGGAAGAAGATAAAAATGGTCCCAAGAATCCATTTACAGTCATTTGCCGTAAATGTAGGGGACCTGGACATTACTTGATTGAATGTCCTATTCTATAGGATATTTTCTTGGTCAGAGAACATGCTATGTGGAAATAAATTGTTGGATAAATGTTTAAAAATTATTAGTGATCCTTGTTGAAGGGTTTACTTTGGAATAATTTTCTCTTGTATTTGTAACCCTAAAGTTTTCCAAGTGAGAATGATATTTATGGAAGAATTATCTTTTCTCTTGTGGATATAGTTATAAATAACCATTTGGTTTTATATGATCATTGGGTTTGAGGTAATTACAAATTATTATAATTTGGGATGAAAATGCAAGGTATGAGATAACATTTGTGGTTAAATTATTTTATGGTTATTTTGAGGAATTTATCTCATTTTTTTAATTTTATAAAATATAGTTTTTGAAAATGGACAACACGTAGACCGTGTGACAACCCGTCGCATCGGACAAAGCTGTGGGAATCGAACCCACAACCAAAGTGCGATTGGGATTTATCGCCTACCACTGGACTACGTGAAGTCCCTGGATAGTGCGACTAATTATTTTTAGTTAAATGATTTTATTGATCAATAATAAGTTGATTTGGGTTCTTATGTCTTATCAAATGAATACCCTTGGTATAGGAAAATGATTTGGTGATTAAGTGATAAATGTTATTTTGGAAGATGTTCGCTTTGTTGGGAACACTATATGCCCAAGGAAAATAGAATACTACGGGGTTTCATTTGTGGAGTAATGGTGGATTTTTATCTACGTTTTTATTATAGATTTATAGTGATTTGGGTTATTTATGGAATAATTAACCTATAATAGAGAATATGTGATGAGGTTAATTACTTTTAAGTATGTGACTTTAAGAGTATTTGATGTCATTTGGAGATACAATTTAACATGGGAGACTACATAATCAAATTCTTCTATGTTTTGGGTTTCAATATTAGTTTGGATTATATTGAAGGATTTTAAGGACAATTGATTATTGAATGATATTTATTTAACTTTGGGGTATTATTGGATTAATTTTGGAAATTAAGATTAGTGTTTATTTCTCTCAAGGAATATCCTTTTGGGGGATCATTAGATATTTTACTAACCATTTTGGTTTTGATTAATCTCTAAAGACAATGTAAATATATAGTTCATCCTGCATGGATCATGTGATTCTATAGAAGTTTATTCTAGCTCTTCTAGTGTGACCAAGTCTTCTTGAATACTCATCGGTTAAAAAAAATGAGTTAGCGGTGGAAATTTATTAAAGAATGAAACTCTACTTAAAATGTAAGTATATATCTTTATATTCTTAGTCAATATCATAAATAAATTCCTCATCCTTATGTAATGTAACTTAAAACAAAAAAATGTTGTCCGTTTACTTTCCTACTAGGAGACTAATGACCGTTTGTCCCAACACAAGTTTGTAGTTTTCTTATTGTTAAATTTCTCTTGATCATAATTTCTATCCCTCTCCATCAGAACTTGAAACTTAGTTTATCATCCATATCCATGTTTTCGTACATGGAATCCGAGTATGGGTTATCTTGGTTGACCTTTATACCTCTCTTTCTTTCTTTTAAAGTCATAGTTTTATTGACTCTTTTTCCGATGTGGGACTTTCCATCATATTCCCAAGAACAATTTTAAAAATTGCGAGGAAGCAATTTATTGAAGGAGGGGAGAATGTAACACCCCAATCTTCCATGGTACGTTTCCTTTCGAATAATGCAATGGCGTGCATTTTACGCAACTTCGAGATTCTAATACACCACAACCAATCAAACTAGCAGTTATGAATAGTAATACCTACTTTTTGAATTTTTATAAATTCTATCTCTCAAAATGGACTTCATTTTTGGATTCGGAATATCGAATTTATCCCAGGGTGAAATTATGGAACTTTTCGGATAACACTTTTATTTTGATGAATAGTGAAAATTACTAAATTTTAATTAAAAAAAACTTTTTAAATCAAAAGAATTTATAATGATAAATTATATTAATTAGTGTTTTTAAAGTATAATTAGAATATATTTTTACAATTTTATCCAATGGTGTTCATTAGAATTAATTTCACTTTGAAATTGGACCTAAACAATTGTCAATCTTTTGATATATATTGTTTCTTAAAAACACGCTATTTCTTGTGATAGCGGGAATTAATTATAAAATTAATTAATGCAACTTCTATCTTTAGAATTTTTTAAAATAGACATCATTTTTGAATTCGTAATATAAATTATATCTTAGGGTAAAATTTTGGCATTGTTCTGAAAAACTTCAATTTTTGATGAATAGTGAAACTACTAAGTGGTAGTTAAAAAAACTGAATTTTTCATAAAACGTAATTTTACCGCTTCTGTGAATGGAATTTACAAAATCCGAGAGACACGGTTAATATCAATAAGTAAAATGTGGTTCAATGAGATGAAAATAATTTTTGGTGAATAATAACTTTTTACTTTTATTTACCACAGTAAAAAGTAAATAGGGTAATTAAGGGTAAAAATGATATTAATATTACCCTAACACATGTCCTAATTCTATTGGAAAAGTTTATCTCGACCATAAAAAACCTTAGGAATAAAATATTATCATTTAGGTCCACTTGGATTAGATTAGGACATTTATTATTATTTAATTCAAAGAAGAGTTAAAAGAGTTAAAATCAATGTTTATTTACTAAAACATTTTTAATATAGGGTTATACATAAGATAAATTCGATTGTAAATATTCATTAGAAATATAATAAGATTTCATACATAATGATATTTTATTTATAATTTTTAGACATTAAATAATTTAATATATTTATGACACAATGATGATGCAGTAATTACCACAATAGTGAAAAATTAAAATAATTGATATTATAAATACCCAAATAAATATAATTTAAGACTTTTAATGAATTAAAAAAATTTTATAGGTTAATATGACATGTTATTAATGATTTAATTAACTTTTTTAGAAGTAATCATTCTGTTATGAGTTTCAAAAAAATCAACTATTGAATAGTGTCAAAATTGACATAAAAGAGTTTTTAAAACAAATATTATATTATTAATTTATATTAAATTTATAAAAATCTAAGGTTCGGCCAAGAGACTTATATAATGATAGGTGTATCATTAATGGACCACTTTTGGGTCTCTTGGATGTATATAGTATGTTTATTAACTATATAATATAAAAATACAAAGGGACATGGTAAATGTCAAACTAATTAACTAAGAGTTAAAAGTAAAAGATAAGGTTACTATAGTGACCCAAACCTGTCTAAATTCTATTGGATGAATGGTTTTAGGCTTATACCCACCTTAACCTTTGAATAATAAACTTTTGAGGCATTAGAAACCGAATATAAATTTATTATAAATTAATATTTTTAGCTTTTCCAAAGGTGCCCCTCACCCCTCTTATAAAAGGGCACTCCTCCTTCTCATTTCTTCACACCTTAAAAGCCTTTTGGTTCGGAAAAACCCTGCCCAAATACTCTCTAAACTCCCCTCAATACAACCTAGAGGCCTTAGTTTGATCAGAAAGCCAACCTAAAGATCCCTTTTGATCAAATCAAAAGGAAGAACCCGGAGAAGAGGTAATGTTTTCACCACCCCTTTTCAAGTTCCTTTCTTCTTCCACTTCTTCTTTCTTTGTTATTAAAATTATAAAATAATAACTCCAGTATCTTATATATAATGTGATGTTATTATAAATATGGTACAACCATATTCAGTATTCTATCTACCCTTTGAATAACATGTCACCATACGTGCGTACGTACGGCTTACCGTCTCCACGTCGTGGTGTAATTGTTATTGAATATATTATTATTTGGGTGGGTATAATAATGATGTGTAACTCATGAAAATAATAAATATAACATCATAATGATTCTGTATATATGATATACCATCCAATTATATATTATTTTAATATCAAAAGAATGATATTGTCGCTCGTGCGTACGTACGGACTACCGTCTCCACGAACGCGATGAGATTTATTCTCTATCGTATCCACTCAAGTATAATTATCATTTGATGATTTAAAAATAATGTTTAAGGACTTTATATAATTATGTATATGAATAATATACAACCTATCCATGACAAACATGGATTATGTAACAAAACATATAAAGAAAAATGAGTAAGTTAACACCCAAAATGACGATAATATTAAGATATTATTAACAAATCAATGTTAAAAAATCATATATGATATCATATTAATGTAAATTATTCTTGTATAATTCAAAAACAATTATTTAACCATTATAAAGGAGGTTAACCTACCATCTACCAAGGAAAAAGTACAAAGTAAGGGGTTTCTTATCTCACTTTTAATTCCGTGAGAATTCCATTGTTCACCACTTATTTATTACATGTGGTGTGTGTACTGCCCATGTTTGTATTCATTGTGTAATATAATATAATTCATTTATATTTACATCATCATTGTATGATACTTATTTCATGGGTTTATGTTTTTTATGTTACCAAATCAATAAGGGTATTTGAAATTTCAATTTCCATTTATTCGGCTTTACGCAAACTTCATTGATTATTTTACTCTGAGATTATGTGTAGAATAAATATTCATTTGATTATGTCATAATTTCCACTCCCCTTTTCTGTGGATATACTTTTGATACACATAATCACTCAATTGATAATTTCTCAAGTCATCGATATGAATTTGATAAGAGTAATTTTAACTCACTCTCTATTTGTTGAGTTAAACATCCAATTCATTGGTGTTGTTTTTATAAGATTATGTGTGAATATCATTTGATTGATTTACACTGAATATCCAATCATATTTAGTGTATTTATATTTTTCACACATAACTATGTCGTTGATTTATCCTTAACCAATGGATACGGCCTTTATGAGAGATTTCATCTCAATTTACATTCCTTTGAGTCTTCTTTGTTGTTATACACCAAATCACTTTTATGTGGTGTATATAATGTACTTTGACATAGTATATCATGAATTCCTTTATTATCATGATATTAAAATGTTTTTATTTCCTCAATTATTTGTATTCAAGTGTCTCTCTTTTGGTTAGAAACTCTAACTAAAATACCATTTTTAAATGTTTTAAAGACTTATTCTTCTAAATCTTTCTCGTTAATGTCCATGTTTTAAAAAATGGTTTTAAGGATTTATTTATATGGACATTAATGTTTTAAAATTAAAACTCCTTTTAAATGTTTCAAAGTGGTATGTGACAATTTGATTCAAAAACTTATTTTTAAATGGCTTCTTGACAAATAGTGTGACTTTTAAATGATTTCAAGAAAAAGGGGGATATTTCTCTCAAATAGTTTTGATGATTATTTTAATCTATGTCAGCATCCTTCATTATTCTGGATTGAGGTTAATGTGATATAATACAATCTTCCATATTGTATCAAATGAGTTATGTTTGACTGTGTATGTGCTATTTTTATACCATTCATGGTTTGTAGTTAAAGTATTGACATTTCGTATGCTAGTTTTAATACGAATGTTTATGTTATGTTTAAACCTGTTCATATGAGGAATGCATTGGACTTAATAAGTGACGGGTGGAGCCCTCTATAGCTCCTTGATGCATCAGTAGGTCTCATGAGACAAACTAGTGTCTTGGCACAAGGACTTGGAAAAATATTATTTGTAGTCTTGGCACGAGGCCTTGGCTATGTGGTTATGATAGTCTGGCATTATGCATTCCATCATTATAAAAGTGGTTATTGATATTGCATTTGATCATTCGACTAGTAGAATATCCATGTGAGTAAGTAAATGGCATTATTTTATTTTATCTTTTCCATTTTATGCTGAAGTTCAAGTTTAAAAGGCTTTCGTTTTAGTTATAAACTACCTTAAGTGTTTATGCTTATCTATGAAAGCTTCTGCTATAATGTTATCCTTACTGATCATCTGAGCTCACCCCTTTCAAAATTTTATTTTTCCAAGATTATGAAGAAGTAATTTATGAATGACCTGCAGGGATAGTATGAGGGGATATGAAGACAAGATGTTTTTGGAGTTTTTTTACCTTATGATGTAATGTAAGACTTATGAATATATCTAGTGTTTCCAAGACTTCTAAACTAATCGGTCTTTCGAGACTTGATACTTTGTGATCATGCCAATGTTATTTAATAATGCACCGACTCTGGGTATCTAGGGTCGGGGCGTTACAATATCATTAAAAGAAAAATGAGTTGCAGTGTTTCTATTACACTATGTCATCACATCATTACACTTCAATTAAAGATCCTCATTAAAGGCGGTTCATCATCACCTCATTTCCGCACTTCCATTCTGATGTGCCTCTACTCAACAGTGAGGAGAAACAAAATAAAACAACTTTTTAATTTATTTTATTTCTATTTTGAAAGGTCTTAAAATTATCTTTTCTAGTCAACCCTCATCAGTCGAAGTTAGGTCATTTCTAGGTGAATCCCGACATTTTGAGCTCAATGGAACCCTCAAATTTTTATACTAAGAACTGGTTTAAAAGTTAAAAAAACCCACTTTCACGTTTATTTAAATGAACTAAAAAAAGTTCAAAATTCTATTTCGAGCTCCCCAGGCTTCAGAATCTGGTGTCGTTAAAGAGTCTAGTCTTGAAATAATCCCATATAATTTAAAAAAATTACATGGAATTTTTGGGACATTACAAGTTCTCACTAGTTATACTGAGAGTTGTGTGTATACAAGAGCTTCTTTGGCTCCAGCATGGTAGTATGATAGTAACTGATTATTCACCAAGGTTCACCAACCTTTCCAAGTAATCGATGGATATGGTCAGGTATCAGTACTTCTGAGCTTGGTCCTTCAAGTGAGGTCCACGTAGAGACATCTGATCCATTATTATCCCTCTGAGCATTTCTACTTATGTCAGGGTGATTAAGAGAGCTTTGGTGGTCGAGAGCTTCCTAGATGAGTAGAGACAGACGGTGGCAGTTAGCAATGGATGGGTAGGTGTAGATACGTCGATAGCAGAGATATGATGTCAGTCTCAGGGATCTGAATTTGGGATATTTTTTAGGAGGAGGTCCTAGGATAGAGGATATACAGTTCAAGTTTCATAGGGTGGATCTAGCTTTCTTAGGGAGAGGCAATGCTACTCATGTGACGATAGAGGACATCTCTCTCAAGATTGTCTGACCCACTATACTGTTGGAAGGGGGACATTGGATAGACCATTGAGGAATAGGAAGAGGTAGGAATAGGTAGATCCATAGGGTGATGAACATGGTAGAGGATCTAGGAGAGCAGTGTGAGGTGGTTGATGTTTCAACTTACTACCACCACCACCCCCAAGGGGTCCGCGCTAGGCTTAGGGAGCTGGAGGACAAGGGAGAGGAAATTTGCATGTAGTTGAGGCTTATGACCCAATGACTCTAGGGATGATTCGAGGTATGATCTATGTATTTTATACTTTATCTATAGTAATGATAGACACAGGTTCTAGTCATTCCTTCCTCAACACATATCTTGTATGCGACCTTGCGATTCTGGTAGAAATGTGGACTTGACCATTATACTTGGAGACACCTATTTTAGGATACTTGATGATCACACATCTATGCCGACAGTGTGACCTTACCCTTGGATGTGAGAGTTTCAGTTGTAAACTCTAGGTGGTAGAATCAATGCCTTACAACATCATTCCTTTTATGGATTGGTTATCTTCAGTCCATTCCCAAATTGATTGTTTTAGGTGAAGGGTGTTGTGTGTCTATTGTGATGGGATTAGGTTTTCCTTTGTTGGTGAAAAGTAAACCTAAACATTACAAGATAGATTCATGTGTAGGAGGGTGCAGCCGATCACTCATCACTTGGCTAGCTTAACCCTCGGTGCAGCAGATGTTATGAGTTTCTAGTTCCCTACAGTAATGGTGCAGTTTGAGGATGTCTTCATAGAAGATGTTCCAGGATTACCTACCCACTGGGAGATCAACTTCTATATCGACTTACACCACAGGATGACACTAATATCCTCACCATCATATCAAATGAATCTCAAAGAGCTTCATGAATTGAGGGTGTATTTAGAGTATTTCTAGAGGAAAGGCTTCGTGAGACCAAGTGTTTCACCTTGGGCAGCCCCAGTATTGTTTTCCAAAAAGGCATATGGGAGCTTGAGGTTGTGTGTAGATTTTCGGTGCTTGATCCAGGTGAATGTGAAGAACTAGTATCCAATACCAAAAATCTATGAACTCTTTGACTAGTTGATATGGGCACGATGGTTCTCGAAGGTTGACCTTCAATCAGGCTATCACCAGCTACGAGTACAAGATAAGGATATACAAAAGATGGATTTCAGATGCCACTACATTCATTATGTGTAATTGGTGATGCTATTTGGTGTGAATAATTCCTCAACAGTATTTGTGGGACGCATGAACCGAATATTCCATCCTTACTTAGACCAGTTCTTCGTAGTCTTCATCAACGATATCCTTGTGCACTCGGTATCTGAGGAGGATCATGCGAGACACTTAAGGATGGTTCTGTATGTTCTTTGAGAGCAATAGATTTAGGGTAAACTCTCAAAGTTCCAGTTCTGGATTTAGGTGGTCCACTTTCTGGGACATGTTATCTTGCCAGATGGAGTGGTAGTGGACTTGGCCAAGGTTGATGTAGTGTTAGCATGGGAGACACCTAGGAGTGTGATGGAGGTGCGGAGCTTCCTTGGGTTATTAGGCTATTACCAAAGATTCATACCTAATTTCTCCAAGATATCAGAACCTATGATAGCTTTGACCCTAAAAGGGTATCTTTTCATGTGTATTGAGAAATGTCAACAGGATTTTCAATAGTTGAGGTAGTGTTTGATAAGCACTTTGATCTTTAGATTTTTAGAGGAGGGTGTTGAGTATGTAGTGTTATGTGATGCATCGGGGACCAGACTTGGTTGTGTCCTGATGTAGAGGAAATCAGTAATTGCCTATGGTTCATTCCAATTAAGACCACATAGCAACCCATGATCTTGAGTTGGCAGTGGTAGTCTTTTTGTTGAAGATGTGGCAGCACTACCTGATGGGCGAGCGGTTTATCGTCTACTCTGATCAGAAGAGTCTCAAGTATATCTTCTCTCAGAATAATCTGAACTTGAGATAGAGGCAGTGGCTAGAGTTCCTCTAGGATTAAGACTTTGAGATAGTTTATACTTCTATAAAGGGGAACATGGTTGTATATTCTCTAAGTAGGATATTGAGTTTGTAGTTGTTGAATGAGGCGTCAGAGCAGTTTTCCTCATTGTAGTTATCCTTTATGGATAGAGATGGGGGAGCTTACCTCTAATTGATGGTTATTTCCCCTATACTCTTACAGTGAGTTAGGGAGGCACAAATTTGGGATACTGACTACAAGACTCTACATGCTCAGTTATCTGTAGGGCATGCTCCTGATGGATATTTGAAAGGTGGGGAGCATGTCATTCTTTTCAGAGGGCGCATAGTTGTACCAGTGGAATTGCGGGATGAGGTTTTTAGGGAGTTCCACACATCCCCTTTGTCGGTACATCGTGGTGTGGAGAAGATATACCAGGATCTATGACGTTAGTTTTGGTGGCTTGAAATGAAGAAGGGAGTTGCAGAGTTTGTTCCTAGATGTCTCACTTGTCAGCAAGTGAAGGCTGAGCACCAGGTTCTAGCATATTTGGCTCAACCCCTTGAGGTTCTAGATTGTAAGTGGTATAGTATATTGATGGAATTCATAATGGTTTTACCACGTACATCCAAGGAATATGATACCATCTGGGTGACCACTGACCGACTCACAAAGTCATCTCACTTCCTACCTATTAAGAAGAAGAGTTTAGTGGAGATATTGGGACCAATATACATGAAAGAGATAGTTTGGCTTTATGGAGTTCCATCGATGATTGTTTTAGTTCACAATGATCATTTGACATCCCAGTTGTGGTAGGGATTGCAGGAGGCATTTGGAACTCATTTACCCTTGTGCACAAAATTTCATCCCCAAATGGAGAGGACCATTCAGGTTCTGGAGGACATGTTGTGGGCTTACATCTTGGACTTCAGTCATAGTTAGAAAGATCATCTACCACTAATGGACTATGCGTAAAAAAATAGGTTCCACTACACCATTAGTATGACACTATTCGAGGCTCTATACGAGGAACCCTGCAGGTCACCACTTTGCTGAACTGACCCAAGAGAGTCAGCACTCATGGGCCCAGATTTGGTGTGAGATACTACTGAGAAGGTTTAGATCATACAAGAGTGGATGAAGAATGTATATATCCATAAGAATTTGTATACTATTAGGATGTGACGACCTTTGGGTTTGAGGATGAAAACCATGTATTCCTTTAGGTCTCACCTCGACATGGGCTGTAGAGATTTTGCTGGGGTGACAAGTTATCTTCAAGGTTCATCGGCCCTTTCTAGATACTGCATATAGTTGTTGAGGTGGAATACTTCCTAGATCTACCCCCATAATTTTATCAGGAACATGATTTCTTCCATGTGTCACAGCTAAGGAGGTACGTGCATGAACCATCACATGTCATCGACTATGGAGAGATGGACATTGAGGATGGAGAGATGTTCATGAAGTACTTGGTGGAGATTGAGGGTCTGCAGGTGATGATCCTTCATGGGAGAGTGATTCCCTTGGTGCATGTATAGTGACAGTATGCGAATATCCAGGAGAGCATGTGGGAGAGGGAGGCTCAGATTCGTTTGCAGTACCCACATCTTATTTAGTAGCCTTTTGTTTTTTATTTTTTGAGATGTAAATTCCTAAGGTGTGGAGAATGTAATGTCCTAGATTTTTTCTGTTTATTATTTTAAATGATATATGGAATTATTTCAAGATCAGACACTAATAAGACGTGTGATTCTGAGGCCTGGTGTGCCTGGAATAAATGTTTAAAAAATATTAAACTTTAAATAGCACTCGCGAGTAGTTTTCCTGAAAAAGTGGAATAACTTCTAAACGGGTGCCCATATCAAAAATCCAAGGGCACCTTTGTGTTTAGAGAAGTGAGTTTACCCTAGGAAAGGCTTAAAATTAGAAGATGTGGTTTGACTATGAAAGATAGTTTTTGGATGTTTTAAAGAATAAAATAACTAAAATAATTTATTTTATTTCAACATTATGCAGCAATTCAATGATGTGTTCTCTTTTATTAAGGCCTTGTCAGGAATTTAGGGTTATCACCATAACCCTAGAATTACTCTGAGATATAGAGAAGGTCCTCTAGAAAAAATTTTTCCAAATGAAAACAGATTGACAACCTCAAATTTGGCAGATTAAGGATCAACAAACGACGATGACGCAACTTCTCTCTTCGTAAACGATCATTCCAACTCAAGGTAGGGCATTGTGATTTCAGTTTTTATTTCGCCATTCTTTGAATCAATGATGAATATAGATCAAATCACGAACAAGTTGACCCATTGTTTGATCATTCTTCTGGGATGGGTTTGATTGTGGGAATTATTTAGGGACGATTATTATGCTCTTAAGTTTTGATTGATCATTTATATAGGAATAGATCAAGATCGGAACAAAAAATTATTGAGGTTTGTTCCTTGAGTTTGTTCCATGTGATTTCTTCCCCCCTTTTCCCATGTGTTCTTCATTCTTCATGGGATATGAACGGACGATCGTTGTGCCTTTGATTCTTGTCACAATGATCCAGAATCGAAGATCTGACCTTGTGAAGATGCAGCGGAGGTGTGATAGTGAAGGTATGACACGATTTGGTTGTGATAGTGGTGCATGGCGGTGATGGTTGTAGCGCACGATGGTGGCTAGGGAAGTGGCTTCGGTCGGTACAGGTGAGCAGTGGTGTGGGTCCAAGAGGCTAGTTTAGGGCGACAACGAGTCGCCGTCGAGGCGACCGGTAGAGGAAAAATTAGTCTCGGCCACAAAAGTATCCCACATCGGTAGTGAGGCTATGAGAAGGAGGAGCATATGTGGTATACAGCTGGGGTGGGCGATGTGTGTAGAATCATTTGACCCTCATGCGTGTGGGCCATACCAAGGAAACCAGGCTGCGCTAAGAGTCCCAGTAGGTTGAGTTGGGTCAGGTTGAATGGAGCGGGTTGGGTCGGCTAGCGGGTCGATTTAGATTCGGACCGGACCTAGGTTGGACCTTTTCACTAAAACGACCATATCTTTCAAATTGTATGTCTGTTCTACGAGTCGTTTACGGCTTTGGGACCTTGAAATTGAGACATAAATTTTGATACAAATAGGGGGTTTAAACATGGAATTACAATGACATGGGATGTTTACACAGGAATTAATCGGGGTCATGGACAAAGAGGGTGTTACTACTACCAAATATTTTCTCTCTTTTTATAAATTGGTTGATCATCTTGTCCACCATATCATGGAAGAGCTTTGTAAGAGTTTGTTCTCTTTATTTTTTCCCCTAAATGTTTATTGGTATTGATTCCTACTCATAAGAGTATGATCCCTTCAATAGGACTTCCATGATAGAGTTGTTGGAATCCCCCGAGAGGCCTAGAGTGGGTCCCTTATTCCTTCTTCGTGCCCTAGGTAGAGTCTTAAGTATTGACGTGACCAACTTCATTTGGTGTTGATCCTCTACTTAGAAGATTTATCCATGTGGAGTTGTTGGTATTACCCCATGGTCGTGGCTGTGATAATCCTTTGATGTATCATATCTATCTTCATATCTATCAGCATATCCCTCTCTCATGGTGGTTCCCAACTAACAGTACTTCTCAGACAAATGTCATCAGTGCTATCAGACTTAGGAGTGTGTTTTCCTATATTTTTACTTTTTGGATTCTTCGAACTAAATCCCTAGTGATGGTATGCGGTTGTTATGGCTTACCTCTCAACTATGTGTCTTGGTTTGGGTATATATGGATATTCATGTTATATGATGTTACATATAATTGTGTAGAGCTGATTGTATCTTTACCTTTTGTATGGATTTGTGGTTTTAGGGTGCCCTACTGAGTATTGTTGTGCTCACCCCTGCATGAGATTTTCCTACACATGTCGTGTCTTGTGTAGATGAGCGAACTTTTGATAGAGTCGAGGGAGGACCATGAATGGATGGATCCTTGTGAGATCAAACATACTGTGGTGTTCCTAAGACTTCATATAATAGCTCTAGTACCTTGCCTCTAGGTTGGATCTGGTAGGGTTTTTTATGGATGAGTTTTAGGAACATGTTTACAGACTTTCTTTTTGGTGGGATTTTATTCTTTCATAGTTTAATTTCCAGAACGTTCACTATTGAACTCTGGTTGTAGGATATAGCGGTTTTCATGCATTATTTACTTAGTGTTTTTACATTTCAGCATTTTCGGCTTGGAGATGTGTGTGTGCGTACATGTAATTTAGGCTAATGCCTCCTATTTTTGTGATATTCCTACTCGGTGTTAGTCACCAGCCCCTAGACTATTAGAGGTAGGCTTGGGATATTCATAGAATGAGACCCTTTGGGATTGGTTGTGACAATAGGAGGGTGAAAAAACATGGGTAATTTGGGAAATAGTTTCATTAAGAATAGGTAAACATGGGTACACTGGGAACTAGTTTCCCAAGTTGCCTATTTTGGGAATTTATTTTATTATTATCATTATACATGGACAATTACAAATTATTTTTTGAAATGAATTATCTCTATACAAATACATCTAAAAATACTTCATGTAGCAATGAAAATATCATGATGGTCTATTTTTTTCAAAAATAAAATGATGAGATGAAAATTGAATTGGATAGACTTACAAAAAAAAGCGATTATCTAAAAAATACAACACCTAGTAAGACTATTTGATTGGAAAACTTTTTTCCATTATATATTTTTTGGTATTGTGATGATAAAATTAAAACAAAGGTATTTAATTATATGATTAATTGATTTAAATGTAACTTACAGGGTCAATAAGCTTTTAATTATTCTAAAAGTTTTATCCAACCACTTGGGTGAATGGATTCTTTTAATGTTACATATTCAATGAGTTTCAGTGTTCAAAGAGTTCACTCAATTTGGATCCCCAAAGGTACTGTAAAGATTTAAGTGGAACCTAAACCACTCTATATGCCCAAGTAAGTATATTTCATTGTCTAACATGCATACTTTATATTGTTTTATCATCTGATGCGTTGGAATTAACCTTTGATATGTTCATTATATATTTTGGCTAGTGAGAACATAATATATTCTTATAATCTAGTTAACTGAATTGGATTTAAATGTTTTTATAATTCTAATTTATTCTAAATCCAATTTTTTAATTCATTAAATAAAATTTAACCAAAGGATTGGTAATCACTTGTTAAAATCTTAGGATGAAAAAGAAACATTTATTTGAGTGGAAGTTGTTTTCATTGAAACTTATGTTTTTATTTTAATATGAGTTGCTTACAATTTTGTTTTTAAACAATCTAAAGCATGATGATTTTAATTTTACTCTATTTTTACTTCATTTAAGGGAAGTTTTAATTGTATTTTTTTCACACTATTGGTATATCTTTTAAGGTATGATTTTAGAAATTGTTATCATTGTCTTTACACTATTTGGAACTTGAAATCTATAATTTGAAATATGTATGAACAGATTTGTTATTTTCAAATAGAGTATTAAATATACTGCTTTAGGTAAGTTCTCTATAGTTTGTATTTTATCCCTTTTTTCATCACTTATTGCATATGTTTAAATCTTCATGTATGATTAAGGCATGGCTTGCTATTTTTTTTTTACTTTACATGAGATGTTATTATTTTTGATAATCTAAACATGATGATTTTTCACAAATACTATCTTTAGAATAAAAATACATGTGAATTGAAATCTTTGTTTAAAACTTTATTGACTTATTTTGGGAATAAATATTAATATATTTATTATTTTCATTAAAATTTAAGTTCAAACGTAATGCTATAATTTTTATTTTTATTTTAGAGAAATCAATTTTAGGAAAACCTGTTTATATCTACTATATAATACTATATTCTTAAAATATTTCTAACATTTAGATTGTTTATCCTTATGGAGAGATAACCTTATTTTTATTAAATATAGAACATATGCTTGATCCATTACAAGCATATTGAATTCTGTATATATTCTAATTCTTTTTGAGCATACTGGAATTTTAAAATTGTATTCTAAAGCATGATGAAACAAGGGAGAGCATAAATGTTTTATTCTTTATAAAATCTATTTTAACAATTAATGGGTTAAAATTTAAAGTATCAAGGTTTATTTTAATACATTACTAATAAATAGTTAAAATTATAATTTCTTATCAAATTTAAGCTTGTGATGTTTTTGGTTCTTATTCGTGTTTATGTTGGTTCTAAGAACAATATTAGCATGTGATGATGGGTGATATATTAAAAATAATAATCATCATTATTCAAAACCATGAGTAGGGATCTTAAACATAAAATTTATAATTAATTTATTTAATATCTAAATAAATAAATCCATGGTCTTAGGAACTTTATTAAATTATGAATGTTGATTGTTTGAAAATAACCTTTCAGATTTCCTTTATTACGTTGTGAGGATCCAAGGATATAATCCCTCTAGAGGTGATCCACAAGTGATTCAATGGTCTATGGAAACTAGTGTAGTGAATCAAATGTATTGGATTTTTCATTCATGAACACTTGTTCTTAGGTATTTAATAAATCACTCTTCCCTTTATCATTCTTGAGATGGAGAGAGAAAGATGAGTCGAGAGAGAATTTATTGTTCAGAACAATTCTCTATTCTCAATTTTGGATGCAATACATAATAGAGATAACCGTCTATTTATAAAGTTAGGGTTTAGGTTAAGATGTTATTTAATTTCATGAAATCCTTTAAATTACATTTAAAAAATTTAATAATCCCCATGACACATAATAATATTATTATTTTGTGGTGTGCTCACTTGCACAAATTGATAAGTACTATTTGTCATCTTATAAATAATTATTTTATCACTAGAGGTGGTCTTGGTATGTTCAAACTCCATGGTATTTATTGAATACCTGAATAAATAGTTTATTAATAAATAAATATTTCATTCACAAACTGGTGAATAAATATTTATTATATATTCAATAAAATAAAATAAAAATATTTTTATTCACATTCCATAAAATAAATATTTATTTAATTTATTATATCAATATAACTTGAATAAAATTATTCCTCGGTCTTGAGAATAATATTTATTACATTATTTAAAATTAAAATATAATTTAATTAAGATCAATGGAAACACTTAGTTTGTGAACCTCTAGGATTCTTTCTCATTGGAATTAGGCGGTCTTTCCTAAAGTCTAAGATTACGATCTAGAAACGGGTCAATAAACCCAAGAAAATAAATTAATGCCTCTAAAAAACAACCACATATGGACACTCATTATGTAATATAATCCATTTTCAACAATATCTCATCAAGAATGTTGCAAGATGGTGTCATCACCCTATATTATTGATAAGTCTCTCTTTGAATATTTGAAATAAACATGTTGTTACACTATGAGAATGGAATTTAGGATATGGTTATATTACAATCAATGGGTTGAGATATAAACTCACATAAATATGGAAGGGTAAAATCCTTCCTCTACTTATACATTAATGACATGTCAATCATGACACACCCAACATAACCCACTCCCCCAAAACATATGGCATGATTGTTTTTGTAAGTAAATATAAGTGTGTGAGTCTTGACATGTATTAATGAAAATCTTAAAGTCTAAGGACCATTACACATGATCACAGATAGGAATATCTGATGACACCAAAACATGTGGAATTTTTACTGGTGGGTCTATTCTCATAATCTCCCATCTTAGAGATTACCAAGTGAGAACTTATTGAGAAGAAGCCTCATCCTCTTACAAGTACTCACACCTGACAGTATAAATACTATGTGTCCCATCATAGTATGTTATCCAACAAAACAACTATATTGATAATATTTTAATAGAACTTCATGGTTCTCATCATATCTGGGAACTACTATGACCTTATCAACACAAAAATACTCTAGGACAATATTACATTAAATCCATGTAGAACAATTAAAAATATATAATAAAATGTTTAACTAATATTAAATACATAGAATATACATGTAGTCACATTATAATTAGTTATACCTAGGACACTAACTCTAAAAAACTCCCACTTGGGCTAAAGACATCTGCCTATGACTTTCAACCCACTAGACCTCACATGATAATCATGTTTCTGCTGAGTCAAGGCCTTAGTTAAGGGGTATGAAAAATTTTCTTCCAAGGAAATAATTCTCACTTCAACCTCACCTCTCTGAGAAAAATCCATCAAGAGATGATACCTATAAAGTATGTGCTTCATCTGCCAATGTGACCTTGGCTCTTTTTCAAGAGCCATTTCTATAGTATTATCACAATAGAGTGTGATATGATATTTAATACTAGGAAACCCATCAATATATTTGATGAAGTTTCACATCTATAATGCTTCCTTAACTACCTTATAAGATGTAATATACTCATACTCTACTATAGAATCTGTGACCACAAACTACTTTGTGATCTTCCAACTCACAGTACCTCCATTCAAAGTGAATATGTATCCTTTTTATAACTTCACATCATCTTGATCAGTTTGGAAACTAGCATATACATATCCTTTGATGTCTAGTTCTTCATCTCCTCCATAGACCATGAACATATCCTTAGCATGACACAGATTCTTAAGGACAGTCTTGACTACCATCCAATGGAAGTCACCTGGATCAACTTGATATCTACCTATTACACTCAATGCGTAGGAAACATCTAGTCTAGTACATAGCATAACATACATGACTGAACTAATCACTGACATGTATGGAATCCTTTCCATTCTAATTCTTTCCTCATGTGTCTAATTAAATATGTTCCTAGAAATATGAATTCCATGTGATGCTAGAAATAGTCCCCTCTTGGATTGTTCCATACAAAATCTCTAAAATATATTGTTAATGTATGTACTTTGACTTAGGATGAGAAACCTCTTAGATATATCATAATGGATCTTCATACCAAGAATATATGATACCCTATCCAAGTCCTTTATACAGAAGAATTTATTCAACCACACCTTAACAGAATATAAGACTAGTATTTTATTTCCAATAAGTAATATTTCATTGACATATACTATCAATAAACTAATTGCACTCCCACTAAACCTTTTATAGACACACAGATCACATTTTTTTCTTTATGAAACCATATTATATTATGGACTTATAAAAATTAATGTTCCATGACCCGAATTCTTTCTTTAATTCATAAATGGTTCTTTTAAACTTACATACCTTTTTAGAATCCTTTGGACTAAAAAATCCTTTAGGTTGTGTCATATATACATCTTCTTTAAGGGTCCTATTAAGGAACTATATTTTGACATCCATTTTACAAATCTCATAATCATGGAAAGACACAATTTCAAGTAGAATTCTGATGGATTTCCACATTGAAATTGGTGGAAAAAAATTCATAGTTAATTTCTTGATGCTTTTTAAACCCTTTTGCAACCAGTCACACCTTATAGGCACCGACTTGTCTTTCCATGTTTAGTATCTTCTTAAATACCCATTTGAAACCAATGGGATTTACATATACTAGAGGGTATACAAAAATCCAAAATTGGTTTTAGTACAATAAATCCATTTCAGGATTCATGTCTTCTTACCACATGGAAACATCTGTGCCACTTACTACTTCCTTGTAGGTCATAGGATCATTATTATAAACTAATAATGATTCATCATACTCATGTATTATAAAACCATAATGTTTTGGTTCTCTAACCTCACTTGTACTCCTACGTAGTACTTGTGCCTTGATAATATTTTCTTCTTCCACGGGGCTTCCTGCACCAACTCTTGTGTGCCTTGAGCCTTAAATTCATCAAAGTATATTTCTCTCCCACTATATATTTTAGATATGTTCTCCCTCTCAAGAAATATGGGCTGTATTTCCACTATAACCTTTTTGTATAAGGGTTTGTGTAGGTAATATCCCCTCGTTTCCTTGGGGTATCCTATAAAGGTACACTTTGTGCCTTGGGGTGCAAGTTTGTTGCGTGAAGAGGCCTTAACAAATGATTCACTTCCCTACACATGTAAATTCAGTAACATGGTTTTATTAACACTCCAAAATTAGTGTGGAATACCATTTATTGATTTAGTTTTTTACTTGGTTTAGTATATGTGTTACTGTTTGTAGAACATATCCTCAAAAGGATAATGGAAGACCCACATGACTCACCATTGATCTCACCATGTCCAACAAGGTGTGGTTACTCATTTCGTATACACCATTCCACCTAGACATGTAAGGAGGAGTGAGTTGGGATATGATTCCAAACTCCCATAAGTAATAAATGAATTCTTGATTAATATATTTTCCACCATGGTCTGAGTGTAGTTTCTTAATCTTCTTACCAATATGGTTCTAAACTTCATTATTTTATTCCTTGAATTTATCAAAATAATCCAACTTATACCTCATTAATTATACATATCCATATATACTAAAATCATCAGAAAAAGTTATAAAGTATGAGTACCCTTTCCTTACTTCAACATGAAATGGTCCACACAAATTAGTATAAAATAATTCAAGAATCTCTTAATACCTTTTACCTTTCCCACTAAATAGTGATTTGGTCATTCTTCCTTGTAAACATGCATGACATAAACCAATTGGTTTTAGTTAAAAAGAATATAAATATCTATCTTGATGTAATTTAGTCAATCAATTTTAATTTACATGACCTATCTAATGATGACAAATTTGGGTGTGGTATGAGTCATGTGAATTAACTTTGTTATCGATTTACATTACTTGGTTTATGTTATACAACACATAAAAACCATTATTTAAATGCGTCTTACCATATAAAATGTTATATTTATAAAACAAGCAACATTTATTCCCAAATTTGAAAATGAATCCATTATTATCAATTTTGGATAAAGATATAATGTTTTTGGTAATAGATGAAATACGATAACAAACTTTAAAAACCAAGATCATTCTAATTGGCAATGTGAGGTGGTAGTATTGATAGCTACAACAGTAAGCTTAGCTCTGTTGTATGCCCATAGATCAAACTACCCTTGGTAAATCTATCTAAATCTACTTGGTTCCCATATTTTAATACATATATGAGAACCAAAAAATATATATATTACCCAATTTTTAGAAACAAATAAATTTCTCTTGATAACAAACACACTTGAAGCTTCCTATTTCTTCTTTGGATGGGTGTTTTTTTCCTCCAGTGGCCCTTTTTACCATATGAGAAACATACAACATCATGTTCCCCTGATTTACCCTTGATCTTCCTCATCTTGGAAGTGTGTAAAGAATCTTTGGGATTAAAGATATTCACTTTCCATTTTTATTTAGTGACCATAAGGACAGAACGTTTTTCATGCTTCATATCCTTATCTACTTAGTGAAAATTGTAAGAAGATTTAGCAGATACTTCTCAATGTTGTTCATATTAGAATTAATAATAATACTAGAGAATATCTGAGGTCGTGATTCTATAATGAGATTAATTCCCAATTATTTAGGGATTTTAAACCCTATAACCATTAAGCGCTCAATGTATCTAATGATCTTGACTACATGAGGACCGACAGGGGAACCTTCTCCAAGATTTATCTGAAATATCACCTTATAAATCTCAAACCATTACTATCTAGATCTTTCATATTAAATACCACAGAGGTTCTCAATCATTCTATATACATCCATGTTTTTGTGAGAATTCATGAGATCACTGGACAAAGAAGAAATCATCAAAAATTGAATGTATAATGTGTCATTTATATGTTTCTCATAGACTAATAACTCTTTATTACTAACCTCCTTATATGGAAGATAAGTAAATGAGGATTATAACACATAAGATTTCCATTCATGGCATATCACAACCTGAAGGCATATGTACTATTCCTAGAAGTTACTTCCAGTTAGGATGTTGTCTTTATCCAATATTGATTGTAAGGATAATGTGGATTATGAGCTATCTGATTTATTATACAATTAAAAGAGAAGATTACTAGTAATTTTCTTTATTAAAAATTGGGTGAGATATAATAAATTAATTTATTTTATTAAATCTCCCTCTATTTTATCAAGTTCCAATATCCCTCACCATTTAACTCAAAATGTATCTTTTCTCTAACATTATAGTGGAAATGATCCATATTCCCTTTTTAATAACCCCAATATGGGTTGTTCAAGCTACTTGAAGGTATTTAGGTAGGAAGGTATTTACCAATTATAGGCTTGCAACTCATTGATCCATTGAGTGGACTCCCCTATACTAAAATCCAGAATTTTATTTCCTTAACACCTGACTCCAAATTACACAAAGTCTATAAAGGGATACCCATCTTGATGTAAAATGTTTATGTTAACCCAAAAACATTCATAATAACACCCCTTATAAAAGTAAGTGTCCCAATAAGGGTTGGTCAAACACTTCATTCTACTGATTTTCATTCCCAATAAAGTAATAGAAGTCCAAGTTTGAAATAATATTTAATTAAGGGATTTTTAATTTATTATGTATAAATTTTATATTTTATTATCCTTTACATGTCTTTTTAATATTAAGTGGATGTTACTTAATTAATTAACCATGTTGGAAAAAAAATTTACACATAATTCAATTATTTAATTTCTGTATTTTCACATTAATTCATTTATTTATATGATCGTGACCTTTCATCCACAAAATAAAAAATTGCATAGGCATAAATTAATTAATAATTAAATGACCTGTTTATGATACTTATATAATGGTTGATTTAAGGAGCGGACATTAAAATAGCCTTTTTTAGGGGAAATAACTCTTATTGCTGGTCTTGGAATGAGTTATAACATTCCACCTGTCTACCATTGTATCACTTGAGTTAGTATACAGTTGGTATCATAATGGTTTTGTCTTGAATCGCCTCCATAATCCTTGGGATAATCCATTAATTACATGTATTTATGACTCACACACAGGTAAGAGGAACCAAAGTATTAGTTAAAATGGGATTACATAAATATACTTGGATACATAGGTCCTACATAATAAGGGAGGGAGGGATGAATCATAGGCCATAATTTAATTTAATATTAAATAATTGAAACCCTATGAAATAAATTAAATTAAAACATCCAACACATAAATATGTCTGGGTAATGATCATGAACGGTCATACATGAAACGAATATGCAAAAAGTAACAAGATAATATTCATTTATTTAGTCATTCTTTATTATTAAGATGAACATGCTTGCATTAATTAATTAATTAATTACTTTTAATCTTAATAATCATTCGAACATAATTGGAGATACCCATAATTTATGGAATTCATGGTAAATAAATGACAGAACCAATAATGACCTATTTATTACAATAAATTAATTGAGCATTTAAAATTATTTACAACCTTTATTAAATTTTCAAACACACAATGGTGTACTAATAAATAAAATAAGGTTTTAATGATGCAATTTTCTAATTTAATGTAATTGTTAATTATGGCCAATAATGGTAGAATACATGAAATGTACATCCAACTACACACTGTGTATCTTGGTTGTTGTGTATCCAGGGTACACGCCTGGGTCTGCGACATATACCTCTTTCGAATTACATGATGTGTATAGACTAGCTACATGCCATCTGTTTCACTTTTTGTGTGTTTAGGATGCACACCTAGGTCTTTTTCATGTGTCTTGGCGGACTACAAAACATGTACATTCTATCTACACACTGTGTATATCTTTGAGTCATGTGTCCGTTTTCTCACCGAGTCACTCGGCGTGTTCTTCAGATTTGGGAATTGATGAACTACTTGTAGTGTACACCACATACACATCGTGTATATCATAAATTCTCCAAGTCTTTAGTATCATGTGTGTTTTAGTTCATATAATTACCACAATGATTGCATTATTTACACCACTAACCCATGTAGACTACACGATGTATATACCGATACACTCCATGTAATCTGTTGACTGTGTGCTAGGTTGTCTGGTCAACATGAGGCATATATCGTGTGTAATTACTATATGGTGCTCCATGTATCCCTTGACACATACAAATGTAGCACATAAGGGTACATGGTTTGTACTTATGAGTACATGTTGTGTAACCTTATCTTACCGACCAAAAATTAGAAATTTCTCAATGGCATATCCGGTCATTATTTATCTAATATTATTAACATTTAAGAAAATGAAAATACTTGAAAAAAATATGGTTAATATGTTGAAGCATGTTAATTCAAATCGAATTAAAGAATGAATAGTATTAAATGAAATTTTAACAAAAATTGCACATAGATAAAAAATAAAATAAATAATTATAAATTTAAACATGACCACTTTGATACCACTTGTTGGTTACTGGGGAAGAAGAACCATGAAGTGGTGGGTGATATATTAAAATTTCATTTAATAATTGTTTCCCAAAACCACGAGTGAGGAGCTTTCACGTCAAATTTATAATTAATTTATTTAATACATGAAGAAATAAATACATGTACTTAGATACATTATTCTTTGATGAATGTTGATTATCTGAAAATACCACTTCAGATTTCCTTTATTGCATTGTGAGGATCCAAGGATATAATTCCTCTAGTAGTGATCCACACATACTCCAATGATCTTCGATAAACACTACTCAATCTATGGGTGCTAGCCTATTGAATCAAATGTATTTTGTTTTTTGGTCTTGATCACTCGTTATTTGGTCTTTAAAGAAATATCTCTTACATTACTTGTTCTTGAGAGATAGAGAGAGGAGGATTCAAGAGAGAATTCATTGTGTGCAAAAATTCTTTATTCTCAATTTTGGTTGCAATACACAATAGACACAACTGTCTATTTTTAGAGTTAAGGTTTAGGTTAAAATATTATTTAATTGCATTTTGTCCATTAAATAACATTTAAAACATTTAATATACTCCATGCCACATACTAATGATATTATTATTTTGTGGTGCACCAACTTGTTAAAATTGATAAATAATGTCTAACGGATTATAAATAATTATTTTATCATTGAACATGATCTTGGTCTGTTCAAACTCCTCGATATTTATTGAATACCTGAATAAATATTTTATTCATAAATAAATATTTCATTCACATACCATCGAATAATTATTTATTATATATTCAATAAAATAAAAATATATAATTTTATTCATATGTTGGTGAATAAATATTTTTTTAATTTATGCATTCAATATAACTTGAATAAAATTATTCCTCAGTATTGAGAATAACATTTACTCTATTAATTAAATTAAAATAAAATTTAATCAAGATCAATAGAAAAACTTAGCGTGGGACCCTATAGGATTCTTTCTCATTGGTATTAGAAGGGCTTACCTAAAGTCCAAGATTACTGTCTAGAAATAGGTCAAGTCACCCAAGAGAAAGAACTTAATGTCACAATGATGACAATCACATATGAATACTCAATGTGTAATGTAATCCCTTTTTTATAATATCTCATCAAGAAGGTTTCATGATGGATTTATCAACATATATGCTTGATATGTATTTCATTGACTATCTGAAATAAAAACATCATTACACCATGACCATGGAATTTAAGATATTATTATATTCTAATCAAAGGGATGAGATATCAACTCTCATAAATATGGAAGGATCAAATCCTTCCTCAAATTATCCATTAATAACACATTAATCATGATGCACCCAATGCACCCTACTTATATCCAATATATGGCATGATAGTTTTTTCCAGTAAATCTAAGTGTGTGAGTCATGACATGTATCAATGAAAATATTAAAGTCTAAGGACCATTACACATTCTCATAAATATGAATATCTGATGAAACCAAAAATGCAGAATTCACACTAGCGAGTCTGTTCTCATAATATCCCATCTTAAAGATTACCAAGTCTGAACTTCAGGAGAAGAAGCCTCATATTCTTATGAGTACTCAAACTTGATAGTCTAAATACTATGTTTCCCATCATAACACATTATCCAACCACATAACTATATTAAGAATATTTTCATAGAACTTTAAGGTTCTCACTATATCTAGGAACTGTTATGACCTTATGAATATAACAAATACTCTAGAAAAATATTACATTAAAGGCATGAAGAAAAATGAACAATATATAATAAGATGTTTAATTAATATTCAATACATAAAATATACAAGTAATAAAATAACAATAAGTTGGTCCTAGGACACCAACTCTAACAGTTTACATATTTTATTTTAAAATAAGAAAGTTGAAGTATTAGGGAAGAGTACATGTTCATTCAAAGTTTCTTATGATTTCCCTAATTTTTTTCGTAATTTTTTTTCAATGGGGATGAATGTTATTGAAAATATTTTAAAATTACTTTGAACTAAGTTATAAATTTGAAAACACATGTGAATTGAGATACTTATTGAGATTTATTTTTTAAAAATATTATTTTTTAAATAATACTAATCTGTTTGAAAAATTCTTATAGTTTTATACTTGATTATCATTACTATATTTTTACTAAATATATTTATCATGTGATAAAATTATAAGTTCTTAATATTTTTTAAACCTTTTGGAATATTATTTTTAAAATAAATTATTTTTTCAGTTTTATTTTAAAACTATTTGAAGAATTATGTATTTTATCCTTATAGTTTGGTGCATGTGAGTAGATTTTTCATTGTTATATATTTAAATGTTGAAAGTAAAACATTAATTTATGGGGGGATTTAGATGTTATATATTTTGGGAGAGTTTTTTTTAATTTTATTGAGTATGTTAAATTTATATAATCTTATGTTATATATAAGAAGTAAAATTCTGTTAATCATGTCGCATATAATGTTTTATTTTTAAGCATATTTGTTTTTATTCTAAATATATACATTAAGTGTTGGGGAAGTTTTAGTTTAAATTTATGTTTTTAATTATGAAAGTATTTATATTTTCTACTAGTTTAGTGATTTTATGGATTGATTAATTAAAGGGTATATTTTAGATGGATTTTAACTATTGTGACTTATTATTTTTAATAGGGGTTCCAAAAAGGGGGAGAACATGTTTTAATTTTAAAAGGATTTTTTTCAAAAGTTTTTATTGTATTTTTTGATAAATTTCCAAGAGGGGGAGAATTTTTGGAATGTTTGAATTAAATTTTTGGTTTTTTAATTTATAAAAATTATAATAATGTTAGTGTTTTTTATTTTTTGAATATGAATTTTATTTGTTTTAATTTTTTTTAATTATAAATACCTCACATTTATTTTAATTTTTTTACTTCTAATTTTTTTTCTTATGAATAAACTATTTAAAATTCAATTTTTTATGTTTTTTTAGAGTTTTATTTTGCCTGTATTAAAGGTACTATTATACCCTTTCGTACCATGAAGGGTTTGATTTTTTACATTTATACAAGTTTACAAACTGTGTAATTCATGCTTATTCTTACTAGATTGATTCTTATGGATGATGTGTTTCATGTTTACACTTACATGTCTAATATTTACACAGAAGAAAAATTACGTAGTATGTTAAAATGATGCCTACTTTGGTTTTTCATGATTATATTGATTTAAAAACATACGTAATTAAACAGTAATTATCACATTGCGTGAATATTTACATATCAATGATATGATTATGAAATATATAGTATGCATGATACTCTTCATAAATGCATACAAAATAAAATATATACATTACCAATATGAATTTGAAAATATGTAAATTCCATATGGTTTGAACTAGAAGCATGACATACAATGTCTCATGTTGTTTGTAATTGTGTAGTGAAGCTCGCATATAGAGGATCACAGTACACCTCGACCCAATATATACAGTCCAGACACTATCACCAGTAGCATACAGTGCTAGATTTATGACATGCCTTGTTAAAACTCGAGTATATGATTATAGAGACCGCCTTTTATAGATAAGTAGTGCATAAAATACATATCACTTTTAATGTATTCATAACATGAGAAACATGATGTTTATAGGATATGCAATATGAACTTCTGATTTGTAAATAAATGCATATACAAACCATTTAATGCTAATATAGTACACAATATTTTCTTAATGGTTTGTAATGAAGATTACACATTATGTTTAAATCGTTGAAAACTAGAAAATTAATATTTTTCTATTCCATAGTATTTATCTACATGTCATGGATAAATAAAAATAGGTATTAAATTCATTTTATTTTGTGGAGGTTACCATATTGGTATAAAAAGTTCTCATTTGTTACAATAATCTGTTTTTATATAGTTTTCATATTTCCATTTACTATAATTATATGTATTTTATTTTAATTGTTTTATCTAGTTTATAATTAAAAATTAAATCTAATGAAATCATGTGAAGTAGTTTAAATGATAATGATGTATGAGACATGTGGGAATAGTTTTTAGAAACTATGCACAATATGATTTTTAAACTAGTAAATAAATATGTTTTGAGCTTTATTATTACTAAATATGACATGTTTTGATTGGTTCTATAAGACACTTTTGCATACTGAATAAGATATTTGAGTTAATGTTGAGAATATTATTTATTGGAGCATAATTTTTATGATCATCATAAAAGTGGGACATAGTTAATTTGAACCATAATGAGACATAAGTTTTTTTATGGGGGTGTATAAAATTGTGCCACTATGGGTCCATATTCTACAATGATTATAAGATCCCCAATGTTTGATCTTTTTATGAAGTGATCAAATAAACATTGATATGCAACAATAATATGATTTTATTTTCACTTTTATGCTTCATCTCTTTATGGGTTTCAAGGTTATATCATATTTTAATTTATATTTATACTATAATAATTGGTTTATGGTTTTCCCAATAAAAATCATGTCTGGTATCATTTATACCACCTATTGAAAAGTTAGTACCTTCTATTGTGACTCCTGAAAAAAATTTAGGTCTCTGGTTGTGCTTTTTTCCATTAAAAAGAAGGTTATATAGGATGGGTTGTGCCTCAGGTAGGTAAAAATTAGTGTCTATACAATGTTTTTAACGAAATGGATTGTGGTACCTAATTAGAAACTAAATGAGGCTAATATTCATTACTAATATATATAATATTCACGTTCTTTATTATTCATAAACAACATTTTAGTGCATTTTACACTTTGAACATCATTTCACATTATGATTGTAATTCCCCCTTAAAATGCACTATTACATGGTACATTTTTTAACACCTCCTAAAATAAAAAATGGCCTTGATTTTATTTTAATATTTTACTTTCATGTCTCTCATGATACAAGGAAAAATTCATAATTTTTAATTATTTGAATATTCACATTGTAAGACCACCAAAATGGGCTTTCATGGCAACACATTCAGGGTAAAGTAAACTGGAAAGTAGCCCAATAAAGAGACTATAGCGGCCAGGATCCAAGCCCAATTATTCTCAAAATTTAACTAAAGATAAAGTAAATCATGGGTAAAATTTCATTCAACAGTGTACAAATCTAATTCGGCTGTTTGAATGACGTTTCGGGCGGCCCAAGTTGGAGATAAAATTCTAGGATAGATTCTACGGCCCAGAAAAACAGCCCACCAATTTAATCATATCTCAAAAACTACAAATTTATTTGGGGTAAAAATTTATAGAGATATAGGGTAAATACTTAGATTAATGTTTTTATCATATGTCCCACTCCAATTCTTCCATCTAGAAGTAAATATAGGTACCTCTGTTCAGTGGATGAAAGTTGGATGCCACTTTGGGTCAAGAATAAAGAAGTCCACTCTCCCTTACTTTCCACCACCCTAGGCCTACAATGATCAAGTGGGATCCTTTGTAATGTTGGGAGCTCGACACAAGTCTCTTGAAATGCCTATTTAAGGTAGTGGTGGTGTATTAGTTTATCATCTTTGGTGCTTTGTTCAATTGTAATGTTATGCTTTGATTTTGTTGCCTTGAGTTTGTCTTTCTCATGTAAGTTGTTCAATTCACCTTTGTTTGTTAATAAATTTTTTTCTTATACTCTTATTTTTTTCTTCTTCATATCAATTTGATACCATTGGTTCAAGATGTGAATTTATTCACACCAAACCTTTTGAAATTATCAAACAATGGTGGAGTGATCGTTATTTCATTGTCTTTTTTTTACTTCTCCAATTCCTCTCTTATGAGTCTACTTTCCGCTTCCATTGAAACCATATAATCAATGGAGGTATAACCTGGTTATGGGTTGATCCAAGGGATTATAAATGGGATGTATTGGATGTTATTTCTCACTCCATTAATTTATAATCACTTCTTTTAATTGAGAATTTTTTTTGAAGATCTTTAAACTCCTTCGCCCTTGTTAAATTTAAGGCCACACACTTCAAGTGCTAATACTGACCTTTACCTTAAAGTGCTCAAAACTTTTATCCTTCAAGTGTATAGGTGGTTAGTATTAAAGTGTGTAGGTATTAAACTATTAAGTGACGATGTTGTTTGATCTTCTTAAATGAACCCATATCAAATATAAGAAATTGAAATAGTTGAAAAAGGAATGCATCTAATCCACCCTAAGTGATAACCTAGGATTAACTCATTATTTTAAATTGAATTCACTTAAGTATCTTTTCATTCACTTAAACCCATCCAATATCAACCCAAGATGTCCAATTCATATCCAAAAACAATCCGTATAATGTATGTGTTTTTAGGTTACTTCTTAGGTCTCTGAGGATTCTAAAACCCAAGCTAAACTACAAGCAACTGCTTAACCCTAAAATCTTAGGTAAATTTTGGCGAGACCAGTGCCATCTAACCTGGCTATCGACCCAATCCACTACATGACCCAAAATACATTTATTATCCCCATGTGAAGGAAACTAGTGTCTAGGAATCACAAAATGAACCTTGGGAATTATTGTTCTATTATATACTATAATAAATAAGAAGAAGAAATATAATAAATAAGCATGAAACTTGAGATAAACATAACACAAAATTCAAGAAGGATAAAAATGATACATAAATAAAAGTATAGTGGAAACAAATACACATAATTCGGATCATAAAATACAATATTCCAAATATCCTAAACAAATTCGACTGAAAGTAAAGCCCTATAATTTCTCTAAGGATCCACAACGTCACCCATGATCACCATACACCATACATCCCAACCAAAAGATCCAAATGAACCATAAAAACTAGAACAAACCTAAACCCATAATTGGTATAAGCTAAAAGCCTAGTAGGACACCACAACCCACTGAATATAAGAAACCTATTTTATATTACATCCTAAAAAGAATATTTTGGATACAGTATACAAATAAACATTTTCCACAAGTCTTTACAAAAAGAAAAAAAACTCATAAAAAGAGAGTTAAAGATATTTTTATTATATTTTTATTAAATGAAAACAATCACTTGGAAAACACTTTCCCCCATATCATACCTCTTGGAGAAAACACAATTTTAAATTACAAAATTATAACCATTTTCTAAACACTATTTTTTGAAATACACATTTCAAAACACAAAGAGTTTACTAGATATAATATGGGATTTTAAAACATGTTTGAAAACCAAATATTTCTATAGAAATCTAAAAAATTGACCTAAATTGATGTTTTCAAAACCCAAACACCATTTTAGATTAAAAAAAATATTTTCACTTTTATTACTTGAGAATAATTTTAAAAATAATTTCTAAAAATAGTTTTAAAATACTATAAAATCACACTTTCCTTTTTTCCATTCTTTGAAAAACTTTCACAATACCTTTTAAAAACTTTTTAAATGAAAACTACACAAGGAAGGAAGAAAGAACACAATTAGGAACCAGTATATTAAGTCATACAACAAAGAGAAAAAAATAACAAGAAAATATATTTGGAACAAAAATATAAATAGTAGGGGATATAATCAAAGAACAAATATAATTCCCTTAAATTTTCCTAAAATGTATCCTAGTTTCATGGTAATTGTCATTTGGATATAGTGATAAAAATATCTGAACCAGTGATAAGGAACCTAGGATGGAACTACTAAACCTGTCAACATCCCCAAAATTATTTCTGAAATACCCAAAGATAACATCCGTATAAGGCTTTCATACATAAGACAAAGTATGGTGTTGTCCCTGGAATTCCGTCATCCATGGGATCAACAAAGGTAATGTCGCTAGGAATCCTTTTCCCATGGGATCATATGAAAAGGAATCACTAGCATAGGGGCCTACTACTCCTTCCGATCAAACCATATCGAAGTAGTCAGACAATAATTCCCTAGTAATAACACCACCATAATAGGGTTTTACCATACACAGGTCCCATAGTATCTACCTAGGACTCCCATGATGAGTCAAAATTGAGGTGAACATAATCAATCAACTATCTGAATCATGTGAAGAACATTGAAAAAACTCACACCTCACATCCCACCCTCATAATAATCATACCCAATTACATCAAACATAAGAAACATGTACAATTAATTAATAATAAATATCCACTCATGGGATCAGAATCCACAATAGGCATACAAGATTCAAAGGGGCTTAAGAGGGTATCATACCTTTTATGAAAACTCATTATTTATAAAATTAAAAATGGGACTTATCTTCTCAAAATATTATTGCAATTATGATAGATTTATTTTTTTAATTTTTTTCATCTATGTTTCAATGATTTAATACCTTCCAATTAATCAATATGAGCTTATTTTAATTATTTTAGTATTTTTTGTGATTTTGGTCTTAATTGTGAAATTTTTTAATTCTGAAAATTTATAAGCTTTCTAGAGCTTCTATATTTCGAAAATATCTCTTACAATTTTGATCCAAATTAAGTGATTACTTTTTTTAGGCTTTATATGTTCTTGGGATTCAAGTTTGTCTATTGGACCAAGACTCAATTCGAAATAAATTAACCCAAAATATCAAGGAAGTGGACAAAGTTTTCTGGCCGACAGAATGGATCCCACCATAGTTAATGAGTTATATATTGGACTACATATGTCAAAATTAGGTTATTCCAATTTTTGGAGAAATAGGGATCATATCCTCATTCTCCTGTTAAATTTAATAGAGAAATATTCTCATTAAGGATTTATTTTCATGCAACCAAAAGGAGTAAGTTGGAGAGTCTCCTCAGTCATAAAAATTATACCTAATTCGATCATAATTTTTTTTTAAATGTGTTCAATATCTTTGAAATTTTTTGGATAGATAAAAAAATAAATTTCTAACAAATTTTAAGAAGTGATCTTGGTTATTTTCGGTGGTATGTTGGGAAAAAATAAAGAAAAAATTTAGTGTAAGGATTCTAGAGGATAAATTGTATGTTCTTCCTTTCTCCTCTTTTCTTTATTTTTAGTTTTGTAATGTATTATTCTTCCCCCATATTCATGTATTCCCTTCACATTGAGGGTAATAATATGAGTGATTGAGGAAGGATAGTTATTCCATTTTGTAATAGTTCATTCAATTAATGTTATGAAATATTTTCTCTCATTTGCGAAGTTGGTTTCTATTTCGAATAACAATTTTTATTATCAAGTACAATCGTATTTGGTTTTAGATTCTGTTGTTGTTATTGCTTTGGTTAATGATCATTTTCTTCCTCTATTAAGTTTTTATCTATATATGATGGAATAGATCAGGGTTTAGTGGTGAAATACTCAAAGATCACCGGTACATGTGGGAGGGTTAGTGGATATTCTTGATTGTTAGGGATAAACAAGACTCAATCAGGAATTTCCTAAGTCAATTGAGGGTATTCACTAAAAATATTTCACACATAGGAAGGAGATTAGATCAAGCTGATATATTGTCAATATTTACTCTCACCATCACTATAAGAACCCAGTCTTAAACCTTACATAATATTGAATTAAATGAATAATTCACGTAGAGGATATTTTTAGGTTTAGAGTTTTAGAGAGTTAGGCCATAACTATTACATTTCAAAATATTACAAAATAGACACTTCTACTCAGTTTACATTTTTTTTTACAAAACATGAACTCTTGAAAAAAAAGAGTCATGTCTAGTTCCATGTTTTAGATGGCATGACTTTTCCTTGATCCCATACTTGACCCTATTCCACTTTATGTCCTGTGAAAAACATTTCAAAACTTGGGATGAGCATATAAAGCTCAGTAAGGGATACACAAAGAAGGAAAACTTTTAGCTTTTCAAAACAAAAAATAAACCATTAATACTTAATCATAATTAATAATTTTCACTTTTTTTGAAGAAGTAAATACTCTTCAAAAAAAGGTCATTACTTACCCTTTTGTAACCAAAATATTACCATAAAACCCATATAAAGAACACATAACATATAAAGATAACTTGGGACATAAACATACTTAAATGGAATAACCATATGGTCGACTTCCACACATATCACTAAATGGAATAACCATACGGCCAACTTCCATTCCCAATGCATTGGAGGTTATAACATAACCACCCATCATGGTATTCACAACACCACCCGTCATTTGGTTTATCACGTAACCACCCGTCAAATGTCCAAGTACCATTATAAAATTATAAGACATGAAACAAATATAAAGGAAAGAAAACATTTCCACATTTCAATCACAATATATCACTTTAATATATTGACATATAAAATCCATTTTCAAATCCATTTTCAATACCAAAAATATGTAAAAGAGTATATGGTATTTATTTTCTTTTAAAAACATTACGACTTGTTGAGGAATCCAAAGATCAAATAATACTCGCGGCGGAGGAAAGGTCGTTGTCACCTCTTACGTTAAAGGGAACATTGTTTTTTTCATTTAGTAAAACGCTTCATATAAAAATATTCCTTTTGAATAAAAGTAAACGTCAAAGGGGTTTATACACCGTATAAAATAAAGTTGTTTATAAATTAAAATATGCCTCAATGAAAGGAGATTGAGACGAAGTCCCTTACCTCGTGTCTGACTTGACTCAATCATTCTTTAATATCCTGAATAATAAACTAAAGTTAATTTCTACTTTCTTAAGAACCTTTTTAAAGTTTATTATTACTTTTATATCACTTATTACCATGTTATAAACATTATGTAATCATTTCAGTTAATAACTTTCGTTTTGTCGATATTTTCCACTTGAGTAAAAAATGAACACCTTATATTTACAAGTTGTCCATGTGGTCAATAGTCCATTATATCCAGAATGATATTCATGATTTAGATATCATATATATCATATATATCCAGAATATACATGTATTTATAATAGTACATAACATTTAGAGGTAAGAAATGAAATGCACCGTTCATGGAGACGGTAAGCCGTACATACGCATGAACGCTGCTTTCATTTCTATTTCCTATTTTAATGGAAATAAAACATAATGATACATAGTTATATTATAATTACATTATCATATCATATATAATATCATTAAATCCATCATTTATACATCCCACATAAGGCATTAACGAATCAAATCACTTTGAGGGGGCGATAGTCCGCACTTCCTCAAATGAGATTATTGTATTTACCCACAATGGAAACCATAAAGGCATGCTATAAATGGGAAGTACAGAAGAATAAGGAAGTCATAAACAAAATATATATCATATATAAATATAGTTCCATCATAATGGCCACCATGATAGGTGGTAAGATGTAATTGAACAATCATCGTTTCGTGAGGCCTTAGTTTTCCATCCACAGAAACATTATGTTCTTCATCCATTAGATAGAGGTGTGTGTAAGTGTAGTTCTAATACTTATCATAAAAACATCATAGTATATTAAGGATACTTTTGTTGTTACAAAATAAATGAATAAAAATATTTTAGGGGTTGGAGAAGTAAAATAAAAGAAAACAATTTAAGAGAAACTGTTACCTTTAATTTGGGTAACTCTCTTTGGTTTGAACCAAAGGACTTCTTGAAGTGCCTTATGCCTAAGGTAAGGCTTCAAGGAGGAGGATAGGGATGTAGGGATCTTAATTGGGCAGATTTTGGACGAGCCAAATGTCTTGAGAGGTGTGAGTAATTGGTTAGAAGTGGTCTCCTTTTATAAGGGAGAGGAGGAGCTCTTTAGGAAAGTGTGAAAATATTATTTTATAATATAATGATATTAGATTTCTAATGGTCCAAAAATAATTATAGTAGAATATATGATGATTCATGGTCGAAATAAAATCATCCAATCATAATTGGACATGTTTTGGATAATATTTTAATCATTATAATCTTATTTATTTAAATCAATTATTAATGAGGTAAATATTGCATCATTATTGTGTCATGAATAATTTAATTTATTCGATGTCTAAAAATTATCAAAAAATACTATCATATATGAAATATATTTAGGTTTCCAATGAATATTTATAGTCAAAAATAATACTTATATAACACCATATAAAAATTAATTACTAAAATATTTTTGTTAGTGTCAATTTTGTCTTCACATTAAATTAATTAATCTAAATTGTCATTATCACTTCCAAGTGGCTCAATGGGGTCCCAAAATCAACCCAAATATTCCCATGGTTGTAAATGACTCAAAAAATAAGGTTAGAAAAAGTGTTAAGGTAATTTTTAATTATTATAATACACTTTTTAACCATGAATTACCTTATTTACCTTTAACTGCGGTAAATAAAAGTCAAAAGTTACTATTCACCAAAAATTATTTTCATCTTATTGAACCACATTTTACTTATTAATAACAACCATGTAAGTTGGATTTTCAAAAATTCAATTCACAGAAGTGGTAAAATTTCATTTAAATGAAAAAGTTAGTTTTTTTAAACTACCACTAAGTGGTTTCACTATTCATCAAAAATTGAAGTTTTTCAGAAAAATACCAAAAATTCAGCCTAAGATATATTTGATATTATGAATTCAAAAATGATGTCTATTTTTCCAAATTAAAAACATATAAGTGGAATTAATTAATTTTAAAATTAATTCCCGTTATCAAAACAAATAGCGTGTTTTTAAGAAACAATAACTATCAAAAGATTGATACTTGTTTATGTCCAATTTCAAAGAGAAATTAATTACAATGACCAAAATTGGATTAAATCGTAAAAATTTATTTTAATTTCACTTTAAAACCAACTAAAAATATAATCTAACCATATAAATAAATTATATTAAAAGTCACTTTTGAATTAAAATGCAATATTTTTCACTATTCATTAAAAAATGAACTTTATCAGAAAAATACCAAAAAATTACCCAAAGTAAAATTTGATGTTCCCATTCTAAAGAAGGATTTTATTTGGTCAATTATAATGTATTAAAGTGACCAAAACTACATTTAAAAATGGTTCTCCATTAAAAGGCGATAAATCGGCCTTTAAATGTAAATTATGCTTAAAAATAGATTCATTCACATTTTAAGCCTCTAAATTTTTATTGGATAAATGTAAATACATTTAACAAACATGTATAATCATATTTTAGTTAGTTTCATTCATTCCCGCCAATACAATGGATAGGAGTTAACTACTATTTAAAATAAAAATATTATATTATTAGTGTGCAACATAAGATTCCAAAGAACCCCGTTGTTGAGTATCAGGTATGCTATCGAATATAGAAACCCCTTTAAAGAAAAATTAATATTTAATTCACAAATATTAATAAATATGAAAATATCTTATTCTTCATTTACTTGGGATATTACAATCACCATTTGGAAAAGGGAGTGAGAGGAATTGATCATGGAATCTCACTTTAATCAGTTTAGTAGAAGAAGATTGGATAAATTGGAACTATAATAACATTGAAATTGGAAAACTGATCCCAACCTGGTCACTCAATTCATATCATTGTTTTTAATCTCTTTCTTTGACAATTTGTTTTCAATATTTTTATTCATTTATTTCTTTTGTTTTGCCACTTTAGTTTATTTTCTAAATCAAACAATTTCAAAAACAACCTCCAATTATTTCTAAAATTTTAAGGTGACAACTTGATTGTTGTACGCTTCTCTCTAGAGACAACCTAGGTTAACCAATTTACTGAATTTTAACTTAGGTAATATTTTTTGTCACACCCCATGAAAGACACATTCCAAAAGATTGATGAACTCCATGTTTTGGCCAAGAAAATGATTAATGGATATGTCACAGGTATCTCACTTCTAGAACTGATGGACATGGTAAACAAACTTAAAACCAATTATTGAAGATTGAATTCCAAGGAGGAAGTTACATTAGATAATGGACCTCAACCTGAACCCGAATCAGAACTAGTGGTGGAAGTGAATTCTCTAGTCATCTTTCAAATAAGGGATCCTGACTACCTATCTCTACTCAGTGAAATTAAACTCCAAGAGGCACTTTCCAATGAAGAATCAATTTAAGTCGATCCACTTAAGGGAGATAATATTTTTATAAACAATTTTCATTCTAATTTTATAGAATATTAATGTAGTACTAATTCCCATTTTTTAAAATTTTTAGATTCAGCTAACACTTGTAATGCCTTGGTGGATGAGGAAGAAAAAGAAGATGCACTCGATGAGGAACATATAGAGATCCCTAAAGTTGTTGAACATTTATTGAAGGGAATTCAAAAGGAGACCAAAGTGTATTTTCCTAAGGAAAAAGTGGCACAATATGTGTACTATAAAAGGTAAGAATTTGATATTGACTCTTCATGATTTAATTTTGTTCAAATTGAAATACACTCTAACCTTCCCTTTGATTATTCCCTTGATGTAGAACACCTTGATAAATCACTAGAGAATGTAGAGGAGGTTGTGAAATTAGAAACCAAGAAATAGGAGGACTCATTCATTGTCCTACTAAAAGTGTGGATGATTGGTGCCTATCGACCGTTCAAGGTTTATATGATCTACTAATTTGTATAGCATCACTTGGGTTGAATCATCAACGATGATACTTTTTAATAGTTGGTTGTTTTCAGTTGATTGCATTTTGATTGGGGGGTTTTTTGCAGATATTAATTGAATTTATTGATTGATTAAGATTGATTTAAAAATTTGATAAATATTGGGGTGAGTTCATTATTGGGTATTTAAGATTATGATATCCTCGAGCTTTTCTATATATTTCATTAAATTAATACCCACTTCACAAGATGATTCTGATTGGAATTCCCAAGTGTTAAGGCTTTAATCCAAGCCATAACTTAACTTAGGGTTCTAATAATAATAATTACTTGTTTATGGTAGTGTATTTGTGGTTCCAATAATCCATGTAATCCACACGTTAAACAAAATATGTCATTAATCCATGGCATGTTAAGTCCAACATACACAATGTTAAATTAAAGAATACTCATCGAGCAAAAGCTCTCAGTCACTTAATATCCCCAAATTATTAATCACCCAAATGGGAGATTTACTCATATATTGAAATGATTATTAATCTAGTTAAATATTTTTAAGGTGATGAATTATAAAGAAAGTTAAAATAATTGTATAAGAAAAGAGTAGTGCGTCGAACACACACACGATCATTGAAGAGAGTTAAAAAAAAGACTTTCGATTGAATGAGGAAGCAAAATAAGGGAGGATTTTTTAATTTGATTTAAACCATTTTCAGAACATTAATATTAAGCTAAATAAGGTTGATGATAATAAGATATATTGAAGAAGAAATTTGCATTAAAACATAATTACAAAAAAGATACTTACAAGATTACAACAATGAAGAACACAAAAGTAAATAAAAACAAAGAGAGGAGGAAAGGTATCTAAAGTGAAAAATTGAGTATGTAAGGTCCTCGCAAGCCTTTTTTAAGGCTTTGGTTGTGCCAATATATTCTCCTCTATTCTTAAATGATAGCACATGCAAGGAGAAGAGGGGGTTTTATTTATAGCATAAGGAGGTGGACATTTTGCATTCCAAATATGCAGCTCCACTTGTATTGCTGATTTGTACATTCAGACCACCGAATCATGAGATATCATCTTCTTAAAAGTTTTATATAATAATGTTGGCGGACTACTCTAAAAATTTTGAGGCATTTTTTGCTTATGGATCCAAAGTTATGGAAGTTTTAATAAAAAATGTTAAACTGTCCATTTCTATCCATTCTTTTTTGATGGATGAAATGTGAATGGATTTTTGAATAGAAAGATGCCTTAAAATCCGAATTATTTCTTCAAAAATTTCGTCCACCTATATCTCCTCTTTCACAATTAAAAATATCAGCTCGAATGGATGTCTCTTTCAAGATAAAAATCAATAATTATTTGATAATTTTATTTCCCGGACAGAATGGTGGGATGGGTTTAAATTCATCAGTTGGGACCCTTGTCTTGGAGTTGGGCCTTGAAATTTTTATCCAAGATGAATTGAATTTTCTACCGACCTTTGGAGGAGTATTAAAGGATTTGGACTTCTATAATGAGCCCAGTAATTCTATCTTCATGGATGGTCCAGTTTCTTCACAGATTCTTTGGGCCTTCTTGTAAGGACCATATGACCCTTCAAATGAAAGAATTGGCCACTTATTGTTGCTAAGGAAATGTTGGAATTTTATTAAGGAACCATAAAAAACACGAATAATGTAATTTAGATAATTATGGAGAGAGTTATAATTAAAACATTAAACATACTTGAATCTGGATTAATTCTAATAGTGCTCTAAAATTATATTTAATATTTAAACATTAATATTTCACAAAAATTATGAAAATTCCATTTAAAATCTGTAAAGGGAGTATATAATAAGTTCTAAATAAGTGAGTAACATCAAATCCCCCACACTTAGGCTTGTTCATGTCCTCATGTGCAACAAATATAAAAAACATTACAAAATCATTCTCACTCGCCAACAAATATTATAATTTTGTTTTCCCTATTCAGGGGAGGTTTAGACAATTTCACTCATCCATATTGAATTCCACCACAAGTTATTATAGAAAAAATGTTCCAAAAACAATTAATTTTTTCATGATCAATTTTAGAAATGGAAAATGGTGGCACACAAAACTTACTCCTCTCAAGATGATAAAATTAATTTATGGAGCTTCACTCATTCACCAACCAAAAGTGAAAATCTTAGTGTTTGAAAGAGATATAAACTTCCATTCCCTATCCTAAAGTTCTCAAAAATCAAGAGGACTTTTTAGGGGTTTTTCTGTGACTATGGGATGGTAGGAATATGATATCCAAAAAATAGAAAAAAATGGGCAAAACACCTACATAGAAAAAGAAATGCACTTTTTTTTGAAATGAGACATGAAAAGAATTTTTTTAAAAAAAGTTGGGGTCGAAGCCTCATTTTATTATTAAATAAAATCAAAGACCTCTTTTAACTGGGTAGAGGAAGACCCATTACATAGCCCAAAGGTCCAGTGGTCTTGTAGCCCATTACATAGCCCGTAAGCCCAATTTCTTCGCCCAATTTCCATTCTGTGAATAGTAACTCGACTGCTACAATACCCACACAATACCACTACTGCTACAGTGCCCTACCACTGCTACAGTACCCGCTGATCTACAGTATTTCCACTTCTATAGTACCGCTACATTACTACTACAGTACCTACGCCCAATGGGTTTTGAACCCCCATTTTTCATGTAGGATTATAGAGTGCTTACCACTAAGCCAAAACCCAACTACAGAAATTAAAAGAAATGGAAACACATATTTACAATGGAACAATTGTGTGAATCAAGACACAAAAGTGGAAGAAATTTTGAAGGTAATGATAAGATGGAATATTTTCAAAACATGAAACATCTCCCAATGAAATAAGTGTTCCTTTTTTTCTTTTAAAGTTGAACTTGAAACAGATCTCACACTCATCTCCCAACCCATGTTTTATCTTCTCACGATACTAATTGTAATAGTTATAATAAGATAAAAGGTTGAGGAAGAGTGATTTTTGACCCACCCAAGACACAACCCATTCTTTTTTTTTGTTCTTTTTTATTAATTTTTTTTTGAATTTTTTTGAACACTTGTTAATAAAATTTGAACAATATGTCATAAGAATATATACATTCCCAAAACTCACTAAATAAAAACCTCTCCCCCACACTAAAATGGATGCTTTCCCTCAATCATATGATAACATGTTGAAAATCAAAAAAAGGTCACCCAAAATGAAATCCATTCCCACCACACTTAAATTTCAATAAATAATGCACTGAAAATCCATGTAGATATTGGGTGAGATAAGGTATTGAGATTTTAACGTGGATAACAAGAAACGGTTTTCATAGGCTCAAAGGGGCATTCAAAAGGAGGATTAATGTAAGGGAAATGGGAGGCTATTTGGCTATTGTGATTCTCATGTGGTTAATAAACTGCCTCTATCATATTAATGCACACTAAAGTAGGAAATTGAACTCAAAGGTACACAAACTCAAGACTCACAATTGGGGGTGAAAATAAATTTTTTGAAAAGATGGTCATAGGTGACCTTATCATGAAAGCTATTGTTATTCCTCACAGGTGGGGAAAATCATTTTCCAAATCAAAAAATTGATCATTCAAAATTTGTTGGTTTTCACACAATATTCTTTATCCAAATTTATAAAGAAACCAAAAAAATTTTGAGATGAAACTATGTCTTTTGACTCCCCAAAATGGTTGGACAAAATTTGAAAATTGGAAGGTGAGTAAGCATGACTCTTGATTTTTCATATTTTTAATTTTTTTTGTTTTTTAGTTTTCTTTAGGTTTTTTTCTTTAAATTTTTTTATAAAGACACATCCACACAAAAGAGAAAGAAAAAAAGAAAAGTTTTTGATAAAGAAAGTTGTAAAAAAATGAAAGAGAGGGGAAGAAGAAGAAAGAGGGAGTGAGATGAAGAGATAGAGAGAGTTAAAGGGAAAGAGGTGACCCCTGGTTTGGATTTGGTGGGTTGTCATCTCCATCTAGAGGTGGGTCAGTGGAAGTTGATGTGCCTCATGTGGGATGTTACCTGAAAAATAAAATTCATTATTCATCTAATGAAAAACTAAAAAGAAATTAAATTTTGATAAAAGTAAAGAAAACATGGGTTGCCTCCCAAGAAGCGTTGTATTTATTTTTTCTACAGCTGGACAATTGTAGTGGACTACCCATAGTCTGATGGTGGCCACCATATTTTCTCAACTCCATTATTCTTCTAGAAAAACTTATCCTTTGGGAGGACTGATGATTTATTGGATAATTTCATCCCTTCTTTGTTGTTTCTATTGCGATTCAATGGGGGTGGAAAGAGAATATGACTATCCTCCATTTGGTCTCCAACATGAGGTATTATGCAGCCCATTGAATGTTGGTTTTCTATGCTTTGAAGTTCAGGAAGATGTTTAAATTGTGATGGTATGTTTATGAAAGCTCCAGATAACACAAAACCAGAGTATAAGATCCCAATTTTTTTTGACTCATTTATTTCATCACTTACCAATGTAGAGTAATGAGGATCAGTGGAGCCATAAGACTGAATAAATTTTTCAATATTCTTTATATCAATTTTTTTCACCAAGGAATGGTTAATTTCAACATCACTAATGATCACTTTATTAATTAGGGAACAAATATCACAAACATCACTATCATCAAGACAATATTAATACATTGGTTCAGGGTTCACCTCACATATAACAAAATTTTTAGAATCATGGATAGGAAATGATGAATGTTGGATAATAAAATTTGAATCAAAAAATAAACATGCTTGTTCATTTTCCCCCTTACCATCTAAGTTGGAGTAGTGGATGTTAGAGGTGATATGGGATTCCAAAGAGTTTTCAAGATCCTTTAGATCAATGGAGTTTTAATTTTTAATGTCAACATCAACTTCTCCATTTATGAATTGGTTAATCATGGTGCATATTTCACAAGATCCTCTCTCATTAGAACATGATGTAATGGGGTTCAATTAACTCTTAGAAGTGTCCTCAGAAGCATGGATTGAGAATGAAGAGTGATCCTCAAATGGGTATTTCATGGCTTGGAAAATGTTGAACTTGACCAGTTGGTCACCAAATTCCATGGATAAGATGCCCGAATGGACATCAATATTGGTTCTAACAGTAATTAGGAATGTTCTTCCTAGAATTAGGGGAGATCGAGAAGAGTTCGTCTCACCTTCCATGTCAAGGACAAAGAAATCGGCTGGGAAGATAAGATCATTGACTCGGACAAGGACATCCTCAATTATTCTCTTAGGACTGGTTGTACTTCGATTGGCTAATAGAATGACAACACCCATTGGATGTAAGGGATCAATACTAAGGTTGGAGAAGATGGATTTGGACATGAAATTAATTGAGGCTCCTAGGTATATGAGTGCATCATCAAAGTTGGAACTTCCAATTTGGCATCAAACCGTAAAGGTCCTTGGATCTTTGCACTTTATGGGAATAAACTATTGGGTGGAAACATTTTCAAAGGTCCCAAGTTTCCTCTTGTGGGGGCACAATTCCTTAAGAAACTTGACATATTTAGGGATTTGTTTTATGGCATCTAATAGGGGTATGTTGACTTCAACACGTCTAAACATGTCAAGAATTTCAAGATTGGGTTCAAAGGACTTCTTTGGATTTGAAATGGATTAAGTAAAAGGAATTGGGTTACTAATTGGAATGGAAGGAGGTGAGGGAATGGCTTCAAATTCCTTTTCATATTTCTTTTTATTTTCATTTTCTAGGTCAACATTCAAAGGGGGTTATATGACTTATCTTGAGGCATAGAAATTTGCTTTCTCGATCTAAGTGCAATTGCACTTACATTACCCTTGGGGTTGGGTAATGGTTGATCTGAGAGTTGGGAAGAATTTGATTTTTGTTTCTGGCTTAGGTGGGATGAAAGTTAGCCAATTTGGGTTTCAATGCTTTTGAGGCTGGAACGAGTGAAGGAGGCAAGATCTTTCACTGCACTCTCCCACGGTTGCTTGGAAGAAGAGACTTGTCCTAGATTGGGATTACCATGATTTTGGTTCTTGGGAAAGTGATTTTATTGGTTTGGGAATTGGGAAGGCTCACTAGGATAGATTAATCCTAGAGGAGGAAGAGTAGTATTGATCCTTTGATGTTGAGGAACAAAAGGGTAAGGTTGATAGAAGTTACCAAAACCTTGACCATATTGGAACTGGTTTGGGTTTTGAGGAGGGAATTGAGGGAGATGAGAAATGGGATTATCATACATCAAGCCTTGGTTTAAGGTAGAAGAGAAGGGATCAAAGTGGGGTTGGTTGAAGTTTCTAATGAATTGACCTGATTGTTGCGTGTTGGGGTTCCTCTGAGCATATTCTGTATTGAGCTCCATTGATCCAGATGAATCATAAGTATCCACTTGAAGTTGGGTACATGTGTTAGTTGGATGAGATGGGGAGCTACAGATTCTACAGTTTTTGATTGGTCCAGGGGAAAAATATTTTGGAGAAGACGATGTTGGGGCTTTGGATGCCATATCTAGTTGTCACACAAGACCTGTAAGTTCAATCATCCACTCTTCCATCTTATTCGGCTCTATCGACTGACTATCTTGGGCTGGTTTTACTTGATCATGTGCTCTAGTATGGAATTATTGTGTGTTTTCATCCATGTTACTTATGAGATCTCTTACAGCTGCAGGATTTTTATCAACAAGAGCACCGCCACCTGTGGCATCAATAAGGGTTCTCTCCATAGCCAATAACCCTTTATATAAGTATTGGATCAAGATTTGGTCATGGATTTGGTGATGTGGGTAGGTTGAAATAAGATTCTTGAACCTCTACCAGTACTGATGGAGTGATTCATTGTGGAATTGATGGATTCCACTAATTTCTTTTCAGATGGAAGCAGTATGAGAAGAAGGAAAGAATTTCTATAAGAAAAGTCTCTTCATGTCATTCCATGTGGTTATAGAACCAGGAGGGAGGTAGTAAAGCCATGAATTGGAAAAGTCATATAGGGAGAAAGGGAATTCTCATAGTTTTATTTGTTCCTCAGAAACCCCTTGAGGCTTCATGGTAGAGCACACCACTTAGAACTCTTAAAGGTGGGGATGTGGATCCTCATCAGCTAGCCCGTGGAAATAAGGAAGAAGATTAATAAAACCCGATTTGAGTTCAAAGCCAACCTCTATACTTGGATATTTAATACCAAGAGGTTGGTAATTCATATTAGGGGCAACAAGTTCTTTAAGTGTTTGTTCCCTAGGATTGACCATTTCTAATTCAATTGGTTGGACAAGGACTGGTTCTTGAATTATTTAATTATCCCTAATGTTCCTCCTAAGTTGGAAAAGTGTTTGCTCAATTTCAGGGTCCAAAAAATCCAAGGGATTTCTTGGGTGGCTACGGGGAATTCAGAGAGATTTTGGAAAAAATAGGAAGACAAATTTTTCTTTGTTTTTTTTTTGTTTAGGATTTTTATGAGATGGTGGGTTTTTCTTTGTGTTTTTTTCAATTTTTTTAATTTTTTTAGAATAAGCAGAAAATAATGACTATTTAATTACACCATCCACAGAAACGACACCATTTGAAAGTGTGTTCAATTGTCACCTATCGACCGTTTAATGTTCCGATGCTCTGTTAATGTGTATAGCAGCACTCGGGTCAAATCCTCGACGATGATACTTTTTAATAGTCATTTGTTTTTAGTTGATTGTATTTTGATTGGGCAGTTTTGTTTGCAGAGATTAATTGAATTGATTGATTGATTAAGATTGATTTTACAATTTGATAAATATTGGGGTGAGTTCATTATTGGGGATTTAAGCTTATTATATCCTTGACCTTTGCTATATATTGCATTAAATTCATACCCACTTCATACGATGATTATGATTGGAATTCCCAAGTGTTAAGGCTTTAATCCAAGCCATAACTTAACTTAGGGTTCTAAGAATAATCATTACTTGTTTATGGTAGTGTATCTTTGGTTCCAATAATTGTTTGAATCCATATGTTAAACAAAATATGTCATTAATCCATGACATGTTAAGTCTAACATACACAATGTTAAATTGAAGAATAATCATCGAGAAAAAGCTCTCAATCAGTTAATATCAAAAAATTATAACTCAACCAAATGGTAGATTTACTCAAAAATTCAAATGATTATTAATCTAGTTAAATATGTTTAAGGTGATGAATTACAAAGAAAGTGAAAAGAACAGGATAAGAAAAGAGTAGTATGTCGAACACACACACGATCGTTGAAGAGAGTTAAAAAAAGAATTTCAATTGAATGAGGAAGAAAAAGAAGGGAAGGTGTATTAACTTTATTTAAAAACATTTAAGAACATTAATATTAAACTACAGAAGGTGGATGAGAATAAGATATATTTAAGAAGAAACTTTCATTAAAACAGAATTACAAGAAAAAAGACTTACAAGATTATAACAATGAAGAACACAAAAGTAAAAGAAAACAAAGAGAGGATGAAAGGTCTCTAGAGTGAAAACTTGAGTATGGAAGGTCCTACCATGATTTTTTCAAGGATTTTTTCGTGACAATATATGATCTTATCTTCTGAAATGCCAACACATGCAAGGAGAATAGGGGGTTGTATTTATAGCCCAATGAGGTGGACTGTTTGCCTTCCAAATCTTCCCCTCCACTTTCATCACCAATGTTTCCATTCATACAGTCGAATATTGAGATATCCTCCTCTTAAAAGTTTTATATAATAATGTTGGTCGACTAATATCAAAATTTGGAGGCATTTGGACTCATTTATCCAGATTTATGGCGATTTTAATAAACAATGTTAAAATGTCCATCTCTATCCATTTCTATCCATTCTTTTTCGATGGACTAAATGTTAATGGATTTTGGAATATGAATATGACTTAAAATCCAAATTCTTTCTTCAAAAAATTAGTCCTCTATATCTTATCTTTCAAAATAAAAAATATCAACTCGAATGGATGTCTCTTTCAAGAGAAAAATCAATAATGATGTGATCATTTTATTTCCCAGACATAATGGTGGGTTGGGTTTAAATTAATCAGTTGGGCCACTTTTCTTTGGAGTTGGGACTTGAAATTTTTATCAAAGATGAATTGAATTGTACCTATACCTTTGGAGTATAATTAAATAATTTGGACTTCTGGAATGATCCCATTAATTTTATCTTCATGGATGGTCTAGTTTCATCATAGATTCTTTGGGCCTTCTTGTAAGGACCATATAACCCTTCAAATAAAAGAACTGGCCACTTATTTCTTCTAATGAAATGTTGGAATTTGATTAAGGAACCCTCAAAAACACGAATAATGTAATTTGGATAATTAGGGAGAGAGTTATTATTAGAACATTAAACATACTTGAATCTGGATGAATTCAAATAGTGCTCTAAAATTATATTTAATATGTAAACATTAATATTTCACACAAATTATGAACATTTCATTTAAAATCAGTAAAGGGAGTATATAATAAGTTCTGAATAAGTGATTAACATCACCTAACCCCACCAATAAAGTTGTATCTTATTGACTTAGTGGCGGATTTGGTGTACTATACCCATGGAGTGATCAACAAAAAGCGATAAGTGCAAGATGTAAAGAAGAAGTTTTATTGGTTCGTCAAAAAGAAACTCAACCCACTATAAGATTTGGGATAACCAAATAGAACTTCCCAACTAGAGGAAATAAAAACCCAGGTCCCACTTGGGGGATTAAACCAATATCTATCTTTATTTTCTCATCCTATTTCTATTTTTTGTTTCATTCAATAAATATCTTATGTTTTATTTTTTTCTTTTTCTTGTAGGTTTTCAGTGTACAACACTTAGGAGCTTAACTCAAATTTTCACTACCAATAAGTTAGGTTTTACCTATATTTTACACTTACTTGATTGTTGTGATTCAATTTAAAATATTTTTACAAGTTAAATCCATTTGAATTCATTATGGAAACTACATCATTTAAGTGTGGGGGAGGTAACCTTTCTAGATTAGGATTTTCATTTTTTTTATTTTCACAAAAAAAATTGCGTGTTTTCAAATTTTTATGTGTTTCTTTTTCATTTTTTGTGTGATTTTGAAACTTTTTAGATAAAATTAGTATCATTTCCATTTTTGAAACCCATTTCAATGAGAAAACTAATTTATTCCTTGAAACTGAGCTTAAATTAATACTAAAAATGTCTTTGTTTCAAGTTCAATTATTTTGGGAATTTTATGAAAAGTACTCTGATTTTTTAATCCCATGCCACATATCACTACTTTTATCTTCAAAATAACTTTCCCATGAGGCTTCTGAACAATTTTTGTCATATTATTTTCATTTACCTCACTTCTTGAGAGAACCAAACCATGATTTCTTTAACCTGAATTTGATTTATTCCTTTCAAAACTTTAGGGTTTGAGGTACTTTTGCTTTAAATGATTGAGGAATTTCTTTGGTTTTTAAATCCCCATTTTCTATAGAATCCTTTTAATTATATCCTTATTTTTACATTTAATCCTTGTATCCCTTAGAATCCATTAACTTCTATCTAGGTTATCCACATTACAAGCCAATTTTCTCTATCCAACCTGCTCTTGAAGTGAAATTACATGATCTATTTGAAATTAAGTGTGGGGGAAGTTATATTGTGATTGTGCTAATTCATTTAGTGATACTTTAGGTGGAAAATAAAATGTAGAAGAGTTGTTTTCTCTGCTGAAAGAAAAATCTGTTGAAATTTGTGCCCTTTTCAGAGATTTAAAGAAAAAAAGAAGAAGTTGTGCCTTTATGGAGCTTCTAATGGAGGAAGAAAGTTGTGAATTTTCTAGAGCTTTCAAGAAAAATTATGTTTGAGAAGATTGAATTTTTTTTAATGAAATGATGAATGATGTGAACATTCCTTGAGTTTTCATGATGATGGGTCTTATTTTCTACTAAGGGAAGCGAGTAGGATACCGTACTTGAGTGAAAATTAGAATCTTGCAATTTTTCTTCAAAAAGAGCCAAGCCCTCCTCATTAGGCCTTATAATTTTTTACATCAAAATCCTACCAATGGGAAAACATAGAACAACCCTAAAAAGTACCCATTATAAACACATGTCCTAGAATCACATTGGGTGGAGAAGTAGGAATTTATCAATCCTATGGTGACTCTTGCATTGGTTTGGATGAGAAAATCTTTATTGAAAACTGATATTTATGAGCTGAGAGAGAATTCATGTGAGGTAGGTGTCTTGTGTGCATGGAATAATAAATGAAGATGAAAATATTTAATGATCTTATTTGAGAACTTAGAATAACAGTTTTTTATGTGGTGTGATATCTTTTGTTTCTTGGTGTTGAATTGGTGGATCACATGAGCATGTATTTTGAATTTTCTTTGATTGGATTTTGATGCTGACTTGTCCAGAAGTACAAGTGATAAGTGTGGGGGAATTGATAGAGTTAATATTTTCATTACTTTTCATGAATGTTTCAATGATTTAATACCTTACAATTAATCAATATGACATGATTTGCATCATTTTAGTATTTTTGGTGATTTTGGTCTTGATTGTGAAAATTATTTAATTCTGGAAATTTATCATTTTTCTAGAGCTTATTCATTTTAGGAATATCTCTTAAAATTTTAATTCAAATTGATTGATTCCTTTTTTAGTCTTCATATGTTCATGGGATTCATGATTTTCTTATGGAATGAGACTCAATTCAAAATACACTTGCCCAAATAAATCAAGGAAGTGGAAAAAGATTGTTGGCTAATAGAATGGATCCCACCATAGTTAATGAGTCGTATCTCTAACTAAATATGTCCAAATGAGGTTATTATAATTGGATGATAAAGAGGGATCATATCCTCATGCTCTCATTAAATGGGAATTTATGACTAAGAATTATGTACTAATGTAAGAAAATGGGAATTTATGAAATGTTATTTCTTTTGAAAATAACATTGAAAATCCTTATACAAAAAAACAAAAGAAAGGTTTGGGTCAAATATTAGTGTAAATAAAAGTGAAAACCAATCCACTTATCATAAAGAATAGAGATACTCAATCAAACCACTATAAACCTATAGGAAAGGTATACAAAGGAAGAAAGGTGTCAAGAATCATTTTGTTACAAAATAACACAATAGATCATTTTTTGAAATTATTTGTCTCTATAAAACTGCTTATAACATTGCTTCATATAGTAATGATTTTTTTTTATGTTTTAAAATTTGTTCATAATGAAAATTAAAACATAAAAATTTAATTGGATAAACATACAATAAAACTGATTATCTGAAAAATCCAATACCTAGTAAGAATGTTTCATGGTAAACTTCAGTCACCTTATTTGTTTTAGTATGTGTAATGATAAAAGTAAAAGAAAGGTTTTTAACTCTACTATTAATTACTTTAAATTTAAATTTCATGGTCATTATTCTTCTAATTGTTCTAAGATATTTAGGTAACCACTTGGGTGTAAGGATTCTTTTAATGTTACATCTTTAAATAGTTCCAATGTTCAAAAAGTTTACTCGATTTGGGTTTCTAAAGGTAATGTAAATAATGAAGTGGAACTTAAAACAATTTTTATGCCAAATTAAGTTTATTTATCTCATGATAATTCATACATAATATTGTTTTATCATTTGGTGTGTTACAATAAACCTTAAATATGTCCATTATTTCTTTTTGTTGGAACTAGTGTTGAATTTGTTGTAAATCATGTGTCAATATGTGTTTGGTGACTTTGGATGAAATGATGATGATTAGAAAATTATTATGGATTCAATTGATTTCATTTTATTTCATGCTTGATAAGTTTTCTATTTTTAACTATGATGATTTTTGAAGTGATCTTATGTTCTGAAGACTTGTGTCATTGATGAAATTTTGTTTACTACAAGATGAAAAAAAACATTTCCATGAAAAATAAAGGAAATTTCATAAAGGGGATTTGAAGGATACAATGAAATTTGTATTTACATTTTGTATGAAGAATATGAAGAGTTATCTTGGAACATTATTTGGTAAAGGATTTGTTTTATCTATTGTATACTTGGAATTATTCAAGTATTTTTGTTGGAATCATATAAAAATTAGGGGTCAACCAAAATCATCCAAGGGTTAACCCTCAACCACATTTGGGGGGGGGGGGATCCAAGGGTAAAATACCATAGGATATCCTTAAAAAATAATTTTCATGGTGGCTAAGGAGTGGGTGGGTCATGTATAAGCCCATAAGAGCACAATCGTGTATAGGGAGCATGAGTAGGCCACTTTGGGCTTGGAGGTGTTAGTGGGACAGTGAAGATGTGATGCATCCCATGTGGTGTGATGTGCAAGTGTAACAGGTGATGAACCCCATAGATGGATCGACCAAACAATAGGAATTCATTGATTAATAAATTACTTCTTGACTGAACTCACAGTTGTTGCGGGACAAACATGGAGTGCATACTATTCCTCCATCATTTAAAAGTCAGATTGAATGAGGGTCACTATATGGGATTGATCTCCATTGTCTAATCTCCCATACATCACATATTTGAATAAGTAATTCATCTTAAACCTTAATCCATTGAATTATGTCCACATGATCTCGAGAAAACCATAAATCTCCACACATACTATTGAATGATCAAGACAAGCTTAAACGAACTAAAGTCGTGCATGCAACTTCTTCTTTCATGCATGATGAATATTTGAATATTAGTGAAAACTCAAGATATTTTCATAAAAAATAGTGACTATAACATGATTCCATCATGTGATGATCAGAATATCATGAGACCAAATAGATAAAATCAAAGATCCATCATGAGAACATGAAATGTTTCATGATGGCATGTGGAAAAGCACCCAGACATCACCTAAAGATGAAAGTATATTTGAGTGCAATATGATCTCATATTTTGTAGGAATTATCACATGAACTATTTGGAATTATCAGGAGGTTTTCCACTGAGGAATCACATGATCAATGAAGTGATCATGTAAGGTAAATATGTGAATCTCATGAGCACTCCAACAATTGCACGAGGTTATAAGAATCCAAGAGTTTCAGCATTCATGAGATCTCGAGATCTTCAAAAGAATATAATGAACCACTCTTGTTAAGAGAAGGAGAATAATTCCATGTGAACCTCTTCATGTGAAGGATAACTCATGCAAATTATTTTTCATCCTTACATATAGTGCATTACATGAAGGAACTTGAGAAGAACTCATAGACACAACCAGTGTCATGTGAAGGAACATTTTCAAATCACCTCTTGCTTATGTGAAGGTGTTTAAGAAGAAAACTATGGATAGTCACATGGTCACACGAAGGCCTTTCATGAGGAACAGTTGACATTTCATAACCTCTTCATATGAAATAAGAGAAGCATATGGAAGACTCATTGGGCTTATGTGAAGTCAATGGAACATCACATGAACTATTGACGTGAATGAGGAGAATAAATCATGATCCATTCCTAGATTTCATGAGAATATTATGCTTGAAGAAGGATATATTGTATGGAATATTCCTAGTTAGGTTAAGGGAGTATTTTAAATTCGTTTCATGTAACTCATGAAATGAATACACCATACATACAATCTTTTTTAAAATTTAAAGGTTTGGGAGACAAAAGAAAGAGGAAGTTTAAAAAGGTTTCTTGATACATTTTATTATTAAATAATTGATTTGATAAGAACATAAAATATTAAGGAGAATAATATTTTCATGTTCCCATGTAATTCATGAATGAAGTGAAATATAGAATTAAAGAAGATAGTGAGATGGAATTATGAAAGATTATTCTTACATAAGATATTGTTGAATAATTTTTGTGCATCACTTGCACATTTCTAAGTAAGGATAGGACTTCATCATTAGAACTAAGCATAACACGATCATAGTTTCACTAAGAAACCAGCCATTTATAAGCAATTAGAAATATTTTAGCAAGACTGGTATACTTTTAAATGGTTGTTAAATATACTTGATGTGTACACGAGAAAGTTATATCCTACCAAATCATGGAGGAATATCAAAGATCATCCTATAGTGGATCAAGTCTTCATCAAAGGTAAAGTATTCAGATTAATTTTGGGAGTAGCTAAAGTATTTTGGTTGGATTTAGGAGAAAAATGAGTCTCTTAGTTATAGTTGAAGCATAAAAAGTATTTCATTCATAGTTTAAAGTAGTGAATGTGTTTCAGTTATATATAGAAGTATAAGGATTATCTCTATTAGATTTGGGGCATATGAGTCTCTAAATTGGAGTTGAGAGCATTTTAATCACTTTTTTTATAGTAAATTATCATAAACACTTGTTTGATAGTAAATAATCTATAACCAGGGGGAATAACTGATTTCAACAAGGAGTATACATTTTGAATGACCTTGTAAATATTATGTGATACTCTTTCCATTATTACTAATGCACACGAGGTGAGATTGAGAGATTATATTGAGTGGATCAAGAACCTTAACAACTTTGAGAGGCTGAATTTTAAAGAAAATGAATTCATAAAATAAACCATTGATTCACCCCTTCCCTATCAGTGGTCAATCTGGACTGGGTATTTAGAAGTGGTATTAGAGGGAGGTTCCCTCTAAAGTTCCAATAAGTATTCTAAAATATATATATTCTTAATTTTTTAAACATCTGAGGTCTTCCAAAATTTTATGGGAAGAATTATCACAGTTATAGGACTAAAATGCTACCCTATATCCTATCACTCAACCTGGAAGTGAGAGATGATCCAATAGTGGGTTTTCCATCCATTTCTGAAGATGATTTCATGATACAAGATGATAAGAGAAATATTAAGTTAGATAGAAAGGCTAAAAATTCCATCTTGATGGATATAATAGAAAAGGTCTACATAAAGGTCTTGGGTTATCAGATTACCAAGGAGATCTGGGATAAACTCATAAGAAACTATGAAGGAAATTTCAAAGTCAAGGAATCTAAACTACAAGTTTGAAAGAGTAAGTTTGAGGACATTAAAATAAATTATGAAGAAAGTATTAATGACTATTTCACCAAATTAAATAATATATTCACCAATATTCTAGGATTTAGTGAGAATCTAGATGACTTTATCATTGTTAAAAAACTTATGAGGTATTTTACAGATCATTTTGATTCAAAAATATCAGCCTTGAAAGAAAGAGATTATTTTTCTCTTGATTAACTACACAATATTATCATAACTTATGAGATGAGGAAAATTCCATCTTTCAAGAAGAAAGGAAAAATTGAAATTTCATTTGAATCCATGATAAAGGGAGAATCCCTAGAACAAGTGATAGAAGAATCAAAGGATTCAGATAGTGTTGAGGATGATGATGACTTCAGTCACATTGTTTCCCTTATATAAAAAGGGTTCAGGAAGGAAAAATTGAAGGTAAAGAATAAGAAACCACTAAAATTATTCAACTATGGCATCCCTTGTTATTGTTTTAAGAAGTTTTTAAAGAATAAGGTTGAATAATCAACATCGCAATAAAAATCATATGATGAAAGATCTCATAAACACAAATGGGATAAGGAGAAAAAGAAACACTAAAATAGAAAAAAGATGAATATTATGAACAAGAATAAGAAAGATTCATCATAAAGTTATTATTTAGATAATTACGTTTTTCTTTCAAATAAAAAGAGAATAAATAATTCATCAAGTAGTAGTGATGATGAATAGTAAAGAACATAATTTGAGTAGAAACTGAAAGAAAAATTAAAATTATGCACGGAGTAGATAAAATATATCAAGAATAAAATGAAGAAGATTAATAAAGAAAACAATAAATTTACCAATGAAAAGAATAAGAAATAAATAGTTACTTTTAATTAAGAAAATTAGGAGATTATCAATAAAGAAGTATCTTTTTTTAGTGAGATCAAGATAAACAAATTAAAAATTGATGAACAAGATAAGGTGATATGTAATCTTTAAGATAAGTTGACTTCTAGAGAATAAGAGTTATTTTGGACATAAGCCATATGTGTTATATTTCAACATGATTTGAATAAATCTAGAGAATATTTCAATAAATATGTTGATATCAAGGTAGAATCTTCCCATGATAGAGAGAAATAAGGTAAAAGTTCATCTGATCATTCTATTAAATTTTTTATTTTTAATAGTGTATATTTAAAAACAAAAACTAAGGATATGTGGGCAAAGAATAATGAGAGGAAATATTTCACATCAATTCAATGGAAGAATATTCCAAGAAGGCCACAAAACCCCAAGAAAAGTGAGGTTTGGTTTGAAAGAGTAAAATAAAAACATTGATATTAATTCATTAGGAATTAATATGAGAGAATAAATTTTCAAGGATTTTGTTGGTGTTGTGGTAAGCATGGTCACAAAGATTGCTCTTTCTTGAATAAGATGTCTTTAAAAATAATGATACAAGAATTAAGGTGGAGTTTCAATGGTCATATGAGGGAAAATATTAGATAAAACAACTTGTGAACATATCTAAACTAAAACTATCAACACAAAACAAATTTCATATTATAGGAGAAGTTTGTGTTAGATGTAGTTTTGAATGTCACAGGGATGAAATATGTATGAAAAGGTTGGAAGGAGAAGTTATATTTTCTATGAAAGGGGAGAGGTTATAAAATAAAACCAATGACAAGTCATGTATATATTTTGAGAATATTAATAATTTTACAAAATATTGTCTTGTTTTTTGGCCAAATCAGTTGAAACTAAGTAAACAATTAAAGGAATATGAGAAACTTTTTAAAGTTAAATAAAATAAAGTGTTCTCATAAAATGAGGAGAAATATGATCAGAAGTTATCTATAGGTGGAAATATGAAAATATTGAAGATTGAGGTTGAAAAGGTATTCAACAGAAATAAGAAGGGAATACACAAAATATTCAAATCAATGAGACTCAAAAAAAGGAAGAGTTCAAATAAATCATCCCATGATGAAATTGGTAGAAAATAATATCCCAAATTGAGAGTAAGATATCAATCTGAATTTTATTTCTGAGAAAACAAAAAGTCCCCTCCTTATTCTCTTATATATGGATGCTTGTGTACTAACATATAGGGAATTTAAGGATTCGGTTGAATCCCTTGAGGGGGAGCATTGGTGAGATAAAACTGTTAAATCTTCACTACATAGTAAATTTGGAACTTTTGAATATATTTGAAAAAATATAAGTTGAGGTATTCCAATCAAACATTCCTCCATTTTTATTGATGGTATTAAACATATTAATTAAGGGAGAGTTCTTGGTTGATGCTAAAATGAGACAAAGGGGTAACTATATATTTTTCACTTGAGATTTTATAATGTGTTTATTTAAGTGTGTGCATGATTTAGCATTTCATTGATAAATTTTACTATTTCCAACCTCTATAAGAGAATTGAGAAATTTTGAGCATGATTTTACATGAATGGTTGTTTATAGATAGAATAGACAACCTTGGTTACATCTCTCTTGTTTTCTACATTGGGTTATCCCACATAGACTTAGATTTGATTAACTAAATTCTCTTTGCTAAGAAAAACATGTGAGATCACCCCTCTCTTATAATTGAACAATAATTTTTTATATAAGGGACAAGAACATGTTTTTAAAAGAAAAATTGGATGAGAATACCCCCAGTTACCCTTTTCATTTGATTTCCAATAAGGAAGAAAAATTTTGAGCACACATATTGACTTTTAAATATCTGAATATATATTGAAAACAAAATAAATGGGGGATATTGTTGGGCCTAGTGTTGTATTTGTTTTCAATTATGTGTCAATATGTGTTTGTGAGTTTGTATGAATTGATGATGCTTGTAAAATTTTTATGGATTCACTTGATGCCATTGGATGTAATGCTAGAGAAATTTCCCATATTCAACTTTGATTATTATTGAAGTTATCATATGTTCTAAATAATTGTGTCATTCATGAAACTTTTTTTACAACAAGATAAAGAAGAAGATTTCCATGAAAAACAAAGGAAATTGAAAAAAAGGGATTTGAAGGAGTTCATAAAAGTTGTATTTACATTTTTTATGAAGAAGATGAAGAGTTGGATTTGAAATTATTTTGAAAAGGATTTGTTTTATCTATTGTATACTTGGAATTCTTTAATTATTTTTTCAGACTCATATAAAAAATTAGGGTCCAACCACAAGACCCCAAGTGCTATCCCTCAACCATATTTAGGGGGGACCCATGTTTTAACCCCCATGGGAGAACCTGTCAAAGGAGGATGTATGGTGGATAAGGAGTGGGTGGGCTATGTATAAGCCCATAAAAGAGCACCTGTGTATAGGCCGCATGGGTAGGACACTTTGGGATCGGAGGTGTCGGTGGGCTAGTGTAGGTGTGGCACGACCTATGTGGTGTGACGTGCAAGTGTAATGGGTGTTGAACCTTGTAGAATGCTTGATAAAACAATAATAACACATTGAATAATAAATTATTACTTGAATATACTCATGGTTGATGTGGGAAACACATGTAGTGTGTACTATTCCTCAATCATTTAAAATTCAGACCAAACAAGCGCTACTGGATGGGATTGATCTCCACCATCCAATTTCTCATGTAGCACATATTTTAATAAGGAATTTTTCTTCAACCTTCATCCATTAAAGTATATTCACATGATCTTATGACAACCAAACATATCCAATCATCATATTGAAGGATTTATGCAAGTATGAATTAACTGAATCCATGCTTGCAACTTCATGAATGATGAATATTTGAATATTGGGGACACATTGAGATATCATTTCAAGAACTAGTGACTATCACATTATTTTATCACATGGTGATATTTAGATCATGTGACCAAATGAAGAAAATAAAATATCCATTATGATAACATGGAATGTTGATTGATGGAATGTGGAAAAGTACAAATACATCGCCTTAAGATGAATGTATCTTCAAGTGTAAGATGATCCCATATTTTATAGGAATTATCACATAAATTATTTGGGGTTATCAAGAGGATGTCCACAAAGGAATCACATGATCAACTATGTGATCATGTGATGCAATCACATGAATAATTTGATCACTCCAACAATTTCATGAGGTTCGAAGAAGATGAGAGTTTCAACATTCATGAGATCCTAATATATTTGGGAGTTTGAAATCATCCTTGGATCATCAGTTTTATAGGATATGAAATTTTTATAAGAGGAAAGGTGATGAGGATTTTTTTAGATAAACAAAGGCATGGATAAAGGAAAGTGTTGTTTCCCTTTAATAAATCAACAGAATCTCTTGAAACATAGATGTATTTATGATTCTATCACATGAAGGAGCATCTTATGAACCACTCTGGTTATGAAAAGAAGAATAATTCACTATGAACCTATCATGTAGGACTTATTACTTACACAAAGGTGTTTGAGAAAAAACTCATAGAAATAACTAGTGTCACGCGAATAACCTATCATGTAGGACCTATTACTTACACAAAGGTGTTTGAGAAGGAACCCATGGATAGTCACATGGTCACATGAAGGACTTTTTCAAAGAATAGTTAACATCACATGACATATTCTTGTAAAAGAAGAGATGAATCTGCAAGCCTCACTTGGATTACACAAAGTCAATGAGACATCACACGAAATTTTCATGTGGAAAAGGAGAATCACTCATGAGACTTTCCTGGATTTCATGAGACAAGTGTTCTTGAAGGATGATAGTTTGTGTAAACCTTTCATTGTTATCTAAATAGATCATTTGAAAATACTTTCATGTAAATCATACAATCCTTACACCCTACACACCATCTTTGTTAAACATCAATGGTTTGGAAGAAAAAATCAAGAGGAAGTTTAAAAAGGGTTATTGAGACATTTTTTGATTAAAGAATTTATTTAAGAAGAACATAAAATATTAAATAGAATAATATTTTCATGTACCCATGCAATTCATGCATGAAGTGAAATAGATAATTCAAGAAGACAGCGAGTCGATATTGTGCAAGATCATTCTTGCATAAGATATTGTTGAAGAATTTGTGTGAGTCACTTGCATACATCTAAGTGAGGTCAGGTATTCATCATCAGAATCATAAATTACTCAACCATAGTTTCACTGAGGAAAATTTTCATTTACAAGTGATCAGAAATATTTGATCAAGACTGACAGACTTGTTGGATGATGTTAAAGATACTTGATGTGTACATGAGAAAGTTAGATCCAACAAGATCATATAGGAAGATCAAATATCATCCTATAGTGGATCAATACTTCATAAAAGTTAAATTCTTATGGTTTATTTTAGGATCCGAAAAAGTATTTTGGTTGGATATAATATCATAGAGAGTCTCTCAGTTAGATCCAAAGTAGAAGAAGACTTTTAGTTGGAGTTGAAAGTAGCGAAAGAATTTTGGTTTGAGCTGTAGGCAGAAGAAGTCTTCCGGTTGGAGCTGGAGCACATGCTGTCTCTCAGTTGAATCTAATAAAATTTTAATCACTTTTTTGATAGTGAATCATTTAAATCACTTGTTTGATAGTGAAGAATCTTCAATTAGGGGGAATAACTAGTTGCAAAAAATAGTAGGATTTCTGACAAACCTTGTAAATTTGGCGTGATACTCTCTCCATTATTACTACTGCACATGAGGTGATATTGAGAGATTATATTGATTAGATCTAGAACCTTAACGAGTTATAGTGGTTGAATATTAATGAAAATTAATTCATAAAAATAAACCACTGATTCACCCCTCCCCTCTAAGTGGTCTATCCAACATTTATCTCTACACTTTTGGCATGTGATCATGTAATATGTTCTTATAATATGGTTAACTATCTTAAATTTAAATGATGTTATGATTCTAATTCATTAAAAATACACTTTTATAATTCATTTAATATAATTTAAGTAAAGGATGGGTAATCATTGTTAAATTTTTAGAATGAAAAAAAACCTTGATTTAAGGAGAAGTTTTTTATTAAAACTTCAATTTTTATTTAAAATTGGGTTATTTACAATTTTGTTTTTAATCTATTTAAAAAATGATGATTTTAATTTTATTATATTATTTATTCATTTAAGTGAATTTTTACTTGTGTTTTTTTTCAAATAGTTAGTATATTTTTAAATATATGATTTGAGAAAGCCTTATCACTATCTTTATACTATATGGAACTTGAAATATAGAATTTTAAAAAAATATGAGCAGATTTTTTATTTTTGAATGGAATATGAAAGATTATAGTTCATGGAAGTTATCTTTAGTCTATATGTCATCCCTTTTTTCCAAAACCTATTGAATATATTTAAATTTTCTTGATTGATTTAATCATGGATTGTTGAATTTTTTTACATGAGTTGTTATTTTTTTATTGTCTAAACATGAAGATTTTTATTTATGATTTTTTTAGAAGGAAAATAATTTAAATTTAAATCCATGTTTAAAATTTTATTGAATTATTTCGGGAATAATTGTTGATATATTTTTTATTTCATTAAAATTCAAACGTAATGACGTGTTTTTAAATTTTATTTTTGAGTAATCAGTTTTAGGAAAAACTGTTTAAATCAATTATATGATATTATGATCATAAAATATTTTTAAAATTATATTTTTATTATTTTAATTGGTAGATAACCCTGTTTTTATTAAATATAGAACATATACTTTATCCATTTCATGCATATTGAATTCTATATATATTTTATTTTTTCTTAAGTATACTAAAATTTCATATCTCTATTCTAAAGCATGATGAAACAAGGGAGATCTTAAATATTTATTCTTGTTAAAATATTTTTTAAAAATCAATGTGTGAAACTTTTAACTACTAAATTATATTTTAATACTTTCAACACAATAGTTACAATTATAATTTTTTTGGTTTATCAAATTTTTTCTTGTGCTATTTTTGGTTCTCATTTATGTTTATATATTTTATTTAAAAAGAATAAATCTGAAATATTAGTGAAGAAAACAAGTTTAGTCTAATCCACTCATGATTATACTAAATTTTTTAGGAAAATTGTATGGAAAATGGGATGCATGTTATTGAAAATATTTTACTAATTATTTGAACAATCAAAATCAAGTTATAAATTTGGAAACATTTTTTAATTGAGTTACTTATTGAGTTTTAATTTGTTTAAATAATTTTTTTAAAAAATAATTATAATATATTTGGAAAATTGTTAAGGTTTTATCTTTTATTATCATTACTATATTAGTACTAAACCTATTTAGCATGTGATGAAATTATAATTTTTCAATCTATTCTAAACCAATGTGAACATTAGTTTTAAAATATGTAATTTTTTCAGTTATATTTTAAAACTATTTAAATAATTATGGATTTTATCCTTATACTTTTGTGCTTGTGAGTATATTTTTAATTTTTATATCTTTACATATTTGAAGAAAAAAATTTAATTTTGGGGGAGACATGTTATATATTTGAGGAGATTTTTTTTAAATTATTTTGTTTGAATATATTAAAATTTTAAGTTTTTATCCTTTGTATAAGAAGGAAATTTTTTTAATCATGTTTTATGTAATGTTTTATTTTTAAGCATGTTTGTTTCTATTATAAATATATACATTAATTATTCGGGAATTTTTAGTTATTATTTTATGAATGGATTAATTGAATGGGAGATTTTAAATTTATCTTAATTGTGTAATGTATTATTCTAAATATATAAATAACCAATATGACTTTGAAAATATGGAAAGGAAATATAATTAAAACTTGATTTATAGACTACAATATCCCGTGTTTTAAATAATTCTAAAGTGAAGCTCACATATAAAGGATCATAATACACCTCAACCTAATCCATGTAGTTCATACACTATTACCAGTGGCATGTAATGATCAATTTTTACCACTTCTTCTTACAACATGAGTATATGATCATGGAGAAATATTTTTGGAGGATACATAACTTATAATGTTTTCATAGCATGGGAAACAAAATTCATACATGATATGTAATATGAATCTTTTATTTTGAAATCATCACTTATACAAACTAGTTCGTGGGCATATAATATACAGTATGAGCTTAATGATTTGGAATAAAGGTCAAAATTTATGTTTAAATAGCTAAAAATTAGGGATAAAATTTATTTCCGTGTCTTATTATTTATATAAATGTTTTAGATAAATAAAAATTAGGATTAAATTCATTCTATGTCAAGGTGGAGATCGTGTTGGAAGACAAAGTTTGTATTTGTTTTGATACTCTATTTTCATATAGTTGTCATATTTCCATTTACTGTAATTATATATGATTTAATTTAATTTTTTTATATATTTTATAGTGAAATATTAATTCTAAAAAAATCATGATAAGTAATTTAAATGAGTTTAATGTAGGATACGTGAGAATAGTTTTTCAAAATTATGCACGGGCTATTTTTCAAACTGGTAAATGATATTTTTTTAAAGATTTACTACTTCTAATCATGGAATGATATGATTAGTTCTTAAGATGATCCCTCATATATAACAAGATCTTAGAGTTACTATATAGATGATTATCCATTGGAACTTAATTGTATGATCTTGATTAAATCTGGACACAGTTCATTTGTACTATTAGGAGATACACATTTTGATATGAGAGTGTTGAAATTAGTTTTACTATGAGAACCATATTCTACTATGATAAATATATCTTCAAAATTTGATATTTAAAAAGTGATAAAATATACTTTACTATGCATTGATATTCTTATTATATTTTCTCTTGCATTCTTCATCTCTTTATGATTTTCAAGGTTCTATAATTGTTTTATTTTCTATTCGTGCTATAATCATTGGTTTATCCTTTTCCCAATCAAAAGAACACATGTTATAAGTTATAACTTATAACCAAAAGGTATGTCATTGGTTTGTAAATCTTAAAAAAATTAGATCTCTATTTGTGCTTTTTATATTGAAATGTAGTTTAGACAAGCTCAGTTGTTCCTCTAGGTAAGTAAAATATAGTTTCCATACAAGGGTGTCACTCCTTTCAAAGGTGTATTATTATTATTAGAAACTTTCATTATTATATTCAATTAGAGAATATTGGAGAGTAGATTTTGGTTATTGGTGATTAAAACTATTGTAAAAATCATGTGTTCATTGTTTTTATATTTCACTTCATTCTCTTTTATCATTATATTGAATGTTCATAATCTAATTCATTCATAATATTCATATTATTTGTTTTTTCACCACATAACCTATTGCATGTATTTTATGAGCACTATTTATAGTTTCATTTATAATTTATGTATTTCTAGTTATTAATTTAATAATATTAATTTGTTTAAAATTGTAAAAAGGTCAATTCACCCCACCTCTGGACCATCTTGTAGACTATATTAGGACCAAGACCACTTACCACATATGATGTCATTTACTTTAAAACAAGCCCCCAACACTCTCTCACAAGATCTTCCAAGCCTTATATCACATTTCAAGGTTCTAACTTAATCCAAAACATCCAATTAAATTAATTATAACAATTTAAAATTTAATTTCAAATTAAATTTTAATTTTAATTTAATAAGAATAAATTCCTAAAATATCACCGAGTGACATACACTAATTAAAACCTCGATCAATGGGATGAGTTCTACTCTTGACACACCCTTGATCCCATATCCAACCAACATACTAACAATCTACATCAATTTATCTTCAAATTACATCCAATTTTATCAAAAAACATATACAAATTCATAAGGTAATGCACCTTCATCGAAATGGAATGTGACATTTTTGAAATCATCTTGGGACATTCTTTAACCATGATGAGAACAAAATTCATCATATCAGGATGATTACACTATTATATTATAGAATAATTAATGAAACCCTAATCCAAATCATCTAAATCGGTGATGATGGATGGAAACCTAAAAAAGATATGGATCAGGAGGACCTAACTTAAATCATTTCCAAAGCCCCAAGAAACCCACCTCAAATCAAGGGGGTATAAGAAGAAAAAGTAGAGGAGACCTCCTAGTTTGATGCGTGTAATAGGGGAGAATGAGAGGTTAGGGGCTTAAAATATTTAAGGAGAAATAGTAATTCTTCCATTTTAAGAAAATCTAGATAGTTCATGATTATCAAATTTTTGGTCAAATTTTCTGACTCATGCTATCTCAAGCCATACCCCCTTACACAATTTAGCCGCATGGTTGGATAAATAATTTTCGAATCAAGCAACTATCACTACCCAAGCCTACACACCTATCATGGTTTGGCTACATGGTTTTCCAAATGATGCACCAAAAATGTGATTCCCTTTGAAATCATAATCATATTATTTTCATAGTTTTTCTAAAACTTCATGCCAATCGTGTTCCATACTCCTATGTCAAACCACCTCACATGGTTTATTCACACAGTTTCCCCTAACTGTGATCCAATCATGGGACAAGGTAAATTCCTTTATAAAATTTCCAACATCCATATTAAAGCTCTCGGTGCTCACCTGAACACCTGAGACACATCCTGGTTACGCCCAAATTTACCCTACTGGTAAAAGCGATCGATGTAGTACATGTAGGGGTCGAGTCCACAGGGACCGAAGAAGTAACCTTGAGACGCTATGATTTGGTGAAAGATGGGCTATGAAGTATCCAACTTTGGTTTTAATTTTGGATGGTTTTAAAGAACACTAAGAAACCTAAGTGAATTCAATTCAAATAAAATGGGTTGATCTTAGGATTATGCTCGGGGTGGATTAAATGAATTTTACTTCTTTAGAAAATTTTGGTTTTGTTAATTCTTGATGAATCCATTTTTCAAAAATAACACTACCTTCATCATTTTCTGCTTTGGTGCTTACTAAACACAATTACTAATCCCATATACACTTAGAGAACCAAATTCATGATCTCTCCGAGGTATATGGTCATTTAGTAATTGAATTTAGTTTGCTCAAACACAGTAAAGATGAAGAGTAGAAATAACTGGAGAATGGATGTCTTAAATTAATTATCCAATTAACAACAATTCGTTCATAAAATAACATTCAATCCAGCCTTTGAATCCTCCTAAGATAAAACCATTAAAGGATTATCCCTCCATTTATGGTATACTCTCAATGGTGGGCAGAAGATGGCTAACAAGAATTGGATTGATGAAATTAAAACCGCGGAAATAACGAGCACTCCTCCGTGTGTGTGAATGAAATTCACACCTATGTGTGAACTAATTCACAACAACGCAGAGATATCACTATGATTTGTGATAATAAAGTTTTAATAAATGAAATGGAAAATATAGAAGAGAAAGAAGTTGATTAAGAACATACAGATACAAAAAAAGAAACTTACATGGAAATGGAAAACATTACAAAGGAAATTTGGAAGCATAACCTTACAATGAAACATGCAACAAAAAATGATAAGAAAAATATCCACCCCCTATTACCTTCACCACTAGCTCCTTATATAGGCACATTAGGAGCCTTAGGTCCATCCCCCAATAATTAACTCACCCCCAATAATTAATAGAGTCAAATGGAGGGTGAATAATCAAAAGGAAATTGAAGTTTCGAATTTGACCCAGAAAACTGTCCAGATTCGTCCACCATATTGACGTGTGAATTATCAAATGAATAAGGACGAATCCAGAGGGGTTTTAGAAGGGAAATATCTTCATCCATCTGTCCTATATGATCTTTAAAAATTTCAGGAAATTTGTCTCATCCGTTTCGAGGTTATGGTCGAAATGGTGGGACGGATTTATGTGCATTAATGTCGGGTCCACCATTTAAATCTCAACTTCAGATCCCTTTATCATCATGAAAAAATCAGAATTAGCTCTGACCAAATTTTAGTAAAATGATCCTCATATTTTTATCTTTCTACTGTATAAATTTGAGCTTCATTGGGCTTGGTTTATGGGCCCCACATTTGTTTGATGGGCCTTAGGCCCATTATTCTTTTTCCAGCAAGTTTCTGCCTTCAGGCATAAAATTCTCCATATTACTTTGGAATTAATCCATTGGACCTAAAAGATAAAATGTTCCAAACAAAGTGGTCAATCATATCTCAAAATTTCAAATTCAAAAAATGAATATAATATTGTCAACAAACAAATGAATGATTAGGACCAAATTTTCATTTTAAACATGAATTGCATTTTTGATGAGTAATGAAGTTCTATTTATGTAATGCATTAAAAACAATGTTTATGGACTTTGGAACAATGAATATAAAGATATTAACAATTAATATTATCCTTTTTAAGTGACTAATGACACCCCCCAACTTGAGTTTTTCTAGTCCCGAGCAAAATAAATTACAAATATGAAATTCAAATCCCCTTTTCCAAAAACATTTTAATAGAAATTTCTCACCCAAATATCTAATACCAAAAAAATTATGAAAACCCATCAAAGTCATTAAAAAAAAGCTAGTTCCATAAGCATATCTCAAGCCCAAGCCTATTCCTTTGTTCAAATTCATCGCCACATTTCATCCAATTCCAATTAAGCATGATAAATTGTTGTGCATCATAAAAGATATGGGGCCCATTTTATTGTTCAAGGGGAAAAAATGGAAGTTCTAGGTGGGAATAAAATTAAACCTCAAAATGAGTATCCATTTTTTTTGATTTTTTTTATTTTATTTTTTTAACCACAATAGATATGAAAAGACTAACTCTGGGCAAGACAGCTATGGAGTCACAATCCCTAAGTGCCGGATGCCACACATATTGTCAATTTCATGCTCTACAATAGAGATATAAAGCCTAACTCTGGGCAAGAAAACTATGGAGTCACGATCCCCAAGTGCCGGACACCACACATTTGGACAAAACATTGCTCTATGTGGTCTTTTTTTTTGTTTTTTTTGGATACTCAAATTAAACTAAAAGTGACCCCAGAACCATATGATATAATGAAAGGGACCCATGAACTCAAATTTACACCCACGATCCAGTAGACGTGCATTGTGGAATTTTTATTAAGAGGATGAAAATGTAAACATTGAAAAATCACATCGGACAACCACACTTTCCAAAAACTATGCTCATGGACTTAAAATTTCATTAAAATCAAAATCAAGGCATGAATTTTTTTTGATATCCAATTTTAGAGTTTGAAATGTGTGTTATCATGTTCATGGTTAATGGAATTTTTCTTTTCATGCATGTTTTTATTCACAAAATAAAAAAATCATTTTTTATCTCCCCCCAACTTAGAATGACACTGTCCCTAGTGTTTAAAGAAAAGAAAAGTTATAAGGGGGTAGGATAGGAGTTCAATGAAGAAATTTAAAATGAAAATCATGGAATGAAGTCACATGTTGGTTGATGATGATAGCGCATGCCATAGTCTCCCTTCAATCCTGGATTTGAGTCTCAGCGGCTTGGATGGTGGTGAATGGATTTTCCTTATGGCTTTCGACATGTCCTTTTATTTTTTTTAACCTATAAAAAAACAAAATAAACTAATGATACATTGTCTTCTTTATATTTTCTGGGTAAGGTATTACTCAGAGATCACACCACATGACACGGATGAATATAGCGCTCCCCTTTCATACCCATACTTACTCATAAAATAAGAAAAGGTCAACAGATTATGGTAATTTATTATATGAAAAATAAAATGATTCAAAATGATTGGAAACAAGAAAACCATGGGTTGCCTCCCATGCATCGCTTTTGTTTAACGTCGTTGGCTTGACTTGTACCCCCCAACTTATCCAATTCCAACTTTCAAAATTTTAATTAACTCATCTTTCTCCACTTCAACAAGATTGAGATTGATTGTTTCTTTGAAATTTGTTTCGTATGAATTCCTATTTTCTACAATGATTGGTAAAATCCAAGGAATATCTAAAATGGTTGATCGTGTTTTATCTGGATTATTTCCTATGATTTCAAGGTTCATTCCTACATGGTGAGATTATTGATGAAAATTGATGATAATTGAATGGTCTTGGTTATCATAAATAGAGGGATTACTGAGTAGGGAAGGAAGTATTAAAACATCGAGTTCAGTTTGATTGAATTTTCCTAAAGAAGAATGATAATTTGAATCAAAAATTGTTTCTTCTTTAAAATTTTTTGAAAGAATTGGTTCCCTTTGAAAAGATGATTCATCCACAAAATTTTCCATTTAAATTTCATGAGTGGGTATAGACACAATATTCGTTATATCTCGCAATGGTTCAATGATCGGTGATTCTAAAAAATTGTTATTGGAGAAATATTCCAAACACTCAATCCATGAAAACAAATTTTCCCCTTGTGAATCCAAAAAATTAATTTCATCCTGATTTAAATACCCTTTAAAATTTCTTTGATCTTGTTCAGTTATCCCATATCCAAAGGTTAGTTCTTTTTTCAATTCATGGGAGGTTTTTGGGATAAAAGATTCATCTATCAATGATGAGGAAAGAACATCTTGAGTGGGAATGGGTTCCTCAAAAGTCTTAAAGCTTTGTAATTCCAATCGGAAAGATGAAACTTCTAAATTCATTTTATCCATTTGTTCACAAAATTGTTCAAGAATTTTTTCAGGATTAGGGTTTATATATGTTTGGACATCATTGAATTCCTCATTATTTATCTTTTCAATCATTCTTGATAGGTTTGGAAATTGATCTTGTAATCATTCAGCATCCCATTGATTGTACATCTCATCTGGTGTGGTGTATTCAATTAAGGATTGGTCAATGAAATTCCCTATGTGAGGTGTTTCAAAATATTGACTTCTGACTTGATTATAGCATTGATTTATGAAGGGGTATTTTGGAGGATAATCCATTGGAATTGATTGAAAATTATTTTGGGGGTTTTTTTGGACACACATAAATAGAAAGGGGAAAAGAGAAGAGAAATTAGGGTGAGAAAAGAGAATTTGGGGTGAGAAAAGAAGACTTGGGTCTAAGGTACTTACTTGGGTCCCTGGAAACGGCGCCAAAATTTGGTTGCGCCCAAATTTACCCTACTGGTAAAAGCGATCGATGTAGTACATGTAGGGGTCAAGTCCACATGGACCGAAGAAGTAACCTTGAGACGCTATGATTTGGTGAAGGATGAGCTATGAAGTTGCCAACTTTGGTTTGGATTTTGGATGGTTTTAAAGAACACTAAGAAACATAAGTGAATTCAATTCAAATAAAATGGGTTGATCTTAGGATTATGCTCTGGGTGGATTGAATGAATTTTACTTCTTTAGACAATTTTGGTTTTATTAATTCTTGATGAATCCATTCTTCAAAAATAACACTACCTTCATCATTTTATGGTTTGGTTCTTACTAAACACAATTACTAATCCCCTATACACTTAGAGAACCAAATTCATGATCTCTCCGAGGTTTATGTTCATTTAGTAATTGAATTTAGTTTTCTCAAACACAGTAAAGATGAAGAGTATAAATAACCGAAGAATGGATTTCTTAAATTAATTATCCAATTAACAACAATTCGTTCATAAAATAACATTCAATCCAGCATTTTCATCCTCCTAAGATAAACCCATTAAAGGATTATCCCTCCATTGATGGTATACTCTCAATTGTGGGCTGAAGAGGGCTAACAAGAATTGGATTGAAGAAATTAAAACCGCGGAAATAACGAGCACTCCTCCGTGTGTGTGAATGAAATTCACACCTATGTGTGAACTAATTCACAACAACATAGAGATATCACTGTGCTTTGTGATGATAAAGTTTTAATAAATGAAATGGAAAATATATAAGATAAAGAAGTTGATTAATTACATAAATATGAAAAAAAGAAACTTACATGGAAATGGAAAACATTACAAAGGAAATTTGGAAGCATAACCTTACAATGAAACAAGCAACAAAAGATGATAAGAAAAATATCCACCCCCTATTCCCTTCACCACTAGCTCCTTATATAGGCATATTAGGAGCCTTAGGTCCATCCTCCAATAATTAATTCACCCCCCAACAATTAATAGAGTCAAATGGAGGGTGAATAATCAAAAGGAAATTGAAGTTTCGAATATGACCCGGAAAACTGTCCAGATTCGTCCACCATATTGACGTGTGAATTATCAAATGAAGAAGGCCGAATCCGGAGGGGTTTTAGAAGGGAAATATCTTCGTCCATCTGTCCTATATGAGCTGTAAACATTTCAGGAAATTTCTCTCAGTAGTTTGGATGTTATTGTCGAAATGGTGGGATGGATTTCTGTGCATTAATGTCGGGTCCACCATTTAAATCTCAACTTCAGATCCCTTTATCATCATGAAAACATCAGAATTAGATCCCGCCACAGTTGAATAAAATGATCCTCATATTTGTATATTTCTACTGTATAAATGTGAGCTTCATTGGGCTTGGTTTCTGGGCCCCACATTTGTTTGATGGGCCTTAGGCCCATTATACTTTTTCCAGAAATTTTCTGCCTTCAGGCGCAAAATTCTCCATCTTCCTTTGGGATTCATCAATCGGACATAAAAGATAAAATGTTCCAAAAAAAGTGATCAATCATATACCAAAATTTCAAATTTGGAAAATGAATATAATATTGTCAACAAACAAATGAATTATTGGGCCCAAATTTGCATTTTAAACATGAATTGCATTTTTGATGAGAAATGAAGTTCTATTTATGTAATGCACTAAAAAAATGTTTATGGACTTTGGAACAATGAATATAAAGATATTAAAAATTAATATTAGCCACTTTCAGTGACTAATCACATCCCAATATTTGATTCATATCTAAAAACATATCCTTGAAATGATCTAACTCTCATAATTCCAAAATGAATCTCAATTCTAAAAAAAACCTACTCTATAAATCAAAAATTCAATTTTCCCCAAAATTTCATTACCCGTAGTGACATGAGTCATTAAAAACTCTTAATTATAACACTTCTCATATATAATAAGTCTCAATGTCCTTTCAACCATAAATTCTGACATACCCAGGTCATCAATTTACATTCAACTCTCTACACTCTATCCCAGAACACAGAATAAGATTCCACTGCACAACTCCAAACCCAAGGAACACTATTCATAAAAAACTAAGTTGATTGGTTTTAATCATCACCAATTATAATATGGAATGAAATGTAACATGAATATCCTATGTTTCTAAGGTTTAATCAATCGATTTATCCTTTGGAGCATGGTTCTCCCCACCACAAGTCTCTACTCATAAAGACTAATTCCAAGCAATAGTGCTTCCCACCAAAGAAATCACCTACTAAAATTCATTTCTAGTGATCCAAAGATGCACTCAATGAATTTACCATATCAAACCACCCAAAAAAACATAAAAAACTAATTATTCCACCTCTATAATACCTTTCCCAAAAAATTATCGGTCGCACCCACCATCACACTATCTCATAAATCAATCATGATGACTTAAGTATTAAAGGAATCTTGAGATCATAGAATCACCCACAAAAAAAGTTTAAATATAAAAATTGGTGTAATTACATGGTTATATCCCCATCAAACTAAATCCACCATCATACTCCACCCACAAGGATCAATGTACTTTTGATTTGACACACCCTTAAATCACATTGAGACCATTCTGAGTCGAATACGAACACATGGACTCCATCCAAATACACATCTGAATCTCAAACCCGATATTCATAAAGGAAAAGAATAAGACTAGATCCATCCACTCACTAGTAAATAAATTCCATATTAACCATCCAAAAAATTGTCTCATCACACCCACAACCCTACCAATAGAGGGGTAATACCTCCATGATTGATAAGATATTCCCCACTATATTAGTATCCTCACCATTGCTCTACTGAATCAAAATACAAATATTCACTACTCATACTCCATGAAATAATACATTTAATGTAAATATGTGGTCATATTTCTCATAACTTAGTGTCAATGTAAAATATCAACCGTTAACCATTCCCAACTTATGAGGAACATCACCCTCATCATCCACTGAAATTAATCTATAAAATGGATAACATCGTCCAATGTCCAATGGTTTACTCCCCACCATATGGATTATATTATACTACTCCTAGAGAATAACCTCAATGAGTTTCATAATTGAACATATTTAACTCCTCCCATGCCACACTCATCTCATACTAGAAAAAACTTATCTAAGATCAACCACTAGGTCGACCGTTCCATCACACCTGATCAATTTCCAAAGTCACCCCTCACCAAAAAGGTATATCTCCCATTTACATCAAAACCCTTACTAATACCATATTCATTACATCAAAACCATCATTCCTTTATTCGTACATGACCATTCATTGATCCATAACTCAAATAGAATCATGTGTAACTAGAGTGTACTTCCTCAATCTCATAAAAACCCAATGGTTTCATGTTCCTATACCACCCAATCATAGTACTGAGATTATGTACCCATTAGTATCACATCATAAAATCTAATTTAAAATGCTTAACCACTGACCATTCATCAAAACACGTCAATAATATCAATCCATAAGCATCTCAATTCTTTTCTAATATCCCCAATATATCGCTCATGTTGTACCCAATCACATGATCACTCACTACTCAGGCATATTCTTAAAACAAGAATAATTTAAATATTATTTAACTATCCTAAATCTATCCATTTAGGATCATGATTCACATACTTTTTATAAATCATTCCAAAAATCACTATGGATAGGTATCTTACCAATCCTTCCCTGTGAAATTCATCCTTGATACCAAAAGCACCTTAGTGTTTTTCATCATGAATTACCAAGAAATATCTATGTCTATACCATATACCCAGTAGCACCTCACATGGATTGATATCAAAGAATAAAGACTCTACCAGTTCTTTCCATCTCTAAGGAATTCAAAATTCTAGGCTAACCCCTCCCTCGAGTTACCCGCATATATCACAACCATCTCAACAGAACAAATAAAACACCTTATTACTCAACCTTATCACCTATATCACTAATAGCCCAAGATGCACCTCAAAGTACTAGGATTTTCCACCTATACACCATAAAACATGTCTCACATAGATTAAATCTCACAAGGAAACATCCCTACTCTCATCTAAGACATCTCAAGTTGACTCACATGACATAACACCCACTACGGGGTTCTCATATATACACATATCAAGAATCAAATTCCAAAATTACATCCCACTCTATGGAACTAATCCTCACTGGAAATCCATAGAGAATACTACCCCCTTGAGCACCAAAATCTCATCTACATATACATAACAAAATCATCCCATGATGATCTGTGTTGAGTAATCCATATCCATATGGTTTGGTTAAATAGAATGCCACCAAGAATATATATGGGAAAACACCATATAGGTTGTTACTGAAACTTTAAGTAACCAAACCCATTTTTATTTTGAAACATTATCTAAGCATCAATTTCATATACCAACACACCAAGGAAAACTATGCATCCATTACATAGAGGGACTATATAGTCATTATCAAAGAACATCTCACCATAAGATCCATATGACCTTTCATCAAAAATAAATATAAAATGTCTTAACTAAGTAGAATTCCATAAAAAATTTATATAGTAAAACACCATATAAGTTGTTTTTGAAACTTTAAACAGATGAACCCTCATCATTGGTGACGTCAATCACATAAAAACACACAAATTTTATGTGAGTTTTACATTCCAATAATGACTTATATAAACATTAATCTCTCAAATGATCCCAGATCCAAAAACCATAATAAAAATCTCAATACTCACATTTTATTTAAATAAATATCACAATAGTAACAGTAAAAACCGAGAATAGAAATCCCATATCATCGGTAACATAGAATTCCCATCATAAGAGGTGTTTACAATGCACCATTCTAAGGTCCATCAAAACATCTGAATTATTCATACATTTCCTTTATAACATCTCCTAAAATAGTAATACAAAATAGAATGTATTGATATAACTTTAAAAATCTCAATGATCCATGACCACTCACCAGTGTCTAGACCAAAGGTGTTATGTGAACTCAAGCATGCCTCCTCATACACAAGATATTTCTAACTAGTAGTGGGGGTGTATTGTGTTACCATGGCGTGACTATATCCTCATACCCAAGAAAAAATTGTGTAAAATAACCAAGAAACATCCATAGTAAATAATAATTAGATTATGAAAAATAAAATAAACAACAACGTTATAACAAATGAAATGCATCAAAAAATCATACATCTCAAACTGATCACCCACTAAGATAATAACATATAAAAATAAATAAAATAAAATGAAATGAATAATATATTACAATACCACCCCTGATATACACCTTCTCCATATATCCATACTCCATCAGAGTTATCCCACTCGATCATGATACACTGGTCCTCTACCATACATGAACCTATAGACAGTGAATTCTTCTTGGGTACCCAAGTGCCATGGCCTCTCGAATAGGGTATGAGTAAAACTCAGTAGGGCACCACCAATAGGGCCTCAACATAACTAGTAAAAAATAGTGCATGCACATGTGATATACTCACAATAAATAAATTATCATAAAAGAATAAATAAGTGATCATCATCAATCCTTAGGCTCTAATGTGCCACATGAGATCAACTATACCTAAATCATCTAGTTTTAGGGTGTCCTTGAGCATAAAAACCATCCTATGTAACGTAGGGGAATCATTATATCCACCGGTAAATGTAATAAACCTAATTTATAACTCAGGGGTCATAACTACTCCCCACTAGTAAATAAGTATAGGTTATCCGAAAACTAGGGGAAGATACTCTCTAATGGGAAAAATATCATTAGGAACCCAAGGGTGTGTATGCACCCTACCTAGAAACACATCATCTGAAACCTAGAGGAAGACTCTCTCTATTGTGAAACATATACATTTCATTTGGAAACTTATGGTAAAACTCTAAATTCTATGAAAGACATCACTCAAGACTCTGGAGCATACCCACACCCTGTTAGGAAACAAATATCATCATCTAGAACCCAGTATTATGCTCGTAACCTACCTTTAAACACCTATCATCATCTGTAAAATAGAGTAATTCCTACACCCAACCAAGAAACAAGTATCATAATCTAGAACTCATGGAAATTATCACACATTTCCTTGAAACAAATATCATCATCTGTAATTCAAGGGCATGTTGACACCATACCAGGAAATAATAAGCATGATTGCTAAATCCCAAGTGAAAACCAAGGAATTCCATATAGTCATAAAAACTGAATCCTAGGTAACAATCTATGCCATATATATAGAATTATTAGGCATAAAATAAAATTTGGGTCATCTTATACATCTCACATCTTGTATCTAGGGGTTAAAATAAACTTGGTAATATACTCAAAAGGTTCAGGAGATAGTAAAGCCCTCTCCTAAAGAAATTTATTAAAAAATTAAATACAACAGAGAAAAAAATGGATGGGGTCAAACAATGAAATGCCCTCATCCATAAAAGGAAGCTTGAAAATAAAGAGTATGTCTAAAATCATGTTTATAGTCCTCATAATCATTAGTAGTTTCTCACTATGACTATGAGTTATTTTGATTAAAAATTACAGAATAGCTCTCCATGATCTTTTTCTGCTCCAGAGTGAGCCCTTTGGAGGAAGACCTGGTAGAAACGTTTTTACCACATACTCATCCACCAGCCTAATCATCACATCCATGCCCTTGAGAATAATTTAATGGATGTCAACCCCACTTCTAGGTTTTAGTTTTTTTCTAGGCCCCTCCTAAATCTTACTTATTAAAATAAAAAATGCCTTTCTCTATGGGGGTATGCTGAGACTTTTCATCCATTTACTGGGACAGAGATATCACATAAGAGGTAAACTTTACCATAACCTTTCATTGATGATCAGAGAGTGGTTACACTACATCAACATCAACATATTGAGAATCCATTACTTCCTCCATAGATCATCCATTATCTTCATGTTATTTTCCCATAGGAAAAAAACAAGATCCTTGATATTTCCTTAACTAGTATCAGTAACCATAGTTAGGGTATGTGGAACCTATCTTCTGGATTCCTTCTTATTCAATCCATAAAGAAGTGCATATCTGAATGAGCTATGATCCTTAGGCCAGGACTCAGTCTATTGTGTATGACAGTGAACCTGATCGATATAAGTCTCAACTTACTCAGCAACATCAGCCCAAGTTTTAGAAGGCCCGTCATCATCCAACCAATCCTTGACAAGGTTTCCCTCAGTTGAATGGTTTCTCATTTTTAGTTCATTTATTCATTCATTCTTTTAATAGTCCATGGAAGAATGACCCTTGGAACCACATTCCGCACAGAGAGTATTCTTCCTACTAGTCTCCCCGGAGTGTCCAACAGCCATGTAGTCCACACAAAACGATGGATAATTTTTATATTCAACCAAAATTTAGATATCATAATAAGGGATAGAGAGTGTGACATTGTAAATCAAAGTACAAATTAAATCAATTTCAACCAACAGTCTAGAATAATCTCCAAATAAAACATTCTTATTTTCTTTTTCAAGATGAATCAGTGCTCCAATTTCCATGGAAATGTCATGCAATATCATGGGATGACACAACACCCAATTGATATCATAAAATTAAATCCATACCTATTAAAAGGAATTTAACACATGATATAAATTGAAATCAAGATACCATTCATGAATATGGAGAGATCTAGGCTTCAAAAAGAGAGATCCAAAACTCCATGCAGAAGCCTTGAATTCCTCAGAAGAAAAAAATGTAGTGGAAGAAGCCTCGACCTAATGAGATAAAGCTCTAGTCCAAGAATACCCAAATAGTGGAAACCTTATAAAACAAATCATCAAGATTCTAAGGATTTTTTCCCTTAAGAATAGAAAGCTACACGATAAGGGATTTTTTCCCATGCTTAATCTTTCCGCAAAAGCCTCTGGATTTTCCACCAAATGCACAGAAGATCTCTTCTTCAAGATTCTTCCCATAGAATAATTTCTATATGCTTCCAAGACATCACCCACAGGTTTTAGATATACTGCTGAGAAGAAATATATCCCAGCCACCTTCGAAGCAACGCCACCAACTGATTTCACACAGTGAGTGACCAGAACACCCGACTCACGGACCCCACCCACTGCATAAGATCTCCAATCCATATCCGTCCGTGATTCATAGTTTTCTATTGCGCCTTGATGAGTATTTATTTCACCTCCACTGGTCCTCAACCTAACCATGCGTAGCACTTCAAATCTACAAGCACCTAAATCCATCCACCGAGCAGCGATCTTGCCTCCAAGTGATCCATCCGTGTATAGGGCGTTAGAACTCTGAGTGACCAAACCATCTATCCAAGCCTCCTGATTTTCCAGTGCTCCTCCTCGATCATATATCACTCCACCATTAATAAGAATAAAACCTAATAGGAGTGGAAATGACATCATAAACCCTAAAAATCAATGAATCCTCTATTGAAGAAGCTCTTGGTCCTGACACACACATCTCCCATCTATCTCATATCAACTTGGTAATATATATATCCCTCTACACCTAACACTAACACACACACATAACCATGAGGTTATACATTTTCTCGGGACCATCACACATAACCAAGGTTGGATTATCAAGTTTATGATCTATTCCATTCCCTTCATCCATATCAGAGTCAACATGTTACTGGGAACCCATCAAGGTCTTATAGGACTCATCATAATTTATTCAACCTATATGGTGTCTGCTATATCATTCACAACTCCAGGGCCTTAACCCACCCCCCATAGGGAATAACATCTCTAAAAGACTCCATAATCACATCAATTACTAATTGATTCCAGCCATGCGAGCACCACTCTAAAGAAATGGAATAATTCCCATATTGCTTCCTAATATTATCCCAAGTCAATCCTCTCACCAACCTATCACACACCTACCTAGGGTATTCCCCCAATAACCCACATAATAATGGGGTAGGAAAAATCACCCCACTCTCTAATCAACGACTATAAGGCTCTAAGGCAACTCAAGTTCCACACAACTTATCTCTAGGTCATAAGGTGACACTTGGGGATGTCCATACATGTTCCACCATTACTCCTTACTCAGGGGAGATAAGGTAACCTATATCAAGGTCCACTATGTTCATTTTCATCTCTCTGGTACCCATGTGGGGTCCTAATATCTCATGGAATGTACTAATTTCTAGTCCCTCAACCCTTTATGACTGAGACATTATGTTAGATCATAAAGGTATATCATGACACTCATCTATTCATATATTCACATAAATTTAACTTTAATAAATCAATTCATTTAAATAAAAAGGTTAATAACCTAATCTAGTGAGACCACATATCACATTCCATATAAAATGCATAAATATTGGGAAATTCATAGGGTCCTCCTACCTTATACAATGTCATTTCCTATAAAATAAGGCCCAACTACTCTTGCCAAAGTTTTTCCAAGCCCTGTATCACCTCATGTGGTCTTAACTCGAGCCAAAACATTCAATTCAATTAATTATAAAAATTTAAAATTAAATTTTTAATTTAATTTATGTTTATTTTAAATAGTAATAATTTCCTAAAATCTCATCGAGTGACATCCACTCACTGAAACACTAAGCAACAGGGTGTTGTCAACTCCCAACACATTTCTGATCCCATAACCAATGAAATCCCTAACATCAAAAATCAATTCATCTATCAATTTTATCCAATTATATCAAAAACACAAGAATTTTTTTAGGGAAGTGTACCTTCATTGAAATAGAGTGAAAACATCATCTTGGGATGTACTTTAGTCACAATGAGAAAAAAACCCCATCATATTGATATGATTACACCATGTTTTTTCAGAATCATTAATGAAAAACTAATTTATATCATCATAATTAGTGGTAATGGAAGGAAGAAAAAATGAAGGGAAAGGTAGAGGAATAACCTATATTAAATCACCACTAAAATTCCAAGAAAACCACCCCAAATTGTGGGGGGATAAAGAAGAGGAAAAGGGATCGAAACGCCCAAGTCTGGTTCATGAGAGAGGGGAGAAGGAGAGGGGAGGGTCTTAAAATACTGATGGAAAAAATGGTAATTTCTCAAAAAAAAATTAAACATAAGGGTATTCACACTGTTATCTATTTTTTTTCTAAAATATTCACCAACTATGTGGCTCACTGCGTCTTAAGACACACCCTCTCACATAGTTTCACTACTACAAAAACGGGCTTTAGCAGCGCTCAAATGGTCTTTAACAGTGCTAAAAAAGCATTATAAAGCTCAGTGCTGATAAAGGGGGGTACCCATTATCAGTGCTCAAAAGGAACTGATAAAGGAATCCTTTATCAGTTCTAAAAAAGCGCTGATAAATGTGTTTTTTATCAGTTCTTTTTTAGCACTGATAAATGTACTGTCTGCTGTAACATAAAATTCTACAGCAAGACACCCAAACAAGACCTGCAAAAAATTAAGCATCTCAACAAGTATACCCATTCAAAATTAACACATAATTCATAAGGTAATTACACCAAGTATACCCATACAACAAATATACCCATACACCATTAACACATAATTCACAAGTTAATTTAATACATAAAGAATTCAATTCAAAATTTAGGGGGTTGGGGGCTGTTCAGGGGTTTGGGGTAGTTTTCCAAGGGGGGGTAGGGGGTGTCTGAGTGGGATGGGGGTGTTTGGGTAGATAGGGGTGTCCAGGGGGGGTCCAGAAGGTTGGGGGATGTCCAAGGGGGGCGGGGTGGTGTCTAGGAGGGTGGGGGTGGCTGTCCATGGGTGGGGGTGTCCAGGGGTGGGGGTGTCTAAGTGGTGGGGTGGTGTCTAGGAGGGGTGAGGGTGCTGTCCAGGGGGTTGGTGTGTGTCTAGGGGGTGTCTGGCGGGGGGGGGGGGGGGGCTATCCAGGGTGGGGGGCTTGTCCATGGGGGTATCCAGGGTGTTGGGGTGTCCAGGGGGTTGGGGGGCTTTCCAGGGGGTGGGGGTGTCTAGTGGGGTGGGGTGTCCAGAGGGTGGGGTGGTGTCCAGGGGGGTGGGGGCAGTCCAAGGGGGGTGGTGGGGTGGTGTCCAGGGGGTGGGGGAGGTGTCCAGGTGGTGGGGTGGTGTCTAGGAGGGGTGGGGTGTCCAGGGGGTGGGGGCCGTCCAGGGGGTTGGGGGCCGTCCAGGGGGGTGGGGGTGTCCAAGGTGGTGGGGGGTGTCCAGGGGGGTGGGGGATGTCTGGGGGGGGGGGCTGTCTAGGGTGGGTGGGGGGGGGGGGGGGTTGTCCTTGGGGGTGTCCAGGGGGTGGGGGTGTCTATGTTGTTGTGGGGGCTTTCTAGGGGGTGGGGGTGTTCAGAGGGGTGGGGGTGTCTAGGGGGTGGGGTGGTGTCCAGGGGGGTGGGGAAGTTCAAGGGGTTGGTGGGGCTTTCCAAGTTGGGTGGGGGTGGTGTCCAGGGGGGGTGGCTGTCCGTGGGGGTGGGGGTGTCCAGGGGGTGGGGGAGGTTTTCAGGTGGTGGGGTGGTGCCTAGGAGGGGTGGGGGTGTTCAGGGGGGTTGGGGGGGGGGTCTCCATGGGGGTGTCCAGGGGGGTTGGGGTTTCTAGGGGGTTGGGGGGGATTTTCAGGGGGTGGGGGTGTCTAGAAGGGTGGGGGTGTCCAGGGGGTGGGGTGGTGTCCAGGGGGGTGGGGGTGGTTGTTCATGGGGGTGGGGTGTCTAGAGGGTGGGGGAGGTGTCCAGGTGGTGGGGTGGTGTCTAGGAGGGGTGGGGCGTCTAGGGGGTTGGGGGGACATCCAGGGAGTTGGGGGCTGTCCAGGGGGGGTAGTCCAGGGTGGTGGGGGTGTCTAGGGGTGGGGGTGTTTGGGGGGGTCGGGGGGGGGGTGTCCAGGGTGAGGGGGTTGTCCAGGGGGTGGGGGTGTCTAGGGGGTTGGGGGGCTTTCTAGGGGATGGGGTGTCCAGAGGGGTGGGGGGTGTCTAGGGGCTGGGGTGGTGTCGAGGGCGGTGGGGGCAGTCTAGGGGGGTGGTGGGGCTGTCCAAGGGGGGTGGGGTGGTGTCCAGGGGGTGGGGGTGGTTGTCCATGGGGGTGGGGTGTCAGTTGATGTTTTCACTTAAAATTCTATCCATTTTAAACAAAAGAGAGACACTTTGAGTGATACTAGTCACACCGTACCTCATATTGAGTTGGGGTTGACTCATACACGTCACAAATGACCCATGGATCATTCTCCTAAAGGATCAACACAATCCAAATGCATTTGGTCGGATTTCCGTACGTCAGTTGTTGTTTTCACTTAAATTTTTTTCCATTTCAAACAAAAGAGAGACACTTTGAGTGATACCAGTCACACCGTGCCTCAGATTGAGGTGGGGTTGACTCTTACGTGTCACCAATGCACCCATGGATCATTCTCTTAAAGGATCAACACAATCTGAATGCGTTTGGTCAGATTTTTGTAGGTCAGTTGTTATTTTCACTTAAAATTCTTTCCATTTAAAAAAAAGAGAGACACTTTGAGTGATATCGGCCACACCGTGCCTCAAATTGAGGTGTGGTTGACTTTTACATGTCACAAATGACCCATGGATCGTTCTCCTAATGGACCAGCACAATCCGAATGCATTTGGTCAAATTACTTAGGTCAGTTGTTGTTTTCACTTAAAATTTTGTCCATTTTAAACAAAAGAGATACACTTTGAGTGATGTCAGCCACACCACGCCTCGGATTGTGGTGGGGTTGACTCGTACACATCACCAATTCCCCCATGTATTGTCATCCTAAAGGATCAACACAATCCAAATGAGTTTGGTCAGATATGAAGGTATTTTGGAGATTTTAGTGGTTTTTCTTATCCAAATTCCAAAGAAAAGTGGTTCATCATTCATGCATGTTTCTGTGGATTTCATCTATTAAAAATGGAAAATGACTCATTGTAGATAAGGGTGTTTTATTTAATTACAATTAAAATTTTCCTACAAATATTTACTTACAACAAAGTTTTGTCTTTTGATCCCCTTAACCCCTCTCAAAAATGACCGCCAATTGTACACATCCCCAAGTCAGATCTCCATGATATTTGTGTAGAATCTTCCATCAGGCATGTGGCCCACTCGTTTCTGAACAAAACTATATCGTCTTGTGAGTATGAGGCTTTTCGGCAGTTAGAGCAGTACTTCAAAATATATAAATATAGAATTAATAAATAAATTAAATGAAATAGTAGTTGTTTTTGAAAATACTTCTTTAGGGATGCAAGTTTGTTGATGAAAAACGATCTCTTTCATAAATTTACAAACATAATAACCACAATCATTATCGTTTGTTTTTTTTGGACACTGAAAAAAATTTGATCATTGGGATAATAAGTAACTTGTGTTGATATGTGTTTGGATAGTGAAATTTTATTATATGTAACCTGATATTTGTCCAGACGTAGTACTTGCTCACCTCCTTATGCTTAGCCCCTGTCCTCATTCCTTTTTTTATATGATAATGATACACCACCCTATCATAAAAAAATCGTTAGTAAAAGATAATATAAATTATATTACTTGATGTTTAGACCTAAAACATAGGATGAAGTGTCTTACAGATTCACAAACTCCATCATGTGTGGTCGGTTTGTTGGATATCCTTACATTGAATCCAGAAAATAAATCTTTGGAGTATCCAAGTTCACCGCAATTAGTAGCCAATGTTGCCTAAAAACACAAAAATGAATAAGTAATAAAATAAGTGAAAATATAATTGATATGCTATAATTGTAGAGTTTTACCCCTATATGGTTGGTATTAGGAAGAGTCTGTCATCTGTAATATTTCTTTCAAATGTTTTCAACAAGTCATTCACTATTTCATCCTTTTTTGATGGCTCTAATTTCGTTAGATGTGTTGATGTGGTATGAGGAATAACGAGTCCGAATTTTGGATCAAGGGGAAATTCCTTCAACTATTTTTCATATATACGTCTATCAATAATATAAAATTCATTTAGTCATAATTTTCACATTATATCAGCTTTTAGAAAATCAATTCATGAAAACATAATTCATATATAAATTTACAATTGTGATGCCTATCCAACCATATTTAATGATCTCATTTACATTTTTAGTAGCAAAAAAATCATGACTTTACTCTCTGTATATATTCTTTTCAAAAACCACTATATGACTACTACCACCTCTTAGCTTTGTATCCACATGAGTCTTCAATTCTAGTAAATTTGGATAGAGAACAGGTGGTGTTATTGTGCTTTTAGTAGCTCTTTGGGATCGGTTAGTCGATACTTTAGATGCTTTTGATCCAATGTTTCTTGTCACCCCCTTCACTTTCTTCGTCTATAATAACATTCATTGGTTCAGACCCTTTTTTCATTAATTTTTAATGGTTTAGCTTGAAAAAAAAAAGAAATAAATACCTCTTTTTCCCCATGTACTCTTACAAGTTATGAAAACCATGTAGTGAATGTCCCAATAGCCTTTTTAACCATATGAATATCATAATCATCAAGTGGAATATGTAGCTCTTCATTTGGCTCATGAGCTATAGTAATCTTCACTTTCAGATGATCTTTCGGAAGTGGTCTATTATGCAACTTTTCCTCTAGGATGTTGAACATTGTACCCCTCACTAAAAGGTGATAGGTGGATATTGACAGATATAAATCACAGTCATTATCACCCTGTAGAAGATCAGTACAGGAAGAGTATCAGTGTTTGTCTGATTCACATTTCGTGGGAACAATTATTAGAGTATTGATTACCACAACTAAGAAATCTATTTGAGGGGAATGGATCTCCTCAAAGCTGGTGGGGGTTGGGGTGGGATCTTCACATGCTGGTTGTTCCTGAGTTGTGTCTTCTCCTTGCTTCCCACCCATAAAAGTTGCTAGCAACATTCCCTGCCATTGAAATTGTTCTTCAAGAGTTGCTAGTATTTCACTCATTTGTTTCAATTTTTCATCTCTATCATCCGTTTCTTTTTTTTTTCTCATAATATACTCGGGGTGTCACCCCAAATCCCAGACCTCTGACACAACCGTATTGTTCTGGACACTTCAAAGTCGTTGATAATAGGTCTTCATCCGCTATAAGAGTAACTGATTCCTGTGACTATCGGATATAGGAAAATAACTAATTATTTTTATGTAATATCGATTTCAAACAAATATTTTTATCATCGTGTCATACTTGCACATATTTCCCACACTTTTTGTGTGTTTTCATCTACTAGCTTCCCCTCCTTATTCACATGTGCCTCCTTCCATAACACTTGGTGTGGTATTGAAGTGTCTTTGGTTTTAGACTCATCAATCTACATATAAATATAGAAAGATAATTATGATGTTGTTTCTTGGAACCTAACAATATTACTGTAAATTTAAAATATGTACCATTTTATTTTCTAGTGATGCATACCCCATCCTTGCTTTATGATAGGGGTATGTTGGTTTTGATGCACGTTCCTTATTTTCAGTACTGAGTTGTTGTTTCATAAATGAAATATTGACAATCAAATGATGAATACACATATCCTCAAACAATGTATTATCACCCACAATATACCTGAAATTTCTCCTCCCCAAGACAGCCAATAAATGCATCTCATGCTTCTTGGGATATCAGGTGAGCATAGACAAGGGGTGGGTGTGGGTTTATTTTACCTTTGGAATCTTTCAGGTGATATTTTGTTAAAATAGTGCGAAAACCTCGATGAATCCTTCCTGCAAGCCTTAGTACATAATTCTTGTGTGAATAATCTACTATAAATGTACTCTACAAGATATTGAGAAGAGTAAGAAATTGTTTCATTATTTTATTTGCAATTAAATTAAATAAATAATATCATATTGTTACCATAATTTCTTCCCAGATCATAGCCTTCAGCTCGGACACAACATGGTGCCATGAATCTATGTCAATCAGCACGCATTTCTGAGTGAAAATTCCAATGTAACTACTAAACATAGCCTTTTTTGGATTCACATGTTGTCCTCATGAATTCCATCTGACATCAAATTTGATGCATTTTCTTTTCGCCTTAAGAACTTTGGCTAACACCATCAAACTGCGACGCACCTGTGTTTTCTGCGACTTCAGTCCTTCAACCTCAACCATTTCATTGATATCAACATCATCTATATGTTCATCTGGAATGGTAGCAATGGCATGTGCTGATGGTTGTTGGAGCTCAACACTAGGAGCAGTAACAGGTTCAGAAACATGTTGTTGCTCTGTACTGTGAGCAGCCGCAATAGAAGAAGCAACAGCAACAACAACAATAACTTGAGAGACTTGTTCAGCCTCGAGGTTAGGAGCACCAGAACATGAAGAAATCATGATTAGACTATAAAAACAAATATTTTAATTACATTTTAATGGTATTAAATGATCATTTTTGATCTTATGGGCCTGAGTTAGTGGATTTTAATTTTGAACATTCATTCTCATCATTTGTGCACTTCATGCCTAATATACACCAATTTTGGACCAATGATTTATATGATTTTAAGGAATTTAATTTTCCATATTTTAATTTTATATTTTTTGAAATTTATCTAAACTTTAATATGAACATTTTTTATTCAGGGATCAATGGAGGATTCATAAAGGATGATGGGGATATTTGGAGATGAATGGAAGCTATTCTTGAGAAGGCAGATTGGGCACCATCTCACTGATGAGAATGTGGTGCCCACAATAAAGGCCCAATGAAGCCCAAATTTATTTTAATGATAGAATATGTATATAGGTACAAACCATTATTCAATATTCAGTGCTAATTCGGCCTTCATGATGGCAATTCAGGTGGCTAAAATAGAACATCAAAATCTGGGCCAGAATCTGCATCCCGTAATATTATCCCACTAAATCAACCATAACTCCCGATTAAAAACTCTAAATGGGCCCAAATATTACAGGAGTTTAGGAGACATAATTATATCCATTTTCTTCTGCTATGTCCCACTCTAATTCTACCATCTAGAAGGTCATTTCCGCGCGTTTGTTCGTTGGTTGCAAGCTGGATTCCACCTTGGGTCAAGAGTGGAAAAGTCCAAGTTCCACAAGCTTTCCACCACCCTAAGCCTTCCATAATCAAGTGGGATGACTTTAACTATTGTAGGCTATACCCAAGGCTCCCAAAATTCCTATTTAAGGCAGTGTTTTTTGAGTATTTAATTATCTTTTGTGGTTTGTTCAATTGTAATGTTATGCTGCGATTTTTTTGTCTCAAGTTTGTCTTCCACATGTAAGTTGTTCAATTCACTTTAGTTTCTTAATAAAAGTTATTCTTATCCTCTTATTATGTTTTTCTATATATCAGTTTGATACCTTTGTCTCAATTTGTGAATTTATTCACACCAAACCTTTTGAAATTATCACACAATGGTGGAGTGATCGTTATTTCATTGTTTTTTTACTTCTCCTTTTCCTCCCTCATGAGTCTACATTCCGCTTCCATTGAAACCATAGAATCAATGGAGGGTAACCCACTTATGGTTTTATCCAAGGGAGTATCAAGGGGATGGATTGGATGTTATTTCTCCCTCCATTAATTTCTAATCACTTCTTTTAATTGAGAATTTTTTTTGAAGATCTTTAAACTTCTTCATCCTTGTTGAATTTAAGGCCACACACTTCAAGTGCTAATACGAACCTTTACCTTGAAGTGCTCAAAACTTTGATCCTTCAAGAGTATAGGTGATTAATATTAAAGGGTGCAGGTATTAAAACCATAAGTGATGATGTTTTTTGATCTTCTTAAATGAACCCATCTCGAATATAAGAAATTGAAATAGATGAAAAGGAATTCATTTAATCCACCCCAAGTGATAACCTAGGATCAACTCATTCTTTTAATTTTAATTCACTTAAGAATATAAGAATTCACTTAAACCCATATAAAATCAACCCCAGTTGGTCACTTCATAACCAAAAATAGTCCATATAATGTACGTGTCTATAGGTTTTTTCTTAGGTCCTTGAGGATTCGACCACCCAAGATAGACTACAAGGACCGTTCTACCTTCATCTCTTGGGTAAATTTGAGTGTGAATCAAAAAATTTCACCATTTTCAGGGACCTAAGTATGTTATATTAGACATCATCTGTAACATCCCAGGTAATTAAAGAATAAAGAATTTTCATATTTATTAATATTTACAAATTAAATATTAATTTTAATTAAAAGAGGTTTCTACGTTCGATAGCGTACTCGATACGCAACGATGAGTTTCTTTGAAAACTTACGTTGCACACAAGTAATAAAATAATATTATTTTAAATGTTAGTTAACAAGTAGCCATTGTACTGGAAGGAATGGATAGAAATAACTAAAATATGATTATATATGTTTTTAAATGTTTTTACATTTACCCAATAAAGGATAAAGGCTTAAAATATGGAAAGAATTCAATTTTAGGCATTTATACCCTAATTTTCACTAAGGGTTCACTTATCACCTTTTGGCGGCGAACCGTCATTAAATATAGTTTTGATCAATCTTATAAATTATATTGGACTAAAAATAACTCTTCTTTAGAATCGGGACATCAAAATTTACTTTGTGTAAATTTTTGGTATCCTTCCGATAAAGTTCATTTTTTAATGAATAGTGTAAAATGTTGTATTTTAATTCAAAACATCTTTTTAATCTAATTTATTTATATGATTAGATTATATTTTTAATTGGTTTTAAATTGAAATTAGAAAATATTTTTACCATTAAATCCAATAGTGGTCGTTGGAATTAATTTCAATTTGACATCGGACATAAACTAGTGTCAGTCTTTTGATACGTATTGTTTCATAAAAACACGCTATTTGCTCTGACAGCGGGAATTAATTATTAAATTAATTAATGAAACTTATATGTTGTGAATTTTGTAAAATGGACTTCATTTTTGAATTCGGAATATCAAATATAGCTTAGGGTGAATTTTCGGTATTTTTCTGAAAAACTTCAATTTTTGATGAATAGTGAAACCACTAAGTGGTAATCAAGCAAACTGATTTTTTAGTTAAATGAAAGTTTACCACTAATGTGTATTGAATTTTGAAAATCCTACATACATGGTTTTCATTAAGAAGTAAAATGTGGTTCAATGAGATTAAAATAATTTTTTGGTGAATAGTAACTTATTAAGTTTTTAATCGCGATTAGAGGTAATTAGTGTAATTTAAGGTAAAAATGATATTATAAAAATGTGAAAACACCATGACACTTGTCCTACACCTATTGGGTGAGTCATGGACGACCACGACAACCCATGGGTCGATTTAGGGGACCCCATGGAGCCACTTGGGTGAGATAATGACTTTAATGCCTTTTTTTAAATAAAGGTGAAAATGACACTAACATAAATTGTTTTACTAAAACAATTTTTAGAAGGGGTTATACTAATCATATTTTTGTTTATAAATAGTAATTGAAAAGATAAAAATATTTCCTAAATAATAGTAATTTTTATATAATTTTTAGACATTAAATAAATTAAATTACTTATGACATAATAATGATGCAGCGATGAAATCATTATTTGACGATTTAAATAAAATGGAAAGATAATGTAAAATCTATGAACTACACATATCCAAAACTTATTGTATGGGTGGATTTCGAACCCTTATCACCTTATCCACGAATTATATTAATGTGGGACCTTTTAAAACCGAAACAAATTTCCAAATAAAGTAATATTTCTTTACTTTCCAAAAGTGCCCCTCCTCTCCTCTTATAAAAGGCCCCCACCTCTACCTCATTTCACACACTCCTAAAGCCTTTGGCTCGGCTATCCCCTGCCCATTTACTCTATCCAAAACCCTATCCTCATCCTAGAGGATTCCCTTTGGGAATAATCCTTTCAAAGGAAGCCTTTAGGCTCAAATCAAAAGGAGTTACACTTTTAAAGGCAATTCAATCTCTCATGTTCATTTGTTTTATTTTGCTTCTCCAACCCCCTAAACTCTTTTTATTTACTACTTTTGTAACAACACCAGTATCTTAAATATACTAGGATGTTTTTATAAGATTTATTCTAGCTACACTCTCACACAACTACATCAAATGGTTAAATAACATACAGTTTCCGTGGATGGCGAAATTCTGCCTCCCGAAACGATGATTGTTCAATACTCATTTAACCCCTTCAAAGGTGGCCATTATGATGTCACTATTTTTATATATGATATATAATATGTTTATTATTTCCTTAATCTTCTGTATTTTTCATTTATGGCATACCATTATTGTTTCCATTATGGGTAAACACGATATCTTCATTTTAGGAAGTGCGGACTACCGCCCCCTGAAAGTGATTTAATTCGTTAATACCATATGTGGGATGTGTAAAGGATAAAGTTAATGATATTATATATGTTATTATACTGGAATTATAATATAATATTATATCATTATGATTCCATTCCAGAAAATACGAAATAGAAATGGAAGTAGCGTTCATGCGTACGTACGGCTTACCGTCTCCATGAACGGTGCATTTCAGTTCTTACCTCTAAATGATTATGTAATATTATAAATACATGTATATGCTGGATATATATGATATATATGATATCCAAATCAGGAATGTGATTCTGGATATAAAGAACCATTGAACAGATGAACAACATGTAATTGTAAGAAGTCCACTTTCGACTTAAGAACCAAATATCGACAAAACAAACATTATTAACTTAAATGGTTACATAATGTTTATAACATGAAAATAAGTGATATAAAAGGAATAATAAACTTGAAAAAGGTTCTTAAGAAAGTAGAAATTAACTCAAGTTTATTATTCAGGACATTAAAGAACGATCGAGTCAAGTCGGACCCGAGGTAAGGGACTTCGTCTCAATCTCCTTTCATTGAGGCATATTTAGTTTTATACACAACTTTATTTTATACAGTGTATAAACCCCTTTGAATTTTACTTTTATACAAAAGGAATCTTTTTCTACGAAGCGTTTTACTAAACGACAAAAAGGAATGTTTTTTTTAACGTACGCGGTGACAACGACCTTTTCCGCCGCCGCGAGTATTATTTGGTCTTTGGATTCCTCAACAAGCCGTAATGTTTTTAGAATAAAATAAATACCATATACTCTTTTATGTATTTTGGTATTGAAAATGGTTTTGATAAAGGATTCTATTATGTCAATATATTTATGATATATTGTGATTGAAATGTGGAAATGTTATCATTCCTTTATGTTGGTTTTATGTTTTATGATTTTATATTGGTACTTGGACATTTTAACGGGTGGTTACGTTATAAACCATATGACGGGTGGTGCCGTGAATACCAGGACGGGTGGTTATGTTATAACCTCCAATGCATTGGGTATGGAAGTCGGCCGTATGGCTATTCCATTAAGTATGTATGGAAATTGGCCGTATGGATATTCCATTAAGTGATATGTGTGGAAGTCGACCGTATGGTTATTCCACTTAAGTATGTTTATGTCCCAAGTTACCTTTATATATGTTATGTGTTATTTTTATGGGTTTTATGGTAATACTTTGGTTACAAAAAGGTAAATAATGATACTTTATTCAGTGAAGAGTTTTTACTACTTCATGAAGTTGAAGGTATTACTTTGATAGAGTATACATGGTTTACTTGATGTTTGAAAAACTAACAGTTTTCATTTTTTTGTGTATCCCTTACTGAGCTTTTTATGCTCACCCCAAGTTTTTTTGAAATGTTTTTCACAGGACTTAATGTGGAATAAGGTCAAGGATGGGATCAAGGGAATGTCATTCTATATAAAACATGGAACTAGACATGTTTCTTTTTAAGAGTTTTTTTATTATGGAAACTTAGTAGAAGTGTCTACTTTGTAATCTTTTGAGATGTAATAGTTATGTTCTAATTCTCTAAAACTCTAAACCTGAAAAGATCCTCAATGTGAATTATTCATTTAATTCAATATTAAGTAAGGTTTAAGGCCGAGGCCTTATAGTTGGTATCAGAGGTCGGTTTAGACAACTTTAGGAGTTAGAAAAATGTTAAATTATAATATGATTGAAATGATATAGCATTTACGGATTACCATGTTGCTTCGCCTAAGATATTTCTGTGTTAAGAATGGTTTTTCGCAGAGGAAACAAAGCAGCTATGTTGGGATGACATCAGGAGGAAGGAAACCTTCCTAATCAGCAAACTGAGATGGTCGGAATCGAAACTGAACAGTTTGTTGCAGTGATGACACAGTTGACTCAGGCTATAAATGGTGGTGGTATCCATGCACGAGATCACCCAGATCAACCGCAGAGGAACATGTCAGTGGTGGAACATTTCATGAGGCAACATCCCCCATCATTCAGAGGATCATCTAACCCTGTGCAAGATGAAGGGTGGATTAAAGCACTGGAGAAGATTTTTGATGTCATAGGGTGTTTAGAACATCAAAAGGTTAGTCTTGCTGTTTACCGTTTTGAAGGTGAAGCTGATCAGTGGTGGTCGATGGTGAAAAATATTAGGGATAGTGATGAGATTGAGGATCTTCACTGGGACGAATTCAAAGGTATGTTTCTTGAGAAATATTTTCCTAAGGTGGTTCGTCTTAGGATGGAAAAAAAAGTTCCTAGAATTGAGGCAGGAGGATGATTCAGTGGCTGCTTATGAAGAAAAGTTCACTCGATTGGCAAGGTATGCTCCAAACTTCATACGAGATCTTGATAGTAAAATAAACCATTTTTACTCAGGGTTAAAGCCAATGTATCGAAGGGCTTTAGCTTCTCGTGAGTTCAAAAGTTATGAAAAACTTGTTCGATGTGCGGAGAAGGTGGAAATGGAGTTTGCCGATGATAAGGTGTTCTATGACAAACAACAGAATAAGAGGTCTAGTTGGCAGGCAAAGGGGAAGAATTCATCAAAGAAGCAAGGAGGTAAGAAAACCAAATATCCATCCTATGAGAAGTGTGGTAAAATGCATCCTGGAGAATGTTTATCCAAGTCTGGTAAGTGATTTCGGTGTGGTAAGTCTGGTCATATTGCTCGTAACTGTAAGGAAGATGATCAAGCAGGCAATGAAAATCCAATGGTAAGATGTTTTAAGTGTAATGAAATGGGTCATTATGCAAACGAGTGTCCAACAAAGAACTCAACTGGGGGAATGCAGCCAGACTACAAGCAGAAAGGGGTGGTGAAATCCTTTGCAACAACTTCAGCAGATGTTGGGCCATCGAATGAAGTGGTATCTGGTACACTATTTGTTTGTTCAGATTATGCCAATGTGTTGTTTGATTCAGGTTCTACACACTCTTTCATTTCAGAGAAGTTTTCTAGTAAATTGGAAATTCCATATCAAGATATGAATCCTGAACTTATGGTAAAAACACCCGGAGGGAACATTGAGACCAAAAGGAATTATAAGAACATTCTTATCCTTGTGTGTGGAAAGAATCTACCAGCAAACCTTATTGTTTTGCCTCTAGTAGAGTTTGATGTTATTTTGGGCATGGATTGGCTTTCTATTTATCATGCTAAGATTGACTGCAGAGCTAAAATGGTTTCTTTTTAGAAAGATTTTCAGTTTGTGTACAAGAATGAACCCTTGATTTTGATAACATATCAGGAAGTTCAGAAACTATTAAAAGATGGAAATGAATGTTACCTTGCACATATTGTTGAAAATAAAGGAACTGTTCAGATTAATGATGTGCCAGTGGTAAATGAGTATCTTGATGTTTTTATTGATGAGTTACCTGGTATTATTCATGATCAGGAAGTTGAATTTACTGTTGACTTAGTTCCTGATTCTAATCCAATTTCAAAACCCCCTTATCGAATGGCTCAAGTTGAACTTTTAGAGTTAAAGAAACAATTGCAGGAGTTATTAGATAAAGGTTTCATTCGACCTAGCACATCAACATGGGGTTCTCCTGTCTTGTTTGGTAAAAAGAAAGATGGATCAATGAGACTTTGCATTGATTATAGAGCCTTGAATAATATTACTATTAAGAACAAGTATCCTTTGCCTCATATCGATGATTTGTTTGATCAGCTCCAGGGAGATCAGTATTTTTCGAAGATTGACTTGAGGTCGGGGTACCATCAGTTGAAAGTAAAAGAAGCAGACGTTCCGAAGACTGCGTTCCGTACTAGATATGACCATTATGAATTTTTAGTAATGCCTTTTGGGCTAACCAATGCACCTGCTGTATTCATGGACTTAATGAATATAATTTTCCATGAGTTCTTGGATAAGTTTGTGGTGGTTTTCAATGATGATATTTTGGTGTTTTCTAAAAGTAAAGAGGAGCATGAAAGACATTTAAGGGTTATCTTTCAAACCTTAAAAGAAAAGAAACTATATGGAAAATTCAGCAAGTGTGAGTTTGGGTTACAAGAAATTTCTTTCCTGGGTCACATTGTTTCAAAATATGTTATAACTGTTGATCCTACTAAAACAAAAGTTGTTGAAGAATGGCCAAGACCCACAAATGTAACTGAGATCCGTATTTTTCTTGGTTTGGAAGGTTACTACCGAAGGTTTGTTGAAAATTTTTCACGGTTATCTAGTCCAATGACTAAGCTAACTCGTAAGGGTGTTAAGTTCATCTGGACAAAAGAATGTGATGATTGTTTTCAGGAGTTGAAGAGAAGATTGGTGAATGCTCCAGTTTTGGCACTTCCTTCCAGGAATGGTGAGTTTGTTATATACAGTGATGCTTCGTTGAAGGGACTTGGGTGTGTCCTTATGAAGAATGATCAGGTAATTGCTTATGCTTCACGACAGTTGAAAACTCATGAGGTAAATTACCCTACACATGATTTGGAATTAGCTGCTGTTGTCTTTGCTTTAAAAATTTGGAGGCATCATTTGTATGGAGTAAAGTGTGAAATATATACTGATTACAAAAGTTTAAAGTATATATTCACTCAGAAATAATTGAACATGAGACAAAGGAGATGGCTAGAATTAATCAAGGATTATGATTGTACAATTCATTACCATCTGGGAAAGCAAATAAAGTGGATGATGCTTTGAGTCGAAAAAGTAATGCTTCATTAGCAATGTTGCGTTTGGAACGTGATCCTTTGGTTAAGGATTTGATGAACTTTGGCATAGAAGTTGTTGGTGTAGGATGTCCTTCTGTTTTGTTTCAGGTATCAGTGAAATCTTCTCTATCAGACAGAATCAAGAAAGCACAGAAGCGAGACAGTGAGTTGTAGAAAAAGGTAGAGCTGGTTTAGAAAGGTAAGTTGCCTGAATTCAACATTGATAATGATTGTGTTTTGAGGTTTGGGAAGAGATTATGTGTTCCTTGTGATTCACAGTTGAAGAATGAGTTGTTATGTGAGGCTCATAGTTCCCCGTTTTCAGTTCATCCTGGCAGTACTAAGATGTACAGAGGTCTGCGGGAGTATTACTGGTGGGATGGAATGAAAAGAGATATTTCTGATTTTACTGTGAAGTGTCTGACTTGTCAGCGGGTTAAAGCAGAGCGGTAGTTACCGAAAGGGATGCTTCGGCCTTTACCAGTGCCAGAGTGGAAATGGGAAAACATATCCATGGACTTTGTTGTGGGATTACCGAGGACATCTCGAGGTAATAATGCAATCTGGGTTATTGTTGATCGCTTGACTAAATCTGCTCATTTCCTTGCTATACGAGATACTTTTTCCCTAGATCAACTTTCCCGTTTGTATCTTAAAGAGATAGTTAGGTTACATGGAGTTCCCCTCTCCATTGTATCTAATCGTGATCCCAGGTTCACATCTAACTTTTGGAAAGGCCTTCAGAAGTCATTGGGTACTGAATTAAATTTTAGTACAGCTTTTCATCCTCAATCAGATGGGAAGTCAGAACGAACAATTCAGACCTTGGAGGATATGCTACGAGCTTGTTTTATGGATTATCAGGGAAGTTGGGACCAACATCTTTGTTTGGTTGAGTTTTCTTATAATAATAGTTTTCATTCCAGTATACAGATGGAACCATTTGAGGCATTATATGGGAAGCGATGTCAAACTCCAGCATTTTGGGATGAAGTGGGTGAAAGGAAGCTGATGGGACCAGAATTGGTAGAAGAGATGGCAGAAAAAGTTCAGTTGATTCAGAAGCACATGAGAATAGCTCAGAGTAGGCAAAATAGTTATGCGGATAACCGGAGGAAGGATCTATCTTTCGAGGTAGGTGATCATGTTTTTCTCAAGGCTTCTCCTTGGAAAAGTGTGATGAGATTTGGTAAGAAAGGAAAGATGAGTCCAAGGTTTATTGGACCATATGAAATTCTGTAGAAAGTTGGATCAGTTGCTTACCAAGTGGCTTTACCTCCGAGTTTATCTCAGGTACACAATGTTTTTCATGTTTCGATGTTGAGGAATTATATGCCAGATCCATCTCATGTTTTGAGTCCAGAGGTAGTTCAGCTGGAGGAGAACCTATCTTATGAAGAACAACCAGTCCAGATTCTTGACCATAGGGAGAAGGTGTTACGGAATAAGGTGATTTATCAGGTAAAGGTTTTGTGGAAAACCATGTGATTGAAGAGGCAACGTGGGAATCTGAAAATGCTATGAGGGATAAATACCCCCACTTATTTTGATAAGTGAATAAAATTGCGAGGACGCAATTCCCAAAAGGGGGGAAGGATGTAACATCCCAGGTAATTAATGAATAAAGAATTTTCATATTTATTAATATTTATGAATTAAATATTAATTTTAATTAAAAGGGGTTTCTACGTTCGATAGCTTACTCGATACGCAACGATGAGTTTCTTTGAAAACTTACGTTGCACACAAGTAATAAAATAATATTATTTTAAATGTTAGTTAACAAGTAGCCGTTGTACTGGCGGGAATGGATAGAAATAACTAAAATATGATTATATATGTTTTTAAATGTTTTTACATTTACCCAATAAAGGATAAAGGCTTAAAATACGGGAAGAATTCAATTTTAGGCATTTATACCCTAATTTTCACTAGGGGTTCACTTATCACCTTTTGACGGTGAACCGTCATTAAATATAGTTTTGATCAATCTTATAAATTATATTGGACCAAAAATAACTCTTCTTTAGAATCGGGACATCAAAATTTACTTTGTGTAAATTTTTGGTATCTTTCCGATAAAGTTCATTTTTTAATGAATAGTGTAAAATGTTGTATTTTAATTCAAAACCTCTTTTTAATATAATTTATTTATATGATTAGATTATCTTTTGAATTGGTTTTAAAGTAAAATTAGAAAATATTTTTACCATTAAATCCAATAGTGGTCGTTGGAATTAATTTCAATTTGACATCAGACTTAAACTAGTGTCAATCTTTTGATACTTATTGCTTCATAAAAACACGCTATTTGCTTTGACAGCGGGATTTTAATTATTAAATTAATTAATGCAACTTATATGTTGTGAATTTTTTAAAATGGACATCATTTTTGAATTCGGAATATCAAATATATCTTAGGGTGAATTTTCGGTATTTTTCTGAAAAACTTCAATTTTTGATGAATAGTGAAACCACTAAGTGGTAATCAAGCAAACTGATTTTTCAGTTAAATGAAAGTTTACCACTAATGTGTATTGAATTTTGAAAATCCTACATACATGGTTGTCATTAATAAGTAAAATGTGGTTCAATGAGATTAAAATAATTTTTTGGTGAATAGTAACTTATTAAGTTTTTAATCGCGATTAGAGGTAATTAGTGTAATTTAAGGTAAAAATGATATTATAAAAATGTGAAAACACCATGAAACTTGTCCTACACCTATTGGGTGAGTCATGGCAGACCTAGAAAACCCATGGGTCGATTTAGGGGACCCCATGGAGCCACTTGGGTGAGATAATGACTTTAATGCCTTTTTTTTAAAATAAAGGTGAAAATGACACAAACATAAATTGTTTTACTAAAACAATTTTTATAAGGGGTTATACTAATAATATTTTTGTTTATAAATATTAATTGGAAAGATAAAAAGATTTCCTACATCATAGTAATTTTTTTATAATTTTTAGACATTAAATAAATTAAATTATTTATGACATAATAATGATGCAGCGATGACATCATTATTTGACGATTTAAATAAAATGGAAAGATAATGTAAAATCTATGATCTACACATGTCCAAAACTTATTGGATGGGTGGATTTAGAACCCTTATCACCTTATCCACTAATTATATTAATTTGGGACCTTTTAAAACCGAAACACATTTTCAAATAAAGTAATATTTCTTTACTTTCCAAAAGTGCCCCTCCTCTCCTCTTAGAAAAGGCCCCCACCTCTACCTCATTTCACACACTCCTCAAGCCTTTGGCTCGGCCATCCCCTGCCCATTTACTCTCTCCACATCCCTCTCCTCATCCCAGATGATTCCCTTTGGGAATAATCCATTCAAAGGAAGCCTTTAGTCTCAAATCAAAAGGAGTTACACTTTTAAAGGTAATTCAATCTCTCATGTTCATTTGTTTTATTTTACTTCTCCAACCCCCTAAACTCTTTTTATTTACTTCTTTTGTAACAACACCAGTATCTTCAATATAATAGTATGTTGTTATAATATTTATTCGAGCTACACTCTCACACAACTACATAAAATGGTTAAAGAACATACGGTTTCCGTGGATGGCGAAATTCTGCCTCCCGAAACGATGATTGTTCAATACTCATTTAACACCTTCAAAGGTGGCCATTATGATGTAACTATTTTTATATATGATATATAATATGTTTATTATTTCCTTAAGCTTCTGTATTTTTCATTTATGGCATACCATTATTGTTTCCATTATGGGTAAACACGATATCTTCATTTTAGGAAGTGCGGACTACCGCCCCCTGAAAATGATTTGATTCGTTAATACCATATGTGGGATGTGTAAAGGATAAAGTTAATGATATTATATATGTTATTATACTGTAATTATAATATACTCTTATATAATTATGATTCCATTCTAGAAAATACGAAAGAGAAATGGAAGTAGCGTTCATGCGTACGTACGGCTTACCGTCTCCATGAACGGTGCATTTCATTTCTTACCTCTAAATGATTATGTAATATTATAAATACATGTATATGCTGGATATATATGATATATATGATATCCAAATCAGGAATGTCATTCTGGATATAAATAACCTTTGACTACACGAACAACATGTAATTGTAAGAAGTCCACTTTCGACTTAAGAACCAAATATCGACAAAACAAACATTATTAACTTAAATGGTTACAAAATGTTTATAACATGGAAATAAGTGATATAAAAGGAATAATGAACTTGAAAAAGGTTCTTAAGAAAGTATAAATTAACTCAAGTTTATTATTCAGGACATTAAAGAACGATCGAGTCAAGTCGGACCCGAGGTAAGGGACTTCGTCTCAATCTCCTTTCATTGAGGCATATTTCGTTTTATACACAACTTTCTTTTATACGGTGTATAAACCCCTTTTAATTTTACTTTTATACAAAAGGAATCTTTTTCTACGAAGCGTTTTACTAAACAACAAAAAGGAATGTTTTTTAACGTACGCGGTAACAACAACGTTTTCCGCCACCGTGAGTATTATTTGGTCTTTGGCTTCCTCAACAAGCCGTAATGTTTTTAGAATAAAATAAATACCATATACTATTTTATGTATTTTGGTATTGAAAATGGTTTTGATAAAGGATTCTATTATGTCAATATATTTATGATATATTGTGATTGAAATGTGGAAATGTTATCATTCCTTTATGTTGGTTTTATGTTTTATGATTTTATATTGGTACTTGGACATTTTAACAGGTGGTTATGTTATAAACCATATGACGGGTGGTGCCGTGAATACCAGGACGGGTGGTTACGTTATAACCTCCAATGCATTGGGTATGGAAGTCGGCCGTATGGATATTCCATTAAGTATGTATGGAAATTGGCCGTATGGCTATTCCATTAAGTGATATGTATGGAAGTCGACCGTATGGTTATTCCACTTAAGTATGTTTATGTCCCAAGTTACCTTTATATATATTATGTGTTCTTTTTATGGGTTTTATGGTAATCCTTTGGTTACAAAAAGGTAAATAATGATACTTTATTCAGTGAAGAGTTTTTACTACTTCATGAAGGTGAAGGTATTACTTTGATAGAGTATACATGGTTTACTTGATGTTTGAAAAACTAACAGTTTTCATTTTTTTGTGTATCCCTTACTGAGCTTTTTATGCTCACCCCAAGTTTTTTTGAAATCTTTTTTACAGGACTTAATGTGGAATAAGGTCAAGGATGGGATCAAGGGAATGTCATGCTATATAAAACATGGAACTAGACATGTTTCTTTTTAAGAGTTTTTTTTATTATGGAAACTTAGTAGAAGTGTCTACTTTGTAATCTTTTGAGATGTAATAGTTATGTTCTAATTCTCTAAAACTCTAAACCTGAAAAGATCCTCCATGTGAATTATTCATTTAATTCAATATTAAGTAAGGTTTAAGTCCGGGGCGTTATATTATCATCCTTTTTTTTCATCCATATTTTCTGTTCTCACCCCCTCACTCCTATGGAATTCAATTTTGAACAAGTCGAAACTTGGGAAACCTATCCCTACATTGATCACCCAACTCCATGTGTGATGTACAATAAACATCCCAATTTATAATTGTGGGATCATCAACAAACTAATTAACCAAAATGTTTTTACTCCTATGATCCACAAAAGATCCCAACATATAATGAGTTTCAATCCCCATAAAGCCAATCTGAACACCCTCCTGTGCAATTCCAACAACTTAATTATCCACCTGGAATAGACCATATTTCTCAACCCCTTAAACATCATCATCCACAAAAATTACTTGAAAAATTGTGTCAACAAATGGAGAAAATGAATTTTGAGTTTTCATCTTTGAGTTTAGAACTACAAATCATTAAAACTTATGAGGAACACATCCCTACACTAACTATCCCATCCATAACCTTATGTGACGTTTCTTGTTTCCCAAAAATCCCACATGAATTTATTGAAGAACCGACCTTTGGATTTGGGATAGATGAAGAGGATCAAGGAATTGTTGAAGGGTCTTTAAATCAGGAGTAAATTGACTTCTTGGATTCAAAAGTGGAGAATTTGACATCATGGATTGAGTCTCCTAAGTATAAATCCATTGATGAATTTTCAACAACACCAACCATTGAACCATTGAGATAAATCACAAAAATTAAGTCCATACCCATTCCTAAAATTGATCTTTCCTATTTTTTGGTTGAATCTTCTATTAAAAAGGAACCAATTCTGTTGAGAAATTTTGAAAATGAAATTGAGTATGATTCAAAGTACCAACCTATGTATGAAAGTGTTAGCCTACCTGAACTTGAATGAAAGGAATTTACATCCACTCTCAAGTTTAAATTCATTAGAGATAGACAAAAACTTCCAATTTTCACAATTTTTTATCTTGAACTTAATAAAGAGGTGATTATTCTTAATGTATTTGGAAAGACTAAAAAAGAAAGTGGATCAACCATTTCTGATATTCCTTAGATTTTACCACTCATTATAGAACACAGGTTTTCACACGACAAAAATTATAAACAAAGAATAAATCTCAATCTAGTGGACATGGATAAATATGAGGTCCTTAAAATGTTGAAAATTGGTATTGGGTAAGTTGTGGGGTTCAAGTCGAGCTAACTACGTTAAACAAAAGCATTGCACGGGAGGCAACCTGTGGTTTTCATGTTTCCAATATTTGTGAATATTTTTTATTTTTCAAATAGGATTAATAAATCATTTTGATATTTAAAAAAAAATAGTATGTTGAACTTTTCTTCTATTATGAGTATGGATGGGTATGAAAGCGGAGTGTCATATTCATCTGTGTCACGTGGTGTGATCCTTGAGTAATACCTTACCCAGAAATTTTAAAAGAAGACAATGTATCATCAGTTTATTTTATTTTATTTTTATGTGTTTGTAGTTTAAAATAAAAATACAAAAAAATAAATAATAATATAATAATAAAAAAAAGGACACGTCGTAGGTCGTGGGTCAAACCCCGTCACAATCGGCGAAGCCGCGAGGAATTGAACCCAGGACAGAAGGGAGACAAGGGCGCGCACTTACCACTGACCTGTGGCTTATTGTGCTTCCTTATTCTATAATTTTTATATATATACTTATATTTTATTTTATTTTATAAATATATATAAATATATATATTGTTTTTTTTATTTTTTTCCTTTTTCCACTAGGGAACTCTACAAGTGACATGCATATCAAAGGACTAAATTGGAGCAGAAAGAACTTCAACTTTAACCACAAGGTGACTTCATTCCATGATCCTCATATTTCAATTTCCTTTTTGAACATATCTTATCTACCTCTACTCCTTCTAAATTTTGTTTTCTTCAAACACTAGGGACAATGTTATTTTATGTTAGGGGGGAGATTAAATAAAAAATTTGCTTTTGTGTGAAAAAAAATGATTTGAAAAAAATGTGTGTAAATGAAAGGAAAAATTACTTTAACTTTGAACATGATAATACACATTGAAAACTTTGAAACTGAATATCAAATAATTTAGCATTCTCCGATTCTTATTTTAATCCATGTATAATTTCACGAGCATAGATTTTTGAAAGTGTGGCTGTCCAATGTGATATTTCATCATTTATATTTCCATCCAAATAAAAAAATATCACAATGCACGTCCTTTGTATAGTGGGGTATTAGTTTGAGTTCATGGGATCCCCCAAATAAATATCATAGGTTTGGTAATCATTTTAGTTTAATATGATTATTCAAATAAATCAATCAAAAAAAAAACAAAAAAAAACAATAAATTTGCGCATAGAGAAATGAAATGATCTAAGGCATGGCTTTCAGCACTTCAGGATCATGACTCCATCATTGTTTGGCCCAGATTTAGTAATTTTATCTCTATTTTTAGAAATCTGATTTTTTTTTGACTGAGTTAACTCGAGATGATTCCCAAGTCCGTGGGATTCACTTGGTGCCCTAAGGTCTTTGAGCCTGGGAGTCATCGGCAAAGTCTCACTTCAAGAGTTGACTCTTTTGAGTGCAATTTCAATTACCATAGAAATATTAAAAAAAATTGGATACTCATCTTAATATTGAAATTTGATTCCACCTAGCACTTCTATCATTTCCCCCTTGAATAAAGATGAACCCCCATGTCTATTGTGATACACAATAGATCATCATACTTAATTGATATTGGATGAAATATGGAAATGAATTTGAAAAAATGAATAAGTTTGGGATTGGGATCTTCTTATGAAACTATCTTGTATTAAAATATTTTTATGGGTTTCATGATTGTTTGGTATAAGGGTTTTTGGTGATCATTGTGTATTAATTTTTTTTTGGAAAAAGGAATTCGAATTTCATATTGTTGAGATACATTTCGCTCAGGACTAGAAAATATCAAGTTGTGGGGTGTGATTAGCCAATAAAAACACATATTTTAATTACATTTTAATGGTATTAAATGTTCATTTTTGATCTTATGGGTCTGAGTTAGTGGATTTTAATTTTGAACATCCATTCTCATCATTTGTGCACTCCATGCCTAATGTACACCAATTTAGGCCCAATGATTCATATGATTTTAAGAAATTTAATTTTAAATATTTTAATTTTATATTTTTTTAAATGTATCTAAACTTTAATATGAACATTTTTCACTCAGGGATCAATGGAGGATTCATAAAGGATTATGGGGATATTTGGAGATGAATGAAAGAAATTCTAGAGAAGTCAAATTGGACACCATCACACGGATGAGAATGTGGGGCCCACAATACGGGCCCAATGAAGCCCAAATTTCATGTAATTATAGAATAATTATAGAGAAACTAATAATTATTTAGGATCCAGTGATAATTAGGCCTCCATGATGGTAATTAAGGCGGCCCAAATAGAATATTAAAATCTGGGCTAGAATCTACGGCCCAGATATTATCCCACTAAATCGGACATAACTTTTGATTAACAACTCCAAATGGGCCCAAATTTTACAGGAGGTTAGGATAAATCTAGAGATCCATTTTATTCTTCTATGTACCACTCTAATTAGGCTATCTAGAAGTTCATTTTGACGCGTCTGTTCGGTGGTTGCAAGGTGGCTACCACCTCGGGTCAAGAGTGGAAAAGTCCAAGTTCCACATGCTTTCCACCACCCTAAGCCTACCATAATCAAGTGATATTACTTTAAATATTGAAGGCTATACCCAAGGATCCAGAAATTCCTATTTAAGGTAGTGATTTTGGATGATTTAAGGATCTTTTGTGCTTTGTTCAATTGTAATGTTATATTGTGATTTCGTTGCCTCAAGTTTGTCTTCCACATATAATTTGTTCAATTCACTTTAGTTTCTTAATAAAACTTCTTATTATCCTCTTATTATATTTTTCTACATATCAATTTGATACCGTTAGTTCAAGGTGTGAATTTATTCACACCAAACCTTGTGAAATTATCACACAACGGTGGAGTGATCGTTATTTCATTGTTTTTTTACTTCTCCCTTTCCTCCCTCATGAGTCTACTTTCCGATTCAATTGAATCCATAGAATCAATGGAGGGATAACCCACTTATGGTTTGATATAAAGAAGTAGAAAGGGGATGGATTGGATGATATTTCTCACTCCATTAATTTATAATCACTTCTTTTAATTGAGAATTTTGTTTGATGATCTTTAGACTCCTTCATCCTTGTTGAATTTAAGGCCACATACTTCAAGTGCTAATACGAACATTTACCTTAAAGTGCTCAAAACTTTGAACCTTCAAGTGAATAGGTGATTATTATTAAATGGTGTAGGTATTAAACCAGTAAGTGATGATGTTGTTTGATACTCTTAAATGAACCCATCTCGAATATAAGAAATTGAAATAGATGAAAAGGAATGCATCTAATCCACTCCAAGTGATAACCTAGGATCAACTCATTCTTTTAATTTGAATTCACTTATGTATATTATCATTCACTTAAAACCATATAAAATCAACCCAGTTTGGCCCCTTCATATCCAAAAATAGTCCATAGAATGTACGTGTCTATAGGTTTCTTCTTAGGTCCCTAAGGATTCGACAACCCAAGTTAGACTACAAGGACCATTCTACCTTCATCTCTTGGGTAAATTTGAGCATGAATCAAGTCATTGTCTGAAAAAGTGGTTGAACAGTTAATTTAGATTACATAAATTCAGTAATGATAAGATAATAACAAGAGATAACAAGATCTATATTAAAAACAAAATTTAATCTGTTTATTGAACTCTCTTTATTTTTTTCAAAGGCTGAAGGGATTTGACACCTCTATTGATTATCCAAATCCCTTCATTGTGGTATCCTATAACATAAAGAACATCATCTACATTGGGACTACTGTGAAATTATTGCGACGTACCACTGAAAGGATCATCCTCAACTGAATTTTCATCAGACCCTTCAATATTTTTGGACAATAATAGAATAATCGACCACTTTTGGTTTGTGGGATACAGAACATAAAAAACTTGTACTGCTTGTGATTCCATTATAAAATGTTCTTCTTTGTACCCTTTTTTACTAAAATTAACTTTCAAAAATCCCCATTCATCTATTTTAACACCACTGTTGTTATCAACCCATTTTCATTGAAAAATCGGTAATTGGAATTTCATATAATCCAACTTCCATATTTTCTTGATAATGAAAAAGTATGACATATTTTCATAAATTGGATTTATGTACTTACTACCAGAAACATGAATCGCATCAGCCACAAGTGTAACTCCACTATTTTTCATAGTACTATCTTCATCATGTTCATATGTATAGAATGTATAACCATTAATTACATAAACATTGTAATATAATACATACACACTTGGTCCGGCGACTAGCCATCGAAGTCATTCTGAAATTTAATTCAGATTTTCATCTAACTCCTTAAAAATATGGTCTTGAAACCATCCTATAAACTGGTGATTATGTGTATTTGATATCCATTTTTCAGCCCTTGATGGATTCAACTTCCTAAGAATTTCTTTGTGAGTTTCAATATATAGAGCAACCTCCCATCTATTATGAAAAACATAAATGTGGGCCTGCTCCTGATCTTTAATATTGATTGTCACAAAATCTCTTCTAGAAGTTCCCTTACACTCAATGCGTCCAGTGTGATGAGATTTTAGGAGACCAATGCTTTCCACATCAGATAGGTATTCAGTACAGAATTCAATGGATTCCTCAACAATATATTTCTCCACTATACAACCCTCTGGGCGACTTTGATTTTTGACATACCCTTTCAAAATCTTCATATACCATTCAACGGGGTACATCCATCTATAGTGCACAGGACCACAAAGTCAAATCTGTCTCACCAAGTGAATCATCAAATGAACCATCATATCAAAGAATGTTGGTGGGAAGAAGATTTCTAATTCACATAATAAGATGACAATTTATTTTTCCATAGCTGGAAATTTTGTCGGGTCTAAAAATTTGCTACATATAGCATTGAAAAAGAAACAATGTTTGGTTAACGTATGATGAACATTCTTGGAAAAAATGCAACGTAAATCTATAGGAATTAAATCATTCATCAAAACATGGAAGTCATGTGATTTCAAAACTTTTAACTTCAAATCATTCATTGAAACAATGTTCTTGATATTTGATAAATGCCCCTATGGAACCTTTACATCATTGAAGAAGTTTTAAAACTGATATCTCTCCTCCCTAGAAAGAGTGTAAGCAGCCGGAGGAAGAAACATTCGATTTTCACCCTTCATGGGATCCAACTCTTCTCATATTCGCATGTCAACCATGTCCAACCTTGCCTTGATTCCATCCTTTGTTTTTCCAGGGGCATTTAGCAACGTTCCGATAACACTATCACATACATTTTTTTCCACATGCATCACATCAAGAAAATGTCTGATGTAAAAACAATTCTAGTATGGTAATTTAAAAAAAAAACTAATCTCTTTTTCCAATCGATTTTCGTAAGGTTTTTCGAAAATGGTTTACCAAAAAGAGTGTTCACATCTTTTACTTTCTCAAATAGTTGATCACCTGTTAGTGGAGACGGTGTTGTACATTGTTCTAAACTTCCATTGAATGATGTCGTCCAAGATCAGTACTTATGCCGATGAGGTAGAAATCTACGATGTCCTAAAAACATATATTTCAATAAATGTTTCAACCTAATTGATTCTGTATCTTCTTCGCACATGGGACACCCTTGAGTTCCTTTAATGCTATAACCTGAGAAATTTCCATAAGTAGGGAAATCATTTATCATCCCATACAACATCACTCTCAACATAAAGTATTCAATTTTATAAGCATCATAGAACATAACACCTGAATCCCACAATAACTTCAAATCCTCAATCAAAGGATCCAGATAAACATCAATATTGTTACCTGGTTGTTTTGGTCCTGATATAAGCATAGATAACATGATGAATTTCTACTTCATGTATAACCAGGGTGGCAAGTTATAATTTACTAACATAACAAGACATGTACTATGAGTGCTGGTTTGAAAACCAAAAGGATTCACTCCATCTGTAGATAACGCAGGACGAAGGTTTCTCGGCTCTTTTCGAAATTCAGGATACTCATGATCAATTTTCATCCATTAAGGAGAGTCGGCCAGAAGACGTAATTTCCCATCTTTATTTATTTTATCTACATTCCACGATAATTGTCTTGTGGTTTCTTCACTTCCATATAGATGCCTAAACTTTGTAATGATTGAAAAGTACCATACAACTTTCGTAGAACTAGATTCCTATTTCTTGTATTGAGAAGCACCACACTATGGGCATTTTATAAGTGATTTTTTCTCCTTGAGAAACAATATACAGTCTTTAGGGCATGCATGTATTCTTTCAGAAATCATACCCATTGTGCATAGCATTTGTTTAGCTTCATATGTCCGGCTTGGGAGTTCATTATCTTCCAGGAGCATGTCATTCAAGAGAGAAAGTAGTTATGTAAAACTGACATCACTCCATCTGTTGCCTGCTTTCAATTAATAAAACTTCAGTATAGATGACAATGCTATATATTTAGTGCAACCAGCATACAATGGCGTCTTTTCACAACTCTTTAACTTCTCAAACTGTCACACCTCGACTTTTTGAATTAATCTTTAATTTATTATTTATTAGTTTCGGGTTCTCACACCGAGGTTTGGGTTGAGTCCCGATTTAATTTTTTTGATGTATGATGTTTTTGGAGGGTTTCAGACCAGTGCACGGGCATCGCATGGTTAACGGTAATTGTGCGGTCGCCCCTGGTGCTTGTGCAGGTACCCAAGTGGTCTGGTATGAGGTGTGCAGCTTGCGCGCAGGTTATTAAGCCATGTGGAAAGCGCGTGGTTGCCCGTTTTTCAGAATAAGATAAGTAAATGAATTAAAACATAAAAGAATGTTAGATAGCAATAAAAACATTGTGTTATTATTTATATTATTATTATTATTATTATCGTTATTATTATTTATTATTATTATTATTATTGTTGTTGTTGTTGTTATTATTATCATCTTGTTATTAAAACTTTTTTTATTACCTTTATTAATGATATTTTTATTATAATCATTTTTTATTTTTATTATAATTTTATCATTAGTATTATTATTATTAAGATTATTATTATTGATATTATTATTATTCTTATCATTATTTGTATTATACTTATTATCATTATAATCATTTTTGGTATTATTATTTTTATTATTATTATTAATGTTACTAATCTTATTATTATTAATATAATAGATTGAAAGAAAAATAATCTAACCCTAGTTTTACCTAGTGGCTCCCCCCCATTTTCCCTTCCCCCTTTCTACGGCACTCTCCGCCTGCCCCTTTCTCCCCACATCACACCCTATAGCACCCCCTTCCTCTGGCTGACCCTGCAGGTCCTCGCCATCGGCCCCTCTACCCTGGCCACACCCTGACTCCCGCCTCGCCCCTCCGCTCCCAACCCCCTCCTACCCTTCTCCTCGGCTCCCCTCCGACGCCCCCCTGTTGCACCCCAGATAGCCACCTCGCCCAACTTCCGCATCCCCTGCCCTCGGCCTCGCCCCCTCCGGCTCGCTAGCCAGCCTCCTGTCCCAGCAGCGCCTCCCCTCTTCCATCTCCGGTCGACCATAGACACAACCCCCCTTTTACCCAGCCGCGCCGCCTCTCCTCATTTTCGGAAGCCGCAACCCCTTTGTTTTTCCTCTCCCCAGTGATCTCCACCTGAGCCCCTCCATTTTTCCTCCTCACCGGTCTCCTACAACAGCCGGCCAGCCTCGCCGGCAACTCCCCCGGTCCGACCATTCCACCTTTCGTTGAAGATCTGTCGCGTCCGCTCTTGGGTAGAGGTAGGTGAATTCGTATATTTCATTTCCGGAGCACTCCATTAATACTTTCACTCTTTCATTTAGTTTTGAAACTTGATTCACAGTTTCGTTATGCCTTTAATTTAACTACTATAGTGTTCTTAAATTTTTAGAGTTTTTTAAAAGTATGCTTTGAGTCAGTTCCTGGTTTATATCTACATGAATTTGCAATGATATGTTTTATTAGGCATCAAATTTTACTTGGGTGATTTTTAAAATATGATTTGTACCTTCTTGATGTATGATGTCAGTCGGACATGGTGTTTTCAAACTGATAGAATTTGTTAAGATTATATTTTGAAATGACCTCCTATTTAAATATTGTTTGAAAGAAAAATATTATGTTTTTTTTGTGCATTATGACATGTTTTATGGGTTATGTGTGTACTAGGAAAAGTGTTTTTCATGAAAGACTTATTATGTATTTGGTTTTAGGAATATTTTTTTAATGATGTATTGGGTGTCATTTATGTGCGAACCCTGGTTGATTCATTTGATGGCATTTGATAAATTTTGCGAGATGCAAAACTTATTTTGGAAGGGCTTTGGTGTGTATCTGATTTCAAAAGATTATTTCGGATGTGTATGTGGTGGAAGTTCATGTTTTGCTAGTTAGAAGTGTTTTAAAAATTGTTTAAACGATTTACTAAAATGTGTAAGTGATTGTGAATCATGTATTTAAATGGTTTTGGTGTGGCATAAAGAACAATTGTTTTTTATGGTAAGGAAGCCCTTTTTACATCTTTATGTGTGTTATGTTATTTTCATCCGGTTTTGAAATAAAAGTTGGTTTTGGATAAGTTAAAGACCTGTTTGGTAAATGAGGCGTGTTTTGGGTGTGTGTTGGAACGTGACTGCGCATTTGGCACTTTCAGCTTTAGTGTAATGTTTGTGTTGATTCTTTGAAATGACAATGCTTTGATTACTGTATTCCCATTTAACAACTTTAGTATTTTGAAAAAGGTATCAAATGGTTTTAATGATTTCATGGCATGATGGGTCGATTGGAAGTTTATTAATGTGAAATGTTTGAATGTGTATTTGGGGGCGCTCCTATCTAGGGTAACCCTTTATGGGTGAATGCATAAGAAGCGTCCGTGTTTGGGGTAGGAAAGTGTAATGAGATGAGCCGCACATTCAAGGGCCTCCTACTTACATAGCATGATTGTAACCACCAGGGGTTCCTGGGCGTCTTTTAGAGATCGAGTGACAGTTGCTGATCAACCCCGATTAGACGGGTTGGTACCCCCTGGATTTGTTTTTAGGCCAGGTGGGCTTTGCCCCTAGATTGGTCAGTTAGAGCAGCCAGTTGGTTATAGACTTAGGAGCTTCACCATACGCCGACAGGTGGTTTTGAAACCGAGTATGTATAGAGGACTTCTAGGTATGTTTAGGATCACCCATGGTTACTGGATCATTTTCATTGCTTGTTTACTTTCCGTGCACTAGTTTTTTCTCATCTTGCAATTTTACTTGTTTTACTCTAGCACAACATTGGTATACTCTGTTTTTGATTTTATTTATAAAATGAAAAATGATTTTGGAAAAATGGTATTTGGCGTGTGTTGTTTTTTTTAATGGGAAAAAGATGTTTCTTATTTTCAAATGCGAAAAACTTACTTTTATAATTGTATTTCAAACTTGCGTTAATGGATTGCTTCGGGAAGGGAGACTTTGGGTTCTGTGGTTTATTTTGGCATCCCTACTGAGTATTTTTAATGCTCATGTCTATATTATCTTTTCAGTTTTAGGTTTCCTTGATCAGGTTTTCTTGGTTGAGTTGGTCATTGTCGGAGCAAAGTCGGCCTTTGGTCGGAAGGTGACCTGAAAGGTCACGTGGAGGTATGTTTAGTTTTATTTTTCTTTTCCCTGCTAGTGTTATGTTTATCAGTTGTTTTTGTATATCTTTTTTCTTGTTTATTTAGTTTTTTTAATGGGCCAAATCATTCCCAATGATTAAACTTTGATGCTCGGAAATGGTTGCCAGCTCGTGGGGATCGAGATCGCCCTTGGGTCTATGTCGCGGACCCACTCAGGTGATCGGTTCAGGGTTGAACTAGGTTGGTTCGTGGAAAAATGGTATCAGAGGGAGGTTGTTATTTGGGGTGTCCGGTAGATGGAGATTAGGACTGTTGGGACTCGAGAGGTAGGTATGGGAAGGATGTCATGAACCCTCACATGTTCCGAACCTCGAGTCGCCAGGGGTAGTCCAGGAATTGAGTCTTTGATTTTTTTCGGTTTGTTTTGGATTGAGGGATGACAACGGAGGCAAAAAGATGTTACGTTGTGATTTTACATGGAGTATTGACCCATGTGGAGTCCGAGTACATGGTTTAAGTTCTTCCTAGTTTTCGGCGCTTGCTCGAGGCATGACCCACTACCATGTCGCTAGGTTAAGCATGACTACTAGTCCCTCACTTCGGTAATTTGATGCAAGTTGTGTGTTGTATTGGTTCTTTTGGGTGTAAGTGCACTTTTGAAAATGAAAAAAAAGGTTTTTGAATTGAGAACGATTTCTTTTAAATGGATTTAAATTTGTGAAATGGATTTGTTTTAAAACTGAAAGCTCTTGGTCTAAAAATCTGGTGTTTCCTTGGAACCGGTAGAGATATGGTTTGAGTGCAACCTCAGGTACTCTTTATGAACGTTTTCACATGTGAGGGAATGCATGGTAAGTGCATGTTGGTGTGTATGGATGGAAGAAGATGAAGACATGTGCAACGGTTCATGGGATTATTGGGGTGTGCACTTGGAATTAAAGGCTTGAACTTGTTTTTCTAAAGGGATTCATAAAAAGGGAATATGATTTTTGGAAAATTGAATTTGATTTGGAATGTTTCCTTGAATAAAAGAGGTTTTGAAATCTAAAATGAAGAAGGGAATTTTGGCTGTGTTTACGTTTTCTTGTTTATTTTGAGCTGGTTGTTTTGGATGAAGGCACTTTCTTTGATGTTTCTTCGGCCTGATATTGGTTTTGGCTCTATGATTTATATGTTGTTCAGAAAATGCCGCCCAAAAAGGTCCCAAAGGTTTCTGATAATTCATGCCCAGTTTTTGGTCCTTCTTGGACATTTCCTATCCTCCATGGTGGTTGGGGTCCATTAGAAGCAGCAGAATGGCTTCAAGGTGTCAAGCATGTCTTCAGGGTTTTGGGAACTCCCGAAGCTGTCAGAGTGCATGCTATTTTGGGTTTGTTTGAAGGTCCAACTCTAGATGAATGGGATTTTGTTTCCCCGCCATCAATGTGAGTTGGAATGACATGGTATTACTTTAAATCCGTCTTCCTCCGATGGTTTATAATTGAAGAGGTAAAGACAAAGAAAAGGGAAGATCTCATGAGTATTCAATAAGGGAAACAGGCGGTGAAGGAATATGTTGACCATTTCAAGGAGCTTGTGTCCTTTTCTCCAGAGGCAACGTCATAAGATTTGATGAAAACTTCTCTCTTCATTGGGGGTCTTCTCCCAGAGATCAAGGACCAGGTCCTCCTTTCTAAAGACCATAGTGTCGAGAAGTTGGTGGATGAGGCGTTCTTAGATGACCCGGTCCCTGGATCATAGGTGCTTGGCAATCCAGCATATCCAGTTACTCATGAGGGTTCCCCATCTGGTGAGCAGGATGTGCTAGAGGAACTTGTTCCAAAAGAGTCCTCTGTAGTGACTTTGGCTTCTAGTTCGTCATACCGTTCCGTCGTGTGCCACTAGTGTGTCCAGTTTAGGCACGTGAAGGCGTCATGTCACACCCCTCCGATGACGTGCCATCGTTGTGGGTGTCTGGGTCATCTCAAGAAGTTTTTTACGAAGCATCTCCTGAAGAAGACACTGTGACTAGAGGAATTTTAGTGCCTGAATGTGAGTCAAGAGATGCTTCATCCATCAGATCCCCATCCACAGGCCTTGAAGTGAAGCTCGCGCACAGTCAGGTTTTGCCAGGGGTGTGAAGCCTTGGTCCGGGTTTTGTGTTCCATGTTGGAAGTGGAACATTTAAAGTCTTTTCATCCTTTCTTTTTATGCTATTGAAGTTTTGATGTTGTTGTAAGTTCATTACTTCGTCGTGGAATTATAATAGGCATGTTATGTTATAATGCAACAGTTTTGTTTGTCGGATTATGGTTTTCTGAATCATGTGTTTTCTTAAAAGTTTGTTTAATCCTTGTATATGTTGGTCATGGTTGGAGGCATTCGTTTGGAGATGTAAGTGCCTGCGGAGGAGTCAAGGCTTGTGGTTATACTCGGGTTCATTGTGTGGATCATGTTCTTCTCAGAGGTTTTTCTCTAGTGTGTAGGGATATTGGTATGGGTCTAGATTTCCATGTTTCAGTGGAGGTGTTGTTTCGCTCGTGTTATAAAAGATAGTTTGGAACATTTGGGAGTTTCCGTGTCGCCCCCCCTCATGGGGTGGTATGTTTAGGTGTTAAATTTATGCGCTAGTTGAGTTCTTGTGGTGGGGAGAAGCCTTTTGGGTTCTCTCATTATCTTGTATTGTGGTTTCTTTTGGTTTCAACCGGGCATGGTTTCTTGCTTTGTCTAGTGTTCGGCTGGGTGAATTTCTGGGGGAAGAAAGTGTGTCTGGTAGGGAGAATTTTCGCACCTCAACTTTTTGAATTAATCTTTAATTTATTATTTCTTAGTTTCGGGTTCTCGCACCGAGGTTTGGGTTGAGTCCCGATTTAAATTTTTTGATGTTTGATGTTTTTGGTGGGTTTCAGACCGGTGCACGGGCACCACATGGTTAGCAGTAACCGTGCGGTCACCCCTGGTGCTTGCGCAGGTACCCAAGTGGTCTGGTATGAGGTGTGCAGCCTGCGCGCGGGTTATTAAGCCATGCAGCAAGTGCTCGGTTTCCCGTTTTTCAGAATAAGATATGTAAATGAATTAAAACATAAAAGAATGTTAGATAGCAGTAAAAACATTGTGTTATTATTTATATTATTATTGTTATTTGATTATTCTGATTATTATGATTATTATTATTGTTATTATCTTTTTATTATTATTTATTATTATTATTATTACTGTTGTTATTATTATTATTATCATTTTGTTATTATAACTTTTTTTATTACCTTTATTAATGATATTTTTATTATAATAATTTTTTGTTTTTATTATAATTTTATTATTAGTATTATTATTATTATTAATATTATTGTTATTGATATTATTATTATTATTATCATTATTTTTATTATACTTATTATCATTATTATCATTTTTGGTATTATTATTGTTATTATTATTATCAATATTACTAATCTTATTATTATTAATATAATAAATTTAAAGAAAAAAAATCTAACCCTAATTCTACCCGGCGACGCCCCCCCCCCACCCATTTTTCCCTTCCCCCTTTCCACGAAACTCTCTGCCTCCCCCTTTCTCCCCGCATTGCGACCTGTAGCACCCCCGTTCCTTCAGCTGTCCCCGCAGGTCATCGTCATCGGACCCTCTACCCTAACCACACCCCGGATCCCGCCTCGCTGCGCCCATCCCCCTTCTACCCTTCTACGTGGCTCCCCGCCAACGCCCCCCTGCTGCACCCCGGCTAGCCACCTCGCCCGACTTCTACACCCCCTGCCCTCAGCCTCGCCCCCCTCCGGTTCGCCAACCGGCCTCCTGTCCTAGCAGCGCCTCCCCTATTTCGTCTCCGGTAAAACACAACCATAGCCCCCCTTTTACCCGGTCACACCAACTCGCCTCATCCGCGACAGCCACATCCCCTTCGGTTTGCCGCTCCCCAGTGATCCGCACTCAAGACCCTCCATTTTTCCTCCTCGTCGGTCTCCTGCAACAGCCGGCCAGCCACGCCGGCAACTCCCCTATTCCGACCATCCCACTCCGATCACACCCGGGGTATATCTTCATTCATCTTTAGTGTTTTTTTCCTTTTTGGAAAACCCTAACTCGTTGGGGTCGTGGTCGCACGTTTTTCTCGTGGTTTAGGTTGTTCATTTTGTTCGCAGGGAAACATTCCACCTTCCGATGAAGTTCTGTTGCGTCCTCTCTTGGGTAGAGGTAGGTGAATTCGCATATTTCATTTACAGAGCACTCCATTAATACTTGCGCTCTTTGATTTAGTTTTGAAACTTGATTCGTAGTTTCATTATGCCTTTAATTTAACTGCTATAGTGTTCTTAAATTTTTAGAGTTTGTTAAAAGTATGCTTTGAGTCAGTTCCTCGTTTATATCTGCATGCATCTACGATGATATGTTTGATTAGGTGTCAAATTTTACTTGGATTATTTTTAAAATATGATTCGTACCACCTTGATGTATGATGTTAGTCTGATATGGTGTTTTCAAACTGATAGAATTTGTTAAGAGTATATTTTGAAATGACCTCCTATTTAAATATTGTTTGAAAGAAAAATATTATGTTTTTTGTGCATTATGACATGTTTTATGGGTTATGTGTGTACTAGGAAAAGTGATTTTCATGAAATACTTGTTATTTATTTGGTTTTAGGATGATTTTTTTAATGATGTATTAGGTGTCATTTATTTTCAAACCCTGGATGAGTCATTTGATGGAATTTGATAAATTGTGCGTGATGCGAAACTTATTTTGGAAGGGATTTGGTGTGCGTCTGATTTCAAAAGAGTATTTCAGATGTGTATGTGGTGGGAGTTCATGTTGTGCTACATAGAAGTGTTTTATAAATTTTTTAAACTATTTACTAAAATGTGTAAGTGATTGTGAATCATGTATCTAAATGGTTTTGGTTTTGCATAAAGAACAATTGTTTTTTATGGTAAGGAAGCTCTTTTGACATATTTATGTGTGTTGTGTTCTTTTCATCCTGTTTTGAAATAAAAGTTGGTTTTGGAAAAGGTAAAGACCCGTTTGGTAAATGAGGTATGTTTTGGGTGTGTATTGGAACGTGACTTCCCATTTGTCACTTTCATCTTTAGTATAATGTTTTTGTTGATTCCTTGAAATGACAACATTTTGATTACTGTATTCCCATTTAACAACTTTAGTATTTTGAAAATGGTATCAAATGGTTTTAATGATTTCATAGAATGACGGCCCGGTTGGCACTTTATTAATGTGAAATGTTTGAATGTGTATTTGGGGGCGCTCTTTTCTTGGGTAACCCTTTATGGGTGAATGAATAAGAAGCGTCTGTGTTTGGGGTAGGCAAGTGTGGTGAGATGAGTCACATGTGTGAGGGACTCCTACATTCACTGCATGATTGTAACCACCATGGGTTCCTGGGAATCTTTTAGATATCGAGTGACGGTTGCTGATCAACCCTGATTAGACGGGTTGGTACCCCCTGGATTTTCTGTTAGGCCAGGCGGGATTTTCCACTGGATTGGTCAGTTAGGGCGGCCAGTTGGTTATAGAATTATGAGCTTCACCATACGCCGATAGGTGGTTCCGAAACCGAGTATGTCTAGGGGTATTCTCGGGATGTTTAGGATCACCCATGGTTATTGGATCATTTTCATTGCTTTTTTACTTTCTGTGCAATAGTTTTTTTTCATCTTGTATTTTTTCTTGTTTTACTCTAGCACAACATTGGTATACTCTGTTTTGGATTTTATTAATTAAATGACAAATGATTCTGAAAAAATGGTATTTGGCGTGTGTTGGTTTTTTTAATGGGAAAAACATGTTGCTTATTTTCAAATGCGAAAAACCTACTTTTATAATTGTATTTCAAACTTGCGTTAATGGATTGTTTCAGGAAGGGAGACGTTGGGTTCTGTGGTTTATTTTGGCATCCCTACTGAGCATTTTTAATGCTCACGCCTATATTATATTTTCAGTTGCAGGTTTCCTTGCTCAGGTTTTCATGGCTGAGTTGCTCTTTGTTGGAGAAAAGCCAGCCTTTGATCGAAAGGTGACATGAAAGGTCACGTGGAGGTATGTTTAGTTTTATTTTTCTTTTCTCTTCTAGTGTTATGTTTATCAGTTGTTTGTGTATATCTATTTTCTTGTTTATTTGGTTTTGTTAATGACCCAAATCGTTCCCAATGACTAAACTTTGATGCTCGACACTGGTTGCCAGCCCGTGGGGATCGGGAACGCCCTTCGGGCCATGTCGCGGACCCGCTCGGGTAACCGGTTCAGGGTCTACCCGGGTTGGTTCATGAAAAAATGGCATCAGAGGGAGGTTGTCATTTGGGGTGTCTGGTAGATGGAGATTAGGACTGTTGATACTCGAGAGGTAGGTATGGGAAGGACGTCATGAACCCTCGCCTATTCCGAACCTCGAGTCGGTGGGGGTAGTCCAGGAATTGACTCTCTGTTTCGTTCTGGTTTGTTTTGGATTGAGGTATGAAAACGGAGGCAAACCGATGTTATGTTGTGATTTTACATGGAGTAGTGATCTATGTGGAGTCCGAGTACACGGTTTAGGTTCCTCCTTGTTGTCGGCTCTTTCTTGGGGCATGACCCACTACTATGTCGCCAAGTTAAGCATGACTACTAGTCCCTCACTTCGGTTATTTGATGCAAGTTCTGTGTTTTCTTGGTTCTTGTGGTTGTAAGTGCACTTTTGAAAATGGAAAAAAGGTTTTTAAAATGAGAACGAATTCTTTTAAAGGGATTTAAATTTGTGAAATGGATTTGTTTTAAAACTGAAAGCTCTTGGTATAAAAATACAATGTTTCCTTGGAACTGGTAGATATATGGTTTGAGTGCAACCTCAGGTACTCTTTATGAACGTTTGCACATGTGAGGGAATGCATGGGAAGTGCGTGTTGGTGTTTATGGATGGAAGCGGATGAAGACATGTGCAACGGTTCATGGGATTATTGGGGTGTGTACTTGGAATTAAAGGCTTGACCTTGTTTTTCTAAAGAGATTCTTAAAAAGGGAAAATGATTTTTGGAAAATTGAATTTGGTTTGGAAAGAGGCCTTGAATAAAGGAGGTTGTGAAATTTAGAGTGAAGAAGGAAATTTTGGCTGTGTTTACTTTTTCTTGTTTATTTTGAGCTGGCTATTTTGGATGAAGGCGCTTTCTTTGATGTTGCTTCGGCCTGATATTGGGTTTGGCTCTGTGTTTTATATGCTGTTTAGAAAATTATGCCTAGAAAGGTCCCCAAGGTTTCTGATAATTCATGCCCAGTTTTCGGTCCTTCTCGGACATTGCCTATCCTTCATGGTGGTCGGGGTCCGTTAGAAGCAGTAGAATGGCTTGAAGGGGTCGAGCGTGTCTTCAGGGTTTTGGGAACTCCTGAAGTTGTCAGAGTGCGTGCTGTTTTGGGTTTGTTTGAAGGTCCAAATCTGGACGAATGGGAGTTGGTTTTCCCGCCATCAATGTGAGTTGGGATGACATGGGATGACTTTAAATCCATCTTCCTATGATGGTTTATACCTGAAGAGGTAAAGATGAAGAAAAGGGAAGAGCTCATGCGTATTCAACAAGGCCAACAGATGGTGAAGGCATATGTTAACCATTTCAAGGAGCTTGTGACCTTTTCTCTAGAGGCAACGTCATGGGATTTGATGAAAACTTCTCTCTTCATTGGGGGTCTTCTCCCAGAGATCAAAGAGCGGGTCCTCCTTTTTGAAGACCATAGTTTTGAGAAGTTGGTGGATGAGGAATTCTTAGCTGAACTGGTCCCCAGAGCGCAGGTGCTTGGAAATCCAGCATATCCAGTTACTCATGAGGGTTCCCCATCTGGAAAGTAGGATGTTCCAGAGGAACTTGTTCCAAAAGAGTCCTCTGTAGTGACTTTGGCTTCTAGTTCATCAGACCGTTCTGTGGTGTGCCACCAGTGTGGCCGGTTCGGGAACATGAAGCCGTCATGTCGCACCCCTCCGAAGACGTTCCATCATTGCGGGTGTCTGGGTCATCTCGAGAAGTTTTGCAGGAAGTGTCACCTGAAGAAGACGTTGTGACCAGAGGAATTTCTGTGCCTGACTGTGAGTCAGGAGATGCTTCAGCCATCAGTGCCCCAACCACTGTCCTTGGGGTGAAGCTCGCGCACAGTCAGGTTTTTCTAGGGTTGTGAAGCCTTGGTCTGAGTTTTGTGTTCCACATTGGTAGTGGAACATTTAAAGTATTTTCGTCCTTTCTTTTTCTACTGTTAAAGTTTTGACATCGTTGTAAGTTCATTGCTTCATCGTGGAGTTTTAATAGGAATGTTCTGTTATAATCCAATAGTTTTGTTTGTCGGATTATAGTTTTCTGAGTCGTGTGTTTTCTTAAAAGTGTGTTTGATCCTTGTATATGTTGGTCATGGTTGGCGGCATTCGTTTGGAGATGTAACTTCCTGCGAAGGAGTCAAGGCTTGTGGTTATACTCGGGTTCATTGTGGGGATCATGTTCTTCTCGAAGGTTTTTCTCTTCTGTGCGGGGATATTGGTATGGGTCGAGAGTTCCATGTTTCAGCGGAGGTGTTGTTTCGATCGTGCTATAGAAGATAGTTTGGAATGGTTGGGATTTTCTGCGTCTCCCCCCTCCGGGGGTGGTATGTTTAGGTGTTAAATTTCTACACTAGTTGAGTTCTTGTGGTGGGGAGAAACCTTTTGTGTTATCCCATTCTCTTGTATTGTGGTTTCTTTCGATTTCAACCGGGCATGGTTTCTTGCTTTGTCTAGTGTTCGGCTGGGTGACTTTCTAGGGGCAGAAAGTGTCTGTGGTGGGGAGAATTATTGCACCTTGACTTTTTGTATTAATCTTTAATTTATTCTTTCTTAGTTTCGGGTTCTCGCGCCGAGGTTTGGGTTGAGTCCCGATTTAAAATTTTTGATGTTTGATATTTTTGGTGGGTTTCAGACCGGTGCACAGGCACCGCATGGTTAGCGCTAACCGTGCAGTCACCCTTGGTGCTTGCACAGGTACCCAAGTGGTCTGGTATGAGGTGTGCAGCTTGCACGCGGGTTATTAATCCAAGCGGCAAGCGCGTGGTTGCCCGTTTTTCAGAATAAGATAAATAAATGAATTAAAACATAAAAGAATGTCAGATAGCAATAAAAACATTGTGTTATTATTTATATTATTATTGTTATTTGATTATTATGATGATGATTATTATTATTATCATTATTATTATTTATTATTATGATTATTATTTTTTTTGTTATTATTATTATTATCATTTTTTATTATAATTTTTATTACCTTTATTAATGATATTTTTATTATAATCATTTTTGGTTTTTATTATAATTTTATTATTAAAATTATTATTATTAAGATTATTGTTATTGATATTATTATTATTATTATCATTATTTGTATTATACTTATTATCATTATTTTCATTTTTGGTATTATTATTGTTATTACTATTAATAATATTACTAATCTTATTATTATTAATATAATAGATTGAAAGAAAAAGAAATCTAACCCTAATTCTACCCGGAAGCGCCCCCTCCACCCCATTTTACCTTCCCCTTTTTTGCGGCACTCCCTACCTCCCCCTTTCTCCCCGCATCGCGCCCTGCAGCAACCCCCTTCCTTCAGCTGTCCCCACAGGTCCTCATCGTCAGCCCCTCTACCCTGGCCATGCCCCATCTCCCACCTCCCCGCCTCGCCCCGCCATGCCCAGCCCCCTCCTACCCTTCTCCGCGACTCCCCGCCGACGCCCCCCTACTGCACCCCGGCCAGCCACCTCGCCTGACTTCCACACCCCCTGCCCTCGGCCTCACCCGCTTTGGCTTGCCAACCGGCCTCCTGTCCCAGTAGCGCCTCCCCTCTTCCGTCTCCGGTCGACCACATCCACAACCCCCCTTTTACCCGGCCACACCACCGCGCCTCATCCGTGGCAGTCACAGCCCCTTCGGTTTGTCGCTCCCTGGTGGTCCACACCCAATCCCCTCCGTTTTTCCTCCTCACAGGTCTCCTGCAACAGCCGGCCAGCCTCGCCGACAACTCCCCCAGTCTGACCATCCCACTACAATCACACCCGGGGTATATCTTCATTCATCTTTGGTTTTTTTATCCTTTTTGGAAAACCCGAAATCATTGGGGTCGTGGTCGCACGTTTTTCTTGTGGTTTTGGTTGTTCGTTTGGTTCGCGGGGCGTCGTTCCACCTTCCGTTGAAGTTCTGTCACGTCCGATCTTGGGTAGAGGTAGGTGAATTTGCGTATTTCATTTCCGAAGCACTACATTAATACTTGCGCTCTTTCATTTATTTTTGAAAGTTGATTCGTAGTTTCGTTATTCCTTTAATTTAACTGCTATAGTTTTATTAAATTTTTAGAGTTTGTTAAAAGTATGCTTTGAGTCAGTTCCTGGTTTATATCTGCATGTATCTGTGATGATATGTTTGACCGGGCGTCAAATTTTACTTGGATGATTTTTAAAATATGATTCTCACCACCTTGATGCATGATGTTAGTCTGATATGGTGTTTTCAAACTGATAGAATATGTTAAGAGTATATTTTGAAATGACCTCATATTTAAATATTGTTTGAAAGAAAAATATTGTGTTTTTTTTGTGCATTCTGACATGTTTTATGGGTTATGTCTGTACTAGGGAAAGTGTTTTTCATGAAAGACTTGTTATGTATTTGGTTTTAGGATGATTTTTTAATTATGTATTGGGTGTCATTTATGTGCGAACCCTGGTTGAGTCATTTGATGGCATTTGATAAATTGTGCGAGATGAAAAACTTATTTTGGAAGGGATTTGGTGTGTGTCTGATTTCAAAAGAGTATTTCGGATGTGTATGCGGTGGGAGTTCATGTTGTGCTACTTAGAAGTGTTTTATAAATTGTTTAAATGATTTACTAAAATGTGGAAGTGATTGTGAATCATGTATCTAAATGGTTTTGGTGTCACATAAAGAACAATTGTTTTTTTATGGTAAGGTAGCCCTTTTGACATCTTTATGTGTGTTGTGTGATTTTCATCCTATTTTTAAATAAAAGTTGGTTTTGGAAAAGGTAAAGACCCGTTTGGTAAATGATGTGAGTTTTGGGTGTGTGTTGGAACGTGACTGCCTGTTTGGCACTTTCAGCTTTAGTGTAATGTTTGTGTTGATTCTTTGAAATGAAAACGTTTTGATCACTGTATGACCATTTAACAACTTTAGTATTTTGAAAAAGGTATCAAATGGTTTTAATGATTTCATGGCATGATGGCCCGGTTGGCACATTATTAATGTGAAATGTTTGAATGTGTATTTGGGGGTGCTCTTGTCTAGGGTAACCCTTTATGGGTGAATGCATAGGAAGCATCTGTGTTTGGGGTAGGCAAGTACGGTGAGATGAGTCACGTGTGCGAGGGCCTCCTACTTACACAGCATGATTGTAACCACCATGGGTTCCTGGGAATCTTTTATAGATTGAGTGATGGTTGCTGATCAACCCCGATTAGATGGGTTGGTACCCCCTGGATTTGTTGTTAGGCCAAGCGAGATTTGTCACTAGATTGTTCAGTTAGGGTGGCTAGTTGGTTATAGACTTAGGAGTTTCACCATAGGCCAATAGGTGGTTCTAAAACTGAGTATATCCAGGGATCTTCTAGGGATGTTTAGGATCACCCATGGTTACTGGATCATTTTCATTGCTTGTTTACTTTCCGTGCACTAGTTTTTTTTTCATCTTGCACTTTTGCTTGTTTTACTCTAGCACGACATTGGTATACTCTGTTTTGGATTTTATTTATAAAATGACAAATGATTTTGGAAAAATGGTGTTTGGAGTGTGTTGTTTTTTTAATGGTAAAAACATGTTGCTTATTTTCAAATGCGGAAAACCTACTTTTATAATTTCATTTCAAACTTTTGTTAATGGATTGCTTCGGGAAGGGAGACGTTGGGTTCTGTGTTTTATTTTGGCATCCCTACTGAGATTTTTTAATGCTCACACATATATTATCTTTTCAGTTATAGGTTTCCTTGATCGGGTTTTCTTGGATGAGTTGCTCGTTGTTGGAGTAAAGTCAGCCTTTGGTCAGAAGGTGACCTGAAAGGTCACGTGGAGGTATGTTTAGTTTTATTTTTCTTTCCGCTGCTAGTGTTATGTTTATCATTTGTTTGTGTATATCTTTTTTCTTGTTTATTTGGTTTTTTTAATGGGCCAAATCGTTTCCAATGATTAAACTTTGATGCACGAAACTAGTTTCCAGCCTGTGGGGATTGGGAACGCCCTTCGGGCCATGTCGCGGACCCACTTGGTTGACTGGTTCTGGGTCGACCCGAGTTGGTTCGTGACACAAACAATTTTGGGCAATCACGGAGTTCATCTTCAATTGTCCTTTTCATTTCCTCAATATGATCTTTATCATCATTTACATATGTAATCACATCCTCCATACGATCTTCTTCATTATCCATATTTGTTTTCATATCTAATGATCCATAAAATGCAGTTTTATCCCAGCCAGTAGCTACATTCGCGTTTTGTCCATGTTTATTCCAACATTTATAACTTTGATCTATTCCTTGACATATCAAATGTTCTTCCAACTCCTCTGGAGTAATTATTCTAGAATAACAACAAAGTAAACACGGACAAAGGATTTGAGAAGGATCCTTTGCAAACTTGATGAACTCTTTCACTCCGTTATCATACTCTACTGTCAAACGATTATCATCCATCCAATCTTTATTCATCTCCATCCTATTTGAATCTCAAATATTAGTATTTGTGGTTCAAATACACAAAACAATACTTCTAAATACAAGAATAATCAAGAATGATACATCTACCACTCCCAGTTCTCTACTCTACATTCAATATCATCATGCCTAATATTTTTGGTAAGCTCAAGTTACTTACTTTAAATCACAGGGGGGATAATCACTTGTGTCATAGATGGTCTCCCATGTTATTCCATATGAAAATTTTAACAAATATTATTGACCTATCATCCCATTCAATCCTCATGAGTGTCTAATTCCAAACTCCATATTAACTCTCAACTAAAGCTCTAACACCACACTATCATAACTCACCCCCACTAGGAACCGCTCCTAAAATGGCAGTGAAAATAAGTGTAATTCTTGAATCCTACTTCTAATAGTACATAGGTTGAAGACTAGCATTGAGGGTATAAAATAAAGAAATGGGAGGTGTTTCCCTCATAAATCCCAAAAACATAGATAAACCACCATTCAACTCCATATAATATAAAATAAAACCCAATCCATAATTCATGTGAATTTTATACATAAAAAAGGTATCTAAAATAAAATATCAAAAACAATTCCTACACCAGTGGCTCTAGCAGTAACTACTAGCCTAAAGATATTAATTTCCATCTTGGTCACCAAATCCATCTTCAAAAACTTATAAAAATAATTATATAAATAGGGGTGAGAATACAAGTATACTCAGTAGGATCCTTCCCAAAACCTCTCATGAAAATGTGTACGAAATATATTAATGCCTTAGTGAATAAATAACAGAACTAATACACACCAATATATGGTCATATATCACCCAACCTCACAAAGTATCACTCACCCAATATCACATTCAAGTATAATAACATAATATCAAAAGAATATATATTAATAAATTACCCCAAATCTACTTCCCTGCTAATCTGGTCATTCTCACACTCTAATGGAATATTTCTTATGCTTCAACCCCTTCTATATAATCTCATAACCATATATCCACATATACACATGTCACAAACACATAAAAAACTATATCCACATCACAACCACACATCACATCCTCATCACAGTATGATATCCTGAACATGAAAGACATAAATATCATACTCTCCTCCTACAATGCACAACCCCCACTATGTATCCACACCAAATACACGTAATCATGTCAATAAGAATATATATACACCAAAACCTAAAATTGTTATAGTTCGTATATATACACCCACTATGAGCCATTACAACTCATACTAAGTGTGAAGGGGGAGAAGGGAAGAGGGAGTGGTTCTATATGTGTTCCCTCTATAACCTAGATATTGAGAAAAACACTCAGAACCAAAGTACCCATATGGATTTCAATCAGGTTACTCGACTCAAGTGGTGGTGCATAATAAATAATAAGAAAATGTAATAAGTATATAGTCACACATAAATCTTTCCTAAGGTTTTAAACCAAACTAACACTTCAAACACCCATGTCAACCATTGCCTTGTTACTACCACCCTCTAATAACTGCTTCCATTATAATGCCACAAATAATCCCCAACAAATCACATAAGAATCCATATCAACATTACCAACTTCTCATTTCATTTAACATTATAATTTCTCAGATTTTTATTACCATATGCATTTCAATTGTCAACCATTTTAATGTAAAACCAATCATTAAATCACTACCCACTACAATCCATTCATTAATCATTAATAAATTTTTTTCTATCTTTAACCATTTATTATACAAAATTATTCCAATCATTATCATTAATCATTTAACAAACCATCATTTATCATTTCAAACCCATCACCCATTACTATTTTCATTTATTCTAACCATATTCCATGCCAAAAGGAAACTATAACACCACCCAATAACAACTAAATTTTCATGATATAAAATACCACTAAACACATTATAAAATCCATAAAACCACTTATTTTCTACCTAAATAGCCATATCATTGCTATCATAACCACACAATAATCCATCCATCACTACCATATTAATTACCACACCACATGATCCCAACCACATCAATCAACCATCACCCTTATAATCACAGTGATAAATACCCCATACATAGTAGCATGAAAGGGAAAACATATAAGAAATTCACACTAAAAACTCCCCCTTAAACATCCTTTCATATTAAAGTAGAATTTATAGTTTAAATATAAAACTTTAATTATATATTTCCATACAACTAATTCATTACCTACCTTAAGTGACTAGAAAATTATGAAAGGTAATTATAACATATTATTAGTAGTAAGAAATTTATTTCACAACATCAAGAATAAATCACTTAGCAACAACACATATAAATCCATAAATATATAATAAATATTATGGAACTTCATAAATCACATGAAAAACTCCCTCTTCACTTTAATTTACTTTAGTGTAATTCATTATAGTATTTAGGTTAATCAGTACTATCCATCCAATGGAAACAAAATAACATGATAATTCCATAATTTTCACATAATAAAGAAGGAGAAATTTCATGTCCCCAACCTCAACTAAATATTTAACAAATATTTCAAAAGAATGAGAAGAATACTCAAATAAAACATGACTTAACACATGAGGGTAATATAAAAGCCCTATGTATGACTATTAACCATTAAAACCATAACAAAAAAACACAAAAACCGAATCAGCATTGTTGTCACATCCTTACTAAAAAGAAAGTTCAAGAATAGAATCAATAAGAAGAGAAAAGAAATCCACCTTAGATTTTAAAGAGGTTGATCTCTTAAAATTTTGGAAGAAAACCAATCAAAGTTTGGCTAAAGATATCCAAATATACATCACTAATCACCTAAGGTTCTGGGAAAGTTTTTTAAATAAGAAATAATTTGATACAAGGCCTAAATTTATAACCATTCTATAAAATTAAAGGATAATGATGTGAAAAGGTTCACCATTCCACAATACAACTCTGATCTAAAAACCAAGGCATGTTATCCCTTGAATTTATAGGGTCAAACCACATTAAAATTGATATTAATATAATAAGGTCAATGAAACAAAAAATTAAACCATGTCATGGCACTCAAACTATCTAGGATCACAGTGTGATCCTCATCCTCCTCCCTCTAACTTATAGAACCTTAAACCAAACCATGATGCAATAGAAGGTAGTATAGTGAAACAAAACTCAAATAGACACAAATTAAAAAAATTACCACCCAGGTTTCCATATCATAGAAAGGAGAATCATTCTATAATACCCCTTATGGAATATTAACCAAAAGGCTCATGTAATATGAACTTAAAACAACTTAAGAACATCGCACCAAATTACCACCCCTCACAGAACAACTAAGATCGCATAAGATAAACCCAAAAGGGAATATATCAGATTAATCTAGGGACATCCCTATATAAGAATAACCTAGTGATCATTACACCATGAAAAAACTGCTTCATGAAGTAACCAAAATTATACTTCAAAACCTATCCACAAAAAATAAACCTAAAAGGAGAAGTGAGAGATTTACCTAGAGTAGATCGCACCCGCGATGGAGGAAGGGAAGAAGTGTCGAGTGGTTAAAGATACTTCTACGCTATGTCGGGAGGGGAAGGCGCGACCGCCAGAAGAGGAGGTGCACAGGAGGAGCTTCCAACCGTTGAGAAATGGAGGAGTAGGGTTTGCAGGGAGTAGGGTTGAGCGAAAAGGAGGAGAAGTAGGGTTTACGGGGAGGAGGATCCACAGAAGGGGTTCGAGGGAGAGGATAAGGAGTAGGGCTAGCGGCGGAGGTCTGGAAATGATAAGATCAGGGGGGGGGAGGGGAGTTGTCGTAGGGGTACAGTACCGCGAGAGCTTGAGGGTACAATAAACATAGGATATTGTACGCCTGATTTTATAAAATATGGGACTACAGTTTTATCAGCACTAAAAAAGCGTTGATAAAGGGACTCTTTATCAGCGCTGATAAAGGGTACCCTTTATAAGCGCTAAGATTTTAGCACTGATAGAGGGATGCTTTATCAGCGCTTTTCTAGAGCTGATAAAGGTATTCTTTATCAGCACTAGAAAAGGGCTGATAAAGCATCCCTCTATGAGTGCTAAAATTTTAGCGCTGATACAGGGTTCCTTTATCAGCGCTTTGTGCTTAGCGCTGATAAAAGGTGGCACTTCCCTTGCCCGTTTTTGTAGTAGTGTTTGGTCACATAGTTCACCAAACCATAGACTAACTATTTAACCCTCACTGACTAAGGCTACAAACCTCTCATGATTTGAATATTTGGTTTAATATATCTTTCCACAACTATGAAACTCCCTCTAAAATTTTAATTATAGGTTTTTCATAGTTCATCAACAATCATGCACCAACCGTGTACCATAACCCCAAGCTAAACCACCTCAAATTTTGGCCTCACATGGTTTCCCCTAATTGTGTACCGACCATGAGACTTGGTAAATACCTTTACAAAATTTCTATATTTCATCCTAAATATTTTGGTTCTCACTCAAGCACTAGGTAAACCTACCATACCTTGATCTATATCCAAAAAAATCTCTTTGAGATGCTCCAACTCTTAGAATTACAATTTAAATCTCAATAAACAAAACAATCCCTACACTATAAATAAAAATTCAAATTTCTTATGAATTTAAAAACACATAATGACATGGATCATTACAATGGTGATACCTATAAATCACAAGGACCCCATTACATTCATTATACTATGAACCCTAAGGTAGTTACATTTCATTAATGATTTATGCAATTTAGGTGATTTTATTAATGTGATGTCTCACTCAGTTTTCTCATATTTATAGATTAGTGATATGAAATTGAAAAGGGTGGTGATATAATTGGAAAATATGGATGCAACTTATCTAGTGGGAGTCCTCAAGTATTTACTTGTTTGGGTAAGAGGCATGATCTTTTCTGAAAACGTTTTCATGCTTAACATGGAGGATGATCAAGTATATTCTCATGCTCCCATAATTTTAGGTATACCATTCCTCAAAATACTAAAAATATCATAAATTTTCATGAGGGTACCCTTTCAAGGGGGTTTATAGATGAAAAATGTGAGATTTGATATTTTTAGACTCTATAAAACACCCTTTAAAAGAACATTCATCTTTTAGTGTATCCCATTTTTTGACCCATCTTATAAAAAAACCCTCTGTTTATGAATATTCCATTCTAAGAGAAATTTTGAGCATTGGGTATGGATTTACATGTAAGATTATTTCCATGCATATTTATCATGAGAAAACTTCAATTGTATCATATTTTGATGTGGTTTTTTTTAATTCAAAACATGTTTTTTTGGATTATGACATGGACATTGAGTATGTTGATGGATTTGATGAAATATTATTTTATTTTGATGATTTATATTTAAATATTGATATTAATTATTCCAATATTTTAGTTTCTTCAATTATTCCATCCATACAGCACCCATCCACATTGCAACTCATGCCTTTCCACTAAATCTAAAATACTCCTACTTGTTGAGTAGTAAGAGATTACCTATTATTTTTTTCAATTATATTATTCATGAACAAGAGGTTAATATTTTGGATATTTTGATGGAGAAATTTCAGGTTATTGGGTGGATCATAGCTGACATACCAGGTATTATCCCTTATATTTTCATAGATAAGATTCTTTTAGATGATGAGACTAAACTAGTTAGACAACTTAAAAGGAGGCTTAATTCAACATAATTAGAAGTTTTAAATAAAGAGGTTGAAGATTTATTTAAGTTGGGTATCATTTATCACATCTCTAATTCTCAGTGGGTAAAACCCATTCAATTTTTTCCAAGGAAAATCAGTTTCACAGTTGTAAAAAATTAGAGGGAGGAGTCAATTCTAATAAGGGTGAAAAATAGTTGGTGAGTGTGCATAGATTATAGGAAACTAAATCAATATAATTATAAAGCTAATTCCCCCTTAATTTTATTGAATATATTCTTGAGATACTCCAATTTTTGACACAATATTGTTTTTTTATTGTTTTTATAGTTATTTTCTAGTTCCTATTACACCAAAGGAAAACAAGAAAATATTTTTCACATTCCCATTCAGTGCATTCACATACTGATATATGCCATTTAGGCTTTGTAATACCCAATGTACCTTCCAGAGATGTATAGTAAGTATATTTTTTGAATTACTTGAGACATGTATGGAGATATTCATGGATGAATTTATAGTATTTGGTTCCTCATTTTATCAATGCAATTATATATTGAGAATTTTTTTCATTGTTGTGTTGAGAAAAACCAAGTTTTAAACATTGAAAATTGTAATTTCAGGGTAGAGAAAGAAATTATCCTAAGAAATATAGTTTTTGAGCATGTTATTAAGTTTTATAGATCTAAGGTTTACATTATTTCCACATTAGCATATCCTACATGTGTGCGTGATGTTAGATCTTTCTCAAGACATATAGGTTTTTATCAATGTTTCATAAAAGTATTTAGTAATATTGTTATACCATTATCTCAATTAATTCAAAATTATTCTAAATTTTTATTTGATGAATATTGCATGCTATACTTTCATGAGGTAAAGAATAACCTCACCACTTCTCCAGTCATACAACCTCCATGGTGGGAGCTTCAATTTGGGATTATGTGTGATGATTTAAATTTTATAGTTAAATTTTTCTTGTCATATAGGGTGGAGGGGAACCCACATGTGATTGCCTATGAATCTAGGATATTATATTTATCCCAAGAAAACTACAAGTCCATAGAAAAAGTGTTTTTTCTATTATATTTGCTTCATAAAAATTACATTATTACTTATTGGTCACTAAAATAGTTGTTTTCTATGACCATGAAACTTTGAGATAACTCTTGAAGAATCCATATGCAGATATAAGAATTATCTGTTAGATGTTGATACTTAAAGATTTTGACATTGAGATAAAGTAAAATAATGGGTTAGATAACTTGGTGTCCAAATACCTGATAAATGTCAACCACACATTTGAGCATATTAACCTCAATCATGTACCAATTTGGGACACTTTTATAAATGAGAATATCTTTTCCCTCCTATGTACACATCCTTGGTATGCTGATTTAGTAAATTGCATCTTTGCCTATCAAATTTATACAAAACTAGATAAACATCATGTTTAAAAAATATAACGAGAGTCTAGGTATTATACGTGACATAACCCAGACCATTGGCATATATGTAGTGATCAAGTCATTTGGAGATGCATTCTTGATCATGAGTTTGAGTCTATTCTATATTTATTCCATAAATTTTCTTATGGAGGATACTTTTTCCCCCAATGGATATCTAGTAAGGTCTTATATTCAAGATTATATTGTCCTCGTTTTTTTATATAATGTGCATAAGTTTTGTAAGTCATGTTTGGGTTGTCAAAAAACTAAAAATATTTCTAAGAGATATGAGATGCTTCAGTAGCCCAAATGTTTCTGTGATATTTTTGATATTTTGGGGAATTGATTTAATGGGTTTGTTTCCTAGTTAATTAAGCTTCTTCCAATTTCTAATTGTATTTTATTATGTTAAAAAATGTATGGCGGCCAAATCTAAGAGGAATAATTATTTTCATGTTGTATTGGATTTATTCAAGGATGATATTTTTATAGGTTTGTAGTAACAAAGGTGATCATCAGTGACAAAGGGTTAAACTTCTATGATCTAAATTTGCATCCAAACAAGTAATATTGGAGAAATGAATTGGATTATATGATTTGGGATTATAGGTTGAAATTTAAAACAACTATCTCCATCTATTCCTATTGGATCGTTTTTAATAAATAATTTCAACTTACTATGGAATTAGAGAATTGAAAATATTGGAAAATTAAAAATACAACATGGATTTATCCCAAGAAGGAAATGAAGTTACAAATGAAAGAGTTTGAGGAGATACAACTATTGAAATATGAGAACTAAAGGCTTTACAAAGAGAGATAAAAAGCAACCTATGATAGTATAATCCAACAAAGTAAGTTTCAAGTAGGATACAAAGTTTTTCTCTATAGTTCATGGGAAAAGTTGATGTCTCGTAAGTTTCATTATAGATATTTAGGACCTTATATTATATCTCTTGATTTTCCTTATAGTTTAGTGTATATCACACAATAGGACATATGAATGAGATTTACAGTCAATGGTTAGGGGTTAAAGTTATACTTTGCGAGATTCCCAACACATGTAGTTGACATCATCGCACTGCATGAGCCCTTAATCACTTGAGAACATTATGTTGTCCCTTATCCTCTCAATATTATCTAATTTTTCCAAATTTAAAATTATAATTTCATGTGAATACATCATTTAATAGGATCATAGTAAGGATAATGAAACATTTTAAGTTTGCGGTGGATAAAATTTTAGGTAGAATATTTAGGTTTGTGTGTGTTTTTATTTTTCCTTTTAATTTTTTATGAACCCTGAGCTTAAATAAATATTCAGCATAATTTTTAAATCTTGAATTAATTTTAAGTTTTTTTAATTTATTTTTTAAAATAATAGATATTATATTATTATTGATGTGAATTTTTTTTTTCAATAATTTGACTTTAAAAACATTTTTATGAGTTTGAAATTTTTTGGAAATCCATGTCCATGAAACACTATCCAAAAATATTATTTCTAGTCTCAAGAGGTATTATAAAAACCTTTTACTTATTATTCCTAAGACCATAATTTTCATTACAGATGCTTGGGACTTGTATGAAAACTAGAAATTGTGATTATTTATCTTTCAAAGCTTTGAAGTGTATAATATTATTTCGATATAATCGAGGAACTTATTTAGAAATATATTTTTTACTTAATTCATACCATTTACATAAATATTTTTTAATATATTTTAATCCAAAAATTTCATTATAGTTTTATGTCTTGTTGTACCCAAATTTACCCTATAGTTATATGTGGTTGTTGTAGTACAGGTAGGGATCGAATCCATAGGGACCTAAGAAGAAACCTTTAGACACTCAAATTTGTTGGGATGTTTGGATATTAAGGGGCCATATTTGGGGTTGATTTTAATTGGATAACTAATGATATAATTTAAATAACAAAAAATCAATTATGTGAACTACAAATTATTGATTATGGGTTGATCCTAGGTTTTTTCTTGGGGTGGACTGAGTGAATTTATTTTTTTAGAAAATTTAATGTCATTAATTATAAAAAATCATTCACCAATTTAATCCCTAAAAAATTACAAGTATAATAATATAATTAATTTTAGGAACACTTTAAATATCACTCAAAGGAAATAGATCATACTAGAACTCAAAATGTTTCATCGTTAAAGTTGGCGAAGACGAAGAAGAACATAACTCATCGAATAGAAATCTTAAAATAATGAACAGATTTAAAAATTAAAGTACATGAAATAACATTCAATAAATCCCCTTTCTACTCCCTTTGATCAACCCCTTAGAGGTTTATATCTCCATTTATTATATTATACCAATGGATGTGGTAAGTAGACTTATGAGAGAGGAATTAAAGAAGAATAACATTGAAATAATGATCACTCCAATGTTGTGTGATGAAATTCACAAAAGATATTGTGAATATAATCACTACCTAAGGAAACAATGTCAAAATTATATAAATAATAAATAAGATATGAAAAATAATAATAATTATAAGAAATTTTATTATGAAATTAATGTGAATGAAAAACTTACATGGGAAAAAATGAAAATGCGATTACAAAATGAAAACGTAAAATTAAAATTGAAAGAAAAAAATTGGATTATAATTCACTTAACCACCAGATCCAATATAAGAATATTAGTATTCTAGGTTCTATAACCCATCAATAAATTCCTTCCCCGTAATTTAGGAGAGTAAAAATGAGGGTGAGAAAATCAAGGGAAATTTTACATTTCAAAGTTGACCAGGAAAATCTTCCAGATTCATCCCCCTTTTTGATGTGTAAATTTGTAACTGAAGATGGATAAATAGTTAGAGTTAATAGAAGATAAATATTATATTAAATTTTTCTTATATCATCTTTTAAAATTTTATGAAAATTGGTTCTTCCATTTGTATTTTATGCTCAAAATGGTGGGATGACTTTATGGGCGTTCAGATCTGGCCATGAATTTAAATGTCAACTTTAGCTCCATGAATCTCCTGGAAAATTCATAATTATCTTGATAAAAAATTAAAGAAAATTACACCCATAATTTTATATTTCTACATTTAAAATTTGATATTTTTGGGCTTGAATTTTGGGCCCCACTTTTGTTTTATGGGTCTAAGGTCCATTAGGATTTGTCCAGAAATTTCTGAATTCATGCCCAAAAATGTCCATCTTCCATTGGGATTCATCCTTTGATCCTAAAAGACAAAACACTCAAATAAAATTTTTAAATCATATCCCAAAATATCAAATTAAAATAATTAATATAATTATTTCCACAAACAGATTATTTATTGGGCTCAAATTTTCACTTTAAACATTAATTTCATATGTGACGAGAAATAGAGTTCAATTAATAAAATGAACTAAAATTATTGTTTATGGAATTTAAATACATGAATATTAAAATATAAATACTGAATATTATCCTCTTTCAATGGCTAATCACACCCCCATATTGATTTTTTCTAGTCTTGAGAAAAAATGTATCTCAAAAATATAAAATTGAATTCCCTTTTTCAAAAACATTTTTAACATACAATTCCAAAAAAAAACATAATTCCAAACAATCATGAAACTATCAAAATAATGTCAGAAAAAATATGTTCAAAATCATATCCCAAGCCCAATCCCATTCCTTTTTTAAAATTCATCATCACATTTTATCCAATTTCAGTTAAGCATGATGATGTGTTGTGCATCACAAAAGACATGGGGTCTATTTTCTTACTCAAGGGGAAACAAATGGAAGTGATATGTGGGAATCAAATTAATCCTTAATATGAGTATTCATTTTTTTTTTGTTTTTTGTTTTTTTGATTTTTTTAAACCACAATAGATATGAAAAGACTAACTCGGGGAAAGAAAACTATATAGTCACGATCCCCAAGCACCTAACACCACACATATTGTCAATTACATAGTCTACAATACAGATATAAAGCCTAACTCTAGGAAAGGAAACTATGGAGTTGTGATCACCAAGAGTCGGACGCTACACATTTTGAAAAAATATTTCTCTATGTGGTCTTCTTTTTATTTTTTTGTTGGATACTCAAATTAAAATGAAAGTTGCCCCAAACCCTATTTTATAATGAAAAGAACCCATGAACTCAAATTTACACCCAAGATCCAATGGATGTGTATTGTGTTATTTTTATTAAGATGATGAAAATGTGAACGTTGAAAAATAACATTGGACAACTGAACTTTCCAAAAACAAACCTCATGTACTTAAACATTCATTAAAATCATAATCAAGGAATTAAAAATTATTTAAAATTTAGATTTCATGTTTTATAATGTACATTAACGCATGAAATTATTTTTTATTTTTTTCATTAAAGCCCAATTTCATTTTTTCTCAAAACCCCAAATTTTCACTCCGACAACTTAGAATGAAACTACTCATAGTTTTTAAAGATAAGAGAAGAGAGAGATTTAATTTGGGAATAAAAATTAGAGATTTTATTTTAAATTAAATCATGGAATAAAACTACCTCATTTGAAGTTTATGACCCATCAAAAAAATAAATTGATCGCTTTGGATTCATGACACATAAAATCCTTGGGGATGGTTGATGGTTGGGTTTGAACTCTAGATAGAATGTGTTTTATATGAAAATAATTAATTGATTAGACTATTAAATCTCACAAACAAAAAACAACTGATCAAATTTGAAACCCCAAGGGGATTACCTCAACAAAAAGAAAACAAAAACACAAAAAATAAAAAAAGTGCATAAGCCGGTTTACCTCTCAAAAAGTTCTTAATTTAAAGTTGTTAACTCGAATTGGACCCCCCAACTTCTCCAATACCAACATTAAACATTTTAAGGAACCCATTCTTCTTCACTTCAACTTGATTGAGATTGAGTATTTGTTTTTAATTTGTTTCATGTACAATACCATGTTCAAAAATGATGGTTAAAGTCTAAGGAATTTTCAAAATGGTTAATCTGGTTACATTTATTGTATTGACTAAGAAATTAAGGATCATTACTACTTTATTGGTTTTAAGGGAGGATAAAATGATGATAAAATGTTTTTGATTATCCCCTATGACGTAAGAGTTGTGAGAAGATGTATGTACCTTGAATTCGAGCTTGGGTTGGTTAACACATTCAGAAACAGGTGGGGAATTTGAATCAAACTTAGTTTAATTTTAAAAATTTCTTTACAGAATTGGTTCCTTGGGAATTAAAGTTTCAACCACTAAATTGGAAAAATCAGTGTCAGTAATGGGTATGTTGTCAAAGTTTGTGATTTCTCCCAATGTTTCAGTGATTTATGTTTCTGAAAAATTATTAATGGAGAAATGTTTAGGAAAATCAATCCATGAAGATAATTTTACCTCTTATAAATAAATAAAATCAATTTCATCATGATTTAAACACACTTAAACAATTCCCTCTAGTTCCTTTAGTTTACTTTCAATATTCCCTAACAAATTCACTTCATTTTCCATCTCTGATTTCCCAAATTCTAATGTGGATTTTTCAACATTTTCCTCTGATTTTAAATTCTATGATCGTTTAAAAATCATTACTTCAATTTTTTTTTATTTTTCACACTCATAGAAATTTTCACATCTTGGTTTTTTTCATGGGAAATTTTTGTGTAACAATGTTCTTCTATCAACATTGTGGTGGGGAAAATTTAAGTGGTATTGGGTTCTATAACTGTTTCAAATCTTTGTAGTTCAAATCTCCATAATAAAACTTACGAATTCATTTTATCCATTTGTTCACAAAATTATTCAAGTAATTTTTGGGGATTATTATGGATAAGAGTTTTTACATCATGGGATTCCTTTTTATTGATCTCTTATACCATCCTTAATAGGGCTGTAAATTTATTTTTTAAACATTCATAATCCCATTGATTGTTTATCTCATCATGTGTTGGGTAATCATACAAGGTTTGTTTGGAGAAATTCCATTGGTGCTTGGATTAAAAATTTGGAAGTGTAATTTTATTCCAAAATGGTTTTATAATTGGGTAATGTTTGAGATAATCTATTGGAGTAGATTGAAATTTGGATTTGAGATTTCTTTTGGACACATAGAAACAGAAAAGGGAAAAGAGAAGAGAAATTTTAGTTAAGAAAGAAGATGAGTGTTTAAGGTACTTACTTGGATCCCTGAAAATGGTGCCAAAATTTGGTTGCACCCAAATTTACCCTATAGTTATATGCGGTTATTTTAGTATAGGTAGGTATCAAATCCATTGGGATCGAAGAATAAACCTTTATACACTCAAATTTGTTGGGATGTTTGGCTATGAAGTGGCCATCTTCGGGGTTGATTTTAATTAGAGAACTAATGATATAATTTAAATAACAGACAAGAAAAAAAAATTATGTGAACTAAACAATTATTTATTATGGGTTGATCTTAGGTTTTCTCTTGGGGTGGACTGGGGGAATTTATTTTTTTAGAAATTTTTATGTCATTAATTGAAGAAATATCCAAACAAGATAATTCTGCAAAAAATTTCACCAATTTAATCCCTACACAATTCCAAGACTAATAATAAATTCACTTTGAGGATCAATTTAATTAGAAATCAAAAGAAATATATTGTACTATCACTCAAAATTTCTCATTGTTAATGTTGGTGACGATGAAGAAGAACGTAACTCATCAAATGGAAATCTTAAAATAACAAACTGATTTAAAAATTAAAGTACATGAAATAACATTCAATCCATCCCCTTTAAAATCCCTTAGATAAAAAAATTAGAGGTTTATCCCTCCATTTATGTTATTCTACCTATGGAAGCATTAAGTAGAGTTATGAGAGAGGAATTGAATAATAATAATATTGAAATAACAATCAATCCACTATTGTGTGATGAAATTCACAAAAGATCTTGTGAATATAATAACTACCTAAGGAAATGGTATCAATGTTATATTAATAATAAATAATATATAAAAAATAATAATATGTATAAGAACTTTTTTATGGAATTAAGGTGAAGGAAAAACTTACATGGGAAAAATGAAGATGCAGTTACAAAATGAAAACGTTAAATTACAATTGAAAGAAAAACATTGGATTCTAATTACCTTCACCACCAGCTCCTTATATTGGCATATGAGAAGACTATGGTTGATACCACATAAATAAATTACTTCCCTATAATTTAGAATAGTTAAAAGGGGGGTGATAAAATTAAGGTAAATTTGACGTTTCAAAGTTGACCAGGAAAATCATCCAGATTCATCCCCTTTTAATGTGTGAATTTTTAACTTAAGATGGACAAATCAATAGTAATTGTACCAGATAAATATTATCTTCTGTGTGTCTTATATCAGTTGTAAAAATTTCATGACAATTGTTTCATCTTTTTGGATGTTATTCTCAAAATGGTGGGATGACTTTATGGGTGTTCAGATCTGGCCATAAATTTAAATGTCATCTTTAGCTCCCTGGATCTCCTTGAAAAAGACATAGTTTAATGAAATTATCCCCATAAAATTTTCATCTAGTGCCTAAAGAGTTTGGGATACGCCTATGAGATGTGCATATTATTAGTGGATCCATGATCATGGGGGACACATATGATGAATTCCTTCATTCTCTTCCCATATGTGATAAAATGGAGATGAATAATCTACTTGCATGGGAGTTGCTACAAATTTTTTTTATTGTCACGGATGAAGAGATTCATCCAAGAATCGATGTTCCCTTTATCACTTGGGCCAAGATGTTCATTATGTCCCATGGTTAAGAGACACTGGTGATAAAACCAAGGTCCCTCCTAAATCAAAATACCTATGGGATCCCTCGTGCATTATGTATGATGCTAGAAGATGGAATTTACACCACATGGGTTTGGTAGGTCACCCCTAAGCTAATCAATTATTCTATTTAGAATAATTCCTTTTAATGTTCCTCAACTGATATCTCCTTTTTATATGGGATTAATTTTATGGAGTGGGAGTTAGGGCATTCATAATGATAGCCCAAATGGAATATAATAGGATAACTAACAAGGTGGTTCTAATATTGGTAAAATTGTTACACCTATTTGGGCATATATATAATGGTATGTCTCTATTTATAATTGTAGGGCCCTTTCATGTACTCTGGGGTTGGATCGCAACACATATAGGGGGCTATGAATTCATTAATGACAAAATGATCCCAGATTCTAGATTTAGACCTTATGTACATTGTTTGGGTGGAGTTAGACTACTCTTACTAAAGAATAAATATTTAAGAAACAAGTTAAACCAATATAACTGATTCACCTTCACACTATACTTGGCACTAACCGATGTTATTACAAAAAATACAATTAGAATCCATGAGGAGAGGGTATATTTAGCATCCTTGAGGTAATAAGGGTTGGTTTTTAGAATTAATGGAGAGATGATCTATGAGGGATACAAACACTATAGATTTAATTGAAAATTTATTTTTTGTATAAAATAAATGCACCACTACTCTTTGTATAATGGGAACTAAGCCACATATTATGGTTGCATGTCAATTTTAGCTAATGCTTATGAAGGAGGAAATAAGCATCTAGCTCATTCTACCATTGGTTAGGGCCGCTATCAAGACTGTGACTGAATAAACTTAAATCTTGGATTCATTCATACCCAAATAGTCTATTGGTTGATATGGTGACTCGTCTCAACGGACCCCCAGTGACTAAAAGTGAAGAAGAGAGGTATAAATCAATGGAGGTGGAAGGAACTCATAAGTGCCTTTCCTCGAGGAAGACTCTGATTTCATAGATGATAAGTAAACTAGTGAGGTGTCTAGATATTACTCACTTGATAATTGGGGTGGATTATCAATCTTATATCCTTGTTGAAGTTACATTCCTAGTGGCTTACAGAGATTGGGTCTCTTATAGGATCACCTTAATATGTCTGTTGTTTTTTTTTCAAGAAAAGGATATTTCCTTAACAGGGTTTGGATATTTATCTATGACCAAGTTCATTTTCTATGAAAACCAAACTAAAGAATTGGAATCCTATCGTTGGGACATTGAGGAAAAAATCCATTCACTTAATTAAAAAACCTTCAATATGGATAGGTGGTCTAAATGGTGAAGCCTTAGGAAGGTATAATCGAGGAAGGATGGGCTAGTCAAAGCACTTGTTGGGGAGAATTGAGAGAACCCATCTTCTACATCTGTGTGATTTTTGTTGAAACTTTTATTGATTATATTCCCTAACTTTTATAATAGCATGAAAAGGATCAATTACCTATTTCATACCTAGAATATTCAGCTGACGGAATAACAATCAACCTAGGTACTCACATAGAAGAAAGGGTATAGGAAAAATGATCCCCTTCCTTGATGGAGTATGTGCGGGAATAGGTTTCCAATACTTAGTAGGTATTCTTAGTACCAAAAATAGTGTTTCTTATAGTAGGGAAACCACTATGAAACATAAATAAGAAAAATTATGTGAGGTAATTATCAACTCATCTCCACTTGAGATTGGAAAGTAGGTGTTGTATTTTATAAATCATCTCTCAAGTTTCCTTCATAACATCATGTTGATTCATTATTTTATTCATATATTGTCTCAAGTATCATAGGCTCAAGGGTATCATTAATTTAGGAGAATGTATCCCCTGTACTCCTTGAAGGGGATTCTATGAGAGTAGTGATGGGGGATGTCCAATAAGAGTCATACCCAACTCACACCCTGAACACAATGCCCATCATCCCTATAGAGGCAAGGATAGTGGAAGATCTTATAGAGGTCCTATACTTGACAAACTATTCTATATATAATCTCATTATTATTAATGAACTTATGCAAAAATATTTTTTATTCTAAGATTTATAATTTTCCTTTGTAATTGTACTAACCTATATTGGTCCCCATGTGCATCTTTTTTCAGTGGAAATATTTTCATGATTATTTTAGAAATTCCTTTCAACCCTATCACTCTATTAGAGGGTGTAATAAATTTTAAGGTGGGAATAATTTTCCGAATTCCCACTGAGGAATCAAAATTAGAAGAACCACCTACCGCACAATATAATGGGGCGACAATAGCTGAAGAAGTTAACAATCAAATTAATAAAGGTAAAAAATCACACCTAATTTCACCTAATGTATTCCCATGTTTGTTGAATGACATGTTCTAGGTATAATTTTAGTAACCCTACTATAAGGTATGGAGACTTTGAGTGTCCTTGCTCTGACACCCCAATTAGAAGAAACCATGGAGACATGGGCTGATATGGTACAAGTTCACCATGGTGGCATCAAAACCAGACCCTCCTTGTGTGATTTTTTCTTGGATTATGTGATGGTCCCAACAATGGACTCTGATTCAGACTAATAATATGCTTCATTTTAGAAGATTCTTTAGTATTATGTGTGTAAAATAATCTCATGGATAATTTTTTAAACCCCCTTAGGGATCTTAAAGGGAAGATACATCACCTATACTATATATTAATTACTATGGGATTTTATGGGTATGATTATCATGAGGACCATGCCAAAGTTAAAGAGGTGGTTTATTCTCAAGAAAAAATGATTGTGATTTGGTTGGAGATTTGAAAAGTGAAATCTTGAGCTCAATGTGTCCATATTCTAGTTGTAGAAATTTATGATTCTTCTTAGCATGCAATGATTATGGATAATTGGAAATAATGCGCCAATGAAAGGGAAACTTGGTCGATGAAATTTTCCAAGAGATAGAACAACTTCAATAGGACATATATTGACTTTAATAAGAGATCAAAATCACTAAAAAGGTGGTAGAATAGAATAAATAGCTGGTTGAGGAGGTATAAAAGGTAGGGATGGAAACTAATGCAAGGGTAGAGGAATTTCATTTTGATGCGGAAATAGAATCCATATGATTGGTATAACTATGTCATGTTTTCTATAACTTATAGTAGGCGAGGTTTCAACTTATAGATTCTATCAAACATTCCCTATAATAGTATCCCCGTCTACACTTTGATTTTATTATATTGAGATAGACTAAAAATTTTGGATGGTCCTCATCTTTTGATCAATGAATGAAAAAAATACCATTTTTGATCATTTCTATTTTTTTGATTCTTATCCCTCTATAATACCCAATTTATGATAATTTGTGAAATTCTTTAAGAGTAATATCCAGATATCTTGAATCTTCTACAACATTAAGCTGGAACAAATTAAGTCAATCATGATTTCCAAACACTTGAGTCAAAGATGAATTGGTTTCCTCCTAGATGTATGATCATGAATAGTTATAGGTAGGCTGGTTATAACAACATATCTATAATTATCATACACTACAGTTGATCTACTAGATATGGGATATGGTTTCCTTCTGGGTGTGTGTTCACAAACAGGTATTGGTAGGATAAATATAGCTAAATATGTACCATCACCGTACACTAGATTTGGTCCATTTAGATATAAAATATGGTTGAATTAGTGTAATAAAAATCCAAAAGGAAGAATTTGGAATTAGGATTCCAATATCTAAGTAGGATCAAGTACCCTGAGATTACATATTCATACGTTTCACATAGATCATCTAAATCAATATGTGAGAGGAATGGGAAGATGTGATAATTTTCTCCTAGTTCAAGGGACCTAGAGACAAATTTACTTTTTATGGGATCATATGGTATAACCCACAATATTTTTGTCACTTTTTTTGTTAACCTAACTATTTTCTATACCTAAGATGAGGGATTCATAGTGAGTTGGTACTCATATTTTTTTCTCATTCCTCCCTTTACGAGTATTCAACTTGAAAAGTTTTATGCCATATATCCTATCTATTTTTAGATGATCAATTTTTCTTAGTTAATATGAGGTTCATGACCAATGAATGAAGAATCAAATTTTTCTCAAACTTCCCTTTGTAGGTGAAAAGACACCCAGGATCAATCATGTCACCGGGGGGACGGGGCATGAATTAGTGACTATATTTATTGTATGTTTCTTATTGAAATAACCCTTTCCACATATTAATATATTTTAATATAATCATTTTCACTCACACACTCAAGCACACATAGAAATTTTTATTAGATTTATAAGTTTCACCTCTCAAAATGAAAAGGTTAATCCGTAGCATGATCCAGATTTCCCTAAGACCATACAACTCACTAGTATCAACATGTGAGTCACAAAAATAATGTAATATAAATTTTAACATGTTACAATGTGTCTCTAGACCGCGTTTAAGAACTTCCCACAAATATAAAATAATAGAAAATGGTTCGAACAATAAAAGTGGTTTTAGCAAGATGACACTGAATTCATGTTGTCACTATGATGTTATTATCTCTTATTTTTCCTCTTCCATTATCACATGATCTTTATTATTTTTGTATATAATAGACAATAGAAAAATCTCCCATGCTACTTCATTTTACTAAAGAAATATTCCTTTATTTTTTGGTTTTCGAAAAAAATACCTTTGGTGTTTTTTTGGATTGCGTTTGTTGAAAATTACACGTGAAGGTTGGTTAGAAAGGTATTAAGATGGATGGAAGTTATTGAAAAGAACATCCTGGAGGATATAAACCACATAGTAGTACCATAAGTTGATCCATGATATATAATGGATAGATTTACCTTTCTAACATTTTTAGGGTATCCACACCGTAACACCCTAGGATGTGCCATGAAGAAGGATTTATATGGTTAATGCCTTTATCATTTTTAGAGAGAGAAACCCTTCATACCACATAAGGGGTTTGTGTAAAAGAAAAACTAACTAGCTAAAGTCTAGGGACATATGAAAAGACATACTCTATATATTCAATGTTCCAAACTCAAAATTTTCCCCAACTAAGGTAGGGTATAGGTGTAGGTGAGAAAGTGGAAAGACCATGACATAAAGTAACACTGAAAACCATCCTGAAGGTCATCCCTAAGAGATTTGAAGGGTGATTTTTAGAGGACCCTAGATGATATATTTCTAGATAGTAAAATATGGTTTATAATGTGTGATTCATTCATTGAGGGATACGTCATAAATATGAATATCATGTCGTATAAGAAGGTTGAGATGTATTTTAGTGTCACTGAAACTTTTGAGATACCTATTTTAGGGAGAGTAAACTACATCAGAACACTATGAGCTAAACATTTTCCACAACAAATAAATATATTATGTTATGTAGGATAATATTTTTTTAGAGTGGAAGAACGAATTCAACCTAATTATATAGGAGACTAAGTCATGGAATGATAGACAACATAATTCCCAGAGGATTTTATGAGAAAATTGTTCCATGATCTCAAACAGTTGCGAGGGAGGTTATTTTGTTTGAGAGTTGTGGATCTTCTCAAACATAGGAGGGCACACCATATTAATGTGTATCATTCCATAGTATAGAAGTTTGTACTCCGACTATGCCATTGGAGAATGAGCCATGTCATGGTAAATCCATAAAGGAGGATGACCACACTATAGGAATAGAGACCACACCATGGTCATGCAGTTTCTAGGAAACATGGAGTTATGACTGGAATTTTAGAGGGAAGTTATAGCCTAGTATTTAAAATGATATATATAAATTTAAATGATCTTAATTACTACATTAAATGGTGGATAAAGTTTTTTCTGATGAAAAAAATGTGGCACTTGAGAGTTGATTGTGGGGGGTTTGGTTGGGGCTTACTCCTAATGAGGATTCCCTTTTGAATGGAGGTTGGGGATTACACCAAATAGGAGGCCCATAGGTTTGGGATAGTGTCGATTTCATGATCACCACCAACCTCTAAGCCTATGTGATTCATACTCGGTGTGAGAAACAAGAGGAATCAGTAGACTCATGAAAAAACACAATCAGCTTTATCCACTAGTGGATGGACACTAAAGCCCAAAGTAAAAGAGAAAGGTATTTATATGTGCTCGTCTCCTCTTTTATTTTGGTAACCGAGATAGTAACATATGATTATCTATCTTTCTATGAACTAGGAAGTCATAGAGAAGCAAGAGTTCCACCTCTCAAAAAAAATACAAGGGGATTAATCTAGTAAGGAATACATGAGATTGGTCTTCAGGGAGTACATTGTATAGAAGGGTGCCCTTGTTTAGTTTGATTGGATAAGATTGGGGATTAAATTGAATAAGAGGCCCTAAGGTTGGAAACATGGACTAGAGGGCCCATGCTTATAGATTTCCTCTAAAGGAAGGTGAGAGGAATATCCAAAAAAATATTATCTACCAATACATGCATTTGACCGTGTGGATGTCAAGATCATAGCTAACCTATAAGCCCATGCGAGTCATTCTCTATGTGAGAAACAATAGGAATTAAACAATATGAAAAATTGAACAATCCTTCTCCCACTGGTGGAAGAGGCCAAAGATATGAGAGAAGAAGAAAGGGATTTTATGGGCACCTTCCCATATGTCATTTTGCCTAGGATAGTCACATCTGACTACCCATATAGGTAAACACCTAGGGCATGTAGGAGGAAGGAATGAAACAGGATATGTCCTATAATAAATGATAAAGGCTCTCCCTAGGAGGGATGCCCCTAACCTAGTTCTTGAGGAAGATAAGAGAATAGTCAACTATCCTCAAATGGAAATGTAAGTGTGATCCTCACTCACCCCACTTGGAATCGGAGGTCCTTGGTCTTAGAGAAGATGAGGGAAGGGAAAGGACCTTTCCCTCATATCCATGACTAAGATGTCCCTAACACTACCTCTTGCATCAAGGTACTTGTGATTGAAGTAATGCACACCCACATGCACCATGAGGACCCTACCCATCAAGTGGGATAAGTGCGGGACATTTCTGACCAGAGGAATGCATAACCAAATGAGAGACACAATATGTTTTTTTTAAAGTCTTGAGGTTTTGGTGGATGATTAAATTTGGTCCCTATTATTCAAGGTATCCAAAGAAGGAAGGTCCATGCCATTGGTTTCTTGAACTAGGGCTCAAAAAGAGGTTTGTGCAAGTCTTGGCTTGGTGATCAAAGATGCTTCATGAAGGTCCTGGGAGGAGATGGAAGTTCTTCACATAGGGGGGATAGGCCTATTTGAGATGGATATGCCTAGGGAAATGGAATACCTAATAAACAACACTTGGATGAGGCCTTATCCCAGGAACTGCAGGTCTCCTCAGGTGTCCCCGGAAGGGTATCACACAAGTCCTAGGCTTGGGGAGGGACCTTCGTGCAAGTGGTTTTCCACTAGGGTAAAGGGGCCCTCACATAGGATTCTTGTGTTTCAGACCTTGGAGGTACGTTCATCTCACTACCCCACATAATTATATCTTCCCTTGGGTTTTGGAGGGATACTTGAGGGGTTTTTTGAGGACCTGGGCGAAGGGGATGAGTGGCCAGAGCTTTAGGGATTCTTTCGATTTTCTAGTTGCACAAATGAGGAGCATCAGGGTCCTATTTATAAGAAAACAAGAACTCTATTCAAAGGAGGTTTTCCACATAGGTACAATACATAGGTTCTCAGTGCAGGAACCCCATGTAGGGGTGGCTAGGATTTCATTTCCGCATAGGGGGGTTGTGTGAGCCTTCTAATGCACATGGGTGGTGTGTGTAAGCCATCTTAGGAAAGTTCCTTTGAATCATCTTGGGGATATTAATCTATATAACATTCTTGAGGTATTATTTATAATATTTTTATCCTATATGAAAAAATGTAGTGTCACCAAAATCCCCCCCCCCCCCACTTGGGATTAGATCCGATCAAAAGAAGAGGTTTTATTCCTAAGGTAGAACATGAAAAAGATTATGAGGGTGGCACATGCTGTACATGTAGGGCACCCATGCAGGTCGGAGGTGTAGGCCAGGTGCACAGATATGGTATGAAAATCCAATGTTCATATCTAGTCTGTATTCTCCATATGAAGGTTAGCAGTGTCTATAAATACCACTAACCCCTTTGTCGATTTCTTCCATTACACACTCGTGCCTCTTGCTCTCGTCATGCAGCTTGTTTGCCTATTTGTGTTGCACTTTTATTTTCATAGGTATTCTAAGGAATCTAAGCCACATAATTACATGGAACAACCACTTAATCCTCCATTCTATATAGATTCACCTCATTGAGGAGCCTGTGCGAGGCATCTGGTCAAGGGGCTTGCGAGGAAAACTTAGTCGAAAGGCCTACGCAAGGAACTTGGTTGAGGCCCTGTGTGAGCCTTTTCCTTTTTGAATATTTCTAAATATTTTTCTAAAATAAATACTTTTACTTAATGAATAACGTTGATGTATTATTTTAGGTTTTCAAAGGCTTCCCTGAAGGCTTCACTCAAGAAAGATAATTTACATGCCTTAGAAATGATCAATGTTTTTTGGCAGGATTACTATGACATGGTCGAATCCACTCTCCCAAATTTGGTAAAGCACTTGGTGTGGTATAAAAATGATTATCCATGAAGTGAATATCTTCCTTTGAATGATCGCATAATTTTAAGGGACTCCCTCATCCCAGATGCTCAAAATTATTTCCCAAAGTCATGGTTTATGAAACATACCAATTATCCTACCACTAATGTATCCTCCAAGGGTGTCTACATCAATAAAGGGATGGTTCCTACCAATTGTTTCACATATCATATCCATTTTACCCAAAATCTAAATATGGATATCTAGGAATCAAATCCTCACTGTTATGACTCAAATTTTCATGCTTCACACACATACCAATCGCAAGGTTTGAAGGGGGAATGGGATTTATATTCTAGAGGGGGAGTCAGGCCTGAGTGGATGTGGGTGTACTGGGTGCGCCAAACTTGTGCAGAGTTCAAGAAAGAGTTGCAAGACGATGGCATGTACAAGGATATTTGGGTAGGGAAAAATTATGTTTACAAGAACCATGAAATCAACCCCGAGCTGCTGAGATGATGGAGTCCTCAGATGAATTATTTCTATATGATGCATGGAGAAGTTGGTATTAGCCTATGTTATGTTTAAAAAATATCTAGAGACCCTATTCTTAGGGATATGTATGATGAGTTTATCCCACTAAAGACAATCTAGTACAATGTTGATAGGACACTTCCCTTGGACCATGAGATTTTTAAGGTGTCTAAGAAAGTGTATAATAAATATCCTCTCCCCAAAAGTGACATCCATCCTGGAACATGGATGAAGGATTTCCTCAAGCCAAAAGGTGAAGGTACAACTTTATAACACCCTACAGGATTCTCCACTTCAAAGAATTTGGGCACTCCTGACACATTATGGCCTACATTAGAGAAGGACCAGTATACCCATTGGGATTACAAGGTTAATTCTAAATTTTTTGCGAAGGCCCACCTGGATGACTTCCTTGTAATGTGGTTGAGTATCTACCTGCTTCCGGTTTGTGAATCCAATAGCAGCGTGAGACCAGAGACTTTTTTATAAGCTAAATTAGTAGAAGGGATGCATATAGGGATATCTACCCCAGTCCTTGCAAGTATCTATAGGTTTTTTCTACATGCGTACAATGAGAAGGAACCATTTAGAATTTTAGGGGTTTTTCAAGTGTTGTGGGGGTAGATCGAGGCAGACTTCAGTTCTAATGTTGTGTTGAGTTCAATTAAAGTCCCTAAGGGACAATTTCTCTCATTCATTCAAGTCATCTCTTGAATCCATCCTTTGTCTCTGAAGTATGATAAAGTGTTGAGGATTATAAACATATCAGGAGAATTCAACTTCTTCCCATATGGAGATCCACCGATCGGGACATTCACTAATAATATCAAGGCTGCTGACGAAATAAGGGAATACATGATGTCATTAAGAGATAGTGTACCAGAAGATCGAATTAACAGTGAGATAATATGTGAGGCATATGATCTATATCAATTTACCCACCAATTCAAATGTCTACAAATATCAAGCATCTTCCCTCCCATGTACTTTCATCTCTACAATCACCTGATGGTGGACCAACTATTCTGGATCCTCATGTCCATGGAGGTGTCTAAAATTTCAATTAAACTACCCCCATCAGGAACATTAATTGGATTGGAGATTTGGTATTCCATTTCATGGATTGTTTCATACCCTCAAAGGGTATTGAAAAAAGGTATTTACCAGTTCGTGGACATGACAACTTCCAGTCATGGAATGCATGGTAGGAATGTTAAAATTGAAGGTGATGACACTGAAGCTCTGAATTCTTCAAGAAACTCTCAGGAAAAGACCATTGAGTATGTTAATATTGAGGGGACCACACCTTCTAATCCAAGGAGGTCCAGTTTTCATCATCAGAAGTAGACTCGGGTTATAGTCACCCGGTCTTCTACAAGGTCATAGGGGCCTAAAAATGATTCCAAGTCAAAAGATATCAGGCCTTCCTCACAACTAACTTCATTAGAGACAAATTATGTGTGACCCCTAGAGATCCAAGATTGGAAGAGTATATCTCATGATAATTAGAGATGCATGTGTATTTTTCCAAGTTGGAATACGCAACATAGAGTTGGGAGATATACGAGAACCCTCTAATATCCACCTTGATAGTAACTTGGCTGAGGTGGAGCAATATATTTTGGAGCTGGAGACTGTGATATATGCAATTGATGATCAGATCATAGCCACAAAGTGAGTATATGGCCTGTTGGACTGAGGAATGGTCGAGGGGGTAGCTGGTCATACCAACGAGGAATGGAATGAATTCATCAACCCTAATGATATATCTCTCTATTCTATCATATACTTTACTCTTACATCCACCATCATTAATTTTGAATGGATATGTTTTGCAATTTAGAGGAGAATAAGAAGAATAATAACAACAATAACTAGTAGAAAAGGTGATTGAGTCATAGAAGTATAAGCCCATAGCTTCCCCCATTAGGGTGGCGGCTGAGTCTCTTGAATCCTAAGAAATATCCCCAGGTCATAGAAAGATGATGAAAGAAATGGTGGGGGGGAGAGAATCCTTGATTTCCAACTTAATTTCTAGTTACCAAGGGGATTGATACGACCCACTTGCCATCCTAAGTGAGGAAGCAATAGAGGGTGGTAAATTTGGCCATACATATTCATCGCATTAAGTTTCTGCATTTTCATTTAATTTCATGACTTTTTAGACATACTATTCTACCCATGCTCACCTTTTATAGAATCTGCATCACTTTCCTCCCTAAAGGGATCTCACACTTGTCCTTCGAGGATTGAGGGGGGGGGCACCCTGGAGGAGGCACAAACCTAGGTTGGTGAATCTGTCATCTTGATGGATGAAATGCCAAAAGATGGAGTCGCATACACCCCATTCATGATAAGAGGGGAGAGGGCCATGGTAATGTTAGATGCACACCATATGGTGTCATATTCTAATTCTTATTTTTCTTTCCTCATGATATTTTAGATCCATTTCCTACACCAGAGGTCCTCACACCAACCAATGTTGATCCCACCGCCACACCAGAAGGGGCTGATAGGGATCTCAGACTGTCCTATATAGGTGTAGGTGCTGACTATGACTTCACAGGGTTTGATTATGTTTTTCTACTGAGAATTTGAAAGAGGGAATATGCAGAAGAGCCAATTCGGGTCTTGAGCAACACGCCTCAGATACCTCTACGAGTGAGGATGGTGTGAGATGTGATGGATTATATAATTAAATAATGGGTGAACTAATAGATCTTGAGGATAGGTTAAACATCATTAATATTCCCACCTATTTGGAAGAGTTTGAATAATTTAGTAGGCAATTGGGCAGCCGTGAGTTCTCTCTTTCATGCATTATTTTTCCAAAAATAGTCGGTTGCTTTTCATTTTATGTCTTGCATTAGAGCTCAATCTGTACATCTTTTCCTACCAAGAATGTTTCCAAGGAACTTCATGAAAAAAGAATCCAAGTAAATCCTAATCATTATTGAGGGAGTGATGGCTAAGAATTATGAAGTGGTGGACTCTTGAGAGCCCCTGATCCTAGTTGATGAGAAAAAAATGTAGGATGATCCTCTTTAGGAAGTCCTTGCTCCAAGAATTGAGGTTGGTAGTATTGGGGAGGTATCAATCCCAACATTAAACCCAACAATGGGTGATTGTTACTAACCATTTTGGTTACTCCAATGACTTTGTTTTTTGTTAACCTCATGATGTTGATGAGATGTGTTTCCTACTATTCAGTGCCATTGACTTTGGTGTCCGAGCTTGAAAGAGAGGTTTCTATGCCAATTTCACCAATATTGGTAGGGGAAACTGAGTCAATCTTGGAGGTAGCATAACAAGTTGAATAGTTGAGTGCACTAATCCCAGAATACATCTCTACCTCTAAGAGTGGATCTAAGTCAGATATGGAAATATAGGATTCCCTTCACACCTCACACTGTATTATATTGAGGGGCATCTAGAAGATAGTCTCTGAGATGCCTCTTGAAGATCTACCTTTGAAACTTCACCGACTACCACTCAAGTTTTCTATGTTGGGATATAGAGTATTTGATTAGTGTGTGATCCACTATTAGTTTAAGTTAATAATTTGGTATTCAGAGGAAAATAAAAAGTCACAAAAAGCTGAGTTGCATCTTGCAGGCCAATTTGAGGATCTTAGAGCTGTTGTAATCAAAGTTGAGCTCATCCATACCAAGAATGTGGAGGATTAGAAAAATCACCTTGACAAGAAATATCACAAAATGGTACACATCCAAGAATAATTAAGTGTTATAGATGAAGGGATAGTCTAAATCAACCAATCATTGATCGGAGCCTTGTCATAAAGAAGAGATTCTATTACTACAGAGAAGGAAATGCACCATTTCATTAGGGAGGCTTCTTGTAACGCCCCAACCCCAGAAGCTTAGAGTCGGTACATTATTTTAATACATTGGCATGATTACAAGGAATCAAGTCCCGAAAGACCGATCAGTTCAACAGTCTAGGAAAATAGATTACATACATGAACATTACATTACACATTAGAAAACAAAACACAACATAAATGATCCTTTGAGAATGCATTAAATCCCCACGCTTAACTCTGCGTATCAATCATAATACACTTCTTGGAATCCTGGGAAAATAAAACATAAGAAAGGGGTGAGCTCAAACGGTCAGTAAGGATAACAATATAGCAGAAACTTTCACAAATAAGCATAAAAATTTAAGGCAATGTTTAAAACTAAAGCAAAAGCCTTTTAAACTTAAAATTCAGCATAATATGGAAAAGGTAAATCAAATAATTCCATTTACTTATTCACATTGATATTCTACTAGTCGAATAATTACATGCAATATCAGTAGTCAATTTCATAATGATGGAATGCATAATTCCAGACTTCATAACCACATAGTCAAGGCCTTGTGCCAAGACTACAAATAATATTTTTTCAAGGCCTTGTTCCAAGACACTAGTTTGTCTCATTAGACCTATTGATGCATCTAGGAGCTATAGCAGGTTCCACCCGTCACTTACTATGTCCAATTCATTCCTCATATGAAAAGGTTTAAACACAACATAAACATTTGTATTAAAACTAGCATACGAAATGCCAATAATTTATCCATAAATCATGAATGGTATAAAAATAACACATCCACAGTCAAACATATCACAAAACCTTCAATAAAATATGGAATATTTGTATCATAATAAATTAACCTCGATTAAGAATAATATCCTGTAAATTATGTTGACATACTTGAAAATGATCAGTAAAAATCTTTGAGAGAAATATTCCTTTTTCATGAAATCATTTAAAAGTCCTATAAAGGAATTCATTTAAAATATAGTTTTGAATAAAAGTTTCCCATATCACTTTGAAACTTTTTAAAATAATTAACATTTTAAAACATTCATGTCTATATAAATAAATCCTTAAAACCATTTTGAAAACATGGACATTAATGAGAAAGGTTTAGAAGAATAAATCTTTAAAACATTTAAAATGTTGTTTTAATAAAAAGTCCCTTAAAAAGAATCCCTTTGAAAACTCTTTTATGAAACATGGACATGGATAATAAATATGTCCAAGTAGATACTTACAATAAAGCAATCTTGGATAATAAAGAGATTGTGAAATTAACCTTTACCTTGAACTTTCCTTTGGTTGAGGGTAAGTTTAACCTCCTGTATAATGACCATAGTATGTTATTAAATTATACCAGAACCATATTCATATTTATTATATCATACATGATTCATTTATGAATTTATACTACCCATTAAATAATGATTTCCTTGTTAAATTAACATTTTGGGTAATAATCTCTTTCTTTATCGTACGTGTTTTAAATTTTTATTCTTGATCATATCATTTAGATAATATAATTACAGAATATAAACCTTGATTTATATATCATATATATTTAGAATATAAATATTTATAATAGATAGATATATGAAATTTAAGGCATCGTTTATAGTGACGGTAGACCGTACGTACGCATAAACACTGTTTCTGTTTTCATATCGTATTGAACGAAAGTAAGTGAATAAGATATATGTAAGTATATACATATACATATATATATATATATCCATTAGCATTATTATTTCATATATTAAATACTTAATAATAATATATATTTTTATAATCATCCTTGAATGGTGAACGTGAGAATGAATATCATCGCATTGTGGAGACGGTAATCCGTACGTACGCACGAGTGACAATATCATTATATTGATTGTGAAATCATATGTAATTGGATGGTATATCATATATAAATAATCATTAACATGTTATATTTATTATTTACATCAGTTATACTCATTATTATACCCATCCAAATAATGAAGTGTTTGAATAAGAAACTACACCACAATGTGGAGACTGTAAGTTGTACGTACGCGCGTATGGTGACTTTGTCATTTATAGGATGGATAGAATAATGAATATGGTTGTACCATATTTATAATAATATCACAGTATGTAGGAGGTATTGGGGTTATTATTTTGGTATGGAAACAACAAAGAAAGAGGAAGTGGAAGAAGAAAAGAACTTGAAAGAGGGTAGTTAAATTATTACCTCTTCTTCGGGTGTTTCCTTTCGAGTTGATCAAAAGGTCTCTTTAAGTTGGATTTATGATAAAATTAAGGACTCTATGATGATGGGAGGAAAGTTTTAAGGATATTTGGGCAGGGGTTTGTCGAGCCAAATGGCTTTGGAGGTGTGAAATTAAGAGAAGGGGAAGTACCCTTTTATAAGAGAGGTGAGGGTCACTTTAGGAAAAGCTTGAAATATTATTTTATAATAAAATCATTTTCGGTTTATAATGGATCCAAAATGATTTATTTCGAGTATAAGGTGGGTATGGGTAGAAAAACTCTCAACCAATAGGTTTTAGATAGGTTTAGGTCATCATATTAACCTTATCTTTTAGATTTAACTCTTAGTTAAATAGTTTGACATTTACCATGTCTCTTTGTATTTTTATATTATATGGTTAATAAACTTACTATAACAAGCCAAGAGAACCTAATGTGGTTCATTATTAATATATATAACCTAATATAAGTCCATTGGATGAGCCTTATATTTTTAGGAATATTATATCAATTAATAATATAGTATTTGTTTTAAAAACTCAATTATGTCAATTTTGACACTATTTAGTATTTGATTTTTTTGAAAGCCTAAAAACATTATAAATTAGAATTAAATTTATTTAAACAACCCTAAAATGTCATATTAACCTATAAAACTAGTGGAATTCATCAGAAGTCTCAATTTACATTTATTTGGATATTTATAATATCAATTATTTTAATATTTCATTAATAAGGTAATTACTGCATCATCATTGTGTAATAAATAAATTAAATTATTTACTGTCTAAAAATTATATATAAAATACCATTATGTAGGAAATTTTTTAACTTTATAATTAATATTTATAGTCGAATTTATATTGTGTGTAACCCTATATTAAAAATGGATTAGTTATTAAACATTGAATTTAACTCTTTTAACTCTTCTTTAAATAAAATAATAATAAATGTCCTAATCTAATCCAAGTGGAACTAAAGGATCATATTTTATTCATAAGTTTTTTTGGTCAAATTATACTTATCCAATAGAATTAGAACATGTTTTAGGGTAATTATGATATCATTTTTACCCTTAATTACAATATTTACTTTTAACTGTGGTAAATAAAAGTCAAAAGTTACTATTCAATAAAAATTATTTTCATATTATTGAACCAAATTTTACTTACTGATATCATCCTCATCTCTCGGATTTTTTAAATTCAACTCATAGAAGTGGTAAAGTTATGTTTTATGCAAATTTGCAAATGCTCCTAGAAGGTGGGTAAAAAAACGTTAAAAAGTTCAATAAAATTTTATGCATCCAATTTTATTATAAAATCACTCCAATTAATTACATTGAACTTATATAAGTATTATATATCTATTTTGACTTAAAATAAATTTAAATTAAATAAATAATTATTTAAATAAAAATTTGTTTTAAAATAATAACGCAGTGTTTTTCACTATTCATCAAAAATTGAAATTTTTCATAAAAATACCAAAAATTTATCATAATCTAATTTTGATATTATGAATTCAAAAATGAAGTCTATTTTACCAAATTCAAAACATAAAAGTTGCATTTATTAATTTAAAATCAATTCTCGTTGTCAAAACCAAAAAGTAGGTTTCTAAAAAGTAAAAACTATCAAAAGATTGACATGAATTTATGTTAAATTTAAATGTGAAATTACTTATAATGACCTACATTGTATTAAATGATAAAAATATAATCTAATTATACTTCAAATCCTTTCAAATGAATAAATTAATACTATAAATTATTTCGATTAAAAAAGTTTTTTTCAATTAAAACATAGTATTTTTCACTATTCGTCAAAATATGAAAGTTATCAGAAAAGTACCAAAAATTTATCCAAACTAAATTTTTATGTCCCGCTTCTAAAGAAGAATTTAATTTCATTAAATTGAGTATATTAAAGTGTCAAATATTATTTTTAGAAAGGGTTCGCCATTAAAAGGCTGTAAAATTGCATTTTTTGAAAAATACTTCTTTTATCTGAAAAAATGAATTTGTTCTTATATTATGTCTATGAAACACATAATATAGATGTTAAAATTATAGAGTATATAATATTCAAAATGCAGTTAATACTATTTATAAATACTTTTTGAACGACTAGTTTGGTAAGTTGTGGTGCGCTTCGAACTCGGTGTTGAGTGTAGCGCAAACTATTAAATTACTTTAACGAGATAACGTACTATGAAATATTGGGGTGTTACATGATCCCCTCATTCAATAAATTGCATCCTCACAATTTTAAATTGTTCTTCAAAAATAAAAGGTTAAAAATAAAAAAATACCTTTGTGGAAAACCCACATCAGAAACTGGGTTAATAAAATTTAGTCTTAATAAGAGGGAAAGGGAAATGAAAAAGTCACCACCAAATTATGATCTCGATTAGGAGAAAATTAGTGGAAATTAGAGACACATAATTGGAGGAATATGTAAATACTTATAGGGAGTGATTGAGGTCATCAATCAAAAACAAGTGTAAAATTGAGGGCCTTAAAGCCATCAATCTAAGATGATGTAAAATATCATCGGTTCAACAAAACATATGATATTAAGATAAAACATTTTTGGGTTTTTGGATCCCTTCCATAAAGTTTAATAATTAATTTATTCATTGAATAAGAGGGAATATATATATATATATATACTTGATAAGTAGAGTTTCATCTTTCAACTAATTCCTACCACAAACTCATCTTTCACTCAAAAAGATAATAGAATTCAAAAATATTCTATTTATCCAAATCTTATAGGGTTAAAAAAATGAATTTATATTCATTTCTTAGAATATTTTAAAAAAACTACATTATACAAACCAGGACATCATGTAGGCCAGTGGTAAGTGATGCACCCTTGTCGCCCTTCGATTACAGGTTCAAGTATCACAACCTTTCCGGACGTGATGGGTTGTCGCCCAACCTCCGAGTTGTCCTTTTTATAACAATCTTAAGAAATGATTTAACCTTAATATTAGTATCCAATGTAAAAATTAATCTATTCCAACCTTTAGACTTATCTAAAATACTTCTGTCCCAATTCACATTCCAAAATTTATATGGAAGGTAAACACAATGATGATCCTTTTTTCCATGTAATAACATGTGAATACCTTCATCATGTATTCTTTTAAAACACTGTAACACCCTGAATTACCATAAAACCTTATTGATTACATTCATGCTCCCTTATTCCTTATCGAATATTGGATATACTCCTTATATCTAAAAATTTTTAATATTACAACAATGATGGAATAAACAAACCATTAATTAGTTTCAAGGTAGTCAAGAATATCCAATATAATTTATCCAAATCAACCATATATTATTCAAAAATCACTACCTTAGTATCAGGACCATATTATGGTTTACCTTTACTTCAACCATTTATTTTCCAAAATGTTTAACTTTCTATTGATTCACTTTTCTTGGTACCACACAATCTGAAATCCTTAATAAAATAGTACTGCAGTACAATCCTTATATACTCCATAATTATTATAATCAGTACATCATTGATACAATACTCAAATGTCATAATTCTTTAATATCAATATAAGAACACTAGTCATTACTCTTCATATGTGGTAATATAATAAAATTATTGTTATCCAACAACATCATTTGTGGTATACTTTGATGATTTGTACATTGATTCACTTAGTGTCTCAAATCCTTGCAGATGAAGTATTGTACCTTTGAAACCATTTTATTACCCTTGAAATCACGTACTTGGTGTCCTTTTTCTCCACACTTATAACAAACTATCATTCCCTTCAAGCATTTACCAAGGTGATTATTTCCATAATTATCACATATGGGAAAATCCTTTTTCCCCTCTTCCCTTTATCCATCTTTCTCTCTACCTTCCTTTTCTTCTCTGGATTCCCTTCAAAGCCATAGGACTCAGAGAATTCATTACTTATCTTGTTAACACATGATACTATTTCTTCATATGATTATAATACATGGGAGACTATTTTCTTTCTAAATGTTGGCTTAATACCATGAAAGATATGATCCTTTTAACTCTTTGGATCATGCGTATTGTTGGAGTTCTTATTTCATTTACTGGGTGACATTTCTAAACAATGGCATACACTAGGTTGGTTTATGAATCGCAATTCATAATTCCAAACATGTAAAATACCTAATGTAAATTAAAAATATTATTCATAGAATCTATAATTATAAAAATGTTTTCTTTGAAGACGTATTTACTCCTAAATCCTTCATAATGGCTTGTAAAGAAAATGTGAATTATCCTAAGCATATCCCCCGGGAGGTTCATAACCAAGAGTGCATCAAGGCCCGTTGTCATGTACCAGGATACCCTATGTCAAGCCTAAAACTCCTTTTCAGAGTTTTCACTCCTAGGTACATCTGTGCCAGGGCCGCATCTACCTGTTCGTATACAAACCAGTACGTGTTTCATGGAAAATTCACAAAATCTCTATATTACCAAAATTATAGGATGTTCATTTATACTAATCCTCAAAGTCTATATTAGGGTAATGTTCTCTAATCAGAGTTTTTCTAAATCTAGTTTCCAAGGTTATTGCCAAACTTCCTCTGATACCAACTATAATGCTCTGACCATAGAATCCCAGAGTCGATGCATTATTTTAATACATTGACATGATTACAAGGAACCAAGTCCCGAAAGACTAATTAGTTTAGCAGTCTTGAAAAACTAGACTACATACATGAACGTTACATTACACATTAGAAAATAAAACACAACATAAATGATCCTTTGATAATTCCATTAATCCTCTATCTTAAACCTGCTTATCAATCATAATACACTTTTTTGGAAACCTAGGAAAATAAAACATAAGAAAGGGGTGATCTCAAACGCTCAGTATTGATAACAATATAGCAGAAACATTCACAAATAAGCATAAAAATTTAAGGAAATGTATAAAACTAAAACGAAAGCCTTTTAAAATTAAAATTCAGCATAATATGACAAAGATAAATCAAATAATTCCATTTATTTATTCACATGGATATTCTACTAGTCTAATAATCACATGCAATATCAATAGATAATTTCATAATGATGGAATGCATAATTCCAGACTTCATAACCACATAGTCAAGGCATTGTTCTAAGACTACAAATAAGATTTTGTCAAGGCCTTGTGCCAAGACACTATTTTGTCTCATTAGACCTACCGATGCATCTAAGAGCTATAGCAGGCTCCACCCGTCACTTACTAAGTCCAATGCATTCCTCATATGAAAAAGTTTAAACACAACATAAACATTCGTATTAAAACTAGCATATGAAATGTAAATACTTTATCCATAAAACATGAATGGTATAAAAATAACACATACACAATCAAACATATCACAAAAACTACAATAAAATATGGAATATTTGTATCATAATAAATCATCCTCGATCAAGAATAATATCCCATAAAGTATATTGACATAGTCGAAAATGATCAGTAAAAATCTTTGAGAGAAATAACCTTTTTTCATGAAATCATTTAAAAGTCATATAAAGGAAGTAATTTCAAAGATAGTTTTGAATCAAAGTGTCCCATACCACTTTGAAACTTTTCAAAGGAATTAACATTTTAAAACATTAATGTCCATATAAATAAATCCTTAAAACCATTTTGAAAACATGGAAATTAATGAGAAAGGTTTAGAAAAATAAATCTTTAAAAAATTTAAAAAGGTGTTTTAGTAAAAATTCACTTAAAAATAATCTATTTGAAAAATCTTTTATGAAACATGTACATGGACAATAAATATTTCCCAGTAGATACTTAGGTAAAAACAACCTCAGATAATAAAGAGATTGTGAAATTAACCCTTACCTTGCACTTTCCTTTGGTCGAGGGTACATTTAACCTCCTATATAATGACCATAGTATGTTATTAAATTATACTAGAACCATATTCATATTTATTATATCATAAATGATTCATTTATGACTTTATACTACGCATTTAATAATTATTTCCATGTTAAATTAACATTTTGGGTAATAATCACTTTCTTTATCGTACATGTTTTAATTTTTTATTCTTGATCGTATCATTTAGATCACGATTTAAATACTTACAGAATATAAACCTTGATTTATATATCATATATATTTATAATATAAATATTTATAATAGATAGATATATTAAATGGAAGGAACTATTTATGGAGATGGTAGGCCGTACGTACGCATAAATGCTATTTCCGTTTTCATATCGTATTGAACGGAAGTAAGTGAATAAGATATATGTAAGTAAACACACACAAACACACAAAAATATATATATATATATCCATTAGAATTATTATTTCATATATTACATACTTATTAATAATATATATTTTTATAATCATCATTGAATGGTGAATGTGGGAATGAATCTCATCACTTCGTGGAGATGATAATATCTATGTATGCACGAGCAACACTATCATTATGTTGATGGTGAAATAATATGTAATTGGATGGTATATCATATATATATATTCATTAAAATTTTATATTTATTATTTAAATCAGTTATACTCATTATTATACCCATCAAAATAATGAAGTGTTAGAATAACAAACTACACCACAACATGGAGACGGTAAGTCGTACGTACACACGTATAGTGACATTGTCATTTATAGGATGGATAGAATAAAAAATATGGTTTTACCATATTTATAATAACATCACAGTATGTAGGAGATAATTGATTTATTATTTTGGTATGGAAACAACCAATAAAGAGGAAGTGGAAGAAGAAAATAACTTGAAAGAGGGTGGTGAAATTATTACCTCTTCTTCGGGTGTTTCCTTTTGAGTTGATCAAAAGGGCTCCTTAGGTTGGATTTCTGATCAAATTAAGGACTCTAGGATGAAGGGAGGAAATTTGGGAGGATATTTGGGTAGGGGTTGTCCAATCCAAATTTCTTTGTAGGTGTGAAATTAAGAGAATGGTAATTACCCTTTTATAAGAGACGTGCGGGTCACTTTAGGAAAATCTTGAAATATTATTTTATAATAAAACCATTTTCGGTTTCTAATGGTTCTGAAATGATTTATTTCAAGGATAAGGTGAGGATGGGTCAAAAAACTCTCAAGAAATAGGTTTTATACAAGTTTATGTCATCATATTAACCTTATCTTTTAGATTTAACTCTTAGTTAAATAGTTTGATATTTACCATGTCTCTTTGTATTTTTATATTATATGGTTAATAAACATACTATAACAAGACAAGAAAACCCCATGTGGTTCATTATTAATATATATAGCCTTATATAAGTCTTTTGTATCAACCTTATAAGTTTATGAATATTATATCAGTTAATAATATAGTATTTGTTTAAAAACTCAATTATATCTATTTTGACACTATTTAGTATTTTATTTTTTTGAAAGCCATAAAAACATTATCCCTTCGAATAAAATTTATTTAAACAACCATAACTTGTCATATTAACCTAGAAAATTATTGGTATTCATTAGGAGTCTCAATTCACATTTATTTGGATATTTTTAATATCAATTATTTTAATATTTCATTAATAAGGTTATTTCTTCATCATCATTGTGTCATAAATAAATTAAATTATTTACTGTATAAAAATTATAAATAAAATACCATTATTTAGGAAATATTTTTATCTTTTTAATGAATATTTATAGTCTAATTTATATTTTGTGTAACCCTATATTAAAAATGGATTAGTTATTAAACTTTGAATTTAACTCTTTTAACTCTTCTTTAAATAAAATAATAATAAATGTCCTAATCTAATCCAAGTGGACCTAAAAGATCATATTTTATTCCCAAGTTTGTTTTTGGTCGAATTATACTTATCCAATAGAATTAAGAAATGTTTTAGGGTAATTATGATATCATTTTTACCCTTAATTACCCTATTTACTTTTAACCGTGGTAAATAAAAGTCAAAAGTTACTATTCAAAAAAAATTATTTTCATCTTATTGAACCACATTTCACTTAATGATATCAACCACATCTCTAGGTTTTATTCAATTCAACTCACATAAGTGGTAAAATTATGTTTTATTCAAATTTTCAAATGCTTCTAGAAGGTGGGTAAAAAAACGTCAAAAAGTTAAATAAAATTTTATATATCCAATTTTATTTTAAAATGAATCTAATGAATTAAATTGAACATATATAGGTATTATATATCTTTTTTGACTTATAATAAATTTAAAGAAAATAAATAATTATTTAAATAAAATTCGGTTTAAAATAATGACGCACTGTTTTTCACTATTTATCAAGAATTGAAAGTTTTCAGAAAAATACCAAAAATTCACCCTATGATAATTTTGAAATTATGAATTCAAAAATATAGTCTATTTTACCAAATTAAAAACATAGAAGTTTCATTTATTAATTTAAAATTAATTCCCGTTGTCAAAACCAAAAAGTGAGTTTCTAAAAAGAAAAAACTATCAAAAGATTGACATGTGTTTATGTCAAATTTAAATGTGAAATTACTTATAATGACCTACATTGTATTAAATTATAAAATTTTTATCTAATTATACTTCAAAACCTTTCAAATGAATAGTTTAACACTATAAATTATTTCTATTAAAAAAGTTGTTTTCAATTAAAACATAATGTTTTTCACTATTCGTTAAAATATGAAAGTTATCAAAAAGTACGAAAAATTTATCCAAACTAAATTTTTTATGTACCACTTCTAAAGAAGAATTTAATTTCATTAAATTGAATATATAAAAGTGTCAAATATTGGTTTTAAAAAGGGTTCTCCATTAAAATGAGGTAAAATTACATTTTTTGAAAAATACTTCTTTAATCTGAAAAAATGAATTTGTTCTTATATTATGTCTATAAAACAAATAATATGAATGTTAAAATTATAGAGTATATATGATTCAAAATGCAGTTAATACTATTCATATCCGCTTTTTGAATGGCTAGTTTGTTATGTTGTGGTGCGCTTCAAACTCGGTGTTGCATGTAGCGCAAGATATTAAATTATTTTAATGAGATATCGTACTATTAAATCTTGGGGTGTTACACTTCTGCTACACAATTAGCTGGGTTTTGGAAAACTATAGACAATGCTCAAGCCACGGTCTAATAAATCAAATCCTATTTTGAGGATAAGTTGTAAAACCTGGAAGAGAGACTCTAGCATGTAGATGTTACTCTATGTTTTAGAGTATAAAAGAAAAGGATCTTTGTTTCCAAACACTTGATCTTGTTTCCTATCCTCATCGTAATCATAAAACAACACTGAAAATGACTTATTTGATAAAATGTCATCATGTTAGAATTACAATGATAAGGGTGAGGGAGTGCTCTATTTTTTTCCTAATCCATGGGGCCTAACAAGAATAGTTTGACTATTATTAGGGTAATATGTACAACCCTACAAACTTTATGTCTTTTTGGGCCATCACCTTAATTGTTTTATAAGTTCACCATGAGACGAATTAGCGGGAAAGACTTGAATTTTTATTAGGCCTCCCTTTTTAGTTTTTCAACCTAACAAGTTTTGTGAATTTTATCTTTTCATTTCTCGATTCTTATTTAAACCATATAGAGCACAGGTCTAGTGAGCTGATACTCGAATTTTTTCTTCTTCAGATTTTCCTTTGTAGATTTTCAACCTAGACAGTACAATGTGTCTTTTCATAGGTTGTTTAAAGCCGTGTGAGCCATAATAATTCGACTGATGTATTAGGTTGATCAAATTTGACCATAAGTTTTGGAATGATGGCCAAAACATGTTTGTTATCCAAGAATGTTCCAACATTATGCCAACACCCGGAGGGGAATTTTGAGTCATGAATTTTTGATATTTGGATATAAAACATGATACAAGACAAGTATGTGGGGAGTGGTCGTGGATCGGGTTCAAAAATCTATTTCAAACAAAAAAATTTCAAGGCATATGGGAATAGATGTGGTCTCTCCTAAGGAAAAATATGCCACTGGTTGAAAACCCCTTTTTGTAGGTGAATTTATTCCTAGACAACTAGGGCATATTACAACATAGTCAAACAGTGGAATCCTTTGAATGACAGGCTCTGAAATTTTATGGGCAACTTATACAAATCCAACTAGGGCATATCACTACATATTTAGACAAAGGTATCTCCAAGAATCCTGAAATTATACTACCAATGGTCGAGAAGTTTGTGAAGATCTGGATTTCTCAAGATCACGAAGGGTGGTTTTCCAAAGGAAGGTGTCTGAGAATGAAGAGGGTACCTGTATTGTCATTTTCCATGAATGTGAGACCAGTACTGCACCAATTTGGCTTGCATGAATGAGGGAAAATTTAGTTAAATGGACAATGTTGGGGGGGGGAGGCCCATCTCTGATGAGGTTTAAAGTATCATGCAGTTTAATGTCATATGACCAAGGTACAGACTATGTATTTTAACATCTTAAAGTGAGGAAATTATTGTTTAGTTTTACATGTTATAACTAGGATATTATGCTATACATTTTGATTTCATACAATAAGGACATCAGGGGATATCATTTAAGTTTATTTTAGTTATGAATGAAAGATTGGTATTTGGCCATTCTGATGTGATCAGTTTGAGAATGTTCTACCATATTTAGGTATGAAGGGGGGAAGGTTGTAAACTGCAAACTGGTGACTTCTGAGTTTGAGTAATGAGTGGGACAAGTATAAAAGAAAGAACAATTACTTTGAGGTTTTTAGATATAGAATATGCTTCTCCTAAGGATGAATGTTTTTCTAGTTTAAAAACACTTTTTGTTGGATACTTTATGAAAATCCAATTGGGACATGTTACAATATAGTCAAACAACAACATCCTATGGTTGATGGGAACATTGGTGGGTGACTTTATGTAAATCCAACTAGGTCTTGTTACAACGTAGTCAAGATAGATGTGTCCTTGGGTATCATACATTCTATTGTCAATGAAAAATGAAATCTTATAGAGATTCAGATTTCCACAGACATAGAGTTTGGTTTCATGGAGGGAAAGTTCCTGAATATGGAAGGAGCATTTCAAGTCATGATTAACAAAGAATGGGGGAACAAGTTTACTATTTAGGTCTGACATAATCATGGGAAATATGGATCATGTATTTTTAGGTCATATGAATGGGACCATGTATGATGGAAACGATAGGTATTTTGTGGCCTATTAGACCTAGGTCATTACAGCATACTTCAGACATGAGGTAGGAAATTATAGACCATGATCTTGGGGGTTCCTATATTGGGAGAAGTGGTATGGGACAAATATGTAAGAGGTGATCACATATCAAATTCTAATAGTGGGTTTCAGCATAGTGTTGTCAAGGCTTATGGAGACAGAAGTGGATTCTCTTGAAGGTGAAATATACCACTGGTTGACAAACCCATTTTGTAGGAGACTTTATGCAAATTTAACTAGGGAATGTTACAACATAGTAAAAAAGTGTCATCCTCTAGCTGACAGAACCTATTGGTGGGTGACTTATGGAATTCCAACTAGGTCATGTTACAACATAGTTGGACAAAGGAGTCCTTTGGTATCATAAGTTCTATTATCAGTATCCATAGAAAGATTATGAAGATCCAAAAGTTTCCAAGAATATGAGTATTAAGTGTGGAAGGGATATTTCCAAGAACAAAGGAAGAATTTGGATCAAAATAGGCCATAAAGTACAGAGTCCCTTTCATAGATCTAACTTATATGTAGGTGAGGAAATCTTTGTTTCCTTAGTGGACCCTTGAATATGGGAACTGAAATTAAGATCTCTTGCATAGATCTTTATTATTATGAAGGAGAGGGGGTATTTTTCTTTACCCCATGGATGGTACCGGAATATAAGGTCTAAGAATCACTATAAAACTCATTAGGATAAGAATCAAGCCACCCATAGTTCTTAGAAAACCATGTATTTTAAAGTCATGTAGTGAGGAAATCAATCATGTAGTTTAACACCATGTGGTAAGGAAGAAGGTGAATCAATGTGAAAAATAAATATTATGGATGGACCAAGGGATAAGACCCAGGTGTCACTACATATCTTGTTGGAGAAGAAAAAATAAGCCACACATAGTTTTTGAGTAAATTCCCCACACTGATTGGATTTACATGTGGAGAAAGGGGGGGGGGTTGTTTTTTAATACAGGCTCACACATAGGGTGAGAACCATTATTGGATCCTCTTATATATATCTAAATCATACATAAAAGAGTGGGTGAATTTCACATATTGTGTTTAGACCAGGATGTAGGATCCGGGTGTCACTATGTATCTCGTAGGAATGAGAATCAATCCATACATAGTTATTAGGGAACCATGAAGTTTAAATTCTTGTGGTGAAGACATCTAGTGTGCCTTTTTATGTTAATGTATCTGGGACCATGATAACCCCGATGTGAATTTATATTCCTTACTTATACATGGAAATATTTTACCAAAACTTCTTAGACCATGTTATTTATGCTCAGTGTGAGAAACAAGGAGTGGAAAAGGTTTCATCCACCACACAAAGGTTATAGTAAATGATAAGGGTGTTTAGATTTGTAGTGTCTAAACTTGGATATGAGATATGGGCATCACTACATATCTCATTAGAATGAGAATCATGCTATAAGTAGTTCTAAAATCCTATTCAATTTAACTTCATACGGTGAGGATGAAGATGAACCAGTGTAAAAGAGGGGAAATGTTGCAGATGGGCCCTATAATGGAAATCTGGGGATCACTATATATCATGTGACGGTAGGAATCAATCCACATGTAGTTCTTGAAAGATTACCTATGCATTTCTGACTCATACACAAGGAGTGGGGAATTATTTTTTCTTATTCCGGTTAGACCCAAGCTTGGAAATCATAATGTCACTATGTACCACATTGACATGAGAATCAAGGAACAATTAGTTCTTGGAAAGATCATTCAGTTTATCATCAAGCAACAAGGATGTTGGACATGAAGTTTAATGACTTGGGGTAATGATGTGGGTCACCCGATGTGGATAGGAATATTGTAGCTAGACCAGGGGATATGACCCAGGAGTCACTACGTATCTTTTTAGAGAAAGAATCAAGCCACATGTAGTTCTTGAAAATAGTTTACCACGTAAATCAGGTTTTTACGTGGGGAAAAGGGGGCTTTGATATTTTTAAGAATGATGGAGCGTCCCGAGACATGAGGTATAGGAATTACTATGTATCTCTTTGAGATGAGAATTAAACCATACATAGTTTTGTAACAAAGGCATGGTAAGAGATCAGAACCAAGAAATGTAACATGCTCAAGCACAGATTAGAATGCTATGAAATTTTACATCTCACAACACGAATGTGGACCATCTAGTTTTTCATTCTATAGAAAGGACTTGTATAGATTAATGTATTATGACTTGGACTTCAGTTTCATGTAGTTTAACATCTTGCAACATAGATGATTTTTCATTAGTTTTAAGGTTATGGGAAAAAGAACGACTACATATTTTAATGTTGTACAGATGAGATGTATACTATGTAGTTTAACATCTTACGATCAGGATGAGATGCTACGTAGTTTAAAGTCTCATAGCTTGGACTATGTAGTGTTGTGTATTTTAACATCCTGCTGCTGGGACAAGTTTCACGTGATTAAATGAAATAATTCTTCAGGAACCTTGAATTGGTTGGGGGCTATAATGAGATCTACATCCATTGAGATCAAGGAATAAGCTCTGTTAGAGTGGACCTTGTGTATGGGGTAAGGTCCCTCCCACTTTGGATCAAGCTTTTGAGGATTATTTCCTGGTATCATTGGAGTCCTAAGGACCAGTACCAATTCTTCATGGAGGAATGAATAGAGGGGGACTTTCTTGTTAAAAGGCAATACTATCCAATTTTGATAAACCTCCAAGTGATGTAAAGTGTGAAATCTGTTCTCATCAAGTTTCAAAAATTCATCCAGTCATTTCTAGGATTTATTATCTATGGATAAATGGTCATAGATTGAAATATAAAGTTATGGAAATTATAACTCGATGGATAGGACTACCTCTATCCCATAGATAAGTGAATATGGGGTTGCCCGCATGGCAGTATAGGTTGTGGTTCGGTAGGCTCACATGGTATAGAAGTGTTTATCAAGACAACAATTATTATCCTTATCCAACATATTTTGGATTATGTTTGATAAGGTCAGGTTTAAGGTCTATATCTATCTGCTAGTCGCTGCATGATAGTGCGGCGAGTGGTTGGATTTGATGTTATACTCCTGATATAGCTTTTCCACCTTGGCATAATAGAAATTGGTGTTGTTTTCCATTAATATTGTATGAGGGACACAAAATCTAGTGAATATATTGGATTTCAAAAATTTGACAATGATTTTAGACCTGAATTATTTGAGGGGTATTTCCTTATCCCAGTTGGAGAAGAAGTTAGTATCAGTTATGATGTGTTTGAACTAATTAGGCGTAGCTGGAGGGTATGGCCTTGAAATATCCATTCACCATATAGAAAATGGATAATAGTATTTGGATGTATCTAGAAACTATAGGGGTTAATGGGTGAAGTCGGCATTCACTTGGTAGGAATGAAATTTCTTGGAAAATTCTATGTGATCCTACATCATAGTGGTCCAGTAATACCCAAGCCTCCGTATTTTATGAGAAATCCTGAACCCTGGTTGGTGGGTAGCACATGCTCTTTCATGTACTTCTTTCATGATGGTATTAGTCTCTTCTCTATCAATACATATAAGAAGGACTCCATCAAATCCTTGTTTATAGAGGACTTTCTTGTGATTTGGACCGTTATAAAGAGTGAAGTTGTTTTCTCACCACTGGATTTAATCTTTCCAAACTTTTTTTGATAGAAGTACTCCATTTTGGAGGTAGTACATGATGAAAATCATCCACCCATAGTAGGAATATATTGTTTCCAGGCATGGCTGATTTTTTTGATCTCTTCCATTCTGACCTGAACAAAAGGTGAGACCATTCAGCGATGCATGATGCTGATGATTATTTCATACCAGTTTGAATATTCCAAAGTTGTATCTACATTTCCCAATGCATCTACTTAGTAATTCTGTGATCATGGGATGTGGTTCAATGTTGGATCTAAGGGGAATTATTCCATTAATCCTTGAACATGGTCAATTAGGGGGATTAACTCTTCTTTTGTGATAGTACAATCCCCATTGACCTGTTTGATTACCAACCCTAAATCTCCTTTCACTTATAGGTATCCCATTGATATTTGGAGTAATAGTTCTAGGAATTCAATGAGGGCTTGACATTCTGACTCATTATTTGTACCACCTTCTAACAATAAGGAGTAAGGTAAAACTGCCTTCGATGGGGAAATGAGCACGATCCCTAACCCGACTTTGGTGAGACTAGATTCTTCCATTATCTTCCCTATTGGGATCCTGGATGCACCATCAAAATATATCTCCCACATTTGGGGGAACTTTTGAATAGAAAAGATCTCTTCATCTGGAAATTCCGTATTTAACGATGTTGTTTCCATAGATGGGTGTTCTGCAAGAAAATATGCTAAAGCCTATCCTTTAACTTCTTTATGAGGGATAAACTGTATATCAAACTATTGCATGATAACTTCCCATCATGATAAACATATTTTCAACATAGGGAGGATGATGATATATTTGGGAGGGTTATTCAGAGAGACCAAATGGATCTAGTAGTGCTGCAAGTAGTGCCTCAATTTCTGAACTATGAAAATTAGTGGCAGAATTCTCTTCTCGATATCCAAATAATGAATCTCTGCATCAAGAATGGTTTGAATAAGATAATAAAGTTCATTTTCATTCTTAGCATTATTATTTTTCACAAGGAAATGAACTAGTTATTTCTCTAGGGTTGTCAGATATATAATGAGTGGATTTCCCTAAATAGTCAGAATTAACACCGGTGGGATCAATAGATATTTCTTGAGACTGTCAAATGCTTCCTAACAGTTATCAATAAACTGATATGTGACCCTTTTATTCATTATTTTGGTGAAGTAAGAATGATTTCCTATAAGCTTGGCTATAAAGCACCAGATATAGGCCAAGTGTTCTTGAATTTTTATCAACTCTTTAAGATTTTAAGGAGGAGACTTGTTAAGGATAGACTTTGTCTTCTTAGGGAAGACTTTGATGCTGTGGTGATGTACTTTGAAGTTCAGAAACTTTCCTGAGGTCACCCTAAACTCACATTTCAATGGATTCATCTTCAGGCTATGTAGTCACTATTTGTTGAAGATGGTCTCAAGATTATCCAGGTGGTTAAAACATCATTGATACTTAACCACCAAATCATCAATTTAGAACTTGAAAAATTTTCCCATTAAAGGTTTTAAGATGCAATGCATGGAACGTTGGTATGTGGAGATATCATTATTCAAGACAAAGGGAATTAACCGATAACATAATACTCACTAGGGGAAATAAAAGAGGTGTATTATTTATCTTTTAGGGCCATTTGGGTTTTATTATACCCTAAATATCCATCTATGAAGGAGAAGTCTTGATATCCAGTTATTTTATCAATCAATAGCTCTGTGATTGGAATCAGGAATTCAAATTTCAGATAATACCGATTGAGATATATGAAGTAGATTCAGACACTAATTTTCCCATTCTTATTCTCCACTAGGATGATATTGGATATCCATTTTGGATACTGAACTTCCTGGATGAAATTTCTCATGATAAATTTATCCACTTTGGCCTCAATTTTGGAGGCATGAGTCGGGTGTGTCCTTCGGGGTTCCTGCTTGTATCCTCGATGGTCATCTGGAAATCCCAAGTGATGAGTGGCCTCCTCAGCATCGAGGCCTAGAATCTCTATGTAATTCCATGTGAACATGTCCTAGTTTTTCTTCAGGAATGATGTATATACCTCTTTTTCTTCATAATTCATGGTCGTATGGATCAAAGTGGGTTGAGGATCTTCCTTTATACCCATATTTATTTCTATGAGTTCATCAATAGTGGTAGAGACACCTTCCTCAAATGATGGAGGTTCATCCCCGAGATCTTCTTTATCTTCATATTCCTCACGATTTACCTCTTTTTCTTCTTTTTAGGAAGTAGGAAATGAATAAAATTTCTCAAAGTGAGGAGAGGAGTCAACATTTTGACATTAGGAAGGTGAAACAACTACTTCTGACTAGAATGATGACATAGGGACTTGTTGAAGTTTAGGGGTGGAGTGAGGGAATTTTCACCCAAAATTTCATCACCGTCTAGAGGGTCAATGTCAACTCCAACCTGGATGGGTTCAACTGTTATGACTAATATAATAGTAGTAGTTTAACATGTGCTTGAATTCGGACCCATCTCTTCAATCTGATTGATGGGCAACACATACTCTGCACTGATATGATTGAAATGATTTACTGGGATCATATCAAAAAAAATTCAAAGCATTTATTTGAGGAACATCATTAGTCATGGGATTTTTCCCTTCCCTCTTGTAGAATCCCACATCAATGTATTGTGATTCGTAGGATTTAAATGGGGACTTTTCAATGTACAATGTCCCAATTTGACCATTGATGCAATATTTGAGACATTGGTGGTATAATGAGGGAATAGCCACATATTTATGTAACCATGTCCTTATCTGTAGAATTTTGGGATTTATATCTTTCCGAATGACCATGAATTCTGATTCAGACTCAAGAACCCCAAAATGAGTATTGAGTTTGATCTCTCCAAGGGTCTTTTGTTTGTTCTTTTCATAACCCTATAACATTAGAGTATATGGGAAAAATGATATTTGTTGAAACACAATTTATGAAGTTTTAGGATCACAATAAGGTTGACTCATGAGCCATTTTAAATGAAGGATCATCAGATATCAATGTCATTTATCCCGTCGGATATATACAAGGGTCTGACATGTCCCAGTATGAAGGTGTCTTCATTCTACTATGTGAAAGAGATAAATGTGTGTCATTCCACATGATATTTCTCTGCATGATATAATTTGACAGAAGAAACTTCAACTTAAAATTCTTGAGGGCTTGACAAATCCTCTACGAGTGCTTCCCGACAGTCCTTTGATAGACTCAAAGCATCCAGAATTGACAACTTGTCCAACACTAAGGATAATTGATTCAAAATATCATACTTTTAGTCTAAATTTCTATGCTTCCCTACAAGGGACACTCATTTTGAAGTGTTTTAGGAACTAAAGTACTTGATTTGGACAGATCTTCCCTTAGAATATGAGCTGAAGGTGCTTCTAATCTTGGTGGATTATATCAACTGGGTTTACCTGCACACTTAGGTTGATTAAACAATGGCATACCGTATAGTCAATCTTCTAGGATGATCATGTTAGGGAAGAACTTGGAACATGTGGGGGAACTTTCTTTCCCCTTTTAATCTCAATAGAGAGCTCTTCCATGAATTTTATCCGTTTAGACGGTTCGAGCATGGATGCAGTTAGAGTAGTGACTCTTGGCACAACTTCATCTTCCCCTATATCCTTGAATCTGAAGGCCTCTTAACCTAGTCTCCCAATAAATTATAGGGAATTTAGGTTCATAATCACACTCATTATATGAGAATAGATCCATTAAGTGAATAACATTAATGGAACCAAAGATTAACTCCTCATCTGATTGAGATTCTATCTGGCGGGTCGACTCTTATTATATCATTTACTGGAGTGGGGTCCATACTTCTGGGACTGTAGGCATGAATTACACAAAATTAAAATCCAAATTTGGACTTAGTACAGGTTCATATTCCTAGGTTTTCTTCTTTCCTTTATCGACATGTCATTTCTTGGAAGACTGACTTTCAGAGGGTTGAGATGTCGATGAAGTTGGTTGTGAAATAGCAGAAGAAGATGGGGCCATAGTTGTCTATTTCAACTACAACTGGAGGATATCATGAGTCCAATTGATCATCTTTATGACCATCCAGTAACTGAAATTTTTCGTACTCTTTCTGTTAACTTCATATCATTCATTCTCCTCCTCCGGATCGGTGGAAGAAATACATGATACTTGAGCATGTGAATTTCCCAACTTCACTTTCCCTAAGTTTACCATCTTTTATGGGATATATTTGAAAATATAATATTCCTATATGGTGTTCCCCAATGCCTGGTGGAAGGGTAAATAGTTTGGGAGATCTTTGAAACCATCTTCTTTGGGCTTCTTGGGCTTTGGAAACTTTATCAAGTTGTTCTCCAATGCCAAGATAAAGTTTCTAGGGAATTGGTCACTTCTAAAAGAATAAAATTTGTTCTTCGTATCCTCAAACAATTTTCATCTATATTCCCTTTGATAATCCTGAAAAGGAGTGAATTTTTTTTGATGCTCAGGAGGTGAAACCATATGATATGGTGTAGGATTCAGAGAAGGATCGGGCATAGGGGGCTACTTAAGTCTAACAGTGGCATCCTTTTCTTTACCCATTATCTTCCCTTGAGTTGATAGAATTACTTGAGAATTAGCCTTGGTTAATGAGATGGAGTCTTTTACTCTTTTAGAAATCATGGAAAAGTCCTAAAACCCTCCTGTTTATTTCACAAGGATGAGTGGCATGCACAACTCATCACAAATATTCGATATACATATGGGGAAAATGTCTTCTTGAGGAAGTTGTAGGTTTAAGAAGTATGTAAATACCTTCCACTGAGCAATGAATTATGAGACCCAATAATTCTCTTGCTATTTTTAGTTTGAGAGTTTGAGGACTACTATCTTCTATAATTTCAAGATGAATTGGAAAATAAACTTCTGATGGAGATATTACCAACCTATAATTGACCGATCTGGAAATATAGTGTACCATACAAAGGCTAGTCAGTATAATGATTCCACAAAGCACATAAGTTTCAATACCTCCTACTATTCAAGGGTCCCCGTCATAGGATCATAGTGGGACATGAAATGTGTTAGATTATGCTCCAGGTTACCCAATCCATTGAAAATTGGAAACATAGGGTTCCCAAAGTTCAGAGAGGGAAGAGTCAGTTCAACCCATTCAGAATAAAGCTTCTTTTTTGTCTATACCGACACATTCCATTCCTCTATGTCTTCTAATCGATCCATTAGTGACTTAATAGTATTGATGATCCCTTGATTAATTTCTAGATAAGTAAGAGTTTTAACAGGGATAACAATAGTTAGGGCCAACTATGGAGGACCTGCTGCTATCTACCATGTGTAACTTATAAGGGCATGCCTATAAGGATGCGTCTATCCCTATTCTGGTTGTGTAATCAATGGAGGTAACTCCCGATCTACCAATACAGAATCTAATTATATGGTTAATTGGTTCCCCATGTTAAGAGTATGTTCTGCATCCCTTTCAGTTACTATAGAGAATCCTCTTTGTTGAGGTTTGCTGGTTGGGAGTGTGAGTTGATGATCTTCTAATAGAACATATCCTATAGGAAGACTACCTTAGAGTAGTTCTGTATTGAGTCTACTTAATTATTTTATCTCTTCCTCCTGTCGAGCAAATTTTTTCTCAAGTTTAAGGGGTTAAACCTCTATAGTAGGTAAATGTGGCACAACTCTACCTTTACCCTTTTCTTTATTGGATTCTCTTTGAGGAGGTAAAAGGGGAATAGTTAAAGGAATTAACAAATTTAGAGAAAGCCTCTTCTTACACATATCCACACCTCCCTCAATAGTTTCAGTGTGGAACATAATATGAACTGAAACTTCCTCCTCTAACTCCTCTATATTGGTCTTGCATTCTACATGGTCTATAAGGGTAGTGTTAATGACATTCAATGACACATAATGCATTGCAGGAATTTTATCAGTGTATTTTCAAGACTTCCTTCTCTACACCATCCATGAGGAATTTTCTTCTCCTTCGTGGATTCTCTAGGATCCTTTTGGAAGATAGTAATCCAAAGGGAATCCATAGATAGTTCAGTTTTTTTCATTCCCAATGAGGATATCGAATCACAAGATGGTAAAGATTGGTACAATTTATTCTTTAATGTTCCACCTAATCAGGAGAAAAATGACTTACACTAAGGAAGAGGTTGATGAGGTGAAAAATCCCCTATCCCTGAGGTCTAGAGCTATTCTCATTCCACTTTCACAACTCTTCAAGCATGGTTTGCTGACCTTGAAGGTTGTGTTAGAAAATCCCCCAAACTTGTGGACTAGTTCTATTCCTGGATTTTTGTGGCTACTAATTCTATGGACTCCCTTTTGATTTTATGATTTTTTTTCAAACATGGGTTGGGTGTATCATTTGGTATGCACCTAAATCACCTACCTCTGAATATTATTGTGTTATATCCAACATTTTCACTATTTTTTGACTGGATTCACTTAATCGGGATGTTTTCTTGATATTTTTAGCTGTCTGATGCAAAAATTATTCCAATGTATAGATTTCTTCTAGACTGACATCAGTGAGAGTTAGTGAGGGATTATTTTTGTTGAGCATATCATTGGTTGTGAACATAGTATTTTTTTTGATGTTGGCCTAAATATGTGACATTACATGATTCCATATTCACTGGGGTTTGATGATTGGGGAGAACAGTGAAATGAAATGACCCATGTTTACCTCATCCTCTAATGTGAACACTGTATGGGGTATTTATGATCAATAGATGTAATTATTTGAACATGCTGAAGCATGCGTGCTAAAGGGATCATTACTGTTTCCCTAATTTTGGGTGTTGTGAAGTGAAGAGAGCCACCAAGTAAATTTTGCATTGCATCCCTTCTATTAGCTTGATGTGAATTTGATACTCATCTTAGGTTAATACCTTTTCTCTTAAGTGAAAAAAATGTTCCACATATTGAGGTGGATATCGTGCAAACAATCTTCCGACAACGCTTCCAGAATGCTATATTGAGGAGTGACTAACGGATAAAGAATTGATGGTATGTCATATTTAGCCAACTGTTTTCTCATATTCACCATGTTTACTTTGTCTCTTATGAGAGGTTCCTCAACCTAGTCTGATCAAAATGAACATTTCTTTACTGCTTTATTATAAATGGTAAGATTGGTAGGGACTTCCTCTGTCATATTGGAAGGCAAATGACCCAAGGGTGGTTCATAGAATGACCATCACCTTGGAAAGTCTTATAGATGATAAAGGATGTCACTTTTCAATGACAAGGCATCAGACATGACAACCATTTTTTCCCCAAGTTCCTCGTAGTAAGAGAGATTTATCATCATTAAATATCCAAGGGGAAGACCCTTTTAATGAAATGAAACACTACGGCGGAGAGAAAATTCGTAGTGAATTCCATCATGTGGAGGAATACTATGGTGGATTAAAGAAAGTGGAAGACCCTCCTACTCTCTGATATTCTGGTCATGTGGAGGCCTTCCATGACTCTCATCAGATGATGGGCTCTCAAGATTAATCAGATTATGAACATGAATTAATCCTTTATGATTAAGTGTCTGAGGAGGACCTTTGGAATTACTGTTATTGATCCTATAATTTAGTAATGAGAGAGTAGGATCTTGAGCTACCACATATAAGCATTTGAGGGTTTCAAGAACTCCTGTATTAAGTAGATTGGGATTCTAGACCGGCTCTTCATTTTCCATTCATCTCTTGTGAGGCTTCTTTTTGGATTCCTTCTTTTGAGTGGCTGGGGTCACTTACTGGGAAAAATGGTTTTTAGGTATGGAATCTTTCATGACTATCTACCATGTTGCTAAAAAAAGTTCTAATTGGCTTCTAGAAATTTTGCAGGGGTTTGTGCCTATCTTGGTGTGTCCATTGGAAGAGGCTGATTACCTCCTATTAGAATGAGTGTATGTTCCTGATCTAATTGTATGTATATTATGAGGGATTTTTCTCCATGACCCTCCTGAATGAGAGGAGAGGTGTGTGTCTACTCTAAAAGACCTGTTGATGGGTCATCTCATTTTTGCAGACATAGTTGTGTGTCCACCCATCTTCCACTACCATTGTCACCATTATGATATCTTGGTAGGTATTTAGGATGTGGTTAGGGATTTTCTTCTTCTCATTTACCATTTCCAAGATATGCTTGGTGACTTTAGTGATTGTAATGAGGATATATTCTCATTTTGAGTATATAGAAGGGGTATGTTCCTGTTCTTTTCCTCTATTTCCTGCCAGTGGATATTGACATTACTTGTGTGTGGGGGTAGAGAGTTGGGTTTTCCCCCATTCTTCATCAAGAATTTTTGAAAGACTTCTTTGGGTGCTTCCAAACGAGACTATTGGTAGGATTGATAAGTGTGGTCAGGTGTGTACATATATTATCATGATTTTCTTCTATATTTGACCAGCAGATATCTTTGGAAACCACCAGACAAGGCTTCTGGTGATACTAATTGATATGGGTAAGTATTTGTGCCTGCTCATAGGTTGCCTCTGAATTTGACTGGAGGGATTTCTTATTATAGTTAGGTGTTTGTTTCCAATCACTATGTGCCACCAAATTTGATCGACGAGATTCCTTGGATGCTACCAAATGAGTCTGCTAGATAGTTGGATGTATGTGGGTAGGTGTATGTTCCCACTCATAGTTTGACACCAAACATGATTGGTGGGATTCTTCGGAGGGGAAAGAGGTGTGGCCCTGTTCCCTATTGGCCGGTTGCTACCCTCAGTGGACCATCTTTCATGTCTAGGTCTGGATGAATTGGGATGTACTACTAAGGATGGAACCCTCACCATGTTGAGGGTTCATTGTCATGTGACATTTGTGAGGGAGATTGCTGATAAGAGCCCCTTGGAAGGACCCCTATGTCTTCTGGATGAGGCCATCTGTGGCTTCCTAATTCACCTTCCTAAGATAAGGGATGGAATGATTGTTTCACTCTAGGGATAAGCTCATAAAATAGTTGGAGACAAATATGGGTTTCATCTACTTATGGACCACTGACCATTACTGATTGGAAGACTGATGAGGCTTTATGAGCTAGAGGGCCTGTCGGGTAGCCTCTAGGTTCGGGATGGTACCGTTCTAAAGATATTCCTAGAACAACACATTGATGACCTATATTTTAAGATGTTGGGTTGGTGATGGTGTCCTATGATTTTATGAGGACCTAACATGAATTATAATTGGAGAAAACATTTGTGAGAGTTGATTTGACACCATTTGGATTGAAGGGAGGTCTTGTTGAAAGTGCTTGAAATATAGGTGAAAAACACAAAAAAGAAAACCCTTTAAAGGAATCATCTCATTAAATGAACACATGAGTGATCAATTTTATTATTTTTACCTCATTTATTTTGTGAGTTAAAGGGTATTGAAAGATAGGTGATACTACCATCTGGGTTAAGGATTCATGTCAGCTTCACCATTTTTTATTTCAGACAAAAAAAATGTGGTACCTGATGGTTCATTGTGGGGGGGGGGGGGTTGGTTGAGGATTAATCCTAATGAGGGTCACCTTTGGAATGTAGGTTTGGGATTACACTGAATATGAGGTCAATAAGTTCAGGATCATGTGGATTGTGTGATCATACCCAACCTCTATGCCTATGCGAGTCATACTCAGTGTGAGAAACAAGAGGAACCAGTAGACCTAGGAAACCATAAAATATGATTTTTCCACTGGTGGACGGATGTTGGAGATAAAATGGAAAGATAAATGGATTTGGATGCACCTTTATCCTCTTTTATTTTGGTAACCAAGATAGTCACATTTGATGATCTATCCTGCTACAACCTGGTAAGGCATAGAGGAGCAATAGTGCCACCTCATCCAAAAAAGACTAGGAGATTATTCAAAGGACTCCTAGAGATTGGGTTTTAGGGATTACACCAGATATGTGGATTCCCTTGTTTGGTTTGGTTGGATATAGTTGGGTATTATACCGAATTGGAGGCCCTGAGGTTGGACACATAGATTGGAGGGTGCACGCCTACGGAGGCCCTTTGAAGGACGGTGAGAGGAAGATATGAAAAAAGACTCTTTATGAAGACATTCATCTGGATGTGTTGATATCATGGTCATAGCTAAAATCTGAGACCATGTGAGTTATGCTCGGTGTGAGAAATAAGAGGAAGTCAAAGATCTAGAAAACCACACAATTCTTCTCTCACTGGTGGAAGAGGACAGGGATACGAGACAATAATAAAGGGCTTTGATGGCCCCCTTCCCTCTTATCTTTATACCTATAATAATCATATCTTACTACCCATATGGGTAAAAACATTGGGAATAGAGAAGGAGGAAGGAATGAAGTAGGAGAGGTCCTACAAGGAATGTTAAAGGCTCCCTCTTGGAGGGATTCCCCTAAAATTGTTCCTGAGGAGAAAGGAGGATAACCCACTATCCTCAAATGAAAAAAATGCATGATCCTTACCCTACCCACCTAGATCCGAAGGTCCCTAGTCTCAGATATGATGTCACGACCCGTCCTCGGGGCCCGTTCCGTGACAACCCCAAGCCTACCTTCCATAGGCCAGGGGCTGGCGACTAGCACCAAATGCGTAAATCCCGATAACAGGGAAGGCATTGCCTTTATAAAAGTAAACATACACCACATAGTACAAGCGGAAGTAAAACACTAAGTAAAACTGAAACAAGATGTGCTGAAAGTAAGTGGGCCAGTATACAAACCCAAACTGAAAGTAAAGTACAACTGGAAAGGGAAAATAGCAACTGAAAAGTAAATCCACAACGTCGAGCTGTCCACTGGAAATCCCACCTGAAGGGTGGGTACAGAATGCCTCCACTGCTCCTCGGGTCCAGCCTACCGCTCTGAGTACATCCCGCCCAGTGGTCCACCTCCAGGTACCATCCTGCTCCGCAAGCCTCCACCACGATCAGCGCTGTCCGTCGTCTACAACCAACACAACGTAGTGCGGGCATAGCCCGTGCAGGGGTGAGTATAAGCTACTCAGTAGGGACCCCGAGACCCCTGAAGGTCTCCCAAAATCCACAAAGGATAAACCACAAAGGAAAGTTACAATCACGAAGTAACAATTGACACTGCTTAGGTATATTCCCATACATATACCTAAGTCATCAATTCGAATACGCTCCAACCTCCGAGCCCAAGTACAACCCAGTCCACACAGGAAAGCAAACGTATTCCACACAGGAAGGCAAAACGTAATCCACACAGGATAGCACAACACAATCCACATAGGAAAGCAAACATGATTCAGCTCACATAGGTATACTTCTTTGAAAGGCAATATAGATGAACACTGATCCATCTAAGTCATCGGACCCACAAAGGATCGATAGGGACTAACCCCCGTAATGACCCACAAAGGATCCATAGGAAACTAACCCCCGCAATGACCCACACATGATCAGACCCACACATGATCTGTAGGCGCTGACTCACACAGAACCGTTGAGCGCTGAACCACATAGGATCAGACCCACACAGGACCGGTAGCATTGATCCACGTAGGATCGCTGAGTGCTATAGTCATCGCCGTCGAATCCACTTAGAATCTCTGTACAGTCGCAGCCAACTCTAGGGTTCCCGCACACAGCAAGCTCGTTCGGGAGGGTCCGCTCCACAAGCCGAGAGGTTGATACATCAACTGACATATAGTCCAAAGTTGATGTATCCAAAAGTTTCGTATCGTCAACAGGAACTCAACATCGCAGACGGCGCGTCAACCGGACGCCCGGTCTGAGAGTTATTGGCTTTTTCGTCCACGGTCCTGGTTGGTTTTTAAGGAAAAACGAACCCGACCATACTCCACCTCCATCCAAACCTCGGGCGGAGTAAGCCAAAAGATCCTTCTCCCTTAGAGGAATTCAACAAAGTCGACGTCACGTCAATCGGACGTCCGAAGCTCAAGATATGAGCGTTTCCGCTCCGAGGGCCCGGTTGGTTTCGTGTACGAACCAACCCGGCCAAAACCAAAGTATTCCGAAACCTTGAGTGCGATATACCGAAACGACCGTCCCGATCCAAGGATCGCATCTCAACTGACGGTGCGTCGTTCGGAGGTCTGTAGCCCAAGTTATAGGAAAAAGACCAAAGATGGTCCGAAAACTGGGGTTTCGGGCCCAGACCGACCCGGCCCGAAACCCCCCCCCCCCCGGTCGGCCCGAATCGGGTCGACCGACCCAAGTTCGGGTCGGCCCAGACCGGCCGGCAACTCGGCGCGCTAGCGCCAGCTGGCTCGACCGCTTGGCCGAGCCTTTCCGGCTCGCGGGGGGAGGGGGGGACGCTGCCCTCCCGGTTTCCCTGTAACCGCGACCCCATTAATGGGGCCGCTTGCTTGGCCGGCTGGGGGAATTAATTCCCTCGGTTTCCCTTTTTTCTGGTCGGCCCGCACTGGCCGGACGGTTCTGGCAACAAGGACCGGCGACGGCCGGTCCTTCCTCCTTCACCGACACCGGCGGCCCGGAACCGGCCGCCGGTCACCCTGATCCGTCGCAGCCCGGAACCGGCCGCGGCCTGGTTCATCCGGTGTGGTGCGACGGCACTGCGCCCCTCCACCGCGGCCCCGCTCCGGCCGCTGTTTCTTTGGTTTTCTTCGACGCGGCGCGACGACGTCGCGTCCTTGTTCAACTTCATGGTGCGGCACGTCGGTGCCTCGCATTACTTGCCATACGATCCCGCGTGGTGCGATGGCACCATGCCATTCCGTCCCAACCATATTAGAAACAACTTTCAAATTGGAGGAGGGTCGGTCGTGTTTGTGAGGTCCGGACCACTCTCGTTAATCGATAGCAACTGGTCATAAATTCACGAAGGAAGACAAGGTAGAATTCACGAACGAAGATAATTAAATAAACCCCTACCTGAGCGTAGCTAGAACGGGGGTTCGCCGCAGAAAAAGACGTCGCGAGGTGAAGCTCCGTAAGTTGACGGAGAACGCCCTAGGAGGAAGTGGAGTCTCCTTTTAGTTGACACGGGAAGAAGATCAAAAGAGGGTGCATCATCGATCTTCGGAAACACACCGGCTGCGAAGAGGAGAAGAGACGACATGTCAATCTCTTCTTACGGTGACAACGTTCTTCGTCGAAGTCTTGGTGTTCTTCGTTGAAGTCTTGGTGTTCTTCGTGATGAAGATGAAGAGCTCTCTCCTCAATTGTCCACACACAACATCCAACCAAAATAAAATAAGGCTCACCCTTATTTTATTAAATTAATCCACAATTCAAAAATTCAAAACTTAAATTAAATAATTGAATTGGGTGTTGGCATTCTTAAAGAGAGGAGAGGTAAAGTCATCCAATTAATGGGAAGTTAAAACGTTATAAGAGTTACACAACTTAAGTGCGGGGTTAAGAGAAGTTAGGGAGTTAAGGGATTTGAAAAGGTGGGGGCTCATGTGGGCCCCACCTCACCTTTAATCCAATCAAGAAAAACTAACAAACATTGGGTCCCACCCTAACTCCTACACTTAGGTTCTAACTCATGGAACGGGAAATAAAAATTCTTAATGAAAATTTTATTTCACTAACACTTAATCCAAAAATAAAAACAGTTCATAACGAGCAAACGTAACTCCATAAAAGGCGTTCCTAAGCAATTACCGGCGCTACGGTTCCATCGGTGCCCTCAAAATTCGATTTCGAGCACCGTTTCAAAAGTTAGAAATTCACGCTCGTTCGTTCACTGAACGTACCCAAGCTAAACTTCAGATAGAAATTTCGGGCACACCGGGCCTCGGAATCAAGTGCCGTCTGAAACTGCGTTCTTGTAAAATTCCAAAGAAAATTAAGAAAAACATTCCCTTGAATTTTACGGGTCTTTAAATTATTCCCACCTCAGGGATTTACGTTACCGTAAAGATACATCATAAGATAGGGAAACAAATGTGGGTACTGAGCACGCTTCTGAGCCTCCCGCTCCCAAGTGCTCTCCTGGAGGTTTCCGTGCTGCCATCTGATGCGCACTAGAGGAATCGACCATCCACGTAGGACCTGCTCCTGTCGATCCTCGATCTCCACCAGGACCTCCGCAAAAGTCGCCCCATCATCAACGTCAAGCTCCCCATGGTCAATGATATGCGTTAGGTCGTGCATGTATCTCCTCAGATGAGATACGTGGAAGACGTCGTGCACCCGGTGCAACTAAGGTGGTAGAGCCAGGCGATAAGCCACCTCTCCAATCCTGTTGAGGACCTGGAATGGTCCGATGAAGCGTGGAGACAACTTTCCACCTCGGACAAATCTCCGTAATCCACATCGAGGTGAGACACACAAGAAGACGTGGTCGCCATCCTCGAAATCTAGTGGCCTCCGTCTCCTGTCAGCGTAAAACTTCTGCTGGCTCTGAGCTGTCCTCATCCGCTCCTGGATGACCTGGAACTTCTCTGTCATGGCTCGGACCATCTCTGGTCCCACAAGTGCTGACTCCCTAGGGTCTGTCCAGCACAAAAGAGATTTTCATGGTCTGTCGTACAACGCCTCGTATGGTGAAATCCCGATGGTGGAGTGGTCGGTGTTGTTGTATGCAAACTCCACCAAGGGTAGGTGGTCCTCCCAACTGCGACCAAAGTCAAGGACACATGCGCAAAGCATGTCCTCAAGAGTCTAAATGGTCCTCTCCGTCTGACCATCCATTTGAGGGTGAAAGGTGGGGCTCAGACATAACTGCATCCCAAACTCCTCCTACAACCCCTTCCAAAGATGGGAAGTAAAGCGAGCATCTCGATCAGAGATGATAGATGATGGAACACCGTGAAGCCATAAAATCTCCTGAACGTAGAGACGTCCCAAGCTCTCCACTGAGCCCTTCTCTCTGATGGGTAAGAAGTGAGCCGACTTGGTGAGTCGGTCGACAATCACCCAAATGGAGTCGTGACCTCTGGAAGTGCGTGGAAGTCCTGTCACGAAGTCCATAGATATCCCCTCCCACTTCCACTACGGGACCTCCAAGGGCTGTACCAAGCCTATTGGTACCTGGTGCTCAGCCTTCACCTACTGGTAGGTGAGGCATTGAGAAACGAACTCTGCCACAGCCTTCTTCATGCCCGGCCACTAGTGTTGTCATCTGAGATCCTGATACATCTTTTCCACTCCAGGATGTACCGCCAAAGGAGAAGTGTGAAACTCTCTCAGCACCTCCTCCTGTAAAGAAACTGGTACCAAGGTACGTCCTCTGAGAGGAAGGCGTGCTCTTCTCCAAAGGAGAAACCATCAGGTGCATTTCCTGAGGATATTTAGGAACGCCACATCTCACAGTTAGCGTCCCCACGCTGTGCCTCTCTGACCTGCTGCAGTAGTGGAGGAGTGACTATGAGATACTAAAGGAAGGCCGCCCCATCTTTATCCATGAAGGATATCTGCAAAGAGGCTAGCTGCTCTGTCGCCTCCTCAAGTAGCTGAATGCCCGTCCTCATGCTGAGGGCATCAGCTACCATATTCCCATTCCCATGAGTATAGACTATCTCGAAGTCATAGTCCTGGAGGAACTCGAGCCATTGCCACTATCTCAGATTTAGATCCTTCTGAGAGAAGATGTATCTGAGACTCTGATGGTCAGAAAAGACTGTAAAGCGCTCGCCCATCAGGTAGTGTCGCCATGTTTTTAGAGCGAAGACCACTGCTGCTAACTCCAGGTCATGGGTAGCATAGTTCTGCTCATGTGGCCTCAACTGACGTGATCCATAGGCGATCATGTCCCTCTCTTACATCAGTTCACATCCAAGTCCGGTCCTTGACGCATCGCAGTAGACTACGTACCCAACTCCTTCCTCCGAAAACCTCAAGATAGGTGCGCTGGTCAATCTCTGTCTCAGCTCATGGAAGCTCTGCTGACATCTTTCTGACCATACAAAGGGTTTCCCCTTCTTCTTCAAAGCTGAGAGTGGTGTCACAACTCTGGATAAGTCTGGCACAAATCTCCGGTAGTATCCAGCTAGTCCCAAGAAACTCCGCACCTCCGTCACTCTCCTAGGTGGCTCCCAAGCTAGCACTGCCTCGATCTTCACAAGATCCACCGCAACTCCCGCCTCAGATATGACGTGTCCCATGAAGTGGACCTCACGTATCCAGAACTGACACTTTGGGAGCTTTCTATAAAGCTGATGCTCTCTGAGTGTGTCTAGTACAACCCGCAAGTGGTAGGCGTGCTCCTCCTTAGTCGTCGAGTAAATCAAAATGTCGTCGATGAAGACCACGACAAATCGATCGATGTATGGCTGAAAGATCCTATTCATGAGGGCCATGAACACCGCTAGAGCATTGGTTATGACAAATGGAATAAACAAGAACTCATAGTGTCCATACCGACACCTGAAGGCTGTCTTCTGCACATCCTCATCTCGAACTCTGAGATGATGATAGCCTGACCTGAGGTCTATCTTCGAGAACCACCGTGCTCCTTTGAGCTGATCGAAGAGGTCATCAATCCTCGGTAGCGTATACTTGTTCCTCACTGTCACCTGGTTCAGGCGACGATAGTCGACACAAAGTCGCAACCTCCCGTCCACCTTCTTGGCGAACAAAATCGGGGAAACCCAGGGTGAAACACTGGGTCGGATGAATCCCTTGCCCTACAAGTCCTCCAACTGTACCCGTAGCTCTCGAAGCTCAGCGGGGGCCAACCGATATGCTGGAGTCGATATCGGGGTTGTCCCGGGGTATATGTCAATATAAAAGTCTACCTCTCTACGAGGAGGTAGCCCTGGAACGTCATCGGGAAAGACGTCCACATACTGATCCACCACTGCAGGAAAACCAGGACTCCGCATGTCAACTGCTCCTAGGATGAGGCTACCCAAATAATGAGTGATGGGTTGTCCTCTCCTCTGCGAGAGTCCATCCTGTGATGAAAAGGCTCCCTTCTCACCGGTGAAGGTGAACCTGCTCCCGTCAGTGCGTACACATCGCACCTTGCGCCTAATACAGTCAATCTGTGCATGGAATGTAGATAACCAATCCATGCCCACAATAACATCGTAAGGCCTCGACGCTGCTACAAGAAGATCCTAGTCGAAGCTCTCGCCTCCTAGAGTAAGCTCACACTGCCGGCACCTATGCGTAATTGTCGAGTCTGCTCCCATAGGAGTCTCTAGCCGTAAGGATCGAGCCAACGACTCTGTTGGAATCTCTGAGCTCCGAACAAGGGCAGCAGCTATGAAATAATGACTCGCTCCTGTGTCTATAAGTACTGCAGCAAGGGTGGAATAGACACAGATAGTATCTCGAATCATCTCGGGCACACCGTGGTCGTAGGCCTCTGCTGCCTGGAGCTGTGCCTGTCTCTGCTCGCCAGCTCCTTGTGGTTGGGGTGGACCTCCTGGTGGTGGTGGTGGTAGAGCCTCAAAGCGTCGCCCACCACCTGTTGCTCGGCCTGATCCTCTTCCTCGTCTGCCTGCTCCCTGAGGACCGCCACGGTCGACCCTCTGCCTCTGCCTCGGTGGTCCCTCAACCGTCTGCTGCTCCTCGACACAACGGGTCGGGAAGTCACGAGCCATGTGGCCCTGCCCGTCGCATGAGTAGCACTGCCTGCCTCTCGAAAGACTGGCTCGGCGCTGTGTGCCCCACACTGTTGAGCCATTGTCCTGAGGTCGTCTTCCTAAGGGTCTGGTCTGCCTGGACCCATGAGTCATATGTTGACTGCCAGCTGCAGAATACTCTGCTACGTGCCACCCTGCGGTAGGTCTCGCTGCTGAAGAAGGCTCAGCAAGAAAACTCTTGATCAAAAGGGCTCGCTCCAGTACTCCTACCTGAGTCGGAATGCTGAGGGAGATCAGAGATGCCCTGATGTTGTGCCTCAATCCTTACTCAAAGGTCCAGGACCGGAAGAATGGGTCTCGTACCATGTCTGTCGAGTAGCGCGAGAGATCGGTAAATCTCGCCGAGTAGTGGGCGACTGTCAAGATGCCCTGCCGCAGCTGAAGAAGCTCCTGGATGCGCACCGCACGGAGGGTGGCTGGGACGAACTCTGAGCGGAAGAGGCTCTCAAAGTCCTTCCATAGGGGAGATGCCTCATCGTGCACCTGGAGCATCAAGCTCCACCATCGTCCTGCTGCTGCGTGTAGTAGGCTCACTGCGAGGATCACCATGAGGTCTGCTGGTGTCCTCACTAACCAGAAAACTCGTACAACTGCCTCCATCCAGTCCTCGGCTGCCTGGGGGTCCATCTCCCCGCGGAACCTGGGTGCTTGCTGGCGCTGGAACTCATGCAGTGCACTACTGCGACATGCATCGTCAGCGGCTGGGGATGGAAGCATCGGTGGCTCAGCGGGTAGAGCTACCGCCTGTGCCTCTGCTGACAAAGGGCCCTGCACCGAGGTCTCATCGCTCAGTGGGTTGTCATCATGCTCAACTCTCGGAACCCTAGCTGGCTGTCGTCATGGGGCCATCCTGAAAAGGAAATAGGTGCGCCACAGTCAAAACAGTATACCTGGTGAGCTGACACAAAGTAATCAAAAAGAAAACTTGAAACACACATGCAATCAATGTTTTCGTGCATTAAGTCGGAAATCAGAAGTCAGGGTCCTGGTGTATGGATACGTCGGCCGCCGCACCAACACTGGACTCCCTGGACTGATAACCACACCCAATACGCTAAACACTATTGCTTCACATAGAAAAATATCAGAGTCTGCAGTAGAACTGAACTACTTTGATACCAATTTTTCACGACCCGTCCTCGGGGCCCGTGCCGTGACTACCCCAAGCCCGCCTTCCATAGGCCAGGGGCTGGCGACTAGCACCAAAGGCGTAAATCCCGATAACAGGGAAGGCATTGCCTTTATAAAAGTAAACATACACCACAGAGTACAAGCGGAAGTAAAACACTAAGTAAAACTGAAACAAGTTGTGCTGAAAGTAAGTGGGCCAGTATATAAACCCAAACTGAAAGTAAAGTACAACTGGAAAGGGAAAACAACAACTGAAAAGTAAAGCCACAACGTCGAGATGTCCACTAGAAATCCCACATGAAGGGTGGGTACAGAAAGCCTCCACTGCTCCTCATGTCCAGCCTACCGCTCCGAGTACGTCCCGCCCAGTGGTCCACCTCCAGGTATCGTCCTGCTCCGCAAGCCTCCACCACGATCAGCGCTGTCCGTCGTCTGCAACCAACACAACGTAGTGCGGGCATAGCCTGTGCAGGGGTGAGTATAAGCTACTCAGTAGGGACCCCGGGACCCCCGAAGGTCTCCCAAAATTCACAAAGGATAAACCACAAAGGAAAGTTACAATCACGAAGTAACAATCGACACTGCTTAGGTATATGCCCATACATATACATAAGTAATCAATTCCAATACGCTCCAACCTCCGAGCCGAAGTACAACCAAGTCCACATAGGAGAGCAAACGTATTCCACACAGGAAGGAAAAACGTAATCCACACAGGATTGCACAACACAATCCACATAGGAAAGCAAACAGGATTCAGCTCACACAGGTATACTTCTTCGAAAGATGATAGAGATGATCATTGATCCATCTAAGTCGCCAGACCCACAAAGGATCGACAGGTACGAACCCCCGCAATGACCCACAAAGGATCTATAGGAAACTAACCCCCGCAATGACCCACACAGGATCTGTAGGCGCTGGCTCACACAGAACCGCTGAGCGCTGACCCACACAGGATCGGACCCACACAGGATCGGTAGCACTGATCCACGTAGGATCGCTGAGTGCTGTAGTCATTGCCGTCGAATCCACTGAGGATCTCTGTAGAGTCATCGTCGTCACAGTAGCAGTCGCAGCCAGCTCTAGGGTTCCCACACACAGCAAGCTCGTTCAGGAGGGTCCGCTCCACGAGCCGAGAGGCTGATACATCAACTGACACATAGTCCAGAGTTGATGTATCCAAAAGTTCCGTATCGTCAACAGGAACTCAACGTCGCAGACGGCGCATCAACCGGACGCCCGGTCTGAGAGTTATTGGCTTTTTCGTCCCAGGGGCCCGGTTGGTTTTTAAGGAAAAACCAACCCGACCGTACTCCACCTGCATCCAAACCTCAGGCGGAGTAATCCAAAAGATCCGTCTCACTTAGAGGAATTCAACAAAGTCGACGGCACGTCAATCAGACGTCCGAAGCTCAAGATATGAGCGTTTTCGCTCCGAGGGCCCGGTTGGTTTCGTGTATGAACCAACCTGGCCGAACCCAAAGTATTCCAAAACCTTGAGTGCAATATACCGAAATGACCATCCCGATCCAAGGATCGCATTTCAACTGACGGTGCATCGTTCGGAGGTCCGTAGCCCAAGTTATGGGCAAAAGACCGAATATGGTCCGAAAACGGGGGTTTCGGGCCCTGACCGACCCGGCCCGAAACACCCCCCGGTCGTCCCAAACCGGGTCGACCGACCCGGGTCCGGGTCGGCGGCCGAGCCATTCCGGCTCGCGGGGGGGGGGGGGGGGACGCTGCCCCCCCGGTTTCTCTGTAATTGCGGCCCCATTAATGGGGCCGCTTGCTTCGCCGGTCGGGGGAATTAATTCCCCCGGTTTCCCTTTTGTCCAGCCGGCCCACACCGGCCAGCCGGTTCTGCCAACAAGGACCGGCGATGGCCGGTCCTTCCTCCTTTCGCCGACACCGGCGGCCCGGAACCGGCCGCCGGTCACCCTGCTCCGCCAAGACCCGGAACCGGCCGCGACCTGGTTCGTCCGGCGCGGTGCGACGACACCGCGCCCCTCCACCGCGACCCTGCTCCGGCCGCGGTGTCTTCGGTTTTCTTCGACGCGGTGCAACGGCGTCACGTCCTTGTTCATCTTCACAGCGCGGCGCATCGGCGCCGCACATTACTTTCCGTACGATCCCGCGTGGTGCGACGACACCACGCCATTCCGTCCCAACCATATTAGAAGCAACTTTCAAATTGGAGGAGGGTCGGCCGTGTTTGTGCGGTCTGGCCCCCTCTCGTTAATCGATAGCAACTGGTCGTAAATTCATGAAGGACGACAAGGTATAATTCACGAACGAAGATAATTAAATAAACCCCTACCTGAGCATAGCTAGAACAGGGGTTCGCCGCGGAAAAAGACCTCACAAGGTGAAGCTCCGTAAGTTGACGGAGAACGCCCGAGGAGGAAGTGGCGTCTCCTTTTCGTTGACACGAGAAGAAGATCGAAAGAGGGTGCATCGTCGATCTTCGGAAACACACCGACTGCGAAGAGGATAAGGGACGGCACATCGATCTCTTCTTACGGTGACGACGTTCTTCGTCGAAGTCTTGGTGTTCTTCGTCGAAGTCTTGGTGTTCTTCGTGATGAAGATGAAGAACTCTCTCCTCAATTGTCCACACACAACATCCAACCAAAATAAAATAAGGCCACCCATATTTTATTAACTTAATACACAATTCAAAAATTCAAAACTTAAATTAAATAATTTAATTGGGTGTTGGAATACTTAAAGAGAGGAGAGGTAAAGTCACCCAATTAATGGGAAGTTAAAAAGTTATAAGAGTTACAAAACTTAAGTGGGGGGTTAAGAGGAGTTAGGGAGTTAAGGGACTTGAAAAGGTGGGGGATCGTGTGGGCCCCACCTCACCTTTAATCCACTCAAGAAAAACTAACAAACAGTGGGTCCCACCCTAACTGCTACACTTAGTAACTAACTCATGGAAAGGGAAATAAAAAATCATAATGAAAATTTTATTTCACTAACACTTAATCCAAAAATAAAAACAATTCATAACGAGAAAACGCAACTCCAAAAAATGTGTTCCTAAGCAATTACCGGCGCTACGGTTCCATCGGTACCCTTGGAATTTGATTCCGAGCACCGGTTCAAAAGTTATAAATTCACGCTCGTTCGTTCACTGAACGTACCCGAGCTAAACTTCAGATAGAAATTCCGGGCACACCGGGCCTCAGAATCAAGTTCCGTCTGAAACTGCGTTCATGTAAAATCTCAAAGAAAATTAAGACAAAATTTCCCTTGAATTTTACGGGTCTTTACATATGATGAAGTAAGGTTAAGGCCCTATCCCTCATGTACAAGATCAGGAAAACCCTAAAACTACCTCCAGATTCAGGGTCCTTATGACTAAAGGAATGCCTACCTGCATCAACCTCAAGGACCCTACCCATCAGGTTGGTTGGGTTCAGGATACCTCTAACTCAAGGAATTCAAACTAAAATGGGAGAGAAACTGATGTTCCTCTTACCATGTGTTTTAATGTTCGGAGGCTTTGGGGAAGGTTTCAATTTTGTCCCTTTTAGACAAGGGATATAAATAAGGAAACTACCATTGCTGGCTTGAAATAGGGCTCAAAAGGAGGATCACACATGTTTTGGCTTGGTGAGAAAAGGTTCTTCACACAGGTCCTGGGAGGAGCTTGAGTTTTTTTACACATATAAGGATAGGCATGCACAAGATAGATATGCCTTGGTCAGTGGACCACCTGGGTGACAACACTTAGGTGATGCCTTATCCTATGTACTATGAGTCTCCTCAGGTGTCCCTGAAAGGGTATCACATGAGTTTTGGGTTTGGGGAGGGACCTTCACACAAGTGTTTATACACTAGGGGAAAGGGTCCCTCACATAGGTGTCTTATGTTTTAGACCCTAAAGGGACTTTGATCTCAATATCACCCTTAATTCTCTCTTCTCTTGGGTTTTGGAGGGCTACTTGAGGAGTTTTTTGAGGACTTAGGTGAAGGGGTTGCACGACTAAATCTTTAGGGATTCTTCTAATTTTCTAGTTGTGAAAATTAGGAGCCCTGTGGTCCTATTTATAGGTAAATAGGGAAACTTAGTTGAATGAGGTTTCCCATATAGGTACAATTCATAGGTTCCTAGTGTATACATTCCATGCATGGGTGGATAGGATTTTAGTGTTGTGTAGGGGGGCTACACGAGCCTTCTAATGCATAAGGGTGGTGTGCACATGCTAGCTTAAGCAAGTTCCTTTTACTCATCTTGGGGATCTTCTTCTCTCTATCATTATTGAAATATTCTTTATAATATTTTCATTCCATATGGAAAAATAGAGTGTCAAAAAAACCTATCATGATCTTTGAAGAAGCGAAAATTAATATTGGATCCTAACCCTTGGATCAAAGAGGTTTGTTAAATTCTCTATAAATTGTACACAATAGTTTTGGGGAAAATGATACTTTTAGAGATTTGAGTTAAAAATCTAAATTTCATAGAAGTTTGAGTAAATAAGGTATTTCCAGGAATTTTGGAAAAGGTGAAGGTGACAAAGAAAGAGAACATTATAAGAGTTCTACCTCATTATAAATTCATCATATTTTTATAAAAGTGATACAAAATTTCAAGGGTATTTTATCATTTTCCATTTGTATAGAAGAATAATTCCATATAAGGAGAAGTGGACACATCTATAGATAAGATCATTGATATTATTACATGTGTTTGTGGATGGTGAATATGAAGGGTCAGTGTGACTGATCTATTTTTAATCAAATATCAAGATGTGATCTTAGTGTTTTAGGTGAATAAGCACATTTCCATTCATGATCTTCAAATTAGTCTATTTGGGAAAACCAAATGAAGTCACATGTGTTATTTCACTACATTATTCACTTAAAATTAATAGATTGGCTGAGAAGAGTGTTCCTCAAAAAATAGAACAAGATCACGATCAAGACCAAATTTTGAGATTATAATATCTTGATTCACTCCCCCTGTCAGGGTATATTACTTGATTAGGGACTAACAAGTTATATCAGAGAAGAGGTTTTGGGGAAATCATTTTCTCTCTCAAAATCATGGAGGTCGTGAATTTTTTTAATAAATAAGTATACCCATTTTCTAAGGAAATAATTTCTACTAATGGGAAAACAGAATGGAACTTTACTTTCATTCTTTGGGAATGGATATTTTCTCTAATACTATACATCTAATATCGACTAGTATGAATAAAAAATCTCTATCATAAAGACGTCATGAGGATTTGGATGTTGATTACAAGGAAATAAATTCATTAGGGGGAGCCTTATCCAACTCTATCTATACTAAGGTAATGTCCTACAAAACCTCTCATGCTAAGTGGGAAAAAATTCCAAATATTTATAATGATGATTCTAAAGTTTGAGAGGTGAAGTTACAAGTACTATGTAAGAAGTTAAGGAATTGAGAAAGGTCTTGAAAGAGATAGTCAATAAATTCTTTTATTGACTAAATTTTCATCATGAATACATGTGTGTACATGGAAACAATCTTAATAATGTCATAATTAACAAAAGAATCTTGATAAGTCTACCTCCATATTTCAATGTGAATATATCAGTGATTGAAGATAAATAAAAAAGGAGCTAACATTATATAGTATCTATAGTACTCTCATTGCATACTATATGAACAAAATAACAATCTATTTATAATAAAGGAGAACTCTCAGGTGGTATATTTCAAGGATATGAAAAAACTCATGATGAAGGAGGATCTTGGAGATGATGAGGTTAATGAATTAATGTATTTTCATTCCTCTAATTTAAAAATAGGTGAAAGAAAATTCATATACAAAATTCTACTATCTTTCTTTAAATGTGGAAAATTTGGTCATTTTGCAATAAGGTTCCCTAATAAGTTGTAGACTGACTAAAATGATGAAATTCCTATAAAGAATTCAGTAAAGGATCTAAAAGATAGGAAAAAATAATTTTTTTTCAAAATAATAAAATTACTTTAACAAAAATATGAAATCTCAGAGGAAAATGAATTAAAGGAGGTTACTTATTGTCAATATCTTAGAGAAGATGTTATGGTGGATTTTGTAGACAAATTGTAAGTTCAAGACAGTGATTCTAAAGGTACTAAAATTAAGGGTAGAGTTGATCTTGATGTAAAACTTGGGAAAACCCTCAACGAATTTAGCATATGGAGGGATAAAAGAATTAATTCTAATGGAGTTTTTCATAAAACCAAGATTTATGTGTAACACTAAGAGAAGGAGAAGTTAGAGTTGAAAGAAAATATTAAGAAAATTCAATCTAGAAATTCTAGAAACTTGGAGAAAGAGGTTGATCTTAGGCTCAAAGTTCAAGAGTAGATTTGGATAATTGATGGCCTATCTAAATCTATAAAAGGTAGAGTTAAAAAAATTAAAGAGCTTGAAGGATAAGTCATGATGTTGTAGCAGAAGCGTGTAAACTAGGTAAGGATCCTTACACATAACATCAAATCCAATAGTTCAAGAAATCAGTGACCAAGGAAGTTCAGGGGGTGTCCCCTAAATAAGTTAGTACTATTACATGGGTGAAGAATTTTAAAGACCAAGTTTGAAATGTTGTATATCATTATCATAAGAAGAAAGTTGACATGGTTAATGTAAAACCTCAAGAATTACTATCCTAAATGAATATTGATTTGTAAATTTATAGAAAACTCTTATCGATTCTATAAATGGTATAAATAAGATACCAGTAATCAAATGTTATGGCTGAGAAATGTTGGGGAATATACAATACATTATAAAAAATATATATTTTAGGGATCAAGATAACCAAAAAGAATCAACTAAAAAATATTATTTTTTATATGTTTTTAACGTCTACTACTTTTTCTATGATTGTTTTAGAAACATAATAATTTATTGTTCATCGAGGATGAAAGGGAATGTGTCAAAGGAGACCCACAAAGATAGAAGATAAAATCTGAAAATTTTATCAAAAAAATCTAAAACTCAAAACATATTTTCAATCTTGCAAGATGAAGAGAATTCAATAGATATGAAATAGAAGTGTGCTCATCCACCATCAATAAAGGTGGACTTGTGGTCTTGGGTAAAGATAAGGTGGAATAAGAAGTCCAATGTGTCTGAAATTATATTCAAGGCAATAGAAAATGTCTGGATCATGGATTCTAAATAGCAGGTGTACTTCTCACTTGACTAGGAATAACACCTTATCACATGCATCAAATTTGATAATGATGGAGTTATTAATTTTGGTAATAATGAGGAACTCAAAATTGGTGGCTTTGGGAAGGAAAAGGTTGTTGGTAAATAATTAAGATAGATGGATATTCTTTTGTTTTAAGAGATTAGTCATAATTTTCTAAGTGTAATCCAATTGTATGATTCCAGAAATGTGATCAAATTCAACTAGAAGATGTGAAACATAAATGTTAGAGATGGTTTTATTGTTTTTCATGGTATATAAACCAAAAGGAATATTTACCTTATCAATGAATAAAACTGATTCATTTTATTCAAGTGAGAAGAAAATTAGCTATGTCATAAGTATCTTGGATATATAATCCAAAAGTACATGGAAAACCTGATTAAGAATGAATCTTATCAAGATCTCCCCAAATTCACATGTGATCACCTCCACATGTTTGATTACAATTAAAAGTGGAATATTATATAGAATAAATACAAGATGATAAAGGGAAATCATCAGGTTTTCTTGAGTTAGTTCACATAGATGTGTGTGGGATGATGACACCCAAATCATTAGATGAAAAAATTTACTTTGTGTTGTTTATTTATGACTACAAAAAAATGGATTTTCATATGGTAATTTCACACAAATATGTGGTATTTAATTGTATTACTCAATATCAAAGGCTAGATGAAAATGTGTTTAGATTAAAAATTCAGTAACTTTTCAATGATAATATAATATCATTTTCCAACAATCAAGTAGAGGGGTGTCTTGATAAACATGGGATCCTACACCAAGTGTTGAAGGTGAGGGGTCCCTAATAAAATGGAGTTATTGAGAGGTGGAACTGGATGGTAAATAACATGGATCAAACTATGTTAATTAATAATAACCCACCAGATACATATAGGAGGAATCCATGCTCACATAAATGTATATTTCTAATAGGGAATTTAATGTCTGAATGAGGATAAGACCCCTTATAAAATTTGATATGGCAAGAATCCAACACTAAAATACTTTCATGTGTTTAGAATAAAGTGTTTCATTATAAATAAAGATAAAATTGGAATGTTTGAAGCTCATGGTGATGAAGGAATTTTCTGTGGATATTCATCCAAGAGAAAATACTACAAGTGGTAAAACAAACGACGTGGATTTGTTTTTGAAATACAAGATATGAAAGAAGGTGTAAACGAGCTTATTTTTAAAATCTAGTAAGAAGAATTCAAAAACCAATGAGAAAAATTCTCACAAAAACACACAAATTTTTGAAGAAGAAAGTGATGAAGAAGTGTGAGGTTCAGGGGAATCACAAGGGGATGTAGAAGACTCATATGAAATCTCTAATGATAAAAAGGTTCATTATATATAATAGAAATAATCCAAAAATCCAACTGGGAATAAATCACTAAAAATAATATTATTGATTACTGATCATGCCCAGTCAAAACAAGAAGGATGGAGGACTATTAGAAAATGCATTTTCTATCTCAGGTAACACCTTGAAATTTTGAATAGCCCGCTAAGGATAATAATTTGGTCAAGGTGATGAATAAAGAACTTGACCAATTTAAAAATAATGATATGTAGGATGTTTTTCCAAGTTTGATCAATAAAAATGTAATTTCAACCAAGTGGGTTTTCTGAAAAAAATGCAATAAATACATCAAGGTGATAGTATCAATGCACATTTAGTATAAAAAGGACATTATCAAATTGAAGGCATTGATGTAGATGATAATTTTTCACTAATGGATCTACTTGAAATTATAAGGTTTTTTTATTCTATTCTTGTGTAAAAAGGTTTTAAAGTATATCCAATGGATATCAAATCAATATCCCTCAATGTATTTCTTAATGATAAGGTCTAAATTGAATGACCATATGGTTTTATTATTGATGAATATGAAAAAAAGATGCGTGGTTAAACAAAGTTCTATATGACCTAAAATAAGCACCATGGGCCAGGTACTCATGACTGAATCAATAATAAAGAAATATTATATTTCAAAGACGAGGGGTCGATCAAAATATCTACATAAAGATAGAAAAATATCAGTTTATCCGGGTGAATATATATTTATGTTAAATCATCTTTGGAGGCTCAAATAACACCCAATGAATGCAGTTTTCATAACTCATGAGTTTCAAATTTGAGATATCTCTTATTGGTGATTTTCCTTCTATTCTAGGATTGTAGGTCATTCAAGAAGAGGATGAAACCTTTATTTACCAAAAAATGACAATGAGGTAATAAAAAAGGTTTCAAATGGATGACTCAAGGATAATGAAAACTCCAAAGACCACCTAGGTGAGTTTTCAAAGGAATGAAAAGAAGTTGATATGACACTTTACAGGTAGATCATTGGTAATTTTATATACTTGATAACCACTAGAACAAAAATCTTAATTTTCATATGTCAAGATGATCAATATTAAAGTTATCCTAAATAATTTCATATGTAAGCTGTAAGATGAATTATTTGATATATCAATCAAATAGTGAATTTTGGGTTGTTTTGTTATAGAAAATCACAGCAGTAACTCATGGGATTTACTAGTATTTTTTGTGAAGGTTTGTTGGATAAAAGAAAATATAATTCAGGTAGTGATTTCTATCTTGGTATCTTTTATATTTATTGGATAATAAATAAGAAAGATTGTATTTTTTTGAGCACAATATAGGTTGAATATATTGTCGCCACTCAATTTTATGCCCAATTGTTATGGATGAAAAAATAGATTTAAGATATTATAGTTGAAGTGGAATATACTATTCATATCAAGTGTGACAAATCAAATTCTATAAATCCTATAAAAAATCATATTCATTATTTGGGAACCATAAATATTTTAATTAAATGTCATTTAATAAAAAAATGTTGAGAAAAAACATGTGCAATTGGAGTATGTGTCTATTCAAGATCAAGTAGCTGATATAATGACCAAAACACCAGCCAAGGTGGATTTCAAACAATATTAGTTAGATCATGGAGTGTAACAAAATCCATCTCTCTAGATGATTTGGAAATAGAAAACCTCACTTCCTATGTGCATTTATTTTTAGAGCAAGGTATGATTTCTCTTCTAAATTTAATGCGTGAATTTCTAACTCTCTTTTGTGAACATTGAAGGAAGTTCTCTTTGGGTTTGTTGAAAAATGAGGATAAGGTGTTCATATTTTATGGGGTGAATAGGATAAAATGTTCATGGTGCATATTCACAAAGGGGGAGAGTGTTTGTATGTTTAATACAGGGGAGTAGTTATAGAGATGAAAAATGAAGTGTATAGTATTCATAGAGGTGTTCATGGTGATCTTTTCATACAATTATTATTTCTAACATTGAGATTTTATTATGAGGGATTATAATTAGTGATTGGTCAATCATTGATACACTATTTGATGTCAAAGATCTTAAATATTGATACAGTTTTGATACAAAGTTTTTCATACATAGAAGTGTTGAATTTTCGTGGTAATTGTCAACAAACCCAAAGGGGGAGGGTATTTTTGGAAAAAATTCCTTTAGTGTTTTTTGGGATTTTGTTTCTTAACAATTACACGTGAATGTTGGTTGGAAAGGTTTGAAGAAGGGTGAAAGCTATTAAATAGAAATATATCTAGAGGGAAGACACCATGCCATAACACCATAGGTTGTGTCATGGTATATGATTGGTAGAGTTCTCTCTCTATCATTTTTAGTGTATCCACATTATAGCACACCAGGTTTCACCATGGGGAGGAATTAAAAAGTTTTATTGAAAATTTATAAGGTTAATGGATTTATCATTTTCAGAGAGAAAAACCCTTCAAACCACAATATAATGTATCACACTTTAGAAGGGGTTCATGTAAAAGAAAAACTATTCAGTAAAAGGCTAGGGCCATCCAAGTAACCAACCATTATAGAGGTGGTCAACTAAGATCAAAGATAACCATGATTATGGAAGTAGAGAGGTTTATGTAAGAAAGTGGAAAAACCAAAACACCAGGTGGAACCATGGGGAAAAGAACCATGTGGGGAAGCACATTAACCCACTAGGTATTTTGGCCATAAGGGATTTAAATAGTGGTTTATAGTGGGCCTTGGTTGATATATTACTCAAAAGTATAAGTTGGTTTTCAATTTTGGATTCAGTAATCACAAGCCATGCCATATATATGGATAACATGCTCTATAATATGATTGATATATATTTTAGTCTCATTGAAACTTTTGATATACCTATGTTGTAGAGAGTATAATGCATCATAGCACTAAAGGAGCTGAAAATTTTCTACATCGTGGCAATATATTGTTCCATGGAGGAAGGTATTTTGGTAGATCATAATAATGGAGTCATCTTAAGTCTATAAAAGACCATGTTAGGGACCAATAGACTACACCACAGAAAGTGTATTTTTTGAGAATATTGTGCCATGAACTCAAGAAGTTAAGAGGGAGTCTGTTTTGGGAAAGATTTATGGATCTAGACAAATAAAGGAGTCATAAGTGTAGTAAAGTGTACCGCATGATAGACTAAATTTTTTTACTTATAATACATTGTAATAAAATGTGTCATGTTATGGTAAATCCAGAAATGAGGATGACCAAAACAAAGGAATAAAGAAAAAACTATGGTCAAGGGGTTACCAAATAACCTAGAGTTATGACTGGAATTTTGAAGGGAAGTTATGGCTTGAGATTTAAGAGTATTTATATGAATTTAAAGGCCCTTAATCACTATATCAAAAGGCAGATTACACCATGATTGATCATAGAAGGAGAGAAAACAAATATTTGATCTCAACCATTAGATCAAGTAGGTTAGCTGAATTCCCTATAAAACACACAATAGTTCAAGGGAAAGTGATACTTCCAGATATTTGAGTGATAGATCTGAATTACATTGAATTTAGAGTAAATAATTTATTTTTAGGAGTTCTAGAAGTGGTGAAGGTGACAGAGGATAAAATTCCAAGAGTTCTGCCTCACTGTAAATTCATCATATTTGTGTGGAAATGATACACCATTTCTAATGTAATTTCTCACCATAAATTTATGGATAAGAAGAACACCATAGTAGGAGTTATGAGTACATATTTGTAGAGAAGAGCCGTTATATTTTTTAAGGTGTTTGTGGATGGTGAATATAAAGGGTCAGTGAAAAATCTATACTTTGTAATCATATTTCAAGATTTATTATTAGTGTATGTGGTGAATAGGTACATTTCCATTCATACTCCTTGGACTAGTCTATTTTGGTGAACCAAGTAAAATTTCATATGTTCATTCATTACTTTATTCAGTTATAAGTGATGGTGAGGGAGATAATAGTGTTCCTAAAAAGAGAGAACATGATTATGATTAAGGATAATGTTTTAAACTGTAATACTTTGATTCACCCCCACCTGTTAGGGTATAATTATTAATTAGGGACTAATATATGTAAAAAAACAACTTCTTATCCCCCACCACTTATTCTGTCATTTTTCCATGATACGCTTTATTTTTCATAGCACTTTAAAAATATATTTTTTTTAATAGAATTGATTTTTCACATTTGAATTTGAATTTTGAAATTCAACATATTGACATATAATTATAATGTAGCTACTACCAAATCCTTATTCGTTTTTTGATTCTTTTTATTTTCAAACTCTAATATAGGTCATCATGGAATAAGAAGAATTTTGCAGTGTGATTAAGTAGTTATACAGTAACTGCTACTCTTTACATTTTAGGAGCTCCCGTCTTCAGGATGCAAACCTCCTACTATATTTTAATGAATCAAAAATATCACTTTGTGATATTTAATCCATGAATAAATGATCGTACAATTATTTATTATATATTAGAATGCAGCATAGGGCTGGCCAAGATAATTTTCTAAGGAGTGTGTGTGGGTTGAATTATCACCATTCTAAATCATATATTGATATTTATTTTTTTGTTAATTTTTAAAATATCCAGATATGAGGGGGTTTTTGTTTGTTGGTTTTTTTGTTTAATAAATTATATAAAACAATACAACAAAAAACAAAAAGATTATAGGGGATTGGATTTGGGATCTATTACATATATTTTTCATTATCTTCTAGTTCTCATCCAACAATCTCTTTAATATCCCTCTTTGATTGATACACTTTATCAAGTTTTTGGTTTTGAACACACAAAAGAGAAAAATACCCCAGTAAATCCAATTCTACATCATCCAAAATGAAGAGCCAATAAACACACTAAATCAAGGCATTCACAGTCTCAATATCCAGCTCCATCGTATGTTGTTCATCGCTCAATCCACAATTCTCCACTGGTATGCACTGTGAACTGAGAGAGGGTTGGAGGATTGATTTGATAAAGTAAATAATACAATAGTTCATTAGAAAGATCATATGAATATCATCGATCCACTTCTATCCAATGCACTACAGCATCAAGGATGGAAATCATAAAATTAAAAAAGAATAGGTGCATGCGTGATATTCCCTAGGGACTTAGTCCTCAGGTCAATCCTCCATAGTTATGGAGTTGAAAAGATCACAATACTATCATGACAAAGAGGTTAAAGAAAAACACATAGAATTAGGGGAATAAGATAACAACATAGTTTATAAACAGAATAAAACATCTATTATGATCCAATTATAGAAATAAATATATGAATAAGTCTAGATATTGGTAGAAGATGAAAAATGTTTCTTAAGTGAGGAAGATGAGAATATTTTATATGTAATTGAGGTATCAGCTTCTTTATTCTTATCAAAAGTAGTGCTCAACGATGATTTCCTTCATCCTTGGATGGGATCCATGTGTTTTGGTCGATGATCAAGGAATATTTAGTTAGAATAGTATTCATCCCATGATCTCTCATGCATAGGTTCAAAATTATTTCAGTGCTTCATGGCTCCAGTGGAAGTCTTCAAGAAGTTTCTCAGCCATGTATTCTACTGCTTGCGGGTGTAGTGATTTTTTTTCAGTGTGTACATACTGAAGAGTTTCACATACTAGTAATTTGGACAAAATTTGAGCCTTGGTAGTGCACTGGGTCTAGATTTTAGTGGATTAGAAGAGGTCAGCAGAGTCTTCCACTTGGGATGTAATTGTAATTAGCCCATACAACCTGAAAACAGGGACAAAAAATATAGCAATCAATAAATTTTAGAGATTCAGCCTCCCTAATATATATATATATATATAATTATATATATTAATCTTTTTATTATTATTATTATTATTTATGTCTTTATCTCATATATTTTTTGTATTCTTTTTCTTTATCTGTCTTTTATTCTTTTTTATCTTTTATTCTTTTCTTGATGAGAGTGGGATTGAGGGGTTCTTTATCTTCCTCGATTGCGAGCTCAGGGGTTTGGATTTAGGTTTGGTCTCCTTCTCCAATCATCTTTAGTGTGGCAGTATGAAATCCTAGGCCAACTTTCAAGGTAGTGATGCATATCTATCCATAAGTATAGTTTGGTTTTTTACATGCTCACAGTGACAGATCTAGTTCTAACTAGTGGTGAAGTTTGGTGTAGTAGAAATAAGGGATTCATGTTGGTTTGGGTTTCTTCAAAGTCATTGTATGGATTCTCAATTAACCACATGATTGAATTAGTCAATAAAAAAATTATTTCATCCAATTATCAATTAAGTTCATTATTTTCAACAAATATCACTGTTTTTATCAAGTATTTTAATTAATTAGGGGTATTTTCAAAAAATAACATAAAAAATGTTTAAAATTTCATCTCACATCACTCCCCCACACTTGAACTATCACACTCCTAGGAAATATTATCATTGAATTTCAAAAGAAAAAAATTAAGAGTTTTCTATCCAGGATATAAATTTACCATATATAGAAGAATGAAATCACAGACTCATCCATTTTTCAAATTATAATTCCTTATATGAATTTTAAATTCATTTTTTCACTTCAGTTCAATCAAATTTCCAAGTCTAATAGTGGATCAAATGACATTCATTTGGAATCAAAGTTCTAACAAGAAGAATTTCCATTTTCCTTCTTTCCTATGTTTCTTAAACCATAGTTGGATTTCTCACTTTATTGATACAACTTAAATGAATTTATAATAAGTCAATTGTCTCATTCTTGTGTTCAATATTCCCCTCATCTAAATGAATTCATTTTTAACTTAGACACGTAATTATTTCTTTTATTGATTTTTTGAAAATTTCCCCAGACATGTATGTGTAGAGCATTATGAAAAAGAACTTATTTGAATATTTACAGAGGGATACTCACACACCTAGTGACATTGTCTTAGACATTTGTTATGGGTTCCCAATTTTCCATTTTTATTCCAAAATCAATGTACTTATATCATTTTTATTTTAGTTATCACTCTAAGGTGTTCTTTTCTCAAAGAGGTCAAATTACCTTGGATTACGTTCCAAATATTAGTGACCTCAAGTTATAAATGTATTTCCACAAGAATCTTTCAACTCACACTACATTTACTAGTTCCAAGATGGAATTTTTACAATAACAATGAAAAATTCACTCAAAAATCATTTAAGTATTACAATTTCAAAACCAGTGAATTTCTATAACTTAGAATGGAATCTTTAAACTAGGTAGGGTAAAATTTGAGTTCAAGAAAAGTTTGAAAAATTAAAACAAGAACAATACAAAAGTATATTTACAATATTTAAACACAAAAAAAACATTTTTTTACTTACATACTGATTCTAAAAACTTACATAAAATAGTAGATAGGTATTTTTTATTTACAGATTTTAAAACATTACTTAAAGGATTATAAATAAATAAACAGGGTTGAATTCATTCCCACCCAATTATCAATTACACTAACCTTGATTTCTTTCAGAATGAAATTTATCAATAAAAGATCGACTATGAATTGGAAGTGTAAACAATAAGGAATAAGAAAAGAAAAAACTAGATGTTTTTTTATCTAGCAGGTTTGAGTGAAGCTCTCCCCGAGTGTTCTATAGATATCTTGAGCCAGCCTCTTAGGTGTTTCCCACTTAGGGGAACATGAGTATAATAAAATTAAACATTATAATTTTTTTTACTAAACATAAAGTTAAAGAAAATGAAAAAGATGAAGAGGGGGTAAAGAATTTTGGGTTATCCCTCCTAATAGGGTCTACTATTTGTACTTTCCATATCCAGACAACATTGAGATTATCCAAAGTCTATTAGTGGGTTTAGTTTATGTGGTATGAACCACCACATTTGGTATCTTCCACAACTAGATAACTTCACTTATTTGAGGACCCTTTGAACCAAATTCTACATCTCTGGCCCTTTAGCAGTGTAAATTAGATTCAAAGGTTGGGCTGGAAAAAAGATAAATGCGGTCCCCTATACTGCCACAATCACAAATTTTATGGACTCTTCCTTCTGTGGATGCTCCACTAATTTTAGTTCACAATACTCATCAAAGGGAGAGTATGTAATTATTTCATGTTGTATAAGATTAAAATAGGTTATGATCAGTTCTAAATTCTCCCTTTCATATATAGTAGGTTGTTTTTCTATTTCTTCATGAGAGTCCACTGAGAACACTTCTTATATCTTTATATCTCCCTCCAATTGATATTCTAGGTATTCTCAAGGGGGATATTTCTCCTCATCAATTAGGTCCTCATGTAATACAACTGAATCTATAAAATTAATATTGATTCGTACATAAGAGAGTTCAACTTGTATGATATTAAGATAGAAAGAGTTAGAATCAAATTTATCCCTCTCCAAGACATACTCTAACACTATTAGATCATCAAAACAATGGTGGTTAGATTCCAATTGAGTTAGAAAATAATTGTAAGTAAGAGAGTTAAAAGATTGGTTATCCCCATTGAATTTTTTAGTTGGTATCTCTTGTTGCTCATGGAATGCCTCAGGTATTATCTTAGGAATGCATGGGAGAGAAGGATCCTTCATCAATTCCACCATTAGGATGTCATCTCTAAGAGATTTCACATTTTTTTCATGATCCTTAGATACCCTACTTTCAATATTAGCTTTATAAAAAGTAAATATGGTTTATTCTAATTAGTCCATCACTTCATCATAGTGTTTAATTATAACACTCCTATCTGTTTGTTTAAGTAAAGTAAGGTGTTCTTTAATTTTTTTTCTGAAACTAAGTGAAGATCGATTATTTTTATTTTTTTTAATTTTAAAAATAAGAAAATTAATTTCAGAGTGTAAAGTAACAACGAGTTTCTGACCTTACTCCCCCGAAAAAGTGCCAAGTTGATCACGCGGTTATCGCGGGCTGTGGTCAAACAAAAATTTTAATTTATTAAAACTTGAAATGCAATATGGGGTTGGCCAAGATCATTTTTAAAGTAGTGTGTCTGGGATGAATTATCAAAAATCTAAATCAATTATTAGTATTTATTTTATTTTATTAATTTTTAAAACATCTAGGCATGAGTGGATTTTGTTTGTTGGATTTTTTGTTTAATAAATTATAAAATAGTGTGCAATAGAAAACACACAGAGTGAAGGGGATTGGATCTGGGGGTGATTACACATATTCTTCATTATCCTATGGCTCTCATCCAATAATCGTATAAATATCATTCTTTGATTAATACTCTTTATATAATTTTGAATACTAAACATGCATAAGAGAAATCTCCCCTGGTACATTCAGTTCCACCTCTACCATAGTGAAGAGCCATCGAACACACTCAATTGAGGCATTCAATGTTTCACCACCCAGATACATCATAATTTTTTCATCCCTTATTCTACAATGATTCATTGGTATAAACTGTGAACTGAGAGAGGGAGGGGGAATTGATTTAAAAAATGCAGAAGTTCATTGTAAAGAGCAGGTGAGTATCATCAATCTGATTCTGTCTAATGTATTTTCACATCAAGGATGGAAATCAAAATAATAAAAAAGAATAGGTGCATGTGCGATCTACCTTGGGGAACTGGACCTCGGGTTAGTTCTCCATAGCTATGAAGTTGAAAAGATCGTGACATGATCACGACACAGAGGTTGAAGAAAAACAAAGAGAATTGGGGGAAGAAGAGAACAACAGAGTTAACAATAGAATGAAACATCTATTAAAATTCAATTACGAATGAAATAAAGGAAGAAGTCTAGATATGTCTGGAATATTCCTAATGTTTCTTATGTGGGGATCTTGAGAATATTTTATATGCCAACGAGGCAATAGCTTCATAATTCTTCTCAAAATCAATGCCTAGTGGTGATATCTTTCTTCCTTGGATGGGCTCCATGTGTTTTTACTGAAAATTGAGGTAGATTAAATTAGAACCAAATTCATACATGATCACACACACACAGACTTGGAATTGTTTCAGTGCTTTCATGACTCCAGTGGAAGTCTTTGAGAATTTTCTCATCCATGTATTCTTCAGCTTACAGGTGCAGTGGAAAAATGTGTGTTCATCATGAACATACTAAAGAGTCTCACATGCTGGTAATTGGGCAAAAATTTGGGCCTCAACAATGGGATTGGGTTTGGATTTCAATGGATTAGAAGTGGTTAGTCAAGGATTGGACTTGATATGTCTCTGTAATTAGCCTTTAAAACCTACAAGAAAGGAAAAAAATACATTAATCAATAAAATTTAGAGATTCAGGCTCCCTAAATTATATATATATATTCATTTTTTCTTTATTTTTTCTTTATTTTTTTTTCTTCCATATATATATTTTTATTATTTTTCTTTCTTTATCTATTTATTATTTTTTATCTTTTATTAATTTTTTATGAGAGTGGGATCAAAGGGTTATTCATCTTCCTCGGCCGTAATCTTGGAGGTTCGACATCGGGTCCGGTCTTCTCTTCCAGCCATCTTCACTACAACGGATCTGGTATTAATTGCTGGCGAGGTTTGATGTCGTGGTAGCAAGGGATTCCCGACGGTGATAGATATGCTTTGTGTACCATGGCTTCTTCAATAATGGCGCCGCCTGAGGGTTTTTCAACCTTTCCATCTCCGGTCTTCACATAAGTGGCGATGACGTCTTCAGATCTGGGGATTCGATAGCGGGGGCATGGTTTGGGTGATTTTGTAGTGGGGATTAAATCTTCCACACACCTCTATTCACATTACAAATTTTTTTTCAATTTCAAATTAAACTCAAAAAATAATAAAACAATAAAAATCAATTACGGTCATTTTTAAAGAATAACCGACCAAAAATGTTAAAAATTTCAACCCACATCAACGAAGAAATTTGGTATCATCTAAAATATTATTTTATTTAGAATATCATTTATATAAATTATTTTCCATTCAACACATACATAGATTCAAAATCACTCATATATTATCATTAAATTGACTCATATATAGGTCTCATTTTCATGAATCACACTCTAATGATTCATACAGAGTCTCCTGACTCATATGTAGGTCTCAATGGTTCATATGTAGTGAGAAATGACTCGTACATATATATCATAACTTTAAAATAACACATACGTAACTATGAAATGAGTCATCTGAAGTTATAGGATTATTTTATGATTTATATATAGATTAAAAATGAAACACATGGACTTCCTCTTACCTCATGAATGACTCAAACATAGTCACCACCCCTTTAAAAAATCTTAACACCAAAGCTAAAATGAGTCATACAGAGTCATAGGTGTCTCTCTGCAAGATCATATGAAAATTCCAAATTACTCATACGTTTCCTCTACATTTTTAATTTTTCTATTAATAAATTTAACTTTGATAATTTCTCTAATTCATCCCTTAATATATTTATGCCCGTTTGATGCACCGAAAAACATCCAAAGACCTTCACCTCACATTATATCATGTGATTTTGAATATAATTTATGCATTGAAAACAAATTCTGACACAATTAACATAGCTATATAAACTCTTATTCACTTCACACCTTCTGCATAAACTCAATAATCTTCATAAGTTATCCATATCTTCCAAACAACTCTTGGGTTTAACAATCTCACTCTTTGGATTTTGTGAGAAACTAAGGAAAAGAAATCACTTTTGAACACAATTCAATTAGAAATAAATCATTATTCAATAAATCTAGGCCTACTTGATTGAACATAGTGTAGGAAACAAGAATATTGAATAGTCATGTCATGTTGTTTATAAAATAATGACTTATATTCATACCTTTAAAACCCTTGACCCTATTGATGGCACTTTAAAAAATAGACAACTTATTTTATCAACTTTGACACCACTAGAAATATAACATGAGATAAAATTATAGAATCAACACTTTTTCAACCGATCTAATCTATCCCTGCTTGAGAAATCTATTTAAAGGATATATAAAAATAGATTCTCGTACATTTCTATACATATTCTCATCAAAAATATTAAATTAGTTCATAAGGTCTCACACACCACATGTTTTCCCTCACAAATTTTCCCTTTTAATAACTCCATAAAAATATATTCTCCCCCTAAATTAGAGATATATCCCCTATTTAGAAAACACATATTAATGGATTCTCTCAAAAAAATTCACTCCCCCTTGGTAAATATAATTTGTAAATACATAAAGGAATAAATTAAATATATTTATATTTTCTTTTTTTCTCCCCCTTTGACAATAAGAATCCAAAGAACAGGATAAGAGAGGGGATGAAATCACTACACCGTAGACTTGATAAAAATGAGGTTGAACTCCTATCATCAACTTCAAACATTGAAAAGCATCCTTTAGTAATGGTTTATTGAAAATATCATCCACTTCCTCATTTGTTAGAGAAAATTCTAGCTTCAACACAATCTTTTCCATTATCTCTTTAATGAAGTGATAGTTTATATCAATGTTCTTATATATTTAATATTGAACATGATTTCTTGAAAAATATATAACACCTTTATTATCAAATCTAATAAGTAGTGGAAATTTCACTTCAACCTTGAGAACTTCCAACCAAGTTATCATTCACATCAATTGAGTTGTGTCTTGAGTTACAACCACATACTCTACTTAAGTAGTTCTTAAGATCATAAAACATTGTTTTTTAGTGTGCCAGCATACACACTTATCTCTCAAAAAGAAAACTCCACTAGCTGTTAACATTCTATTATTGACATTTCCGACCCAATATACATCGGTGTAGCCAAACAAACCAAACTATTCTTTTGCATCTATATTTCAGTCCAAAATCTATTATGACTTAAATATTCTTGATAATACACTTTCTATAAATAAAATTTTATTATTTAGGGGAAATTTTATACTTGTAAAAAAGTCTAACAAATAGAAAATATCTGACCTTGAAACCATCGTGTATAATAATCTTTCAACAAGGTTCCATAATTCTCCTAGATCCACATTGTTTCCTTACATATCATTAGATAACTTAGTTCCCACTAAAATGAGTGTATACACCAGTTTTGAATCCTCCATAACAAACTTCTTTAGAAGATCTTGAGAATACTTCTCTCAAGAAAGAAGGATGTGATCTTCATATTAAGAGATTTGTAAACCCAAAAAATATCTTATCTCACTATGTATGTAAATTTCAAACTTATTCATCTCAAAGAAAAATTATTTTCAAAAACTTTCTTCATTTCTAAAAAATATAATATCATCTATATAAATAATAGTAATGATAGATACCTCTTTTTCACCTTTGATGTAAATATTATTTTCCACTCCCCCTTCCTTAAATTTTAACTTCTTTATCAAGCATCAAGCTTGGAATACCAAAATTATATTTTTCTATTTAGAAACAACATTTTATTATGGTGCATATGGTGTTATTAGTTTATGATGAATATTATGCATTTCAATAAAATCATAAAATCTTACACTTGTATATTTAACACCATTATATGTCCAAATCTTATTTAAGGAGAAACCACACTCCTTTGAACTTCTTTTGAATCTTTTAAATAATTTTATAGCCTCAAAGTTGTTTTTAATATATATAATAAAAGTAATTTGAGTAAATTAATCAATGAATAAAATAAAATACTTATATTTTTTTGTTTCTTTCTTCCTCATGGGACCATAAATGCCTGAATGGATGAGCTTCAATGGATGAGTTGATTGAATTTCTACTTTCTTGTGTGGATAATTAAAAATATTTCTATTTTACCATGTTGATCACATTAAATTACCTCTCTTTTAAACATATTCATATCATAAATATTTTCTCCTCAAGTAAGCCTTCTCATGTCTTTTGGATCTGATGACTAAGCCTTCTATGCCATAGTTAATTTTCATATTTCATGATTAAGTTACATGAATTCCCAGAATCACCCACTTGAAATAGATATCCACTTGTTCACTGACCTCTTATCAAAATTCATCCATCATACAATATACTTACTTATAATCCATATTTTTTAAAGATCACTTCTTTACATTTATCACAAAGACAAAAAACACATAATAGATTATGCTTTATCCCATCAATATATAAAGTATACTCAAACTTCAAATTCTATTTTCCAATATCTACTGAATTTAAACATTTTATTTTGAGTTTCCTATCATTTAAAAAGGTTAAAAATACTTCCTTTCACTTTTTAATATCTTTTAGGAGTTTTAAATCCCCTAAGGAACCTTCACTATCCAAAATGCTTGGATTTTTTCTTTTTGACGCTTTAAGTGATACTTCAAATATTAAGAATTTATCCTTGAATTTAATATTATTCTTTTTATACTCCAGAATATTACAACACATACTTGGTAGGGATGGTATAATGTCAAGAAATGTAAAACAATGTGACCTTCCTACCCATATGTTCCATTTGATTATTCAAGAACATCAAATTTGTTCTGTGCTTTCTGTCCAGTGATTTTATTATATTTCTATATTTTTCTCATTTTAGTGGGTTAAATCATATTAAATATCTACCTCTAAATCCTCCAAGTCTCATTATGTAACATCCCATTTTTTTAAAAGGAAAACTATTCCTGACAGTGTATGCGACACGTAACACAGAGCCTAAAAAACCATGATTATTTATAACTATTATACACTATATTTTATATTGGATAGTATGAATATTATTAAATAATTTTATAAATATATATAAGGTTTAAATAAATATAAATTAACTGATAAAATCTCAATAAATAATAACTCAATTTCTATAAATATATTTTATTCTTTAAAAGTACATTTTCTTCAAATATTATTTTATTGATTTTATGAGAAAATATTATAATTTATTCATGGAATTTTATAAATTTTATTTTATAAAATTAAAATATTTTTTTAAATAAACACATAAAAATTAACTTATGATGAAATTTTGAGACTTTTCAGTGAATAGTGAAAAATGCTATTTTTTTGTAAAACCGTTATTTATTTTAATAAATTAAATAATTTAAAACTCCTATTATTATATTAATTTGATTTAAAATTTGAATAATTATTCATCAGTTAGATTTAATTAAATTAATTAAACTTAAATTATCTTTATACTGAATTTTAATACAAGTTTATTTTTAGGCTTTAAAACACATTTCTTCTAAAAACTGTTTTAAAGTGCATAATGTTTATCTATTTTGACTAATTAAAATAACCTTTAATGAGGAATTATTTAAATGAAATTTATATATTATATATATATATGTATTTAAATTAATTTAATTATTATGACTTGTCATATAGTTATTATAATATCATCTTATGCTTGAAAAATGCATTTATTAAAAATTAGTTTTTCGATGCATCTGTGAGTTTAATTTTAAATTAAATTCTACCACTTATGTGAATTGAATTTTATAAAATGTATTAAATATTTTTAATCATAATAATTAACATTATATAATAATTTCAACATATTGTTTTCATATTAAATAGTAAAAATAACAAAAAACCGTTTTCATGGTCAATGTTAAAACCGGTTTACTGGGGGTTAAATGAAAGAGGTAAATGAAATAAAATGTTTAGAAAATGTTTATTTTGAATGGTAGAGGTGTTAATCAGTCTTATATATCCTTCAATACTTTACTTTAAAATTTTGGAAGCAATTTTCTTGAGATTGACTTCCCATTATTGAATAGTTTTGGGTATTTATAAGAATGTCACTACTCCTCCCCTATAAAATGAAACCCATTCTACACTCATTTAAACACTTAAAAACCCATTTTTTCTGCCAATAACTATCCCTATCCCTTACCAAATTCTCTCAACTCTTCCTATAGGCATTTTTTATCATAAATTCAATTTAGGAAGACTTTAGGTACAATCCTAAAGAGGTGGTCCAAAGAAGAGGCAACGTTCTTAACAGAGTGTCTTGTTTTATTTCTTCTCAAACCACCTTAATATCTTATTCCATCATTTTTATATAATAATGATATTATATACCATATAATATGATGTTATTATTTTAATTTAATACCCTAAATCCATCCACACTTTTATTATATGGGAAACGAGACCATCGTTCATGTGTACAACAAACTACCGCCTCACGAACCAATGTAATTCATTTTCCATCATCACCTCTAAATGATATTTATGATGATGAATTTAATGTTAATATATTATATAAATGACATATTAATCATTCTATAAAATTAATATATCATATACTTTATTACATTACCATCCATTGAAAATGATAACATCGTTCGTGTGTACGGTGGACTATCGCCTCACAAAGCGATGTGATTCGTTTTTTATTATCATAACACATGGATGATATATATAAGTATATTAAAAGAAATAATATTATATTTATGATATAATTATAATTATTTGAAAATAAAATTACACTTAACTTATTTCCATCATAATCATTGAAAAATGGAAACATTACTCATGTGTACGTACGACTTTCCGTCTCCATGATTGTAACGTAGTTTGTTTTTCACAACCATCCATAATTATTGATTTTAAAATAATGATTGATTTATAAAAATGATAATTATTTCATAATTATTATTATAGATATGATTGATTAATAATCTCTTTGACCATAGTCATCTTTTTAAAATGATTTAGGATATATGAGTCGAACATCGTCAAAACATCCGACTTAAACTTGAATGTATAAGTAGATGAATATAACATGATAATAAATAAAATAAAATTAATAATAAACATGAAAAAAGTGATTAATAAAGTAAATAATTAACATAAATTTATTATTTAGGAAGATAAAGAACACACATGACGAATTTGGCTTGAGGTAAGGGAACTCTCTAAACCACCTTTTCCTTTGGGTTATGACTATTCTCTCTCTAATTCACTTTATCTATCTATTTAATGTTATTAAATGATTATAAATTCCATATATATGTCTCTCAAATATATACCTATCTTATTTTACCTTCCATTTATCGGGTAACATATGCCTTATTATCATTTTTCAAATGCATTCATTGTGAAATTTCCTTTAATTATGGTATAAGGAAAGCTAATGTAATTAATTTTATTTACATGGTTATGTTATGACTTATTATTGTTTTCCTTTATGTTGAAAACATGGATGATGAAATTGTTTTGATGGTTGTTCCCAAATAGTAGTCCAATGAATTGGGTAATGTTATAGTCTCAAGAGACAACATGTATAGGGTTAGAGAGTAAACCTAATCTGTTATAGGACTTTTTCGACCTTGTGATATTATCTAGATAGTTATCCTTGACTCATGTTTCTATCATGTTTTATATTGATACTAAATTTCTGATTTTAACATGATATTAGGATACCAAATTCTATATTTTATTCTTCCATGTGATTACTCATGAGCCTTCTCTTTTATGATATTATGTTATACCATTGACTCACATGTTATGTTTCCTTATAATGTTTATTCTCTTACTATGTTTTTTAGATCACACCTCACTTTATGTATTTCATAGGTTATATTATGCAGTTTTAGGATCTCTAATGGCATTAGGATCTTATTATAGAGAATAAATTGATGATTTCATGTTTTAGTTTCATTTGAAGTAATATGAACCTAGTAGTCTAAATGCACTAAGAATAATGATCTTTGTGGTTGTATATATTGGATTTTTATGCTTAAAAATAATATAATAATATTTCTAAAGGATTGGGTCACTATAGTTGGCATCATAGAAAATCTTTAGTTAACCTTTGGAAACTAGGATAAGAAAATTTTAGTGATAACACTAGTGATAAGTCTAAGAAAAATTATAATTATCAAAAAAATATCTTGGAATATTGGTTAAGGAAAGGGAACATGGTTTCCAAGAAATTATATCCCTATCTAGGTACTATAAGTGCATATGGATATGGAATAATAGTATATAGGGGTAATAAATCTGAAAAGGGTGCATTGATATGGACTTAGTCATCACCTAGTGCATGGAAACAAGCCTTGCTGCATACCTAGCTTGACACTCTTGAGGGATATTCTTTGGAAATTCAAAAACTCTTTACGAACCATTTTGAAGGACTCAAACAAAAATATGAGGTTAGAAAACCTAATAGGAATAATTACCATGGATAAAATATATTGAACCTATAGAATCATAAATTAGAATATACTTATCATTTATAATTTATTCCTCTCAAGTTTATAAGTTTCCCTATTTTATTTTTATTAGTTAATGTATTCTCATCTTGTTTTTATTTTTTAGTTAATGAAGAGAAATATGAGAAACTGTGATGACACCCAACATGATAAATAATGTGATGATTTTACTGATGATATTTCTAACATTATGGGATAAAAATCTAATAACTTCATGGAAATAATGGAATAAATAGCTCATGTTTTGAATAATAACAAGAATCATGTAGAACACACTCCTTATAATAAAAAGAAAGTTTTGGTCAATTATTTTATGAGACAAAGGCCACATACCTCTAGTGGATATAAGGATACCCCCATCATGGGACAATGGATTAAATCCATTGATAAGATATTCTATATCCTAAAATTCTTAGAGAAATAGAAAGTTGTGTTGGATATTTATTGCATTGAGGGAGAAGCTGTTCAGTGGTGGAAACTAATAAGGAACACAAATTCAAAAGAGGATATTGATTCCATGGAATGGTAAGAAATAAAAAAATATTTTTCAATAAAAAATTTCCCCTAATTCTCCATCTTGTGATTTTGAATTTATAATTTTAAAGTGATGTTGTGGTTCATGGTGCGGTGACAGTTTTCTAATGCAAGTTTGAATTTTGAATGTCATTTTGTCTGTTAGTGGTTTTGGTTTATATTGGATGATTTATTCTTGGATAATTAGTATGTGATCCCTATTTCAGTATTCTTGTATGTGTTTCCCACTTGACCTCAAATTGGATTTATTTGAAAGTACAAAAAAGATATTTGGAGTGAGGAAAACATCATAGGGCTTGCACAATATACCCCTATATTTGTCATCAACACCAAAATTTTGGTCAATAGATTAATTAGTAGGATAAATCTGAGTCTATGAAAATTATTAGTGATTAAAGACTTTGATATATATGAAGATATTTCTTGTTGTGCCCTTAAAGTTGATATAGAGATTGGTGAATCTCAGTGGTCTCATGAGACTGGATAAAAAAAAGTAAAATTTAGTTTTATTTGGGAGAATCAACAAATAAATCCCATATAAAAAATAAAAACCAACATACCACTTGTAAAAAGTGTGGGAATAAGAATCCTAGAAACTATCTGATGGTAACCGGGGGATGCTTCAAATGTGTAAAATAGGGCCATTAAGATAATTGGTACTGAAGGGAAATGAAGAAACCTGCTAATGTGGAAGAAGAAAAGAAGGTTCAAATCAATAATGAGCCTATGGTGTAGTGTTTCAACTATAAGAAACATGGTAATTATGAAATACAATTCCCTAATCTAACTATTTTTAGAGACAGTCAATGAAAACAATCTCTAAGGCCTAGAGAGAAAGAAAGATCATTTACTGTCACTATTGCTGAGGTGGATCTAGAAAATGATGTGGTGACAGGTATGCTAGTTATGAATTTAAGTATAGTGAACATACTATTTGATTATAGTTCTACACATTCTTTCATATCTTGAAATTTTAGTATAACTATTAAAACACCACCTTAAAACATGTGGGTTTAGCTATTTTTGAGAAGAACAAACAGAGTGATCGTTGCATCCCAAGTATAGAACTCCTCCCCAATCAATTTATATGAACTAATTCTTGCATAAAATATCCTATTAATTACTTTAGTGAAGTTTTATGACATTTTGGGCATGCATTATCTATCCTTATATAAATACAACATCAGATGTCGAGATAGGGAGATAACTCTTCATACCCCAAGCCATCCACTGATTTGATACAAGTATAAAGAGGAGGATGAATCTCACATAGAATATTTGTTTCAAGTTTGTATATTATTTCCTTATGAGTAAATATATATAGCATAAATAATTGAGACACATGAGATAATCATCACTGAATACATGCCCTTTGTGAAGGATTATACCAATTTATCCCCTAAATATTTTCCTGGTCTTCCTCCTAACTAATATGTAACACCCCATGCTTCCACGTTATGCTTCTCTTTGAATAATACATTGAATAATACAATAGCGTGTGTTGTATGCAACTTCGAGTTCTAACACACCACAACCAATCAAACTAGCCATTATGAATAGTAATACCCACTTTTTGAAATTTTATGAATTTTATCTTTCAAAATGGACTTCATTTTTGGATTTGGAATATCGAAATTAGATTAGGGTGAATTTTTGGTACTTTTTTGATAACTTTCATATTTTGATGAATAGTGAAAATTACTAAATTTTAATTAAAAACAACTTTTTTAATCAAAATAATTACTAGTGATAAATTATGAATTTGAATGGTTTGGGAGTGTAATTAGATTATAATTTTATCATTTAATATAATTTAGGTCATTATAATTAATTTCACATTTAAATTTTACATAAACAAGTGTCAATCTTTTGGTAGCTTTTTTTTGAAAAGATCTTTCGGTAGTTATTATTTCATAAAAACATGCGTTTTGTTTTGACAATGAGAATTAATTTTAAATTAATTTATGCCACTTATGTGTTTTTAATTTATAAAAATGGATTCTATATTTGGAATCAGGAGGTCCAAATTGTGTAAATAGGTAACTTTTATTTTTATACATTTTGAATAATTACTTGGGTAAATATTTTATTTACCATGGTTAAAGGGTAAATCCGGTAAATAACGGTAAAAAATAATTTTATAATAATATTAAATTACCCTAAAACGTATACTAACCCTATTGGATGATACATGTACGTCAATGGGCATCTTTGGATCTATTTTGGGACCCCATGGAGCCACTTCTAAGTGATAATGACACTTTATATTAATTAAGTTAAAGTAAATATAAAAATGACATAAGCATATATCTTTTAGCAAAACAATTTTTACATAGATTTATATATGTTATATCTTTGATGATAAATATTCATTATAAATCTAAAAATATTTCCTACATAATGGTATTTTATTTATAATTTTTAGACAATGAATAATTAAATTTATTTATGACACAATAATGATGCAGTATTTTCCTTATTAATGAAAGAATCAAATAATTGGTATTATAAATGTTAAAATAAATATAATTTGAAAATATTTATGACATCCACTAATTTTATATGTGAATATGACATGATAGGGTTGATTTAATTTATTTATGGAGAAGTAATAATGTTTTTAGGATTTTAACAAAAATCAATTATTAAATAATCTCAAAATTGACATAAAAGAGTTTTTAAAACAAATATTACATTATTAATTGATATTCTATTCCTAAAAATATAAGGTTTATAAAAAGGACTTATATAATGATAGTTTTATCATTAATGAACCACTTGCGGTTCTCTTGGAAGTATATAGTAAGTTTATTAACCATATAATATAAAAATACAAAGAGACATGGTAAATGTCGAACTATTTAACTAAGAGTTAAATCTAAAAGATATGGGTAAAATAGAGATCCAAACCTATCTAAAACCTATTGGTTGAGTGGTTTTCGATCCATCCTCACATTAGCCTTTAAATAATCCATTTTTTAGCCATTAGAAACCGAAAATGATTTTATTATAAAATAATATTTCTAGCTTTTCCTAAGGTGCCCCTCACCCCTCTTATAAAAGGGCACTCCCCCTTCTCTCTAATTCACACCTTCAAAGCCTTTTAGATCGGAAAAAATCTACTCAAATACCCTCTCAACAGTCCTCCATTAATCCTAGAGGCCTTACTTTAGTCATAAAGCCAACTTAAGGAGCCCTTTTGATCAAATCAAAAGGAAGAACCTGAAGAAGAGGTAAATATTTCATCACCTCTTTCAAGTTCCTTTCTTCTTCCACTTCCTCTTTCTTTGTTGTTTCCATTATAAAATAATAAATATAGTATCTTCTATATAATATGATGTCATTATAAATATGTTACAGCCATATTCATTATTCTATCCGTCCTTTGAATGACATGTCACCATACATGCGTACGTACGACTTACCGTCTCCACGTTGTGATGTAGTTGTTATTCAATACATTATTATTTGTATGGGTATAATAATGATGTATAATTGATGTGAATAATAAATATAATATGATAATTATTCTTTATATATGATATACCATCAAATTATATAAGATTTTAATATCAAAATAATGATATTGTCGCTCGTGCATACGTATGGATTACCGTCTCCATGAACGTGATGAGATTCATTCCCCATAGTATCAATTCAAGACTAATTTTTATTTGATGATTAAAAATAATGTTTAAAGACTTGATATAATTCTATATATGGATAATATAAATCCCATCCATAAAAAATATGACTCACATAACAAAGCATACAAAAGAAAATGAATCAGTTAACACCCGACACAACGATAATACTAAGATATTATTAACAAAGCAATGTTAAAAGATAATATATGATATCATATTAATATATATGATTCTTTTATAGTTTAATAAAAATTATTTAACTGTTATACAGGAGGTTAACCTACCCTCAATCAAGGAAAATTTCAAGGTAATGGGTTTCTTATCCCACTTTTAATTCCGTGATATTTCCATTGTTCACCACTTATTTATTGCATGTGGTGCATTGTGTACTGCCATTTGATATATATTATCATGATTCTCTTTATATTTATGTTATTATGTGACTAATTTGGTTGTTATTGACTATTTTTCATACGAATCGATTGATTACAGCGAGGTAAGGGTTAATTTCACAATCTCTTTATTATCCGAGGTTGTTTATACAGAATTATCTACTGGGATCTCTTTATCATCCACATCAATGTTTCATAAAAATGTATTTATTTTTTTAATATTTAATAGACTATGGGTTAAAGTCATTTATACCCTTTTTTACTTTTTAAAAAATGTTTTGAAAGGAATCTTTCCTTTGTTTTCCAAACAAGGTCCATTATAACCTTTTCGAAAAAATTAAGGTAAGAATGTCTTTTTTAACTTATACGGCAGGTGTGGCTATTTTCTGCTGTTATAAAATCATTGATGCTTCCCTTAAAATCTTATAAGAATATTTTCAAAGTAAATGTTTTATTTTATAATTATGTGACTTTTAAATAATTTCAAAAAAGAGATATTTCTCTCAAATAGTTTTGATTTCTTCTATGTCAACATTATTTGATAGATTTTAAGATTATTTGAAGTTGATTTATTATGATATAAAACATCTATATTGTATTGAAGGTTTTGTGATATGTTTTACTGTGGATGTGTTATTTTTATACCATTCATGGTTTATGGATAAAGTATTGACATTTCGTATGCTAGTTTTAATATGAATGTTTATGTTATGTTTAAACATGTTCATATAAGGAATGCATTGGACTTAGTAAGTAACAGGTGGAGCCCACTATAGTTCCTCGATGCATCGGCAGGTCTCTTCAGACAAACAAGTGTCTTGGCACAAGGCCTTGAAAAAATCTTATTTTTATTCTTGGCACAAGGCCTTGACTATGTGGTTATGATAGTCTGGCATTATGCATTCCATCATTATGAAAGTGGTTATTGATATTGCATGTGATTATTCAACTAGTAGAATATCCATGTGAATAAGTAAATTACATTATTTCATTTTATTTTTTCCATATTATGTTGAAGTTAAAGTTTAAAAAGTCTTTTGTTTTAGTTATATATTGCCTTAAATGTTTATGCTTATTTATGAAAGTTTCCGCTATATTGTTATCCTTACTGAGCATCTGAGCTCACCCCTTTCTATGTTTTATTTTTCCCAGGATGTGACGAAGTATTTTATGACTGACCTGCAGGGATAGTCTGAGGGGATATGAGTGTGAACTATGGAGACTATGTTGTTGTAGTTTTTAACTTTATGATGTAATGTAAGACTTATGAATGTATCTAGTGTTTACAAGGATACTAAAATAATCGTTCTTTCGAGACATGATCTTTTGTGATCATGCCAATATTATGTAATAATGCACTGACTCTGGGTAATTGGGGTCAGAGCATTACATTTGGTATCAGAGGAAGTTTAGTAAAAACCTTGGAAACTAGATTTAGACAAACTCTGATTAGATCACATAATCCTAATATAGACTTTAAGGATAAGTATAGATAGACTTCCTAAAATTTTGGTACTGTAAAGATTTTGTGAGTTTTCCAAACAAATACATCCCTGTCTGGATACGAGTAGGTAGAGGCGGCTCTGGCACAGATGTACCTAGGGGTAAAACCCGAAAACACCGCTTTGATCTTGACTCAAACATGAACTGGTGCATGACAACTGGCCTTGTTGCACTCTTGGTTATGACACTCCCGATGGATATTCTTAGGATAATTCTTGTTTTCTTTAAAAACCACTATGAAGGGTTTATGAGTATATACCTCCTCAAAGAAAATATTTTTATGATTATGGATTATATCCATAAACTGTTCAATTTATGTTAAGTGTTTTACAAGTTTGGATTTATTTATTGCGATCCATAAACTAATCTAGTGTATGTCATTGTTTAGAAATAGAGCCTAGTGGAAGGAATGGAAACCGTATCAATGAATACACTCCATGTAGGGATTTCCCTCCTGCTCAAGATAATTATAGTGGAGCTGGTGATACAACTGGTGCTGATCAGCTTATCACCATACTGGGACAACTCACTCAGGTTAGGAATAATAACCTTACCCGTATGGAGCACCCTGATCCACAGTATGGAGGATCAATGTTATATCGATTCATAAGGAAACAACCACCAAAATTCAATGGGAGTACAAATCCATTGGTAGCTGAGCAATGGATAAGTTCTTTAGAGAAAATATTCCTCGCCTTGGGGAGTAGCGAAAGGGAAAAAGTTTTCATGACAGTTTTCCACCTCACTGGAGATGCAGATCAATGGTGGTCATTGATTAAAAACAAAAAGGAAGATGATGAAGTATCAAATATGGAATGGAGGGAGTTTAAAAAGATTTTCTTAGAAAAATACTTTCCTCGTGACCATCGAGTAGATATGGAAAGGCAATTTCTGAGTTTGAGGAAAATGGACGATGAGAATGTTGCAAAGTATGAGGCTAACTTTACAAGATTAGAAAGGTATGTTGTAGATTATATACATAACCCAATAAGTAAGATTGATCATTTATTTGATGGGTTAAAACTGTTTCTTCATCGAGCATTAGTCTCACAATTCTTCTTGTCGTACGAAGATATTGTCTCATGTGCTATCAAGGGAGAAAAGGAATTCTCTAAGTCTTATGACTTTAAAGCAAAGCAAGAGAAGAAGAGATCTGTTGAACACTCTGGAAATGGAAATAAGGGGAAGAAGGGAAATGTTTAATATCCATCCTGTAGTAAATGTGGGAAGAAACACCCCGGTACTTTCTTGAAGGGAATGAGAGTCTGTTACAAGTGTGGTGAAAAAGGCCACCAAGCTCTTGATTGCAAGGGGAAGAAAGAAGCTATAGATGTTCAATGATACAATCACAGGGAGATGGGGCATTATACTAATTAATGTCCAAAGCGTCAGTGGAACTTACCTCAAAAAAGTCCAAGGGATCAAGGCCAAGATTATGCTATCACTACTGCTAAGATTGAAGCTCTGAAAGACATGGTGGAAGGTAATTTAATGGTTTCCTCAAGTTTATCCAATTATTTATTTGATTATAGATCATCACATTGTTTCATATCTTCCTAGTTTTCTAAGAAAATTAGATATTTCCAATTTGATTTAACAAGGGAGTTGTCAGTCAAAAATCCTAAAGGAAGTATCATTGCTACAAAGTTCTATGAATCAGTTCCCATTAGGGCATATAAATGTTCTTTATCTGCTGATCTCATCTTCATACCCATGATTAAATTTGATATAATCCTCGGTATGGATTGGCTTTCGAACCATGATGCAGAATTTATTGTAAGAAGAAGGAGGTTACCATTTTTGATGACGATGATAATGAACATCATATCTTTAGAGCAGAATCGTCACCACCTAATTCTTATCTAGATCCACCCCTATTAGATCAACTAAATTCAATTATATTGGAGTAAGAGAATGAAATAACTATGTGTGAGGAAAGGAATGTTCAAATATAAGATTTACCTATTGTGAGAGAATATGTTGATGTGTTTCTATAAGATTTACCTGGATATCCTTCAAAATGAGAAATTGAGTTTTCCATTGACATAATTCCTGGTTCAATGCCCATATCGAAGACCCCTTATAGAATGACCACTGTGGAATTAGTGGAACTAAAGAAACAACTAGAGGAATTGAGTAATAAGGTATTTATTTTCCCTAGTGTTTCTCCATGGGGATCCCCTGTCCTTTCTGTTAAAAAGAAAAATGGATCTATGAGGTTATGTATCAACTACAGGGAGATCAATGATATAACAATAAAGAACAAGTATCCCCTACCTCGCATTGATGATTTATTTGACCGACTGCATGGAGCTCAATACTTTTCAAAGATTGACCTTCGATCTGGATACCATCAGTTGTGTGCGAAGAAGGAAGACATTCCTAAGACAACATTTCGAACTAGGTACGAGCATTACGAGTTTACAGTAATGCTTTTTGGATTGACTAATGCACCCTCTGTCTTCATGGATCTAATGAACATAGTTTTCAAGTAATATCTTGATGATTTTTTAGTGGTATTTATTGATGATATCTTGGTATACTCCAAAATCTATAAAGATCATGAAAATTACTTGTGTATTATCTTGAAGACTCTGACAAGACATGAATTATATTGGAAGTTTAGCAAGTGTGAATTCTGGCTTCAGGAGATTTATTTTCTTGGCCATATTGTCTCTAAGGATGGAATCTCTGTTTATCCTTCTAAGACAAGAACAATCCAAGAATGGCTAGCACCAATGAGTATAACTAAGGTACACAATTTTATTAGTTTAGCAGGTTATTATCAATGTTTTGTCCAGAATTTTGCCCGATTGTATAACCCATTAACGAAGCTCACACGTAAAGGGGTTAAATTTGTTTGGACAAAAGATTGTGAAGAATGTTTCGAATAAATAAAGAGAAGATTATTAAATGCTCCTATATTGACTCTACAATCGGGGAATGATGGGTTTGTTATTTATAGTGATGCTTCAAAGAAAATACTTGGTTGTTTCCTTATACAGAATGATAGGGTTATTGCATATGCATCACGACAGCTAAAAATTCATGAGAAAAACTATCCTACTCATGATCTTGAGTTAGCAGCTGTAATATTTTCTTTGAATATTTGGATACACTATCTCTATGGTGAAAAATGTGAGATTTATATTGATCATAAGAGTTTGAAGTACATTTTCTCACATAAAGAACTCAACATGAGGAAAAGGAGATGGCTTGAACTACTCAAGGATTATAACTGCACGATACACTACCACCCATGGAAGGAAAATAAGGTGATAGATTCTTTGATTAGATAGGTTCATGGAGTTTTGAACAATATGAGAGTTGAAAGGGATCCTATTTTCATGGATCTAGTGAAGATGTATATGGTAATAACCATGGAAGGTGGAACATCAATGCTTTTTCAAATGGTTTCCAAACCATATTTATTGGAAAGGATAAAAAGTTCTCTGGATGATGATGAGGAGTTTTAAAAGAAGATTAAAGTTGTGAATGATGGGAGATTGAGTGACTTTGTTTATGAAGATGGAATTTTTAAATTTGGGAAGAGACTTTGTGTTCCCAATATACCCGATCTAAAAAGAGAATTATTGGATGATGTTCATAGTTCTAATTTCTCTATACACCCTAGGAGCACCAAAATGTATAGAGATTTGAAGGAACATTTTTGGTGGGACAACATGAAAAGGGAGATTGCTGATAATGTGTCAAGATGTATGGTTTGTTAACAAGTGAAAGCCAGAAGGCAACAACCTAGAGAAGTCATTAAACCTCTTCCCATACCGGAGTGGAAATGGGATAATATTACGATGGACTTTGTCATGGGACTACCAAAAACTCCTAGAAGGAACGATGCAATATGGGTTATTGTTGATCGTCTTACCAAATCAACACATTTTCTTGCTATAAGGAAAGATTTACCACTTGTACGTCTAGAAAGAATATATACTAATGAAGTTGTGAGACTTCCTAGAGTACCCCTATCGATTGTTTCTTGTCGTGATCCACATTTTACATCAAGATTCTGGAAAAGTACTTAGAAATACCTGGATACTAAGCTTCATTTGAGAATTTCCTACCACCCTCCAACAGATGGCCAATTAGAATGAACTATTAAAACCTTAGAAGACATGTTGAGATCTTGCTCACTTGACTTTCAGGGTATGTGGGATAAATATTTACCTCTAGTTGAATGTTCCTAGAACAATAGCTTCCATTAAAGTATTCAGATGGCACTATATAAAGCATTATATAGAAAGAGATGTCGCACACCAACCTGTTGGGATGATGTTGGTGAAAGAAAACTCGTAGGCCTAGAACTTGTGGAGGAAATGATGGAAAAGGTGAAGGTAATCCAAAACCACATCAGATCAGCTCAAAGTAGGAAGAAGAGCTATGTCGATAACCGAAGGAAGGATTTTGAATTTCAGGTAGGAGATCATGTTTTCTTGAAGGTATCTCCTTGTAAGGGAGTTATACATTTTATTACGAAAGGTAAATTGATTCCCAGGTACATCGGATCTTTCAAAATTCTAGAATGAATTGGGGCTGTAGCTTACCAGTTGGAAATGCCGCCAAGTCTCTCCAAAGTTCACGATGTATTCCACGTATCATTGTTGAGAAAATACATGCCTGACCCAACACATGTACTCACCTATGAGGAATTAGAACTGGAACCTGATCTATCTTATTGAGAAGAGCTTATCAAGATTATTGATACAAGAGAACAAGTGCTGAGAAACTGGGCGACTCGTCTGGTAAAAGTTCTATGGAGAAACCATAAGATGGAATAGGCAACATGGGAACCCAAAGAACTTATGATGAATAACCACTTGAGTCTTTTTATGCAGTAATATTCTAAAAATTTCGAGGATGAAATTATTTGAAGGAGGGGATAATGTAACACCCCAAACTTCCATGGTACGCTTCTCTTTTAATAATACATTGAATAATACAATAGCATGTCTTGTACGCAACTTCGAGTTCTAACACACCACAACCAATCAAACTAGCCGTTATGAATAGTAATACCCACTTTTTGAAATTTTAGGAATTTTATATTTTAAAATGGACTTCATTTTTGGATTCGTAATATCGAAATTATCTTAGGGTGAAAATTTGGTACTTTTCTGATAACATTCATATTTTGATGAATAGTGAAAATTATTAAATTTTAATTAAAAACTACGTTTTTAATCGAAATAATTAATAGTGATAAATTATCAATTTAAATGGTTTGGAAGTTTAATTAGATTATTTTTTTTCAATTAATACAATTTAGGTCATTATAAGTAATTTCACATTTAAATATGACATAAACAAGTGTCAATCTTTTGGTAGTTATTATTTCATAAAAACACGCTTTTTGTTTTGACAACGAGAATTAATTTTAAATTAATTTCTGACACTTATGTGTTTTGAATTTAGAAAAATTTATTCCATATTTATAATCAGTAGGTACAAATTGTTTAAATAGGTAACTTTAATTTTTAAACATTTTGAATAATTACTTCGGTAAATATTTTATTTACCACGGTCAAAAGGTAAATCCTGTAAATAAGGGTAAAAAAATAATATTATAATAATATTTAATTACCCTAAAACGTGTCCTAACTCTATTTTATGATACATTTCCGACTATGGGTAACTTTGGGTCGATTTTGGGACCCCATGGAGCCACTTGTAAGTGATAACGACACTGTATATTAATTAAGTTAAAGTAAATACAAAAATGACATAAGCATATATATTTTAGAATTTTTTTACATAGGGTTATATATGTTATATTTTTTACTATAAATATTCATTAGAAGTATAAAAAGATTTCCTACATAGTGGTATTTTATTTATAATTTATATACATTGAATAATTAAATTTATTTATGACACAATAATGATGCAATATTTTCTTTATTAATGAAAGAATCAAATAATTGGTATTATAAATGTTAAAATAAATATAATTTGAAAATTTTTATGACATCCACGAAATTTATAGGTTAGTATGAAATGTTAGGGTTGATTAAATGTATTTATGTATAAGTAATAATGTTTTTATGACTTTAACAAAAATCAATTATTAAATACTCTCAAAATTGACATAAAAGAGTTTTATAAAAATATATTATATTATTAATTGATATTCTATTCCTAAAAATCTAAGGTTCGGAAATAAGACTTATATAATGATAGGTGTATCATTAATTAACCACTTGGGGTTCACTTTAAGTATATTGTAAGTTTAGTAACCATATAATATAAAAATACAAAGAGACATGGTAAATGTCAAACTATTTAACTAAAAGTTAAATCTAAAAGATAAGGGTAAAATAGTAACTAAAACCTTTCTAAAACCTATTGTTTGAGTGGTTTTTGACCCATACCCACTTTATCCTTTAAATAATCCATTTTTGAGCCATTATTAACTGAAAATTATTTTATTATAAAATAATATTTCTAGCTTTTCCTAAGGTGCCCCTCACCCCTCTTATAAAAGGGAACTCCCCCTTATCTCTAATTCACACTTTAAAAGCATTTTGGCTCGGCCAAACTCTGCCCAAATACCCCATCAATAGTCCTCCCATAATCCTAGAGTCCTTCCTTTAGTCATAAATCCAACTTAAAGACCCCTTTTGATCAAATCAAAAGGAAGAACCCGAAGAAGAGGTAAATATATCATCACCTCTTCCAAGTTCCTTTCTTCTTCCACTTCCACTTTATTTTTTGTTTGAATTATAAAATAATAAATCCAATATATTATATATAATGTAATGTTATTATAAATATGGTACAACCATATTCATTATTCTATCCATCCTTTTAATGACATGTCACCATATGTGCGTACGTACGGCTTACCGTCTCCACGTTGTGGTGTGGTTTTTATTCAATATATTATTATTTGGATGGGTATAATAATGATGTATAATTTATGTGAATAATAAATATAATATGATAATTATTCTTTATATATGATATAACATCCAATTATATAAGATTTTAATATCAAAATAATGATATTGTCGCTCGTGCGTACATACGGATTACCGTCTCCACGAACGCGATGAGATTAATTCCCCATCGTATCCATTCAAGACTAATTTTCATTTGAAGATTAAAAATAATGTTTAAAGACTTGATATCATCCTGGATATGAATAAGACACATCCCATCCATAAAAAACATGACTCACATAACAAACCATATAAAGGAAAATGAATCAGTTAACACCCGAAACGACGATAATACTAAGATATTATTAACAAAGAAATGTTAAAAGATAACATATGATATCATATTAATATATATGATTCTTGTATAATTTAATAAAAATTATTCAACTATTATACAGGAGGTTAACCTACCCTCGATCAAGGAAAAGTGCAAGGTAAGGGGTTTCTTATCTCACTTTTAATTCCGTGAGATTTCCATTGTTCACCACTTATTTATTGCATGTGGTTTATTGTGTACTGCCATTTGATATATATTATCATGATTCTATTTATATTCATGATATTCTGTGATTCATTTGGTTGTTATTGAATATTTTTCATATGAATCGATTGATTACAACGAGGTAAGGGTTAATTTTAAAATCACATTATTATCCAAGGTTGTTTATACATAATTGTCTACTAGGATCTCTTTATCATCCACATCCATGTTTCTTAAAAATGTATTTCAAACATTTTTACTATTTACTAGACTATGGTTTAAAGTCATTTATACCCCTGTTTGACTTTTTATAAAATGGTTTGAAAGGAATTTTCCATCGTTTTCCAAACAAGGTCCTTTTTAACCTTGTCGACAAAATTAAGGTAAGAATGTCTTTTTTAACTTGTACGGAAGGTGTGGATATTTTCTACCTTTATAAAATCATTGAAGCTTACCTTACAAGCTTATAAGAATATTTTCTAAGTAAATGTTTGATTTTATAATTATGTGACTTTTAAATGATTTCAAAAAAGTGATATTTCTCTCAAATAGTTTTGATTTCATCTATGTAAACATCATTTGATGGATTTTAAGATTATTTGAATTTGATTTGTTATGATGAAAAACTTCCATATTGTATTGAAGGTTTTGTGATATGTTTGACCGTGGATGTGTTATTTTTATACCATTCATGGTTTATGGATAAAGTATTGACATTTGATTTTATAGTTTTAATATGAATGTTTATGTTATGTTTAAACCTGTTCATTTGAGGAATGCATTGGACTTAGTATGTGACGGGTTGAGCCTGTTATAGCTCCTCTATGCATCGGTAGGTCTCATGAGACAAACTAGTGACTTGGCACAAGGCTTTGACAAAATCTCATTTGTTGTCTTGGAACAAGGCCTTGACTATGTGGTTATGATAGTCTGGCATTATTCATTCCATCATTATGAAAGTGGTTATTGATATTGCATGTGATTATTCGACTAGTAGAATATCCAGGTGAATAAGTAAATGGAATTATTTCATTTTTATTTTTCCATATTATGCTAAAGTTCAAGTTTAAAAAGGCTTTTGTTTTAGTTATACATTGCCTTAAATGTTTATGCTTATTTATGAAAGTTTCTGCTATATTTTTATCCTTACTGAGCATATGAGCTCACCCCTTTCTATGTTTTATTTTTCCTAGGACGTGAAGAAGTATTTTATGACTGACCTGCAGGGATAGTTTGAGGGGATATGAGTGCTGTCATGAACCAGCCCGAGTCGACCTTAAACCGGTCACCCAGGCCAGCCCGCGGCAAGACCCGAGAGGCATTCCCGATCCTCCCAGGATGGCAACAAGAACCAAGGGAATCAATAGAGTACACAAGGGAACGATTCCTCCCATATATAAACAATCAAAAAAACAGTGGAAATAAATGGACAGCCCAAAATGAATTTATATAAAAATTGAACTAAACATTATTTGTACAAGAAACTAAAAGTAAAACCAAACCAACAACTCAACTGAACAAACTCGATGACCAACTAAATCCATGTGACACCGTTGGTCACTCTCCAACACAATGATCAAACATCGCACAAGGCGATCAAACTCAATCTGAAACCCGCACAAGGGCTAAAAAAAGAAAAAGACTATAGGCGTGAGTATTAAAACTTATTAGGTTAGCCCAATATTCTATTACCAATGCACTTATGTTAAAATAAAAGAAACATCAATTTCAGGGTTTAAATACAAGATATAAACGTATGTTTTTCCAATGAGGTTCCATGCTATAAAAGTTATCAGAAAAAAACTTTCATGTTTTATAAACAAAAAATGCATGTAACACTTTTTCAAAGAGGTGCTAATTCAAAATGAAAATTGTTTTAATGAGGGATTATTTAAAGATTTTACACTTTTAAATAAATAACACAAAATAATTAATTTACCAACCAAACACACTGTATGCTGATGCTGAGTACAAAATATCCATTGAGCACAACTCACGGGAACACCCCTAGGCACTAGTTAGTTGTGAGCCCCTGGTACCTCGTATCTCGGTGAAAGTAACCATAATAAATATCCGTTCTCGTGAAAACGAGACACTAGTAGAGAGAATACCCATAACCTAGTGGTCCCACAACATCATCATCATAATAGTTTAGTTAGTGTTGTCATCTTCAAACTTTCCACATGAAACAGGAGCCAAACCCCACAGAATCACTAGCATACTAATACACGTCCGCCCACCTAGATAGCCAGGATTCCCTTTAGTGCTCAATGAAGTTACACATATTATCAAATACACATTTCAATTCCAAATTCCATTCCCAAACCATAAAAACACAAACAACCCATAAACCTTCTTCACATTTCTTTCACAAATCAACAAACCACTACAAATTTTTGTAAAACAATATCAAGGAGCATATTGAGGCTTTGCACATAAAACTCATTCAGAAACACTATTTGAATTATAAACACACAACAAGACCATAACCAAACAAATTTTCAGCCCTAAATACATTTAATAAAATCATTTTATGGATGATAAAACAATCCCAATTGACGCAACATGGTATATGCAAGTAAAACATTCATTCTTCATTTTAAGGAAAGGCCAAACATGCCTTTAAAAATTTTCCCAAAAAAATCATTTGAAAACGTTATGAATTTCAATTTTTTAAAGAGGTGTATACACACCATATACAGAATCCAAAAACATTCATAAATCCCATAAAACACTCATGTTACATATTTAAAACACAACCATTTTCATAAGAATGTGAAACATACCATTTTCCGGCAACTTGGGCCAAAACATGTTGTAAACCAAAATCCATTTATTTTTAAAACCAAATAAAAATTGGAAATCCATAAAAGGATCCCAAAATAATTTTTTAAATTATTCCAATGTACTTATAAATCCAAACAAATCATTTTAAATTGCACCAGAAACATAAAATCCAACCGGGCAATTTACAGAATACGTGGCATGCACTCTTAAAAAACAACTTATGTTGAGCACATAAAAAGGGATAAAATACCATTTTCATGCCATAAAGTTATTCAAGCTACTGAAACATATTATAAATACCATAAAACAAGTGCAGAAGCTCATGGAATAATTTATCAGACAAGAGGAGTCCACATTTATACCAAAACAACTCTATTTTTAACAAAATAAGTCATAAAACCTAATTTGCACACAAAACTTTTAAAACCAAGGTTTAACAGAAGAAAATATCATATAAATAATGTTATAAGAGTATGAGAATGATGAAACATAAATGATAAAGGCTTGTGCAAGGGAAATCCTACCTCAAATCTTTGGGGTAATGGAAACGCACACCCGTAATCACCCGCTGTGGAATTATAAACCCTAAAACTATGAATAAAAGACCAAAATGAATATAAAATATATAAAAAAACATATTATAAAAAAACCCTTGGTCAATCATGACTAGGGGGATTATAAAACCAAGATATAATAGAAGGATGAAGAAGAGGGAGGGGAAAGGATAAGGAATCTCACCTTTTCCACTAGAAAACTCTTCATATTCCATTGGATTTGCAACCATGGAGAAAAGGGAATTGTCTAGAACTTCTTGGAGAGTCTCCTGAGCTTTGAAAGAATCAGGGAAGGAATATTTGTTTCCAAAATATCACTAATTGAATGAGTTATGTATGAAACAATTTACCTTCTCAATTATGGTAGATTTGAGGTAACTTGAGAATAATCACCCTAATCCGAGAATCATATGATCTTTAAAGAGGGTAAATAGATAATGGGGGTGAGGATTGGGGTATTGGATTCGATTGGGAGGTAAAATTACTGAATAATATATAATATTGAATTAGATATAAAATAAAAAATTATCTTTTTAAAACTGGAAATAGGCCCATGGGCTGGCCCAATACCCAAATAAGTAACCCCAATTCACCATGATTAGAAATTATTAAGGGGTCCAAAAGGATATGGTAGTTTTAATATATCTGTTGAGGACATGTGTAAAGTTAAATGGGTGAAAAAGGTTGAAAAAATGAGTTATAAAAGAAAACAATTTGGGTTTTAAAACTGGAAATGGGCTCACAGTTGGCCCAAATCAGGAAGTAACCACCCTTTCTCCAAAAACTCCTAAACAAGAAATGGGGAACCCAAATTAGGGTGATTATACATATATTAAACATAAAAACTCAACATTAATTTCACACAATACCCAGGAAAGGTATCAGTATTTCAAATGAACCAGATCAAAACAAACACATGAAAAACAGGGTGTGACAATTCTCCCCACCATTAAAGATTTCCGCCCCCGGAAAGCCATAACACTTTCCAACTGAAAGATAAACACCTAATAATTCTTTATAAACATGATCCAACCTATAAATCTAGTGAAATATCATTTCTCATCAACATAACTTAATCCTCTTTCCCAAACAAAACACCAACTCACAACCACTTTGGGAAAATCAATGGAAATATCAAGCCACCACCTCCAAAACCAAGAAAAGAACCCGATTGTTGGGATTTGTCCCAATGAACCCAACAATCACCCAAAATAAAGAGAACTCAAGAAAACCAAAGACTCTATGGGATTATATAATTTAATCCCCGCCATTAATAAACAACTAGAACTAGATAAGTTCTTAGGAAGAAAAATCAACGAGACCTGTGGTGGGTCTCCCCACCATTAGAACCCAACTAGCAACAAAAAAATGAGAACTAAACATTACCTAGAACTTGGCCTCACTTTCACAATTCCAAAAAAACAACTCTCCCACAAAACCCCACCAAACCAAATTAATAGGGTTACAACATGAACATATAAACCACCCACTCCCGAACAGAGGGGATGAGAACTTGGCCAACACTTTGAGCATGGATTCGGACCCCCACCACTCAGGGAGGGGAGGGAAGGGGACCCAATAATTTGGCCACTGGAACCAAAAAATAAACCAAGGAACTACCCAAAAGTCTCCACCTACGAATAGGTAACACCAAGACTACAACCGATTTACATAGGCAGTCCACAGAGGGACATTGATCGAAAACCCGCATCCATGAAGACATAACCATAGACACTGTGTGAGGGGTAAGTCCACCAAACTGGTTGTGAAAGATAGAAATTCACAGTAACGAGGAACCAAAATATAGACATAGAAACTACCTTACCACAATGGTGGAGATAGGATCCTGGTCAAGCGCCCCACACCTCTGTAGATTTCCTGACTATGTGAAAAGCTTCACTCCAAGGCCTATGGTTGGAGCCCTAATTCTTGAAGCATCTGCTGCACCGCAATCAGGGTTCTACGGATTACACCTCTAAAAAAAACTCACACGCTAAAAAAACACCTTAATATAAATAGGAACTCATATATTCATGTCAAAATTCTGTCTCACTCCGGTTGAGGGTCAGAATGGAAAAGGAATACGACGAAACACATAAACATCACTGAACAGAACTGCTATGTCCAAAAGAATTATCATGACCTAGAAGCACTTTTAATCAATCCCAAATAGCTCTCTATTCCAAAAAACAGGTTTATGCATCATCAAAAGAGGTGGATTTAACATTTTAAATGAATCTTTAGGTTGATCAGTAGGAAATATTTCCAACGGAGAATTATCTATGGCCACATTACAACATCCAACGCATCTTTAGAAACCCACTGAACATTACTCCAAACCCGAGCCACCAACAAGATCCCATATCAAGATGCAACAAGAGTATGAATTCTAGATCATAAGGGATAATAATGAATAGAAAACCCTACTAATACATAGGATAAACCATCCACATAACCGTTGGTTCAAAACAAACACCACAATTTTTCAGATAAAAACTCTTTTGAAAAAAAAAACTAACTTGGTGGATTTTCACATTCACCAATGGTGTTTCATAAAGTCTCACTCACATGAACATTTATGTTCCACCCCAGGAACTCAACAACCATTCCATATAGTCCATCCTTCCAAATATCAATAAAACCATGCATGTGAGAACCCATGAAAACACCAAAGGCTAAAACAAAACAACATCATTCCAAAAATCATGTACCATCAAAAGGAACACCAACCACCAAGTCAAAAACGTTTTTCATATTCCACAAAACAAAACACACTTCATCAAGAACCATTTGATTAAAAAACAATAAATTTAATTTAATAGAACTTACAAAAACAACCATTCTATTCCAGATATCCCTTTCCCATTAAAAAAATCAGCACGGTCTCTTTTCATAATCTGACTACCACAAAAGCCAAAACCCCTTTCCATAAAAACACCAGCCACACAAAACCGAATTTACAAAACTAATTTATCAGATTCAAATACTTTTAAACAGCCCAAAACAACCCATTTAAAACAAAGTTTCAGAATTACTTTAAAACTATTCACACTTTCAAAACATTTTATTTCAACAAAACACATGTTTAGATTAGGTAAAATCCAATCCCGTTAAATCAATTTGACTTCCTCTCCAAAATTTGTTTAAAAAAACATAACCTTCCCAAAATAATTTTATATTTAATTTTTGAAAAACCATTTTCTAATTTTATAAATCAAATATTTATTTTAAAACCCATTTCCATAATTCTCACACATGGATTTTCAAAACAAAAATTCAGAATTCATGAAAGGTCCAAGAAACCCACAAAAGGGAACTACTGTTCGTGGGTGACATGACTATATGGTTGGCGGCCATATGTCAAAAACAACACCAACACGAAGAGATTTATTAGGACCATTCCCCGACTCCACCTGGATTTCCAAGCCCTGTGAGCTCACATATTCCATTATTCAGACTCCCCTTGTCATATCCCAACACTAAACAATCAGCAAGAACAAAGGGCACTAATAAAACCAGACATTCCATGGAAACCTGAGGATTAGAACGAGAAAGAGTTTGCGAGGCTCTTCCCACACTAACCCTTCAAGTCCCAAAAATCCTACTCCATCTACCTTGACATCCCCCAAATAACAAGGGCACTCTAAAAAGAAAGGTTTTCTAAGAGATGACCTCCTCTGATACCATTTTGTCACGAACCAGCCCGAGTCAACCCTAAACCGGTCACCCAGCCCAGCCCGTGACAAGTCCTGAGAGGCGTTCCCGATCCTCCTGGGATGGAGACAAGCACCAAGGCCATCTATAGAGTACAAAAGGGAACAATTTATCCCATATATAAACAATAAAACAAACAGAGGAAATAAATGGACAACCCAAAATGAATTTATATAAAAATTGAACTAAACATTATTTGTACAAGAAACTAAAAGTAGAACAAAACCAACAACTCAACTGAACAAACCCGATGAAAAAATAACTCCATGTGAAACTACTGGTCACTATCCAACACAATGATCAAACGTCGCCCAAGGCGATCGAACTCAAGCTGAAACCTGCAAAAGGGATAAAAAAAGAATAAGACTATTGGTGTGAGTATTAAAACTCAGTAGGTTATCCCGATATTCTATTCCCAATGAACTTCCATTAAAATAAAAGAAACATAAATTTCATGGTTTAAATACAATATATAAATGTATGATTTTCAAATGAGGTTCCATGCTATAATAGTTATCAAACAAAAACTTTCATGTTTTATAAACAAAAAATGCAAGTAACACTTTTTCAAAGAGGTGAAACTTCAAAATTAAAATTGTTTTAATGAGGGATTATTTAAAGATTGTACACTTTTAAATAAATAACAAACACTAATGAATTTACCAACCAAACACACCGTATACCGACGGTGAGTAAAAAATAGCCAATGATCACAAATCACAGGAATAAGCCTAGGCACTAGTTAGTTGTGATCCCTAGGTACCTCGTATCTCGGTGAAAGTAACTATAATAAATATCCGTTCTCGTGCACAAGAGCCACTAGTAGGGAGAATACCCATAACCTAGTGGTACCCTAATATCATCATCATAATATTTTAGTTAGTGTTTTCATTGTCAAACTGGCTATATGAAACAGGGGCCAAACCCCACAGAATCACTAGCATACTAGTACACGTCCGCCCACCTAGATACCCAGGATTCCCTTTAGTGCTCAATGAAGTTACACATATTATCAAATACACATTTCAAATCCAAATTCCATTACCAAAGCATAAAAACATTAACATCCCAGAAACCTTCTTCACATTTCTTTCACGAATCAACAAACCACTTCAAATTTTCGTAAAACAATTTCAAGGAGCATATTGAGGCTTTGCACATAAAACTCATTCAAAAACACTATTTGAATTGTAAATACACAAAAAGACCATACCCAAACAAATTTGGAAGCCCTAAATACATTTAATAAAATCATTTCATGGATGATAAAACAATCCCAATTGACACAACATGGTATATACAAGTAAAACACTCATTCTTCATTTTAAGGAAAGGACAAACATGCCTTTAATCATTTTCCCAAAACAATCATTTGAAAATGTTATGAATTTAATTTTTTTAAAGAGGTGTATAAAAACCATATACATAATCAAACCACATTAATAAATCACATAAAACACTCAGGTTACATATTCAAAACACAACCATTTTCATAAGAATGTGAAATAGGCCATTTTCCTACAACTTGGGCCAAAACATGTTGTAAACCAAAATCCATTTATTTTTAAAAACAAATACAAATTGGAAATCCATAAAAGGATCCCAAAATAATTTTTTAAATGCTTCCAATTCACTTATAAATCCAAACAAATAATTTTAAATTGCACTAGAAACATAAAAGCCTACCGGGCAATTTACAGAATATGTGGCATGCACTCTTAAAAAAACAACTTATGTTAAGCACATAAAAAGGGATAAAATACCATTTTCATGCCATAAAGTTATTAAAGCTACTGAAAAATATTCTAAATACCAAAAAACAAGTGCGGAATCTCATGGAATAATTTATCAAATAAGAGGAGTGCACATTTATACCAAAACAATTATATTTTTAACAAAATAAGTCATAAAACCAAATTTGCACACAAAACCTTTAAAACCAAGGTTTAATAGCATCATATATCATATAAATAATGTTATAAATGTATGATAATGATGAAACATAAATGATAAAGGCTTGTACAAGGGATATCCTACCTTAAATCATTGGCGTAATGGAAACTCACACCCGAAATCACCCGCCGTGGAATTATAAACCCTAAAACTATGAATAAAAGCCCTAAATGAATATAAAATCTATCAAAAACAATATTATAACAGAAAAATATGTCTATCATGACTAGGGGGATTATAAAACCAAGATATAATGGAAGGATGAAGAAGAGGGAGGAGAAAGGAGAAGGAATCTCACCTTTTCCAGTAGAGAACTCTTCGTATTCCATTGGATCTGAAACCGTAGGGAAAAGGTAATGGTCTGGAACATTTTGGAGGGGATCCTAAGGTATGGTCGAACCAGGTAAAGAATATTTGTTGGAAAAAGATCTTGAATTTAATGATTTATGTATGAAACAATTTACCTTTTCAATTCTGGGAGATTTGAGGTAACCTGAGAACAATCTCCCTAATACGAGATTCATATGAGCTCCAAATAGGGTAAATAGATAATGGGGGTGAGTATTGGGGTATTGGATTATATTGGGAGGTGGTATCACCAAAAAATATAAAATATTTAATTAGATATAAAATAAACAAATTATATTTTTGAAACTGGAAATAGGCCCTTGGGCTGGCCCAATACCCAAATAAGTAACCCCAATTCCTCATGTTTAGGAATTATTAAGGAGTACCAAAGGATATGGTAGTTTTAATATATCTGTGGATCCCATGTGGGAAGTTAAATGGGCAAAAAAGGTTGAAAAACAAAGGATTTATAAAAGAAACAAATTTGGTTTTTAAAACTGGAAATGGGCTCACATTTGGCACAAATCATGAAGTAACCGCCCTTTCTCCAAGAACTCCTAAAAAAGAAATGGGGTACCCAAATTAGGGTGATTAGACATATATGAAACTTAAAAACTCAAAATTAATCTCACACAAGACCCAGGAAAAGTATCGGTATTTCTAATGAACCGGATCAAAACAAAGACATGAAAAACAAGGTGTGACAAGTGTGGACTATGGAGACTATGTTGTTGTAGTTTTTCTCATTATGATGTAATGTAAGACTTATGAAAGTATCTAGTGTTTACAAGGCTACTAAACTAATCAGTCTTTCGAGACTTGTTATTTTGTGATCATGCCAATGATACGTAATAATGAACCAAGTCTGGGCTTCTGAGGTCGGGGCGTTACATAATATGTTGAGTTTTAAATGAAAAATATACTTAGAACTCTACCCATATCCAAGATTCCTTATAGAATGTTCACCATTGATTAGGAAGATCTAAATAAGTAGTTAAAAGATAATCTAGAAAATGTTTTTATACACCTGAGTGCTTTACCATAGGGTGCACCGATCTTCTTCATCACTAATAAGAATGGGCCAATGCACATCTACATTGATTATCGTGAACTCAAAAAAATCAGGATAAAGAACAAGTATCCCATCCCATAGATAGATGACTTGTTTGATCAAATATTTGGATCCCAATATTTCTCTAAATTAGACTGTCGATTGGGATATAACCATTTAAAGTTGAAGGAGGAATATATTCCCAAAACTACTTTTTGAACATGGTATAGACACTATGAGTTCATAGTGACGACTTTAAGACTCACTAATGCTCCAAAAATATTTATGGACTTGATTAATATATACTTTAGATATTAACTCGATAAATTTATGGAAGTCTTTATCGATGAAATTCTAATTTACTCCAAAATAAAGGTGGAGCATGAATAGAATTCGAATACTATGATAAAGAATTTGATAAAGGAGAATATGTATGAAAAGTACAGTAAATTTGAGTTCTAGATGAAGGAATGATTATTATTAGGTCAGATTATCACTAGCGAAGGGATATCTATGGAACCTTATAAGATAAAGGAAATTGAGTATTGTCCTATACCAGAATATGTAACAGAGATCCGTAGTTTCCCTGGATTAGCTGGGTATTACTGATGATTTGTAAAAATAAAATCATGATTATTAAAACCACTAACCAAGATCACACGGAAGGGGGTAAAGTTTATCTGGACCAATGAATATGAATAGATCTTTAAGGAGTTGAAAAAGAGTCTTATCACTACACCAATCCTCAAGATTCCCTTAAGTGGGTAACTTTTTGTGGTTTATAGTGATTCTTTAAAGAAGGTTTTGTGTTGTGTTTCAATAAAAAATTATAAATTAATATCCTATACCTCAAATAAATTGAATGTTCACATGAAGAACTATCCCATGCATGACTTGGAGTTGGATATAGTGATATTTAAGTTTAGGATTTGACAATATTATCTCTATGAGGAGAAGTGTGAAATATATATGGATCATAAGAGACTCAAATATATATTCACACATAAGAAGATTAATATAAACTAGTGAATATGGTTAGATAAGATCAAGGAACATGACTTCTCAATCCATTATTATCTTGGGAAAGCAAACAAAGGGACATATTCTCTAAGTAGAAATGATCTGACAATTTTATCAATGATGATAATTTAGAAGGATCCAATCTTCTTATATATGAAAAATATGAATATGGGAATAGTAAACAGATCTTCATCCTACCTTGATCAATTAACTAATTAAACATATTTTATTGAGAGGATCAAAGAGTCTTATAAAGATGATAAGGTTCTACAGAAAAGTCTAGTGAATATTTCAAAGTTCAACTTTTCTAAACATTGAGTTATAAGGATTGGAACTCTGATATGTGTCCCATCAAAACTAAAGTTAGAGAGGGAGATTTTGGATAATGACCATATATATTCCTTCCATATTTATCTTATATGCACTAAGATGTATATAGATATGAAGTAAAACTTCTGGTTGGATAACATAAAGAGGGAGATTGCAAAATACGTGTCTTGATTCTTGGTATACAAACAAGTCAAGTTTGAACGTCATAATTCCAAGGGTATAATGATACCATTACTAATACTAGTATAGAAATGGGAAAAAAGTAACTATGAATTTTATCGCAGGACTCCCCAGGACATCTAAAGGAAATAAATTCTTATGGGTAGCAGTCAATTTCCTTATAATGTCGGAACATTTCATTATTTTCAATTTCTCTCTTGACCAAAATACTATTATATATATAAGGGAAGTGGTAATATTGTAAGGATTAACACTCTCTATTATATATAATAAATATCCATTGTTTAACTCAAGGTTTTTTTGGAAGACTTAAATAATAATTAGATATATAAATCAATTCCAATACAACTTATCACCCTCAGATAGATGTTCAGTCTAAGAAAACCATCCAAACTCTATAAAATTTTTTTTACAACAGTTAATGTTAAAACCAGTTTACCTAGGGGATTAAATCATAGAGGTAAATGGAGTAACATGTTTAAAACATGTTTCTTTTTAATTTTATAGGTTTTTATTTTCCTTATATCTCTTCCACTAATTTATTTTTTAATTTTTTAATGACTTTTCTTGAGAGTGACTTCTCATTATTGAATAGTTTTGGGTATTTATAAGAATGCCTTCCCACATCCCTTAAAAAAGGGCACCACATATCCTCTCCTTTTCACACTTCCAAAAACCATTGGTTTAGAAAATACCAACCAAAATACATTACTTAATTCCCAAAATATGTCCTAGTCTCATTTTTTGATCAGAAATCCAATCTATGAAGGTCTTAGGTATAATCCTAAAGAGGTGGTCCAAAGAATAGTTGACATTCCTAATCGAGTATCATTGTTTTATTTATTATTACAACTCCCTTAATTATTATTCAACCAAAACGATATACTAACACCAGTACATACCATATAATATGATGTTATTATGTTAATTTAACACCCAAAATCCATCTACACTTCCATAAAATGGGAAACAATAACATCATTCATGTGTACGACAAACTACTACCGCACGAACTAATGTAATTCTTTTTCCATCATCACCTCTCATGAATATTTAAAAAGATGGATTTAATTTTATTATTTGATATTAATGAAATATTAATCATTATTTAAAATTAATAAATCTTATAATTTATTACCTCACCATATATTGAAAATGATAACGTCGTTTGTGCGTATGACATACCATATCCTCACGAAGCGATCTGATTTGTTATTATTACCATATCACATGGATGGTATATATAAGTGTATTTAAATAAATAATATTATATTTATTATATAATTATAATTATGTAAATATAAAATAGAAATGAACTCCTTTCCATCATGATCATTGAAAAATGGAAACATTACTCATGCGTATATATAGCTTACCGTTTCTATGATTTTAATGTAGTTCATTTTTCATAACCATCATTCATGATTGGTTTTAAAATGATAATTAATGTATAAAAATTATAATTATTTAATCATTATTATTATGGATATTATTATATAATAATCACTTTGACCTTAGTCAACTATCTAAAGTTATTTTGGATATATGATCCAAACGTCATCAAAACACCCAGCTTGAAGCTAAAGTAATAAGTAATTGAATATAACATGAAAATAAATAAAATAAAATGAATAATAAAATTTAAAATAGTTATTAAGAAATTAAATAATTAACATATGTTTATTATTCAAGAAGATAAAAAAATATGTGATGAATCAGGCTTCAGGTAAGGGGTCTCTCTAAACCACCCTTTCCTTTGGGTTATGACTATTCTCTCTCTATATCTGTTTATCTCTATTTAATTTTGTGGAATTCTAATAAATTATGTATATATATCTCTAAAAAATATACATATCTTATTATCCCTTTTATGGTTAAATAATTTTTTTATCCTCATTTATCAAATGTCTTTTTTATGAAATTTCCTTTAATTATGGTATGGGGCAAGATTATGAAACCCATTTTCATTCCATGAGCAATACTTATTTTATACGTTATGATTGATTTACTTTATGTGGAAAACCTAGATCATGAACATGTTTTTATGGGTGTACCTATATAGTTTTCCAATGAATTGTGTAATTTTATAGTCTCGTGATACATCATGTATGGGGTTAGGGAGTTCAACTAATCTATTATGGGACTTTTTACACCACGTGATATTGTCTATAAAGTTATCCTTGACTCATGTTTATGTGAAATTTTTTGTTTATAACACATTTAATATGTTACCTTGATCTTATGATAATGTGTTATTTATGTTATTCATCATTTTTATTAAACATGACCATCTCTTTTATGATATCATGTTATTCATTTGACACACATGTTATATTTCCTTACCATGTTTATTCCTTTACTAGGCATTTTGTCCCACAACTTTCTTTATGTATTCCATAGATTATCCTATAAAATTTTAGAAGATAAAATGGGATTATGATCTCATTATGGAGAATAAATTTATGATTCCATGCTTTAGTTTCATTTTTTGTAATATGAACCTAGTTTTATAAATACATTAGGCTTCAAGATCTTTGGGGTTATACATGTTGGATTTTTATGATTAAATTTTTTGTAAAAATATGTGTAAAAAGATTGTATTTCTATACATTTTTAAAATGTTAATTAAACAAAAACATCTTTTTTATATACCATAAGACTCCATAATACTAACAAAAACCATAAAAAGTATACTTGCCTTTGAAAATTGCATGTTGTTCAGAAGTTGATACTTTTTTTCTTTTTGAGTCACCAGTATATATCATTTTTTTGAACCAAAATTATTATGAACTCATGAAATATTCTTATTAAACTTATGATTCTTCTCAAACTTCTCAAATTTACCAATTTTAGTAATTTTTTAGTTTAATTTCAAGTTCTTGGAATTTTCATATTTTTGATATTCACCTTATTTAGCCACAAAATTGGTCTTCTTAACTTTCTTCTTATTATTCTAAAAAATTTCACCAATATTTTCAGAAATTATTTTCCCATTTGAGGACGGTATTTTCTAATCTTTATAAGCCTATTTATTCTTTGAACTTTCCCGATATTCTTTAACAAAATTCTTGAAATTGGATCTGAATTTGTTTAACTATTCTTCATTTTAACCAATTTTTTGTTGTAAAAGATAAAGATCCTTATTTATCTCCTTCATTTTATATTAAATATTGATATTCAAAGTCTTATAATCATCAAAAATATTCTTTAGATCATCAATAAATTTCAAAAACTTATATTTTTCCCTATATGGTTAGATTCCTGATCGTCAGTAAATTTATAATTATTCTTCATCCCTCTATTCTCCTTTTCAAGATTTGAAATGTTTGAGGGATATTATTCCAAATCTCTATTAAACATAAAATCCATAAAAGTTTCTTCTTATTAACTTTTATAATTTCTAAATTCATAAATAGTGAAATTTTTATCATTCAACTTTTCAATGAGTGGATTATTATCAAATTCATCACTAAAAGTATTAAATTCATCTTCAACATCACTATAATCACTTCATTCACACTTATATATGAAGTTTCTATTTTTTTATTTAGAGAAATAATTTCCCTTTACTTTTTAATAAGACTTTTATTTATTGAATTAAGTTTATTTCTTCTTAGAGAATCTTCTTGATCTTTCATCTTTATCTTCACTAGACACTTCTTCTTCATTAAATTTTGGAAAATTTTCAATAAAATATATAATTTATATACACATGGATAATTTTATTGTAATATTCCCTTTGAAATTTCCCTCACATATTCCCACAATTCTTGAGATGAGAGAGAAAAGTGTATCAAAATTTTCATCAATAAAATCTTCAGAATCTAATCAAACAAATTCTTCTTCTTATTAAACTTATTTATTATACTTATATTTATTTGATGCTTTAAAAGAAATTTATTTTTTATCCTTAAATTTATTCTTGAAAACACTTCCCTTCCTCATCTCATAGGTAATAAGGATGTTTTGTTAGTCATCCAAAGTGAGTGTACTTAGATCTCTATATTTAATGGATTATACTTTTTCACTAAACTTGTTTGGTAGAATGTGATGTATATTCTCAAAAAATATTATATCCTGAATTCTTTTACCAAATATATTGATTTTTTTCACTATTTCATTATCTATTATGAAAATATTATCTATAGTTTCATCTTCTGTCATTCTAATCTCTTTATACCTTAACCTCCTAAACTGTAGTTTTACTTGATTCACCTTGCAATTTACTTCATAAATATACATGAATTTATCCCATATACCTAATTTATCTAAATAAATTTTATATTTATAAATTCATTCTCAAATTAATAGGATATAATTAAATTTATTTCATTACCATAATTCTCAATATTCCTCCCATCAACCATTTTCATAGAAATATTCTTATCATGGGGTGTAAACCCATAATTTTATTCCTTCAATATATCCAAGATTATAGATAAAATATAATGAAATTTTGTGTCCTTATATATATAAGAATTTTTCCTATTGAAGGTGGGAATCTCATTGTTCACTAAATTGAGATTATGCATTATTAACAATATAATTTCAATGAATGATATTTTAATCTGTGATGAATTTCAATTATTAAGACTCAAAATAGAATATTATAGGTGAAGGGATCCTAAATTTGATACTACTTGAAAAAACCCCTAGGATCAGTAAAATCACTGAGAGGGTTTGAATAAGTGATTATAAATTTCTTTTAATTTTTTTATTGAAACAAAATTCACCACTTATTATGATGAATTAATCTAAACTCTATCATTCACACACTCCAGAACACATATAAAGGAATAATAAATTTATAAGGTTCTCCTCTCAGAAAATAAAGTTAATCCTTGGCATGATCCTAATATCACCGAGACAATACAACCTACTAGTATCGATATGTGAGTTATAATTATTAGGTAATATACATGTAATCATGTTACAAAAAGTATCCCAGCTATGTTTAAGTGCTTACCATAGAGATAAAATTATAGTAAATGAATTTAACAACAGAATAATCTTTGGAAAAATGAGATTGCCTTCATGTTTTCACTGTGTTGTTTATCTATCTTCTTATTACTCTTCTATTATTTCAAGATTCTTATTCTTCTTTCCTGCACTGGACTTTATAAAACTCTCCCATTATACTTCCGTTTATTAAGATAAATATTCTTCTATATTTCTACACAATATTGACTTCTTTTTTTCCCTCACATATTCTCTAAAAAATCTATGAAATAATTTATTTTGTGAAACATTAAAAATTTTGTTTAGTGTTAATGATTTCCATATTTGAATTTGAATTTTATAATTTGAAATACATAAAAATAATTATTTTTAACTGATACCAACTCCTTCTTCTTCCTTTAGATGATTCTTCTTATTATTTTCGAACTATAGCCTATGTCATCACAATGAAAAAAGAATGTTTCAATGAGACTAAGTAATTATATAGTAATTACTTCTCTTTACATCACAAGTAATATCTTATTCACTATAAAAATATTATAACCCCTTTGCATGAATCATAAATATCACTTTGTGAGGTTAATACATGAACGAATAAAACTATCATCATATAAAATATCATTTTCTTCAAAATATTAATTCTGTAAATTTATTAGATTTTCTAGTTGACTCATATATAACTTTAGAATCACTCGTACGCAGTCATTAAATTGAATTATACATAGGTATAATTTTAATGAATCATATGAAGGTTCTTATGATGAATCATATGTAGAGTCTCATATATAGGTCTCAATGACTTATACCCAATGAGTAATAGCTCATACATAGACTTCATAACGTTAAAATAACACACAAGTATCAACAAAATGACTCATATGAAGTTATAGGAATCTTTGATGAATCATACATGGATTCAAAATAATACATATGGTCTTCCAATTGAAATATGAATGAATCATACGGAGCATTGGGTGAATTATATAAAGGCATTATACCTTTGAAAAATATTAACCTCATATAAAAAATAACTCATATATAGTCATAAGGTGTATCTTTATTGGCTCGTACAAAGATCTCAAATGACTCATACATTGCCTCCAACCTTTCTAATTTTCTATAAATAACTCTAACTTCCAAAATTCATCCAATTAATCCATTATAATCAATATACCTATTTAATACACCTCCAAACATCCAAATACCTTCACCTCACTTTATATCATGTGAATTTTAATATTTGTTATGCATTGAAAATAAAATAAAACATAATAAACCTATCCATATCAACTATTATTCACTTCACACCTTATATATAAACTCAATAATCTTCCTAATTTCTAAAAAACATCAAAAAAATTCTTGGGATCAAATGTGGGTGTTCAGACTAGTTAGTACTATATATTTTCCTTGGGCAGTTTAAGGTCTTACAATTAGGACTAGTGTAGTTAGTTTTTATGGACATACAACTTTGACCCAAATTTCAGGGAGTCTATATAGTAGTATGGGTGAGGTAATTATCACATAAAGTATATAACAATTCCACTAGTGTAAAAAAACTCATAAAAAGTAAATATAGTTTCATGTTATGATATTTGGACCATTATGTCACATGGTTTGGGGTCATGTGAGGTGAATTTTCAAAAGGTTCAAGAATTGTATGTCATATTCTTTCTTTGAAAATGGGTATGGTGCATAATTATATAATATTAATGGTCTAAAATCTAAGTGAATAGTTGTATTGTGGAATGGGTAATAACTTGAAATATTTGAATTGGGAAATGATGAGATGAAACTGGTTCATAGGGGATAAACACTAACCAGATGTGAATGGTGGGTTCTATTGGGATGTTTTTGGGGGCATATGAATATTAAATGACCTTTTTATTAGGATGAAAATTCCTCTAGCCAGGAGTTCCAAATATGGAAACATGAAAATTACCGAGCATAGGTGTTCTATGTATCGAAATTTAATCATTACTGATAGCCATGAAAGGTTTATGTTGATTAAAACATTTGAGTAATGAAGTAGGTTTATAAAGAGAAGGGTATTTAAGAAGGGTCCAGACACCCTAAAGGTTACACAACTATGTTTTGAACACATATTTAGGGTGGAAAATATGAAATTAATTTCAATTTATCTTAGACCAGTGGGTCTTATGATCACAACTCAAATAAATAAAGGTTCATAAGATAAGACCCATAATCTTTGTGTCTTCTCTATATTATGATCTAACTTTTTCTTATGCCATAGAAGGGGTGACTTGGTGAGTAGAGACTTGAATTTTATCAAGCCTCCCATTGTGTATTTTTTAACCTAAAAAGTCTCATGTATCTTTTCTTTTATAGTTTAAGGGTCTTTTAATTTGAACCGTTTAGGTATATAGTTTAAGTTTGTATATATTTCTCCTAGAAATAAATCACTCTATATAGTAATAAGGTTGAGATAAATCCAACATGAATGAGAAACCTAGTACTATTATAGACATACTAGATGGAGATGTATTTAGTTTAAGTTTATTGTGCTTGGAATACAATTTTTTAGAGTTTAAGGTTACATAACTTTAACCAACTATTGAGATAAAATATCTAGAAAGGGTAAGAAAAACCTAAAAGAAATGGATAGGTCCTAATACTCATATAGACCATCTAATGGATGAGTTCATACAGTTTAAGGTCATAGTGCTTGGACTATAGGTGTGATGATGTTCAAGGTTAAATCATTTTGACAAAAAAGTGAGGTACTCTATTAATCCCGGGAAAGGAAAACCATACTTGAATGAGAGACCTAGGCTAACATAGATCATCTCAATATAGGGAATATATAGTTTAAGGTTATGATGATTTGACCAACAATAGTGGTATGTAATGAAAACCTGGACAGGGATCTAGGTCCAAGAGAGACTAATACATTTTTAATAGGAAATGATGATGTTTTAAATCATGACCTGAGGTATTTGAATCAATAAATGATGATATGGGACAAGTATTCTAGAGATAACCACTGACCAAATTAGAATTACATGTTCTACTACAATATTTTCAGGGCATAATAAGATTATAGAATCTTACCATTAGGATGGAAGATGCCTATGGTTGGTAGTTCCAAATATATAATCATGAACATTACTAAGAAGATGAGTGTTTTGAATCCTATGAAATCATTAATGGTATCTATTGAAGGTTTTTAGTGAATAAAAATAATCAAGAAACAATGTGTGATTTCTGTGAATGGGATAATCAAAAAGGTGTTAGAGGCATCTCAGTCCCGAGAAAGCCATGTTTGGGTTTTAATGATCCTCTATAAAGGAGTAGAAATAGAAAATGGTTTTTTCTAGATCTAAAGTATATGGTTTTGATTTCACTATGTTTCATAAAGTAATATGAATCAAGATATGCACAGTTCTTATAAAAAAATACTCCATATAGATATAGCACATATACAGAAGGATGGAATTTCATATTGACATGGATTAGAGTTAGAAGAGTCCCCATGGTTGTTACTAGGGTAATTCCCAAGTTCATGGATAGATATTAATGTTGGGTTCCAAAAAATCATTATTTTTAGGAAAAAATGGGGAATTTTATCCAAGTGTAGGGTCACATATATCTTGAACTATTACATAGATATGTTTCTTATGTAAGATAACCGAGCCACATATCATGGACCACTCTAAGTAGTTTATGGTTTAGAAGATTAGACAACATGTCATGCAATTTAATGTCTTGTGGAATGACTTATATGTTCTTAATTTTATGGTTGTATGATGATGAACTCTATATGGTAGTTTTAATATAAATTTGACTCTTGTAAAAAATGAAATAGATTTATCTTAGTGTTGGACTTGTGAAGAAAGAACCAATGTAAATGAAGAAGTACACGCACTAGAATGAAACTCTCAAATCTATGGAACATTTTATCTCAACAATTGATCATGGATGAATAAAAATATATTTGGGGTCTTACATTGATCTAGATCATACATAGAGAATATAAGTCTCAAGGAACAGACCACTCTAATAAGTTTTAGGGTCATGCATGGTGGACCGTTTGTCATATGGTTAAATATCATGTGGAAAAGATGAAGATGAAATTTAGTTTAGGGTCGTATAATGAGGACCATTATATAGAGGGTTTTCACCATTGTGAAAAAAATAATATCACCTTGTCTTAGTTTCAAAGGAGGAGAGAAACTCCATGGTTAATAGAGTGAGGGTTCTGGAACCATGAAAAAGTAGGGTACATAATTAGAATTAAACTTGAAGCTCGGTCTAGTAGTTTGGATGTCACTACATATCATGTTACAACATGAATCAAACCACACGAATTTCTTATAAAGTGATGTAATTTTATCATAGTGAAAAAAATAAATGGTGGAAGGTAACATGTAATGAGATCTCTTACATGGTCAAGACACTCATGTAAGGGAAAATATTCTCACAAATATACCATCCTGAATGGATTGATAGGTTTATAGAGTGAATTAAATTTCATATAGTCTAACATCCTATGATTAGGAGGTAGATTTAATTTAGTTTAGGTTCATATGACGAGTAACTATATATAGGATTTTTTACACTGATCTAGATCATGTAAAAAATGAGATAAAATTATTTTAGTACTGAGAAAATGAATAAAGGTTCAGAAACTAAAACAAAGTCAGGATTTATTAGAATTTTATGCTTGTCCCAAGATAAAGAATCCATATATCACTATATATCCTAAATTTTAAGGAATAAATCTATGTTTATTACTAATATATGTGATCTCACTATGTATATCTAACTCATGTATAGAAGAGGAGAAGAGAAATGTATGAAGACTATGGTGGGAGACAAGGGAAAAAACCTGATTTGAATTAGGAAAGACCTTATCATAAGGGAAGAAGAAAGTTTATAAATGAAATCTATGGTTGGGACTAGTCTATAAGATCCAAGAATCACTATGTATCATGGGTTATTAAAAATCAATCCACACATAGTTCTTGTAAAGGGGGATTTTTGGTCATAGGTCAGGTGGACTACGACATCATGGTTGGATAGTACACACATAACTATTTCATCCCAAAAGAAAGAATGTGGTCCCTTATGTAGATAAATATCTTACAAAGGGCAGGGACATTTTTTGTCTAAGTCGCATGGAATATACCCTCTTAGGTAGTTTAAGGTCATATAATATAGATTTCATGTCATGCAGTTTAATGTTATGAAATAAGGAAAAAGGTATTAAATGATTTAGTGGTATATGCTAAGGACTTATATATAGAATATTTTCATTGATTTAGTTCATAAACAAGATGATATTGATTCATATTAGTTCTAGGACTATTGAGGGAAACCTAGTATAAATTAATGTTCTTGAACATAAAGATGAAGTATGGATTTGATTGGAACTTGTGGTTGGACCTGGGATTGGAGACTTGGACATTAATTCATATCTCATGATATAAGAATCAGTCCACACATGGTTATTAATTTATATGGAATTATTCTTAAAATAGCCTTCCATAGCCATGTAATCTTCGAAGAGTGAGATATCTCATATAGGAACATTATTTCTCAGCATGGGATTGTGTGTATAGAACTATATACTAGGGGATCTTATATTGATTTGGATAAATCATGGGAGAGCTAAAATGATTGTATGATAGTATCAAGACATAAAATGAGGAAAATAACATGACTGGGGAAGTTAAACAATAAGGAAATTTTTATTCTATCATGGGATTACAGATAAAATCCACTCACTGTTAGTGATATTATATGAATTTGAATCTCATGTAAGTAAATTTGTTATAAGAGATATGTATATTTATTTATTTTAAAGTTTCATAGGGTGGACCATATGTCATGTATTTTAATGTCATGTGACTATGGATGAAGAGTTATTTTATTTATATGGATCATGCATAGATTATTATGGAAGCATCTTAGTGCCAAACCCATTGAGGGAAACTCGATATTAATTAAGGAGTCTAAACATCAAGACGAAGTTTTGATTTAATTTTAGATTTGTGTATGGTCCCATTATAAGTGAACAGAGCATCGTTATGTGCCTAATAATAACACAAATCAATACACATATAAAAATGATGGAGTGGTTGATTTTATCTTTCTATATATTGATAAATAGAGGAAATTAACATGCACCAAGAACACTTACACATATCTGGATCTCATGTAAAGAGGAAGGGTCTCACAAATATACATTACTAAATAGTTTTAAATGTTATGTATGGTAGACCTTATTTCATGAATTTTAACATTGTTTGATGAGTACAGAGGTTTTATGTAGTATAAGGTTAGACAATGAGGATTGGTCTCAAGTAGTTTAAAGTTATGTGTAATGGACTATATCTATGTAGTTTATGGTCATCTTGTTAATAGAATATGATGTAGTTTTTTGTTATGGGTACACGATGTTTTTTTGTAGTTTTACATTGTTTGAAATGGAAGTTTTAACCCATCATGAAATTATGTAAATTATTTCTTGAGAAATATCACATTGGTGGATGATGTTATATTCTCTACATCCATTGTGATCGGAGAGTATGATCCATTGGAGTAGAACTTATGTATAACATAATATCCTTCCCATTTTTTCACAACATTTGGAGGATCTTCCTTTCCTATCATGGGGGTTCTCAAGGCTAGTACCAGTTATACCTGGGGGGAATGAGAGGAGACAAAAAAATATTTAATGGTTCATGAAATTATATTTTAATGGATCTATAGGTTGGTAAATGTTTAAAACCTCTTATCATAAAGTAACTATAATTAATCTAGTCATATCTAGGGCTACTAATCATCAGAAATACTATTGAAAATGGAAATGTGGAATGAAGGCATATGGAATTCAATGGGAAGGACCACCTCTATCTTGCATACAAGCGAGTATGGAGTCACATGTATAGTCATATGGGTTGTGGTGAGATAATCCCACAAATAATGTAGTATTTTTTCAGTATAAGACTTATTGTCATTGTACACTATCTTATGAAGGATTTTAGATAAAGTTATATTAAAATACTCTATCTATCTATTCACTGCTACATGGTAGTGAGATGAGTGGTTGAATTGAATATTATAATCCTGATACAACCTTTTCAATTCTAAATAATAGAATGTAGCATCATTATTCATCGATATTGTGTGAGGGTCACAATTTTTTTTGATGATACCCAACTTCATGAAATTGATGATATCCTTTGTTACAACTTCCTTAAGGGATATAGCCTCAGACCACTTAGATAAGATGTCAATAGTAGTAAAGATATAATCGAAATATACGGTTGTAACTAGATGATATAACCCCATTCCATCTATTCCACATACAATAAACAACCATGAGTACTTTGTGGTATAAAATATCTTTAAGGGTTGATGGATAAAATTGGAATATATCTAACAAGAATGGCCCTTCTTCATGAACTCAATACAGTCCTGTATCATTGATGGCCAAAAGTATACATGACTTTTGACTTTATGATAGAGTTTGGTACCCAATTGATGGGCACCACAGGAATTGAAATGGAATTCTTGGAAGATAGTGGGCATCTCTACTCCTTCAATGGACTCGAGGAATGATCTATCAAAGCCTCATTTGTAGAGTAATTTTTGAGATTTTGGGACATCATAAAGGATGAAATACCTTTCCCAACATAGAATATGTTCCTTTTTGTCCCAGGCTAGTGGAATAATTCAAATTTAGAGGTAGTCCATTATGGGTGACATCCATCCAATTATGGTGTTATCTGGGTAGGATATATGATCACCTTCATGAAAGATAGAATTGATTTATTCCATTTCATTACTGACGAATGGAAATACCACCCTACAATGCGCAATGTGGATGACTCTATCTTCCTAGTCAGGGTCATATTGAGTTGTTTATGGATTAGATTATACATTGAAATAGGTGATATTTGAATGCTCAAAATGAGATTTTGTTGGATTTAAGGGTACTTTCACCATCAACCCTCATACATAATCAAGAATGGGGATTAATTCCTCTATTTTAATGGAATATTAATAATTTTCTAATTTATCAATAACTTTGAGTTTCCTATGATATTTAATCAAACCAATAATATCTAAAATTATAACTCCAGGACTACAATGGGAACCTGGTATTCATATTTTTTTGATGCAGTACTCTAATAATAATAAAGAAATACGGAAGAACCACAATCACTGTAGAGATGGGAATAATTCCAAATACAAATCTATTAATCTTTATATTTTTCACTATTATTACTATAGGTGTCCTAGAGGAACCATCAAAGTACATCTCACATATCTGGGGAGTGTTAAGAATGGAGAAAAACTCTTCACCATTAAGTTCTATATTCACTGATGCACTTTTAAGGGTAGGGTTCACTATGAGAAAATCTACTAAAGCCTTACCTTCAACTAACTTATGTGATACGAACTAAATATAAGACTATTGTAGAATAACTTCCCCCATGCAATAATTCTAGTTATAATTGGATGATTGAGCATATATTTAATCGAATTAATGATAGAAACCAAGTGGAACATTTGATGTAGTAAGTAGTGTTTTATATTCTTCATTGTGAAAATTGTTGTGATGCAGTTATTATCAATATCTGAGTACCAAGTCTCAATATCTAGAATTGTTATGTTGAGGTAATAGAGATTGTTATCCTTATCTACATCATTCCCTTTTAGCACGGAGGGATTTAAATGATCGATCCAAGGTTTCCATATACAAGAGGAGTGAATTACCTTCTACTGGAAGTATTTAAACTAATGGGTGTATGAGGTATTTATTGAGGTTATTAAAATATTATTAATAACTATCATCCCATATATAGGAAACCCATTTATTTATTATCTTTTTAATTTGTAATAACTTACTGGTGAGATTGGATATGAAATTCTTTATGTAGTTGAGAAATACCTAGAGTCCCCTCAACTCTTTATGTTTTTGAGGATGTGTCATATCAAGGATCACCTTATTCCATCTCAATAAACTTTGATACCAGAATGGTGTACCATGAAGCTAAGGAATTTTCTTGATGTAACCTTAAAATAATTTTTCATGGGGTTCATCTTTAGGCTATATTTTCATAGTTTGTTAAAAACTATCTCAATATGGGTAAGATGATCATAAAACTATTGATACTTGATCGCCAAATCCTCCATGCATAATTATATGGCCTTCCTTAGGAAGTTATTGAATATATGATTCATGTAATGTTGATATTTATCACCAACATTATTCAAGGAAAAGGGCATTAATTGATAATAATATACCCCTTGGGGTGCCCAAAATGTAGTGGCCTCTTCATAATCGAGGTCTATCCTGGATTGATTTTATCCTGAGTATCCATCTATGAAGTAGAGGCCCTAAAATAAAGTTTTTTCATTGTTCAAAAGTTTTAGGATTGAGACTAGGAAATTTTCCTTTGGGTAATACCAGTTGAGATTCATAATGTCAATGAAAACCCTAATATTTATATTCTTTTCCTTGAAAGGGGTAATATTGATTAGATATTTTAGGTATTGGAATTCCCAAATGATGATGGCCTTAGTTATCTTATAAAATTATACACACACCTTTGTGGAATCTATAACTCCCCGAGTTTTTTTGAAAGAAAACTATATTTGATAGTATATGTGATACGCAATGATGAACCGAAACAACTCATAATTATTTAAACAAGACCGTTATAACATAGCTGTTATATTGTTGAGTATGAAAATAATTAACTACTTTATGAAATATATATATATGTTTTAAATATATTTATAAATGCTTATTAAATAATCAATCAATTTTTGGTAATGTCATTTAATCAATGATTTTTTTTTCAAAAATGTTTTTTATTTCTTTTTATAAATATTGTAATTATTTTCTATAAAATTTAGATTTTTTTTATGAAATTAAATCCATTTTAATATCATCATATAAAAATTAACTTTGGGTAATTTTTTTGTATTTTTTGGAAAATATATATTTTTTAGTGAATAGTAAAAATAACAATTTTATGTAAATTTGTCATTTATTTTGATAAATGAATTAATTTAAAATTAAAATTATTATTTTAATTTTATTTAAAGGTAACATAATTATTGTTTAGTTATACATAAATTAATTTATCATATTTATAACATAATTTAATACAAGTTTATTTGTTGGATTAAATAACGCATTTTTTTTAGAACAGTTTTAAAAATCATAATGTTTCTCCACTATAATTAATTAAAATAAACCCTAGTGAGAAATTATTTTAAATAAATTTTTTATTATATATATATTGTTATGAATTAGAATTCATATAATGAATATTAATAGTTATATAGTAAAAAAATCATTTTTTTTCTTAAAAATTCATTTTTTTAAAAATAGTATTCCATCAGGTTTATGGGGTTTATATTAAGCAAACTTCTTCCAACTCTATGAGTTTATTTTGATAAAATTAATTCTATATTTTAAATAATCATAATTAAAATTTGGTAATAAGTTTACCTTAATTTTTATACAATATGATTAGTAAATGTTGAAAATATTAATTACCATAGTAAAATGAAAATAGGATAATTAAGGGTAAAAATAATCTAAAAAATACTAGAAATAATGTAACACTAATAGTATGAATATTTATTTTCAATTTTCAATGAAATTATATTTATTACTTAATGTTTTTACATTATAAATTAATTAAGAAATTAGTTTTATAAAATTATATTTTGATAAGATAAAACACAAATTATATTTTTACATAATATGAAATTTTAATTAAGACATTACTTTTGATAAATTAATGTATTTTTTTAAATAAATAACATTTTAATAAAATATTATTGTTAAATAATTTTTATTAAATATAAATAATCCTATAATTTTTATGAAGTCAAATGTAATTTTGATAAGGGTTTGAAAAATGTTATAGTAATAAAACCCAGAAATTTCTAAATTAATGCCAATTTCATTATAAAAGTAAAAATTCACATATTTATAAAATTATTTAAATAAAATTAATACTATTTTTTGAATCTGAAAATCAAAATTATCCAATGGTGATTTTTTCATAATTTTCTAAGATAATGGAATTTTCGGGAAAAAAATAAATATTGTATAAATATAATTTGTGTTTTATGACATCATAATGACCTAAAAGTTATGTAATAATTACTATAAATGGAATAAACGAAAAAATAAATATTTTAACTTTAAAATAATTTTATTTTAATTTTATTTGATTTATTTCATAAAGCCATTATGAATCTTCCAAAACCTATAATATATTTTAAGGTTTTAAAATCATTTCTTTAGGAGTGTGACACACCTCCATATCATAAAAAACATAATTTTATTAAGTTAGGCACTTTTACTTATAAAATAATAAAAACCACTTCCATTTGGTAGAAACAATGGGAAAAAAAACCATGGTTTGATTTCTGGTTTTAGATATTTTTTTATGTAGAGTCAAAAAACCTAAACAATAAACAAATCACCCTTATTTCCTATATAACCCCACCCAAGATCCCATTTATCTTTACTAAAACTCTTTATATAACGTACATAATATTTCCTACACTCTATATAGTTATCCCTAGGTGACTCCATGATTTCAAGAAGCCCCTCCCAAGCATTTAGAGTCACATACTCAAGTAAGGGATCCTCACCTTTCTCTCATCCTTTCAATTCAAGCACATTCATTGAAATTAGTCTGCTTCATTTCATTTTTTTATTTTCATTAATTTATAATCATTAAATTACTCTAAAATTTATTTTATATGAATGATATATCATATATCCCCTATCATTTTTACCCTTACCTAATCCGTTACTATGCCAAATTTCTGTAAGGGTTCTTCCACTATCCTTTTTATTCAAGAAATTATTTTAGGTTATGATTTTTAATTTAAAATTTTTAATGTTGGTATATGTTATTAAATATCCCAAATAAATTAATTTTTATTTCAACATTATTATATTTCCCCTTCACTCTCATTAATCCTCCCATAATCTTTTATGTACACCTGTTACCATGCCGAAATTTCGTAAGAGATTTATATCTTCTCATTTCCATCCAAGGACTTATTTTATGTCATGCCTCTTAAATTACATTTTCATATATTGGAATATGTTCATACATATTCCCATTACTGTAAATTTAATTTATAAATGATTATATCCCCTTCCACTCTCATTAATCCCCCCATGATTCTTTATGTACACCTGTTACCATGCTGAAATATAGTTGGGATTATTTTCTCTATTCAAGTTTATTTATTACCTTATGCATTCTATTTATAAATTTATAATATTGGAATATGATTTTACATGCCCCTATTACGTTAAATTTTATTTATATTTGATGATAGTCCCATTTATCTCTCATAAACCCATTTTTACAAATCTTTAAGTGACGTCGTTATACTGCCGAAATTTCACTGCGATCTTCCATGTGAAAAGAATTGTGTAGTGAATACCATACTCATTTCCGATCAAGGGTATTAATATTTATACACATATAATCTTTTATTGGGTACTTACATATATGTATTACAAACTTATTAATCATGTAATAAATTATGATGATAAATGAATCTATGTTTTATGATCTATGTAGAACACTTAAGCATGAGAATAAAATGAATATGATGTGTGCATCCAGACAACACTCCAATGGATTGGGTAATATTTAGTATCATGATACGTCATGTTGTGATAGATAATGAACATTATTTATTTATGGGAATTTTTACACCATGATTTCCTCACAGGTTTAGCCTCGACCTATGTTTATGATTTAATGTTTTATGTTATTTCCATATTTCCCATGTTATGATTATCATGCTATATCATGTATCATTATCATGTTTATGATCCCTACTATTGTTATTCCCCATTGATATGCCTATTATCTAAAATTTATTATCTTCTTCATGTTATTACATGTTTATTCCCTTACTAGGATTTATATATCTCCCCTTTATCATGTTTTTCCCCAGGTTATTCTATGCAGTTTTAAAATCCATGGAATTTTGTAAGCATGTTAAGGAAGTTTTTATTTTGTTGTATATCATGTTCAAGATGTTATGCTATGTACCTAATTAACAAATACATTGTAATTTTATTTATTTCAGTTTTTATTAAGTGTAATATTATGTAATAAATAATGTATTATTGTAAAATAAAGAGAAGGGTTGTTATAGTTGGTATCAAAGGAAACATTTACTTATTTTTGTGATTAAGATTAGAAAACTCTAGAGAAATCTATAGGGATAAAACCAAGTATAAGAAAACATACCACAATTTTGGTAAGTATATACTAAGTGGTTTATTAAAAAATAAAACTATTTCTGGATACTACAAGTGGACGTGGTTCTAGCACATATTTACCTAGGGGTAACAAATCTGACAAGGTGTCCCAGGCATGACTCTGGGTAACCTAATACATGATAATGGGCCTTACTTTACAATTATTTTGACACCCCCAGGGGATATGATTTATTAAATTCATAATCTCATTATGAAAAATTATTAAGGAAACAAAATTTTCCATAAGAACATATGTTAAGAAATTGATCATGGATAACATATATTGAAGCCTAAAAATTCATAAGTTAAGAAAATAAATGTATTTAAAAAATTTTACCTTTAATTTCATTGGATTACCCTTTATGTAATTAATAGTTTAAAATAACCATCCTTAATTTTCCCTTTATTCTAGTTTATGTCTTGAAATAGTTGGAATATATTGTTATTATTTGGTGTATTATGTGATTTGTTAGAAGTTTATTCTAGTGCTTCAGGTATAAAAAATAATATTGAGATCTCATTATTTGGAGAAAAATTTGAGATTGTAGGGAAATTAATTATACTTTTCAATAAAGAATATTTCCTTATGTTCTTAGTTTAGATGATAAAGTAATTCCTTAACTATAGAGAAATAATCATGAATAAATTTTTTTTATATTCTGATGAATTTATAGTCATTTTATCCATCACAAATTTATGGTTTTGTCATTATTAAATTTCACACGACCATATTCTCTATAAAAAAACTAGTTATTTGGTGTTAGTTTTATCTTCCATGTCTATGTTTTAATTTCCCACTAAATTTATCCTACTTGTAAACCTAGTTATGGGATGACCTTCATACGTCCCTTTCTCACTTTTCAAGAGGATTTTTATTAAGCCTTTTTATAAGGTGGGTTTTCAATAAATATATTTTCTAGTGTCAAAATATTTCTTACTAAGTCCAAGTTTAAATTTAGAGGGTGAAATTTATTATAGGGGGAATAATGTAATGCCTTGAGTTTTTTTAAAAGAAAACTATATTCGATAGTATATGTGATATGAAATGATGAACCCAAATAAACCATAATTATCTAAAAAATACCATTATAACATAGATTTTATATTATTGGGTATGAATATAATAAACTAATTTATGAAATATATGTATGTCCTAAATATATTGATAACTTTTTATTAAATAATCAATCAATTTTTGGTAATGTCATTTAGTCCATAAAAAATATGATTTCTTCAAAAATGTTTTTTATTTATTTTTATAAATATTATAATTATTTTCTAGAATATTTAGAAAATTTATTTGATAAAATGAACTCCTTTTTTATATTATCTTATTAAAATTAACTCAAGGTAAAAATTTTGTATTTTTTAAAAAATATAGATTTTTTAGTGAATACTGAAAAATAATGTTTTTATGTAAAATTATAATTTATTTAGATAAATGAATTAATTTAAAAGTAAAAATATTATTTTAATTTTATTTAAAGGTATCATAGGTATTATTTGGATATATTTAAATCAATTAATCATATTTATATCATACTTTAATACAAGTTTATTTTTAGGATTAAATAACACATTTTTTAGAACAGTTTTAAAATTCATAATGTTTCTCCACTATAATTAATTAAAATAACCCCTAATGAGAATTTATTTAAATTTAATTTTTAGATTAAATATCTATTTTCATGAATTTAAATTCGTATAATGAATATTAATAGTTATATTGTAAAAGTAGAATAATATTTCCCTTAAAAATGTATTTTTCAGAAAATTGCTTTCCATTATGTTTATGGGTTTTATATTAAATAAAATTCTTCCACTGATATGAATTTATTTTGATAAAATTGATTCCATATTTGGAATAATTATAAATAAAATTTGGTAAAAATTTTATCTTAATTTTTGTATAATACAAAATAGTAAATGTAGAAAATATTAATTACCATGGTAAAATGAAAATAGATTAATTAAGTGTAAAAATAATTTAATAAATACTAGAAAAAATTTAACATTAATAGTATGAATATTTATTTTCATTTTAAATGAAATTATATTTAGTCCTTACTGGTTTTAATTTATAATTTATTAAGTAATCACTTTGATAAAATTATATTTTGGTAAGATAAAACACAAATTGTATTTTAAGTAATATAAAATTTCAATTAAGACATTCCTTTTGATGAATTATTTTTTTTAAATAAATAATATTTTAATAAAATATTATTATTGAATAATTTTTATTAAATATAAATGATCATATAAATTTTATGAAGTTAAATATAATTTTTATAAGGGTTTGAAAACTTTTATTGTAAAAAAACCAGCATTTCTTAATAAATGTCAATTTTATATTAAAAGTGAAAATTAATATATTTATAAAATTATTTAGATAAAATGAATATTATTTTAATAATTAGTATGTTTAAATTTTAAAATGGTCAATTTTTCAATTTTTCTGAGACAATCAAATTTTCAGGTAAAAATTAAATATCGTATAAATATAATTTGTATTTCATGACATCGTAATAACCCAAAAGCGATTTATTAATTAATATAAATGGGATGGATTACTAAATAAAAATTATCAATTTAAAATAATGTGATTTTAAGTTTATTTTATTTATTTTGTAAAGCCATTATAAATCTTCCAAAACCTATAATATATATTAAGGTTTTAAAACCATTTCTTTAAGAGTGTGACTCACCTCCACATAAACAAGGGAATTATTTTTTCATGTTAATCCCTTAAAAATATAAAATAATAATAACCACTTAAATTTTGTAGAAAACATGGGGAAAACCATGGGATGGTTTTTGTTTTTGGATATTTTATTATATAGAGTCCAAAACCTAAATAATAATGAAATCTCATGTATTTCATATATAAACCCACCCAAGATCCCATTTATCTTCACTCTAACTCTGTGGATCACATCCATACTATTTACTCCACTCTCTATAGTCCTCCCAAGGTACCCAATATCTCAATAATCCCCTCCCAAGCATTTGGAGTCACGCACTCAAGTAGGGGATCCTCACCTTCCTCTCCTCCTTTCAATTCAAAAACATTATTTGAAATTAGTCTTATTAATTTAAATTTGTTATATTATAATTAATTTTTAATAATTACCATAATATCCAATTTATTTTTTATTAATGATATATCATTTATCCCTTCTCATTTTGACCCTTACCTAATCTGTTACTATGTAGAAATCTCGTAAGGGATATTCCACTCTCCTTTTTATTAAAGAACTTATTTTATTTCGTGCTTATTAATTTCAATTTTTTCATATTTGGATATGTTCTTAAATATCCCACATATTGTCCTTTTTATTTATACATTATGAGATACCCCTATCACTATTATTAAGCCTCCCATGATCCTTTATGTACACCTGTTACCATTCTGAAATTTTGTAAGGGACTTATGTCTTCTCATTTCCATTCAAGAACTTATTTTATATCATGTCTCTTAAATTCCATTTTCTAATTTTAGAATATTTTCTTACATATTACACTTACTTTAAATTTAATTTACAAATTATGAGATCCTCTTTCCCTCTCATTAAGCAACTCATGATCCTTTATGTACAGTCGCTACCATGCCGAAATATAGTTAGGATTCTTTTATCAATTCAAGTTTATTCATTACATTATGACTTCAATTTCCAAATTTATAATGTTGGAATATGATTTAATAATACCCTATTAATATAAATTTTATCTATATGTTATGATATACCCCTTTCCCTCTCATCAACCCATTTTTAAGAATCCTTAATTGATGTCATTATGCTGTCGAAATTCCACTGCGATCTTCAATGCCAAAACAATTGTGTAGTGAATAGCATTACCATTTCATATCAAGGATGTTAACATATATAGAAATATACTTTTTGATTTAGTAATTACATATATGTATTCCACACTCCTTAATCTTAGAATAAATTATGATTATGAATGAATCTATATTTTATGATCTATGTAGAACACATAAGCAAGAGAATGAAATGAATATGATGAGTGTGCCCAGATAGCACTACAATACATTGGGTAATATTTAGTATCATGATACGTAATGTTTGGATAGAGAGTATACTTGGTTTATTTATGGTACTTTTCCCATCATGGTGTTTTGGTGGGTTTATCCTTGACCCATGTTTATGATTTAATGTTTTAAGTTGTTTCCATATTTCCCATGTTATGATTATCCTGATATATTATGTATCATTATCATGTTTATGATCTATAATCTTGTTATTCCCCATTGATAAGCCTATTTTATAACATGTATTATCTCATTCATGTTATTCCATGTTTATTCCCTTACTGGGCTTTACAAAACACCCATTTCATAAGTTTTTCCCCAGGTTGTCCCGTGCAGTTTTAAAATCCATGGAATTTTAGAAGAATGTTAAGGAAATTTTTAATAATGTTGTTGTATATAATGTTCAATATGTTTTGTTATGTAATTAATTTGTAAATACACTATACTTATAAATATTTTGGGGTATATTAAGTGTAATATTATGTAATAAATCATATAATAATGTGAAATAATGATTAGGGTTGTTATAGAATGGATATGATGCATTCTTCTCGCTACCTACTTATAGTTGTAATGATCATTTAGTAAACCCAAATAATGGGTAGACACATCATAATACATCCTAGGAATGTATATATATTTCCATTAAAATACGTCCTACTATTTTTTGAATAAGGGGATATATGAATCCTATTCCTCATGAGACATAGCGTCATTAATCAACATAGGTCTTAGATCTTCATCTACAGCCATATTAACTTATATAAGTTCATCAATAGTGGTGGAGTCACCTTATTAAAATACTGGAGTTCCATCAATGGTATCTTATTCTTCTCCTTATTCTTCATTTCTATTTTTAAAAGTGAAAGATGAAGAGGAATCTTGGGATATAGAAAATGGAATAGAGGCATCTTTGGATCCTAAAGGTACTGATTCTTGGGAACCATTTTTATTAGAATCTAGGGTATCTTCTCCTTCCTATTCTTCCATCAAGGGGAGATGATGTATTGATATCCCTAGATTCAGGAGATGATAAGGGAAATTATTATCAAGGGTTATATTATCTTGAAAAATAGTATATTCATCATCTATATATATTGATTTAATAGATGCTACTCAGATCATGGGGATGGGGAAAAATGTTCCCAGACCTCACACCCACCTCATTATATAAGGGTTGAAGTATACCTAATAAAATATCCTGGGATGTGTGGTCTAAATATTACTCATACCAGCCCTTGATTAAAGGCTCTAAGTAGAGATATTGATCTATATTTATGTTTTAGTAGTCTTTTCCTCTATCAGGGGTAGCTACTCTATAGAGGCAGTAACCCAACCATCATGTGAAAGGATGGTGATCATATAATTTTACCTCTTGAATGGAATTAATATGACTCAGTTCTTACCCTAATCAGTAGTTTCCACCTCAATTCAGTTGATAGTAAACACATAGTTTTCATCAAGTTCACTCCATAGACTAATAGAGTCCATCTCAAACCATTTGGTGTAGTTACCCATATAGTGTTATCTACCACTGAAAACATAAACTACCTTTTATATGATCTTGTGTCAATATATTGAAATTCAAAAGTATCTAAAGGTGAATTATAACCATAGAGTACCCTGAATTACCCACTGATAGAGTAATTTAGGAACTGAAGATATGATAAGGGAACTACGACATGCATATGGAGCCGCAACCTTCCTAGTAGAGTGTTGAAATTTGTGTCTTAGAAACAACCATAAAAACATAGTAGGATATGTGGTATTTGAATTAGGTTTTGAGATTGATTCTTTTAAGTTATTTTTCATCACTCTTATCATACCATTAGATCATCAGGTTGGAAAGGTATAAATCATACTCACATTAGCCCAAGTATTAGATGGTTCATATTGGTAAGAGATTAAAACTAAAGTTTTTATCAATCAGGGACTGGAAGTTATTGATTTCATCCAATTTGATGAATATATACAAGACCAAGATGTTTCATTTTAAGGTAGTATCTTGGTTTTGTTCCGTAAAAGAGATAACTATGTAAAACACAATAAGAACAATTTATATGTGATACAATTATGAGACAAAAACATCAGTCTTTAACTCTTAGGGGATTAACATGGCCTCAGTGAGAACCTTCCAAAAATCTGTGGAGAGGTGAATTGAATTTAGAATACAGAGTTTAGTTTGGATACTTCCCAACAATTTTAGGATCTCATACTTTTGGACCAAGGTTACACACTTATTATCATGTGGTTTCTCACTTTTTTGAGGCTTAGAGGTAGAGATTATTTATTCTGGTTGTTTTTTTTCTAAAAAACATTTAAGTGCATTTTCTTGGAATGATAGCTAAAAGAGTTGTCTTCCCATATTTTGGTGTCAAACTATTTTTTTTACATTTTTAGTCTTTTAGATAATATGATTGGATATGAATTAGCTCTGGATGATTCAATTTTGGATCAAGGCTCTTGTTGACCTCATTTAAGTGTCTTTATTTGATTTTATAGGGAATATATGGCCTTATAAGAAAATGTTACTGAGCATAGGGGTTCATTTTTTCCTTATATTTCTTAACCTAATCAGCCTCTGTGACTAATTCACCAATCATGGGTAGAGAAATCAGGTTCATATGTGTATTCCTTATCAAATAATGGGTCTAAGATATGGATGAAATTGACTGAACTACATTATGTTTCCTCCTATGATGAAGATTCTATTTGATGGGGGTGTGCATGTCCTCCTAGTGATGAGGGTAGGAAGTCCTGAAGAGTATGAACTAGATTAGGAACTAATAATTACTATTTCAATAATTATTCTTTTCATTATAGTTGATTTAAAAAACTCTTATACTAATGGGTTGATGAAGACATCACCTCTAGTTTTATAGAGGGAATTGGGGTTAAAACTAGCGAGTTCAATTGAGATATTAGGATAGAATGTGCCTAGTTGACCAATTTTTTGGTTATCCAATCATCAAAATTTATGTATCTACACTCATAATTTCCTACCATTCTCCTTCCTCATCTGGTGGGATAGCCAAGGCACAAGTCAACTGTTTCAATGGTGTTTTGAATTTGGATTTCTTGGAGTTAACCATCATTTGGGGGATATCTTTTAAAACAAATCAATCATAGATATTATTACCCAGTATCCAATGTAATGGGGAAATAATAAAGTAATTTATTGAGATTGACTTTATTGGTCCTCTTAACCTCTAAAAACTTGAGTAGTTTATTTTCTATAGCAACGATGAAGTAACTGGGAATGTTCTTTTTCCAGATGAAATAAGAATTAATCTTTTAATATTCAAACCTCAAGTAATTTATATTCTTTTTTCCCTCTTTATTAGGGAATTATTTTTTCTATTTTAATTTTTTAGGAGGCATAGTAAGATATTTGATAGGTTCAGGGGCTTGATCTAGTGTCAACATTAGTTTGAGAATGAAAATTTCTACTTATTCTTTACTAGACCTCTTTCTTTATACTAATGATTCAAACCAATATTTGTCCTTATAATGTTGTATAACATCTTCCAAGAACTTTGAAACTAATGAAAATTCTTAAGGACCACTAGGTAACTTTAGATGAATCGATGATGTATACAGTTAATCATATAGATTCTCTATGTAGATCTATAGAATTTTCTCATAGGGAATCTATATGATTAGGTAGTAGGTTAATCCCTTTAACCTAATGATGAAATCTATAACCCTCCCATTTTCATGTTATTTTTAATTTTAGAGTTCTAGGAACATTGTATTGTTTAGTTTGGAATTGAATCGACAAAGAATCCACCTTCTCAAATTTTCCCAATTAGAAATGTACCCTAGTGAAAAAAATTTATATGAGATGGATGTTGGTCCTTGTAATTTCTAGAAAAAGAACTGAAGTTTTTTTTCTTCTTGTTTCCCCAATGATCCCATCATGGGACTACCCTGAGACAAAAATTCTTAGGTGTTTCTCTAGGTCTTCCATTCTATTAAACAATAGAAAGTCAAGATTCCAAAAATTAGGTAGAGGAGGTATAAAGTCCACCCAATCATAATAAAAATTTATTTCTTACTACACTAGTGTGCACTTCCTCTCCATAGATTTCATTTGAGTATTAGGGGACTCTATGGAGTCAAGGATATATAGTGTTAATATAATCTCGGATAACCCCCCAGTGTGATATTTGAGTGTAACTAGATACAGTCGATTGACCTTTTTCAATAATTGATATTCAATTGGGGTTGTCCTAAGGTAGGTTTCCTGACATGGATATGACTACTACCCTGGTGAAGGGAATTATTGATAATCCTCATCCACTGGGTTTAGATAATCCATTTTTATAGACCTTGAACCTTTTCAAAGATAAGAATCTTCCCTCATTGGTTGAGAAGTTATCTTTGAGTGTGAATGATTTATCTAAGGAGGTGTATTGGTATCCTCGTATAAGTTATACTAAGTATAAATATTTCCCTTAAGTAATTCAACATTGAGTCTCTTTAATTCCTCCAACTTAGCTTCATATTTGGTTAAAATCTCTTTGGTGGTTAGAGTCCTAGCTTCCTTGGGTGGTGGGTGGGATTTGGCCACTCCCTTTCCTTTTTCTTTGGTAGAATCTCACCAGGTAGGTTGAGGCTAACTATTTTTAGGATCTCCCAAATTTTGGTCCTACCATTGATGTCCGGTATGGACACCTTCTTCAGGTATTTTAGTATGGAACAAATTTCAAATATATGTTTTCTCATTAAGGTATTTTTATCAGTGTCGTACTATGATTTATCTACAAAACTAACATTGATGACATTTTCTGAGGTATATTATACAATAAGAATTATATTTTCATCATAAGGTTTGTGGGATTTATAATCATATTGGTATTAATTGAAGTAAAAATCATAAACCTTTTCAATATTCAACTTTTTAGTGGACCATTTTTTATTACGATCCTTGAAAGGATTGATCTTCTCTTCTCTATGTTCCCTAAAAGTAATTTATAGAGGGTGATCTTAATGGAGTATTGTAGATTACGAAATCCGTTGAAGGCCTTGGGCTGACATTTTAGGAAAACTGAAGGCATATTTCGATAGAGCGAACTAGTCCGGGACAAGATGAAAGGCTGCGTGGAAAATCGGAGGAGTGCACATAAATCCACCCCAACTATGCACAAATTTACATGCCTAGGAGGTTTTTTTCATGCCATGTAGAAATTCTCTTGTGACCGACTGATGGGTCAGCTTTTCCGTGGAGATCAAATTCCACACGCACCCGCAGCCCCCAATCGCCTATAAATAAAAGGACACCTCCTCACTTCTGGCGGCTGAAGAATTTGAACTATCTCCCCTGTTCTCAATACACATCTTCCATGCGAAAAATATGGATTTTAGGTATAGGATTATCCATGACAGGTCTCCCAGGGGTCCTCCTTCACACGAAACCCCTAGGGCTTGACCCTCACCCAGTTTCTTTATTGCTTGTCCAATTGCACACAAAGCTGCTCTAACTGTGCACAAAGCTCCTTCGGTTGTGAGAAAACCTCCTCTAATTTCACGCACACCTCCTTTATCCAAGAAACCTGGATTTTTTCACAAAGTAATTCCCATTAGTGCACCTATTGTACGCAAACCCCTTATTTTTTTTGCACAATCCTAACTCCTTGTGCGCTCCATGTGCCATCTTTACCCTAAGGCACCATGTTTGAGCCTCTCTTATATGAAACACCTCTTTCATACACACCCTTCTCCGATATAACCCTCCAGGTTTGTACAAAGTGATTTCAAGGTCCCTTGGGCGGTGCTTCATGTTGCATTTCTTAACCTTATGCTTCTTCGCATAGGCATGATAATGGATATTGTTTCTTCACATAGCCATGCTAACATGGCCCCCTCAGTGTATCACTCCACAACACGCCAATGTCACGACATTTCTAATTCCTTCCCTTCACCAAGGGTTAAAGCGTCCCAGTTATGTAAGTCTAAAGGGTACAGAGTGAACTCTCCTCTTCCGAGCTGCAGGCCGTTAAACTGCCAAGTGCCATCATCTTTAGCACATGACATTAAACTGTGGCCTCGCCCCGTACAACCCATGCAAGGCACCCCATCTCAGATATTCTCCACGCCAGATCATCTCTATAGGAGTGAGATATTTCTCACATGGAATGAGATCCTCTTTTTTTGGAGCAGTGTCTCTCTCTAGGGAGGGGAAACCATCTTGGTGTAAGCCCCTATCCTTTCTTGTGGGAGGTAGCACCCCTGCTCCTCCTCTCTTCTTCAGTACCAAAGACTAGAGGATAAATGGATTGAGGGACCTTTTTTACCCTATCCCTCTTCCTCTGGGCTTTGTCTCCATCAGGCCTCCATCCTAGAGTAAGAGGCAATATCCATATCCCTGGGCCACTAACCACACGTAAGCCCTTGTTTCCTATTTGGGCCACTAACTACGTGTAAGCTCCATTCCACTTCCCACGGATACACCTTTCATGATGTGATCGTCAGGTCTTTGCTGCCTTTTGTTTCTCACACCAAGAATGAATCACATGGATTTATAGTAAGCATTGACCATGACATCCTTCTTAGGCCACCATAGCGTGTATGCCCCAAACCATCCCAAACTATGTGAACTTTGATCCTTGTCTCCTAGGCAAGGTAAGTAGGAAACCTCCCTGAGCTTCAATCCCAACACATACTTATCCTGACCCCTTTACGTTGGTTTACCTTCTCATCCCACACGATGTTAAACTATACCCATTCGAACTATGTGGGATTTGATCCTTGTCTCCTAGGCAAGGTATGTAGAAATCCTCCCTGAGGTCCAATATCAATCGTCCCTCATGATGTTAAACTATTTCCAAAATTCAAAATTATGCGGTCTTTGATCCTTGTCTCTTAGGCAGGGTATATAGAAAGCCTCCCTGAGGTCTAATACCAATCTTCCCTCATGACATTAAACTATATCCACAATTCTGAACTATGTGGTCTTTGATCCTTATCTCCTAGGCAGGGTATGTAGGAAGCCTCCCTAAGGTTCAATCCCAACACCCATGAGTCCTGACCACTCCACATTAGTCCACCCTCATCCTTCATGATGTTAAACTATATGCCCCATTCTTATCTTACAAGACGTTAAACATTACCCATTCGAGCTACATAGGTTTTTATCCATGTCTCCCAAATAAGGTACGTAGGAGGCCTCCCAAAGCTCCACCCCCAATTGACGGTAAGCCATCATGTTCCCCAATCGACTGTAAGATATTGTGTTCCCCAATCAACGGTAAGTTGTTGTGTACCCCAATCGATGGTAATCCACTGTGTTCCCCAATTAATGGTAATATTTTGTGTTCCCCAATCGACGGTAAGCCATTGTGAACCCCAACTAGTAGTAATCCATTGTCAACCCCAACCAGCGGTAAGCCGTTGTATCCCCATACTGTAGTAAGCCATTGTAGTCCACAATCGATAGTAAGCCATTGTAGTCCCCTTCCCTGGGACCCACATCTCTGGTCCTCCCCCATGGAGTTAGACCAACACCCAGGTTGATAACCACATGTAAGCCCCAGTATATCGTTGGGTCGTTGTCCTCTGTGCACAACTCGATTTTATGCCCCCATATTGAACTACTTGGAATTTGATTCCCTTCCATGGGGATACATAGGAAGCCTACCCGAGGTTCAATCACATCATTCATGTCCCATCGTGATCTCTCCCTCAAGCCTATGTATTTCGGGAAGGTCATTTTACAACCTAGAGGATCCACTTACTTTAGGTCCCATCCATGTGTCCATTCTCATAGGTCATCTCCTCAGGTGCCCCATCACCCTATCGAACTATGTGGGCTTTGATTATCCACCACAAAGATACATAGGAAGTCTCTTTGAAGATCAAGACCAACACCGTCGTCCTCATGTCGGTTCCATCTCATATTCTATCCACTCTCGACTATCCATATCCATCTTGATTCTTACATGGCCCACCACATCCCGATGAGATGATGTCACCGACTTTCTCACTACTCCTAGCAATAATCGGGTAACTAACCACGCATTAGCCCCAACATCAGTGTTCCCTCTTGGGGTTTAACCCATATGATCCACTCCCGCCGGTGTTATGATTAGTCCAATCTGTCTCTTCTAGACCTTAAAATCACAACATACCATGTGTTAAACATGGGAAGCTGAGGAAAACCTCATAGACATGCCTATGACATAAAATTCCCCACACTCAATATGGGATGCCTTGGGCTTCCGCACCCTTGAGAAGCCCTATCATAAGGGAAATTAACCCAGAAACATTAGTGTTCTAGCGTCCAGACATGCCAATGATGTCCAATGTGACTACTCCCCCGACCAAAGGTTGACACCCTGATTGGAGCCCTTGGAATGTCCTGACAGAAGCAGCATAATTAACCGGTGTCCATGAAGACATGGCACTGGGAATAGTTTCACAAACAATGTCTTAAGTCAATGAGGGAGACCCAAAATAGGAAACGAGTTCCGAGGAGGAATCCACAGAAAGAGGAACCGACATCCCATCATCCCATTTTTATCAAGGAGAAAATGTCCCTAAATAAGCAGCGAATGTCTCCTACCTTTGGAAAGAGGGAATGTAGGGAAACAGTTAGTGCGTCCTCCACAGACAGATGCACTCCCCGGTGAAAGTGTCAGAAATAGAAATGGTGTACTTGACATGAAATTCTTCTCCTCAATGTGGAGATTAGAAGCATTTGAGACACCAGTAAGGGTGTAATTTTGGCCCGTCCTGGCCTAGATAGGGCCAAGCCAGGCTTGGCATGCAAAAAATTGGGCCACAGGCCACTATTTAGGCCCGGCTGAGCCGACCCAAACAACCCCATGAGGCAGCCCATGCCCAACCTCGAGCCAACCCAAACCATCATTCAGGCCGAGCTTTTTTAGTCCAGGCCAGGCTTTTTAAAGTCGGTCCATGGTGGCCCTTTATTATTTTCAAAATAATTGTTTGTTTTAAAACTTTTTTAAAACATTTTTATTTAAACATTTTTTTAACATTTATTTAAAACCTTTTTTTACATTTATTTTTAAACACATGTTTTTTGTAAAAATGTTTATTTTATTTTTTATTAACATTTTATAGTGGTTGGATATGTTTTTTTATCTAAATAGATTTATATATTGTAAATCTATATATATTATTTTTAAATTGTAAAAAAAATTAATGAAGGGTTGGGGGGTTCACAGTAGTGGGTGCGTTTAAAGCCTTTTTATTTAAATGTTTTTTAACATTTATTTAAAACATATTTTCACTTTTATTTTTTTAACTTATTTATAATTTTTAAGAATTTTTTAATTTTTTTTATTTAAATTTTTTAATTTAAATCATTTTTAACATCTGTTTAAAACATTTTTTTACATTTTTTTAAATGATTAATTTAAACATTTTTTAATTTTTGTAAACACATGCCTTTTACAAGTATTTTTTTAAAATATTTAACTTTTTTTCATATTTTAATTCAAAAATTATTCTTTACGTGTTTGTTTTTTTTAAAAAAATTTAAGTGTTTTTTTTAATAAAATTAATTCAAGTGTTTGTTTTAAAAACTTTTTTTAAACATTTGATTGAAACATTTTTATTTTAACCTTTTTTTAAACCATTTTTTAACACTTTTTTAAAATGTTTTTACATTTATTTTTAGATGTTTAATTTAAAACTTTTTTTTGAACACATGTTTTTTACATGAATTTTTTTAAACATTTAACATGTTTTATGTAAAGACATTTTTTATTAAAATTTTACAGTGGGTGGATATGATATTTTTTTCTAAATATATTTATATATGTCTATGAATTTATATATATCATGTGAAAATTGAAAAAAAATTAATTAGGGATTGGTGGGTGCGCAGTAGTGGTAGTGGGTTTAAAGCGTTGTTATTTAAACATTTTTTAACATTTATTTAAAACATTTATTTACATTTATTTTTTTTCATATTATTTATTTAAAGTATTTTTAAGAGTTTGTTTAATTTAAAACATTTTTTTAAATGATTTTTTATTTTTTTTGCAGGGCAGGCCCGGCCCAGCCCGATCCTATTTGGGTTTGGCGGAAATTATAGCCTTAGGGGGTGCGCAGCAGTGGGTGAGTTAATTTTTTTCTAAATAGATTTATATATGTATATATGTATTTATAATATATGCAAGTTTCATCATATTTTATAAAAAATTAATGAGGTGAGGGTGTATGAACATCATTGGGTGAGTAGTTATTTTTTTTGTTAATATATAATAAGTTATTATATATATATAATATGAGAAAATTGCAAAAAAATAATTAGGGGTTGGGGGGTGCGCTGTAGTGGGTGGGTTGATTTTTTATCTAAATAGATTTATATATAATATATGCAAGTTGCAACATATTTAAAAAAATTAATGAGGTTCGGGGATGTGCATGAACATCATTAGGTGAGCGTGTTATTTTTTTGTTAATATAAAATAAGTTATTATATATATAATATTAAATAATTGACACACACACACATATATTATTAATGGATTTTTAATAGACACACTTAATTGATATATATTATTCATAGTTTTATATATATTATTAATGGCTTTATATATATATATATTATCATATCATTGATATATATATTATTAATGGATTTGTTTATATATATATATATATATAAATAATATGCAAGTTTCATCATATTTAAAAAAATTAATGAGGCTGGAGGGTGTGCGCGAACATCATTGGGTGAATGTGTTATTTGTTTTGTTAATATATAATAAGTTATTATATATATATAATGTTAAATGATCGATATATATATATATATATATATAATATTAGAAAATTGTAAAAATAATAATTAGGGGTTGGGGGGTGTGCTGCAGTAGGTGGGTTAATTTTTTTCCTAAATAGATTTATAAATGTATAGTATATATAATATATGCAAGTTGCAACATACTTAAACAAATTAATGAGGTTTTGGGACATGCACGAACATCATTAGGTGAGTGTGTTATTTTTTATTAACATACGGCAAGTTATTATATATATATATAATATTAAATCATTGATATATATATATATATTAATAGCTTACATATATATATTATATTAAATCATATATATATATATATATATATATATATTATTAACGGATTTTTAAAAGCCACACTTAATTGATATATATTATTAATGGATTTGTTTATATATATACACTATTATATATATATATATAATTATATATCATTGTATATATATATATACATACACATTATAATTATATATAATAATAATTATATGTATATATATACACATTATTATATATATATTATATATTATTTTTTGTTAATATATAGACACAACCTTGGAAGATTGTGGTAGGGGGATCAAATCTCCCTACCAGCAGTCTCCTGTTAAAATTTTTTACAGCAGGTGGGCTTCACATGGGTTAGCGGGCTGGGCTTTGCACGGGCCAGCGGGCCGGGATTTTTCGGGCCGACCCGGACTGGCCCGCATGCCTTCTTGGATAGGCCTAGGCCTAAACCGATTAACCTATGACTTGAGCTTGGCCTAGCCCAACACGGGCTTTGCCGGGCCGGGCCGCTCAGGCTTTCGGGCCGGGCCTGGTGGGATATCGGGCCGCCGGGCCAAAATTACACCCTTAAACATCAGTGAATTAGCGTATCACCAGATCCAATCATCCGGTGCCAAGCCCCACCAATCAAATAGTTGTCCTGGTATGAAACTCAGCAGAAATTGGGGCAGTGGAACATTGGACATCCCAATCTACAACGTTGTCAGTGTGGATCCTTCTTACCAATGATAAAAGATGAAATGGTGATGGGGCACTAAACGTCGCTTTCCTTCTTTCATCACTGATGGTTAAATCTCCCTGCTTTTCAGGACCTAAGTTGTCATGAAAGGAAACCAATCACCGCCCACCCACCGACGCAGGGGAAGGGGCAATGTCAATGCGTCAATCCCACATTGCCTCGTCTCCCCCATGGTATCCTCCACATCCATGACTGTTGGGAACCAAAGCTCTATCTCCCCATTTGAATTCATTTAGAAAAGGGTGGTTAATGACCTTGTTCGATGATACGAGGAAGATAGGATTATCCCAACCTGTGATATGGCCTGAAAAGACCTAGAGGCTTCTACGCCTCATCCCCACTGCCCCCAAGGGCCGCGCAGGGAGGAAATACTCCCCACTCCGACGTATAATAATTTTGGGAGCCTCTCTTTGAAACACTTCGATGACTCCCTCCCCCACTCCAATGAGGTGTGGGATGTATAGGCCATCCCAGCCGGAATCCCACTCCAGGGGCTCCCAAGGAGGGATCCCACAAGGCCACATCAGTATCGTCACTCGACCCCATGGGCTGAGGAGCAGGTGAGGTATGCACCTACACCATCAGCCCCATTCCGGTTAACCCAACGATAGCGTTGGGAGAAGGCTGAGGAGGACGCCTGTCGAGGGGAATCAAAATCAACGACTACCATGGCCCACACCACTACTGATTCATACCATCAACCTGCTATTTATTACAAGAAGGAGAACATCTAATCCCATTCCGGATCGATGACCCAACCACCCCACAGTCAGGTTGAGTTGACTCTTCTGGTCGCTGATGCATGTAGTGTCTGTTGTGGGCTAACCCACGACAATGAAATACAGTACAGAGGTCCTCCCTGTACCATCACCAATGAGAGTGTGGTCTATCCCCGCTCTCAATCTTGGTGTGGAGGTCCCCCCTATGCCACCTTCAATCCGAGTGAAGGTCATCCCCGCTGCATTGACACCCAATACGGAAGCCTCTTCTGCACCCATGACCACAGGTATGGAGCCGTTCCTCCTGTCATAGGTCACTGATGTGAATATTCTACACATATGATCAATCTTCTATATGGAGGTTTTTCCCATGTCCTTAAAACAATAGACTAAGGTCCTCCAATCCCAACAATCAGAGAAGTAGAGGTTTGACTCACTTCATTGGCACCCAACACGAAGGTCCTACCCATGTCCAGCTCAACCAGTACGAGGACCCTCCTCATACTGACCCTGCCAAAGGAAGAATGCACAGAGGATCTATCAATGCTCCCACCAGCTCCAGTGGAGGTCCTACCCCCTCCAGCACTTCCCATGGAGATTCCCTCCGCACATCATCTATTAGAAACAAAGTTCCTCCCCGTGTTACCTTTGACATTTTTCCAGGTGCTCCTAGCACCCCAGATCATTCAGGTGGTAGTCCTCTACACACCAGCATCGGTTCGGCCAAAGGTCCTTCTTGAGAGAAAAACCTACCCTGTCCCGAAGAGCCATCCCAGGGCCGGAGGGTGGGTTGCCAACGCCATAAAAGGAACACCGAGAAGATTGAGACTGTAATTAAGCCTATCTGATTCTCAGATTCTGAGGCAGAATGTGATTTGGCAATGGAACCCTCACCTAGATCTTTTATGTCGATGGCCGAGGAAGGAACGAGGAATGTTAGACTCATCCTTCTGAAATGTGAGTTCTATCGGATTTCTGCCTCTCTCTACAGATACATCCAGAAGTAGGAATATTTGGCCCCTTCCTAGGGCCTAACCATTCAATCATTCCTATCGTCAATAGGGTCATTCTCTACCACAACCAGAGATCATGCAGAGTTATTATGGGGACTGATAAAGGATGGACAATAGCATGGCCCACCATCAGTGACCGTAGCCCCTGCATCGGAAGCCTTGGTTGCCAGCCTGTCTTACCAAGATGTAGTTTCTCATTCATCTCAGTCCTCATAGGACAGCCCGAGATGCGGTGGCTTTTCAGCTCGTTCACCGTATTCTCCACCAGCCAGTCCACTATCTTAGTGGTCTGCTTCAGTTCCATTTCGGGTCCCGCATCTCCCCCAGTTGATGAGTGGGGAAACCAAGGGATATATTTTGAGTCTGATCCAAGTAGATTTTGGGAAATAATTACAGCGGATCATTTCCCAGATATGTTTGGGCCAATAGCAACCGCAAACATCAGTGCGCCAAAATTGCTTACCCAGGGGGAAGTCATGTGCTTTCAATAATCCCTCTTGGAGACACACTTCTATCTCTGTTATCAGCGAGTGTCTTACCCCAAGAGTCAGAAACACTTTGAAGATATTGACCAAAAATTTTGTATTGTTGACTTGGTTGCGCTCTCTGTGGTCCAGTGCACTAAGTCGCCTGGTTACACCAGACCCTCTAGTAATGATGCATTCAGTGATTTAAAGTGATTCTCATAATTATAAAGGAGGATTCCCTCTATGTTCAGGTCCATGGTTGGGGCCAGTATGCTGCCCTCATTTTAGTTCTATCTGGTTCCAGCGTAACTTGCCAGGTGATATTGAGGATATGCCTCCAGCTAGAGTTGTGGTTAACATGGATGATCAATCGAAGGGGGGGAATTATCTAGAGCTCCTTGATGAGAACCTAAATCCCGGGGGAGTGCCACAATTATTGGATCAATTGGGAAGGTTTACTAGCCAACAGAGAAATCTACTAGGTCTTCCCCTACAAACTGAGGCATTAGTCCTCAGCTGGAATCCCAATAAGGGAAAAGAAAACCTTGGAGCTGTCAAACCCAATAACCCATCTAGCTCAATGCAGAATATGGAGGATGATCCTGAAAAAGCTGTATTGTGTCAATGACTTGTGGAGCACAAGAAGATAGTCGATGACCTCCTTGCTTAACGTTCCATGGAGCAGGGACCAGACTACGACAATCCTTAGCCGGGGTAGTAGGAGAAGATATAACTTTCCCCCAGTGAGTTTCCCCTGGTGACCCTAACCATCCTGCCCACATAGACAGTATGGAGGCCAAAAATTATGGTAAGAGGGTGCCGTATGTGTCACCAAATCCACCATAGTGTCATGATAATCCCTGGGACCTAGCTCAGGTTCCCCCAACTTCTCTGTAGTTCATCCGACCAGCTGCTCCACGAACTGCTAGGACTTCTTATCATGCTGAAGAACCTACTAATGAATTGGTGGTCACAAACCCTCATCAAGACAAAAATCCCTACCCATATGATATGATGGTGGTGCTTATTTATCGCCTCGACGCATTAGAAGCTAACAGTTGGAAATCCTACCCGATGGAAAGCCATATCCAGTGTGGGTAGATGATATACCAGCACCCCTAGGTTTCGAAAACCCCACCTTTTCCCCTTTTAATAGGATGAGTGACCCACTGAAGCATATGGCCCACTTCATCATAAGGTGTGGGCCCATGTTGGGAAATTTGGCATTGCAAGAGGCTTCCAAACATCAGTGTTTTGAATAGACATTGGAAGGGCCTACGTTTGTCTGTTATATCCAACTACCCATTGGGTCAGTCGCCAGTTAGGAAGATCTCTGTAGAAAGTTTCTTTACCAGTTCAGCTCTACCACCCAGAAGATGAGTATTGCAGAACTCCTCAAGTGAAAGCAAAGGCCTGAAGAGCGCATCACGGACTTTGTCTCCTGGTGGAAATGCCTCACTTACTCTTTGGATATGACACTGACTCAGGAACAGCTGCTGAAAATGTTTGTGGGGAATATCAAAACTGAACTTTTCTCCTCTCTCATTACTTAGAATTACCCCAGAAGATTTAAAGACTTCTCTGATAAGGATCAGTGTCTAGACGAATCCTCGCAACAGGCCAAGTAGGCACATCTTTTGCCTTCTACAATTCCAACGAGAAGGGCCGCTAAGGCTATGCCCGCCGCAGTGGCACAAATAGAGGCCCCCAGTCAGCTGGAGTTATTACCAATGGAGCCACCTCCATAGCCTCGTTTAGGTCCTCCACCTCAGGTGCGACCCCATGCTCAGTAGCTCCCACCTCAAAATCAGCAGGCACCTCCACATAATGCGCCACCACCACCTAGGTGAGATAACCAGGTTCCACCTCCTCGACATGCTCCTCTAGCCCCTCGTTAGGGCCAGGCTCGCAGATCCCCCTTCCTGGATAGGAGAAACCAGACCTAATCATTCAACGAGGCTTAGGTCCCCAGTTATTTCTGAAGCACCTTAGAATTGGGACTTCTACGTTTTCCTGAATGCAGGAGGCCCAAAGAGGCGGATCTCACTGATCGCCCCAATTACTGCCCCTATCACTGGATCCTGGGGCACACCCTCAAACAGTGCTATGTGTATAAATACTAGATTCAAGACCAAGTTGACAAAAATATAGTCTGGTTAGGCCCAGATTTGGCACAAGTGGCATGTGTATTCATGAAGCCAGACAATGGGAGTGACAGCGAAGGTGAGTGGCATCAGGTTCCTAACCGAAAGTCCCAAAAGTATCATGATTGGATGGATCGTAAGGCATTCACCCATGCCCATGGTATTATCCGTGCATGTCTGAATTGACCTAAACCTTTATGAGATTCCGCATCACCCGCAACCATTACTTCTAAATCAACGACTCAGCCTTTCTCTTCCCAGAAGAGTAGGAATCGGCGACGCAAGGAAAAATAAAGTCCCCCACCGATGCCATCATCATCCTCTACTCTTGGTGAATTTATTCCCCTAGAGATGAAGACTCCCCCCAGAATCTGTCTAGTGGTGGAGGATTCTTCTGGTGATGATCAAGGGTATGCTTCTGTTAACACCATGGAGCTGGTAAACCCCTACATGATTTCTAACTGTGAGGAGCGCTCGATAGATCCTCCCAATGTCCCCAGTCATCACCAGCATCAACGGGGTCATGGATATATGGGTTGTTGGAGTGCCTTAGTCAGTACTTCTAGCTAGGCTCTACATGCCATCAAAACCAGATAGTCGGACCAGCGTAGTTCTCAACACGCACAACCTTCTCATTCAGTTTCACTAGGCCTGCCTTCACCGCCGTTTGTTTTACTTTATCAGGACAAGCCACCTAGACCACTCCATGATCAACCACGGTCTGTTATGGACCAACCTCAGTCATCTGACCCAAATCTGGTAGTCACTCCATGGGATTTGACTAGTGAGTAGTGGTACATTCCCAGCACTAGTCAGCCGTCGGTTCAGCCGGAAGGGCCCGTCATACCCCCTGCCATAGAACGACCTCCTGTAAGTACATGTTCATGCTTGGCACAAAAGTATGATATCCTTAAGAATATTTCTAGAATTTCTGTGAGGCTCTCTCTATCCTTGAAGCCCTTTTCCTGTCAGTGGATATGCATGAAGCCTATGCCAAGCCTTTAAGAATCCCCCTTTTGTTTGAGATGAAGGTAGAAGCTGCAGAAGCCTTCCATGCTGAGGTAGTCGAGCATGATGAATGTCTATCCATTATCTCTTTCTCTGGAGAAGATTAAGTCTCTATCATAAAGGGGAACATCTGATCATTGCACATCACCAACCACTTCAATGGCATGGAGGTTCATTATTATCTTGTCAACATAGGCTCTAAGATAAACCTAATCCCAACCCGGACACTTTAAAAAATTGGACTGTCAGAGGATGATATGAGTCCCTCCAACCTAAAAATTCATGGTTATGTCAGGATGGAACAGACGCTAGTCAGTAAGATTCTTCTGGAGACCCAGTTCAGTGGCCTAGTTTCTAGCACCAAGTTTATGGATTTCTCCCAGGACACTGCCTATAACACATTCATGGGTATGTCAAGGCTTCACCTGTTTGTGGTGGTCCCTTAATCATATCACCAATGACATAATTACTACCTTAATGTTCAAGTGGGAAGAATACAAGGTGACACATCTCCATTTTCCTCTTGTGAATCCTGATACGTGGACGCTAACTATTACAAGAGAAAGGATAAGCAGATTCAGGATAACAAGGTTGAACATGCTATGGCTGCGACTGACCCGTGGACAGACCTGGTTGATGCCTATATTTTTCTAATCCACTGATTAGAGGCTATGAACCCAGAAAAGGGAAAATGATTCATTGTTTCTGTAACAATGGGGGAACACATTTCCAAGTCTAAGTGATGTCGAATGATCACCTTGTATTACTTCACAAATCAGGCTTGGGTGATCCCATAGCCCCTACCCCCATAAGGTATTGGGATGTCCGCCCCATGGAAATGAAAATATTTCATACTTGCTTGTTTCACTGGGCTGGGTAAACATACTCAATCTGACTTTCCACTATTGTTTTAATATCATTAAGTGTGGCCCCTTAGGCTGAAAACTAGATGGGATCAGATCAAAAAATTTCATCGTTATGGTTTCAGCAGTGCAGGAGTCCCCCAATGTAGTGTCTACTGCTACTCAAGCTGGAACCAGATTCCCTTTAGGATCTGTTAACTTAGACTAATCTCTCCCCACTATGGATCCATCCTCCATAAATGAAGAAGAATATTTGGATGATGCTTTTCCCGCCTTCAAATAGGGTGTCTCCACCACAGTTCGTGAATTGGTACAGCTGAACCTCAGTAGTGAGACGGATCTGAAACCCACAATGATTAGTGCCGCTTTGATCGATGAGGAGCAACAAAAATATGTGGAATTCATAAATCAACACTATGATGTATTTTACTCGAGTTATAATGATATTCATGGACTAGATCCTCAGGTCGCCATCCACTTCCTCAGTCTTCCTGCAAATCACCACGAGTTCAAACAACCTCCCAGAAATATGCACCCTTCTCACGATGCCATGGTCGAGGATGAGGTTGATAATCTCATCAGATCCAATTTCTTCAAGGAGGTCCTGTACCCCAGATAGTTATCCAATGATGTTCCCTTCAATAAGAAGAATGGATAGATTAGAGTCTACATCAACTTTTGGGATCTCAACTATCACTGTCTGAAGGATGATTTTCTCCTTCCCGTGATGAAATTGTTGATTGACGCCACTGATGGGTTAGTACTAGAAAAACATGTATTTGCGACGGGATCCCGTCGCAAATGGATTTTTGCGACGGGGCCCGTTGCAAAAGGCCCGTTGCTGAAAACGGCGTCGCAACAACACTTATTTGCGACGGTCCCGTCGCTAAAGCCTTTTGTTGCGACGGTTATTCTCCCCGTCGCAAATAGTACTCCATATATTTGTAAAAAACATTTAAAATAGTATTTGCGACGGGACCCGTCGCAAATACCTTTTGCGACGGTACCCGTCGCAAATACCTTTTGCGACGGTACCCGTCGCAAATAGCTGTTGCGACGGGACCCGTCGCAAAAACTATTTTTTTAAAAAAATAAAAAATTATTAATAAATTATTTTAATGCATATAATAATACTAGTATTTGCGATGGGAATAGTATCCCGTCGCAAATACTATAAAAAAAATAAAAAATAAATAAATTATTAATAAATTATTTTAATTAAACTAATAATAGAATTATAATTCACAAATAAAAATAATAAATTATTTAAATTAATATAATAATAATAGAATTATAATTCAAAAATAAAAAATAATAGAATATTAATAAATGATTTAATTAATATAATAATATTAGAATTATAATTCATAAATAAAAAAAATATTAATAAGTTATTTTAATTAATATAAAAATAATAGAATTATTTTACATTCAAATATTAAAATAATTCAAGTATTACAAAAAATATAATTAAATTATAATATTATAAAATTTTAATATATATATAAAATTTAATATTATAAAATATAAATAATATTATTATTCATATTAATATTGTTATTTAAAAATATAATATTATTAATATTTTATAATGAGACAAAAACTAAGAATAGAAAAAAAAAAATTTTGATTTCCCAAATTTTATAACATAAATACAAACTCTAATCTGAAGGAGAGGGGGTGGTGGGGGATCTGCAGATGGTGGTGGATGAAACTCCATCCCTAAAGCATGAGTGAGTCGGCGCATGTACTCCATCTGCTCCGGATGCTGCTGCTGCCACCGACTCGTCTGCTCCTCGTACAACAGCTGCTGGCGTCGACGCTCCTCCTCATGCTGCTGACGCATCTGCTCCTACTCCTGTCGGAGACTCTCTATCTGTGCAGTCTGAGATCGCAACTGATCCTCATACTGTGTACTAGAAGAAGATGCACGAGCTCCTCTCGAGCTGGACGCCGACATCGCAGCACTGCCATAATAATCTCCGGGAGTCAGTCGAAAGCCGATACCAACTACCCGACCCTTCTCGAAGGCATACTGGGTGGCCTGCATCCATGCCGCCTCATCAAACTGACGGGCAGTGGTCTGATCTGATGACTCGGCCTGACTCTCAGGCCGGGCCTATGACGCTGCGGCCTCATATGACTCCTATAGTTGCAATTTAAAATTAAAATTGTGAATATATTATATGCAGTTAATTTTTAAACTTGAAAACAAATAATATTGACCACGATGTGATGCTGACGATCACCTCTGAGCTCCCCAGTAACAGGATCACTATACATCCTCCGATATACGTCGTACTCTGTAATATCGGGGTGCTCGACAGCCTATAAGAATAAAAAATAAACTGTTAATATTTATAGTTATATAAAATATTTATAAATAATGTACGTACCAGATGCTGTCTATGAGTACAGAAAGAACGACTCCCAGCTCGATGAGTCACCTCCTGTCTCCCCCGATTCTACCTCCCCACCGATGATCTCCTCTGAAAGGAACCACTTAACCAGTGCACACATAATCCATCCCATACATGGGATGAAATATACTCTGGTCGGTGTGCTCTACATGACTCCTCAAAATCTGACACTTCTGCTTTCTTCATCGCAGCTTTTCTTAAATTGTGTAAAAACTGACGAAGGCGATCACGCATGGCCACCTCCCATGCCTCGTGGATGGCGTCACGCATGGTATCCTCTATCGTATACCATAAAACCTACAAATAAATCAAAATATCAAGTTAGAAATGAAATAATTTTCAAAATAAAAATTATTTATTTACGTACGTACCAACCAATGGCCGAACATGGCCTGCTGCACATCAATGGGAATTTGCTCCCATGTGGTCCACGGCTGAGAGAAATAGTTGCGCAAAATAGTGCTGCCCTGTCCGACTGCTATATACGGAAAACTGAAAAAATAATAAACATTTATTATGTGAATAGATTAATGAAATCTTAGTCAAATCCACAGGTTATCACACAGGTTATCACACCTCCGTGTGCGTGGATCAAACCCAAGACGTGGACGTCGCTCGGGGACGGGGTCATGAATCATCAATCGTGCAAGACCGCTCCCCCTCCACATACTCCCTGGAGCGCCTGCAGGCTGAGGGTCATCTGTTAGCAACTCACCCGCATCGAAAGTCAGGTCAGCATCCGCCAACTCACGAAATGTGGCGTCGTCCATCTGAAATAGAAAATGTTAATGTTATCAAATAATTGATAATTACTATTATATATACATATATACATATTATGATTTTATATAAATACCATGGAATGCTATCAGTGTTCATCTTCATCATCATCTTCATATATGTCAATGTCATCTTCATATTCCTCCTCAACATCATCGATATCCATTCGAGTTACAGCTGCTTCATCTCTTACCATTTCAAATTTATATGTGACATCATTAACATCATCGTCATCACCGACTCTTAAATGTGGGGTGTCGTCATCGATACTCATGTCTCTTTGTAAAAAAGATTGATTTTGAGTACTCTCTTGAAAAACTTCAATTCTTTGCACATCAGTGAAAGCACATTCACTTTGACTAAATTGATTGTCTCAAATTTTGATTTTTATTACACTCCACCAATCAGTCAAGTCTCTTGATGTTGCAAAGTACTTTGCATAATAAACTTGATATGCCTGTTGAGCCAATAATAATGGGTCATTTACTGTGAGAACACTTTTACATTTAATATCGATGATTCCATGAGTCGGATGAACACACACGCCTCTCTATATATCCAACCACCGACATTTGAACATGGTTATGTAATGTTGTCCAAGATAACAGAGTTCAATGATTTCATCAAGTATGCCATAAAAGTTAACTTCATTTTCTTGATGATGAGATCCTCTCAAGCTAACTCCACTGTTCATTGTTTTTTTCGATTCCCCATATGCATGTGTGTGGAATCGAAATCCATTCACCACATATGCATTATAAGTTTTAACAAGTTTGGAAGGTGGGTTACTCAATACACACAACCGTTTTTCAATTTTATCAGCATGTCGAGACACCTGAAAATTTGTGAAATAATTATCAATATAGTAAACTATACATTGAATGAGTTGCTAAAAGATAAAGAATTTATGTTACCAGTTTTTGAAACCACTGAGAGAAATTTTTCAGTCGACGTTCTTCGAGAGCAGCTGCTGTAATTTGTGGAATTTGTTTCTTGATATGATTATCATACAACCTATAAAAACCAAAGTTATTTACTATAACATAAATGATAGAATAAGTGATATAAACACTTACAGTACAACTGATGTCATTTCTTCTCAGTTGAGCAGAACATACGTATGAGCTCTTTGATGTTCATCATCTAAAAGCTAGCGTTCATAAACTCCACCAAAACCAAGCTCTGACTGGTTGAAAATAGATAATTGATTGTCGATTTCATCAATATTGCTCTCGTTCCATCCCATTCGGTTGTGTTTTGAAGGATACTCATATTCAAAATAATGGGAGCAGAAAAAAGATATTTCCTCTTGCAAATAAGCTTCTGCAATAGATCCTTCAACAAATGCTTTGTTACGTACTTTTCATTTCAATTTTTGCATGCATCTTTCAAATGGGTACATCCATCAAAACTGTACCGGACCTCCACATTTGGCTTTATATGGAAAATTTAACATCAAATGTTCCATTGAGTCGAAGAAAGACGACGGAAATATTTTTTCCAGTTTACATATAATTACAACATCTTTTTCAAGTTTTCCTAGAGCATCATAATCTGCCGTAGCCGCACAAATTTCCTGAAAAAAATGAGACATGTCTGTTATGGAATCCCAAATCACAGAATTCAACAGACCTATTAATCCAATGGGTAGAAGTCTATCCATTATAACATGAAAATCATGACTTTTTAATCCAGTAATATGACCATTCTTTACACATCTACCCAAATTAGAAGAACAACCATCTGGAAGTCTCAAATCTGCAATCCACTGACAAAATAATAAACGGTTTTCTTTAGACAGTGTATAAGCTTCTTTTGGTTTCAGTAACCTTTCTGTTCTGACATTCTCAAATAGTTCCAATTCTGGACACCTGCAAATTTGGGCAAGATCTAAACGTGCATTTACATTGTCTTTTCTCTTTCTTTGCATATCCAAAACTGTATGAAACAAATTATCAAAACAGTTCTTCTCAATATGCATGACATCTAACATGTGTCGGACCAATAGATCAGACCAATATGGCAAATCCCAAAATATGCTACGTTTAATCCAATTGTGTTCTTTCCCAAAACCAGAAATTTTCTGTTGGTTTATTGTGGGACCAAAAGTGATGGGAGGTAATGAAAATGCAACTTATTTTAACTCCGAACCTGATAGCATTTTTGGAGGTCCATCCCTTTCAACTGTTCCTTTTCTGAAATGAGATCGGTTTCTGCGAAAAGGATGATCAGCTGGAAGAAATCTGCGATGACAATCAAAATAACAAGGATTCTTTCCATGAATGAGCATAAATGCTTTGTTCTCTCCCATACAGTAAGGACATGATTTCTGACCATGTGTACTCTATCCAGATAACATCCCATAAGCCGGGAAGTCACTTATTGTCCACATCAATGCTGCTCTCAGTATGAAATTCTGTTTCGTTGCAACATCATATGTACTGACACCAGTACTCCGCAATAAATTTAATTCATCAATCAATGGCTTCAAATAAACATCAATATTTTTCTTCGGATGTCCTAGAATTAGTAAAGTCAAAAAGATATATGGCTCCTTCATCAACATCCATGGAGGTAAATTGTACAGAGTTAAAAAAATAGGACAACATGAATATTGACTACCATAAGATCCAAACGGATAGAAACCATCAGTGGAAAGGCCCAGTCGAACATTTCTAGCTTCTAAAGCAAAGGATGGATGCACTCTATCAAAATGTTTCCATGAATCACCATCGGCTGGATGATTCAAGCTTTTATCGGTTGAAATATTCTCTTTATTCCATGAAATCATTGTCGCTGTATTCTTAGACATGAATAAACGCTGAAGTCTGGATGTAAGCAGAAAATATCTCAACTGTTTTACAGGAATCAAACCAGACTTCCCGTGTTGTCCTTCTTTATATCTCAGTTGCCCACATGTAGGAAAACTATCCAACGACTCATTTTCCCCAGAATATAAAATGCAGTCATTTGAACATGCATGAATCTTCTGACAAGTAAGTCCCAAATTTCGAACCAGCCTCTTACTCTCATAGTAATTTGCAGGTAAAACATTTCCTTCGGGTAACAGTGTTTTCAGCAAAGAAAATATCTGGTCAAAATAGGTGTTTTACATTCCGTTATCTGATTTGATAGCCATAAATTTTGCAAATTCTTCTAATTTTCTCATCTTACAGCCAGGATATAATGCATCCTCAGCAGATTTCAACAACTCATAAAATTCAGACGGTGCCAACTCAGGATTTGAAGCTATATCAGCCGGAGTTTCTGTATGTTGAACAGATGAACCTGCAACATCATGTACTAAATCTTGAAACTGGGATGGATCCGGAATCAAGTTGGTATCACCTGCTCTGGAACTGCGTTCACCGTGTTGATACCAAAAAACATAATCTGGTTGAAAACCAAAACGCAAGAGATGTTCTCCCACTTTGTCAAACGTGTCAAATGTTCTCAATGCACATTTTCTGCAAGGGAATTTTATTTTTCCTTCTGAAACAAATTCTGGATTTGATGCCGCAAATGATAAAAAAGTCTCCACACCCTCAACATATACTGGATTTAAACCAGAACCGTTTGGATTTCTACGTTAATTTATCCATATACGGTCACCTAATAATGATTGTTGACGACCTCATTGTTCCATATTTCTCTATAAAATATAAAAGCATTACTGGTTTTGAATAATTTGTAAGAAAAAACACTCAAGTAAAGATTGAATATATTGAGAATAAAGCAAAACATGTAACAAATATTGATAATTTTAATATTATATTGATTTTTTATTATTTTACTAATACTAATATAATTTTTTCATAAAAATTAATTATATAATAATAACATTATTACATTATTAGTATATTTTATTATTAATATTAAAATAACATAATTTTTTATATTATATACAATTCTCCTTTCATCTGTGTGTTTAACATTCTGTCTCCACATGTAATATTTGCATTCACTTTCACCTCTCTATTGGCGAGTAGGTTGATAATTTTGAAAAAGAATGCAAATATTACATGTGGAGACAGAAAACACACAGATGAAAAGAGAATTGTATATAATATAGAAAATTATATTATTTTAATATTAATAATAAAATATACAAATAATGTAAAAATGTTATTATTCGTAAATATAGGTAATTATTCCAAATTTTTACTAATTATTGGTAATTATTCCTAATTTTTACTAATTATTACTAATTATTACTAATTATTGGTAATTATTACTAATTATTACTAATTATTACTAATTATTGGTAATTATTGGTAATTATTGGTAATTATTACTAAGCATTGTTAATTATTACTAATTATTGTTAATTATTACGAATTATTGTTAATTATTACTAATTATTACTAATTATTACTAATTATTACTAATTATTACTAATTATTGGTAACTATTACTAATTATTGGTAATTATTCCTAATTATTGGTAATTATTACTAAATATTGGTAATTATTACTAATTATTGGTAATTATTACTAATTATTGGTAATTAATACTAATTATTACTAATTATTACTAATTATAGGTAATTATTCCTAATTTTTCCTAATTATTACTAATTATTACTAATTATTACTAATTATTGGTAATTATTACTAATTATTACTAATTATTACAAATTATTGGTAATTATTACTAAGTATTGTTAATTATTACTAATTATTGTTAATTATTAAGAATTATTGGTAATTATTACTAATTATTACTAATTATTACTAATTATTACTAATTATTACTAATTATTGGTAATTATTACTAATTATTGGTAATTATTCCTAATTATTGGTAATTATTACTAATTATTGGTAATTAATACTAATTATTGGTAATTAATACTAATTATTACTAATTATTGGTAATTATTGATAATTATTATTACTTATTGGTAATTATTACTAATTATTGGTAATTATTACTAATTATTTGTAATTATTACTAATTATTGGTAATTATTACTAATTATTGGTAATTATTACTAATTATTGGTAATTATTACTAATTATTGGTAATTATTACTAATTATTGGTAATTATTACTAATTATTGGTAATTATTACTAATTATTGGTAATTATTACTAATTATTGGTAATTATTACTAATTATTGGTAATTATTACTAATTATTGGTAATTATTGGTAATTATTGGTAATTATTGGTAATTATTGGTAAGTATTGTTAATTATTACTAATTATTGGTAATTATTACTAATTATTACTAATTATTGGTAATTATTACTAATTATTACTAATTATTACTAATTATTGGTAATTATTACTAATTATTGGTAATTAATACTAATGATTGGTAATTAATACTAATTATTGGTAATTATTACTAATTATTGTTAATTATTACTAATTATTGGTAATTATTACTAATTATTGGTAATTATTACTAATTATTGGTAATTATTACTAATTATTGGTAATTATTACTAATTATTGGTAATTATTACTAATTATTGGTAATTATTACTAATTATTGGTAATTATTACTAATTATTGGTAATTATTACTAATTATTGGTAATAAATACTAATTAATGGTAATAAATACTAATTATTGGTAATTAATACTAATTAATACTAATTATTGGTAATTATTGGTAATTATTGTTAATTATTAGTAATTATTACTAATTATTGGTAATTATTGCTAATTATTACTAATTATTACTAAATATTTGTAATTATTACTAATTATTGGTAATTAATACTAATTATTGGTAATTAATACTAATTATTACTAATTATTACTAATTATTACTAATTATTATTAATTATTGGTAATTATTGTTAGTTATTACTAATTATTGGTAATTATTACTAATTATTGGTAATTATTACTAATTATTGGTAATTATTGGTAATTATTGCTAATTATTACTAATTATTGGTAATTATTACTAATTATTACTAATTATTGGTAATTATTTCTAATTATTACTAATTATTGGTAATTATTACTAATTATTGGTAATTATTACTAATTATTGGTAATTAATACTAATTATTACTAATTATTACTAATTATTGGTAATTATTCCTAATTTTTACTAATTATTACTAATTATTACTAATTATTACTAATTATTGGTAATTATTACTAATTATTACTAATTATTGGTAATTATTTGTAATTATTGGTAATTATTGGTAATTATTACTAAGTATTGTTAATTATTACTAATTATTGTTAATTATTACGAATTATTGGTAATTATTACTAGTTATTACTAATTATTACTAATTATTACTAATTATTACTAATTATTGGTAATTATTACTAATTATTGGTAATTATTCCTAATTATTGGTAATTATTACTAATTATTGGTAATTATTACTAATTATTGGTAATTATTACTAATTATTGGTAATTAATACTAATTATTACTAATTATTGGTAATTATTCCTAATTTTTCCTAATTATTACTAATTATTACTAATTATTACTAATTATTGGTAATTATTACTAATTATTACTAATTATTACTAATTATTGGTAATTATTGGTAATTATTGGTAATTATTACTAAGTATTGTTAATTATTACTAATTATTGTTAATTATTACGAATTATTGGTAATTATTACTAATTATTACTAATTATTACTAATTATTACTAATTATTACTAATTATTGGTAATTATTACTAATTATTGGTAATTATTCCTAATTATTGGTAATTATTACTAATTATTGGTAATTAATACTAATTATTGGTAATTAATACTAATTATTACTAAATATTGGTAATTATTGATAATTATTACTACTTATTGGTAATTATTACTAATTATTGGTAATTATTACTAATTATTGGTAATTATTACTAATTATTGGTAATTATTACTAATTATTGGTAATTATTACTAATTATTGGTAATTATTACGAATTATTGGTAATTATTACTAATTATTGATAATTATTACTAATTATTCCTAATTATTGATAATTATTGGTAATTGTTCCTAATTATTAGTAATTAAATGAATAATTACCAATAATTAGGAATAATTACCAATAATTACAAATAATAACATTATTAGTATATTTTATTATTAATATTAAATTAATATAATTTTCTAATTTATATACAATTCTCCTTTCATCTGTGCGTTTTCTATCTCCACATACAAATAATACATGTGAAGACAGCAAACACACAGATGAAAAGAGAACTGTATATATATAAAAAATTATATTATTTTAATATTAATAATAAAATATACTAATAATGTAATAATGTTATTATTCCTAATTATTGGTATTTATTATTAATTATTAATATTTATTCTTAATTATTAAAAATTATTATTAATTATTCCTAATTACCATTAACTATGAACAATACTAATAATTTAAATTGATTAAGTAACAAAACAATGTAAACATAACTAAATTACAACTAATTAAGAATAATTGAAACTAATAAAAAATTAAAAATAAATATTAAATTAAAATGAACATAAATACCTTGAAAATTGATCTGCTCTGATCGTTCTTCAAAACTTTAATATCAACTCCGGAGAAAAAAATTAAACTGGAGAAAAACTGAACTTTAGAAATATAACTTTGAGAGAAGAAGAAGATGGAGTTTGAGAATGATTTGAAAAAAACGGATGGGGGTATTTATAGGTTAGATTATTTGCGATGGGATTCCCGTCGCAAATAGTGTTATTTGCGACGGGACCCGTCGCAAATACCTTAGCCAACATTTATTACGGTCAACAGTTAAATAGTTATTTGCGACGGGACCCGTCGCAAATAACCACCTGCCGACATACTATTTGCGACGGGGGAATATTCCCGTCGCAAATACCTTTTACCGCCGACGGTTATTTGCGACGGGAATATTCCCCCGTCGCAAATAGTTTTCCCGCGATTTGGCGCGCAACGCGCGCCAGTTCTTTTGCGACGGGGAAAGCAATCCCGTCGCAAAAGCCTACTTATTTGCGACGGGATTTATTCCCGTCGCAAATAACCCGTCGCAAATACCCATTTTTCCCGTAGTCTCTCCTTCGTGGATGGGTATTATGGGTATAACCAAAATCGAATGGACCTCGAGGATGAAGAGTCTATAGCTTTCAGGGCACCACATGGTACTTTTTTCTACCATTTTATGACCTTTAGTCAAAAGAATGTAGGTGCCACTTTTCAGTGTTCCATGCACCGCATATTAAAGCCGATCCTTAGAAAATTAGTAGAATGCTACATGGAAGATCTGGTGGACAAATCTCACCAGCATCAGGACCATATTAAAGACCTTGAGAAAGTGTTCAGCTTCCTTCATTATCGCCATATGAAGATGAACCCATTAAAGTGTTCCTTTGGGGTCACCTTCAGATTGTTTCTCGACTTCATTGTCAGATATAGAGGCATCGTGATTGATCTAAAGAAGATTAAGCCCAATAGCCAGATTTATCATTCGAGCAACATTTGGGAGCTTCAGGGATTTTAAGGTCACTTGTCCTACATACAACGATTCATTACAAATTTAGCCGGCAAGTGTAATCCCTTTTCTCAGATCATGAAGAAAGGCACTGTCTATCAGTGGGATGAGGAATTCCAAACTACTTTCAGGGAAATCAAGAAGTATCTGTTGCAACCTCCAATCCTGATGCCACCTATTTTCGGAAAGCCGTTGGTCTTTTATGTGACCACCATGGAATGATCTCTTGGCACCCTTCTCACTGAGAAGAACAATGAGGGAACAAAGAACAATCTCTACTATCTCAGCCACATGCTCCTCAATACAGAGACTAGATACTCCCTTATAGAAAAGAACTACCTGGCATTGGTATTCGCAGTACAGAAATTGCGACATTACTTATAGCACCATGATATACAGTTAGTGCCCCAAGTGGATCTGATGAAGTACATCCTGAACCACCCCATGTTGAAACGTTGTCTAGATCGGTGGACAGTGATCCTCTAATAGTATGACATTAGGTTTTCCACTAGAAATATATTAAGGGGTGGGCATTGTAAGACTTACTTGTTTCCCATCCAACTCCAGTGGACCAGCCTCTGGATCCTGATTTTCCCTATGAGGAAATCCTCTCGGTAAAACAAGCCATTCCATGTTGGCAAATGCACTTTGACGGTGCTTCCTGAAGTCCTATCGGTAGAAGACTCAATGATCCCAGACTCAACAAGGTGGGCTTGGGTATCATCTTCATCACACAAGCACAAGACGTTCTACCATATTCATTCTTATTGTCAGAAGGTTGTACCAACAATGAGGCAGAGTACTAGGCTCTCATCACTAACCACAAGTTGGCCCTAGAGATTGATGTACCCAAATTTCATGTGAAAGGGGACTCTGAACTAGTCATCAAGAAAATCAATGGTGACTATGTCGTTAGAAAGCCAGAGCTCGTACCACTATTGGAATGTACCCACCAGCTGATGGCCCAGTTCTATTCTCGGCCAGAAGTCACCAATGTACCTCAATCCCAGAACGGTCAAGCTGACACCTTGGCCATCCTAGATGCATCTCTTGTAGAGCCTAATTAGGATTATTTGATTATACACATGGAACACCAGATATTCATCACCCCCGTCACTCCAGATGATGATGATAGCCCACAGGTAAGCCACGTTATCGCCGGTGCCTCCACATCAGGACCTTTAGGTCCCCCTGATGCAGTGCTAGAAGTGAATTTTTACTGGAGGACCCCCTTTATCAAGTACCTCCAGCACGGTAATATCCCAGTAGATCGGGACGAGCACGATTGAATCAAGCATCGCGCATCATAGTTTACCCTCCAGAGTGGTCCCAGTCTTGAGAAGATTCTCTAAAAATGAGGGTTTTATGGAGTCCTCCTCCATTGCATTCAAGGAGGTGAGATTTCTTAGGTCATGTTGGAGGTTCATGCCAGTTCTTGCAGGGCTCATCAGACCGGGCCAAAACAATCTCAACAGACCCAGAGACTGGGGTATTTTTGTCAATCCATGATCCATGACTGTATTGAGTTTTCCAATAGGTGTAATGCATGCCAAATTCATGCAAACATTGTTCATCAGATGCCAAAGCCTCTCCACACTACCAAGTACTCTTGGCCCTTTGCATTCTAGGGACTCGATGTCATGGGAACATATCCACCGGTGACAGGTCGCCAGTGTAGGTTTATCCTGAACGCTATAGATTTTGTTTCCAAGTGGGAAGAATTAGTTTCGATCAAGGAGTTCAAGGCCCATTCTATTGTTGAATTTGTGAGCTCCAACATAATCTATTGATTTGGAGTCCCTTACATCATCCTCACCGATAACAACACCAACTTCTAGGTAGCCGAGTTGAAAAAATTCTATGCCAAGTACAACATCCATTCTAATAATACCTCTCGCTATCACGCACAAGCTAATGGGAAGATCGAGGAATTCAACAAACCCCTCTTTAACATCCTACAGAAAATGGTTGGTCAAAATAAGAAGAGTTCGAAAAAACTCCCCAATGCTCTCTAAGCCTATCGAAAAATGACTCGCAATTCCACACAGGTGGACCCATATTCCTTGGTGTATGAAATGGAGGCTGTCCTACCCATCGAGATTCAATTTCCTTCATTATGAACAACTCTATACCATCAGCAAGCACCAGATAAGGTAGCCAAAATCTGTCTGGCTAAATTGGAAGCACTCAGTGAGAACATGCTTTGTGTCCTTTACAATCTTGAAAGGCATTATAACAAGATAACTAGAGCTTTCAACAAGAAATTTCACCTTTTCTCTTTCCTGTAAGGTGACATGGTGTTAGCCCTGAGAGCACCAATGATACCTGGTAGGAAACCACCCAAGCTAGATCCCAAATGGAAAGTACCTTAAATCATTCACAAGGTTTACCCCAATGGTGTGTACTCCCTGGTTACCATGGATGGTGAGCATATAAATCCTCCCCCCAATTCCAATTTCCTCAAGTAGTTTTTTTCCTGAGTAAGTGAGGGTCCTACATGACCTTAAAATATTATATCCTGCATGATATTAAACTGATTTTCCATCCCACATGATGATAAACTGCACAACGGTCCGAGCTCTATGACTATAAACTAAGATCTATCTAGCCCCACATGAAATTAAATTGTTTCTTCTATGCCACATGACATTAAAATGTGTGATTCATCCAAGATAAAGGATGTAAAACTACTCATCACTCATCTTGTATGATGTTAAACTGTGAGCGGTAGATATACCATTATGGTTTGAGCTCTATGACCATAAAATAAGATCTCTTTATATCAATGTACCCACTGCATGATGTTGAACTACATGGCACCTTCAATAACTATGTATGGATTGATTTCCATCCTTATGGGATACATAAGAATGCTCGGAAACCTCATCCTAGAATTCTTCCCCAAACTCTTCTCTTTGACTACCCCTGGGTGTAGTTCTCCTGGAGGATCCCACATGGTGTAGTATTGGATTCTTTGTCCCCACTCATGTTAGGATTACTATGATCACACCATGTTCCCCTCCTCGTTCTTCTATCCTCCCCTGTCCTCACCACATGACGTTAAACTGCACGACCACCTTCAAAACTACATATGGCTTGATTCCCATCCTCATGGAATACGTAGGAAGGCCCAAAAATTTAGTCCATAGGCCCAGTACCAAACTTTAGGATATCCCCTTGGGTTGGAACACATGGTGTGGTGCATTCCTTTTCCCTCATTCACATTGAGTTCATCTTGATCACACCATGTCATGTATCCCTCTCCCTGGAGATCTCCACCTCTTTCCTCATCCCGCATGACATTAAACTGAATAGGAACATTCTTGATTCACACATTCACTTTATTTGGGTTTTCATCATATTTCACATCTAAAAGGATCCCCGAATGGTACAGATTCTTGGACTAAGGGCTCTCCTACCATTTCGGGCCAACTTCCTCAAGGATCACGAATGAAAAATTGATACAAGTCCCGCGTTACAAACATGGGCAGCGGTTGACACTCATTTTTTGTTCTAGGTCACACAATGTGGATGATGTGTTTCAAAACTGGTCAATAACCATCCTCCATCATTGTCACCACCCCTATAGGTCCCAAATATTGGGTGCAGTGATTCATTTTGTCCTGATATCCCTTCAAACATCAACATGTCTTGGGTAGGAGTGTTAGTCTGGTCGGGGTTGACCCTACCTGATCTCCTTACCTCATTGTCGTACCCTTATATGTTTGGGAGAGCCTGATACCATTCCTTGTTTCCCACACCAATAATTTCTCACGTGGTCTTAGGAGCTTTGGTAAGGCAATACTTGCATAAAGGATCATGTATTTATGGTCCGAGCCCTATGACCTTAAACTAAGATCACCATCATCCTCACCGCAAGATGTTAAACTGCAAACTAGTTTTGACTTTCCATCCGTGGTCCAGCCTCAAGCCCCTAGCCCAAGTTCTCACTTAGGATTGTGTGGTGTGGTGTAGACTCTATATCCTCATTCATGTCAGGCTATTTTTACCATGTCACATACATCCTCTTGAGATACTCCTCTATCCATCATCCTTACCACAATACGTTAAACTTCAAGGGAATATCCATGCTTTATGCATCCCATAATTTGGGTTTCCACTATCTCTTAAATCCAAAGGGACACCTGAATGACATGGATACTAGTCCCCAGGGCTATCCTACCATTTCGGGCTGACATCCCCGAGGATTCTAGAAGACAATTTGATACAAGTCATGTGTTGCGAATATGGTCAATGGTCGACGCTCAATTGATTTCCCACATACATGGTCACACAATACAAATACTATGTTGTGAAAATGGTCAATAGTTATCCTCAACCATTGTTGTCATTCTCTGGTCTCTTACATAGCACGCGTGATGATTTACCCTTTTCAACCATCTATCCCTTGCACATGACATTAAACTGGGAATCTACGGTCTGAGCTCTATGACCATAAAATAAGATCCACTACATCCTTTCCATATGAAATTAAATTGCACCACATATCCTAGAACTATGTTTGGATTTATTCTCATTATCAAGGTGTACATAGGAAAACCCAAACATTTTTTCTTTGAGTCTATTCTAGGTTCATTTATTCTTTCTCTCGAACTCTTGGCCCAGAATATCTCTGGGAATTATGAATGGTGTGGCGTATGTGGGACTATGTCTTCATTCACATTGGGTTACTTTACATTCCATACACATTCCTCATTGAGATACCTTAGCTCTATCTTTGTCCTTTCATCATGACGTAAAACTGCACAACATCTTCCAAAACTACATGTGGCTTGATTCACATCCTCATGGGATACGTAGGACCACCCGAACATTTAGATTTCGGGTCCAACCCCATTTCTTAGAAAACTCCTTATCTTCCCCCCCTGGACTAAGTTCTTCTAGGAGAGGGGTATACAGTGTGGTATGGGCTTACATCCTCATTCATGTCGGGTTTGTAACAACCACACCACTTACCTCTTTCTCCTGAGATCTCTTCATCCCCATGTTCTATACTCATCTTTTTGAATCGGCTGCTCTTGAGTTGGGCCCCTCGAACCTCTTTGGTAGTTCACCAATGTTCCCAAGAGCACTCTGGTTTAGGACCTAGAGTGTTGGATTCTACATAGACATTTTATTGCCCATTTTCAGGTTTCATGTTCCCCTTCATTTGGGATTTCATCATCTTTCACATCCAAAATGACCCCTGAACAGTACAAATTCTCAGCCTAAGGGATCTTCTATCATTTCTAGCCAACTTCCTTAAGGATCTCGAATGAAAAATTGATACAAGTCCTGTTTTGTGAACATGGCCAGTGGTTGACACTCATTTGTTGTTCCCATTTTAGGTCACACGATATGGACACTGTGTTTTGAGTACAATCAACAGTTTTCCTCCATCATCAGACCAACCCCATCAAGTCCTAAATGTGGGTTGCATGATTCACATCCTTTCCCACTCCATCATGTCCATGTATAATTTCAACACCCTTGGTACTATCCATCAATGCACATTTACACGTTAGGAGGATAAATCCGTGGTGAGGCATCATTCGGGGCTCCACACCATTTTATCCTTTTCATGTATTCCACATGTTGCAAAGACCTTCTCCGCCATTGTTTCCCACATCAAGTGTAGCTCACGTGGGATTAGGGATTCAGTCGGGGTTTTCACCCATTTGGAAGAGTCTCGCTTCTCTATGGTCTGAGATCTAATACTTTAAACTAAGATCTTTCTACATATTTTCTGTAAGTTATAAGAACCACATCTCTTAGAACTATATATATCTTGATTCCCATCCTCATGGGATACGTAGGAATGCCCAGACATCTTGTATTTGGGTCCAGCTCAAGTTCCACTAATTACCTTTTATGTTCATTCTTTTGGCCCAAACTTTCATAGGATTTCATGGTGTAGTGTGGTCTTACGTCCTCATTCACATCGGGTTTATAATATCCACACCACGTACCCACCTTCTAGGAGCTAGTCTCTCCTACCTCTCCTCTTTGCTGCAAGACGTTAAACTTCATCCTCATAACTATGTATAGATTTATTCAAATCCTCATGGGATACATAGGAACACATATAAGATTCGTTCATGGTTCTAGCCCCATATTCTCTGACCTTTTCTACCCCCTCGGACTGAGGTTTCTTCTCCAAAATTTCACGTAGTGTGATGTGGACCTTGTCCTCATTCACGCCAGGTATGCTTTATCAAGACATGTGTATTCCACCATATTTCCAATCCATATGAATTTAAACTATGCTTCCTAGTATCATATGATTTTAAACTGTTACGTATTTACTACAAGTCATTATAATTTAGGGGTTGGTCCTATCATACGACCCTAAACTATGACATTATCATATTTTCCGCATGACGAAAAACAACACTCCATTGTGATGTACTCACTTGAGGGGACATCATGTTTGGTAGTGGATAACCACCATACCATTTTTTCAATGCCTGCATATGGATTGATTCCTGCAGTGATTCTGAGATTCTTTGTCCTAGGTGTATCGCTTCACAAAAAAACAACAACACACATCCTACCTAAAGAACAAACAAGATCTATAAAATCCTGCTTCTTTTGGTGAGTGGGCCAGACCCGCACGAAAATATTTTCCCTAGAATTGGTACCATACGACTACGCTTTTATAAATAGGTATGTACTGATCCCCATCATCATGGGGTAAGTAGGGATGCCCACACACTTTGCATCGGGACCATCCCAACATTCATTTTTGGTCCCTCAACCTAAAACCTCCCCAGGGAGCACATGGAGGGATATGGACTCCTACTGTCCTCATTCATGCCGAGTTTTTCAATTAATGTATCATGTGTCTCCCTCCCTTATTTTTATCTATGTTTCAATATTTAAGACCTTCAAACTAAGATCCGACCATCCTTATCGCATGACACTAAACTACACAACATTTTTTCAGAACTACATATGGCTTGATTTCCATAATCATGGGATACGTTGGAACACCCAGACATTCTGTCTGTAGGTCCATCCCCAGGAATCTTAAATCCTTCCCCCCTTTTTTCGGCCCCTTGGCCCAAAATCCTTTGTAAGTATGTTGTGTGGTGAGAACCTTTTGGGTTCTCATTCACGTTAGATTTTTCGACAACCGCACCATGTTTCTTCCTTGTCTCTTTTCAGCCTGGTCTGAGTTCTATGACCCTAAACTAAGATCTCCCTTTGGTAACTACACATCAGGTTTGAATACTTCACCACCCTATGAGCATTTCATTAAACTGGGTTCCTTTTTAATGGTCCACTCTACAACCTTAGGCTAGGATCATGTTACACCAGGACGCTTTCCCTTGAAAAGGGATTCAACTCACTCTATCTGATACGTCTCATTATCGTGCTCAAATGCGTCATGACAAAGAGACCAAAGTGTTGAATTTTCACATAGAAATTCTATCATTTCATGTCCAGGATTCATGAGCCAATTATTTGGATCCCCATACTCCTCCATGTATGAAGGGACCCCCTGTACAGCCTGGTCTCATGCCACATTGGCACACCTACCGTCTTGGGTCAATGCCCCTGAAGACCTCAGACAAAATTTTCAATAGGTAATGTGTTTCGAACATGGTTAGTGGTCAACTATAATTTGTCTGTCCCCATTCTAGGCTAACACGAAACAAATACTATGTTTTGAATATGGTTAGTAGTTATCCTCTATCGTCATGCCGCTATCACTGTGATTCAGATCTCGGGCATCATTATTCACGTCTTTCCACTCCCATGTGTTTATGTGTAATTCCAACACACTCAGTTCTACCCCCCATGCATGTATGTGTATTGAGAAGGGAAATCATTAATAGTGGAACATCACTCACCTAGTTGCCCATCTCTCCTAATGTGTGCCTCCCTACACAAGAGAAATCTCATCGCTACTCCTTGTTTCCCACATCGATCATGACTCACATGGGCTTAGTAGGTTTGGTGGGGCATGTACTGGTGTAGCTATGACACACATGATTTTCATCCCGCATGAATTTAAACTATGATCTAAAAACTATGCACAGATTGATTCTCATTCTAATGGGATATGTAGAAATGCTCGAAATTTTTTCCTCTGGCCCATCCTAACTTTCACTTTGGGTCCCTTGACCTAAAAAAACTTCCCCTGGGATACGTGGTCTGGTGCATACTCCTTATGTCCTCATTTACGTCAGGTTTATAGCTACTGCATCACGTATTCCCCTCTTGGGATCTCCTCTTTCACTCCCTATACTACTGTATGATGTTAAACTACACGAATACACATGTCCTCGATGCATGACATTAAACTTCAATTCTACCCTGGACTATTTCAGGATTCCCCATGTTAACTATGGTATGAGTCAACTTCCTCTCCAAAGATGATTACCCCTACCAACGTTGGTCTATAACTACGTTGTGCTCAAGAACAATGTTTTTCCTGATTCCCATCCTCATGGGATACGTAGCGATGTCCAAGAAATTTTACTTGGGCCTAGCCCCAGATCCTTTAAACTATGTGCACCATCCTCACTATATGACTTTTAAACTACGTGTTTATTATCCTTATTGGTATGACGTAAAACTATAGATCATTCTATGTTTTTACAAGAGAGGTACTATTTTGAAGCAAGTTTGATCCTTGATCAGACCGATGTGTCCACCTAATGTGTTTTCACCATAGTGGTGTAATTTCAAGAGTTTTGGACTCCATTCAAACAACCCATCACTCCAACCTTCACACTTTTCATGTCCTTAATTGAAACCTCATCCTATTTTCATGTCTAAAGGAGCCCCCATAACGGTACAGATGATTGGACTATATCCCTCATACTGTTTTGGGCCAACGTTCTGAAAGACTAATGGATAACATCTTGAGTCAGACCCCATGTTTTGAACATGGTCAATGATCGACCCTCATTTTTCATCCCCATTTCAGGCTAACGCAATAGGGATACTATGTTTCGAACATGATCATTAGTTATCCTTCACTGTCATTCCACACCCACAATGTTTTGAATTTTGGGTATCGTGATTCACTATTTACATTCCCATATGTCCGGATTGATTCTAACGCCCCTGGTGTTACTCCGCTCGTGCACTAGAGCACATTAGAAAAATAGAAACTCGACTGTTCTGAGAACTTCATTCTCTAGTCAGGCCTCCCTCTTTCTTCTTGGAAGCCCGAATTAGTCATTTATACCCTTAATTACTAATGATTGGTTGGCACTCTCATATTTAGATGAGGTAACGTTGTGGAAATCCCTTGTTTCTCACATTGGGAACGACCCACACGATATTAGGGATTGATTGCAGGTTACTCCACAGTTATTATTGAGACACGATAATAAAAATAAAAAAGAAAGAAGATAATAATTCTATGCATGCGGTTCGGGATAAGAAAAAAAGGGAGAAATTTTTACAGGTTTTTCAAAAACACGACTCTAAAAAAAGGGTTCCACCTCTGAGTGGCATCGTGTCTCCCATTTCTCGGTGCTAGGGTTTTGCCTCCAGTCTCGTCCCCTCCTCTCCTCCGCTCCTCCAGTGGAATGCATATCGACTTCAGCTTCTAGTCTCGGTGAAGGTGTTCTTCAGTGAGTAGGGATTCTGAATTATCCAGATCTGTCAAGCTGCTGGGCTTTGGTGCGTCTCAGTGGTTGACGGCTTCAGAGTCAGAGTTGGCGTCAGATCTAGTGAGCAAAGGCATCATGGTGTGCATGATAAGGAATATCGACACTGGATCATGGTCTGGAGTCAGTAGTGAATGCATTGTGGTAGGAAAAGTTTCAGTCTGCATTGGCGTCAGAGTATCGCGGAGGGGAGGGGGATTTTTGGATTCCGATGGTCCTCCAATCCTTCCAATAGGTCTGACTCGTGATTCTGAATTGATGTTTCCTATTTTTATGTGAGGATGGCTCAGTGTTTCTGAAATTTTTCTTCTATGTTGATTTTGTGTATATGGTGATGGGTGATGTGTGGTAGCTCTCTTCCTGCTGCTCTTTGTGGTGTTGATTTTTTGGATCTGGTGATGGGTACTGCTATTCTTTGTGCTTTCTCCCCCTATGTTCTGCATGCACTGGATTCCGATGAGGGTTTGTTTTTGTTCCTGTTCTAACTGGATCCATGCCTAGAGCAAAATTTCTAGTTCAGAGCATCCCAGACCCCTTCACCAGTGATAGACCCTTGGTGTGGTGTTGGGACATCCAGTTCTAGGTGACGATGTCATGGTATCATGTTCTTTGGATCGTATTTCATTAGCTCTGATAATTACAGTGGTGGATGCGAGTCATAGGAGTGAAGTAGGGTATTTCTGTTTTCTATCTCAGTTGAGGCTTCCCAGTGAAGTGCTTTGTTATTTTATTGAAATTTGTAATAATTATGCTCATGGTTTTAGGAATTTTAATTGTTCTTGGTTTGATCCCAAAGGTGAGAATTAGTGCAGCCGAACTCGACCACATGAACATTCCTCAAAGGAGGATCCAGAGCTAGTGATTCATCTTTGCATATATTTTTATATTTGGTTATTGAGAGGGAATGGCATCAGCCATCGGATCGGGCATGTGCTTTGAAACATGAAACTTTCTTTCCAAAAAACCTTGCAATGGTGTAGAGCTTCATTATTCAAATGATAGGGAGGGGCAGTTCCTTGTTATCAGTTTGGTTTTACTCCTTATTTCATTCAGGTGTGATTTTTATTAAGTTTATGGAGTCTGTTTGGGTTCCCCCCTTCTTCCCATAAAAGGGGGCTTTATCAGAATAATAAAAAAATTTGAAGGCCTTCGAGCCATTGGAGGGAAAAAACACAGCCCTTATAGATCAACCCCTTTGATGGATTTCTATAGTGCTACCACCCTCTATCTTATAGCCTCCAGGACTGCTTCCCACTCCTTGAGCTCCCTCTCTTCATTATAAACTATGGAGCATATCTCGTTAGCTCTGATATGCATTCTCTTCCACTCATCTTGAAACCCATCCATTTGATGGGTTTCTTGTGCTGCATGCTCCTGGGCTTCGGCCAACTGGGCCTTCAACCACTCGATAATATTGAATTGGTCTGTAACGAATATGGATCCCTCATTTTCCTGTTCTTCAAGGTGGAAAACTTCTCACTCAGCCTCAAGGAACATCAAAATTCTCACAGATCTGTTCTGACACTGGTCAAAAGTGAGATATTGGCTGCTTTCCCAAACCTTCTCAGCCATTTAATCCTATATAATTGCATGAAGGTGATGAGAATCCACCCCTTCGGCATAGAGAAGGTGAAACCAAGTGCTCAATGATCCTATTTGGGGCACCCATTCAACTATTGGATGTTTTAAGAAGTGCCCAATACACTTCCAACCCTTTCTCGATGTCACAAAACTTTGCTTGGCTACTTCATGATCAGAATCATCCTTATTCTCAGGGTCTAAAGGCTGGTATTCGGGGAAAGAAACCAAAAGATCAGTGGTAGGGTCCCCCTCTGTCATTCTTACCATCGAGTTAATCCCATCAATATGCGGGCGACCTTTTTCTCTTGTCTCTATTTCAAATATTTCTCCCCTACCAACATTAGGCCCCGCCCTAGAAATGATATCGCCAGTGTACACAACCCCTTCCTCGCCAAGTGCTGGGACTAGATCTGTTTGAGAAGCGGGTTATGATTGGGATGGTCTGGTTGCCATCAGATTATACGCAGATGGTCTAGATTCAGCAACCTTCTGAGCCTCCAATATCGTGATTACAACAAAAACAGTGAATTCTCTGATCAGTTGAGCACTCTGATGACAGATACAAGGGTCTGAGTAATGAAACTTAAAAGATCTTAGTGCATCAGCCTCTGGCGTTTTAGTCATTGAAGGGGCTGCCACTGTAGGAGATCCTTCATCACTTGTCAGTTCAATAATGGGTGTCGGCTCCCCACCTTGTTCTATCGGTGCATCCTCACCCCCCTCAGATGGAGTTTCATAGCCATCACTATCATGCGTCTGAACAGGATGAAAAATCCAATGATGATTAAGAATGATGAAGAGAGGAATGTTTGGGATAATAATTGAGGCATACCTCGAGTTGCTCAACCATTTCCACATCAGAGCCAATAATCTCGCCACTCTCATGAGGAATCCTTTGGTGGGTTATCCCCTAAGGATATTCACCTACAAGCTCCTCTTCAGCTTCTTCAATTTCTTCTTCTTCTTCTTCTTATTATTCTTCCTCTTCATCTTTTGACTCACTGCCCTCTGTCTCCTCATCGCCACTGTCATCTTCAGTAGGACTTATTTCTAGATCATTATCCTGGACAATAATTACCGTCACTAGGAGATGTGGTTCCTCACTCCTCCCTCGTTGGCATGCATATACATTCATGGCCATCAAGGAGGAGTGTTTACAATGGAAGTTTACTTTGTCATCAATTCAGATGAGCCCAATTTCTGGCAGCTGGATCCCATCTCATTCTATCTTCTTCCAAAGGGATTTGGTGCTCATTGAATGTCGTAGGGTCAACTAGGCTGACCATAGTGTGGGGAATATTACTTCCTCATAAGGTTGAAGAAGATACCTTATCTGATTCACAAGAAGATCCCTGGACGCTCTGTGAGTTTGTTCATGAGCCCCTCTCCCTCCGTATGATAGGGGTATGGCTACACCACGTGACGTCCCTATTGTTGAAGCTCTGGCCTGTACTGACCCAACTACCTGACTTGTTCCCAAATTCTCCTCCCCAATGGCACCTTGTCTACTCTCTTGCTACCCAGGTTCCACACTGGCCATCTTGAGCTATCAGACTGACTTTTGAAGGATCCCTTCAGGATATTCCGCCACCCAATGTTTGGCATATTTTGTTGAGAGATCAACATCAACTCTAGTGGGGGAAGGTAATTTCCTCACCAGGTCCATAAGTTGTGAACATAAACCACATTTGACGAAAAATTAAAGGATTTTTATCCCCTTGGACAACAATATACACCTTATTCGGCATCCATTGGAGACATAAAAACTGACAGTAAAACCTTAACGACACATAGGGATCACAAAAAATCTTCCCATAAAATCGGGCCATAAGAACCCCACCTCTAATGCTCTACAAGTATTATATTTTCTCCAGTGATTCTTTCCTGTCATCTATCATCTGTCCATCTAGGGTGGGGAATGAACTAAAATTAAAATTGGTGTGATTATTGATCCTGATCCTTATCCCCTCATCGTTGAGCGTCAGCGGCATGACCCTGGAAATATTTAACAAGGATGGTCATAGAACATTACCTGGGGGATGAATGGAATTCGGGGAAGTTTACACTCCACAGTGAGCCATGATCCAACCATGAAGGATTTGGAAATGTCCATAGATCCTCTTAGATTATCCCCCCTTGAGATACAACCTAGAATGGTGTACAATCAGGCCAGCATTGGGACCCATAGGTTAAATCTCTAATTGGATTGGTGATGATGGCCATCAGAAATGTTTCTGGGAAGACTCCCATCCTTGTTTCCCTTACTGGAAGTATCCACCCACTCAATAAATTTGAAAGAAATCCACCATACCAAACGTTTGGGTCTCGGATTTCATCCACACTGAAGCCCCATGATTGATATTCTCCCACCTCCAAGATCCTACAATATGACCCACTCTTTCTCCTCTGCACCATAGTCGGACACCGCATTCCTCGCCCCATCATCTTTACATATACGTCTTTTGGAATAAATAGGCTGAAACACTTTGAATAGGAAATTTCTTTCAGAAAGTCCTTGACCCCCGACCTCTCCTTGGTGAGCTCTAACAAATGACATGTTAGGATGGGAGTCTGTGACCTGTCCCCCCAAATATTCTTGGTGGGAAGGAACTTTTCATAATGATGCCCATCTAGAGGGATACCCTCAATGCAATGAACATCCCAAAGGATGATTCAAACCTACCCATGATGGCGATGGAAGAAGTCGGTATTAGGGGACCACTAGTTAAATAAATCTACCCAAGTTATTTCTGGCGGTAGAAATGGAACTGCAACATCCAAAAAGCCTATAACAATCTGATGTGCCAGAATTCTACTCCAAACTGGTTGTATGATTGGTGTACCCAATATGCCCATGACCACTCACTTGTGAAATTGGCTCTATACCATAGGTCCCATTCCTGTGTCAAATGGTACTTTTGTAATGGGATGGATAATACTTGGTGACTGACTCTCTCTCTGAGATGGTTCTGGTCCTTGGATTTAGGACATAGATGTCCATGTTCCTAGTTTATCTAGCAGGATGGCCATTGTTTATGATGTTGTATCATGGAATATCATCATTTCATGTCACCCATGACCATGGTGTATCGACATCAAATCCCGACACTGATACCTCCACTAAAATACCAAAATACCATATCAATAGTTTGTCAGATAGAACATAATCCTTTTGAGCTTGGGTCAGCATGTTGAAGAGAGGTTGGTTGTTGGATGTAACTTTTCTGGCACCGTAAACCTCAGGGTTTGCAACCATCTCAGCTATTCGAGCACCATAAATAGCTTCCCTCCTAGTGTCACTCTGATCAACAACCATTTTTATGGTAAATTATAGAAAAAAGCAAGATCTTTCATGAAAAGACCAGTGTGTTGCACAAAAATATTAGATGGTGGTATGAAAAACCAAGGAAGTGGCGCAGAAAACAGATGGTGCACGCAAAATTGCGACCAATTTCAAGAAAATCCTCAAAAAAGGTCAGATTTCGCACAAAGGAAGGCGAGATTTATGCGTATGAGATCTTAAAATATTATCATGTGAGAAATCCAGTACAGACCATGGGACCCCCTAGGTGTTTTTATGGGCATGAATTTAGTTTTCAACACGCATGTAAAAGATTACACGCCACATGTTCCATTTTTCATGAACCGCCTCAAAGGGACTTAGTGTCTTGATGTTTCCCTCAGAATATGACCTACGCACTACCGTGTAGATCCTATTCCGAGGGGGGGGGATTTTTAGATGCTAAAATCCATTGAAGGCCTTAGGACGACATTTTAGGAAAACAGAAGGCATATTTTGACTGAGCAAACTGGTCCGAGATAGGATGAAAGGCTGTGTAGAAAATCAAAGGAGTTTGTGTAAAGAGACCCCAACTGCGTGCACATTTATTCACCCAGGAGGATTTGTGCATGCCATGCAGAAAGTCTCGCATGAACGACTGATGGGTCAGGTTTTCTGTGCAGACTGAATTCCGTGTGCACCCGCTGGCCCTAATCGCCTATAAATAGAAGGGAACCCCCTCACTTCCGGTGGATTAAGAATTAAAACCATCTCCCATGCATGAAATAAACCTTTTCCACATGAAAAATATGGCTTTCATATATAGTATTTTCTGCGATAAGTCTTCCAGGGGTCCACCTTCACGCGAAACCACTAGGTCTTTACCCTCACCTAGTTCCTTATTGTTTATCTAGTTACGCACAAGGCCCTTTACTTGTGCACAAACCTTGGTCACTTGTGCGTAAATATTCTAAAGTTATGTGAAAATATCCCCCCGTTGTGAGAAAACCTCCTCCAATTGTGTGCGCACATCCTTTATTCGCACAACCCAGCTTTTTGAGCGCAATTGTTCACATTTGCGTTCCTATTGCGCACAAAACCCTTGTTTTGCGTGCAATCATCACTCCTTGTGCACTCCATGTTCCATCCTTACCCTAATACACTATTTCCGAGCCTCTCTTATATGCGACACCTTTATCGTACACACCCTTCTCCCGTATGACCCTCCAGGTTTGTATGAAGTGATTTCAAGATCCCTTGGGCGGTGCTTCACGTTGCATTGCTTAGACCTATGCTTCTTTGCATAGGCACGCTAATGGCTATTTCTTCTTTTCATAGCCATTATAATGTGGCCCCCTTAATGGATCACTCCACAACACCTCAATGTCACAACATTTCCAATGCCTTCCCTTCAACAAGGGTTAAAGCATGCCAGTTATGCAAGTCCTAAGGTTGCGAAGTAAACTCGCCTCATCCGATCTGTAGGACGTTAAACTGTAAAGTGACATCGTTCTTAGCACATGACGTTAAACTGTGTTCTATCCCTATGCGACACACACAATATTCCCCATCTCAGACATTCTATATGCCCGCTCATCTCCATGGGAGTGAGATCTTCCTCACATGGAATGAGATCCTCTTTGCTGGAGTGGAATCTTTTTGTGGGGAATGAGAACCATCTGGGTGTAATCCCCTAGAATTTATTGCGGGAGGTAGAACCCCTGCTCATCCTCTCTTCTTCGATGCCAAATACTAGAGGAGAAATAAGCATAGGGACCTTCATTACCCCATCCCTCTCCCTCTGGGATTTGTCTACATTAGGCCTCCATCCTGGAGTAATCCCCAATCTCCATCTCCCTTGGCCGCTAACCACGCATAAGCCCCTATTTCCTCTTTGGTCCACTAACCATCTGTAAGCCCCATTCCACTTCCCATGGACACACCTTTTTCGACATGATTGTCAGGTCTTTGATACCTCTTATTTCTCACACCGAGCATGACTCACATTGTCTTAGAGTAAGAATTAACTCTGACATCCTTCTTGGGATGCCTTAAAATGTAATCCCCAAACCATCCCTAACTATGTGGACTTTCATCCTTGTTTCCTAGGAATGGTATGTAAGAAGCCTTCCTGAGGTTCAAGCCCAACACCTACTTATCCCAACCCCTTTACATTAGTTCACCTTCTTATCCCACATGACATTAAAATGTACCCATTATAACTATGTGGGATTTGATCCTTGTCTCTTAGGAAAGATACATAGGAAGCCTCCCTGAGGTCCAATCCCAATCATCCCTTATGACGTTAAAATGTAGCCCTAATTCTGAACTACGTGGACTTTGATCCTTGTCTCCTAGGCAGGGTACATAGGAAGCCTCCATGAGGTTCAAGCCCAGTACCCATCAGACCTGACCACTCCACGTTGATCCACCCTCATCATTCATGAAATTAAACTATATGCCACCTTCTTGTCTTGCAAGATTCTAAACTGTACCCATTCGAGCTATGTGGGTTTTGATTTTTGTCTCCCAAATAAGGTACGTAGGAAGCCTCTCGGAGGTCCAACCCCAATCAACGGTAGGCCGTCGTGTTCTCCAATCAACGATAATCCATTGTGTTCCCCAATTGACGGTAAACCATTGTGTACCCCAATCGATGGTAAGCTGTTATGTTCCCCAATTGATGGTAATCCATTGTGTTCCCCAATCAATGGTAATCTGTTGTAAACCCCAACCAGTAGTAAGCCATTATCAACCCCAACCAGCATTAATCCGTTGTAGCCCCATCCAGTGGTAAGCTATTGTAGTCCACAATTGACGGTAAGCTGTTGTAGTCCCCTTCACTAGGACCCACATCTCTTGTCTGCCCCATACTATCATACCAACACACAAGATGCTAACCAGACATAAGACTAAGCATATCATCAGGTCATTGTCCTCTGTGCACACCCTGATTCTATTCCCCCATCCTTAACTATGTGGACTTTTATTCCCTTCCACGGGGATACGAAGGAATACTCCCTGATGTTCAATCCCATCATTCATGTCCCATCGTGATCTCTCCCTCGAGCCTATGTGTTTTGAGAAGTTCATATCCCAACCCGGAGGTTCCACTTCCTTTGGGTCCCATCCATGCATCCATTATCACGGGTCACCTCCTCAGGTGCCCCATTGACCCATTTGGTTCTTAATTAGTTATTATTCATGTTATCCTATCTTTATAACTCCATATAATTTACCTTCATAGATGTTGATGAATGAACCATATATCTTTTTGACCTTATTAATTCCAGGTCATCCAAAAAATAATATTGATGTTTATTTAAAACTATTGATTGATGACTTAAATTCATTGTGAAGTAATGGTGTTAGTACATATGATGTTTCTTTGAAACAAAACTTCTTATTGAAAGCTACATTGATGCTGACAATTAGTGACATCCCAGAATATGGCATGTTATTTTAACGGAGTACAAATGGTCCAAAATCAGAACAATACTGTATGAGAGACAATAAAAAATTTATGCTCATCAATGGACAAAACCTTGTTTTTCAACTGCCATCGTAGATTTCTTCCAACCGACCATCCTTTTTGAAGAAACAAATATCATTTTAGAAAATGGAAAACTGAAAAAGATGGACCTCCAACAATGATCTCAGGTACAAAGTTAAAATCAACTGTCTCTTCATTACCTCCCATCACATTTGGACCAACAATAAACCAACATAAAATTGATGGGTTTGGAAAAGATCATAATTGGATAAAATAGACCATTTTTTGGGATTTTCCATATTGGTATGATTTATTGGTCTATCACATGTCAGATGTGATGAATATTGAGAAGAACTATTTTGATAATTTATTTCATACAGTTTTGGATACACCAGGTAATACCAATGATAATGTAAAGGCACAATTAGATCTTTCCCAAAATTTCAAGCGACCAAAACTTAAATTGTTTGAAAACATCATATCACATAAGTTAATGAATCCAAAATCATATTATACACTATCCAAATAGAGTAATTTATTATTTTTCATTGGATTATATATTTGAGACTTCTATATGGTTATTCTTCCAATTTGGGTATATGTGTCACAAATAGTCATATTACCAGATTGAAATGTCAAAACCGTCATGTTTTAATGTAACAAATTCTACTGATCAGATTAATAGTTTTGTTAAATCCTATGATTTGGAATGTGCTAACAGACATATCATATTTTTTGAGACATTTTTGTATCAAAAATAGACAACTATTCAGTAAGAAAACTATAATAAGATGTCATTTTAATTTTATGTAAACTAGAAAAAATCTTCCCACCAAGTTTGTTTGACTCAATGGAACATTTGATATTACGTTTCTGTGTGAAAAAAATGTGGTGGTCCAGTACAGTTCTGATGAATGTACCCATTTGAGAGATGCATGCAGAAATTGAAAAAAAATTACGTCACAAAGGATCCGTTTAAGGATCAATTGTAGAAGCTTATTTTCAAGAGAAAATTTCTTTTTTCTTCTCTTATTACTTTCAATCTGAATATCACTCAAAAAACAACCACATGATACATAACAAGGGAAATTTTGCTGATGACATGAGTAGTCAATTATCAGTTTTCAATCAGCCCGAACATGGATTTTGTGGAGTTTATAAATGATGGATCTTAGATGATGAACATCACAGAGCTCATACACATATTTTGGTCAACTTTGAATAAATGACACCATTTTTAATGTGAGTGATCCTATCACTTATTCTATAATTTTTGTAACAGTACATTAATCTTATTTTATTTTTAGGTTATATGATAATAATATCAAGAAATAGTTTCCACAAATTATAGCAGCTACTCTTGAATAACGACATCAATAAATTTTTTCCTACTGGTTAAAAAACTGGTAACATAAAATATTTCTTATTTCACATAAATAACAAATTTAATACTTGTTATAGTGATAACTGATTTACAAATTTTCAGGTATCACAACTTTCTGATATAATTGATAATCAATTGTGTGTATTGAGCAACACAACATACAAAATAGTTAAATATTATAATGCATATGTTGTGAATTGTTTTTGAATTCATAAACGTGCATATAGAGAATAAAAAAAACAATGAATAGTGGTGTTTTTTTAGAGGATCTCATCATGGAGAAACTGAAGTTGAATTTTATGGTATATTGGAAGAAATCATTGAACTATGTTATCTGGGACAACATTACATAACAATGTTTAAATATCAGTAGTTGGATACTGATAGAGGCTTGCGTGTTCATCCGATCCATGGAATCATTGATATTAAATATAAAAGTCTTCTTGTAGTAAATGAACCATTTTTATTGGATCATTAGGCACATCAAATTTATTATACAAATTATTGTTCTACTTTAAGGGAGTTGGGTGATTGGTGGAGCATAATAAAAATTAAATCTTGAGATAATTAGTTTACTGAAAGTGAATGCGGTTTTACTAAAGTGCAAGGAATTGAATTTTTTCAAGAGACTGATATAAATCCATCTTTTTCACGAAGAGACACAAATATCATTGACGACACCCCACATTTAAGGGCCGATGGTGACAATGATGTTAATAATGTTACAAATGAATTTGAAATGACAAGAGAAGATAAAACTGAAACTAATACAGAAATTGATGATACTGAGGAGGAAGATGAATACATTGACATCGATAGCTATGAATATGAGGATGGAGATGAACATTGACATAGTTAAATGATAGTTATAATCATATATAATATATATCTATATAAAATAGTTATTTTAAACTTTTTTCTAACAACAATAATTTTGTGTTTTAGATAGACGAGGATCTGTATCGTTTTTAGAAGGCTGATCTACCTTTGGACGAGCAGGATGTCAGATCATCTGATCTTCAGACTACTAGCGGTTCAGGGGGTACTCAGAGGGGGCATGGTCTTTCTCGACTGATGATTCCTAACCCTATCCCCAAGCGATGCCCACATCTTGGGTTCGATCCACACACATAGAGGTATGTTTACCTATGTATTTTAGTTTGTTTTTATTAATTTATTTATATTATAATTTTTTGATTAATTGTTCTTTTTTTCACTGCTTTATGCATATAGCTATTGGAAAGGGGAGCACTACATTGCAAAATTATTTTTCTGAAGCATGGGTGTCATATGATCAGATTTCCGTTGATGTAAAACACTTCACGTTCGAGAAATGACTATAACATAAATAAATAATATTTATTCTGAAATTAATTTAACTAATAACTTGATATAATAAATTATTTGTAGGGTTTGTGGAATCCAATTGATGAGATCATGTGTGAGGTTATCCATAAGGCATGGAATGGAGCTATGTGTTCGCGTTGCACTCAGTTTTTGCACAATTTAAAAAATAAAACAAAGGAGAAAGCAGGAGTGACAGAGTTTGATGATACATGTCCCGTCCACTGACCTGATTATATTTCATCTCAAGGTTTGGGATGGATTATGTACACACCGGTTGTGTAGGCAGTTTCAATGTAGATCATCAGTAGGTCGGAAAAATCAGGGGAGACAAGAGGTGACATATCGAACTGGTAGTCATACATTTAGTACACATAAAAAGCATACGGTAAGTATATTTTTTTTAAATATTGTATATAACATTAAATGTAAATGGTTTATTTTATATTCATATAGTCAGTCGCAAATCACAATATTATAGAGTAAGTCATTTATAGGAGGATGTATAGTGATCCAGCCATTGGAGAGATTATAGGTACTCGCCTGTGTCAGATTATGGTCAGTATAATTTTTTTAGTTTTAAATTTAACTAAATATAATATTTTTACTATTTTAATTTTAAATTTAAATTTAAGGAGTCATATGGGGCCAAAAAATTTCATACACATAGTGAGATTCAGGACGAGATCGATGGTCAGTCCAGTGCCCCCTGACTTGATGAGGCATCATGGATACAAGTGACCCAGTATGCCTTCGAGAAAGGCTGAGTTGTTGGTATCGACTCTCGATTGACCCTTGGGTGTTTTTATGCTAGCTCTACGATGTTGGAGTCTAGATCGAGAGGATCTCATGGAGAGTCATCATTATCTCATGCATAGTATGAGAAGCAACTATGAGTTCAGAGTGAGATTATAGAGACTATACGTAGGGAGTAAGAGGAGATGCGTCAATGGTAGCAGCAGAAACATGAAGAGTTCCTATGATAGAAACAACAGTAGCAGTAGTAGATATAGGATGAGATGCATCAATGATGAAATAAGTAGGAGTAGGAGAATATGGAGTACATGAATCTTCTAACTCGCAGTTTAGGGACGGAGTTCCCTCTACCATCTTCTATAGCTCCTCCAGACGACCCTTCCCCTCGGTGGTGTATTTTTATTTTATAAAGAAACATTTGAAAGTAATTTTTTTATTAACTATTTAATGTTTTAAATAGTTATTTTTTTATATTGTCTCAAATATTACAGTTTTTATTATTTATTTTATTTTATTTATTTTTTCTACTATTTTTGGCAGGCCCGTCGTAAATATTAATTGCGATGGTCATCACAAAAGGGTTTATTTTTTTATTTTGCATAGTATTTGTGATGGTTTTTCGCAAATACTAATTGTGACGGTCCATCAAAAAAAGTTTTTTAAAAAATCGGGAAAACTATTTGTTGTGGGTGACTGACTCGTCACAATAGATTTTTTAAAAAAATCGTTGAACCTATTTGCGATGACCTTTTTTTGCAACCAGTCATTTGTGACGGGACCCCGTCACAAAAGACCCCTCTCAAAAAGTCTTTTTTCCAGTAGTGTTCAATTTCTATTAGGATATACCAATGAGATTCTTCAATATGAATGGGGATATAGGCCCACTCTTTAGTGTTAATGGATATATAATCCCACTTTAGTCCTTGTTTTTTCATTAAAATAATTTGAAGGGATTCATGTGTGGGAGAAATGATATAGGCTTAGTCCTTGTATGATACCAAAATATTCCTGCTAGATCCTCATGATGCTTCAAAAGTGTGATGATAGTCTTGATTAGTGGGTGATGGGATATATACCTACTCTTTGACTACCCTCAAAATATAGATATGTGATTATTATATGAAAAAATGAAATTGGGCCTACTCGCTGACTTCTATGTTCTTCCACCCATGATAAGATTATCACATGGGTTCCCTGACATGAATGGTTGGGGTTAGAATTTCCTAGAATGGGATCCTTAGAAAACTATTAAGGGGTTGGTACTATAGGGAATTGATGATAAAGATGGTTAGTAAGATCCTTCCCAGGTTACTATAAGGAAATAGAAAGGGTTATCTATTCTTCATGCTCCATTCTCTTGGGGTAGGAAAGATAGGCATTATCACACTCTGAGGATATGTCTCTGAAGTAGTTAGAGATGGTTAATGAAACCACCTTTTCATTCATAGATCATCAGTGATGAGACAACCAGTGGGGATTCATCACATAGAGTATTTCCTAGACTTCCTATATGGTAAGAATAATACCATTGATTTGAAACTCTCCCAAAATAGAATTCACCACTTTATATTGGAGATGCTGATTTAGTGATGGAATTATCTTATTTTTCATGGCCATATCCTTTGAGGTGGCTAAATCATATGTTAATTTATTTTATGATTCCATTCATCTAAATTAAAGGAGGATCTTTGATAGAGTTCTGGGAAATTTCATTGAAATGATCAACATCCACAAATAATAAAATAATTAATAAGAAATCATAAGAAACCTTATTCATGATTGATCACTTTAATAGATAATGGATTCAAATTAGGTTAACAACTCTATTTTGTTTGAATTTTCATGCCTACAATGTATCAATGTCATGTCAAACCTACTTTCCAATGGCAGGTGGTCACTGTGGATTTTATTAGTGATTATTTAGAATGTGTTTTGGTTTAGATAACCATAGGATGATATCATATCACCCTTTATGTAATGACTTGGGTTTTCTATGTATTATTTTTATATATTATATAGATTAATTTCAAAACTAGACGCTGAGACGGTGTAATGTTATGAGGCCTGGTGTGCCCGAAAAAAATGTTTGAATTTTTTTAAATATATTAAATAGCACCCATGCATTGTTTTCTTGAAAAAGTGGAATAAAGTATAAAAGGGTTACCAGAGTAGAAATATGAGGGTATCATTGAGCTTAGAATACAAGGTTTACCATAGGCATGTCTTAGCATTATTTGGCATAGGTCGTTTTTGGAAAAGTAATTGTGGGTACAGAAATGAATAAAATAATTAAAATAAATTATTTTATTCCATTTTTTCCAAGGCAATGGTTTACTCATATTTAAATAGATGATTATGGGGAAATAGTAGGGTTATCTATATAACCCTAGAGATGCTGGAGGACTATTGGAGAGAGATTTGGAGAATCCTCTCAGATGAACGATGGTAGATCATGGATCGATGATTGATGCACATCGATTTTGAAGTATCTCGCCAATGAATGAAACACAAATTCTTTATTCATCATCAATAAATCCAAATCGAGGTAGGGCATGTGTTTTTATTTTTTTATTCCCCATTCTTGATTTATAATATGAACATAGACCAATCAACGAATAGATTTTCCCACAGATCAATTGTTATGTAGGATGGGCTTATTGGTGAGGTTTATCAGAATATTTATTTGTGATTGTTGTTTTTATTTGTTTTCCATTCTATTGTAAATGAACTAAGATTGACAAAAACATCGATCAAGGTTTTTTACTCTTGTTTAGATTTGTGATTTTATCCATCAATTCACTATTATTTTTGATGCTTTTGTTTCTCCCCACGGTTTGATGAACATCGATGAATCGATCATTGTGCACACATTTCTTAGTGAAAAAAATCTGATATTGTAGATTCAGGATTGGTATGATGCAACAGAGGTGCGATGGTGGTAGCGACAAACTGATCAGACTGATTTGGAAACCCCTGATGTTCGAACGAGATGTGTGGAAGATGAATCAGACAAACAAAATCTATTTTAAAAATAGATTCAAACCCTAGTTTCCAGTGAATGGTTGTAGTAGAGTTCTACCAGAGTAGATCCATAAGTTTTGGCATTATTGGAGCCATATTTTGAGGCGATGATGACATGATCTCAAGCAAGAGGAAGAATAAGGGTTTCTGGAAAATCCTGATACACACTACATGTAGTTTCTAGAAACATGGCAGGTATTCCCCTTGTATTAACTCAGCATGTACTTCAGATGGAACATGGACATGGGGTGGAGTACATGGGTTGCCTACATGGCATGTATTCCCCCACACAGCACGACCTGGACCATGTACATGGGATACCCTGTGTACTGGTACACGGGATACCCTGTGTACTGGTACACTAGAATATATACACAGGATGAAACCATGTACTATCACATGGTTGGGGTACATGATTGGGACCCCGAATACAAGGACGTGGTGTGTGACCCCTCTACACATGATGTACTCTCCTTATACACGGACATGGTTTGGATGACAAGGGCCATTTACACATGTAGAACCTGGGGTCAAGGGACACGGTGTATAAACCCTCTATATGTTGTGTACCCCTTAAATGGATTAGATATCTTATACTCCATATCATGGATCGGTTTTATTAGGGTTCATTCCCCTTATCATTTTCCTAAATGTAGGTATGAATCGTTTCCTGCTACTAAGACTAAAATACCTTTAGTGGGACTTCCTGGATAGAGTCATTAGACTCCCTCTAAGATGCCTAGAGTGATATCCTCTATCATCTTCATACCCTAGGTGGAGTTCTTGGTATTGAAACAACCAACACTACCCGGGTTCTGATCCTCTACTTAACAGGGTTAATCAAGATTGAGTTTGGTGGAATCCCCCCATGGCATTGGAAGTGATCATAATCTTTGTATTGTATTCTCTTCAAATCTATCAACTTATCTTTCTCTTGATGAGACCCAATGAGCAGTACCTCTCAGACAGATGTCATCAATTCCATCAGACTCAGGAGTGTGTTATCCCAGATGAGTGCTTCATGGAATCTTTGAGCTGAAATCCCAGGCTTGGTCTACTATAGTTGTGGCCTACTCCTAGACCATGTGTCTCTATTGAGTATATATAGATATTATTGTTATATGTGTTGTAGATATTTACCTATGTAGAGATAACTATATTTCCTTTGTTATACACTTTGTGGTTTCAGGGTGTCCTATCGAGTACAGTTATACTCACCCATGCCTGGGCTTTTCCTGCAGATGTCGTGTCTTGTGCAGACGATAAACCTTTTAATAGAGTCCTAGGTTGACCAGGATTAGATGGTTCTTAGTGATACTGGACAGACTGAGGTTTGTCCCTATGAATTTCAGACAACATTCCCTTTACCTTTACTTTTAGGTTGTAATTGTGTTACAGACTCTTTATTTTGGGCTTGTTTTTGGCCCAATTTACTTTCCTTTACTTTCTATTTAACTATGGGTGTGGGATATAGATGTATTCATGCATTGGTTATTCAGTTATTTTTACATTTTAGTATTTTTTGGACTTGGAGATGTTTGAGTTTGTACATGTACGTAGGGAATGCCTCTCATGTTAGTGATATGACTACTCAATGCTAGTCAACATCTGCTAGCCTGTTGGAGGTGGGGTTGGGGAGTCCTAGCTAGATCACCACTGGGACGGTTCATGATAGAGTGTTATCAAAGGTGTTCAGTTCTATTTTAGGACTAAGAGTCTATGAGAAAGGTTTGGGGAAACAATGTTATGTGTTTTGAGTTTGTCTTTTAGGTCAGAGACTCCAATGTTGGTGTGATGACCGATGTAACCATTGAAGGTTCTGAGCACAACAGAAGCACTGTTGGAACGACACCAAAAATTAATTTTACCATGATAAATGATTATTATGGGATCAATACAATGATAAAAATCAGTCTCCATAGAATAGAATCAAATATTTAGATTAAGAAGAAAGAGGCCCGATACCTTTAGAGAGGATATTAAACATCATGTTTATAATTAATTTAATTAATTTTATAAAGAAAACAATACCCAGATCTTCATTACTTCCTTCATTGATGATGTTGATCATCCAGAATGACCCTTCTAGATTGTCTTGTTGCGCTTGAGAGGATCCAAACCAGAATCCCTATAGCGATGATCCACACGTGCTCTGATGGACTTCGATTGACACCACTCGCTCTCCAGGTGCTAGTGCGGTGAAGTGAGTGTCTTGTATCAGTCATTCTTGATCACTTTTTCTTTAGTATTGATGAATTTTTATCATTATTGATAGGGGAGGGAAGATGATTCAAGAGAGAAATTTTTTGGATCAATAATTCTCAATTCATCAGGTGTGTAGTTCGGTACATGGCACAATAGACATACTTGTCTATTTATCGACATGGGGCTTCAGTTACAGTATTTTATTGCGTAATAGCAATTAAATACATTCATAACCTTAGAGAAAGCCCATGCTTGTAATAACAATACCATGTCATTATTTATGGTGCACCAACTTGTGCAAAATAGAATTATAAATAAAATTATGTGTCACAAAATAATAGCAGTGTTATTATTATTTTAACTTACGCCAACTTATTAAATAATTATTTACCATCTTGCAAATAATTATTAAACTACTGGACCGGCCTTGGTCTGCTCAAACTCAACTTCCATTTATTGAACAACCAAACAAATAAATAAACAATTTATTCTCTTAAAAAATATTTAATTTATAAACTAGTAAATAAATATTTATTAAATGTTCAATAAAATAAATAAATATATTTTACTCACAATTCAGTGAATAAATATTTATTTAATTTATGAGATCATTTAGACTTGAATAAAATTATTCCATGGTCTTGAGAATAATATTTATTTTATTAATTAAATTCAAATATAATTTAACTGAGACCAAAAAAACACTTAGTGTGTGACCCTTTATGATTCTTTCTCATTGGCATTAGGCGGACTTGCATAAAGTCCAAGAGTACTATCTAGAAATGGGTCAAGGTACCCAAGAGAAAGAACGTAAGGTCACAAAAATTAAATCCACATTCAAATGATCACTGTGTAATATAATCCCTTTATCTTTATATCTCATCATATAGGTTTCATGATAGTTTCTTCAACCTTTGTGCTTGATACGTCGTTCTTTGACTACCTGAAATAAACTCATCGTTACACCATGGCCATGTAATTTCGCATGACAGTTCTATTTCAATCAAAGGGATGAGATATCAACTTCCATAAATGGAAGGTAAAAATCCTTCATCGGTTTATCCATTAATAACACGTCACTCTTGACACACCCAATATACCCTACTTTCCACCAACATATGGCGTGATGGTTTTTATTAGTTAATCAAAGTGTGTGAATCGTGACATGTATTAATGATAATATTAATGTCTAAGGACTATTACACATGCTCACAGATAAGAATATCCAATGACACCAAAACATGTGGAATTCCTACTAGCGAGTATGTTCTCATAATCTCCTAGCTTGGAGATTACCAAGTGCGAACTTCATGAGAGAAAGTATCATCTGCTTACGAGTACTCGCACCTAACAGTCTGTATACTATGTGTCCCATTATGGTATGTCATCCAACCACATAACTATATTTAAGAATATTGTTATAGCATTTCAAGGTTCTCATCATAGTGGGGAACTGCCATGACTTTATCAATGCAACAAATAATTTAGGAAATTATTACATCATACTCATACAGAACAATGAACAATATGTAATGATATGTTTAATATTTAAATAAAATAAATATCCATTTAATCAAAGTACAAATATTTGGTTCTTAGAAACAAACTCTAACATCCATATACTAGGAATCTGATAACCAAAATTTCAAATTGGTACATTTGAATACTGGTTGCAAGGAAAACAATGCTACATGCATCATATAATAATTGGTTGTGGTTTCTATGTCCTTCTTGATTCAGCTCTCTAGATATACTCCTTGATCATGATACATCTTGTTTAATTTCAGGATGCCTCTGTGATGTATACCATATAGGATTCAACATGACAATCATGAGGGTGATCCCTTTAGTGATGAGGCTTTGATACATAGACCAATTCTAGATATTTTACCTGTAAGTGGTGTTGCAACCATACCACCTGTAGAGCAGCACGTGGTACCAGTAGTACCAGTAGATGAGGAGCACAAGATGAGCATGATTAACAAGTTTTAGTGACAGAGACCCCTCAGGTTATGAGGCAAGCTTGACCCATAGGTGGATGAGTACTAGATTGAGGTAGTGACCCAAGTTTTCCATCTATTCAGGAAACTGGTAGATCAGATGGTGGTCCTGGTAGCGAACCTTCTTCTTGGCTCAGCAGGGAGATGGTGGGGTTTAGTGACCCTGTCTTACAATGAGGTGACCCTTTTATGGAAAAAGTTAGAGAGTCTCTTCATATAAGAGTTTTCACCATCTACAATGAGAGTTGTGTGTATCCTAGAGCTTCTACTTCTCCCACATGGCATCATGATAATAAATGAGTATTCATTGAGGTTTACCAACCTTTCTAGGTACTCAATGTATATGGATTGAGATCAGTTCTTGAGGGATCAGACCTTTTAGTGAAGTATTCATAGAGACATCTGATCCATAGTTATCACTCTATGCATTCCTACCTATAATGGGGTGATAAAGTGATCTTTGGTAGACAAGTGTTTATTGGATGAGCAGTTACAACTAGTAGTTTTCAGTTGTGGTAAAGCAGGAGCAGAGACCTCGACAGTAGGGACCTGATTTCCATCTTAGAGACATAGATATGGGAGACATTTAAGGAGGAGGTATAATAATATAGGATCTATAATAAAGAGTTCATAGGGTGGTTCTAGTCATCATAGAGAGAGGTGGTGCTACACATGTGACAGCCCAGGACATCTCACCCGAGATTGTCCGACCCACTGTATAATAGATAGAGAAACCGTAGATGGTCTACTGAGGCCGAGAAAATGATAGGAGGATGTAGGTTTTTAGGTTGGAGGACTTGTAAGAGGAGCTGGGAGAGAATCATGAGGTAGTCTACTTTTTGACTTATTACCACCACCACCCCTAGGTGGTCCTCACCCGGCTCAAGGAGCTGGAGGAAAGGGGTGGGGACATCTATAGGAATTTTAGGCATACGACCTAGGGGATCCAAGATTTATTAGAGGTATGATATGTGCATTTTATACCTTGTCTTTAGTACTGATAGACACAATTGATAGTCATTATTTCCTCTCCACATATATTTTTCAAGACTTAGAGATTTTGGTTGATCTATTTACTGAACCATTACACTTGGAGACTCCCACTAAAGAAGACTCGATGATCATGAACTTGTGCTGATAGTGTGACCTGATTCTTAGATGTGAGATTTTCAGTTGGGATATCTTGGTAGAAGCATTGAGAACATATAAAATAATTCTTTGTATAGATTGGTTATCTATAGTCTATGCTTAGATTGACTGTTTTAGACAAATGGTGAGGTGTGTCTATAGTGATGGAACTAGGTTCTCTTTTATTGGTGAAAAGGAAACCCAAGTAGCACATAATAGAATCGTGCATAGGAGGGTAAAATCAATCACTCATCTGTTGGATAGAATAACCCTTACTGCAATGGAAGTTATGAGTTTATAGTTTTCTTAAGTGGTGGAAGAGGATGAGGTCGTCTTCCTCGAAGATGATCCAAGTCTACCTCCCCACTAAGAGATAGAATTATGCATTGATCTAAACAACAAGATAACATTGATATCTTCACCAGCATATCAGATGGATACTATAGAGATTTGTGAGATGATGGTGAAGTTGGAATAATTTTAGAGGAAATGCTTCATGAGAACCAGTGTTTCATCCCAAGCAGCCCCTGTTCTGTTTTCCAAGAAGGAAAATGGGAGCTTGAGGTTGTGTGTGGACCAATGGAACTTGAATTAGGCTACCTTGAATAAAAATTATCCAATACCACAGATTGATGACCTTTTTGATTAGTTGAGAGGGGAATTATGGTTCTTGAAGATTGAACTCAGATCATGCTATCACCAACTATGAAATGGGATGAGTATATACTGAAGACAACATTTAGATGTCTTTACAGTCACTATGAGTACTTGGTGATTCCCTTTGGCGCAACAAAAACCCCAGTAGTGTTCACATGACACCTGAAATGGTTCTTTTAGCCTTATTTATACCATTTCATGGTAGTCTTCATCGATGATATCCTTGTATACTCAACATCTGAGGAGGAACATGCAATGAACTTAAGGATGGTTCAAGACATACTCCGAGAGCACTAGATTTATAGAAATCTCTTGAAGTGCGATGTCTAGATTCAGGTAGTCCAATTTATGGGACCTGTTATCTCAGCGGATGGAGTGGAAATGGACCCAACCAAAGTTAGGGAAGTTTTATCTTGGGATCCACCTAAGAGAATAAAAAAGGTGGATATATTCATTAGGTAGAAATGCTATTACCAGATATTCATACTTAATTTCTCTAGAATATCATCACCAATGAATGCTTTTAATCGAAAGGGGAATTATTTCATGTAGATAGAGAAGTGCCAAAATTATTTTCAGTAGTTAAGGAAGAGTTTGAAGGGCGATCCAATATTGAGATTTTTGGAGGAGGGTGTTGAGTACATAGTGTTATTCAATGCATCAGGAATTAGTCTCAGTTGTGTCCAAATTTAGAGGTAAGCAGTGATTATCTATGGTTTATTCTAGTTGAGACTACATGAGCATAACTATATGACCCAAGATCTTGAGTTAGCAATGATAGTATTTGATTTGAATATGTGGAAACACTACCTAATGTATGAGTAGTTGGTCATCTAATTTGATCACAAGAGTCTCAAGTATATCTTCTCACATAAATATATTAACTTGAGGTAGAGGCAATGGATAGAGTTCCTCCAGGATTATGAATTCAAAATTTTATATACTCTTGGGAAGGGTAACATGGTAGAATATTCTCTCAGTAGGAGATCTTGTTCATAGTTTATGAGCGAGGTGTTAAAGTAGTTGGCCTTGTTGTAGTTATTCTTTATGGATGGAGATGAAGCAACTTACCTCCAGTCGATGGTTGTCACCCCTCCACTCTTACAACGAGTCATGGAGGCACAACTTGGTGATGTATACTATGAGACCCTACACACTCAGATATATACAGGGCATGATCCTGATGAATATTCAAAATGTGGGGAGCACATCATTATTTTTAGAGGATGCACATTGGTACTAGTGATGTTGTGGGAGGATGTTCTGAGAGAGTTTCAAATAACTCATTTGGAGGTACATCCAAGTGTGGAAAAAATGTACCAGGACCTCGAAATTTAGTTTTGGTGGGTAGGGATGAAGAAAGGTGTTGTAGAGTTTGTCTCTCCATGCCTTACTTGTTAGCATGTGAAGGCTAAACACTAAGTTCCAGCAAGTTTAGATCAACCCATTAAGGTTCTATAAAGGAAGTGGGATGAGATATCTATGGAATTAGTGATGGTCTTACCATGTATGTCTAGGGGACATGATTCCATATATGTGATCATAGACCAACTCCCCAAGTCAGCCCACTTTGTAGCTATATGAGATCAGAGTTTAGTAGAGAGATTGAGACACCTCTATGTTAGGAGATAATACAAATACATGGAGTTCCATCAACAATTATTTCTAATCATGATGCTCGCTTTATATCCCAATTGTGTAAGGGATTACATGAGGTGTTTAAGACCCAGTTATGCTTGAGCATAGTGTTTCACCCATAGACCAACAACCAAACTAAGTGGGCCATTCAGGTTCTGGATGACATGTTACGAGCTTGCATATTGGATTTTGGCTATAATTAGGAGGATCAACTACCATTGGTGGAGTTTCTATACAATAATAACTGACATTACACCATATGTATGACACTATTTTAGGATTTGAATAGGTGACATTGAAGTTCGCCACTTTATTGGACTGACATAGGAGAGTCAACACTCATGGACCCAGAGTCAGTGCGAGCTAAAACAGAGAAGGTGAAAAACATTCAAGAGTGTATAAAGAATACACATATCTGTTATAAGTCTTATGATGACAGGTGACGAAGGTATTGGGAGTTGGAGGAAGGAGAACATGTGTTCTTATGGGTTTCACCTTGAAAAGTATTACAGAGATTTTTCTGGGGCAACAAGTTATCTATGAGGTTCGTTGAACCTTTCTCGATACTATGTATATTCATGAGGTGGTGTACCACTTGGATATACCACCACAGTTAGACCAGGTACACGATGTATTCCACATGTTACAACTGAGGAGGTACGTGCATGACCCATCACACATTATCAATTAGGGAGAGTTGGACATCGAGGATAGAGAGACCTTTGATGAGTACCCATTGTAGATTGAGGATCAGTAGGATAGGATACTTCATGGGAAATAGATTCCACTGGTGTAGGTCTGATGACGGTATAAGAATATTTAGGAGAGCATATGGGAGCGGGAGGCTCAAATTCATACTCAGTACCCTCATCTTTTTTAGTAGCCCTTATTTTGGATTTTCAGGACGTAAAGCCCCAAGGTGGGGAGAATGTAATGATTCGTATTTTTTTGTGTATTATTTTTGGATATTAAATGGATTAATTTTGATACCAGGTTCTAAGACGACATGTTATTCTGAGGCCCAGTGTACTCGAAATAAATGTTTGAAATATATTAACCACATTAAATAGTGTGCACACACAGTTTTTTTTTCTAAAAAAGTGAAATAACGTATAAACGGGTTCTTAGATTAGAAATATGAGGGAACCGTTGAACTCATAATGTTGGTTTTACCCTAGGCACGACTTAACATTAGTCGAAATGGGTCGTTTGTGGAAAATTCATTACAGGCACATAAATTAAAAAAATAAATTATTTTATTTTATTTTTTTCAACACAGTGGTTTACTCATATTTAAATAGATGATTATTGGGAAATACCAGGGTTATCCACATAACCCTAGAGACACCAAAGGAACATTGGAGAGAGATCTGGAGAATCCTCTCATACGAACGATGGTGGACTTGGATCGACGATAGATGCACATATATTTTTAAGGATCTCTCCAACAAACACAACACAACTTCATTCTTCATTAGAAAGTTATCCAAATAAAGTTAGGTTATGTGTTTCATTTTTTTTATTCCCCATTCTCGATTTCTATGATGAACGCGGACTAATCAATGAACAGATTGGCCAACAGAGCAATCGTTATGCGAGATGGGTTTATTTTTGGGGTTTATCAAGAGATTTCTTCATGATTGTTGATTTATTAATTTTTTGTTCTCATGACAATGAACCAAGATCAACATGAACATAGATTGATGTTTCTTCTCCTTGTTTAGATTTTTTCTTTTCTTCTTTGATTCACCATTCTTCATGATGTTCTTCATTTCTCCCTGTGGTTCGATGAACACTGATGAATCGATCATTATGCACATGTTTCCTAGCGCAATGATCTGATGTTGTATATTCAAGATTGGTATGATGAAATGGAGGTGGGATGGTAGTAGCGGCGAATGGATCAAACCAGTTAGGAAAGCCCCGATCTTTGAGTGAGAGATGTGGAAGATGACTCAGATAAACAGAATCCATTTTCTAAATAGATTCGAACCTCAGATTCTGGGGAACAGTCATAGAAGAGTTCAACCAGATTATATCCATGACATTTTTCATGATTGGATCCATATTTTGAGGCAATAGTGGTGTGGTCATGAGCAGGAGGAAGAATAAGGGTTTCTAGAAAAACCCGATAGACACCATGTGTAGTCTATGGATACACGGTGTGTAATCACCTTGGATGAACTCAACATGTACTTCAGATAGTACATGGACACGAGGTGGAGTACACGGATTTCCTACATAGTGTGTACTCCCCCACATGACATGGACTAGACCATGTACATGGGCTTCCCGTTATACTGGTACATTAGCATGGTACATGAGATGACACCGTGTACTAACACATGGTTGGGGTTCATGGGTGGGACCCCAGATACAGGGAAATAGTGTGTGACCCCTCTACACTCTATGTACTCTCCTTCTATATGGACATTGTTTGGATGACATGGTCCATTTACATGGGTAGAACTTGGGGTCAACAGGCACATCGTTTAACCCCTCTACACATCGTGTACTCCTCACATGGATTAGATATATTATCCTTCATATATTGGACAAGTTTCATTAGGATTCATTCCCATTATAATTTCCCTAAAGGTAGGTATGAATCATTTCCTACTCCTAGGAATACGATCCCTTCAGTAGGACTTCTTAGATAGAGTCATTGTAGTCTCTTTGAGGGGCCCATAGTGAGATACCCTATTTATCTTCATGCCCTAAGTGGATTTCTTGGTATTGAAATGACAATCACTACTCAGGCCTTGATCATATAATTAACTAGGTTAATCTATATTGATTTTGTTGGTATCACCCCATAGTCTTTGTAGTGATCCTCATTTGTATATCATATTCTATTTGGATCCATCAGCATATATTTCTCTTGATGAGACCCGACGAGGAGTACAAATCAGACCGACATCATCAGTGCTATAGAACTCATGAGTGTGTTCTCCTGGATGAGTGCTTCAAGATGGAATCTTAGTCTTGGTGTATTATGGTTATGGCTTACTCCTAGATTTTGTGTCTTTATTGAGTATATTTGGATATTCTTTTTATATGTATTGTCAACATATAACTATGTAGAGTTAACTATATTTTATTTTTATATGCATTGTGGTTTTAGGGTGTTATATTGAGTATTGTTATACTCACCCCTACATGGTCTTTACCCACACATGTCATTTATTGTGCAGATGATTGACCTTTTGATAGAGTCCATGGTGGACCAAGACCAGACGGTTCTTAGTGAGACCAGACAGATCGAGGTGTGTTCTTGAAGCTTTCTAACAAAAGTCCCATTACCTTTAATTTTAGGTTGGACTTGTGTTACATGCTCTCTGTGGTGGGATTTTATTTGGACCTATTTACTTTCCTTTACACCTTTTCATACTCTGGTTGTGGGATAAATATGTATTCATTCATTGGTTTTTCATTTGTCTTTTACATTTCAATATTTTGTGGGCTTAGAGATGTGTTAAAGTGTATAAGTACTTAGGAAATTCCTCCTATGTTAGTGATATGCCTACTATATGCTATTCAACATCCTCTGGCCTATTGGAGGCGGCATTGGGGAGTCATGGAATGGGCCCCACTTAGATGGTTCATGGCACTTTAGGGGGAATTATTTCCTAAATGAATCATTTCCAAGTTCCAGTGTGGAACTGGTTACCAACATGCTAGTGACTTGGTTAAAATCATGTGTCAAAGTTAATATCTATATATATTATAGGTTCTCCATAAATGGGGCCTTTTTATATTAGATATTATCTATCAATTTTACCATATATATATATTATAGGTTTTCCATATTTCGTTTAATTAGAAATTTTATGGTTTAAATCTATATAATTGGGAACTTTTGTGTTTATTATTGGCCAGGGAGGCACTAAGTGTTCATAGTATTAGGATTACACACATGATAGGGGATTCCTATGTATCCCTAGAAAGGGAATAAAAACCCACATAGTTTAGTACTACTTAATGGGACACACCATACATTTTAAGGTTGTGTGAGAAAGACCATAACTGTTTTTTTTTAAATTCATGTATCCATGACCATTTCTAATCATTTTAATGTCATACGAATTGGAATTATAGGAAAAAGGTTCCTAGAAATGGTTAGAGTGATACTTACACATAAGAGGCCCATTTGGGTTTCTATTTTAGTTATAAACTACGGAATAAAGGGTGTGATGGGGATCGCATGAGAATATGGTCTTGGTGAGAATAGAGTATAAGTATTATAGAGAATGTTATCTGATGAGGATGATTTCATGGTTCTGAGGGAATATGTCCCAGTGATGATATAATATTCATAGGTATTATATCTCTGTGAAAAAATAGTTTTGAATGTTGTGTTTGAACCTTATGTAAGTGTCCTACATATCCTGATTCACATGAATCAAATCCCACATAGTTCAATTTACGTATTCTAAGGTTGTGTGATTTGAACATACTATGAAATTTAATATCATGTGAGAAGGATGTTTTCATGTATTTTTTCATCACGTGATAAAAAAATTTATGTCTCAAAAGGGTGAAACCAAAGGATTGATTGGGGTTTACACATGGGAAACCTAGTGATAGATTATATGGAATATATCCATTTGATGATGGTTCTCATATGGGATAATTCTTTTTGAATTTGAATTTCGGATTGCGCATGATCTACCCAATATGTACATAACACTGATGGTCCATGGGTGTAATGCTCAGAAGACCGGTGGACCACTAATAGGGGATGGGTGAGTAACTGTCCACTTAAAAAGTTTATAAATTATTCCATTTTTAATTCAACCTTATAAACTTATTCATTCTTTATCCACTTTTTATTCGCTACATCCTTACCCGAATAATGAAATAAATAAAGGCATAAGAACATAAGGTTTTTTACAAGGATAGGTTCTAAGACCTAATCATTACTATGATTGGTTATTCATCCCAATAATGGATTTTATACTATAATCATTCTCATTTAATTAAAATGTGAGGGTGTTTCACACACCATAACCAGATCAGATTCACACCAATCTTCTGAAAAATGATTTTTTTTCTATCCATGCCTTAAATTATTCACTGTACAATTCTTGAAAGATATTTTTCCCAAAGATAATTATCTTCTTGATTCAAATTATAAAGTGAAGAAAACACTATGCTCGATTGTATTTAAAATCTACCAGACTTAAACATTTCATAATCTAGAGTTAAGTCGAGAATTCACATTGAGGATCTTTTTAGGTTTAGAGTTTTATAGAATTAGGCCATAAATATTACATTAAATATCAAATGTTACAAAGTATATACTTTTACTCTATCCAATTTTTTTCACAACAATAAAACTCCTTAAAAAAACAAGAATTATTTTCTTGATAAAAATCTTCATGAATTATTCATTTCTCTTACCCTGACTTATACCCTATGAATTTTTTTTCAAAAACTTGGGATGAGTATAAAAAGCTCAATAAGTGACATAAAAATAAAGAAAACCCATTAGTATTGTTAAAACTTTATAACCAATTCAATGTTCTTTGAGAAGATGAAACAAAATATTTTCACATGAATAACACTCATAATTTTTTCTCAATGAAAAACACTAAAACCAATAGCAAGAAATTAAAATTCCTTTAGGTGACTCAGAGTATCGTATACATAAAACTCTTTCAAAAATATTTCAATTTAAATAACCATATGTTTGACTTCCAAATTGGAGATCTATAATCGGGATCTCCTTTCATATAAGCTATATCGGGCTTACCCGTGAGCTATAATGAGGATGAACCCTTCGTACATGATATATCAGGCTCACCCATGAGCTATAATGGGGCTAAAATGTTTGTATAAGAAATATCGGGACCACCCATTTCATATTATTTTCAAGTACAATTTCAAAAACACGTTCATCATGAAACCCTTTTGAAAAACTCTTCTAATCCCATATGAAAAAAATTTCCGTATAAAAATAAAATTTTCATTTAAGAACCAATTTTCAACAACATTATACCAAAATAAAGGATTTATTTTACTTTTAAAATACATTAAGTCTTATAGAGTAATCTAAATATCAGGTAATGGTTACAACGGCAGAGAAGTCGTTGTCTCCATATACATTAAAACAACAAACATTCCTCTTATCATTTTGTAACAAAAGTAAAACAATTTGTATCAAAATATTCCATTTTTAAAACATTGAATGAAATTAAATATAGACATAAAATGTCCTGTATAATCATTTTATATCCATATAAATAAGTATTTAAATTAATATCATGAATAAAAATATTTGACAAATAAATCTTTAAACGCTTAAGGTGTCCCATACCACTTTGAACATTTAAATATTAAATTCCATGAATTAATACATTTATCAAAATAATAAATAACATTATTATAGATAAAATATATATATTAAATGTCATAGTGGCTGTATAAACTCTTTATAAAAGAATAAAGGTTCATATTATGAAGAAATGCCTCAATGAAAGGAGATTGAGACAAAATCCCTTACCGTGAGTCTAACTTATCTCATTCGTTCTTTATCTTCTTGAATAATAGACTTAGGTTAATTTATACTTTCTTAAAAACCATTTTGAAGTTTATTATTCATTTTATATCACTTATTATCATGTTGTGACAATTACATAATTATTTAATTTCACATCAGATGTTTTGTAAATGTTTGGTACTTGAGTAAAAAATGAACTTGTTTTGATGCAAAATCATCCATGTGGCCATAATTCCATTATCTCTAGAATGATATTAGTGATTTAAATATAATATATATACATTATATATTTATTTTTAATAGTCCATAACATTTGGAGATAAGAAATTAAATGCACCGTTCATGGAGATGGTAGGTCGTACGTACACATAAATGCTACTTTCATTTCTTTATTATATTAATGGAATAAAAAAATAAAAGGCGCATATGTATATTATAATTATATTATAATATATATGTAATATATTTTAAATAATTGCATTAAAAAAATCCTTTATATGATTCTTATATTGTAACAGCCCAAGATTTTATGAAAAATATTCTTTTTATTAATGTCTTGTGTTGTACGCTACACCAAAAGGAGCTTGCACAACACACATCCTTGACTTGCCTTGCATTACACGCAATCGCGACCTTCCTCGATAGCGTGTGTAATACGCAATACCGAGTTTCACTAAACAACGATATGCTATTAAAATGTTATTAAAACTAGCCGTTATGAATAGTAATAACCATTTTTTGAAATTTTGTAAATTTTATTTTTCAAAATGGATTTCATTTTTGGATTCGGAGTATCGAATTTAGCCTAAGGTGAAATTTTGGTACATTTCGGATAACTTTCATATTCTGATGAATAGTGAAAATTACTAAATTTTAATTAAAAACAACTTTTTTAATCGAAATTATTAATAGTGATAAATTATTAATTTGAGTGGTTTTAAAGTATATTTAGAATATATTTTTACAATTTAATACAATGTTGGTCATTGGTTGTAATTTCACATTTAAACCAGACATAATCAAGTGTCAATCTTTTGATAGATATTGTTTCTTAAAAACACGCTATTTGTTTTAACAGCGGGATTTAATTATAAAATTAATTAATGCAACTTTTGTGTTATGAATTTGGTAAAATAGACTTCATTTTTGAACTCGGAAGATGAAATATAGCTTAGGATGAAATTTTGGCATTGTTCTGAAAAACATCAATTTTTGATGAATAGTGAAACTACTAAGTGGTAGGTTAAAAACTGAATTTTGCATAAAACTTAATTTTACCGCTTCTGTGAATGGAATTTCGAAAATCCGAGAGACACGGTTAATATCAAGGACTAAAATGTGGTTCAATGAGATGAAAATAATTTTTTGGTGAATAGTAACTTTTTACTTTTTTTACCACGGTTAATAGTAAATAAGGTAACTAAGGGTAAATATGATATTAATATTACCCTAACACATGTCCTAATTCTATTGGACAAGTGTAATTCGACCAAAAACAAACTTAGGAATAAAATATGACCATTTAGGCCCACTTGGATTAGATTAGGACATTTATTATTAATTTATTTAAAGAAGGGTTAAAATAGTTAAAATCAAAGTTTAATAAGTAAATCATTTTTAATATGGGGTTATACATAAGATAAATTCGACTATAAATATTCATTAGAAATCTAAAAAGATTTCCTACATGATGGTATTTTATTTTTAATTTTTAGACATCAAATAATATAATTTATTTATGACACAAAAATGATGCAGTAATTATCTTATTAATGAAATATTGACATAATTGATAATATAAATACAAAAATAAATGTAATTTAAGACTTTTTATGAATTCCACTAATTTTCTAGGTTACTATGATATATTAGTGTTGATTTAATCAACTTGGTTCGAACATGTAATTCTGTTATGACTTTCACAAAAATCATATATCAAATAGTGTCAAAATTGACACAAAATAGTTTTTAAATAAAATATTATATTATTAATTGTTATTTTATTTCTAAAAATCTAAGGTTCGGCCAAATGACTTAGATAAGGATATATATATATTAATAATAAACAATTTGGGGTTCGTTTGGCATGTTATAGTAAGTGTATTAACCATATAGTGAAAGAAAACAAAAAGACACGGTAAAAGTTAAATTAATTAACTTAGAGTTAAATCTAATTGATAAGGTTAAAATAATATCTTAAACTTGTCTAAATTCTATTGGTTGATAGGATTTCGACCCATCCTTACTTTAGCTTCGAAATAAGACCCTTTGGAACCATTATAAACCGATTTTGACTTTAATATGAAATAATATTTTGAGATATTCCTAAGGTGCCCCTCTCCTCCCCTATAAAAGGACACCTCCTCCCCCTCCTCCTCACACCAATTTGAGCACTCAAGCTCGGCCAACCCCAACCAATTTCTCCTCTCCACTTCCCTAGAAATATCCTAGAGGTTCTGGTCTTCCTCAAAGACCAATTTTAGTGCCCTAAGAGGAGGTCTCAAAGAGGCACTTCAAAGAAGAGGTAATTACCGTTACCAATTCTTTCATCTTTATTTCTTCTTCCACTTCTTCTTCTTAGGTTGTTTCATTATGAAGTAATAACATCAGTATCACTCATATACTGATATGTTATTATAAGTATGAAACAACCCTATTTCACCATCTATCCATCCTACGGAAAAAGAAATCACCGCGCGTGCGTACGTACGGAATACCGTCTCCACGCCGTGGTGTAATCTATTTTCCACCACCACCTTACATGGATGGGTATAATGGTGTAAAAAATAACTATACATAGTTATTACAACATCATATTGATTCTGATATATTGTATAATTCACTCCAATTCAATTCAATATTTATAGAAATGATATCATCGCTCGTGCGTACGTACGGACTACCGTCTCCACGACGCGATGAGATTCATTCTCCATGTTAACCATTTAAGAATGATTATAAAGTATATATAAGAAATAATAATGAAATATATTACATTATAAAGCTACTGGATTTATGTATATATATACATATGTATGTAATCTACTTACTTCCATTTCAAGACAATAAGGAAAGGAAAACAGCGTTCATGCGTACGTACGGACTACCGTCTCCATGAACGGTGTTTTTCATTTTATTTATCTACCTATTATATATATATATATACTGAATATATATGATATATAAATCATATTTTATATTCTGTAAGTAAGTAAATCATGATATAAGTAATAATGATGTCAAGAACAACAAGTCAAAACACCTACGATAAATGAAACGATTTTACCCAAAACGCTTCTTTAACATGGAGTTTACAAAAGAACGGGTAATATAATGTCATAAGTGAACCATATATGATATCATAACAATGAATATGATTCTGTAATAAGTCAATAACATGATTTAAATCATTATACAGGAGGTTCGGACACTTACAAAGCAAGTCGGACCTAAGGTAAGAGAAATATCACAATCTCATTTTTATCCGAGATTGTTTATTCGTAAGTATTTACTGGGGTTTATTTTATCATCCACATCCATGTTTCCTCAATATGTAATATTATTTCCATCCAACTACAATGGTTTAAATCCAATTTTACCCTTTGGTTAGTTTTTAGTAAAAGATATGAAAGGAATCTTTTGTCGTTTATCGTACGAGGTACATTTTGACTTTTTCGACAAAAGTACAAAGAATGTTTTTTTTAACTTATACGGCACGAACGGATTTCTACTGTTTTATAAAGCCTTATTTTCATGAAGCTTCCTCTAAAATATTTCATGACTATTTTCAATAAAATCTCTTTCTTTTAAAATTGCATGATGTTTTGTGAAAAGAAATTGATTTTGAAGAAGAAAGGATATTTTCCTCAAGAATTCAATTCAAGTGTTTTATCAAAATTATTTTCCATATAAGATAATAAAGGGTTCTGTTTCTATCCATATTTTTACATTGATTTGACTATGTTGAGATGGAATTATGTTTATGAATTCCTTTATCTTATATGAATTGATTTATGATTTAATGATGTTTCAAGAATCCCATTTTTATTACATGGGTTATGCGATGATGTATGATTTATGATTTTGTGGCACACATAAGAAAGGATTCATTAAGAGATGGGTGGGACCTATATCTCCCTCCAATGCATTGGGTAAAGATTTTATATCTCATGAGATAGACATGGCTGGAATGGTAGGTTATACCGGTTCAGTGAAACAGGACTGAAACGAGGATTACTCGATTCAGAAAGGGACTTTGTCCACTAAGATAGTCTTGGCAATGAGTCTTGACTAACAAGAAATGATTCTCTATGATTATGTGTGTATGCCACAAAGTTCCATGTTTTATGTTATGATTATTGTGATTACATTTCACTGCCATGATTTATCCCATGTTATGAAATTATGCTCTCTTTTGCAGGTTATGATTTCCAAAATGTTATGTTCTTATGAATATGATGTGATTGATATTTCTTTTGTTTACCCTTACTGAGCATTTGAGCTCACCCTTTTATGTTTTCTTTTCCCCAGGATATAAAGAAAGGTTTTAGGTAAAAAAAAAGGAAGATCTTTATGGGAGATGTTGAAGATCTTTCACCACGATTAGAAGATTATAGTCCGAGTTTCCAAAGACACTAAACTATTACGGTCCTTGTGTGTGTGTTTTTGTAATGTACTAAGTATTCCGAAAAAGTAATGTAAAGTCCATGTACGTCAGGCTTCGGGTCTCTACAGTTGGTATCAGAGGAAAGGTTTAGTCAACCTTTGGAAACTAGGATGCGAAAACGTTAGTGAGATCCCTAGAGATATTTCTAAGGTATGTCTAGGGATGTCCCTAAGGTTAAGTATACGTATAGGAACTACGCTAACGATCATAGAATTAAACCTAAGATGTTAGATGTTCAAGGTACTCCCCCTTTATTATGTTGTTTTCACTAGCATGATTTTTGCCTCTCACGCTATTCTTTTTGGGTTTTAGAAAATGGCTGGAAACAAGGTGATTCACGATAATGGAGGAAATGATGGACAATGGAATGATATTATTTATGAGCAACCAAATGAAATGGGATTTGGAAGTCCAAACATCATTATTATGCCGAATCAGCAATCTCATAATATGATCAATAAAGTAAAATTTGGTAAGTTTCCTGACTCGGCTAATAAGAGAAAGATGGAGTTTCATGATGATCATAGAGGAAAGAAAGTTCAATTTCCCCTATGTAAATCATGTGGGAAGAGGCATCAAGGAGAATGTTTCAAAGGAACTGGAAGATGCTTTGGGTGTGGAAAAGAAGGACACAAAGCCAGTAAGTGCAAAGGAAAAGGTTCAGTTAATACCAGGGATGAGGATAATGGTATTGCTACGACATCAAAAATGGTTAAGTGTTTTAAATGTGGAATGTATGGGCATTATGCAAACAAATGCCCTAAGGGAAAGACTCATGAAGAGAATCAGTATGGTCATATGGGAAGTATTTATGTGGATGATGATGAAGAGACTACCAATGGTATGTGAGATGAAAGAATTGTTGAAGCTCGGTCAATGGTTTAAGAATGTAGTGGAATGATTATATGTTTATCATGTGTAATGTTGTATAAGTAATCTCGTGGTACTATGGAATAAAGAGACATGTAAGGATTGTAACATTGTTGTCTGATTAATGTTACCAGTATCCATGAAAGGTTATTCAGATATTTTTGGAATGAAGATGATATGCGCATAATGAAGGGATAAGGGGAAAATGAAATGTTTGACAGTATTCATGAGCTCATTATTGATATAAGGACTAAGTGATATCATGGTTTGAGTATATAGAATTTTGAGGATTTTGGTAACTTTTAACAGCACTCATGTTTTCACTAAGGTATTCAAGAGAATACACGATTAAGGACTTTGAATGTTTGGAATGTGACCAACAAGACATATCTTATGATATGTGGGGATCAACGACAGTATTAAATCTCTGGTAATCGTTGTCACTATATTATGAGAGTGGACTACAGTATTATGTATAAGCCTAAAGATTAGACTGGATTATGTTGGACATAAGTTAGTATTGTTTAAGGATAGAAGTTTTTTTTCGATATTATTGATGGGATGTTATAGTAACGTAGTTCTAGAAAAAGGGACAACCTGCAGGACGGGCGACAGCCCATCGCTTCGGACAAGGCTGTAGGAATCGAACCCACAACCGAAGTGCGACTGGCCTTTATCGCCTACCACTGACCTACAGGAAGTCCCTGTTTAGTAGAAACTAGTTTTATTATATTAAGCAGTATGATATATGAAGTATAAGTCCATTTTAGGAACCATATGTGATTAATCTCACTATAGAATGACTTATGTATATTTAATAACTTTTTCTAACCTTTTGTTTGAGACAGATGGAATGACCCATCATTCTATCACATAATCTGCTAACACTTCACAAATAACAAATTCAACTTCATTTATTTAAGAGATGAAGTAGAAATTGTTCAAGGCACGAACAAAAGTTAGATTGTACCAAAATAAAGTAAGTATTTATTCTAAGCAAATTTTCAACTTTAGGGAAATGATCTTGAAAACCAAAAATGATTGTCCTAGTGATCTTATACCTGATGAATCAGATGGTACCTTATATCATCACAAATTTATGGATTTGTGATTATTGGCTTTTCCATAGCCATGTTCTCTACCACTCTCCATCAGAACATGATGGTTAGATTTCTCTTCCATATCCATATTTTCACCTATGTGGAAACCCAATGATTAGTTTATTTGGGTAACCGTTACGTTTCATACTTTTGTTTTTAAAGATTGGTTTTGATATTCCTTTTACGATGTGGGTTTCTATTAAAGAATCTTTCGAATAGTAAACCATTTATAACCCCGACGAATTTCGAGGGCGAAATTCATTTTAAGGGGGGTAGAATGTAACAGCCCAAGATTTTATGAAAAATATTCTTTTTATTAATGTCTTGTGTTGTACGCTACACCAAAAGGAGCTTGCACAACACACATCCTTGACTTGCCTTGCATTACACGCAATCGCGACCTTCCTCGATAGCGTGTGTAATACGCAATACCGAGTTTCACTAAACAACGATATGCTATTAAAATGTTATTAAAACTAGCCGTTATGAATAGTAATAACCATTTTTTGAAATTTTGTAAATTTTATTTTTCAAAATGGATTTCATTTTTGGATTCGGAGTATCGAATTTAGCCTAAGGTGAAATTTTGGTACATTTCGGATAACTTTCATATTCTGATGAATAGTGAAAATTACTAAATTTTAATTAAAAACAACTTTTTTAATCGAAATTATTAATAGTGATAAATTATTAATTTGAGTGGTTTTAAAGTATATTTAGAATATATTTTTACAATTTAATACAATGTTGGTCATTGGTTGTAATTTCACATTTAAACCAGACATAATCAAGTGTCAATCTTTTGATAGATATTGTTTCTTAAAAACACGCTATTTGTTTTAACAGCGGGATTTAATTATAAAATTAATTAATGCAACTTTTGTGTTATGAATTTGGTAAAATAGACTTCATTTTTGAATTCGGAAGATGAAATATAGCTTAGGATGAAATTTTGGCATTGTTCTGAAAAACATTAATTTTTGATGAATAGTGAAACTACTAAGTGGTAGGTTAAAAACTGAATTTTGCATAAAACTTAATTTTACCGCTTCTGTGAATGAAATTTCGAAAATCCGAGAGACACGGTTAATATCAAGGACTAAAATGTGGTTCAATGAGATGAAAATAATTTTTTGGTGAATAGTAACTTTTTACTTTTTTTACCACGGTTAATAGTAAATAAGGTAACTAAGGGTAAATATGATATTAATATTACCCTAACACATGTCATAATTCTATTGGACAAGTGTAATTCGACCAAAAACAAACTTAGGAATAAAATATGACCATTTAGGCCCATTTGGATTAGATTAGGACATTTATTATTAATTTATTTAAAGAAGGGTTAAAATAGTTAAAATCAAAGTTTAATAAGTAAATCATTTTTAATATGGGGTTATACATAAGATAAATTCGACTATAAATATTCATTAGAAAGATAAAAAGATTTCCTACATGATGGTATTTTATTTGTAATTTTTAGACATCAAATAATATAATTTATTTATGACACAAAAATGATGCAGTAATTATCTTATTAATGAAATATTGACATAATTGATAATATAAATACCAAAATAAATGTAATTTAAGACTTTTTATGAATTCCACTAATTTTCTAGGTTACTATGATATATTAGTGTTGATTTAATCAACTTGGTTCGAACATGTAATTCTGTTATGACTTTCACAAAAATCATATATCAAATAGTGTCAAAATTGACACAAAATAGTTTTTAAATAAAATATTATATTATTAATTGTTATTTTATTCCTAAAAATCTAAGGTTCGGCCAAATGACTTAGATAAGGATATATATATTAATAATAAACAATTTGGGGTTCGTTTGGCATGTTATAGTAAGTGTATTAACCATATAGTGAAAGAAAACAAAAAGACACGGTAAAAGTTAAATTAATTAACTTAGAGTTAAATCTAATTGATAAGGTTAAAATAATATCTTAAACTTGTCTAAATTCTATTGGTTGATAGGATTTCGACCCATCCTTACTTTAGCTTCGAAATAAGACCCTTTGTAACCATTATAAACCGATTTTGACTTTAATATGAAATAATATTTTGAGATATTCCTAAGGTGCCCCTCTCCTCCCCTATAAAAGGACACCTCCTCCCCCTCCTCCTCACACCAATTTGAGCACTCAAGCTCGGCCAACCCCTGCCAATTTCTCCTCTCCACTTCCCTAGCAACATCCTAGAGGTTCTGGTCTTCCTCAAAGACCAATTTTAGTGCCCTAAGAGGAGGTCTCAAAGAGGCACTTCAAAGAAGAGGTAATTACCGTTACCAATTCTTTCATCTTTATTTCTTCTTCCACTTCTTCTTCTTAGGTTGTTTCATTATGAAGTAATAACATCAGTATCACTCATATACTGATATGTTATTATAAGTATGAAACAACCCTATTTCACCATCTATCCATCCTACGGAAAAAGAAATCACCGCGCGTGCGTACGTACGGAATACCGTCTCCACGCCGTGGTGTAATCTATTTTCCACCACCACCTTACATGGATGGGTATAATGGTGTAAAAAATAACTATACATAGTTATTACAACATCATATTGATTCTGATATATTGTATAATTCACTCCAATTCAATTCAATATTTATAGAAATGATATCATCGCTCGTGCGTACGTACGGACTACCGTCTCCACGACGCGATGAGATTCATTCTCCATGTTAACCATTTAAGAATGATTATAAAGTATATATAAGAAATAATAATGAAATATATTACATTATAAAGCTACTGGATTTATGTATATATATACATATGTATGTAATCTACTTACTTCCATTTCAAGACAATAAGGAAAGGAAAACAGCGTTCATGCGTACGTACGGACTACCGTCTCCATGAACGGTGTTTTTCATTTTATTTATCTACCTATTATATATATATATATACTGAATATATATGATATATAAATCATATTTTATATTCTGGAAGTAAGTAAATCATGATATAAGTAATAATGATGTCAAGAACAACAAGTCAAAACACCTACGATAAATGAAACGATTTTACCCAAAACGCTTCTTTAACATGGAGTTTACAAAAGAACGGGTAATATAATGTCATAAGTGAACCATATATGATATCATAACAATGAATATGATTCTGTAATAAGTCAATAACATGATTTAAATCATTATACAGGAGGTTCGGACACTTACAAAGCAAGTCGGACCTAAGGTAAGGGAAATATCACAATCTCATTTTTATCCGAGATTGTTTATTCGTAAGTATTTACTGGGGTTTATTTTATCATCCACATCCATGTTTCCTCAATATGTAATATTATTTCCATCCAACTACAATGGTTTAAATCCAATTTTACCCTTTGGTTAGTTTTTAGTAAAAGATATGAAAGGAATCTTTTGTCGTTTATCGTACGAGGTACATTTTGACTTTTTCGACAAAAGTACAAAGAATGTTTTTTTTAACTTATACGGCACGAACGGATTTCTACTGTTTTATAAAGCCTTATTTTCATGAAGCTTCCTCTAAAAGATTTCATGACTATTTTCAATAAAATCTCTTTCTTTTAAAATTGCATGATGTTTTGTGAAAAGAAATTGATTTTGAAGAAGAAAGGATATTTTCCTCAAGAATTCAATTCAAGTGTTTTATCAAAATTATTTTCCATCTAAGATAATAAAGGGTTCTGTTTCTATCCATATTTTTACATTGATTTGACTATGTTGAGATGGAATTATGTTTATGAATTCCTTTATCTTATATGAATTGATTTATGATGTAATGATGTTTCAAGAATCCCATTTTTATTACATGGGTTATGCGATGATGTATGATTTATGATTTTGTGGCACACATAAGAAAGGATTCATTAAGAGATGGGTGGGACCTATATCTCCCTCCAATGCATTGGGTAAAGATTTTATATCTCATGAGATAGACATGGCTGGAATGGTAGGTTATACCGGTTCAGTGAAACAGGACTGAAACGAGGATTACTCGATTCAGAAAGGGACTTTGTCCACTAAGATAGTCTTGGAAATGAGTCTTGACTAACAAGAAATGATTCTCTATGATTATGTGTGTATGCCACAAAGTTCCATGTTTTATGTTATGATTATTGTGATTACATTTCACTGCCATGATTTATCCCATGTTATGAAATTATGCTCTCTTTTGCAGGTTATGATTTCCAAAATGTTATGTTCTTATGAATATGATGTGATTGATATTTCTTTTGTTTACCCTTACTGAGCATTTGAGCTCACCCTTTTATGTTTTCTTTTCCCCAGGATATAAAGAAAGGTTTTAGGTAAAAAAAAAGGAAGATCTTTATGGGAGATGTTGAAGATCTTTCACCACGATTAGAAGATTATAGTCCGAGTTTCCAAAGACACTAAACTATTACGGTCCTTGTGTGTGTGTTTTTGTAATGTACTAAGTATTCCGAAAAAGTAATGTAAAGTCCATGTACGTCAGGCTTCGGGTCTCTACATATATGGCATGAACAAGTCGTATCACTTTGAGGGGGCGGTAGTCCACACTTCCTCAAATGAAATTATTGTATTTACACACTATGGAAAACATAAGTTTATGTTGTAAATAGAAATTACAGAATAATATATACAATATAAATATAATATATATCATATATAAATATAGTTCCATAATAATGTCCACCATGAGAGGAGTTAGTAGAAAATTGAAAAATCATTGTTCGTGAGGCAGTAATTCGTTGTACACAGAAACAATATATTCTATATCAATTTTATGGATGTGTGTGTAAGTGTAGGTATAACCCATAGAATAAAAACATCATAGTATATTTAGGATACTGTTTTTTATAAAATAATATAATAAAGATAGTTTTTGGGGTTGGATGAGGAAAATAAATGAAAGGGGCTTAAGAGAAGACATTACCTCTAAATCGGGTAACTCCTTTTGATTTGAGCCAAAAGACTTTATTGGATTTATTTATTAAAAAATTAAGGCTTATAGGATTAAGGGAGGTATTTTTGGAGATTATATGAGAAGAATTTGGATGATAAAATGGTCTTTAGATGTGGGAGTAAGTGGGTAGAGGTGGTGGCCTTTTATAAGAGGGAGGAGGGGAAATTTAGGAAAGTCTTGAAATATTATTTTATTATAAATTTATTTTAGAATTATAATAGTTAAAAAGTGATAACGTTAGATTATAAGATGATTGTGGGTCTAAATCCACTCAACCAATAGGTTTTTGATAATTTTAGGTCATAAACTGAACCTTATCTTTTAGCTTTAACCCGTAGTTAAAAACATTAACTCTTACTATGTCTTCTTGTATTTTCATAATATATGGTTAATATATTTACTATAAAATAAAAATAGAATCAAAAGTGGATAATTAATGACATTTTTAATGTTATATAAGTAATTTGGATGTATATTATATCTTTTGGACCATTATGTCATTTAATAAAATAATATTTATTTTAAAAACTCATTTATGTCAATTTTGACACTATTTAGTAATTGATTTTTGTTAAAGTCATAAAAACTTTATTACTTAAATTAAAAGGAATTAAATCATCCCTAAAATTTCAATTTCATTCAAATTTTTTTATTGCATCAAAATGTTCAAATTACATTTAATTTAATATTTATAATATCATTTATTTGAATCTTTCATTAATAAGGTAATCACTGCATCATCATTGTGTCATAAATAAATTAATTTATTTAATGTCTAATTTTTTTAAATAAAATACCATGATGTATAAAATATTTGTATCTTTCTAATTAATATTTATAGTCTAAGTTTTCATATATATAAACCAAATTAAAATTGTTTCAATTAGAAGATGAATGTTTATGTTATATTTCTCTTTTCTTTAACATAAATATTATAAAAGGTCATTATCATACCCAAGTGGCTCCATAGGGTCCCAAAATAAACCCCAAGATACTCATGGTTGGAAATATCTCTTACAATAGGATTATTACATGTGTTAGGGTAGTTTTATATTATTATAATACTATTTTTTACCCTTATTTACCTGATTTACCCTTTTACGATGGTAAATAAAAATAATTGCTGAAGTTACTATTTATAATTTCCAAAAATAAAAGGTTCCTATTTAAACAATTTAGACCTTTTTATTCCAAATATTGAATCCATTTTACCAAATTCAAAATAAAGAAGTTGCAGTAATTAATTTAAAATTAATTTTTTTTGTCAAAACTAGAAAGCGAGTTTTTAAGAAGTAAAAAATATCAATAGATTGACATGTGTTTATATCCAATTTAAAATGTAAAATTACTTCCAATAACCTAAATTTTATTAAATGATAAAAAATTAATCCAATTACACTTTAAAACCAATTAAAAGGAATATGTAACTATATAAATAAGTTAGATGAAAAGGCAATTTTGAATTAAAATGCAGTATTTTTCACTATTCATTAAAATATGAATTTTATCAGAAAAAATTAAAATTTCAACCAAAGTAAATTTTGATGTCCCTTTTTTAAAGAAGAAGTTTATTTTGTCAAATATAACATATACGAGTGAAAAAAACTATATTTAAAAATGGTTCTCCATCAAAAGGTGGTAAAATGACCTTTTATAAATATTAGAGTATTTTATGCTTAAAATTGGATTCATTCTCATTTTAAGCCTATAAAATTTATTGGATAAATGTAAAAAAAAGTAACAAACATGTACAATCATATTTTAGTTAGTTATTTTCATTCCCTCCAATACAATGGCTAGGGATTAACTACCATATAAAATAATAATAATATTATGGTATTATTTTTCAGTACAACTCAATATTGTATGCAATATAAGATTTTAGAGAAACTCGTTGTTGCGTGTCGGGTAGGATATTGTACATAGTGTCCCCTTTAAACTAAAATTAATAACAAATTCAAAAATATTAAAAGATATGAAAATGTATTATTATATAAATACCTGAGATGTAACATCATTCCCCCCTTTTTGAAATTGCATCCCCACAATTTTAAAATTGGGTGTGGAAACTTCATTTAAAATCCCACATAAAAAAGATTCAATAGAACTACCACTTTAAAATAAAGAAATTTAAGTAAAAATGTCACTAGAGATAAAAAATAATAAGATTCTATTTAGGAAAACATGTATATGGAAGAAAAACTAACCATATTTTCTGATGGTGAGTGATAGAAAACATGATCAAGAGAAAGTTAACAACCAGAAAACCATAAACTTGTGATGGTTTAAACGGTCTTTGATTTCCCGTTAGTAAAAGTAAATAATTTTTTTTGTTTTAATATCCTTTTCATAAATTTGATGAATTATTTTACTAATTATAATAATAACATATGGAAACATACTTACTTGACATGTAGAGTTTCATCTATTAATCAAATTCCCCCACAAAATCATGTTTTTCCCAAATCTATGAGTATTTAAGATGACTTTGTCACTCCTAAATCACTATAACGAACTTATAAAGAATCACATAATCCAAAAAAGATGAACTATATATTTCCCCTATCTTTAGAGATTAAAAAATACAATTTTTTAGTACAAGATCAGATAATCCCCCAAAAGAATAAACATTTATAAGGAGAAGGACTAATCTTAATCTCCAAAATTCAACAATAATACCCAATTTCTACATAGACCATTCAACAAAAAAATTTCCTTAAAATTACTCAAAATAATCCAAACTAATATTGAAATCCAAAATTCAAAAGGATTTGATCACATAGTCTTCCATGATAAATCTTAACATTTATCTCCAAATAACATCTACTACTCTTAAAGTATCATACTTAAAATTAATTAACTTAATCACATATTATCCTTTATAGGTTAATAATTTCCATAAATAATTCAAATCACCATATTTCTACAATAAAAACATATATTCTTCCAAAATCAAATTCAACCATTAATCTTAAAATGAAATCCAATAGTATTCTATTTTCCTCAGTCATATAGTATTCCCCAAATATCAAACGTCTTTCAAAATAACATTTATCACTTAATCACCGAATCATTTTCTTATACTAATGATATCCATTTAATAAAACATATGTTCCAAAAATCAACTTATTCTTGATCCATAACATCATTTAACTAAAAATAATAAGTCATACTAACCAGGTACTTCACATAGTCCAATGGTAGGCAATAAATCCTAGCCACACTTTAGTTGTGGGTTCGATTCCCACAACTTTGTCAGACGCAACGGGTTGTCACATGGTCTGTGTATTGTACTTTTGGAAAAAATATATAATTTTATAACATTCCCAAAAATGGGATAAAATTATCAAAAATTACCATAACATATTTTAACCTCAAAGGTTATCTCATACCTCGCATTTTGCAACCAAGAAATTAATAACCCATAATTTTATCAAAGGTGAATGTCTTAAAAAATACCAATAGTAACCTTAATATTCTTGATCATAAAGCCTAAAAAGGGGTTTATAAGACATTTAACTTATGATATAACTTAAAATCATAAACCCATGATGATGTCCCTAACCCTTAAGAAAACAACATAATATCCAAATTTTTCTAAACCATCATGTGATACCAACTATAAGAACCCAACCTTAAACATTAAATAATATTAAGTTAAGTAAAGAATTCACATTGAATATCTATTCAGGATTATATTTTTATATAATTAAGCCATAAATATTACATTACATCTCAAATATTACAAATTAGACACTTCTACTCTATCTAATTTTTTTAACACCAATAAAACTCCTTAAAAAACAATAATTATTTTCTTGATAAAAATATTCTTGAATTCTTGCTTTATCTTACCCTTCCTTATACCCTATAAAAAATATTCCAAAAACTTGGTATGATCATAAAAATATCATTAAGGTATATAAAAATAAAGAAATACCATTAGTCTAGTTAAAACCTGATAACCCAGTCAATGTTCTTTGAGTGGATGAAACAAAACATTTTCACATGAATAACACTCATACTTTTTTCTCAATGAAAACCACTGAAACCAATAAAAATAAATTAAAACTCCATTAGGTGACTTAGAGTAACATATAAATAAAAACCTTTAAAACATATTCCAATTGGAATAACCATATGGTTGACTTCCAAATCGGAGATCTATAATAGGGATCACCCTTCGTATAAGCTATATCGGGCTCACCTATGAGATATAATGGGGCTCAAACCTTTATATAAGCTATATCAGGCTCACCCGTGAGTTAAAATGAGGCTGAAACCTTTATATAAGATATATTGGGCTAACCAATTTTATATAATTCTCATGTACCATTTCAAAAACACATTCCTCACAAAAGCCTTTTGAAAAACTCTTCTAATCCCATATGAAAAACATTTCTGTATGAAAATACAATTTTCATTTAAAAACCCATTTTAAATACCAAGATACCCAAATAAGGGATTTATTTTCCTTTTAAAATACATTAATTCTTATATAGGAAGGAAAATATTAGATAATGGTTACTATGGAGAAGAAGTCGTTGTCGCCATATACGTTAAAACAAAAAACATTCCTCTTATCATTTTGTAATGAAAGTAAAAAACATTGTACAAAAATATTCCATTTTTAAAACTTTGAATGAAATTAAATATAGACATAAAATTTCCTGTATAATCCTTTTATATCCATATAAATAAATATGTAACTTAATATCATGAAGAAAAATATTTGACAATTAAATATTTAAACGTTCAAGGTGTCCAATATCACTTTAAACATTTAAATATTAATCTCCATGAATTAATACATTTATAAAAACAATAAATAAAATTATTATAGATAAAATATGGATATTAAATTTAATAGTGGCTTTATAAATTCCTTAAAAAATAATAAATGTGCATATTACCAAAAAATTCCTTAATGAAAGGAGTTTGAGACGAAATCCCTTACGTTGAGTCTGACTTGTGTCTTTTATTATTTATATTACTGAATAATAAAATTAGGTTTACTTAAACTTTATTAAAACCCCTTTTCAAGTTTATTGTTCACTTTATGTCACTTATTATCATGTTATGTCAATTTCATGATTATTTAAGTTCACATCAGACGTTTTTTTGATGTTCGGTACTTGGGTAAAAAATGAACGTGTTTTGATGAAAATCATCCATCCGGTCATAAGTACATTATATCTAGAATTATATTCATGATTTAAATATCATATATATATATATATAGTATATATGTATTTATAATATTCTATTACATTTGGAGATAAGAAATTAAATTCACCGTTCATGGAGAGGGTAGGCCATACGTACGCATGAACGCTACTTTAATTTCTTTGTTATATTAAAGGAATAAAAAAATAACTGACACATAGGTATATTATAATTACAATATAATATCTATGTTATATATGTTACATAAGTCCATTAAGTTCATCCTTTATACATTTTATGTATGACATGAACGAGTTATATCACTTTGAGGGGGCGGTAGTCCACACTTCCTCAAATGAAATTATCATATTTACACACTATGGAAAGCATAAAGATATGTAGTAAATAAAAATTAAAAAGGTATAGAGATAATAAAAATATAATATATATTATATATAAATATAGTTACATAACAATTTCCACCATGATAGGGTAGGATAAAATTGAACAATCATCGTTTCGTGAGGCAGTATTTCGCCATACACAAAAACAGTATGTTCTATATCCATTAGATGGAGGTGTGTATAAGTGTTGGTTGAAACCTTAGGATAAAACATACTAGTATATTTATGATATTTGTGTTGTTATAAAATAATGTAATAAAGATATTTTTGGTGGTTGAATGAAGAAAATAAATGAAAGGATCTTGAGAGAATGACGTTGACTCTAAATCGGGTAACTCCTTTTGATTTGTGCCAAAAGGGATTTATTGAATTGAATTATGCCCAAAGTATGGATTATAAAAGTAAGGGAGGAATTTTTTGATCTTATTTGAGAATAATTTGTATGAGTAAATGGTCTTGAGAGGTGTGAGTAAGTGGGTAGAGGTGGTGTCCTTTCATAAGAGGGATGAGGGGTACTTTAGGAAAGTCTTGAAACATTATTTTATTATTAATTGATTTCCAAATTAGAATAATTAACAAGTGTTTCAATTTGAGGAAAATATAAAAATGGGTCTAAATAATCTCAACCAATAGTTTTTAGATAAGTTTTCATCACAAACATAAATTTATCTTTTTTCTTTAACCCTTAGTTAAAAACATTAACTCTTACATTGTCTTCTTGTATTTTCATAATAAATGATTACTATAGTCACTATAAAATGACAAGAGAACCATAAGTGGATAAATAATTACATTTTTAAAATTATATAAGTCATTTTTTCAAATATTATATTAATATGACTGTTATATCATTTAATAAAATAGTATTTGTTTTAAAAACTCATTTATGTTAATTTTGACACAATTTAGTAATAAATTTTCTTTAAAGTCGTAAAAACTTGATTACTTCGAAATAAAGACATTAAATCATCACTAACATGTTAGTGTCATTCAAAAAATTCATGTATGGAATCAAAATGTTCAAATTTCATTCATTTTTATATTTATAATATCATTTATTTGAATTTTTCATTAATTAGGTAATCACTACATCATCATTGTGTCATAAATATATATATTTATTTAATTTCTAAAAATTATAAATAAAATACCATGATGTATGAAATATTTTTATCTTAATAATTACTATTTATATTATAACATATCATTTATATTAACCAAATTATTATTTTTTAGTTAGAAGTTACATGTTAATGTTATATTTCCCTTTTCTTTAAAATAAATATTATAAAAGGTCATTATCATAACCAAGTGGCTCTATTAAATCCTAAAATCAACACAAGGATACTAATGGTCAGACATATCTCATACAATAGGATTAATAAACATGGTAGTATAGTTTTATATTATTATATTGTTATTTTTTACCCTTATTTACCAGGTTTAACCTTTAGCTGTGGTAAATAAAAATAATTGCAGAAGTTACTATTCGTAATGTTCTAAAATTAAAGGTGACTATTTAAAATATTTGGACCTTATGATTCCAAATATGTAATAAATTTTTCCAAATTCAAAATAAATAAGTTGTACTGATTAATTTAAAATTAATTCCCGTAGTCAAAATTAGAAAGCGTGTTTTTAAGAAGTAAAAACTATCAAAAGATTGACATGTGTTTATGTCAAATTTAAATGTGAAATTACTTACAATGATAAAAATTGTATTAAATGATAAAAATTAATCTAATTACTCTTTAAAACCAATTAATAGTACAATCTAACTATATAAATAAATTATATGAAAAGGCAATTTTGAATTAAAATGTAGTATTTTTCACTATTCATTAAGATATGGATTTTATCAAAAAAATACCAAAATTTCAACCAAGATAAAATTTTGTGTCCCAATTATAAATAATAAGTTTATTTTTTTAAATAGAACATATAAAAGTGAAAAATACTATATTTAAAAAGGTTTCTCTATCAAAAGGCGGTAAAATGACCTTTTAATAATATTTGATAATTTTATGCTTAAAATTGGATTCATTCTCATTTTAAGCCTCTATTTTTTTTTGGATAAATATAAAAAAATTTAACAAACATGTGTAATCATATTGTAGTTAGTTATATTCATTCCCACTAATATAATGGCTAGATGTTAACTACCATTTAAAATAATAATAATAATATTTTATTTTTTTTAGTATAACTCAACGTTGTGTGCAATGTAAGATTTAGAAGAAACCCTTGTTTTGTGTCAGGTAGGCTATCGTACATAATGGAACCTTAAAACTAAAATTAATATTAAATTCAAAAATATTAAAATATTTGAAAATTTATTATTCTATAAATACCTTGGATGTTACAGGATTTGGGTACAAAAAAAAGACATGCCTTCCCGAATTACTGTGTGCTATATAGGAATGAATAAAAATTTCTTTCAAGGTTTCCTAAATGTGTGACATCATGGTATAAGTTATAAAACAATTACATGGTGGTTTAGAAGTTAGAGATACCCCTTCCTAGTAATTTTGGTATCTTCCTATAATTTCTCATTTGAAACATTTTTTTCAAATTCACATAATGAAAAAAGGTTAAGATGACATGAAAATGAGTGAATACATGATAGAAAATTATGACATCCATCAGATTATCCACAATAGAAAAAACTGATCAGCATTTTCCTACATTAGGAAATGAAGTTATAAATATCATACTTGGGCTCTACATGGATAGAACGAATCTATATCTAAGCCTTAGTAGAACACATAGTTCATGGCATGGTTTATTGGTAATTTAAAACTTATCTCCTGAATTTTGAATAAAGCTAAAGTATGTCATGTGGCGTTTAATGATCTATAGACCAAAACATTACAGAAATGATATTGCTGTTTTATTTCCACCATTAATTGATTATTTAAAACTCTTATGGGTGGAAAGTATTAGGGTGTATGATTCTTATAAAATATAATATTTTCAACAGCATACAATGATTATATTCATTACAAATAACTTACTAGTGTATGGAAATTTATATGGATACATTGTTAAGGTTCATAAAGTATGTCCAATTTGTGAACAAAATACATCATATTATCAACTACATAATGAGAGAAAAACTGCATACTTGGGTCATCGAAAGTTTTAATATATGGATCACTCCTATAGAAGATTAAAAAGTTCATTCAATGGCTCCCATGAATTTGATATTTATCCAAAAACTTTATCCACTGTTCAGTATTTTGAGAGGGTGAGAAACATTTATGGGAAATTTAGAAAGACACATACATCTGATAATGATATAAATATTTGGAAGAAATGGTGAATATTTTTTGAGCTACCATATTGGAGATATCACGAGGTCAAATATAACATTAATGACAAGCACATAGAGAATAATATCTATGACAGCTTGATTGGAACATTGTTAAATATTAAATGAAAGACTAAAGATGAGTTGAATGAAATATTTGACTTAATCTCAATGGGAATACATTTGGAGTTAGATCCCAATCCTGAAGGAAGGTGAACATTCATGCCCCCGATATATCATACATTATCCAAGATGGAGAAAATTAGATTTAGTTTGTGCCTTCATGATATCAAAGTGATGAAGGGTTATTCTTAAAATGTAAAAAATTTTGTGTCTTTAATATATTTGAAGTTGATAGGTATTAAATCTCATGATTATCACGTCATGATGCAACAACTCCTATCAGTTTCACTGTGTAGAATATTTCCTATATGTGTCAGAATGACTATCATAAAGGTGTGTTATTTTTCTAATTCAATTTGTAATAAGGTGATTAATCTAGATTATTTGAAAAAATTGGGGAACAAATGAGTTTCTGTACTTTGTCAACTATAAATGTATTATCCTCCATATTTTTTTATCATGGAATATTTAATGGTACATTTGGTGTGAGAAATAAAACTTTGTGGACCTATATCTAAATTTTATGTATCCATTTGAATGGTATATGCAGATATTTAAGGGACATGTTAAAAATACATACATACCTCAAGACTCCTTTTTTGAGAAGGATATTTTAAAGTTCGTTTCAATGTTTTGTACAAGATACTTGTCTTTAGTGGATCACATTGGTTTGCCTCCATCTCTCCTTGAATGAGTTAATTATGGGGGAAATGGGATCCATGTCTTGAAATTAAAATCATTGATAGGTGAATCAATAATGAAGGTACATTTATACATCTTAAAAAAATATATAATTATAAACCATATATAACATTGCATATTAATTTATTGAAATAATTTTATCTAAAGAAGAAAGATATGTGGATTTTTAAAGAGGATAAAAAACTTTTTTCTATGGTTTAAAGAGACTGTGAAAGGTATATTGGATGCATCAGAAACATTGAGATGGTTAATGGGTGGTCCAAGTTTAAATTTGATAACATGGTCCAGATATGAAATTAACGGCTATACATTTCATACAATGAATCAGGATAATTGAAGTTTAGTTCAGAATAGTAGTTTATTGGTGTTCACAAAAGAAATGCATTTTTTGAGTGCCAAAGAAAAAAACTCAATTTCCACATCAAGTGAATATTATGGAGTCATTGAATAAATATGTAAGGTTTATTATATTAAATTTAATTTTCTAGTGTTTAACTTAAAATGGTTTATCGATAAAAATAGTGCGATACACGATGAATTTGGAATGAAACTAGTTAATCTAAATATATTGGAATACAAAGCTGATCATTTTATAATGGAAACACATGCCATTTTTTTTCTATGTTCTTGATAAATCTGATATATAGTGGTATATTGTGTTTCAAGGGAAAAATTAGTCTGTTGGTGATGATAAACATGATGAAGATGTTGATTTATATGAGAAACCTACTTCTATAGAAAGATTAACATATAATATTAATGAGCACATTGTAGACATGGTTTGTTTCATATAGAATGATCACGATGAAGTAATTTGGGGAAAAAATCCTTTAGTAAATTCTTAATATTACAGATAATATATGATTATTTATTATTTAATATATTAAATTTCATAAAATGTTAGAAATTTTAATTTAATTTAATTTATTAAAACAGATATTATAACTAATAAATTAATTTTTTTGTTTATATTAGTTTAGTTTTGTTTAGTTTACTTTGTTTACCCTTACATAACTTATCTATTAAATGATTTTGTTGAAAATTAATTATTTTAAATCAAATATGTTAAATTAAAAAAATTGTATAAATTATATTGAAAAAATATTCTTTTTGGTGTAAAAAATGATTTATTAGGTTGGAGCATTTTTACTATTCACATACTATTTTTTTTATTTGTTTTCATTTGTTTATATGAAATTTTATATCTCATTATTGCCAGAGTTTTACTTAAATATAAAAAAATATGAATAAACATGTATTAAGTTTAATTTAGTTTACTTTTTTGTTTGATAAATTTTTATTTTTTTATTTAAATTATTATGTAATATCTGAATTTTTATATTTGTGTACTAATTGTTTGTTTCTTGGTTTTTTTGTATAATGTAGATCAATCAACTAATCCACCACATACTTCTGGAGATAATCATACGCATACCTTTGGGGTGGAATGTACACATTATCTTCTTGATGAGCCTCTTCCTTCTTTACAAGATATATATACTCCCATAAGGCCAAAGAAGAGTTCGAGGGTTGGTAAATGTGGAACTACACATTTACCAAAATTATCAATTACTTATAGACATGTCCAAAGGATACAGATAGACTTTGATGATAATGATATTATAATAGGTCCAAATTTCAAACAATTCAATAATTTTATATCAGTTCAGAATAAAGGTAAAGTCAGTATTTTGATTGATGATTAGAGAAGTGTTGAAAAATTTATACTATCTTAGTTATGGGAGACCATTTTGGTAGGATTGTTTTTTATTATTTTACTCAGCCTGAAATTTTTATAGTATTATATGTTTTCCCCTTATTATTTAGTTACATATGATATACTTGATATTGGAGGAGTTAAGAGGAAATGTTTATCATTAGATGCTAGGAGATGGAGATTCTTCAAATCAACCCTCACATCAGATTTTATTTTTGATCATAGGAAACATCATAATCCATGTGATATATATCCCTTTATAGATGAATATACATGGAATAAATTTTTTGAAGGCAGAAGAAAAGAAGTATTTTTGGTAAGTGAAATGTTACCTTTTAGATGTTTTTTGTATTAATAATCATATTAAATATTCATTAATGATTTATTTATTCTTAATTTGCAACAATGAAGGAGATATTATCAAGAGATCCAATATAGAAATGTATACCCTCATACTTTTTCTTAGGGAGGATATACATTATTCGAAGAACAGATGATGGATGAAAAAATTCAAAAACCAAGAGATGAGTCTTTTGGATCTATAGAGGTTTCCCCTCCACACCCTAGCTAGACATGAAAAAAGAAAGATGGCTCAGATGAGTAAAAAAGGAAAATATCTTACGAAAGAGATGAGGTTTATGTCTAAGAGGATTGTAGGATGTTTAATTTATTTATTTATTTAAGTTAATTCAATTATTTATATATTTTGATTCATTGCAGATTTATTTCAAATATTTCATACAAGATTCTCTTGAGAAGAAGGGCACATAAGGGGTCTTTTTATATAAAGTTATTCCGAATATTTTAGATATAACATTGGGAAATCATGAACACTCGTGGGATGTATGAGGATACATGATGATTGTATCAGGGAAAAAAGCATTTCCACTTTCTACAGCTTCTTCAATGGGTGGTTTTTATAAAAAAATAGAATATTTGGAAGCTGATGTTCAACATATTCATGTGATGATGGAGGATAGGATCATAGATTATGTATAATCGATGTTTTTGGACATGAAGAGATAGTTTTATACTGTAAATCTCACTCCTCCACCTCTGCCAACAACTCCCACTCATCCAACCCTACCTACAGACCCCACTTCTTATCCTACTCATACACCCCTTCCTCCACAACTTCCCACATATTGTGAGTTATATGTTGGTGATCCCTAGAATCATATTGTTCCATATGGGATGATATATTATATTTTATACACCATTAATCATCAACATATAGAGATAGAGAATCATGGGGTCACTGTATAAAATATTATATATAGTTCAGCTGAAGTACCATTACCTACAGATGAGAAGAGTACAGTTGGAAAAAGTATTGACCACCTTTTTGTTTATCCATCTAGACTTCTTTGACATATTACTATAGAGGTATGTGAATATTTTATCTTTTATTTAATTTCAGTATTAATTTTTTTTTACATTTTAAATTTTATATATTTATCTATTTTTATAGGAATACTTTAAAGGTAAAGATATACTATATAGACAATAACAAATACAATGTGAAATGACATAATATACAAATTCTATTAGTCTTGATAGATTGTCAGCATATTCAAATTTATTGTTGTATGTTTATGAGATTGCAATTGAAGTTGATGTTTGTGGGAATGAAATTACTGTGGAACTTTTGAAAAATGATATCATGGAACTTGTAACTAGAGATCAGTTGGGCATCAACATGATGCATGTTTTTTCCATGTAAGTTGTAACAAAAATCTTTCAGTATGTTTAATTTTTGGAAAATTTATACTTATTTTTGTTTTTTTATGTGGTATATTTATACAATATTTTAGGAGAAAGACAAGACAAATGTATATGGATTTATATAACCTCAGTTAATTTCACTGATAATGATGATAATGACTGAAGCGGAAAGAACAATTTATATTTCTAAAAGATTTCAAAAGGATGCAATTATTCAGTGTTGTATGTTTTCTTATCTTCAAGATTATGGAACATATATCTCACAATGTTTTATATATATTTTAATATAATAACCTCTAACATTAATTTTTTTATATTAGTTTCCAATGGATGTTATGTGTTTTTTTCTAATGGAGAAAGCACTTTAATGGTTATGCTCTATCCATGGAGTAGTGAGATAAAATTTTAAGAATGTATTGGACACATAAGTTTGAATTTTTTAATACTTTTTTTTATTATAATGACTTTTAAATTTATTTCATTCATATTATTTTCAAACAGGGGATGGAATTTATTTTGAGAGACCATAAAAAATAAGGGTTCCAGGATCAAATATGTAAAATTAAAGGTGAATTTTCATTTATAATCAACAACTTTTTGATATATTACTTAATAGTGTTATTTTGAATTGAAAAAATAATTTAAATAGTTTTTTTATAAATCACAAGGCATAAAAGAATATGGAAATTATGTGTTAATATTTATGTATGAAATAATTTCAGCTGGGACAGTTACGAAGTTTCAAAAGGTTATATTTATTTTTAAATTTTTCTTGAATATTTCATTAATTTTATTCATAATACATGATAAATTCATTCCTTTTAATTTGTATATTTTTTATAACCCTTGTTCTTATAGTGCATAATACCTAAGGCACTTACAAATTGAATTGTTAAATCATTTTATAGGTCTATTTGGATTTTAGTTTGTTTGTACTCTATATTGTAACTTTGAAAGTTATAATTATAAATTTGTTCATATGAGAAAGTAATTTTATAATTGTTATCGTATTTTAGTTTTTTTGTACCATATATGGTAATTTTGAAAGTTATAATTTAAAATGGGTTTCTTTAGTTGTTTTTTCTGATACTTCTGTTTCACTATTTCTGCTGTTTCTTTTCTTATTTGTAGTGGATAAGAGAGTTGAAAGTAAAATTATCAAAAAAATGGGGTTTCACATCAGTTGTTTAATAATTAACATGAAAAACCTAGTAGTAATTGTTTTTCACATCGGTTCTTTGATAACCGACATTAAAACCATTACTACTAGGGTTTTCATGTCGTTTATAATAGAACCGATGTAAAAAAACACATAATCACGACAATTTTCCACATCAATTATATACTAACTGATGTGAAAAATATTTTTTCATGGGTTTTATACATCGGTTATATAATAACAAATGTTAAAAATAGGGTTTTCATATCAGTTATAAGATAATAAATGTAAAAAACCACTATAACAATTCATTTAAAACATTAGTTTTTTTAACTAATTTTATAAATTTATTTACAACATCACCTATAATAACTTTTCCTTGTAAATGATGTTAAAAATCAATAATAACCGATAGGAAAATCCACTTTATGAAATAGTGATGGGTTCTCCAATTGTAGTAATCTATCCTTGATGATTTAAACCACCATACATTCTTTATAATGGTCTTGATCATAGCGGAAGTGCCAATTTGGACGTGCCAGACTTGACTTTTTATTGTAATCAATGATTAATCCGAGGTGTACATGATGGAGAATGTCATGACCAATGGAATTGAATCAAATATTTATTAATATTAGAAAAATTAAACTAAGAATAAAATCATCATATAATGATTTATAATTAAATTAAGTAGTTAATAAATTATCTTGTGATTAATTATTTTTTTGTTGATGAATTTGACAATGTATCTATGTCATATCATTATTTTGTCATAATAATATTTTATATATTTCATCCAGTAGTTATATAAACATGCACCATGATATTTTCAGTGACTTCATTGGAATCTATGAGTGCTATAATGGAATATTTCCAAATGCTTGCATCATTCTTCTATGATCACCATGATAATAACTTCAAAGAAGGTCTATCATTGTTCTCTCTAGAATCAAGAGGGGTGGTGGAGGAGGATTTCTATCCATTATTGATACAATTCTAGGAGAGTATATCTCTAGGACTTGAGAGGATTATCTAGATTCATTATGCATAATTAAAAAAATGGCTAGCATTGGGGTTAGAAATAATATAATTGGGTTTAAATAGTGTTATGGTTAGAAAATAATAATTTCACATGTGTTTTTATTATTTCTTTAATCCCCATGAAACCCCATGTTTATAATAATAATAATAATAATATTTACTATCATATGAAAAATTAAAAAATTAATTAAATATTATTTCTAGAATATTTAAAAAAAAACTATTTAAATAATATTTAATATATATTATTTTTTATCAGACCATTAAACTCAGTCCACCATTCCACCATAATTTTTATCAGGATATGGATAATAAATATTTATTTAATAAATAAATATCACTTCATTATTCTCTAAAAAATAAATAAATATTATATTCACTGTATAAATAAATAATATTTATTAAATATTCATCTCACAAATATTCTCTTGAATAACTAGATACGAAATATATGTGATCAAGTAAAAATGAATAATTATTAACCCATGTATGGGAATATGTTCAAAATTTTGAATAATAAATAATATTTAATATTTAACTGAGGTTCTGGATACACTTAGTGTGTGACCCATTATGCCTCTCTCTCAGTGGCATTTAGCGGAGCCACCCAAAGTCCAAGGATAACATCTAACAACACACCAAGGTACCCATAGAGAAATAAGTTAATTTCATAATGACGTACAATCATATATAAATTATTATTGTTTAATATAATACATTTATCATGATATATCTATAATCAATCAAGTTTCATACTGGTGTAATCGACCAATGTGCTTTATGTCTCTTTATTTGACTTTCAAAAAATTAACCTTCCCATAGAATTCCATCATTATGGATTTATTTAGGTTGTTTAATTCCCATGAAATTGCACGAGATATCAAATTATATTAAATAATATAAGGGAAAAATTCTTTCTCACATTATTTATTAATGAAATATCTCTCTTGATGCCCCAAATGTATCACACTTCATCGCAAACATATGTCATCGTAGATTTTTATCAATACATAAAAGTAAAAAACTAATAATATAAATTATTAATAATCTCAAATTATAAGGATCAATACACACATATGTAGATAGGAATATTTAATGACACATGTAAATGTGGATTTTTACTGGAGGGTTGTGTTCTCATAATCTCTTGCACTAGAAATTACTAAGAGAATACACTATGAGAAAGTGTCGCAATCTCCTATGAGACTCCACACCTGATATACTTTATCATTTGTGTCTCATAAAATTATATCATATATCTATAGAAAAAATATTTAATAATAATTTAATAGAAATTATGGGTACTCATCATAGTGGGGAACTTTTATGACCATTCTGTGTGACAGTTACTCTTAAGAAATTATCACATAATATGTCATACAAAAGAATAATTATGATGTGATAATAATTTTATTAATATATAGAATAATTAATACATATAATCATAAAGTACATATAATTTGGTTCTAGATAACCAACTCCAACACTTTACATCTATAGGTTCATCATTCATTAACTCTTTCATTCAACCTATTGAAGACAAACCTCTTCCACCATCAACAATTTTCATTGTCTTGAAGATAAACTCTCCCAATAATTTGATGTATTTAAGTTCTATCCACTTGAATCTATCCATATAGTTATTCAAGGTAAGATATCTCTTCATTATCTTTTAAATATAGTGCATGATAAGATCCTTCATATATTGGGTGGATGCTCTAACCCATCACCCATAGCTTCACCATTTGTATGATGACATTGCTACAATATTATTGAAAAAAATACAATCATAAAACCAAAGGTACTTCAATATAACCGTTTTAATTTATTGATAATTATAAATTAACTCCAATATTCAATTTCATCTTTTACTCTCTAGTAGACAATGAATTCAAAGGGGTGGAAACTTTTCTCCCATTAAATGTAAGGATTCTCTCATCCACTAGAAATGCCGCTTCTTCTCCCCATTTTTTATGATATAACTTGTCATTGATAACACTTGAGATAAAAGGGTAGTAACCTATTAATTTTATTCCCCTATAAATAATACCATAAATAGTATTTAACAAAATATTCTCTTCTTATGTCTCTTTGTATGTTCTTCTTGAGAAAAGGGTGTCATTTTCTCATAACAATTGAAATTTATAAAGCCTAATAAAAATTTAATCATAAATATAAAAATAAATTTTTGAATAAACCATCCTTATAAAAACATTAAATACCCATTATTAGTTCTACAACATAATTATTAATTATATGAGATAATGAATTCATCTTATGTCATAGCTCAACAATAGAAATTGACAATCAAAATTGAAGATCAGCAAAGCATCATCTAAATTATACATGAAATCAATTTTCTCTTATAAAAATTACATCAACAATTAAACTCTATGTCTATATGGGATAAAACATTATATAAAACAATAGTGAAAATTTTAGACAAAAAATAATTTCACATTTTCACAAGGGACACAAGTTTATAATTTCTCACTTTTGGGGGAAATACATATTGATGTTTAATAAAATTTAGAAACCTTCACTCACTTGCAAAAATATATCAAAATATTCCAAGTACCATATAATGCCAATTGGTTAGATAAAAACTCCTCATTTATTAATATAATATTTAAATGTTAAAAAAAAATTGTAATAATGAAATCATATCAGTTTATTAAATTTTCATCAAAATATGTCTAGAATTATAGATTTAGCATAAATACATGAATCTATATAGGATAGAATTATTTAACAAGATCCAACTTAATGGATACTTTCCATACATATTCACCTCCAATTAAACACATTCAATAACCTTCATATTGACTAGGTAATAAAGTGGATCTTCCAATAGCTCCTTAGATTTAGAATGAGGGTTGAGACCATTTTCCCAACCCATGAAATTCATCTCTTATCTTATTCATGCTTCTATCCTTAGATTTACATGTCTATTCACCTTTTTTTAGTATGTTCTTATTATATTTGGGTGTGGAATTCTTATATTTAGTAACAAATTTTTATCTTTGTCTCAAAGTTGATTTCCCTTTGTTCTTTTATAACTTTTCTTATCGAGGTAACCATGTCATACATCTTAAAACACTTTGTTCTTTCTTCTTACAACTTACACGAAACTCATTATTAGATTTGAATTTTTACTTATTTTTCATCTTGTTCATCTCATAATCAACGATTTCTTTTATAATACTAATCTTCTTTTTCATCTATTTGATTTACTTCTTATTTATTTTCAGATTACTTCATCCAGCTTTGTATTCCATGTTTTTTCTGAAATAACCCATGGTGTGACCTATCTTACCATAATAAATGAATATTATTTTTTTGGTTGGACATACTAGTTAAAATTACTATTATGAGTCTTATATTCATTCTTATTTTATTTTATCCTAGAGTATTTAACAACCTCCCGAGCCTTCTTGGACTTGTTGGAAGAAATGTGATTTCCTAAAGAAAAAAAACTTTATTTATTAACCTGATTCTCAGCTTGTGGTAGTTATATTTAATCTTATATAAATATATTATACCTAGAAGGATTATACAAGAATTATTCAAACTTTTTACCACCAATATTCGAAAAATCGTGTAAGTTTTCAATACTTTCCAATTGGTTATTTTGAAACAAATTATACATTTTCTATGATGTACTATTAACTATAGGAGGTTTTATACAATATTCACCCTTTATCCCCATTTATTTATAGATTCTATGATTTCCATATATTGACATATTTTTTAGAAATCAATATCAATGTGTCTGAATCTCTAGAAACACCAACACCTTCCAAAAATACTTATTCTTATCACTTTAGGTGCATACTTTCCAACATGGTATGCTATATTTTTTTGTCCTGGAACCCAAATATTTTAGGATCCTTTTGGGGAATAGGTTTTTTGGGACATACCCACTTCCTTATTTGAAATTTTGGTGGAAGTCTTTAATTTTTTATCCTTCCACATTTGTATAGATTTTAATTTTTTTCATCACTTCCCAAAATTTCATATTTATTTTGACTTACTTTATCAGCATAATGTGACACCTTTTTACATGAGATAGAGGTATTGGATTATCCACATGATCTTAAGACATTTATTCCAACATTATGATCTTACTTTTATATAGGACTCAAATATAAAGTTTATTTGGTATCACATCCTGTATTAGGTTGTTGGGAATTTCTAGATTTTTCCTCTTCCATATTTTTCAAATTGACTTATAGATCATGACACTTCATATTGAGGATGAAATTATCATCCTCCTAGGATATCAATATTCCTTCTAAATTTCCCTTAATAAATTATTTATCATAAATATATCTTTTTAATCTTTAATTAATTAAAGTTACTCCTTCATTAAAAATCGTGGAACATTCTTCACTAGCTTTTACAATCTTTGGGAGAGTGGTGAAAATTCCATCTTATATTTAAAATACTTCCTCTACATTAAAAAATTATCTCTATATATTTTATTTTTCATCAAATACATCCCTGCTAAAATTCATTATATATTTAACTTATTTAAAAAGGAACCTTCTTTAGATACTTTCTATAATGCGATAAAAAATATTTAGATGTTATAATAAATCCATTTTACTTGCATCCTTCATAAAGTTAACTTGAATCATTATAGGAATAGAAATAAATGTATCTAATAGATATATCCTTACAATTCTGATTATTTTCATCTAATGGTATTTCCTATTCCTTCTTTGATATTTTTCTTATATACCTTTCCTTCTCCATTATATAATTTTTCAGTTTCTTAGATGAGACTTACATATATACTCTAATATATGAAGTAGTATAATTTTAAATTTTAGGATATTATTTGAGAATATAAAATTTATGCTTCATAAAAATATTTTTGGAGGGAACCTTTCTATAATACCACTTGTAATACCTAGGGACTGGTGGAACATTGAGAGGGGAGGGATGAATCAATGTACAATTAAATTTTTTATGAATTGTTACCTTTTTAATTTGAACTCGTAGAATTATTCAGTCTCGATCTACTCTTTCATATTACTCACAACCCTACCCAAATGATACAGTAAACAAAGACACGTGAACACAAGTATTTTTAAAAGGTTCGATACTAAAAACTACTCTTTTTCATTATTTTTTTATTCTATACAGTTGACAATTCTCGACTATAATCAATCTCTTCGAATTACAACTAGAGGGTTCTTCACACACCATAACCAGATCAAAGTTAGATTGATCTTCTCTCAACTAGAGTCAGACCCGCCACTTTTCATGTGTCTTATAATACTTCTCTTCCTAGCTTCCCACTAGAATTATTTAGAAGCCTCCCACTGTCTTCAAAGTTTCACAACCTACTATCCCTGCATACCCTGAGTCACATGGGTTCCATAGATTATCATTTTTTATGAAATATCTCCCTTTATGTTACTCTTTGGAAGAATATTAATAGCTCCACACACGATGTCTCTACATCAATAAAACAGATATCCTTATTATCACATTAGCTTATTCAAATGGGATAAATTATTTAAAATTTATATACAACTTGGTCACTTCTCACAGATAATCTCCATATAAATTTTACTAAATTTTCTAACCTATCAGTCTCACTTTATGAGCTCCTATGATCTTTTATATGCAATAGCTCATCTGAAAATTCTGCAACAAATAACGTCACAGGATCTTCTTCTCAAAACATTGGCACTATAATACTAATCTCAAAATGATGGTCAAATCCTTATTCATCCTTGAGAAAATATAAAATGAATTCTTCTCATTATTATTTGAGATATTTAGTTCTATTGGATACTCACAGATCATGCATTGGCCCCCTTACAAGCTACACACCGGTAATACACTTTTCTCTTTTCTTCTTTATAATCTTATCAATAACTCATGTGCATGCACGACCATATTAATTACACCTTTAATTTTTAGTGTAACATAAATGGAACACCTATTGACAAAAGAATCCACTATGATAAAGCACAATAATAAAAAACCCAATTTGGGTTCTTTGAATTCATGTGAACACCTTTTTCTTCTCATGGAATATTCTACAAATACCCCTCATTAAATTCTTATTCTTTTCAAAATCATCCCAAAATATCTTTATAAAATATCTATTACAATAAAAAAATATTCTCCTCAGAGGATTCCAATAAAATAATCTTTTTATATTTCCATAGCTATATGTAAAAATACACAGCAAAAAAATTAACAGATTAGAATACACCTTGGTCGTCCATATTTATAAAATATGGAATTATTCTCATTTCTTAATTCTTGGGAAAATTTACAGACTTAAATATCAGATACTCATGTAAACTAAAACATACTTAGATAAAAAGGATGTAGAATATGATAGATAATAGATCTAGGTTCAAAATAACTTCATCTATATTATTTTTAAAAAAATGATTGATTAATTTTTGTCATCAAGAACATATATAATGGTTTTTCTCAATTAAATATTATCAAAATTCTCTTGAATCATAGATTCTCTAAGCATAATGTCTGAACTCAAAATCATAGCTTTAGTATCTTCAGATTTTACTTAGAATTTATAAATTCTAGAAACTCAACTTTTATCATAAATATTTTATCTTTACTTTCCCGGGATGAAGACTATATTATCTTTCTATCAATAATTATATCACAATACATTCTAGGTTGTTTTGATGTTTATATCATTATAGAAAAGTACTAGAATCATTCCAATTATTTCTTCTTCATCAGATTTGAAATATAGAAACTCAATTTTTCATCCAGTAGACCTTTTTAAATTTTCTTATGTCTTGAATTCATACACATGTGACTTAAAAGACATAAATTTTCAAAGCATTATGATGAAGATTCATGTTTTGTTATGGATACTTCATTTTTATCTAGTATCTATTGGAAATTTTCTATACGATTTAATACTTTATGATCAGCCACAGATTTACATTTGGTTCTCCAAAGTCTTATGTTTGTGAAAAATTATGAGGGAGAATTATGATCAGTATTCTAAAGACTGACTCTACACCAGCTCCAAGTATTATGTATCATTAATGTTATACGATGGGATCAAAAAACTATGGCGAAGTTAGCTGATCAGGACTTATGATACGGCTGAACTTATATGATCATGCATTTTTTATTCTTTATTAGAATTCAAATCCTTAAATTCATCACTAGATGAATTAATTTTAGTGATAAGTCTTATAATCCACAGGAAAAACCTTAGAATATATAATTATTCATTTTTTCATAAACTCCAAAAATAAAAAATTCTTCATTATGCTTCAAAATGACTTTTGATTGCTTCCAGGGCTACTCCAACCTCTTCAAGTCATCTCATAAAATCTTGAAATGATTGTTGGAATTTTAAAAATATTTTAAAACTCTTTAAATATCAGTTATAAGGTATTACATCATATGAAATAATAAATTTAGAGTATTTATTTGATCTTATTGGTCAGATCAGGGGCATTGCTTCTTTAATAAATCCCGATCCATCACTATTTTCATTAACCTTCATCTTAAAGATTTTAAACACATATTAAAACATCCAAATTAATTTTATCTCAATGGATGGGTTCTTTACATTCATTTATGCCACCACCATACTTTGAACCTAATTAATTCATGTTCTCCATAACCATATAGTATTTCTTATCATAGTCTCAAAATTCACTATCTCTTTCATTCAACTTGTTGAAGACAGTCATCTTTCAACATAAACACTTGTCACAGTCTTGAATATCATCTCTTTCAATCATCTCATGCATATAAGGAATGACCACTTGAATCTGTCTAGCTACTTATTTAAGGGAATCCAACTCTTAATTTTCATTTACCCATAGTGTATAGGTATCCCCTTCTTCATACATTAGGTGGATTCTCCAACCCATCACCCATAACTTCACCTTTTTATAATTTCATTGATACATTATTATTTTAAAAAAATAAAATCATCAAATAAGAAGTACTTTAATAGGGACGAGGTCATCAATCAGGGCATGATTTGGTATTACACTTGATAGGAGGCCCATATGCATGTGTATGTCCCATCAATTGATGGTTAGATAATGAAGTATAAATAGACACATGCGGGATATGAACCCATAATGAAGTATTAGAGGTTGATGTATGGGATTATATTTCATATATTTTCTCAACTCATTGATGATTTATTGTGATGAAATCATGAATGAGAACATGGTTGGGTATTATATCTGAGGAGGCCCATATATGTGTCTATTTTTTATTAATTTATGATTGGATAGTGAAGGAAGAATAAAATCATGTGGGATATAGATCCCTGATAAAATTTATTGGGATTATACATATATCTCTTAGAAATTTCTAGAGCTCAACAATTATAAATCATACCAACACATGCCTAACCTAGTTAGTGGCTTGAGAAAAGAAAGGTTTTTCAGATTTACAACTAGTTAGTGGCCCTTCAAGATAGGTTGGGGCTTACACTTAAAAATGAGGAACATAAATGTGATCTAAAACTCATTAATTAAACCAAAGGGCATCTAACTAAACACTTAGAAAATTAACATAATCATATTGATCCAAGAGGGGGTTCACCAATGCATTATCACTAGGAACCCACATTATCCAGAGATTATAAGATTGTGACTCTCCTGAGGGCCCTATTGATTATGTATGGAGATTTAGGAGAGGCTATTTATTAAGGTAATAAATGAATGAAGGTATTCACACTAATGTGCATGGCTTGAACATGTATCTCAGGTGGCCATGGAGGATGCCTCATTGGAATTTGATTTTTAGGGCTTGACCTTGGTGAATTGGATCTAAGAAGTTCATTTGTATGGACCCGACCTAGGTAGATGACCTGGGAAGAAGGAGGGATTCTAAGGAAGCTTGATTTCTTATAATCAAAATGCTTTATAAAAGCTTGATAAATATGTTAATTATTTACAATAAAGTACCATTGGGAAGAAGAAGAGGTGTATCCTATGAGGGCCCTATCTCATATAGGAGTGATGTTCTATAAAAAGGGGGATATATCCCGCATTAGAATTTTATTACACCTTATAACTTAAGGAACCTAGAATTTTGAGTTTAATAGTAAGGATTTCACATTCTTATATTTCCATAATCTTTTAGTTTTAGTTTTTATAGAATTAGTAAAACTATTACAAAAGAAAGTGAACATTTTCATATGGAATACATTATTTATACAATAATAGGTTCTTAAATTTACACCTTTATCTCATTTAAGACACTTTTTATTTATTTAAGACACATCACCATAGAGGAAAAAATGAGCTTGGTATTTCTCCTATAGACACTTAGATCTTTTGAAAAACATTTTAAAATGTGGGATGATCACAAAAATATTAGTAAGTGGTATAAAAATAATGAAAACCCATTAATCCAATGAAAAACACAAGAACTAATAAAATGATAGTTTTTCTCATAATAAAATTTAAATATATAAAATAAATCATATTTACATGTGAAAATAAAATTTTCACAAATAAGACCTTTAAAACTCATAGAAATCATGTAAAAACCATGAATAAATTTTAAGGAATAAAATTTAAACTTTTTTTAAACTCCTCTATGGGACCCTATCAATAGTAAAAACATAATTAGTTATCTACAAAGATTTTCATCGAATACAAAATCATTACCCAATACATTGGTACACTATATCTTGAGATCACTTTTCATTATCTATAATACCCAAGTACCATATCATAAACAAAAAATTAATAATCTTTGTATTTTTTATCATAAAACCTGAAAAAACTCATCTGAACACATAAGAAAAATCACTTTCCATTTTCACATTAAAATAAGTAGAAATATAATTTTCTAGAACACCTAAAAATGAAAAATTCATAGAGGAATGAGAATATGATATTATTTTAAAAACTATGAAAACCTATAGGGTAATATTGATAATGAATAACGGTTTTGATGGTGGTAAAATGTGTTCATAGGATAAAAATTAAAAAATAATTATTTTTCACCTTGTTAAAAATAGAAAAAGTAACCCTACAAAAAATATTAAAATATTACTTTTTAAAGCCTTTGTAAAATGTTAAGGATAGTTGTAAATAAATTTAAACAATCAGTAGAGTATATAAAAGAAAATTATTTATTTTTTTAAAGAACATGGATATATAGGAAAAGAGTTAGAAGGAAAACTTTAAAATAGGGTTTTAAAGAAAAATACTTTACAACTTTAGTTAAATTTTGAATCAAAAGAAAATTGAAGATAAGAACATTAAAAGTATTTATAAACCACTTTAATTTTAGTAAATGAATGATTAAAAAATATATATATGGTATTTCATACACCATACAAAAAAAAATGTGGTGAAAATTACATAAGTCTCAATGAAAGGAAATTGAGATCAGAAATCTCTTACCTCAAGTCCTGACACACCTCATACATCTTTTACATTACTAGATAATAAACTTTTTTAATTATTTACTTGATTAAGATAATTTTTCATGCTATTTTTAGTACCATTATTCCTTATATTTCATTTATTTTCATGTTCTACTTAGTTGATAAATTGGTTAAGTCCACATTAGATGTTTTGGGGTTGTTCAGTCCAAAATAGCTTTAGTGTGTTGACTGTGGTCAAAGGGGTCATGGTCCCATCATCTCTAGAATCTTAATTGTTAAAAAAATGAATTCACAAAAAATCATGAATATAATTAATTACCATGATTGTTTTGGTTTATTATTAAACAAAGGAAGAATATTTTACATTTAGGTCAATACAAAACTGATTTTCATTATTGAACCACAACATTAAAGGTAAGGAATCAAAAATAGTTTTTTATTTGAATAAAATATAACTTAGGTTCCAAAAAGTAAATTATGGTTTTAAAAATTCAAAATAATACTTTAAAATGGTTTATTTTACTTTTTAAATACATGTTTGGTAAACAAAAAGTTTTTATATATTTATAAGTCATGATTATATTATAATTATTTGATAAAACTTATGGTATTTTTAAAATTGATATTTTTCACTATTCACCCAAAAATTAATAATTTATGAAAAATCCCAAAAACTCAACCTAAGATAATTTTGATTTAATGATATCAAAAATGAATTTCATTTTATTTATTTTAATTTCTAAAATTAAGAAGTTTAAATTTAAAATAAAACCATGTAATACATGAAACAACAATTTAGTTAAATAAAACTATTAAATATTCGATTGAAAAAATTATATAAAATTATATAGAAAGATATGTTATATATGAGCCCATAAAGTGAATACTTATAAATAAAAAAATTGATTTATTTCTAATATTACCTTGGTTTTCACATTCAACCCCACTTAATTAAATTATTTCCTCTCAATTTTATTCATTACTTAAACAAATGAGGATATTTCTCACTCATTAGTTTTTCATATTCCCATGTTTCTTCATCAATCATGCTTTTCTTCCAAAAAACCATAACTAGGTTAATTACATTATTATAAAATACCTACTCTCTATGATCTATAATATAAACCATCCTTTACTCTTAAAATATATTCTTCTCTAATCGAACTACTTTAGGGCTCAAAACATGAGATAAATCAGCTGCATATTTCCTTAACAATGAAACATGAAACACATCATATACCCAAGATAAGTCAGTGGTAAGGATACTTAGAAAAAAACTAATCTCACTTTATCTAGAATTTTTTATAGACTAATATATCATGGACTTAATTTTCTTTCCCTATTAAAATACATAATTACTTTACAAAGAGACACTCTAAAAAAACGTGGTCTCCTCTCTCAAATGAAAGATCTTTTCTCCAAATATTAGAATCACTATTCTTCCTTCTCTAAGATTACCTCATATGATGTTGAATAATACTTACCTTCTCAAACATCTACTCTAACAATTATTTTCCCAAAAAATATCTCTAATTTAATTCTTCACAACATGCTATAGTCAACACTACTTTCTATATAAAGCCTCAAATGGTTTCATCTGTATACTATAATGATGACTATTATTATAAGAAACCTCTACCAATAAAGTATATTTATCCAAAATTCCTAGATAATCACATTAGTAATCCTGAAACATATCTTTAAATGTTTGAGTTTTTCAATCTGACTATTCATCAGATTAGGGTTGATCTTTAATTAAGTACTAAACAAATTTGTATTTCCTATAAAAAAATTGCATATAAATCTAAGATCACGATCAGATGCAATAGATAGAGTGACTCCATATAACCAAAATATCTCTTCAAGAAAATGTCTATAAATACAATCCAAATACATATTATCTTAAATATAATTAAAATAAATACATTTACACTATAGAAAATTAATTTTTTTGTGGTAAATTAATTTTGATTAATTGGAGTCCTTCACAAAGAGTTCTTTGAAATTATTTTTTTACAATGGATTTAACATTCCATCACAAATAGTATTTATAGTGATAAAAATTTATGATAGACTTGTAATCTATCACTAATAGTTTTTATGGTAATGTGTTTATTTCGGCAAGAGATAGTTATTTATTATGAAATCTTAAACCTGTCGTAAATAAAAAATTAGAGGGTTATTTATAATAGATTTTGTAATTTGGTTGTAGATAACTATTTGAAATTGATTTATGAGTCTATTGTAAATAATTATTTCTGATATATTTACACATTTATCTAAAATAAACATTAATAAAAAATTATTTTCAATTAATTTAATAATTCATCACAAATACTTTACAACAAATTGAGAAAATACTTTTCAAATAGGTGAGAAAAATATTTTCGCAGCTACTTTTTACGATGGAATCTTAAATCTTTTTGAAAAATATTCTTAAATAAGAACTAACATTACAATGAATTCCATAACTAGTAGGTTTCACATTATATATAATTTTTAGAAAAATATATATTTTTATTATTTGTAATTATTTATTATATTTACATGTCATCCCAATTAAAATGACCTCATGCCACCATTCTATTTATCATGAAAATTCCTCACCCAAATATGGTACCTAAAATATACCCAACCATTTTATACAGAAATATCACATATTTTTAGTTGAATATTCAATACATAACATTATAATACATGCCATAACCAAAAATGTTTTTTGTATTTGGTGACTTGGATACATACACAACTGGTTCATAAAATATCAACATCATCTCCCACTTAGTTATTCATTACTAGAACCCTTCCTAGGAACACTATATAACACCCCAAGATTTCATGGTAGGTATCTTTTTAAATAAATTCTATAGATTTCACTATATACAACAACGAGTTTGAGCGCACTATGACCATTCAAACTAGCCATTTAAAAAGCGGCTATGAATAATATTAACCACATTACCAAATTTATAAATTTTATTTTTCAAAACAGACTTCATTTTTGAATTCATAATATCAAAATTATATTATGGTGAATTTTTGGTATTTTTCTAAAAAGATTCATTTTTTGATGAATAGTGAAAAATACTGCATAGTTGTTAAAAACCGACTTTTTCATTTAAATAATTACTTTACTATAAATTTATTTTAATGTTACGATAGATAAATAATACATATATTAATCCAATATAGTTCATTGGAAACATTTTATATAATAATTTTATATCTTGCACTACATAAGAACTAACATTAAAAAATAGTATTAACCACATTATGAAATAAATAAATTGTATTTTTCAAAATAGACTTCTTAAATATGTCAAAAATATTTTTGAATAAGAACTAACATTACAATGCATTCCATAAATAGCAGGTTTCATGTTATATATATTTTTCATAAAAATATATTTTTTTATTATATGTAATTATTTATTATATTTACATGCCATCCCAATTAAAATGATATCACACCCCCATTATATCTATCATTAAAATTTATCCCCCCAATCTGGAACTGGAAATATAGTAACCAAAAATTTTCATACATAATCATCACATATTTTTAGTTGAATATTAAATACATAACATTACAATGCATGCCATAACCAAAAAGGTTTAGTGTATTTGGAGACTTGGATTCATACACAACTGGTACATAAAATATCTACATCATCTCTCACTTAGTTATTCATTACTAAAAACATTCTTAGACACATCATGAAACACCTCAATATTTTACTATATGTTTATTTTTAAATAAATTCTATATCTTTCACTACATGCAACATCGAGTTCGAGAGCACCATGACCTATCAAACTAGCTATTTAAAAAGAATTTATGAATATTATTAACCACATTATGAAATTTATAAATTTTATTTTTCAAAATAGACTTCATTTTTGAATTTGAAATATCAAAATTATCTTATGGTGATTTTTTGGTATTTTTCTAAAAAGTATCAATTTTTGATGAATAGTGAAAAATACTACATAGTTGTTAAAAACCGACTTTTTCATTTAAATAATTAATTTAAGATAAATTTATTTTAAAATCAAAAAAGATAAATAATTCATATATTAATCCAATATAGTTTATTGGAATCATTTTATAATAGAATTAGATATAAAAATTTATTGAACTTTTGAATGTCTCTTTACCCTTATTCTAGCCACATTTGCGGGATTAGCATTAAATGTAATTTTACCACTTATGTGAATTGAATTTTGAAAAATAAACATACATAGTTGTAATAAGTATGATATTTGTGGTCCAATAGGATCAAAATATTTATTTTATGAATAATAACTTCAGTAATTTTATTTACCATCGTTAAAGGTAAATAGGGTAATTAATGGTAAAAATAATATAATATTATTATAAAGTTACCCTAAAACATTGTATAATTTAATTGGAAGAGTGTGTTTCAACAAAAATCATCCTTGGGTCGATTTTTGAACCACTTGTAACCACTTTGAAGACTTTAATATATTTATAATATTATATCTATTGAAAATCTAATTGTGTTATACTTTTTTTACAGGTAAATTTTTTTAATATGAGGTTATAGAAGTGATATGATCGAATATAAATAGTCATTAAAAATATTAAATTTTTATCTAAACTATGGAAATTTATTTATTATTTTATAATATAAATAATTAAATTAAATGGTGACACAATGATGATGTGTTAATTGATTTATTAATAGAAGAATCTAATCAATGTTATTAATAATATTAATATAAATATAATTTGAGTAAGTTAATGTCATACACAATTTTTATTGATGAATTTGACATATTAGTAATGTTTTAGAAGTCTTAGTTCAAATATATCTTGTTGATTAGAGTTTTGTATAAGACAAAATAATGAATAGCATCAAAATTGGCATTTAAGATATTTTAGGAAAAATAATATTTTATTAAATGATAAAAAATTCATAAAAATATATATTTTTTCAAAAAACTCGGATAATTCTAAATATATCATAATTATAAATATTTAAGCATTTAATGAATACTTTTCTATGAAAATGACATATATATAATTAAATTTAAAGAATTTGATAAAGTGTCACACTCTCCTTTTTTATAAGTTCAATAATTTTAATATAGGGATAAACTAGAGATAAATTCGATAATTAATAGTATATAGAAATATAAAAGAATTATCTACATCCTAGAAATTTATTTATACTTTTTAATGACTAAATAATAACCATAAATAATGACACAACAGTACAGAATTAATTATTTTATTAATAGAAATATCAAATAAATGATTTTAAAAATATTAAAATAAATATAATTTGACATAATTTAGTTGATACATGAATTTTATAGCTTAATATGACATGTTATAATTGTATTAAATAGTTTTTATTAAAGTTATCTTTCTGTTTTAATTTTATTTAAACTCAATGTAATGAATAGTGTCAAAATTGACACTATTGATATTTTATAAGAAGTAACATTTTATTTAATTATTTAAAAATCATAAAAATATTTGAAAACTAAAAATTGATAATTATAAGGTCTAAAATTTTATAAAGTGTCCATTTAAGGACAATTGAATCCATATAAATAAATATTTATAACCATTTAATATTTAGAATATTATTACCATAATTAAAATTAAATAGATTAATTAAGGATGAATCAAATTGATAATGTTTAAAATATAATTAAAACATGTCCAAATTTTATTGGTTGATATTATTTAGACCTATAAACTTCTTATCTTTGACTTAACCATCTCTAAATCCATTTGGAATTATAAATTAATTTATATTAATTTAATATTTAAAGAGGTGGTAGTCCACAAGTACTCACGGGCAACATTATCATTTTCCAATGGATTGTAAGGTAAGAAAGTATATATGATATTATCATTAAAAAATATTTATTATTTTATAAATATCATATATAAACATTAAAATCATGATAATATCCATCCATAAATTTTTTGTAATGAGAAATGATTTGTATTTCTACGGGGATATGGTAAGTCATACGTAAGCCTGAGCGATACTTTAACTTCCCATTTGATGGAAAAGAGGGGGGATAATGATGGTTTAATAATCATAATAAAATTTAAGTATATTTAGTATTATTAATTTATTTGATAAATATCATATATTTATAGGAGGTAAAATTAAAAGTAAAAACAAAGTGATGGGTTAAGGTGATTACTTCTTCTTTGAAAGAACTCCTTTAGATATCCTATTAAAGATACTAGGGTTGATATTTTTGGAAGATAAGAACCTCTATAATGTGGATAAAGATGTTGGGAATGGATTTTGATATATTTTGGTAGATATTTATGGCTTAAAATGTGTGAATAAGTGAGGGGAGGAGGTTCCCTTTTATAATTGAGGCGAATTACACCTTTTAAGTTTCTTAAAAGATAAATTATAATAAAGTCATTCTCAAGAAAAATACTTCAAAATGGATATATATTCGAATATAATGTAGGATTTAGTTGTCATTATATCAAAAAATAGAATTTTCATATGTTTAATTTGTGTTTTAAACCTTATCTTTTGGTTTAACCCCTTAATTAACTCATTTTAACCTTAACTACAGTAACGACTTTTCACTCTTAAAGGGTTATAATTTTACTTATAATGTAACTATTGACTCATAAATGGAAAATTGATGAAATTTTTGATCATATATTATCCTAATTTTCTCCTTTAAATATTTTAATAATTTTAAAATAATTTAATCAAATATTATATCCATAAAATATCATTGTTGTCAATTTCGTAACTATTCATTTAATTTGACTTTAAACACACCAATAAAAATATATAATTAGAATATAATCCTTTTACATATAAGTAATATTTTATATTTATCTAAAAAATTTATGTAAAACTATAAATTACTCTAATTAAAGTAATTTTAATATTTTCTATATCCTTTATTTTATTTTTGTATTAATTAAATAAATATTGTATTAACAGTACACAAGAATTTAAGTTAATTATTTAATAAATAAAAATTAGAAATGAATTTTCATAATGAATATAATTTAATTATTCACAAAATTACCATTAATATTCATTGAACACTTGATTTTTCCATATTTGAACACATAAGATATATTTAAAACTAAGAGAGTGAGATTTTGTAAATTTTTTATTTAAATAATATATAGGTCATTTTCATAGAAAATATCCATTAAATAGTTAAATTTAAAGAATATGGTGATCAGAGTTGAATTAAATTTATCAAATAATAATTAATATGATTAATGGTGACCTTAACAATTAGTTTTAATCAAGATTAACTTTATTTACCCTTTACCGAGGTGATAAATTTTACCAGGGTTGTTATGCATATTGACCAAAAATAAAAGGGGCATATTTAACGAATTTTAAATACATGATTTTAAATGTGGAATAATTTTTTAAGATTTAATTTCTATAAGTTATATAATTTTATTTTAAAATAAGTATACAAAACATAATGAAACCCATTTTTTAGAAAAATATAGTTTTAAGTATAAAACTAGATTTATTTTTATACCTTACCTAAAAAATGTTAGATGAATGTTAAAAAAATTTATTTAATATATAAAATATAAAATTAATTAAAATAATTTACAAACAGTAATCAATTTTATTTATTAAGATAAAAAACATTGCACTCACAAAAATAAAATATTTAGAAAGACACATTTATGTATAAAATTATTTTTATACTAAATTCAATAATAAAATTTACTCCATGGAAATAAATTATATTATTAATAATTTTACAGAAATAATTTTACTTTTAAATAATTTTAAAAAATAATTTAATTTTTAAAATTCTGTACGAAAATACATTTTTCAATAAAAATTAGTATTTTTAACTATTCATAAAAAATCAATATTTTTAGAAAATTCTCCAAAATTCACCATAAGGTAATTTTTATACGATGGTATCAAAAATGAAATTTATTTTTCCCATTAAGTTTACTAAATGTGAGAAAAAATTTAAATATAATGTTTTCTAAAAAAAATAAAAAACAATTTTGAAGGAAACATATTTTTGAAGGATAATATATCTTTACTAAAAATTAAAGGTTCATTTGTTAAGAATTAATAAGTACATTAGTATTTAGTAGTAACTTTATATATATTACATAATTTGTTCATTCATATTCATAACCACCAATTCAATGGACATAGTTTAGGTTATAATAATATTTCATGGTCGTTTAAGCTCAGTGTTGTGCGTCATATACACAATTTAACATAATGTTATTCTTTTAAAATCCTAGGTTGTTTAAATAAAACCCTAAAAAAATGAAATTGAAATATATAATTGGTTCTTTGGATAACAAATTAATGCTTACAAATTCAATAAAACTAGTTCGATGCCACAACATTCATCAATGCATAGGTTTTGTTTTGTTAGTGTGTTATTCATCACCACCAGTTTTTAGTATCTAGTTTGATTCCATGAAATTAATCATTTCCTAGGTTTAATTTTTTTACCTCCCCTTCATATTTATACTCCATTCATTCTCATCCCACATATCCTCCACTCACCCCCTCTTCTACTATCAACATGAAATTCATCACCGATGAGAGGAATGTTTTTTCATTTCAATGATGAGATTTTCCTACTATAATTTAATTGATTTATACACCTTTCTAAGTCTCTTATGACTAGATATTACATCCAATTTTGAATCATAGTTCTATCACAGAATGACTAGGAGTCTCTTAAAGAAACAAAGAAAAAATTGGGAGAATCTCAGCTCATGGACTCTTCTATCAGGGAAACCATCAGCACATCTAGGCAATATTAAATTGATCCCATCAAATTTTTAGCAAGTATGTCGACTGTAATTTATTTTTTATATCTATAATATATGAGGATAATTTTTTTTTGGATAAATCTATATTAAAACTATATTGTAAAATTAGTATGATCACTGGCCTTTTCAATTGATGTTTTTCCCATCGCAATGGCATAATATTGTAAATTATAGGATTAATGTTATTCTTTTTTATTCATTTTTATAAAGGTTATTTACATATTCATTTGAATTTCCAATATTGAAATTAATCATAACATAAGTGGGTCTTATTATTTTGTAATAATAAAAAGACGCATAAGAGGGGGGGGGGTGAATTGTGTCTTTTCAGTAATCTTAATAGATTATCACTTTTAAATTTCCTTGAGATTTATGCAGATATGTGTTTTTCACTTCTATAAGTGATTTGAGAAGAATATAAATAGTAAGAAAGAGCCCATCAATTATTATAGTGGTTCATGGAACAAGGATCCCCTAGTCCACTCCACCAACACTCTATCTATGATCATGGTGATTTTCACTAGACAAGGTCCTATTATCACAAGACCTTCAAAGTGCACAACTGAGTGCATGAAGTTGACACATTTAAAATAAGGCTAATAAGGGTATTTTTTATTCTTTTACATAGAACCAGTTATCCAAAACTTAGTATGAGAAGATTATACTCCTCCACGACTAATTCCGAGTATTCAAAATTCCAATAAATCAAAATAGTTTTCTTTGATTATTATGACAGTTTCTAGATCATTGTTGTAGAAAAGACTAATAGAATAAATATATTCTTCTTCAAATATGAATATATTTAAGAATAATAGATTTTAAGGATCCTGGTTTCACATGATCTTGAATAAAAGAATTAGGAAACAAACAAAAATAGTTGTATAATAGTACCAGGTTGAAATGTATAACCTAAAAGTGTAGCCTCTTAAGAAAATTGTATAGTCACTTGATTTTTACAGAAGTTCTATATTCAGAATATATTCACAAATATACAGTCATATATCACATATATATCAAACACACATATACATTAAGAAAAAATATTCGAGACATATATATAGAACACACTACCTTCTTTCAGTTGAGCATATCCAAGAATGTCCCCTGATAGATCACAATCATTTAAATTTTAATCATAATAGAGTCTTAACTTCCCTTAAAAAATATGAATGATTTAATCTATTAAATACAATCCTTTTAATCAGTCATAAAATAGCTTTAAAGAGATCTTTATTTCAATCAAGAACGTTTCACAAATGTCATATAAAATCAAGAATTTAAAACTCTTTCATTGAATAGTCAAAGGCGAGGTTTCTTCACTTGATGAAAAAACAAAAAATTTATGGTTGACAATGTATGGTGATTACCAAAGTAGAGTTAATGTACAACACATTAGTTTCCTCAAATGTAGGGTTGCTTCCAAACGTAGATTTGACAAACCGTACTTTCCTTTTTATCAAACATCGGGTTCCATACTAACTTTAGGTTGATTAACCATAATTTCATGAAATCATAGGGTATATGATCCATACACACTATTCCAAACCTAGGATTCCTTTATTACGTTACTCTTTCATGTGTAGGACATGAACAATGTTTACAGAATACATTAAAAAATGTTAGGAATACTTTTAAAAATATTCTCTTAGGATCAATGTCTAGAAAATAATTCCCAAATAAATATTTCAAAAAATATTAATATACTAAAATTCACTAAAATTAATTTCAATAGTAAAATAAACAAGAGTATTTTTTATCATCAAAATCAATAACATTTATAAATTATTTTTGAGACAATACTTGTCCAACAATCTACCCCTTTTTGATGATCAAAAAACCCTTAATAATAATTTATAGAAAATATATGATTTGTAAAGACTAATGAAATAATATTATAAAGAAAACATTTTTTTGTTTTGAAAATTAATTTTTCAGAATATTATTTCAATGGATTGAAAAAAAAACTTGTAGTTGAGTTAAATAATGGTGTGTTTACCTAATTTCTTCCCTTTTTTGATAACAAAAGAAAGTATATAAAAATGGACTAAAACACATTCAATGTAGCACATTAATGTAAATGAATGTTATATTCTACCAGATAGAAAAATGTGAGATTTGTCTTGGTAGTAGAAATGAATAGTAATAATAATAAACATGTAGAGAAATAAACAATAATTTTTATTAAAAGATGTTTATGAATACACTAGAGACATTAGATGAGAAAGTTATAAAATTGTGGACTAGATGGTCATGATAGGGTTGGTTCAGAAGAGTTTTAAGGTTATGGTAAAGCTTGAGAAGCCTAAAAAAGTTCCTTTAACTCTGAAATATATCCTTATAATCTTTATAAAAAGTTTTCATCCATAAGTCTTATCAAAATTCATGAGTCCTGACCCACTTTTAAACTTTCAATCAGATTGAATTTTAGAAATCCATGCAAATTTTCCTCTGTCTGTAGAAACATTGAAAGATTATCACTTAATTGATTGAGAAGCATCCTGATTCATGGTTCAATGGAGGTCATATCTTTGATCAGATCTTTGATTATCTAACAACACATTCAAAGGTGCACTCTTACACTGAAGAGATTTAAGTATGTCATTCATATCAACCATCACTAAAGTAATTTCTTTAAATCTTCTTACTAAATATGGTGAAGTTGGTGGTGAAGAAGAAAAATATCTGGATTGACTGACACTTCCTTTTATGGATTCAAATTTATTTCCCAAATACCAATTTTAATTAGTGAAATCATTCTTTGAAATAGGATCTAATTTTAGATTTCTAAACTGATATAACATTTCTCTAAAAAAACATCCAAATATCTTATTGAAACTCATTTTTCTTTGATATTATGAATTTGAGTCTAGACAAGTTCAAATTAATCTCTAGGAATAGTTAAAAATCTCAAATATTATAAATATTTTTTTGTATCCTCTTACTCACCTTTCAAACATGAATTTGCTTCAATTAGCTTATTGAACTCAAAGAAATGTATTTTAATTTGATTGTTTAAAGAATCATGATATTCCGTTACATGAAATTTATATGTTTGACCTCTTTCAATGAAGGATAAACATTTTTCTTTACTAGTTCACTATAAGAAGAAAATTAAACTACAATATCCTCTATTAACTAAGTAGGTTAAAAGGTTTCCATATCTAGGGAATCTACTATAATTGACTAATTTTGGATTGAACTAGTAGTTTCATATACTACTTGTTGATCTTGATCATATAATTGATCATTTTCTTAGACTTATTTTTCAACAAGATTTTACTGAGTCTAATTTTCATCATGATTTAGATCCTCTTTATCTTATCTATTGACTGGATGAATTTTTTGTGGGGCTACTTCACCATCAGTAGAAACCTCTAAATTTGGTGCTTGAATTTGGGTTTCCAAAACTAGAGGTTCATATGTATTTATAGTCCGGATTAAAAGGACCTCATTGATTTGTTTTTTCTAAATTTTCTTCAGGAGATAGAGGTACATCTCTCGCAGATACAGAATTAGATACATTGAATCTGATTCATCGTCTCTTTGTTTTAACATCATTACCTATTATTGATTCTATAACTTATTTTTTAGTTTTGATCATAGTAGTAGATATCACAATTCTTTACTCCCCCTTTGCATTAGAATTAGGTCTTTTTTAGTCTTCCACACTAACATATAGAAACTATTCATGGACTTTACTCTAGAAGAAACCCATCTTCCTTAGTTCCAACATTGAGAATGACGGTGTGATGAAATTTGGAATGAATCCTTATATCCCTAATCAGAACCATTTTATGTATTAGCATTGGGATTATCCTTCTATAAAGATAAGAAGACATCTTTGCCTCCTCTTGGAAGCAGTGGTGCATGCACCTTAACAAGTACCCTGGTAAATTAAACTTGACAAAACTGATCATCAAAAACATAATATACATATCTCGATAAATAATATTCTTTAGTTAATAAGTCCTTGGAATTATTGATGACTAAATAAAATTGACCAGCACCTTCAGGTCAGTTTCAAGATCCTTAATAGACATTTTTCTTATCTGGTTGGAGTTAAAGAGAAAATAAATAATATTCTGTTATTTTTTTCTTGATTCCCTATTGATTGAAGATCAAAATAAAAAAAACCCTTCATGGGTATTGTTAAAATATTTTTCTATTTCCATCAGAGGGAATGAAAAATCCTCATGAAAATTTTTAGAAACAATGATATCCTTTGTATCACCGAAACTATAGTGAGAATTTTAGAATAACTCTTTAACTTATAAATCAAAAGTAAACTCTATTTTTCCATCAGTAAAAAGAGTTCCTAGACCTTGAAAGGCTATATCATTCTTTTAAAGAATATTTTTCTAATTTTGACATTTTAAATCTATTAAATTTCCATGAAGAAACATTATTAAGGTAACACGATTCTTTTCACTAATTTTTTCACCTACTTTTATTATTAACGATTCTAAGAATATGAAGATTGAGGGTTTTAGATTCTAGGGTATTGAAATAGAAGCAATTGCTCTGGAATTTTAAAGGGTTAAAAATCTTAGGGTTAGAAGAGAACAAAGAGATGAAGGGTTTTATAGAGGGGTTGGGTGATGTGGTCTAGTTTCTTGAGTGTATTACATAGTGTAATTATTAATTATCAATTTTGAAAAGATTCACTTTTTCAAAAATAAAAATAAAATCAAAATAAAATCTAGTTTTTATTTAAATAAAAAAAATAACAAAAAAAATTAATAAACATTTTTTTGAAATTAAATATCCCTAACTCCCCCTTAATAAAATCAAAACTTATAGTGGGAAGTGGTTTGGTAAAAATATCTGCAAGTTGATATTCGATATTATAAATTCTAAAGATATATCCTTTTTAATAATATGATCTCTTAGAAAATGATGTCTTATATCAATATGCTTGGTTCTATAATGAGTTATTGAATTTTTGGAAATATTAATTATACCGGTATTATCACATAAAATTGGTATATTATTAAAATTAAGTCTAAAGTCCAGTAGGGTGTGTTTCATCCACAACACTTGAGCATAATAACTTCTAGCAAAGATATATTCTACCTCAGATATTTATAGAGAAACTAAATGTAGGTTATTACTTGACCATAAAACAAAATATTTTCCTAAAAAATGATAGGTTCCAAGAGTTTTTTTCTATCTAATCTAAATCCTCTAATGTAAACACCTGAATATGAATTTAAATCAAAATTAGAGGTTTTTAGGTAAAGTATACATTGAAAAATAACACCTTTTAAATATCTAAAAATACTTTTAACAAAAGTAAGATGGTATTATTCTGAGTTTGACTAAAATCTAGCACATAGACATATAAAAAACATTATGTCTAGTATTATAGCATAAAGATACAGTAAAATTCCAATCATAACTCTATATAAAATTTTTTATCTAGTTTTCAGCTTTATACAAATCAAGTTTTACATCTATACACATGGGAGTTGTGTAAGTCTTATTGCTTTTAATTAATTTTTTTAGTAAATCAATAATATATTTATTTTATTTAAAACATTTCCATAATATTTTTGATAAATTTGAAATCCTAAAAAGAAATTCAACTATCCCATCATACTGATTTCAAATTCTTTTCTTATTAGATTCGAAAAATCATTATAAAGATTTTTATTTTTTGATCTTAATGTAACGTCATCAATATAAATTTTTACTAAAAGTATATTACAGAAAATAGTTTTCTTAAAAAGAGTAGGCACTTTCAATCCCACAAAAAATCCATTTTCTAATAAAACTAAAATTAATCTATCATACCAAGCCCTAGGTGCCTATTTAAGGCTATAATGTTCATTGGTAAGTTTAAAAACTAAATTTTTTTTATGAGGGTTTTCAAAATTTGGTGGTTTTTCAATATAAACTTACTCCATTAAATATCAATTTAGATAGAAATATTTATCATCCATCTGATATAATTTAAATTTCATATGATATGCATAATCTAGTAGAATTATAATTGATTCTAATATAGAAATAGGTGTAAAGTTTTCATCATAATCTTTCTCTTATTCCTGGTTATAACCTTTTGCTATAAATATTTCTTTTCTACTAGTAATGATCCCTTGATCATCTTGTTTATTTCTAAAGACCCATTTGGTCCCTATTATTGGATAATTGGATGGTTTGTCTACTGATTCCTAAAATTTACTTCTACTGAATTGATTGGTATTTTATTGCATATATATTAACTAATTTTAATAATTTAAATATTATTCAATAGACTTAGGTTCTAATTGTGATAGAAGGGCATAAAATTCAACTAGGTTTCCTACGTTTCATCTAGTTCTTACTCATATATCTAGATTTCCTATTATAGTTTCTAAAGGATGATCCTTTAAGGTTAAAAACTACCTCAGTAAGACAGTTTTAGGTTCTTCTATCCCATGTTATTCTGTACTAGACTGAATTTCATTTTTTTTAGTTTCAAAAAAAAATTCTTATGAATCAAGCCTCATGTTATCAATAGAGTCAACAATTTCATTTGTTTGATCTTTCCTTTTTCCAAAAGGGCAAGTTTCATCAAACTTATCATGAAATGATTCTTTAACAATACTTGAATTTTTATTATACACTATATAGGCTTTAGAAATAGTATAATATCTAAGAAATATTCCTTCATCAACCTTTGGATCAATTTTACCAAGGATTTCCTTAGTATTCCAGATATACACCATGCATCCAAATACATTAAAGTACTTTACTTTAGGTTTTCTGTTATTCCAAATTTCATAGGGTGTCTTTCTAATAATCGTTATTATTGAAACTCTATTCAACATATAGAAATCTGTGCTTATATCTTCTACCCAGAAATAGGTAGGAATAATATATTCATTTAACATAGTCCTTACCATTTCTTGAATGGTTTTGTTTATTATTTCAACAATCCCATTTTTTGAGGTGTTATTGGTTCAGAAAAGGTATGTTTAAAACCTAGATTTGAGAAAAAGGAATTAAATTCATAGTTCTCAAATACTCCACCATGATCACTTTTAAATTAAATTGTTTTAAAATTATTTTCATTTTGAAAAATTTTATAACAACTTTCAAAAACACTGAATGCTTCACTTTTAAGTTTTAGAAAAAAAATTCAAGTAAATATTGAAAAATTATCAACTAAAACATAAGAATTTATTTTTTCATCCAAACTTACTACCTTAGATAGTCCAAAAAAATCTATATGGGTAAGTTCTAGTGGTTTAGATATTGAAACTTTGTTACTTTATTTGAAATATGATTTGTGTTTTTTGCTTATTTGGTATGCATCACAGAACCTATCATCATCAAATTTAAGACTAAGAAAATAAGAAACTAATTGTTTCTTAGACATTTTATATAAAAAAATATACAGCAGTGTCTAGGTCTCCTATTCCATATTAAACACTCATTTTTATCAATAGTTAAAAAATTCACTTTTTATTCGCACAAGGAATTTAGGTTCAATGTATAAAAAATTTTAGTTCTAGGTTCTCTAAATTTAAGTTATTTATCTTTGAAAACTGAGAAATAATTGTTAGAGAAATTAATAAAGAAACAGTCATCACAAAGTTTATAAATATATATTAGGTTGTGCTTTAAATCTTATATATACAATAATTTGTTGATTGAGATTGATTTTGGATCTCAAAATGATCAAACTCCAATTATATTTCATTTTACATTCTCTCTAAAGGTAACTAGTCCTCCTTCTATTTTTATCAAAATATTAACTTAGAAGAGTCTCCAATCATATTTCTTAAGAAGCTACTATCAACATACCAAATTCCAATATTGTTCCTATGGTATTTTTCATTAAAAATCATTTAAATATCAGTTTGTTTTGGTACCCATATTTTCTTGGGTCTAGCTGTGTCAGCAAGTAAGGATCTAGGAATCCTGATTTTCTTTATTTTACTAAAATTTATATTGATAACTTCAAACATATTTTTATGAATGAAATCTTGTTTTATTTCACTTATCTAAGTATGTCTTAAGTAATAGTTATTATAATAGTGTCCTTTTATTCCATAGTATAAGAATGTATCATTTTTAGAGTTGGGAACAAAATATTGTTTTTATAATTTTAAAATTTCACCCTTCATTACTACTCTATATATTTTTCTTTTAATAACAATTTTTAAAATTATTTCATTCTAATTTTTTTTCTCCTTTTGTTAAAATACTTGATGCACATTTAAAAGATTCTACTTTATATTATTGTTATTTTATTCTATTCTCATGAACAGTACAATTTGATATAGATATATTAAATTTTCCAATTAATTCTTGATGTTTTTTTAACATTGTCTCACTTTCACTTAAAATTGCATTGTAATTTTTTTTAATTATTTATGTTTTTTTACAATAGAATCATATTTTTCTTCAAGAATTGAGCAATGGGCATCTAGTTTTCTATTTGAGAATCTATCAAAATAAGAAGTAGAAGAGTAATAGGTTTATAACTCATTTTATTCCTTATCCATAAAGAAAATGTTGGCTTTGATATTTTGCATCTCTTTTTCTTAATTAGATTTGGAGGAGCTATTGGAATCTTTAGACACACTCTACGTGGATTTCATGACTCTTTTTTATTCATGATCATAATCATTTTTCCTCTGATTTTTATTTTCTAGATTTTTTATTTCTTCCTCTAGGTGGGGGAAATCAGGTTTAATGTGACCCATTTTCTTGCACTCATATCATCTTACTTATTTAGTTCTTTTCACATATTTCCTAAAGTATTTTTTAAAGCCTATTTTATTTTTATATAATTTTCTAAATTTCATGGCTAACTAAGCCAGTTCCATTTCATAATATGATAATTCAGAATCTTTTGAGACTTTGATATATTCTCTTGATTTATTTTCATGCCTCCTATATGTAACATTGAGGGAAATATTTTCCCTTTTCAATATCCTATGATCTTCATATTCAACTTTAATATCTACTTTGTACATCATTAGTATTCCGATTAATTCTTTCATAGTTAATTTTTTTTACTGAAGATGATTTTCAAATAGCTTGAAAAATTCCATTCCATTTTGAGGGCAGTACTATTGGTACTTTTAGAGCATGATCATATTGAGTAATTGGATCTCCTAAGGAAATAATATTGTTGAAAATTCATGTCATCCAAAAATTAATTTGTTTGATTCTTTGTTCATCATATATTCTAAAGGTTTCAAACATTAGTTTTGTTGTAGCATAACTCATTTCTCTGATATTATCAGTTCTTTAATATGAAACAATTATTGTCTTCCACATTTCATAAGTAGTAATAAATTGTGATACTTGATTAAATTCACCAGGTTCAAGTCCACAAACGAAAATATTCATTCTTTTTGAGTTGATGTCATACTCAGCTTCTTTAGCAGCATCTCATGTTTCTTGTTTCTTAGGAATTACATAGGGAGTTATGAACTTCCTATAAAATTTTAATCCTATATTCTTGAGATAAATGATCATAACTGATTTCTGGAATCCATAGTTACCACCATTTAAATATAGAGCATGAATCATAGACATACCTTCTCTAGGATCATCCACTGACATATACTTTTTATAGACCTTATATTTTTTATATTGTTAGATATTTATCACAAAAGATCGCCTTTGATACCAATTGTTAGGTATAAATAATACAAAGATACACAAGAGAGGGTGAATTTTATCTTTTCAATAATCTTGATAGATTATTACTTTTAACTTTCCTTGTGAGTTATGCTGATATATAGTGTTCTATTCTGTAAGATATTTGAGTAGTGGATAAATAGTAAAGAAGAAAAACCAATTTATTATAGTGGTTAAGGGCATAAATATACCCTAGTCCACTCCACTAATACTCTCTCGGTTAGTTTGGTGAATTTAACTAGACAAGGTCTTGTTATCATAAGACCTTCAAAATCTACAACTGAGTACAAGAAGTTGACACCTTTACAATAAGGATAAAAATGATCCTTCTGGTGCTTTTATAAGGAACGGATTATCCATAACATAGTTCAAGAAGCTGATACTTCGCCACGATTGAGTCTGAGCAGTCAAAACTCCAATAAATTAAAATGGTATGATTTGATTATTATGACAGATTCTAGATCATAGTTTCAGAAGAAATTTATATAATATAGATATTCTTATTCAATTATGAATTTCTTCAAGTAAAATAGCTTTGAAGAGATCCCAGATCGAAATTAACTTCAATAAAAGTTACATCAAAGAGACAATAGTAGTTGTACACCAGTACAAGGTTGAAATATATAACTTCAAAGTGTATCATATTCTGAAAATAATATAGTCTCTTGATCTTTATATCAATTTTTTATTAATAATATATTCAAAAATATGCAACCATCTTCGCATAAATGGAACACACACACATATATTAAGAAAAAATATTACATTCATATATATAGAACACACAACATTCTTTTGGTTGAGAGGATCTAAGAATGTCTCGTGATATATTTCAATCATTTAAATTTGAATCATAAGAGAGTCGTAACTTCCCTTTAAAATAGGAATGATTTTCTCCATTAAATATGAGCCTTTGAATCAGTCGTAAATTAGATTCTAACATTTCTTTACAACCATCAATACCATTGCACAAATCTCAAATAAAATCATGGATTTAAAACATTTTCATTGAATAGACCAACGTAGGGTTCTTTCACATGATAAAAAACATAGAATGTAAGGTTGAAAACATATGGTTGATTACCAAAGTAGGGTTAATGTACAATAATTTTTTTTCCTCAAACGTAGGGTTTCTTCTGAATGTAGAGTTGATGAACCATAATTTCCACTTTATCAAAGTTCATATTCCATAATAATGTAGGGTTGATGAATCATACTTTCATGAAGAAAGTTCCTAGTTGGGATAATTGTATCCCTGAAAGGGGGAGGGTGTGAATCAACGATGCCTTTTATATTATGTTCCAATCGAAACAACCTTCACCTCCTATTAAAATTTTAATTCCCTAATGATAAAATCGAACACACATCCATAGGAACAAAAGTATTTAAAAGGGTCACTATTCAATAAAAATATCTACGTACTTGGTATGATTGAAAAATAATCCAATACCACATAATACACTAGAAAAAAAATCCTTTGATGTGGAATACAACGAGTAGTATATACCCTTTCACTCGTGTATAACTATGAAAACAATCCAATAGTGCATGTATACCCTTTATGACAAATGGGGTAATAAAATGTTTGTGTAAAAAAACAAGTTACCTGTGGTTCTTTTTCAATTTCCAAAAATGTATTCCTTTCAAAAAAATTCCTTAATTTCTTACATAGAATCTGGTAAGAACAACAAGGACTTCGATATTTAACTTAGTCCGATTTCTCAGTCAAATTCTTCCAATTTTATTTCCCAATACGATAATATATCTCCATCAATATACGATTGAATCAATTTATAATTCCTTTTTACTCAGTCTGGAAATCTTAATATGGAAATCTTGATCCAATTATTTGGCCCAATATGATGACCAACTAAATATGATGATAAATAGAATATGATAAATAGCTAAATACGATGATCGCTGAATATGAGGCTCAGCTGAATACATTGCAATATTGTGTATTCTCCATTCACTTCCCTTCATAGAAACTTATTAAACAAATATTAATATAGAAACTTCTTCTTCCCTCTCAAAAATTATTCAGTGCTTCACCTTCTTTCCTTTTCACCATGAATAATATTTCAGTTATAAATTACGATGTACTTCTATCCTTTTATAGGTGACCCAGAAGTCGTTTTTTGGGAATCTTTAATGGTTTACCGCTCAACCAAATTACCCTAATTTGCATGTATAATTAAATTTAGTGTGAATACTTGACTTCTTCAATGCTTCTATACTATTCTAAATTCTTCTTGATCCTTATTTAATCTTCTCCATGACTTCAACTCTTATTCAGACTTTATTTTAAAACACCAGTCTGAATCTGGTTTCCCATTCCATTTTTCTCAATCCAATTTTTTCATTATTATGATCTATACCAATTATATATTTTATGAATAAATATAGAAGTTTTATCTTCTTTGAAAACTCTATTACAATGTGTTTTATTCATTACAAAACTCCATACCAACTATTGAAAATAAACATCTTCTTCAAATTTCAAGCTCCCCCTCGACAACACATCCATCTAATTAATTCATCTCTTCTGTTGATCCACTTGAATAAAGTGATTCAATCACATCTACTTAATGTTATCTTTAGAAATATAATTTTTAATTAATTATGATATGATATATTGGTAGTTGTTTCACCAAAGTTATGTTATCAGCATCCCTGATTGTTTTACGATGGCGAGTATAGTACTGGTAGGGGGTTTATCCACAGGGAAAAAGAAGTTATTTTTGTCTTGCTTATCTAGTTTTTATTTTTTTCTTAGTGAAGTTTACTGAATTTAGAGTTGATTTTTAATGTTTGGATAAAATGAGTGATTGAATTTAAATTTCTTTAGAAAATTATTAACAGATAAAAGAAAACACGAGAATTTTTTTTAATGAAAATACGGAGGAAAATGCATTGGGGCTGTGGATTTTTAAGAAGTTGTTTATTAAATCAAATTGTTTATGAGGTTGTGTTGTTCATAATAACCCAACACTCTGGGTTTAAATTGTAAAAAGGCTTCCTTGGTCTGGTAAACTTATTTCTAGAGCTGAGGGAACTAACTCCTTGGTCTGGCAGTCAGTGTTTCACAGCTCTTTATTTGGATTTGTCCATTTTTTGAGTCGATGAATACTTCCAATGATCATGAAAGTATTAAACATTATTATTCTTTTGAGTCCCTAAAAATTATACCCTTGATATGGCTCATAATATTCCGTGATAAAATGAAGTGATTAAAGAAGAATAAGAAGAGGTTAAACAGAATAGACACATTCATAACAACTAAGTCAAGTTACAACTCTTTCATCACCAACAACCCCAACAATCTGGGTGTTTAGATACACATAGTAGGAATGATGAAAATAGGACCCCCGGTACCTGATGTTTTCATCACATAAACTTTGAGGAGAGATGAATTATATGGTAGAATGGTGGAATGGTGGAGTAGTGGAATGACGGTAGCACGACAACATGGCAACATAACCTCTTTCTTCGGATCTTCCCCCTTTTTCTTGAACCAGAGGCAAAGAACTCTATTTATAGAAAATTAGATCACACTACATGTGGCCAAATTACATGTCGTGTAGTCTTGTAAATGCATTTTTATCATCTTTTCCTTCGTTGGTGGGTGGCCTAACACGCCGTATTTGACTTGGAACACAGCGTTGCCTAGTAGGTGGATACACACGACATGTAGCGCCGCCATAAAAGAACTGTACTTTCTTTTATCATCCACCAATTGGTTTTATAAGGAGCGACATGATGTAGGGATGTTGTACACGGTGTGTAAACGTTAGCTGGCCACATGGGTGTGTAGACTTCCTCTTAGCCACCAACCACTTCTAGAAGACTATACACAACTTGTATCCTCTGTACACGGCGTGTACATGCTTCTAGTAACTTTGGCATGTACTTGTATTATCCAAACTGTGTCTGAGTCTGAATGTACATAGCACTTATATAAGTACATGTCGTGTAGTTTGAAATTTTGATCAGTTTTCTTTCTGTTTGTGTGTTTGTCCAGAAATCATCTGAAAATTAACAAGATCACCAAAATCAAAGTTTTTGTCCACTAAGTAGTAAGTATTTTATGAAAACATGTTCTTATTTTCAATAAAGTATCTGGAAATTTATACACAAATTGGGTACATCAAACTCCCCCACACTTATTCATTTGCTTGTCCTCAAGCAAAATCTCAACATCTAATCAATAGTATCCATATTCTAAAAAAGGAATCCTGAAACTTAAATTATACTTATAAATACTGTAGGTGTAAAAAGGGATTTTATAAAGGAAAAAAAACTTATTTCAATTTTAAATAATATTCTAATCATTCCGCATTTATATTTTAATTATGAAACTTTCATTATTTTTTATACACTTCATTCAACATTTCACAATTACACATGCCACTTGATGATTTATCTCACTTGAAAATAATACTCTCATCACTCAATATCATTTTATTAGAGTTGTGCTCAATATTGAGTATTTGAACTCTATCCATAGGTTTTCAAGTTCTCTCATTCTCTACTTTAGAAATTTTAAATCAAAAAAATCATGAAGGCTTTCATCAATGTTCAAAGGTATATGAGGTTCAGGATTGGTAGGTAGTAATGTGAAAAATAATCTCAGAGGCTTGAAAAAGGGAGGCTAAACTCTTAAACAACAATGCATGATATGAAATATTAGAGCTCAATGTAAAATCATCTTCAAAAAGCTCTTTCAAAAGCTCTTGTAACCACCATCTCCCATATTTAGGTAGGGTTCACAAACCAATAGTTGAATATAAGGCCCCCTTGTCTGTATCATATTTTTTAAACAAAGGGGACCACTTAGAGAATCCAAAAATAGAGGTTTAGAATCTTTTCTACCCCAAATGAACAAGAGGCTCTCCCACACACTTAATTTCATGATGATTCAAAAAAAATGTGTCATGTACTTCTAATTCCCTCTTTTAAGATCAAGTGAATAATCGTGAAAAATAATAAAAGAATTAGGGTAGGAAGGGAAATAGGCTTGTAATATGGCATCCTATCAAGACTATTCATGATTTCCACGGGCTTCACCAAGATCAAATGTAGGGTAGGTCTCAATATAAAAGGGTTTGAAACAATATAATGGCTCAATCATTTTAATGTAATTAAAAAATTATTCATGTTTTGAAAAGAAAACTTGAAAATTCTGGTAGTCATGTATATCCTAAGAATCTCTCAAGAAAGAGGGTATATAAGAAATAATAGGTCAAATAAGTTTAGAATACCTCTTTGGAATGAAGAAAAAGACAAAGGGTCAATCAAGGCATGGAATTAATAAGAATTAAAAGTTTAATAAATGTAGATATCCAAGAATGTATATCGGAAAATCAACCATATCAGCAATCATTTTAAAATAATTTATCAAAAAATTTAAATTAAGCTTTTAACTTCTAAAATATTTAACTATGACTTTATTATTTTCAATTATAATAAACCAAAAATTTTCCACAATTTAAAGTATTTCATCTATTAATGATGTCTCCTAGATTAGTTCGAGGGAAAAAGAGCAGTGTAGGTTAGAGAAACTCACCCACATTGAATAGGGTAAATAGTCCCATAAGTGCCACAAAAGGTGGATTAGGGAATGTGGGGATACAACAATGGACTAGGATGAGGTGATTAAATGGAAGAAGTAAAATGTGAAAAAAAGAAAACAATGAAAAACCAAAAAACAATACTCCCCTCATGCCAAGATAAAGAAAGATTGGAGGTGGTAGAGAAGTACAACCCAGAGCGTTCCAGAGAACCGGTGACGGTCATCGAGATAGAAAAATGTAAGCATACACAAGAGAGAAAAAGAACAAGATATCACAAAAATATATATAAAATGGAAGAAAAGTTCCCAAAAACATGTCAGGGGGTCACCTCAGATGATGCTTCATTCTGTACAGAAGCAGCTCGCAAAGAAGGATCAACAGCCGTGGAAGCTGGAGGCACATAAGCTGCAGTCGGAATAAAAGATGTAGTTGCCAGATGGAGATAGATATCAACATGAGGTAGGGATGTCGGTGAAGGGGCATCTGGGATGGATAGCTCTATAGGAGGAGCCAGTTCGAGACATGTAGTGAAGATGATGATGGAGTCTGTGGCCATGACAGTGCTTGAAGGTGGGACAGGAGAAGCTGGAGGCGCGAAAGGAGAAGGATCCACAAGTGGAATGGGAATCCCCTGATGCTGTATTAGTAGCTCCACCATCCTCTCAATATGGTCCAGGCGCTGATTAGAGGCAGTATTTTACTGAAGGAAGGCAGCCTGCTGATGCTCTAGATGTGCCAGGCAGTGGTCTATATCGGCTAGGTGGATGGAGATGGGGAGGTCAGCCAAGGGTGCAGAGGGATGTGGGGTGGTAGAAGAAAAATACGAAGAAGGTATGATGGAATAAAAAAGAAGGAAAGAATAAGGGGGTGGGGTGGGGAAGCTGGAAGGGGTGGGGAAGGAGGAGCAAGGGCATTGGTGGGGGTAGAGGAGTCGGCAGGGGGTAGAGGTGGGGCCTTGGTAAGAATGTAAGTTAACCCTACTTCTGGACCAATCCCATGAAAATAAGCATGAGACATTCAATCCCCTGGGGGGAACCTAACCGATCATTGGGGAGGGAAGGCTCAAAAACACCGAGGTGATGGGAAAGGCAGGTGGCATAAAACCCACCGTTCAGGTTTCCCTGACGGTTGGTGAACATGTCATGGAAGTAGGAGGCAACAAGGTAGGGGAGGTCCGGGTTGTCCTTACAGATGACACAGGTAAGGAGCTCCATGTCATGATTGGTCACAACCCCAATATCCTCATGGCGGGGAAAAAGGATGGTACTAAATCACTAGTGGGTGAAGCAGAGGACATGGTCCGTGATGAGGGTACTCTTCTGGGAAGTGGGGGTGTAGCGGTGGTTAGGCCCAGTAATATCCTACCACATGAAAATGAGCTTAGAACGCTTGGGTAAGGTCGGGGTGGAGACAGAGGTGGGGAGAATACATAAGGATAGAAACTGCACGCTTGGCCAAACTCAGTCATCGTAAGGGAAAAACATTGACCGCCCAGCTGAAAGCGAAAAACTGGGACCGCATCACTAGGTGTCTCCTGGTACCCGGGCCTGTCGAACTCAAAGGAAGTAGAAAACTCCAAAAATAAATCTTTGAAAATAGAAGTGTTGAACTGGAAGATCGTGAGTAATGGTGTGTGTCCGAATAGATCCTCCAGCTCCCCCCAAACACTTAACTGCTGAGGGACACTGCTGTCATGATAACTGCTGCTCAACGGGATCAGGCGGCAAGAGAAACGTCGGACTCTGTCGTACTCCAGGTCTGTAACCGGGAACACCATGCAAGGAAAGGGAATACCTACAAGGGCTGGCCTAGGTGTCAAAACCGCAAGGGATGGCACTAGTGGCGGAGTGGCCGCAGTAGACGAAGGCCCACTAGATAGGGAAACCGATGATAGATCAGCAACGACTGAGGAGGGAGAAGGGGGTGTGGATGTCAGTGGTAGAGAAACGGTGGTGCTTGGAGGCTCTGTGATGGATGGTGAAGGTGAAGCGGTACTAGGACCTGCCTCTGCTGAGGTGGTGGGTGGTGGAAGGATGGCCAACAGAGGAGGCTGGTACACTGGAAAGTCCGAAGTGGGTGTCGTCGCGGGCCAGAGTCATATCTGACAAAAAGTGGGCCTCTCGCCCTCAGTGGTGGAGGTGGGCCACTTCCCATGTGAAGGTACTCTGTTTTCCATATCCTTAAAAAGAAAGGAAACCCAAAAAAAATAAAAACAATAGAAAAAAAGAAGAAAATTTGAGAAAACATAAAAATAAAAAGTACATGGCATTTATATCCAGAGTACACGACGTGTAGTGGGAGAAGGTTAGCATCTCGTGTTCTGCATATAGACACACTGAGTGGACATGTACTGACTAGGGAAGGGTAAAAGACGTGTATACAGGAGACACGTTGTGTACATGAAAATGATTTCCTGGCCATGTGGGTGCTAGACATGGGCTGGCCTGGAGAGATGGTATACACAACGTGTACTGAACAGACACACCGTGTAGATAAACATGGTGTGTGTGGCCATGTGAAAAAGGTATCCAGGATTGATTTTAAATGGTAAATTGTGTGTACAGAACATAAAAATCATGTAATTTCAAATTTGGAATTGGAAAGTGTGTGGTCATGTACAATATTACAAGACATGTGTTCTTGGTATTGTGCCCGTGTATTGTAGAAGCTGAACGGTCGGTTGATCCGAAAATCAACTGAAACGCCTATAAAATCTTGAAATAAAGGTTGTCGAATGGAATACCTGGTATGAGGATCTTAATGGGAAATAAATACAGGCCTAAATGCACAAATATCATGGATTGGGATCCGGGCGGCTGAACGACGTTTGAGGGAAGAAAATGGGGGGAGGGGGTGGGTGACACGGGCTCAAGCCGGGTGGGGCGCAACTTTTATAGCCACCTTACACAACGTGTATCAATGGAATACATGCCGTGTAACACAAGTAATAGGTAATTTAATTTTTATAATAAACTATATAATAATTATTATTCATAATTAAAAATAAAAAAAAATATATTTAAAAATATATATTTCACCAAAAATAAAGCTATACACGTAATGTATTGGGAAACACACGTCGTGTGTTCTAAGATTATAACAAGTGAAGAACAACCTTTGGTCCAGTGCTTGGGGTGAGGTTCGAATCGACGATCGGCCGTTCCGAACGGAAGCCCTCAACCACTAGAGCAAAGGTTATACTATTGTTTGTATCTATTACTTAAATATATTTAATGTACATGGACTATATTATATAGGAGAAAGAAAAATGTGCAGTGTGTGGTTTATAATTACACAAAAAGGGATGAGGTAGGGAGATTAGCTGAGTTTGAACCCAGGTCTTTTGGATCTAGGGCCGAGACTCTGCAAATATTCCAACTTCACCTGCATGTATTCATTTATATTGAAAATATTTTTAGTTATTAATGAAAACATGGTGCAGATGATGTATATCAAATGACATCCCGTGTGGTTTTATTAAAAGGAAAAATTATGGAAATGGAGAGGTTTTCAGGATTTCAAACCAGGTCTTTTGGAACTGGGTTATAACCCTGGCCAACTAATCCATCCCCAAAATGGGGTTTCCTATAAGAATATATTTATAATATGAAAAATACAACACACTCCATGAAAAAAAACATGAAAATAAAAAGTAGGAACCCCGTGCCGAAGGTATGTTAAGAGGGATTCAAACCGGCGATGGCTCAGATAAACCCTAGTGACCTTACCATCAACACCAACATCATCCCTGGTATTTAATTAGTTAATATATATATTTATAATAGTTTATAAGATAAACTAAAAGGAAAAAAGTAAACTCCATGTATATAGGTGGCACACAACATGTATCAGTTGGGTTGATTCCCTAGAAGCACCTTTGTTTTAAGTCATTTGATCAACCTACTTACCCTTGATTACCTGAGATGTATAGTGGAGAAAGTTCCCACCATGTCTTCCATGTGATGGTATGTCTTCAGCCTCTGTCTGTTCACCTTGAATGGTTGACCATCTTCTCCATAAATTTCCACCGCTCCATGATGAAATACTCATGTGACTTGGAATGGTCCCAGCCATCTTGACTTCAGCTTTCCTAGAAATAGTCAAAGACATGAGTTAAAAAAAATTACATAATCACCATGTTAGAAATTTTATCATGAAATCATCCGGTTTTGCATTTCTCTCTTCTTCTCCTTGTACAGCTTGGTGTTCTCATACACCTGTAATCAGATTTAATCATGTTTCGATAGTAGGAACTTTCAATTCTATTTGGCTGCCTTTGAATCAAAATTCAGGGCCTTGAAGGCCCAGTAAGATTTGTGATCCAACTCTACTGGCAGATGGCATGGCTTGCCATAGATGAGGTAGAATGGGGACATCCCTATTGGTGTTTTGAAAGCTGTATGATACTATCACAAAGCATCATCTAGCTTCTTGGACCAGTCTTTCCCTGAAGTGTTCACTATTTTCTCCATAATATTCTTGTGCTCACAGTTGGAAAGCGCCACTTGACTAGTGGAATAGGGATGATATGGCATCCCCATATGATGATTCACTCCATACCTTAACAGCACTCCTTTCATTAATGTGTTGTCAAAGTGGGTCCCCATGTCACTGATCAGTACACAGGGAACGCCTAAGCTACTAAAAATTTGTTTCATTAAAAATCCCACGACTACATTGGTCATGTCACGTGCTGTAGCAGCGGTTTCTACCGATTTGGAGACATAGCTGATGCAGACCAGGATGTAGATGCTCCCGAAAGATGGCGGGAATGGTCCAATGAAATCTATGCCCTAGACATCGAAGATCTCGACCTCCAGTATAGGGTGCTGGGGAATCTCAGCTTTACACCCCACATTACCTGTTCTTTGGCATCGATCACAACAAGAAACAAAGGATTGAGCATCTCTATGCATGGTGGGTCAGAAAAACCCTGACTGTAGAATTTTTTCAATAGTACGGTTTGGATAATGATATCCCCCAATTGGCGAGGCATGATAGAATTCTAGGACTCTATGAACTTTAGTTTTTAGGATTCAATGATATATCACCCCATCTCCACAGGATTAGAATAAAACATGATCTTCCCAAAAGAAACTCTTGACGTCAGATATAAACATTTTCCTCTGCTGGAAGGAGAGGTCAGGGTGGAGGAAACCTATAACCAGAAAATTAGCAATATCAACATACTAGGGTCTAGGTGTTTCTTTGACTGAAAATGGGTGTTCATTAGTGAAATCCTCCCCGATCTCTCGATCTTTTTCCTTCTCTAAACGAGGCAGATCTAGGTGGGAGATATGATCAACAACAATGATCTTGCTCACTTTATTGTATAAGATTTCTATATCAAATTCTTGGAGGAGGAGTACCCATCAGATCAGTCATGGATTCACATATTTCTTATTCAGCTATTACATTAGTGCTGTATGGACAGTATAAACAATAACTTTAGATAGTACAAAGTAAGAATGAAACCTGTCAAAAGAAAACATCACTGACATCATCTCATTTTCTATGGTGGTGTAGTTCATCTATTCCTCGTTGAGAATCCTGCTGAAAAAATAGATGGGTTGGAATATTCGGTCAAGCCCTTGGCTCACGACTTCACCCACTTCGTAGTCAATGAAATCACACATCACTTCAAATTGTTCTTCCTAGTTGGAGAAACCATCACTGTAGTTCCACCATGCACTCCTTCAGATGCTCAAAAGATGTGGTGCATGGCTCATCAAACTCAAAAATATAATCCTTGGTTAAAAGATTGGTGATGGGATGAGATATCTTCGAGAATTTGTGGATAAAATGCTTGTAGAAACCTGCATGCCCTCGGAAGCTACGGATGGATCTGACAGAAGTTGTAATAGGAAGTCCTGAAATGACTTCTATCTTTGTCAGGTCCACTTATATCCCCTTTTCTAAGATTCTGTGACCAAGGATGATTCCACTCTGCACCATGAAATGACACTTTTCCTAGATCAAAACTAGGTTAGTGTTCTCACATGTTTCCATAACTAACTCTAGGTGCCACAAGAAAGTGGTGAATGATTTGCTATAAACGGAAAAATCATCCATGAATACCTCTAGGATTAATTCTTCCATGTCATTGAAGATTTCCAGCATGCATCGCTGGAAGGTAGAAAGGGCATTTCACATTCCAAATGACATCATTCGGTAAGTAAAAGAACCATAAGGGAAAATAAATGTTCTCTTATCTTGATCCTATGGAGAAATGGAAATCTGATTGTATCCGGAATAACCATCGATGAAATAGTAAAAGTTGTGCCCCACTATTCTCTCTAGAGTCTGATCCATTAAGTGTAGGGGGAAATGATCTTTCCTCATGGCTTCATTTAGCTTTCTATAGTCCACACAAACTCTCCATCCCGTGACAGTGAATGTAGGGATGAGCTCATTCTTGTCATTTGAAATCATAATGATACCACCCTTTTTAGGTACCACTTGTAGGGGAATCACCGACAGAGTATCTGAGATGGGGTATATGACGCTTGCATCGAGCAACTTAATTACCTCTTTCTTCATAACTTCTTTCATTGGGGGGGGGTTAGGTATCATTGTCGTTGTTGAGATTTCTTTGCACCTTCTTCGAGAAACACCTTTTGGGTGAAAATGTTAGGCCTGATTCCTTTCAAATATGAAACTATCCACCCAATAGAATGCTTCTGCCATTGTAAAACCTGTAGAAGTGCATCCTCCTGTTCCCGTGATAGTGTTGCACTATGTATGACATGCAGTTCATGATGGTATCCCAATTACATGTACTTTAGAGAAGATAGAAGACACTTCAGTTCTAGTTCAGTAACCTTTATAATTGAAGGTACAAGTGGTTTAACCTCTTCCCACTCTAGAATATAGGGTATAACAACATGATGCCAGTAGTGTCTGCCCTATCCTTCTAGGAGTTATAGATCCTCCTGTGCTTCATCAACTATAATGTCTGAAAAAACTAAGTCATTTTAGGTGAAAGACCATACTAGATCATCTGTTTCATTGCTCAAGTGATCATCCATGGTGTTCACTGCATAATAGCCATCATACTCTAACAATGATGCTTGCTTGACAGCTTTGAGGACATTGTAGGGGACTATTTCGTCTCCTACATTGAAAATCATCTCCCCTGGTGCACGTAGATCAATACATTCCTAGTGGCCAAGAAAGGCCTACCCAGAATGAGAGAAGCCTCCTGGTCTTCCTCCATGTTGAGGATGATGAAATCTGTGGGGAGGATCAGCCTACCCACCTTGACCAACACGTCCTCTAGTAGCCCATTCAGATATTTGATGGATCGATCGGCATGTTGAAGGGCTACTTAGGTAGGATTAAGATCATTGATCCCTAGATTATTAAAAACTATGAGGGGTATGAGGTTGACACTGGCTCCTAAGTCATAGAGGGCCTTCCCAAACTCACATGGTCCAATAGTGCATGGAATAGTGAAGCTACCTGGATCCTAGAGCTTGGGAGGAATGGAATGTTGTACAACTGCAGAGAACTCATTGGTCGGTGCAATGGTGTCCATATCCTCCATCTCTCTTTTGTTGGAGAGGATCTCCTTCATGAATTTTGCATATGTGGTCATCTGCATTAGTGCCTCTGCAAATGATATATTGATGTGCAGTTTCTTGAACAGTCCATGAATTTGAAAAACTTTTGGTCCATATTTCTATGCTTCATTTTCTCTGGGAAGGGTAAGGCAGGCTCGAAGGGTTTGACAACCTCCTTTTCTTTACTTTGTGAAGCCTCCTTTAGTAGGCCTTTAGATGATTAAGAGTTTGTAACTATACCTTCGTCAACAATAAAAGGTGTAGGTGCAGTTGGATGTGTTGGATCCTTCTGTTGTAGCTCCCTTACACTCCATAGTGTGACGGTATGGGCCTCCTCCCTCGGGTTCTTCTCAGTGTTATCCGGTAGTGTACTGAGCTACCTCCCTTGGACTTGGTTTTCCGTCTGGAAAATTCGGTTCTCTAGGCCTCGAATTGAAGCCTCATGATTCTAGAATTTGGTCTCAGTGGTAGATATAAACTTGTTCATAAGATTCTCTAACCTTGAGGTGTTCTCTCGATGAGGTGGTTGTGCAGCTGGTGGAGGCGGTGGTTGCCGCTGCTGCTGCGGGTGAGGGTTTTGATACCCTTTATGATGATAAGATTCCTACTAGGGCTGTTTTTGCCTCAGGTACTGGTTCTGATATGTAGGCTAATCGTAGTCGAGAAGTCGCTGGGGCGGAGGATTCTGCTGCTGTTGGCCCCAGCCTGTGTTATGTTGATCACGCCATGCTGGGTTCTAGTATTGATGGTACTGATTTGGCCCTCGGTTCTGAAAAAAATATCTCACCTCACTCGTCGAATGGCCACCTAGGTCCCAGGCATTCTCCGATGATGTGGTTATCACCACATTCGCTGCACGCTGGATGGTTTTCTGCATGTACTTGGGAAACACCCTTCAGATTTCGTGCATTGATATTTTTGGTCATAGCATCCAACTGGGCAGCAAGCATAGTAGTATCATCGATATTATTCATACCTCATTTGTGTGTTCCCCGCTTGGAATGCCACTGGAAGTTGTTGGCAGACATGTCTTCTAGTAGTTTGAAAATCTCTTTTGGGGACTTCCTCATAACTGTTCCTCTAGCAGCAGCATCCACCACAAACTTTGTGTTCATCATCAGTCCTCCGTAGAAGGTTTGGACTTGCATCCAAAGTGGGAGTTCGTGGTGTGGGAATTTGTGAAGCATCTACTTGAAGTGCTCCAATGACTCATACAACGACTTCGAGTCATGCTGCTAGAAGTTGTGTATTTTGTACTGCAGAGTCACCATCTTCAAGGGTGGAAAGTATTTAGACATGAACGCCTGGGTTAGATCCTCCCTAGTGTTGATAGATCATTGAGAAAATCCTTTTATCCAATGTTTTTCCTTATCCCTTAAAGAGAATGGTAAGAGGCAAAAAAAATTGTGTCATTGGACACTCCATGGTAGTAGAACATGTCTCTGATCTCTAGGAAATTGGAGAGATGGGCATTGGGGTCCTCACTGGGCAGGCCTCCAAACTGAACGATATTTTGGATCAGCTACATAATGTCATTCTAGATCTCAAAGTTTTGGGCCTGAATTGGTGGATGGACGATGCCCATGTCAGCTCCGTGAATAGATGGAAAGGTATACTCCATGAGAGTACGATGTGGAGGTGGTTGATGTGGGAGTAGAGGCGGCATGTATTGTTGTTCCTAAGGGGAGAAGTACGACCCCTGACCTGGCTATAAAAATGGCATCCACTCCAATTAGAACTGTTGGAGCTGCTGTGAGCCATACCCTAGAGTAGGTGGAGCTTGATGGTTCTGGTTGTTATCCGGACCAAACAGTTTTCCAGCTCCTTGGCCAATAGTTGTATTTCCTCCTTCTTTCTGCGCCATGGTAATGTTTTGGTTGTGCTCGTCCATGAGTGCTCATCCTTAACTCAAACACATTCGTTCGATTTCTGGGTCAATTGGGAAAAACCCTGATGACTCAGTGTTCTTAGAACGAGTGAGGTAGCCTCTCATACACCTATGGACATGCACAGTACTAAACACACCAAGCTTAAATGAGGAAGAATAAAGATAAAGATAAATGAGATTAGAAAATATTTTTTTTGGAATTTATGATTTTTATTTCCACTAAAATTTGAAATAAACATAATTAAAGAAGGACAAATTTAACTTTTTAAGTTCTCCAACAACGACGCCAAGATTTGTTAGTCATTTCATCGAAGGTGTATTATCGGTGTCCCAAATTGTTTTACGCTATTGAGTATATTACCAGTAAGGGGTCGATCCATAGGGAAAAGAAGTTATTTTTTGTATTACTTATCTGGTTTGTATTTTTGTCTTAGTGAAGTGTGCTGAATTCAGAGTCTATTTCTAATGTTTGGATTAAAAGGGTGATTGGATTTAAATTTCTCTAGCAAATTACTTAATAGATAAAGGAAAACATAGGAAATTGGTTTTGATGCAAATATGGAGGGAAATACATTGGAGCTATATATTTTTAAGAATTTGTTTATTAAATAAAATTTCTTATGAGGTTTTTTTGTTCATAATTACCCAATACTATGGATTTTAATTGTAACAAGGTGTCATTGCTCCGGTAAAATTATGTCTAGAGCGGAGGGAATTGACTCCTTGGTCCGGTAGTTAGTGTTTCGAAATTCTTTACTTGGATTAGTACATTTTTTTAGTTGATGGATACTTCTATGGATCATTAAAGTATTAATAATTATTCTTCTTTTGAGTCCCTGAAAATTTTGTCCTTGATCTGGCTCAAAAATTTCTGTGATATAATGAATTGATTAAAGAAGAAGAAGAATAGATTAAACAAAACAAACACATTCATAACAACTATGTCAAATTAAAACTCTTTCATCACCCATGACACCAACACAAGGGGTGTTTAGTTACACATAGTAGGAAAGATAAAAACAAGATCCTCGATACCTGATGTAGTCATAGTAGAATCTTTGAGGATAAATGAATTCTGTGGTAGAATGGTGGAATGGAGGAGTAGTGGAATAATGGTAGCATGACAGCAGGGTATCAGAACCTCTTTCCTTTAGATCTTCACCATTTTTCTTGAACTGGAGACCAAGGAATATATTTATAGAAAATAAGAGTACACAACGTGTTTCCAAAGTACAAGCCGTGTAGTCTTCTCAGCACATTTTTTTCATCTTTTTCTTCACCGGTGGGTGGACTAACATGTCATCTTTGACTTGGAACAAAACGCCTCCTGGTAGGTGTAGATACACAGCGTGTAGTGCCACAATAAATGTCATGTAATTTCTTTTTATCATCCACCAACCGCTTCTAGAAGGAGCGACATAATGTATAGATTATTTACACGACATGTAAACTTCAGCTAGCCACATGGGCGTGCAAACTTCATCTCAACCACCAACAGCTTCTAGAATACTATACACAACATGTATCCTCTGTACAAAACATGTACATGCTTTTGGTAACTTGGGCATGTACTTTTCCTAGCCAAACTGTGTTTAAGTCTAAATGTACACAACGTGTATATATATACACGCCGTGTAGTTTGAAATTTTGCTCAGTTTTCTCCAGGTTTTTGTATTTTTCCAGAAATCTCTGGAAAATGAACAAGATCACCAAAATCAAAGTTTTTGTTCACTAAGTAGTAGGTATTTGATAAAAAAATGATCTTATTTTCAATAAAGTATGTAGAAGTGTATACAAAAATCGGGTACACCATAGATCTTAACCCGATTGAAAAACAAAACATTTGAAAAAAAAATTAGAGTTAATCTTTCACTTCTGAATACGATACCATTGACTTCACCCGGATAAGAAGTTTCTGCCTATAGTGAATATGATGAAATAATGACATGATGGACCAATTTCAGTAGATTTGAATTCAGTAAATTCCTTCAATCACAAACCTATGCTTGTATTATGACTTCCTTCATGACATTGAATACATTGAAGACCATCGTTAGCATCTTCTGACTTACAATAGAAATTATTGAAACTTCCCAAAACTCTAGAAACTATCTTTCTTTCTTTCCATCATAGCCTGAATATGATTGTCCAGAATACAACTAACCTGAATACGATATATATGATCATGATCAGGTTGAATACAATTTCTTAGAGCCCTTTTCTCTTTCCATCTAGATTTGATCAATCTGAATATGATTGGAAGTATCTCTTTCACTCGCCCTTTATTTTATAAATCTTGCAACACATTTTTTTTCAAATACTTATGATTTATGATAACTAAAAGATAAAAAATCATTACCACATTTAAACCATAACAAAAAAGACTGATTATCCTCCATTACACTCGCTTCTTCCAAACTGGATCCAGAGTGAATCCGATGACCCTTTATTTCTAGTAAGATTCATCCTTAATATGATTGACCGTTTCAAGCATTGTGACTCAGGTTTCCAAATATAATGGCCCATATAATTTTTACCAAATAAAAAGTGAGGTGATTTTCCTTTCTTCTATATTCTTCTTAAAATTCCTTGAAAAAATACATGAATACAATCACTTTCCTTATTAACTTGGTCCTAACACATGACAACGTCGGGTATATGATCTATATGCGCTATTATAAATGCAGGGATCCTTCCTTACGTTATGATTTAATGCATAGGTTTTGAACAATATTTCTATAATACATTAAAACAGGTTCTGAATACTTTAATAAATATTCCATGGGGATCAAAATATTGAATATAATTATAGATTATATATTTCAAAAAATATCAATTCTATGAAATTTAGTTAAATGAATTTCATTAGTAAAACAAACAAGGGTATTTGTGAGCATCAAAATCAACAATATTTATAGATTATTATTGAGGAAATACATGCCGAATAGGTCTTTGGTGGTATGTATCTGGTGATTTTAGGTTCTTTTGTTTACTTTATTGTTTGTATCTACATGAAACTTGTTCAAAAATTTATTTACAATGCAATTTATGAGGTGATTGTCTTATTATTGTTTTAAATACTTTGATAGGTATAAAGATATTATAATTTATGAGTGGTTGAATTTTTCAATGGAAATACTTCATAAAATCAATGTATTTAACAATCCTTGTGAATATCATAGGAAAGATATACACATGCCTTGACTCAATGGGTTATTTTTTGGGTATTGAAATTTTCACGTCATGAAGAGTGACCCATTAAACTCTTTAAATATATTTAGTAGTCCTTAATTTAGTATCCAATGATTTATATCGTTCATCTAATAAATTGATTTAGTTCACCAGAAAATGAAATATATATATATTTTTATTTTATAAATTTTAATGAAATCTATTGTAATATTAAAAAATGTTGTGAGTCAAAAAATCTTCATGTTTAACATGGATTTTTTATTAATTTTTTATTTTAGTATCATTTTTTTCTTAAAGTTATATTATTTCATTGAAAATATTCGCAGTATAATTCAAGTTGGGGAAATTAGACCAATACTTTGGAATATGATAGATTGATTCTTACTAATTTTCCATAATATTGACAATACCTTTCATTGATTGTACCAAATTTAGTTTAAATAATTTATTTATCATAAAAAATAATATTTTTACTCTTCCTAATAATAATATTATTAGCATGAATCTTACTATTTTTGTATAATTGAGAAAAGATTTATTAGTGTGATGCATTTGTAATTTAATTTAATAGTGGTGTTGTAACATTAAAAACAAATCCTATCATTTTCAACCAAATATAATTATATATAAATAGAGTTATAAGTGACTGTTGGCAATAGGTAAAAAAAATTAATCTTAATTTATTCTGTATTTTTGTGTATGGTGTTTCACTCTCGAATCAACTATTACATTGGTAAAACTTTTTTACACCCAACAACATACACTTTAAACAATTTTTAATTTTTATATTTAATGAATATAATCAATGTTTTTCCCATTTGTTTTTATATGGATGTAAACAAAATGTTCAATGTAATAAAAAATAATTAGATGAGATTTTTAATTCTAACAAGATTCACATAATCTAACTTCATATCTGTTATTTTTTACATTATATGTGGATAAAATTTTATTTTAAGGGAAATGTTGAAATAAAATACAAATTAATTAAAGAATATGACTGGGATATAATTAACAAGTGGACATAATTTTATACTTATGATTTATCCATTATGTCGTCTAGCTTACAAGTGAGTGTCTTTGACTACCATAGTATATAACTACTTATTCTAGGACCCATTTTAATTTTTTCTTATTAATTAGATCTATTTTTAGCACCAACTTATTGAAAGTTTCTAATAATACTTTTCTCTCATATGTTCTATTACTAAAAAAATAATTTGAAATGTATCTTTTCTTTGAGAAATATGGAGACATGTGCACAAAATCACTTATCATAAGTGATAAGTTCTATAAATAGTTTCTCATGCATGTGAACTTATAAATTAACTTTATTTTTTATATTTATTTTGAAAAATAGCTATAATATTATTTTTTTGGTTGAAATCCCTAAAAGGACCCTATAAATATTATACACATTTCATTCCAAGAAAAAATAGAATCCTAAAAAAAATTAAAATTAGATTGATAATCTTGTTATTTTCTTTTTTCCTAATATTTATACATATTCCAGCATCAGCATTGAAAATTATTTTTGTATACTTATGTTAAATTTTCATATAAAAATATCAACGAATAAAATTTGATATCTAATAAAACCTCTCATAATTTTTCTTTTTGAATAATTCCATTTTTTCTAGTTGTTAAGAGACATAAATACCATTATAATTGATATCTCAAAGCCTTTATAATATGTTATTCAATGATTTATGTTTTACTTGTGGAATATGGATAGTATGTCATAATATTTTTGTGAAATATTACTATTATTTTTGTTTTTTTATGGATTACAATAATAAGATATATTCTACTTTATAGTTTGTATTTGTCTTATTTAGGTGTTCTTATCACACATTTATGGGTTTTATTTATTTTTACCTTAAAAATTGGGACATATATGATTAAAAGGATGACATACAAATTTAAAAAAATAATGGACTTTTAGAAGTTTATACCATCATAGAAAACATGATAGAAGTAAATAATGTGGTAGAAGGAAAGAAACATAATATGGAGAACACCAAATCCAAGTATCGAAAAGAGAGGATAAGGGTGGTCAGAAGCCTGAATCAATACATTTTCTTAGATTTAATGTTAGACTCCTTGTTTCTGAAATAGGTTGAAAATGGAGTGTGTACTTTTGGATTGTTTATTATATGTTCTCTACATCCATATAGAAATGATGTGATTGAATCATTCCCACTAACACTAGATTTTGAAGCACCACTAACTGCTAAAAGTAGAAGAAGAAAATCCATTTGATGTATTTAAACATGGAAAGTGGTTTGTGTGGTTCTAAATCCTTTGCAAATACATGGTGAAATTCTATCTAACCCAGGTAAATATAACCCAATAAGATGTAATACAATCATCAAATTGGATCATACTAGTCAGATAATAACAAATTTCTATGTCTAATTTTTCAAGAGATTTTGGGTACACTGACCAAGTAAAATATTGTGAGTCTAAAAAGGTTTCATTGGAAATAAATAATGAATATTTCTTCCCTTGAGATTTTTAATAGATATATATATAGTGATTGGTATATTTAAGTTGTTTTTTAACAATTACAACTTCATTACCTTCAATTTTTTTTACTATAATTGTTGTAAAGAAATTCCAACTTCATTGCCTTCATGAAATGATCCTCTATAGACACATTCCTCTATAGAGAACTCAGTAAACCATATGCATGGTAAGCACCATTTATATCCTATTTAAATTGAGTTATCATATCAAAAAACTTATTAGATTTAATTCCAAACTTTTCAAGTTATTTATTTTAAAGGATATTGTCATATTTATACCTTTCTACCTCATTCACCTTATTTCATTAGTTGAAAACCATTATGAATACACATGGATCAGATTAACCAACATGGAAATCCCAAAAGTATATCTCATGATAAAATAACATAAATTAAAATCTCTTCAAAGTTTATTTAATATCATTATAACCTATAAATATATCTAAACATTTTCTTTGATATTGATTATAACACCTCATAGCTTAAAGAACCCATAATTATGGGTTTAATATCAAGGATTTAACATTATTAAATTTCAAAGATATTTTATGTTTATAGTTTTATAGAATTAGAAAAACCATTACATAAAAAGTTGGACATTCCCATACAATGAATTTGTTTTCCAAAAAACAGGTTCTTAAATATACACCTATGTTTCATTCAAGATACCTTTTATTCAATTAAGATGAATCATCATAGTTTAAATATTGAACATTCTATTATTTCTACATATCCTTATATATTTTTAAAAACATTTCAAAATGTGGGATAATCACAAAAATATTAGTAAGTGTTATATAAAATAAAACCTGTTAGTATAGTTAAAAATATGAAAACCCATAAAATGTTTATATTTTTTATAGAAAACTTTTACCATGCAACATAAATCATAATCACATGTGGAAATAAACCTTTGCTAAAAGAAAACCTTTAAAGCCAATAGAAATCATAGAAAAACCACAAAGTTTTATTGAGTTATCATATTCAAACTTGTGTTAAACTATTTCATAGATCCCTTTAATTGGAGTAACTTAATCAGTTATTTCCAACATTTTGTATTCAATGACAAAATCATTTCCCAATGTGTTAGAGAACTATATCTTGGGCTCACCTTTCATTATCTATAATTCTGAAGAACTATATCATGAGAAATAAATTTATCATCTTTCACTTTTTTATTATAAAACCGTTTAAAAACTCATTTCAACCCATAAGAAAAAACACATTCTATTTTTTCTTAAAAAAGGGAGAAATTTTATTTTCTTTTAAGAACTCATAAAAATGAAAAATTACAAGAAGAATGTGAATAAAATATTACTTTAGAGACCATTAAAACATGTATAGGAAGATTGTTAATGGATAATGTATATGATAGTGGTAAAATGTGTTCATGCAATAAATTTAAAAAAATATTCTTTTACACTTTGTTAAAAGGAGTCAAAAGTGACCCGTACAATAAACATTAAAAAGATTCATTTTTTAAAAATTTATAAAAAATTCAAGGATAGTTGAAAATGACTTTGAAAAATCATTAGATCATATAGAAAAATATATTTGAAACATTTTAAAGAACATGGATATGGAGGGAAGTATTTTGAAGGAAAACTTCAAAATAAGGTTTTAAAGAAAAATCCCTTAGAACTTTAGTGACTTTTGAAAAAAAACACATAAAAGGATTGAACATAAAAAGTATTTTTAAAAAAATTTAATTTAATTAAATGAATCATAAAATACATCAATATGGTATTTTATAGAACACATTGAAGAAAACGTGTGGTGAAAATGGTATATATCTCTATGAAATGAAATTGAAAAGGGAAATCTCTTACCTCAAGTCCCAAATCACCACATAGATATTTTATATTCTTGAATTATAAAATTATATTAATTATTTATATGATTAAAAACCTTTTTTAATTTATTTACCATTATTATTTTTTTCCATTTATTATCATGTTTTATTTATTTACTAAATTGATTAAGTTCTCATTGAATGTTTTGGGGTGGTTCGATCCAAACTAGATTTTTTATGTTAACCATGGTAAAAAGGGTTCATTGTTATATATTTTACATAATATTAAATATGTTATAATTATTTTGTGTTTATATTAAATATACTTTTAAAACCATCCATTCATGTCGATAATGAAAAATGAGACACATCAATTTATGGAGGTGGTAGTTTGCACATACACATGAGCAACGTTTTAATTTTTCCAGTGGATGAAAAATGAATAGATTAGATAAATTATTAACTTTATAAAATCATAATAATATTATAAATATCATATTTATATATTAAATCCATATTTTTTACCATATATGTTATATGATGATGAAAATAAATTACATCACTTCATTGAGATGATATTCTGCACATACAAATGAGCGATGTTTTCATTTTCCATTAGATGGAAAGGAGGTATAAAATAGTTATTCAATAAACATAATAACATTTTAGTATATTATATATATGGATTTAATTATATTATGATGGTTATAATATATTTTGATTGATTACAAGTAGAAATACACTTGAAATAATTTGGTTAAGACTTATACCTTCTCTTGGGGTTTCTTCTTTTAAATTACACCTTAATCCATATAGGATTGTTATTTTGGTGAGAAAAGGACCTATAAGAGGTGTTGAAGAGAGTTTGGGAAGGATTTTGGTAGATATTGGTCTAGATAAAGTTCATAAAATGTGTTGATAAGTTATTAGTGGAGGTTCCTATTTATAAGTGAGAGGAGTGACACCCTTGTAAATATTAACAACTTGTAAATATGATAAATGTATTTATAAAGGAAATTGGATCCAAAATTTTTCAATTAAAAAGATAGGATAACATAAGTCCAAAATCTAATCATCTAATCATATTTAGACATCGTTTAGATATATGATTATCCTCATCTCTTAGTTCCCTTTTAACCGAGTTTCACCTTTATTGTAATAACACAACCTTTAACCATGGTAAGATATTTGTATGACCAGAAATGAAATTTAAATTATAAAAAATTTGGACATTTTTATTCAAAAATATGGAATTCATTTTATCAGATCCAATTTATAAAGGTGGCATAAATAACTTCTAATATAATTTTTTAAAGCAGAATGAAAAATAGCTTTTAGAAAAATATATTTTTAAGCATCAAAAATGGATTTACAGAAACAATCATGTAAAGAATTTATTTGCTTGATTTTTTTATTAATAAATGAAGATTATTTGGTATTTAGTTTAAACCAATATATAATGGCATCATTGAACCACCTCATTTAAGGTAGAGAATAAAAAATAGTTTTTTTATGTGAATAAAATATAACATAGATCCTAAAAAGTCAATAATGAGCTAAAAATGTATAAATATTTGGTTAATAATTATTTTTATATATTTTTAAGTCATTCTTATATCACAATTATGTTATAAAATTTATTGTATTTGTAAAATTGGTATTTTTCACTATTCACCTAAAAATCAACTATTTTAGAAAAATCCCAAAAAATAACCCTAAGATAATTTTAAAATTATGATATAAAAATTAAGTTCATTTTATTATTTAATAATTTAAAAATTAAAACTTTTAACTTTTAAATAAAACCATGAAATATATGAAAAAATAATTTTATAAAATAAAATTATTTCTTTTTGATTGAAAAAAGTATAAAATATTATTTATAAATATTTAATGAATATGAAACCATAAAATTAATACTTATAAATCATAAAATTTATTTATTTGTAGGATTAAAAATATTTTCATAGCTTGGATTAAATGCCTCATATATAGGAGCCTCATGGAAAACCCCTCATGAACTGGACCTCATGGAAGGACTTCACAGATGTATCTCACAAAAGGGTCTTCATAGAAAACCCCTCACAAACTATCCCTCATATAAGGTACTTATGTAGGTACCTCATGGAAGGGCCTCACAAATAATACTTCATGGACTATCCCTCATTAAGTGAGCCCTTGTGGAGGAGCCTTAAAAGGAAGGCTAGTGGAGGAGTCCTCGTGAGTGGACCTCATATAAGAGATCTCATGGAGAGGAACTCACAAACTAGACTCATAGTAGAACCCTCATGAAGGGTCCTTGTATAGGATCCCTCATATAAAGTCCCTCACAAATGGGCCTTATGAAGGATCCCTCATATAGGGGCCTCTGGAAGAAAGCTCAAAGAGGATCCCTTACGAAGGAAGCTTGTAGAGGGATCACATGGATTGCCCCTCATATATGTGTTTTACTTTTAATTTAATTTAATATGATTATTATTGAATGTTAATTACATGGTTATATCTTCAATAACAATTCAGTCATTGAAAGGAATATATACACATTAAATGAAGGGGAAATACCTCTCTAAATGGGGAATATTTTCATGTTGAAGTTGGAAGCTATCTGAAAAAAAGTCTATAGTCCCCTTAAAATGGAAGTGTTAGGTATTTATTAGAATTATTAAATAAGTAATTTTATAAGTGGTAGAATTCATAATAAGTATACTATCATGAATTGATATCAAACAATGAAGGTGGTTCACAATCATAAACCATGTCCAACGCATCATAAAAGAACTATATTGGTGGAATGAAATCATTATTACATCATCAAGTATGATAGTTATATGTGAAGTATATACACATAAATTGGGAAATATCTACCTAACTATCATGTATGAATTAAATCTATGATGTAACCACATGATTTTGAAAATACTACGTGAATTATAGGGGGAATGTTGGTCCACCTCAAAGGAACTCTGGAAAGCCACAAAGTCACTATGCAATTTGTGTAGGTTCTCTTCTTGGATAACATTATTTTTGGATACCATGAACCAATAAATTAATTCATGGATATATTTAACTTTTCATTATTTCACTTTAATATACTTTAGTATGTCATCCAACACTTTGTGGGCCTTAATAGGGGTTCTTGTTTACATGATTTCCAAAATTGAGATTTATCATACCACAAATATACATGTACATTAGTTATAATTTACATCACCTAAAGGGTAAAAAAACTACCAAATGTGTAATATTTGGTTCCTAGTGATTACGGTAACCTTTGGTGACAAGGAGGTGTTCTTGAGGTGTTGTGATAATGTGAAATGAGTGTCATTTTGGTATTTAGGTCATAGGTATTACATGATCACTTGGTTTTAATGAAATTTACATGAGCATTAATTTTCATAAATAAAAGTTAAGAAAACCTATATTTGTGAGAATAAAATTCATGTGAAACTATATTTTCATGAAAACAAAATATATTAATTTTTTTATGTGATCTATACTTGTTCGTAAATAGGATTTATGAAAATAGGGAAGAAAATTCCTAGAACTTATATGGTAAAGAGGAAATCATAAAATTGATGAATTAAGAACCTCATGACATACCAATATTGCTGTGATTTTTTTCTATCATTTAGACATTCTTATAGATGAGAAGTTTATTCACTTCAGTTGTGAGGAATGTTTTTTCTTAGTTAAAATAAGTTTTAAACTAATGTAAATAGTGATAAAACCCCAAACATGGAAATAATAGTGCACTTAAATGTATTTTGGTATACTAGAATATCATGAAGTGTATTATCCTTATGAATGGCCTAATGGGGGTAAACCAATTAAAACTATCATGTCTCTTGCATAATTTAATTTTCATTACACATTTCTATGGTGTAAAGACCTATGTCTTTATAGGATGTGAAATTCAGTGAGAATTTTAATTTTTAGTCCCGGGTAAAGGTTATTTCTATAATTAGGAATATAATTAGAATTAAAAGAGTTTAAAGAACTCTAAGATTTGATTTTGGATGTGTATTGAGGCCCAAAATGTGTTTTGGGTGATGAAGTGCATGTTAGAGTGGGTTGGGGTGACCCCTAAATTTTTTTTATTGGTAGTCAAATGTGCTGCAACCCTTAGGTAATTCTATAGTGGCCTATCATGAGGGGTTTCATGGTGGGGGTGTATGGGATAGAACACTACAAGATATTCAAGGTTGTTATCAATGGATTATGCCTTATCTAGAAGGGGGAGTTGTGGAATTACCCATATGGATCATAGAGCTGTTTAGATGGCTAGGGGTTGGGTATTATATCTAAGGGATATAATTTCATAGCCTTGTAGAGGTCACGTTGTGATGGATGTAGGCTGAGGGTTGGTCCCTATACTTTTTTTGGTTGAGATATAACCCAAAATGTCTAATATATGTCATGGATGAGAAAATAAGTGACGTAGTGTGACTCTCAGGGTGACACCACAACCGAACTATAGCCCTATTTTATTAACATGTGTAAACCCATAATTTAAGGGTCACACCTCTTGGTTCTTATGTTAAACTTCCCCATGGGAGTGCCATTATGGTTGGATCCTCCCCAATTTTCCTCCCATTCAATACCTCTTATATAAGGGTAATTTTTTAGGAAATTTAATAATGTATTAAGGTATGATTCTTCATTAGCCCCCATAATTTTATTTTCCCCTATGTAGATACTAATTTAGTTTATTTTAGGTTAGGGGTTTTTTGAGTATTCCATCAAATTAAGGTTTAATCATCAAAATTTTATGGTTATTTTTCATGTAATGGATAGAGGATGTATCAGAAGGATAAAAATATTCCATTTCACACCATTTGGTTTGAGGCATGTCACCCTATGAATTTTTCTAGGTGTTTAGATTAATTTATATGAAATCATAAATTGAATAAGAATCATGTGTTAGGGATTATACTATTAGTAGTGATGAGATTTCACTATAGACCTTATGCATGTGGTTGGGTGCAGTTTTAGCAGGTGGATATCACTCGACAAGTTTTAAGTGTTTATTCCTATTTGAATAAAATTGAAAAATAAATTTTACATTGTTATAATGAATTGATTTATGTGTTATGGATTGATATTGGAGATTAGGTGATGATAAAAAGTTTGGAAACGGATTAGGCAGTGATGACTGAGATTTGTTAAAGGGAATGACTCAGAATGAGGTAGGTGGACCCTGAACATCTCCCTATTTTTTTATATTGTTATGTATTACGTGATATGTCATATCTATATGAATGGGAGATAAAACTAAAGTATTTTAATGATTTTTAATCCCTATGGGTAGAAAATAAATGTCAAGGGACACATTTTACCCTTGAACACCAACTTATTGCCTTATATATTAATGGTTGAGGTCTTTACTACAAGGGTTAATCTTGAGATAAGTTGAACCTAGAGGGGTAAAAATGAAATGAGATGAATGAAAGGTGGAGATAATGGGATAAGTTCCCATAGTTCTATTGAGTAGGGGTGAATTATAGACTGGGAATGGTTGGCCAAGGGATGTACCATATGAGAACCTCGAGATTCCTTATAGTCTTTAGGCTAGTTGATAAGGGAGTGGGTGAGTGTTTTTCCCCACGTGTACGTGAGTACCAATATGGGTGCGCCTTGAGTAGGTTCATGTTTAGGTTGGGTGTGAGGGGGATAAACTAGGTTGACTTGGGGAGTGAGACAAAATTACTCTATCTCTCCAGTGTGATTCTATTATGGTATTTTTAGTGAGACTGTTTAGTCCATGATATGAGAATGGTCATGTTAAAGGACATTTTTACCTTTAAGTGATGGTCTTTAGACCTCGGGTTCGGAAAATTTATAGGAAACCATGTATGGTATCATGAATATGATATGTCATAGGGGAACCTTAGTGGGAAACCCAATATTATATTGACCCTAGATAAGGTTAGTACTAGTAGGAAGGTATTTACAATCGTGAGTGTCACCTTAGAACCTAAGGATTGACGTTATTATCTTATCAAGAATATAGTGACAAGCATAGGTTTTGTGATTGATAGGGAATCTTAGGACACATGTGAATAGTTAAAGTGAGTGTCCAACTTGTGTGGTATGATGTGAGGTTCAGGGGTGAGGTATGTCCCATGGGTGTGTGTTATATTTGTACGTGTACACACATGTGTGATATATTAACATGAATTTAAATGATGGGGTGGGGTGTAACCCTATGTAATAATGGATTGGTACTTATTCCAAGGTAAGGGCGTGTCCTTGTGTGTGTACTATATATGGTTTTATGTAGGATAATTCCCCCCCAAGTGTATATTACATGATTTTATAGGGTGGGATTTCCCACAATTGTATGCTATATGAGTTTTTGGGGTGAGTTGTGACCTCGAGGTGTATATGAAATGGTTTCATGCAAGACATGGGTCCCCTAGGTGTATATTATTCTAATATGGTTCTAGGAAGGGAATGTGTCCCCTAGGTGTATGATTATCTAATGGTTTTGGGGAGGGACATGGTTCCCCCAGGTGTCACTCATATTTTTATAGAGTTGCATATGGCCCCCCTGGGTTGTATGTTTGGTGCTCAAAGAAATCTGGCACTGGTCGAGCAGGTATAGTAGACCTTAGGTGTCACCTTAAAACCCGAGGGTCAATAAAGATTATTTTATTGTTCTTTATGCATTTGTTTTATTATTATAATCATACAACATGTGCATACACCACTTTATTTCTTATTATAGGGACACCATTTATGGTGGATCATTGAGTTTTATTCATAGCCTGATTGGGTGGTCCTAACACTTTGGTACCCGAGAAGACTTCATGGTCATAGGTGTATGTAGGGAAAATGCCTAGTGTTACATGGTTGATTTGGATATATTAGACAATGTTAGGAGATATATGATATGAGGTTTGAGTATGGTAGAAAATATTCATTGAATTTTATTTTGTTTGTTTATTTTTCATGTGTGATCATCCTAGTAGGTGGTTAGTAGGGATGTGTGGTTGTATACTTCTACATTTCATTTCATATATGATGATTCTAGTTTGTTGAAAATTTTTATACTCTAATTATTATTTTGGATGATTTTTATTTTTTTTACTCTGATGTGAGGGTATAATATCCATACGGTAACACATTAGACCTTTGTTACTAGTTAGTATCCTCTAGCATACATGGAGGTGTGCTTGAGGTCACGTGGCACCATCAGTTGAGGCACTAGTGAGTGGTATCTAGTCAAAATGATATCACAAAGTGGTATCAAAGTGTCTATTTATTTGTCCTACTATTTTTTAATATGGTAGATAGTGGATAGAAATGTGTCAGAGCCTGTGATGGACCATGAAAAAGTGTTTCATGAACACCTTTTTATTGTGAAGTCTATATTACCATGGATATGGAAGTTTTTTGGTTTTTTATTACGATTGAGATATTTATTTAAGTATGATGTGTGTATATGAGATTGATATATATGGTTTTGGGTCTTGACCTATTGGTATGTGGCATATATACATGCATCATTTTTATCATATAGGATTTAAATGACATTCACGTGCTTGTGTGTGACTGATACCATTGGAGATAGGGGGTTCATTTTTTTAAAGTGTTAATAAAAAATTATTTGGGTTTCTATAGAATAACTTGTCAGTGGTATCATACTTAGATAAACCAGTATTTCATCAGATGATAGTGATATGTTCATTGGTATGGCTATACAAACTCTCTTTGGAGGGGATTTATAGAGACCATAAGTGGTTCGGTATAGTCATTTAATGCCTAGGTGATGGATCCATAGTGGGTCGATGCAGGAATTGGATTCTAAATTATTAGACCCATTGTGGGTGTTAGTGATGTTAGTTTAGTTATATAAAGCATCATCAATAGCTTATATGATGTTTTACTATAGAGTATCTTGGTGACATTCTACTTAACTAGACCATGTGACTATGGTTTTACTTGATACGGGTCATCATAGGACAATGTCGTTATATTCACATGGACGTGACCTTTCCCTTAAGAGGTAGTCTAGTATATGGATTCCTAGTGAGGATGGGTGCTCAAGAGTGGGTGGTTCACTCAACATATGATTCTTGATATGTATTTGCAACAACCCTTGAGCGGGTTTAGTGGCATGTGAGTTACCTTGTGATATTTGAGATAATATCATGGATGATTTCCTATGATTTGTGAACTCTATGAGATGTGGTTTATGGGATACGTAAAAGAGCCTAGTTCCATTATGATATATCTCAGGATATTGATGGGACGAGTGCTATGATTTATTAGAATAGTATTTTCCTATTTCTATTGAGATGAGTTTTGATATGAAAGGGTAACTGGAGATAGGGGTTATCCCAAACTTGTGATTACACTTAAATACAAGATGCATGTGAAGATGATTTGTGTTTGATATTGATTCATGGTAAGTGATACAAAATGCCCGATTTAGGAATATATATGCCTTATGTATCATGGATTAGATCCTAGATGGTTAGATATTGGATAGATAAATCATACTTAGATTATTTTTAGTTTTGGGAATGATGCCTGATTTGAGGGTGATTGTGTAGTAATCCTTAACATGAGTGATATGCCTCAAGTTTGTTAAATGTGATTTTCATGTGAGGGGTACATAGTTGTCTATATAGGAATATGGGATTTAATTCAATGGGACAAGATTCATGGAAGCAAGAGTCGGTTTTTTTGATCGATTTTTATAGGAGTGTACACCTATTGGGCCTATACATGGATAAGATGAATAGTGTACAATAGAATATGAGAAGGTTCTTTTGAGGATTAATATTCTTTAAGAGAGTAGATTAAGGGTTTTAATGGATTCTTTAGAAAGTCTTGATGTGTTAGGGATAGTATGGAATGGGTATGTATGGTTCCCATTTGGTTTGTGTATTGGTGAATGACTCTGTATAGGATGAGGACTGATGGTTTCAATGGAAGTCTTGCGAGCATGGTGGATCAATGTTTGAATGGGGATCAAAAGTGTCACCACTATAAAATATGTTCATATCATGAATGTATTGGGGTACCATGGTATGACTGATACGGTCTTGTTCCATGATAGGGGTTGTCAATATAGGCGAGTGTGGCTTGGGAGGAGTGACATGTATTTGTTGTTTGATACCTGTTGGGAATTTTCCTCAAGGAGAATTATATGGGAAGAATATGGTGGGAAGTGCACCATTGGTGATGGATGGTGTGGACCTTTTTATAGATGAAGATTTCAATGGATTCCAAGGATGGATTTCCTGGTAGGTTGGGAATTGGTAGTTATTGGCAAATCATGTTGATACTAGGGTATGAGTAGGAAAACCATATGCAGTAATTATGTCCAGTAATGGATATATAATGGGCTATGGAGGTAGAAATTTTAGTTCATTAGAGAGATAATGTAACAGCCCAAGATTTTATAAAAAAATATTCTTTTTAATTTTATTAATGTCTTGTGTTGTACGCTACACCAAAAGGAGCTTGCACAACACGCATCCTTGTCTTGCCTTGCATTACACGCAATCGCGACCTTCCTCGATAGCGTGTGTAATACGCAATACCGAGTTTCACTAAACAACGATGTGCTATTAAAATATTATTAAAACTAGCCGTTATGAATAGTAATAACCACTTTTTAATATTTTGTAAATCTTATTTTTCAAAATGAACTTCATTCTTGGATTCGGAGTATCGAATTTAGCCTAAGGTGAAATTTTGGTACTTTTCGGATAACTTTCATATTCTGATGAATAGTGAAAAATTACTAAATTATAATTAAAAACAATTTTTTTTAATCGAAATAATTAATAGTGATAAATTATTAATTTGAGTGTTTTTAAAGTATATTTAGAATATATTTTTACAATTTAATACAATGTTGGTCATTGGTTGTAATTTCACATTTAAACCAGACATAATCAAGTGTCAATCTTTTGATATATATTGTTTCCTAAAAACACGCTATTTATTTTAACAGCGGGATTTAATTATAAAATTAATTAATGCAACTTCTATGTTATGAATTTGGTAAAATAGATTTCATTTTTGAATTCGGAATATGAAATATAGCTTAGGATGAAATTTTGGCATTGTTCTGAAAAACATCAATTTTTGATGAATAGTGAAACTACTAAGTGGTAGGTTAAAAACTGAATTTTGCATAAAACTTAATTTTACCGCTTCTGTGAATGGAATTTCGAAAATCCGAGAGACACGGTTAATATCAAGGACTAAAATGTGGTTCAATGAGATGAAAATAATTTTTTGGTGAATAGTAACTTTTTATTTTTTTTACCGCGGTTAATAGTAAATAGGGTAACTAAGGGTAAATATGATATTACTATTACCCTAAGACATGTCCTAATTCTATTGGACAAGTTTAATTCGACCAAAAACAAACTTAGGAAGAAAATATGACCATTTAGGCCCACTTGGATTAGATTAGGACATTTATTATTAATTTATTTAAAGAAAGGTTAAAATAGTTAAAATCAAAGTTTAATAAGTAAATCATTTTTAATATGGGGTTATACATAAGATAAATTCGATTGTAAATATTCATTAGAAAGATAAAAAGATTTCCTACATGATGGTATTTTATTTGTAATTTTAGACATAAAATAATTTAATTTATTTATGACACAACGATGATGCAGTAATTATCTTATTAATGAAATATTGACATAATTGATGTTATAAACACCAAAATAAATGTAATTTGAGATTTTTTATGAATTCCACTAATTTTCTAGGTTACTATGATATATTAATGTTGATTTAATCAACTTGGTTCGAACATTTAATTCTGTTATAACTTTCAAAAAAATCATATATCAAATAGTGTCAAAATTGACACAAAATAGTTTTTAAATCAAATATTATATTATTAATTGTTATTGTATTCCTAAAAATCTAAGGTTCGGCCAAATGACTTAGATAAGGATATATATATTAATAATAAACAATTTGGGGTTCGTTTGGCATGTTATAGTAAGTTTATTAACCATATAGTGAAAGAAAACAAAAAGACATGGTAAAAGTTAAATTATTTAACTTAGAGTTAAATCTAATTGATAAGGTTAAAATAATATCCTAAACTTGTCTAAATTCTATTGGTTGATAGTATTTCGACCCCTCCCCACCTTATCTTCGAAATAAGACCCTTTGGAACCATTATAAACCGATTTTGACTTTAATATAAAATAATATTGTGAGATATTCCTAAGGTGCCCCTCTCCTCCCTTATAAAAGGACACCTCCTCCCCCTCCTCCTCACACCAATTTGAGCACTCAAGCTCAGCCAACCCCTGCCAAAATCCCTTCTCCACTTCCCTAGCAACATCCTAGAGGTTCTGGTCTTCCTCAAAGACCAATTCTAGTGCCCTATGAGGAGGTCTCAAAGAGGCACTTCAAAGAAGAGGTAATTACCGTTACCAATTCTTTCATCATTATTTCTTCTTCCACTTCTTCTTCTTAGGTTGTTTCATTATGAAGTAATAACATCAGTATCACTCATATACTGATATGTTATTATAAGTATGAAACAACCCTATTTCACCATCTATCCATCCTACGGAAAAAGAAATCACCGCGCGTGCGTACGTATGGAATACCGTCTCCACGCCGTGGTGTAATCTATTTTCCACCACCACCTTACATGGATGGGTATAATGGTGTAAAGAATAACTATAAATATTTATTACAACATAATATTGATTCTGATATATTGTATAATCCACTCCAATTCAATTCAATATTTATAGAAATGATATCATCGCTCGTGCGTACGTACGGACTACCGTCTCCACGACGCGATGAGATTCATTCTCCATGTTAACCATTTAAGAATGATTATAATTTATATATAAGAAATAATAATGAAATATATGAAATTATAAAGCTACTGGATTTATGTATATATATACATATGTATGTCATCTACTTACTTCCATTTCAAGACAATAAGGAAAGAAAAACAGCGTTCATGCGTACGTACGGACTACCGTCTCCATGAACGGTGTTTTTCATTTTATTTATCTATCTATTATATATATATATACTGAATATATATGATATATAAATCATATTTTATATTCTGGAAGTAAGTAAATCATGATATAAGTAATAATGATGTCAAGAACAACAAGTCAAGACACCTACGATAAATGAAACGATTTTACCCAGAACGCTTCTTTAACATGGAATTTACAAAAGAACGGGTAATATAATGTCATAAGTGAACCATATATGATATCATAACAATGAATATGATTCTGTAATAAGTCAGTAACATGATATAAATCATTATACAGGAGGTTCGGACACTTACAAATCAAGTTGGACCTATGGTAAGGGAAATATCACAATCTCATTTTTATCCGAGATTGTTTATTCGTAAGTATTTACTGGGGTGTATTTTATCATCCACACCCATGTTCCCTCAATATGTAATATTGTTTCCATCCACTTGAAATAGTTTAAATCCAATTTTACCCTTAGGTGAGTTTTTAGTAAAGAATATGAAAGGAATCTTTTGTCGTTTTTCCGTACGAGGTACTTTTTGACTTTTCCGACAAAAGTACGAAGAATGTTTTTTTAACTTATACGGCATGAATGGATTTTTAAAACATTACTTCAAAGAAGCTTCCTTTACAAGTTTTCAAGTTTATTTTTAATCAACTTCTTTTATTTTAAAGTTGTATGACATGTTATGAAAGGAAAAATGTTTTTGAAGAAGAAAGGATATTTTCCTCAAGAATTCAATTCAAGTGTTTTATCAAAATTATTTTCCATCTAAGATAATAAAGGGTTCTGTTTCTATCCATATTTTTTACATTGGTTTGACTATGTTGTGATGGAATTATGTTTATGAATTCCTTTATCATATATGAATTTATTTATGATGTCATGATGTTTCAAGAATCCCATTTTTGTTACATGTGTTATGCAATGATGCATGTTTTATGATTATGTGGCACACATAAGAAAGGATTCATTATAAGATGGGTGGGACCTATATCTCCCTCCAATGCATTGGGTAAAGATTTTATATCTCATGAGATAGACATGGCTGGAACGGAAGGTTATTTTGGTTCAGTGATACAGGACTGAAACGAGGAGTGAACTCGGTTCAGAAAGGGACTTTGTCCACTAAGATAGTCTTGGCGATGAGTCATGACTAACAAGAAATGATTTTCCATGATTATGTGTGCATGCCACAAAGTTTCAAGTTTTATGTTATGATTATGGGGATCTCATTTTCACTTCTATGATTTATCCCATGTTATGATATTATGAGCTCTTTTGCAGGTTAAAATTTCCAAAAGCTATGTTCTTATGTATATGATGTGATTGATATTTCTTTTGTTTACCCTTACTGAGCATTTGAGCTCACCCTTTTATGTTTTCTTTTCCCCAGGATATAAAGAAAGGTTTATAGGTAAAAAAAAGGGAATATCTTTATGGGAGATATTGAAGATCTCTCACCACGATTAGAAGATTACGTTCCGAGTTTCCAAAGACACTAAACTATTACGATCCTTGTGTGTGTGTTTTTGTTATGTACTAAGTATTCCGCAAAAGTAATGTAATGTCCATGTACGATAAGCTTCGGGTATCTACAGTTGGTATCAGAGGAAAGGTTTAGTCAACCTTTGGAAACTAGGATGCGAAAACGTTAGTGAGATCCCTAGAGATATTTCTAAGGTATGTCTAGGGATGTCCCTAGGGATAAGTATACGTATAGGTTATAGTAATAGAATTACGCTAACGATCATAGAATTAAACCTAAGATGTTGGATATTGAAGGTACTCCCCCTTTATTATGTTGTTTTCCCTAGCATGATTTTTGCCTCTCACACTATTCTTTTTGGGTTTTAGACGATGGCTGGAACCCGAAGGAACCGTGTTGATCAATGCAATGGACAATGCAATGATTGCCCTCCTGAACAAACAAATGTTATGGGAGATGGAGTGCAAAATCTTATTGCTATACTTACACAAGCTATGAATCATTCTGTACTTCCAAATGAGCAGAGAAGGGAACAATATTCTATTGAGTCCTTCATGAGGCAACGTCCACCTTCTTTCAGTGGGTCTTCTGATCCACTTGTGGCTGAACAATGGATCAGTACTACTGAAAAGATATTTTCAGTTCTTCAATGTTCTGAACATGATAAAGTCATCTTAGCAGTATATCGTTTGGAAGGTGAAGCTGATCAATGGTGGAATCTTATCAAGAATACGAGGCCAAGAGATGAAATTGAGTCCACGGAATGGGACGAGTTCAAAAACTTGTTTTTTTAGTAAGTACTTACCTAGTATTCTTCGAACAAAGATGGAGAAAGAGTTTCTTGAACTGAAGCAAAGGGACGATGAATCTGTTGGTACCTATGAAGCAAATTTTACCAGACTTGCAAGGTATGCTTCTGGTATTATCATCAAACCTGAAAGTAAAGTTGATCGATTTTTCAGTGGCTTAAAACCAAGTCTTCGAAGGGAATTAGCTATAAGAGACTTCAGTAGCTATGAAGAAATTGTGCGTTGTGCTATCAAAGTAGAAATGGAAGTTGGTGTTACATATCCATCTCATGGTTTTGACAAGAAAAGAAAGATGGAGTTCAAGGAGAAATCTCAGAATAATGGTGAAAAGAAGATGAATGTTTCCTTATGCACAATGTGTGGAAAGAAGCATGGTGGAGATTGTCTTAAAGGGACTAGAAAATGTTTTAAGTGTGGAAAAGAAGGTCATCGAGAAGCTGAGTGTCGAAGTAATGGAAAAAGGGTTTCTAATGATGTGAATAAAGCAAACACTGCAGAGAACGCACCACCAACACTTCAATGCTTCAAGTGCAAGGAAATGGGGCATTATGCTAATAATTGCCCTAATCCAAGGGTTAGTGATGATCAACATGAGCAACCACTGAAGGAAAAGGACAAAGGGAAATCACATGCGATCACTATTGGCAATGTTGAATATGACAACGATGTGGTGGAATGATTAAGTGTTTATGTAATGGGATTTCGAAATAATGTTGTATCATTGAGTATTGCAATATTTATTGATGTGGTATTCAAAGTGATTGATATATTTTGGAAATAAGATGATATGCGCATAATGAAGGGAAAACGAGAAAATGAAATGATTAATAGTATTCATGAGCTCATGATTGATATAAGGACTACGTGATATCATGGTTTGAGTATATAGAATTTTGAGTATTTTGGTATGTGGAAAGTGTTAACTTTTAACTGCAATCATGTTTTCACTAAGGTATTCAAGAGAATACACGATTAAGGACTTTGAATGTTTGGAATGTGACCAACAAGACTTATCTTATGATATGTGGGGATCAACGACAGTATTAAATCTCTGGTAATCGATGTCACTATGTTATGAGAGTGGACTGCAGTATTATGGATAAGCCTAAAGATTAGAATGGATTATGTTGGACATAAGTTAGTATTGTTTAAGGATAGACGTTTTTTCGATATTATTGATGGGATGTTATAGTAATGTAGTTTTAGAAAAAGGACAACCTGCAGGACGGGCGACAGCCCATCGCTTCGGACAAGGCTGTGGGAATCGAACCCACAACCGAAGTGCGACTGGCCTTTATCGCCTACCACTGACCTACAGGAAGTCCCTGTTTAGTAGAAACTAGTTTAATTATATTAAGCAGTATGATATATGAAGTATAAGTCCATTTTAGGAACCATATATGATTAATCTCACTATAGATCGACTTATGTATATAAGTTTTGCTAACCTTTTGTTTGAGACAGATGGAATGATCTGTCATTCTATCACATGATCTGCTAACACTTCACGAATAACAAATTCAACTTCATTTATTTAAGAGATGAAGTGGAAATTGTTCAAAGCACGAACAACAGTGAGATTGTACCAAAATAAAGTAAGTATTTATTCTAATTCAAATTTTCAACTTTAGGGAAATGATCTTGAAAACCAAAAATGTTGTCCTAGTGATCTTATACATGATGAATCAGATGGTACCTTGGATCGTCACAAATTTATGGATTTGTGATTACTGGATTTTCCATAGCCATGTTCTCTACCACTCTCCATCAGAACACGATGGTTAGATTTCTCTTCCATATCCATATTTTCACCTATGTGGAAACCCAGTGATTAGTTTATTTGGGTAATCGTTACATTTCATACTTTAGTTTTTAAAGCCAAGTTTTGGTATTCCCTTTTACGATGTGGGTTTCTATTAAAGAAACTTTCAAATAGTAAACCATTTATAACCCCGACGAATTTCGAGGGCGAAATTCATTTTAAGGGGGGTAGAATGTAACAGCCCAAGATTTTATAAAAAAATATTCTTTTTAATTTTATTAATGTCTTGTGTTGTACGCTACACCAAAAGGAGCTTGCACAACACGCATCCTTGTCTTGCCTTGCATTACACGCAATCGCGACCTTCCTCAATAGCGTGTGTAATACGCAATACCGAGTTTCACTAAACAACGATGTGCTATTAAAATATTATTAAAACTAGCCGTTATGAATAGTAATAACCACTTTTTAATATTCTGTAAATCTTATTTTTCAAAATGAACTTCATTCTTGGATTCGGAGTATCGAATTTAGCCTAAGGTGAAATTTTGGTACTTTTCGGATAACTTTCATATTCTGATGAATAGTGAAAAATTACTAAATTATAATTAAAAACAATTTTTTTTAATCGAAATAATTAATAGTGATAAATTATTAATTTGAGTGTTTTTAAAGTATATTTAGAATATATTTTTACAATTTAATACAATGTTGGTCATTGGTTGTAATTTCACATTTAAACCAGACATAATCAAGTGTCAATCTTTTGATATATATTGTTTCCTAAAAACACGCTATTTATTTTAACAGCGGGATTTAATTATAAAATTAATTAATGCAACTTCTATGTTATGAATTTGGTAAAATAGATTTCATTTTTGAATTCGGAATATGAAATATAGCTTAGGATGAAATTTTGGCATTGTTCTGAAAAACATCAATTTTTGATGAATAGTGAAACTACTAAGTGGTAGGTTAAAAACTGAATTTTGCATAAAACTTAATTTTACCGCTTCTGTGAATGGAATTTCGAAAATCCGAGAGACACGGTTAATATCAAGGACTAAAATGTGGTTCAATGAGATGAAAATAATTTTTTGGTGAATAGTAACTTTTTACTTTTTTTACCGCGGTTAATAGTAAATAGGGTAACTAAGGGTAAATATGATATTACTATTACCCTAACACATGTCCTAATTCTATTGGACAAGTTTAATTCGACCAAAAACAAACTTAGGAAGAAAATATGACCATTTAGGCCCACTTGGATTAGATTAGGACATTTATTATTAATTTATTTAAAGAAAGGTTAAAATAGTTAAAATCAAAGTTTAATAAGTAAATCATTTTTAATATGGGGTTATACATAAGATAAATTCGATTGTAAATATTCATTAGAAAGATAAAAAGATTTCCTACATTATGGTATTTTATTTGTAATTTTTAGACATAAAATAATTTAATTTATTTATGACACAACGATGATGCAGTAATTATCTTATTAATGAAATATTGACATAATTGATGTTATAAACACCAAAATAAATGTAATTTGAGATTTTTTATGAATTCCACTAATTTTCTAGGTTACTATGATATATTAATGTTGATTTAATCAACTTGGTTCGAACATTTAATTCTGTTATGACTTTCAAAAAAATCATATATCAAATAGTGTCAAAATTGACACAAAATAGTTTTTAAATCAAATATTATATTATTAATTGTTATTGTATTCCTAAAAATCTAAGGTTCGGCCAAATGACTTAGATAAGGATATATATATTAATAATAAACAATTTGGGGTTCGTTTGGCATGTTATAGTAAGTTTATTAACCATATAGTGAAAGAAAACAAAAAGACATGGTAAAAGTTAAATTATTTAACTTAGAGTTAAATCTAATTGATAAGGTTAAAATAATATCCTAAACTTGTCTAAATTCTATTGGTTGATAGTATTTCGACCCCTCCCCACCTTATCTTCGAAATAAGACCCTTTGGAACCATTATAAACCGATTTTGACTTTAATATAAAATAATATTTTGAGATATTCCTAAGGTGCCCCTCTCCTCCCTTATAAAAGGACACCTCCTCCCCCTCCTCCTCACACCAATTTGAGCACTCAAGCTCGGCCAACCCCTGCCAAAATCCCTTCTCCACTTCCCTAGCAACATCCTAGAGGTTCTGGTCTTCCTCAAAGACCAATTCTAGTGCCCTAAGAGGAGGTCTCAAAGAGGCACTTCAAAGAAGAGGTAATTACCGTTACCAATTCTTTCATCTTTATTTCTTCTTCCACTTCTTCTTCTTAGGTTGTTTCATTATGAAGTAATAACATCAGTATCACTCATATACTGATATGTTATTATAAGTATGAAACAACCCTATTTCACCATCTATCCATCCTACGGAAAAAGAAATCACCGTGCGTGCGTACGTACGGAATACCGTCTCCACGCCGTGGTGTAATCTATTTTCCACCACCACCTTACATGGATGGGTATAATGGTGTAAAGAATAACTATAAATATTTATTACAACATCATATTGATTCTGATATATTGTATAATCCACTCCAATTCAATTCAATATTTATAGAAATGATATCATCGCTCGTGCGTACGTACGGACTACCGTCTCCACGACGCGATGAGATTCATTCTCCATGTTAACCATTTAAGAATGATTATAATTTATATATAAGAAATAATAATGAAATATATGAAATTATAAAGCTACTGGATTTATGTATATATATACATATGTATGTCATCTACTTACTTCCATTTCAAGACAATAAGGAAAGAAAAACAGCGTTCATGCGTACGTACGGACTACCGTCTCCATGAACGGTGTTTTTCATTTTATTTATCTATCTATTATATATATATATACTGAATATATATGATATATAAATCATATTTTATATTCTTTAAGTAAGTAAATCATGAAATAAGTAATAATGATGTCAAGAACAACAAGTCAAGACACCTACGATAAATGAAACGATTTTACCCAGAACGCTTCTTTAACATGGAATTTACAAAAGAACGGGTAATATAATGTCATAAGTGAACCATATATGATATCATAACAATGAATATGATTCTGTAATAAGTCAATAACATGATATAAATCATTATACAGGAGGTTCGGACACTTACAAAGCAAGTTGGACCTATGGTAAGGGAAATATCACAATCTCATTTTTATCCGAGATTGTTTATTCGTAAGTATTTACTGGGGTGTATTTTATCATCCACATCCATGTTCCCTCAATATGTAATATTGTTTCCATCCACTTGAAATAGTTTAAATCCAATTTTACCCTTAGGTGAGTTTTTAGTAAAGAATATGAAAGGAATCTTTTGTCGTTTTTCCGTACGAGGTACTTTTTGACTTTTCCGACAAAAGTACGAAGAATGTTTTTTTAACTTATACGGCATGAATGGATTTTTAAAACATTACTTCAAAGAAGCTTCCTTTACAAGTTTTCAAGTTTATTTTTAATCAACTTCTTTTATTTTAAAGTTGTATGACATGTTATGAAAGGAAAAATGTTTTTGAAGAAGAAAGGATATTTTCCTCAAGAATTCAATTCAAGTGTTTTATCAAAATTATTTTCCATCTAAGATAATAAAGGGTTCTGTTTCTATCCATATTTTTTACATTGGTTTGACTATGTTGTGATGGAATTATGTTTATGAATTCCTTTATCATATATGAATTGATTTATGATGTCATGATGTTTCAAGAATCCCATTTTTGTTACATGTGTTATGCAATGATGCATGTTTTATGATTATGTGGCACACATAAGAAAGGATTCATTATAAGATGGGTGGGACCTATATCTCCCTCCAATGCATTGGGTAAAGATTTTATATCTCATGAGATAGACATGGCTGGAACGGAAGGTTATTTCGGTTCAGTGATACAGGACTGAAACGAGGAGTGAACTCGGTTCAGAAAGGGACTTTGTCCACTAAGATAGTCTTGGCGATGAGTCATGACTAACAAGAAATGATTTTCCATGATTATGTGTGCATGCCACAAAGTTTCAAGTTTTATGTTATGATTATGGGGATCTCATTTTCACTTCTATGATTTATCCCATGTTATGATATTATGAGCTCTTTTGCAGGTTAAGATTTCCAAAAGCTATGTTCTTATGTATATGATGTGATTGATATTTCTTTTGTTTACCCTTACTGAGCATTTGAGCTCACCCTTTTATGTTTTCTTTTCCCCAGGATATAAAGAAAGGTTTATAGGTAAAAAAAAGGGAATATCTCTATGGGAGATATTGAAGATCTCTCACCACGATTAGAAGATTACGTTCCGAGTTTCCAAAGACACTAAACTATTACGATCCTTGTGTGTGTGTTTTTGTTATGTACTAAGTATTCCGCAAAAGTAATGTAATGTCCATGTACGATAAGCTTCGGGTCTCTACAGATAATCTTAGGGTGGGGAGCATTAAATCGTTCATTGAGGTATGAACATTATGATTTTAGGGTTTTGGATATGGTGAGACCAGTTGGTGGACGATTGAGATTCTATAAGGATGTTAGAGATAAGATATATATGATGTGATTTGGTTCCTTGATAAACACCATATTCAGGATTTAGATGTAATGTTGGATGGACTCTGAGTGTTGGAATCAGGCACAAAATGGAATTAGTGTGATTAGAGAGTGAGTCGGATCAATGGTTCATCAGTGATCATGGGTAGAGTATGATAACGAATGTGGTTGGTTGAGGAACCAACTTTGGAATTATATTTAGTGTCGGGTTTTGAATTTGGTGTGGGTGTTTAGAAAATCTTTTCATGCCTCTTGAAAATAAGGCATCATGATTAAGTGATATGATAGTCTGTCAGTGGGTGAGTCTTATCATTTTCAAGAAAATGCTAGATATGGGAGAATTGAATAGTTATTTTTTATGAAATTGAATGTGGTGATGTGGAAACCATGTTGTGAATGTTGGTGGACTACTAGAATTTCATTTTTGGTATGTTATTCCTATAGTAGATAGCATTATGACCTGTAATGAACCTATATGAGTGAGGTCTTATGATTGGAAGAATTTTAAGTATGGGGATAAATATATTGATGAAACTTCAGTGTATCAATATAGATAGGTTTAGTTGAGTGTAGTATTGGTGTTAGAAATGGCAATGAGTGAGTAAATTTTCTTTTATTGGATGATGTGCACTAATGTTTAGAGTTTCATAGTAGAATCTCATTTGATGTTTTCAGTTAGGATGCAGTGAGTTAGTGGTAAATTTAAGACTAAGGTAGGTCTGCATTTATTTCTAAAAACAAGTTGATATTTCTATAGGATGATAATTGATATAGTAGGAGGTTATAAATACATGAATCTATTCGAGTTTTGAAATTTTGAGGGAATTAAATTTTTTTAGCCAAGAGTAGGGGATGTTTATATACATAGGATTCATATCATAATTTTGTGGGTTATAACATATACAGAAGATTGTTTTTGGATGTGGATCAAGTAATGTGAGATTTTTCAGTTGCTCGAGTGAATTTTGGACTGGGGTCATGTTGTAAACAAACCAGAATATATTTTTTAATAGGGAAAACTCATAATTTCATGTTCAAACCCCTTGGTTCTTAGGGGGAACAACCACATAAGGTGGGCCATTTTTTCATCTCCTCATCTATTCGTTCTCTTATTTGATCCCCCTTAAAGAGGGTTTACTTTTAGTTGACTCCATTAAGGTCTAATGAATTCCACTTCCTCTGTTTTACTTTATTTTTGTTTTCCCTTTGTAGAATCTAAATTGATGTGTTTTGGGCCAGGGTTTCATTTAAAATTCCTTCAGAACATGGTGGAATCATCCAAATTTTATAGGGATTTTAAATGTCTTGGATAGAGGACATTTTTATAGTATGAACTAAATTTATTTATCATATTTTCATTGTAGTTATGTCACCCTATTAAGTTTTTATGTATTTTTTATCAAATTGGATGAAATCGGTGACTGAAAGAGTCTTGTGTGTTAGGTAATTTTACCGTGGTGGTGTTGGGAGTGCACTATGGACCTTCCATATGTGGTTGGGTACAGTTTCTATGGGTGGATTCTAATCAGTGATTTTTAGGTTATTATTCCTATTTGAATTAAATTTATTAATAAATTTTAAATTATTATAATAAATTTATTTGTTCGTAATGGATTGTGATGGGAGATTGGGTGGTGATAATAGATTGGAATTTTTTTGGATGATCTTGGGTGGTGATGGCCTATATTCCTTAATGGGAATGAATTTGGATAAGGCTGGTCTTCTTTGAATATTTCTCTAAATTTTATGAAATTTTTTATGTTGCATATGATATAAGATATATCTACGTATGGGAGATCATCCTTAAGAAACAAAATAATTATTTCAACTATTATTGATGGAATAAAAGTGTCAAGGTACATGATGGATCCTCGAATAATAACTTGATGCCTCAACCACTGATGAAAGAGATCTTGACTATAAGTTTGAGCCATGAGATACATAGAAATGGAGGGGTATAAATGAAATGAGATGAATGGAATGTAGTAAACCTAAGATAAGATTCCATAATTCTATTATGTTGGTGTGAGTGATGGACTAGGAATGGTTGGACTTGGGATAAGTTATATGAGAACCTTTATATGCCTTATAACATTTGGGCTAGTTGATAAGAGAGGTGGATGAATATTACTTCCCCAAGGGTATGTGATTACCTGGGTAGCTGTGACTTGGGTAGGTTTATTTGTAGGTTGGGTGTGATGGGATCGATCTAGGATGACTTGGGGAGTGATATTGTAATTATTACTTCTCTATGGTGTAATGATGGTATGATATTTTTTGTGAGACCGACTTGGCCTTGATACAAGCATGGTTATAATGAGAGATGTTATTACCTATGAGTGATGGGATTTATTCCCAAGGATGGGGGGGGAGAGGATTCCATGAACGGTGTCCAAACTATGATTTGGCCAATGGGACCCTTGGTGGATGCCCTGATATTATACTAACCATAGCGAGGGTTAGTCCAGAGAGAATTTTGTTTTTCAATCATGGGCGTCACCTTAGAAATTGAGGATTAATAGTGTGATCCTAGAATTATTGTATTGACAATGGTGGGTTGATTGTTTGATAGGATTACCTAGGATATACCTAGTTGGTTTGGGTGAGTTTCAAACCCGTGTGGTATGATATATGGTTCTAGATTGAGTTGTGGCCCTCATATGTGTGTGTAATGTGTGTGTGTGTGTGATATGTGAATGATTTTTAAGGAACTAGGGTTGGGTTTTGTAAGAACCCAGTTTTTGCTGCAAAAGACTTGGTAATATTTTTGATATCATTCCAGAGCAGCGCCCTCAGAGGATGTGCGATTCCGAGCCCCGGAGTGGATATAATTAAATTTTCAGTGCATTCACACTGGACACGCCAAATAAATGGGATAACTCCTAAAATGAGTTTCAGATCAGAGATCTGAGTGCACGGATAGGTCCGGAATGGGGTGTTTACCCTAGGAACGCTATAAAGCATGTCGGTGCGGGTTGTTTGGACCCCTCGCCCGCTACCGGAACGTTAAACAGATAAATTAATTAATTTATTTATTCTTTTAATGGTTAAACACAAGTATCTCTTAAACGGTGGCTTGAATTGGAAAACTGAGGGCACTGTTGAGTCCAGAACGTGCCGTTTACCCTAGGAGGGGTGTAAGTTTCACGGGCGCGACCCGTCTGTGAAAAATGGCCCAAGGGACGTTTTCATAATTTGGTGGATTTGGGCGTTCAGTTTCATAACTTTTGAATGGGGCCTCGGATTAAAATTTCGAGACCGTCGTTGCGTTCAGAGTGTGGTTTTTAGCCTAGGGGAGGCTTAATCCTGACCCCGTCGGGAGTTCGGGTTCGGGCCGATGGGCGGGTGGTTAAGTGTTTTCTATTTAAACACTTAACCAACCCCCTCCTTCGGCTTCTTCTTCTTCTATTCATGAATAGCAGCAGGCGGCATCCCTTCCCTCTCCTCCTCCACTCTGGCTAGGTAGCTCCGGCAAGGCAGCAGTGCGGCGGCGGACCCTCCGTGAAGCGTCGGGCAATGCCCCAACATGTCGGAGGTTTTGGTTTTCATTTTCATTTCTGAACCTTCTTTGAATTCAATTTTATATGTCGATTTGCTATTAAATCTTCAGAAAAATCCCATAGTCATGTATTATAAATTCTTCTCTTTCCGATGCTTGTTTCGGATTTGAAATCCGAGTTCAGAGGAGGCCGCAACAGCTCGTCGAAGTTTGCGGGTTTCCAAAGTTTTCGGTGGGTTCCTCATTTTTTTCCGGGGAGCTCCAACGGCGGCGGCAACGCGTGTCTTCAAGGCGGCGGCCGTTCCCCTTGGTGGCGGCAGCTTTTCTTCTAGGCGGCGGGGTGCTCGTATTCGGCGGTTGGCGCGGCGTCCGTCGGCGGGGTGAGGCGAAGCTCTCCGGGGCGCAGGGGAGCACCGGGACGCGGTGACCGCGGGGTCACGGTGTGCGACCCCCACGCGGGGACAAGACCCGCGCGACGCGGGTCTTCACGTGGCGCGCGCAACCGTCCATCGTGGCCGGTTTGCACGTGGACCGTGAGTCCGCGGCCGGCCCGCGCGGCCAAGCCGCGGGCCGCCGCTGCGAGCCGGGCCGGCCGGCGCAGGCCGGCGCAGGCCAGGTGGACCAGCCGGTCCAGGCCCGTCCCGCCCAAGGGGCTCTGCCCCTCAGTTTTCGGACGCCCGTATTTTTCGCTACGGGCGTCCGTTTAGCTTTTCGTCTCTAGAAGGGTGCTCCAGATGTCGAGGAAGACTTTTTGAGATGGTTTTGGGAATTGTTAATTCCCAAAACGAGGGGCCTCGGAGGCGCGACGCGTCTTTAAGTGAATTGACGTTTCTCTAAGGAATCTTGTTTTGGACGGTGCAGATGCATTCAATGTCCGATTTGAGCGCCGTCAGTGGCGTTGGGACCCTGGTGCTAAGGCAGAGTTTTCCAGTGTGGTTTTGGGCGTTGAAATTGAGGTTGAGGCGTGGGCCCCATTGCCCATCTTTTGAGCTGCGAGCAACGTTTAGAAACGTTCTCATCGGACGAAGTTCGGGGCGTGCGAGCAGTCGATGTTGGGTGTTTTTCTAAGGGTATCACATTGGCGCAATCTGCCTGCTTTAATTCTGCACGCTGGTGCGGGCCCCGCGAGGGCTGTTTGGGCATTGACGGTGATTTTTCCAACTCAATCACCGGGTGACCGTTTTGGACAAGTGAATAGTCCATCTTGTGTACTTTTTTGAGAGGATCGCAACGGTGTGATCTGTTCTTTGTGTTTTGGGACCGGGTTGCTGATCCCACGAAGCACCGCTCATGTGCGGTGCACCGGAATGCATCATTTTCTCCGAATATCTATTCCACTCAAGTGAGTAGTGCTATTGACGTGTTTTCCAAGAGAATTGCAATGGCGCAATTCGACCGACCTTTTTCGGGGATATGGTGTGGGTCCCACTCGACCTGGCTATGGTGAATAGTACCTTTTTCACCGGGTGTCCATTTTGGGCGATTGAGTAGTCAATCCCGTGTGTTTTTCCGAGGGGATCGTAGTGGGGTGATCTGTTTGTTCAGTTTTGAGATATTAGGGTGGGCCCCACACAGGTTGGTTATGGTGAATAGTACCTTATTCACCGGTTGACCGTTTCAGGCAAGTAAGTAGTCTATCTCGCATGTTTTTCCATGAGGATTACAACGGTGTAATCTGTTCAAGCAAGCGGAGCCTCATATGTGAACTTATTAAATGTGAAAATATGAAAGGTGCCCTGGTGGCGGTTCTTCTACCATGTTTGTAGGGGACCATAGGCGTGTGATCGTGTACACTCCTAGGAGAGTGATGTTGGTGTTTAAAACGATGATTTTGGGAATGCCTCAGCCGTTGAAGTGGAAATTTGGATTTGTTACGTTTACACCTTTGCGTTGACGATGGGTGTCGTGTGCACGTTAGCCTTTTTGGCTGGAGACATGGCATGCTCTGCGAGTATGTGAGAATGCTTGGAGGTACATGTGGTTATTTGTACCTTAGAACGTTTGTGAGCTTGGTTGGGGTTTCCTTGGGGCCACACATCATGTGGGACCCATGTGTGTGTCGTGTTCGACATTACATACCTTTGACCTCTCGCGACGTAGAGGGTCCCTCTGTTCCTGATGGTTTAGACCAGCAGGGTTGATTGGTTTCCCCTGGTTTTGTTCTTGAGTTGGGTGGTTGCGTGATACACTCTCCGAGTTCTTTTGGCCTGTGCTGTACCATCCAGTGGAGATGGCCAGAGAAGTTCCGGGCTTACCCTCCAGCGGGGTTGGGCAGTGGGTTTCTCATCGACTTCATCAGGTTTACCCTCAAGTAGAGACTGGGCAATGTGTTTCTCACTGACTTCTAGGGTTTACCCTCCAGTAGAGACTGGGCAGTGGGTCTCCCAATGACCTCTTAGGGTCTACCCTCCTACAGGGCTCGACATTGGGTCGCCCGTCGTCTAGTTCCTGGTCTACCCTCCAGCAAGGCTGGACAGTGGGTCGCCTGTCGACTTATTCCCGGTCTACCCTTCAGCGGGGCTGGGCAGTCGGTCGCCTGATGATGTATTAGGTTTTACCCTTCTGCAGGGCAGGGCAGTGGGTCGCCTGATGATGTATTAGGGTTTACCCTCCCGCAGGGCGGGGCAGTGGGTCGCCTGACGATGTATTAGGGTTTACCCTCCAGTAGGGTTGGGCAGTGGGCCACCTGATATCTGATTAGGGTTTACCCTCCAGCTGGACTGGGAAGTGGGTCACCCGTTGACATTTTAGACTCAGTCTTTTCTACTAGGCTAGTCTGTGGCTTTACTCCGTGACTACCGGAACAAGACCCTCGTTTGTACGGGTCAGTGATGTGACAACTTTGACTTTGAGGAGATATCTCGACTGCGGGGTAGTGATGAGGTGTGGCTTGACGTTCCCCTAGAACTCTCAAGTACGAGGAGTGCTTTCCCCACAAATATGTGTTCTTACGATGCGACCTAAAATCGTGCGGGCAAGTCATTGCCGCCCAAAGCCGATAGTTTCAAGGTGCGGTGATTTGACCCCCTTGACTTGCAGTTCGGGGAAGATGTGCGGGATGTTTGGTATTGATGGTGGTTACTTCTGGGATTGTTGGCAACTCACATTTCTTGGGCTGAGCTACAGGATGGATATCCCCTTACGATCTTGTTTGGGATTCTTGATTGAGAATATGGTTATGCATATACCCTGTTCCAGTACCCACTCTTTGGGTTTGGTTACTCTCCTTCCAGGAGAGGTGAAGATGCACGGGGTATGCCACATGCTTTCCGTGTCTAGCTTCACATGGTTGGATGAGTATACTCTCCTGCTATAGGTAGCGAAGACTCGACGAGAAGTTCATCTTTTCACCGTTTCCATCTCCTTGTTTTTGGACAAGTCTACCTCCTTTATTTTGTTGGGTTGAGCTGGAATCTCTACTGTACTCTTTATTTAACTCCTTGTTGTACTCCTTTACTTTCCCCTGTTCTATCTACTACTCACCCTTCAGTACCTCCTTTGTTTCTCCCTCGAGCCTTTGGGGTATCCAATGGAGTATTTTTATACTCACCCCTGCTTGGGCTTTGCCCGCACTTGGTGTGACCTTGCAGACGACAGACAGGTTGGTCGTGACTTCAGCGGAGCCTAGGAGTTTGGGAGCTTGGACCACGTGCGGTGGTCAGAGTCGAGTTCTAGGTGGGGGACCCTTCCAGCTGTTTTTCTTCTATTTACCTATTTCCGGGTTGTTGCAATTTTATGGTTGGGCATGTGTTTTTTCCCTTTTCTTTTCAGTTTACCTTCATCTTTTACTTTGTACTTTTAGAGGTCGATGCACATTGTGGTTTATTTATAGGAGTTGGTACTTTTCTTATCTTTTTACTCTGCAGTTTTGCATTGAGTGTGCTGCGTGTGTGTGTACAAGTACTTAGGCAAAGGCCTCTCCAAGTTTCTGTGCCTTCAGCGCTGGTCGCCAGCCCCTAGCCTATGGAGGCGGGCTTGGGGTAGTTGTGGCTCGAGCCCAGGTAGGGTCGGGTCATGACAAAGTGGTATCAGAGGTGGTTCTTTCCTTGGGACTTTGTTTGGACGTCCATAAAAAGGAATTGGTTGGGATTTAGGGCAACAGTGTTAACGTGTCTCGAGAGAGGATCTCAGGACAGGGAGTCCAGTGATGGTGCAGAGACCGACGTATCCATTCACCAGGACCTTGATAACCCGCTTGTTGACTCGGCATGCTGAGACACTCATTGCAGGGAAAATTTGTTTGTGAATCACATAGGACTGAGTCTTGACTGTCCTTCTTGAGCCAGCTCCCCATCATTGTTGTTATTGGTAAATACATATATGCTCATCTGACCGCAGAACTCCTTGATAATATTCAGGATGTGTCCACTAAGAAAACCTGCCAAGATACCATATTTGGTTCGTGACGACGACCCTGTGATCTATGAGGCCTCATTCCAGGACCCATCATGCAAGACCCTTTCTTTGGGTGGGCTGGTAGCAGCACCCGCACCAGTTGAGCAGCAGAAAGCTTCAACAGAGTAGACTGAGCTTGAGCGTAGGTTGAGCACGCTCCGTGAGTTCCAGCTGCAGAGACCGCTGAGGTTCAGTGGTGAGCTAGACCCTCAAGCGGCAGAGGATTGGTTTGAGATAGTGGTTTGCCTTTTTAGTCTTGTGTAGATGCCGAAAGATCATAGGGTTGCTATGGCAGCCAACGTTTTTCGTAGAGCATCTTGGCATTGGTGGAGTCTGGTGACTCAGTTTCTTAACGAGCTGTCACTTTTGTGGGGAGACTTTCAGTTGTTTTTTTCATGAGGAGTTTTACCTCTCCTGCTTGCGATCCGTTCGGATTCAGGAGCTCCTTCAGTTTCAACAGGTGTGGTTGACGGCGGCCAAGTACGCGGCTAGTTTCTCAGACCGTGCACGCTTTTACATAGACTTGGTCCATGATGATAACTTTCGAGCACATAAGTTTTAGCAGGGTCTCCACTGAGAGATCCGTGCTGTCATAGTACCCTTGGTCATTTACATATATTTCGGGGTGCTAGAGAAGGCGCTTGTGACATAGAGCTTCCTGTCGCGTTCTAGAGTTGGTGGTGGCAACAAGCATGTTGGAGCCGAGACGTCTGCCGCAGCTAGCGAGCTTCGGAAAGCAGAACCTCGACGCAGGTGGCTTTCTGAAAACCAGACTCAGGGTTGCGGTCGTACACCACAGTTGCACCGGAGGGCAGCAGTGTAGCCCTAAGAGAGTCTGTACTATTCTTGCGATAGGCAAGGTCACTTGGAACATGACTACTCGACCAGGCATGCAGAGAGCTTTGGGCAGGCAGCAGGTGCACCACCACGGTGGAGGTAGCGCCATGATCGGAGTAGTACCCAGAGAGGTGGTGCTAGAAGAGGAGCGGGAGGAGCTGGAAGTGGAGGAAGACCATCCGAGGTCTTCCCATCACCACTAGGAGATCCACGTCAGGATTTAAGAGCTGACGGTAGGGACCGCAGACAACCGTGAGCTTTGGATTTCTTCGATCCTACAGATCATGAGGTAATAAGAGGTACACTTTACAGCTCTCCTACTTTTTGTAGTAGAATTGTTAGACTCTTTTTGTGAAATGATTTTTTACCCTTCTCCTTATTTGAGGTGTTACCAGGGTGACGCGGGGCATCGGTGTAACCCTGTGTTGGTAAGGTAAAAAGGTGTAAGACCTTTTCTTTTGTCGATGGTGTTGACTCCTTCGCTTCCGAGCGTGTAAGAGGGTCTTGGTTGTGGGATATTGACTGTGAAATCCTGCGTGACCAGTTATCCTTGGGTGTTTCACTATATGGATATTCTGAAGGAGGGAATCACCGGGCCTTGTTCCAGGTGCGAGCAGTGATTCTAGTCATGGAGTGCGATGTAGAGGTTCGATCGGGGGGGTGGGATACCCCCGAGGTCCTTCAGATCAATTGAGAATGTGCGACGGGATGGTGAGGTTCCCTTCGGCCTTGCCCTAACCCCAGAGGCTGGGTTGGGTGCATGAAGTCTTCTATGTGACTCACCCAAGAAGAGGTGTGCATGCTCCTATGCACGACATCGGTGAGGGAATATATCACGTGAATAGATCAAATCCTTTGGTCTGTTTGCGGTGGCGCATATATGTGTATGAGTTCTTATGGGGACGGAAGAGCCAGGTGCGGGCTTAGTACCATGAGTTGTTCCCCGGTTTTGCTTTTTGGGAATGAAAATATTGAAGAAATGAATGATGTAAGAAACCAGTTTTTGCTGAAAAAGACTTTGGAATATTCTTGATATCATTCCAGAGCAGCTCCCTCAGACGGCGTGCGATTCCGAGCCCCGGAGTGGCCGGAATTAAATTTTCAGTGCGTTCACACTGGACATGCCAAATAAATGTAATAACACCTAAAAGGAGTTTCAGATCCAAGATATGAGTGCACAGATGGGTCCGGAATGGGTTGTTTACCCCAGGAACAACATAAAGCATGTCGACGCGGGATGTTTGGACCCCTCGCCCGCTACCGGAACGTTAAACGGATTAATTAATTAATTAATTTTTTCGTTTAATGGTTAATATCAAGTATGTCTTAAACGGTGGCTCGTATTGGAAAGACAAGGGAACTGTTGAGTCCAGAACGTGTCGTTTACCCTAGGAGGGGTGTAAGTTTTGCGGGCACGACCCGTCTGTAAAAAATGGCCCTAGGGGAATTTTCGTAATTTGGCAGCTGTGGGCGTTCATTTTTATAACTTTTGAATGGGGCCCTAGATTAAAATTCTGAGACCGCCGTTGTGTTCAGAGCGTGGTTTTTAGCCTAGGGGAGGCCTAATCCCGACTCCGTCGGGAGTTCGGGTTCGGGCCGACGGGCGGGTGGTTAAGTGTTTTCTATTTAAACATTCTACCCACCCCCTCCCTCTGCTTCTTCTTCTTCTACGCCTGGAAAGCAGCAGGCAGCAGCCCCTACCTCTCCTCCTCCACTCTAGTGAGGCCGCTCCGGCAAGGCAGCGGCGCGGCAGCGGACCCTCCGTGAAGAGTCGGGCAACACCCCAACAGGTAGGAGGTTTTGCTTTGCATTTTCATTTCCGAACCTTCATTTGAATTCAATTTTATACGTCGATTTGCTATTAAATCTTCGGACAAATCCCATAGTCGTGTAGTATAAATTTTTATATTTCCGAATCTTGATTCAGATTTGAAATTTGAGTTCGGAGGAGGCTGCAATGGCTCGTCGAAGTTTGAGGGTTTCTGAAGTTTCTGGTGGGTTTCTCCTCTTTTTTTTCCGGCGAGCTCTAGCGGCGGCGGCAGGGGCTTCGGCTGCGGCACATGTCTTCAAGGCGGCGGCGGTTACCCTTGGCAGCAGCACCTTCTCTTCCAGGCGGTGGGGCGCTCGGATTCGGCGGTGGGAGCGACGTCCGTCGGCGGGGCGAGGTGAAGCTCACCGGGGCGCAGGGGAGCACCAGGGCGCGGCGACCGCAGGGTCGCGGTTTGCGACCCCCGTGCGAGGACAAGACCCGCGAGACGCGGGTCTTCACGCGGCGCGCGCGACCGGCCCTCATGGTCTGTCGGCACGGGGACCGCGAGTCCGCGGCCGGCCCATGCGGCCAAGCCGCGGGCCGGCGCTGCGAGCCGGGCCGGCAGGCGCAGGCCTGCCTAGGCCGGGCGGACCGGCCGGTCCAGTCCCGTCCAGCCCAAGGGGATCTTCCCCTCAGTTTTCAAATGCCATTATTTTTCGCTACGGGCGTCCGTTTAGCTTTCCGTCTGTGGCAGTGTGCTCCAGACGTCGAGGCGGGCTTTTTGAAATGGTTTTGGGAATTTTTAATTCCCAAAACGAGGGGCCTCAGAGGTACGACACGTCTTTAAGTGAATTTACTTTTTTCCCAGGAATCTTGTTTTGGACGGCGCGGACGCGTCCGATGTCCGATTTGAGCGTCGTCAGTGGTGTTGGGACCCTGGTGCCAAGGCGGAGTTTTCCAGTGTGGTTTCGGGCATTGAAACTATAGTTGATGCGTGGCCCCCATGACCCGTCTTTTGAGCTGCGAGCAACCTTTAACGACTTTCTCATCAGACGTCCGTTCGGGACGTGTGAGCAGTCGATGTTGTGTGTGTTTCTGAGGGCATCGCATTGGCGTAGTCTGCCCGCTTTAATTACGCATGCTGGTGCAGGCCCCACGAGGGCCGTTTGGGCGTTGACAGTGAATTTTCCAGCTTAATCATCGGGTGCCCGTTTTGGACAAATTAATAGTCCATCTTGTGTACTTTTTTTAGAGGATCGCAACGGTGCGATCTGTTCGTTGTGCTTCGGGACCAGGTTATGGGTCCCACGAAGCACCGCTCAAGTGCGGTGCGCCAGAATGTATCTTTTTCTCCGGATATCCATTCCACTCAATTAAGTAGTGCTTTTGACGTGTTTTTCCGAGTGCATTGCGATGGTGCAGTTTGCCTGACCTTTTTCGGGGATGTGGTGTGGGTCTCACCCGACCGGGCTATGGTGAATAGTACCTTTTTCACCAGGTGTCCATTTTGGGTGATTGAGTAGTCAATCCCGTGTGTTTTTCTAAGGGGATCGTAGTGGGGTGACCATTTGTTCAGTTTCGGGATCTTAGGGTGGGCCCCACACGGGTTGGTTATGGTGAATAGTACCTTATTCACCGGTTGACCGTTTCGGACGAGTAAGTAGTCTATCTCGCGTGTTTTTTCATGAGGATTACAATGGTGTAATCTGTTCAGGCGAGCGGAGCCTCATAGGTGATCTTATTAAATGTGGAAATATGAAAGGTGCCCTGGTGGCGGTTCTTCTACCGTGTTTGTAGTGGACCTTTGGCGTGTGATCACGTACACTCATGGGAGAGTGATGTCGGTGTTTAAAGAGATGAGGTTGGTCGTGCCTCAGCCGTTGAGTTGGAATGTTGGAGTTGGTACGTTTACGCCTTCGCGTTGACGATGGATGTCGTGTGCACGTTAGCCTTTTTGGCTGGAGACGTGGCATACTATAGGAGTATGTGAGAATGCTTAGAGGTACATGTGGTTGTTTGTACCCGGGAATGTTTGTGCCCTTGGATTGGGTTGACTTGGGGCCACACGTCATGTGGGACCCATGTGCGTGTCGTGTTCTTCATTATGTACCTTTGACCTCTCGCAACGTATAGGGTCCCTCTATTCTCGATGGTTTAGACCAGTAGGGTTGAGTGGTTTCCCCTAGTTTTGTTCTGGAGTTGGGTGGTTGTGCGATAACCGCTCTGAGTTCTGTTGTCCTGTGTTGTACCAAACAGTGGACATGGCCAAAGCAGTTCCGGGCTTACCCTCATGCAGGGCTGGGCAGTGGATTGCTCATCGACTTCATTGGGTTTACCCTCCAGTAGAGACTGGGCAGTGGGTTGCTCACTGAATTCTAGGGTTTACCCTCCAGTAGAGACTGGGAAGTCGGTCACCCGAAGACCTCTTAGGGTCTACCCTCCAGCAGGGCTAGGCAGTGGGTCGCCCGTCGTCTAGTTCCAGGTCTACCCTCCAGCAAGTTTGGGCAGTGGGTTGCCTGTCGTCTAATTCCAGGTCTACCCTCCAGCGGGGCTGGGCAGTGGGTCGACTGATGATGTATTAGGATTTACCCTCCCACAGGGCGGGGTAGTGGGTCGCCTGATGATTTATTAGGGTTTACCCTCCCGCAGGGCGGGGCAGTGGGTCGCCTGACGATGTATTAGGGTTTACCCTCTAGCAGAGCTGGGCAGTGGGTCACCCGATATCTGATTAGGGTTTACCCTCCAGAAGGATTGGGCAGTGGGTTATCCATTGACATTTTAGACTCAGTCCTTTCTACTAGGCTAGTCTGTGGCGTTACTCAGTGACTACTAGAGCGGCACCCTCGTTTGTACGGGTCAGTGATGTGACAACTTTGACTTTGAAGAGATCTCTCGACTGCGGGGCAGTGACGAGGTGTGGCTTGACGTTCCCTCAGAACTCTCAAGTACGAGGGGAGCTTTCCCCACCAAGACGTGTTCTTACGATGCGACCTAAAACCGTGTGGTCGAGTCAGTGTCGCCCAAAGTGGATAGTTTCGAGGTGCGGTGATTTGACCCCCTTAACTTGAAGTTCGGGGCAGACGTGCAGGATGCTGGGCATCGATGGTGGTTACTTCTGGGACTGTTGGTGACTCACATTTCTCGGGCTAAGCTACGGGATGGATATCCACTACTATCTTGTTTGGGCTTCTTGATTGAGCATATGGTTATGTATATACCCTGTTTCAGTACACACTCCTTGCGTTTGGTTACTCTCCTTCCAGCAGAGGCGAAGACGCGTGGGGTATTCCACGTGCTTTCCGTGTCTAGCTTCTCGTGGTTGGACGAGTCTACTCTCCTGATATAGGTAGCGAAGACTCGACGAGAAGTTCATCTTCTCACCATTTTCATCTCCTTGTGTCTGGATGAGTCTACCTCCTTTCTCTTGTTGGGTTGAGCTAGACTCTCTACTGTACTCTTTACTGCACTCCTTGTTGTACTCCTTTACTTTCCCCTGTTCGATCTACTGCTCACCCCTTGGTACCTCCTTTTTTGTTCCCTCGAGACTTCGGGGTATCCTACTATGTATTTTTATACTCACCCCTTCTTGGGCTTTTCTCTCACTTGGTGTGTCCTTGGAGACAACGGACAGGTTGGTCGTGACTTCAGCAGAGCTTAGGAGTTTGGGAGCTTGGACCACGTGCAGTGGTCGGAGTCGGGTTCCAGGTGGGGGACCCTTCCAGGTGTTTTTCTTCTGTTTACCTGTTGCCGGGTTGTGACACTTTTCTGGTTGGGTGCATGTTTTGCCGTTTTTCTTTTCAGTTTACCTTCATCTTTTACTTTGTACCTTTAGAGGTCGATGCACATTGTGGTTTTTTGATAGCAGCTGGTACTTTGATTATCTTCTTAATCTGCACTTTTTCATTGAGTGTGTTGCATGTGTGTGTATAGGTACTTAGGCAAAGGCCTCCCTGAGTTGTTGTGCCTTCGGCACTGGTCGCCAGCCCCTAGCCTATGGAGGTGAGCTTGGGGTAGTTGCGGCTCGAGCCCGAGTAGGGTCGGGTCGTGACAGGTTTAACCCTGGATAATGGTTTGATACCTATTACTGGGTGTGGTGTGACCCCTTAGGTTTATGATATATATGGTTTTAGGGAGGATGATTCCCATGGGTATATGAGATATGAAGTTCTAGGTTAGGAAACCCCTAGTTGTATTCTATATGAGGTTTTGGGATGATTTTTAGTCCCAAAGTGTATGTGATATGGTTCTAGGTGGAACATGGGTCCCCCAAGTGTATGATATTTTGATATGGTTATGGGAATGAAATGGGTATCTTGGGTGTATGATTATATAATGGTTTTGAGGGAGATGATTCCCATTTAGTGTTACTCATATGGTACTAGGGTTAGTCATGGTGCCCCTTGGGTGGTATATTTTATGCTCAGAGAGTTCTGATAACGGATGAAGTAGGTATAGTTAACCGTGGGTGTCACCTAAGAACCCAAAGGCCGATAGTGATTATTTTATTTCATTTTCTACACTATTTTTATTATTCTTAGTATACCAAATGTTAAAACACTACTTTACTAACTATTATACAATTGGTGGAGGCCTACTTAGTATTACTCACATCTTTCTCAGGTGGCCCTAAAACTTTGGTACCCAAGAAGACCCCATGATTGCAGGTGCAGGTAGGGTAGAAATAATGTGTTACATGGTTGAGTTAGATAACTTGAACAGAGTTAGACGATGGATGAGATGAGGCTATAGAATGGTAATAAAGCCTCCTTGTATTTTATTTCATTTTTTGTGTATTTGATCATCCCATTGGGAGTTCAATTGGGATGTATGATAAAACACAATTTTATTAAATATTTTATTAATAATATATTATATAATTTCCTCACATTATGCTAAATATGTTCAATTATGAAATATTTGGGATTAGATCATTTGTCTGCAAATTTGATGAAAATTCCAGTTTTACCCTTTTAAAATTCACTATAGTATTTCGGGCATAAATATTTTTATGTAATTTATTTTAACTTAAAATTTTTTAACTGTGTTCTTGACATAATGGGATAAAAAATTTTAATCAGGACATGTGAGCTGGATCGGGCATTTGTGTGGAGTAAATGGGCCATGAAGACAAAGATGGACTGAACTATCCATATTGGACATCACTTCACCATTTGGGCCGTATCTTCTTCATATGGGCTTTTATTGGACCCAAATTTTTAGGGAAGCTTGGGTACATGATTATGAATAACTCCTATTTATAGAAGGTCGGCCAATTCAGGCGTTTTTGAGGTCAACTATGCGGTGAAATTGGGATTAAAATATTTGGACAAATTCCCCTTTCACATTTAATAATGTTTTGTAACCCTATCCCTCTACAACTCTATTTAATGGATGTTTTCACTCTTTGGAAGGGCTGTTCAAGGCTTTGGAAAGGTGTGGCCTAAAGGTTTTCTCTTGGTAGCCCCTCAAAACTCTTGGATGGAGTAAGGATTTGAAAAAACATATCTTCCAAAAGGCTCTCATCTCCCTCCTTCTCTTTGTAATTCTTTTCTTTCATGTTTGTATCTTGAATTTTTCTTCAATTAATTTTCTGGGTTCTTACCTTTTCTTATTATATTAATCATATTAATTGGGTTGGAATCAAGAGTGGATATGATATTGGGTTTTACCCTTTCAATCCTTTTCTCATGCAAAACGTCTCCATGATGACCACACCGCCCATGGAAGAGTAGTTTTCTTAGTGATCGATCTATCTTCTACCCTATTCCTTTAATTATTTTGAATCATTGAGATACTGTAATTCACTTTATATGATCCATGAATTGTGTTTTTAAATTATAAGAAACTAATCAAGCAATTGAACTATTATCACAAAAACACATGAGGTCGATATTTTGTGTAAATTGTGAGAGTGCAATCTTAATCGGTAATACAAGATCACATGAGATAAATTTGTAGAGTGAAAATATAATCCCTAAACACAATTAATACTAATTTACATAATAGATATGTGCTATAATTAACAACTGACCATAATATAACCTTAGAACAACAATCAAAGCAGGGTGCTGCAATTGCCTGTTCCGAAGCTAGCCTAGGGTTTAAGTAATTTTATCTTTGTGGTTAAGTTAACTCTAGTAGGGTTCGAGGGTTAAAAAATTAGGGGATCATAACTAAGTGGATATTTATTTAAATGATAATGATTAATAATTAAATGAAGAGGTAGAGTTAGATATATTACATCTTTTAAAATATTTTCTAAAAAAACATCTTTTTATTGTGTCTTTTTAATCAAAATTCATTTCAAAATTAAAAAAAATGAAATATTATTACAGAAAAATTATTCAAGTTTTATAAACAATAAACAACCCCCATCCTTTCTAGTAGTTTTTTAATTCTTTTCTATTTTAATTTTAGAATACCTTTAAGAAGTTGTTTTAATTTACTTCTTCCATTGAGAGACAACCATGGCCAGCCACTCTACTGCACCTAAGTACCCAAAAACCACTAATCATTTGAGGGCACCCACGACACCGCCTTTCAACGTATAAATGTATGGATCTGAATTTAATTGATATAAAATGATTCTTATTTATTGGATTTTTTTGATAATCTAATTATATTAAATGGACAATGTTTGGTTATTTTTTTGATGTTGTTTTACTCTTATATTATGGTATAGACTTCCAAATAATACCTTAAACACTAAATGTGAGTTGGTAGCCTCTTTTCTATGGGGAGGTATGCCTAAGGTCATGTGAAACCACCACTTGAGACATTAGTGAACAACCTCTTGCCGATAGGACATCATATGTGAGATAAAGGAAAAAGTGTGCTTTGCTTAATAATGAAAGGACAATAGTAGGGGATTATTTAAAATTGGAATACCCTAGTTCGCCCCCCCCCTATAGGGTATTTTCCTTAGTTTTTGAATAATTATAAAATAAAATGAAGTTCCATTAAATATTATCACCATCTTTATTTAGATGAGCATCAATATGAGATTAAGAATAAAATTAGAAATTCTAATCTCTATCCTATTTACAAAAAAAGGTTAATACTATGATTCTACATATGTCATCCATAAAAATTTTATATGAAATAACCAACCTAATTTTATGGAAATCAAATTCTCAAGGAAAAAATAATTTATTATAAAAAAATATATAGAAAACATCCTTTTCAACCAATAAATAAGAAGTTGAATTGTCCAGGGGTTTCCATTCCCTAACAATTCTAACATTAATTATTTATTATATTCGATGAGGCTGCCCCACTAACTATGTTGATGGTTCTACAATAACATGATCCAAATAATCCTTAAAACTCAAAATATTTTCCATACTACTTTCATGACTAATAACCCCCCTAATACAAACTACTTAACCACTCTTATGATTTTAATCAACTAACCACTTTAATTTTTGATAAGGTCAAACTAGATGTCCTCTTGGAAATCCACACACACATTTAGCATAACATACCTCAAATCCAAATTATCCAACTAATATAATCCCATAGATTATAACTCAATAGACCATTTAAGTATGTGACATCCTTGGACCTGTATTCCTAGTCAAGGGTTTACCATATCACCTCAGATGTGGCTCCTTATATTCTAGAGGATTTCGACCTATATCAAGGGCCTAAACCAAACACATGGAGACTCCCCTTAAGATAATCCATAAGGTCTATGAACAAATATACTGAAAAATTAGTATAAACCATCTATACATTGGACATACCCAACTTGTGGAAACAAAACAAGGAACTAATGGTGGAATCCCATAGTCTAGAATATAAAATAAATAGTCTATATAATTCATACATACAATATATCAATAGTTCATAATACATAACAATGCATAAATATATCAATACCTCAACTACATTTATAATACCAACATAGTGCATAAAATAAATAAAGTACATCATCCAATGGTCTAGTAATTACACTATCAGCTTCTCAAATATCATCCTCCACGATAACTCTAATCTCGGTCCATCACTCAAGCACCAAAGATGATACATGAATCTACAAAAAACATGAATATATACCAACATACATTGAAACACATACCATGTATACAGGTAGGGTGAGAGTCTAATAACCCAATAAGATTCTCACACTCACCTAAACTCACTGGATTTTGGTGATCAATTGGATGCATGTGTAAGTCAATGGTGAGTGCCTTTTAACACACTCATAAAAGATTCCATGCATGATCATACAATATCATCATTCCTGCATACCATTGTAGGATATATGAAAAACACACCCCATGGATACACTCTATTAATACCCAAATATAGTTCATGCCCATCCTCTCTATCACCAAAATAAACCTTTACAAATCCCACCCCTAAGATTCCAAAAATCTACAACCTCTAATTACATCATAAATCATCATCTCCCTTACATCCATAATGACACTCACCCAATGGATCCTCACCTGACACATTGACAATATTATTTCCCATAAATAGCCAAAAACCTGAAACGTAATGGGAAATATTGATTGAAAAATAAATAATCAAATAGATCCAAATAATTAATAATTAATCATCAAAGGAAAATAAAAATAATAAGGGGATTCAAAGAGGTATGAAAGCATTGAACAAAAAATGAGAAAAAAATCCCATGATAAAATAAATGGTTGAGTAGAAAATGATTCCCAACCACATAAAATAACATAGACCCTTTTAAGTGTTTTAGATAAGACAAAACTTATACAAACATTGCTGAAAAATCAATACAATTCATTTTTCCCAAGATTCATCCATATATATTGGATTTAATAAACACAATTGAAGAACATTCACCCTTTTCTAAACTGAAATTGATATATACAAGATCCTCCACATGATCTTGATAGGGATCACAAAAAAGTAACTAAACGAATATAACCTTATAGGGTATCCATGGGTTGTGTGAATTTATTTATTTTTTTGAAGGAATTCCTTCAATCTATGGTTTGTTAGAACCTATGGTTAAAGGATTGAAGAAAAAGTTCTAATTTTTTTCGTTGGATTTTATATTTCTATGACAAAAATTATGTAACACCATATCATGGTATTGAACTCACTTTTATAGTCATTTAAGACACTACTTGTGTCTCGAAATCTTTCATAAATGTTTCATATTAATAAAGAATGTTATAAACATTTTTTAAGTACTTGTTCATATGTATTTGTTATAACCCCAACTTTTTAACTGATATTTGTTTCCTAAGAAAATGTGTCTTATATTATATTATCATATACATGTACAAAATATAGATAAACCAATATAACCTTATATCATTAATAATGATCATTACATTAGTCAGTTGTGAAACTAACTGAAATGTAAAACATTATAACTGGACGAAAAATATAAAATAGAATAGCTAAAATGGGAAAATATAGATCATAAAAATCTATTAGAATAAACACCCCCACAAAAATTCAATATAAATAACACAAAATATTAGTAAATAAATCAAAATATTTTTAAAATGAAAATATAAGTGGAATTGTTGTTAATTTTGAGTGGAAGAATGAAGTGGTATTTATAGGGTATAAAGGGAAATGTGACTGTTGGGATTCGACTATTATACGACCATTGGTGAAATATGATTGCTGGTAAATATAACTATTTTTCAATTTGAACATTGGAAAAACTACCCATGAGTGAAAATTTTACTGTGACAATTAGTTTATATAAGTAATAATGATAAAGGATAATTGATATAGAAAGGAGAATCGATGGTCTCAACCAGTAGAGTGGTTCTGTTTGAAGCCCATTTGTCAGAAATTGTGAGAGAGGGAGAATCACTGGGGTTCACCATTGACCAAGCCCAATCCGAGCTTCAACAAGTGAATCTTGAATGAAATCAGCTACGTGAGAAGTTCAAGTTAGTGGATATTACCACTCATTCAATGCTAGTTGAGCTACCCCATGAAACTACCACTGTCACACATCTCACCCTTAGGGAATATTCAAGAGTAATAATGGGTTATGTGTCCAAACCTTATTTACTTAAAGTTAATTTACTTTATATAAATAAAATGTTTATTCCATAAATTCTATTTTAATAATAGTGTTGATTAATAAAATATATGTCTAAATTGAGATAAATTTTATAAATTAATTACTCAACACAAATAAAATGTAATTTTATTTTTAGAAAAGATGTAAATTTTTTTCAATAAACGAATGTATTATAAATAATATTTTTTTAATGAAACAATATTTAAAAAACTTTTATTTAAATATAAATTCTAAAATAATTTATTAATTTCCTAGGAAATTTTTATAAGTGTCATAAATTTTAATATATCGTAAAAATGCAATTTTTAAATAAATAATTTTTTATATTAATAAGTTAAAAATATCATATTAAGAAAATTAGTCTAATAAAATAAACATTATTTTTGAAATCAATACGTTTAAATTAGGTTATGGTGAATTTATGAGAATTTTCTAAATTTTTTTTTGTGAATAGTAAAAATAAAATTTTGGGTTTTCAGTATGTTTTATGACATCATATTTATGTCATAATGATGTAATAATTAATTAACATTCTATGACCTAAAATATTTTATTTTATTAATATTAATTATTTTAATATATTTTAATCAATTTCGAAAACTACAAGTGACTTTCCAAAGTCTAAAATAGAAAATTTGTTATAAAAAACATTACATTGTGGAATATTTAGTTTTTACATGAAAAAATAAGTATTTAAAAATGTATTTAGGTTCAAGTGGATTAAAATATCATAAATAGTGACTCAAATTTCTAAAACCATGAACACAAATGATGGGTAATACAATTATTTTTTATTTTCCACAACCTAGATTTCAAAGACCTATATTTGAATATTATTAAACAATTTTTTCACTTTTTCTATAAATACCCACCCATTTTACAATTCTACTTCAATACTAAGCCATCCTCCACAATTTTCTAGTGATTTTTACTCACAAGGAGTCGCCCAATGTGTCCTCAATCCCCCAAGGTTTTAATCCTCAAGATTTAGGAGTAACTCTTCAAGGTAAGGAAAATATCCCCTTATATTTTCCATTCAAGTTATTTTTTATGTAGTATATCTTATAATAATAAAACTAAGTTATTTTTTCCAATTAATATTATATCATTACTATAATAATCTTACTTTATCAATGGGGGGTCTTTGTTCTCCCTCATTTTACTGTTTTTCAAAACCATCTTTTATACCCATCATGTTGTCGATTTTTTTTCAAGCTTCTAGAAATTATCTCTTCATTTTTTATTTAAAAAGCAGACGATCCAAAAATGAAGGCTGTGTTTTTATATTTAAACGACATTGAACCTTTCATAAATTCATCTCTTACCCTCAATCGATAATCCCCCTACATCATCACACTTGATCAGCCTTGATCTCCATCAATATTCAACAAACTCATTCATCATCAGTTCGACCGAAGGTTCAACCGATTCATCTTGGTTATAACACTCACTCAATCTCGAACATGCATTCACCTACTACCAATTTCATCTAGAATGGTCAATACCTTAATCAATTCATAAAATCCATTATGGGATCGATACCCTTATCAACATATTTAACAACCATTTCAACCGGTGACAGATCACCTTTGTTCATTCATCTAATCCCAGTTAAGAAAAATCTTCAAGCCTACCTGTGTCCTCTTCACCAGTCACCGCATCACTAACCTAGGTCTCGTTGTGGTTATCTGACCATGAAGATAGATAAATGGAAGAGGAAAATGTACTTTTATTTCAACAAGAACAATGGTTACAATGAACCCCTCCCACACCTCCCTTTCTTTCTATCACATGGAGCTCTCAAGGCTCTCTAAAACAATTAAGATATCTTAGCTTGAACTAATTGTATTAAGGCTTCCCATTACCTCCCTAAATATCCATGGTGGGAATGTGAAGTTTGAAACAACCCCAAAAAAATCCCCACATACCATGGTGGGTGGAGTTGGTGCACCATCCACCTATCAAGGTAGTTAGAATCTCCATAAATTCTCCCCCTCTCGCTGCAATCTACTAGAGTGTCTAAAAAGGTATAGATTCTCCCAAGAAACCACCTTTTTCAGTATATATGTTGGGTTCTACTTTGTGTGTATCTTCACAGGTCGTAGAAGTTGTTGATCCATCACTTCACGTATCCAATGATAGTGAATGCTGATGTGCTTCATCCAGGATTTGTATATAGATTTCTTGATCAAGTCTAAATCACTTTGAATATTGTAATGAACCTTGTACCCCTTCTATCTGAATATGAGATCCTAGAAAAAATTATTTAGCCACAACATCTCCTTTCTAGCTTCTGAATCAGCAATGTACTCTTCTTATGTCGTGGATAAGGCAATGAACTTATGCAACCTTGACTACCATGATGCAACTCCTTCTACAAAATTATAGATGTATCATGATGTAAACTTCATACTATCAATATCAACAACCATATATAAATCTTTATTGACCTAAAAGATAGGTTCAGCTCCCCCATAGCACAAACACAACTTTGAATCACCTTTAAGATACCTTAGAATCCACTTTACTGCATCCCAATTCTATTTCATGGGATTGGAAAGAAATCGGTTCACAACCACCACTACATGAGAAATTTCTGGCCTCGTACTAACCATAACATACATAAAGCTTCCATCTTCAGAGGAGTATAGTATCATCTCCATCAGATCAATTTATTTCTTAGATGATATGAATGAACTCTTGATCGACTTCAAATTTTATGGAAGAGGAATGCTCACTGGTTTGGATTTGTACATGTTGAAACATTTCAGAACATGTTCAACATACTTCTCCTGAGATAGCCATAAAAACATCCTCTTTATGTCAGGAATGATCTTTATCCTCAAAATTTGTTATGCTCCCCCCAAGTCTTTCATATCAAAAAATGTGGATAAATCCTTCTTCAACTGTTTAATATTCCTTGCATCCTTCTCAATGATCAACATGTTATCAACATAAATTAGAAGAGAAACAAATTTACCATCTTGAAAACTCTAAATGTAAACACATTGGTCTGCCCGTGTCCTATTATATCCATGGCTCACTATGAATGAGTCAAAATTCTTATAATACTATCCGAGGGCCTGTTTGATTCTGTACAATCTCTTCTTTAATTTGCAGACGAGGATTTCTTGTGTAAAAACCTCAAAACCATCAGGCTATTTCACATATATCTCCTCATAGAGGTCACCATAAATTAAATATGTCTTCATGTCCATCTCTTCAATCTCTAGTTCTAAGCTATCCACCAATCCAAAAATGAATCAGATTGAAGCCATATTCACCACAGTTGAAAAGAACTCGTTAAAGTCAACTCATTTTTTATGATGTATTCCCTTGAAAATTAATCAATATTTGTACTTGACCTCCCTTTTTCTACCATCCATCTTCAACCAAAACACGGATTTTTTTGTTAGTGCCTACTTTACTTTGGGTAGTTCCCCCAAATTGTAAGTCTGGTTCTTCGTAAAAGACTCCATCTCAGCCTCCATTTCATGTAAGCACATGAGTTAGTTAGGATGAGACACTACTTCCTGATATCCTTTTAGATCCCCCTCATCAGTCAGTAATAGGTAATATGACTCTGAATATTTTATTGATAGAATCCTTCCTCATGAAGATCTTCAAACCTGTGAACTATTAAGCTCGAGAGGTATAACATCACTTAGCTCTTATGATGGTTTGGAATCTTCTTGTGGAGAGGATTGAGTTCCCCATGCTCAATATCCTCTTCCACTGCCTCCTGGTTAACTTCTAATGAGTCTTTTTGAACATCCTCCTTTTCATTGATGGGTGGTGATGGTACAAGTGTTGAATCGTGAATTTATTCCTAGAAACTTTTCCTTAGATACATTAAAATATTTTGAATGTCCTAAATCATCTGGTTATCTTGGAATACAACATCTCTTCTTCTGATCACCTTCTTCGCTTTTGGGTCCCAAAGTTTGTATCTGAACTCCTCATCTCCAAATATGATGAATATTAATGGAGTTAATCTCACATATATCTTTTGTCTGAGATCCTTGGATACATTTTCAAATTAAAAACATCTAAATACTCATAAATGAGAGTAAGAGGGTTGTTAACTAGATTATATCTTTTATGGAATCTCAAAATTCAGAGGGACTATTCGTGATATATTGATAAAGTAGCATGAAACCTGAACAACTTCTCCCCAGAATGGATTAGGGAGATTATCCAAACTCATTATGATTCTTACCTTATCTATGATGGTTATATTCATACTTTCAACAACTCTGTTGTGTTGTAGGGTGTGTCGGACCATCCTCTCATGTTGGATGCACTGATTCCTGCAATATGCAACAAATTCTCTTGATGTTTACTCTCCTCCATTGTTTGAACAAAGAAAATTAAGCTTCTTTTTAGTTTCATGCTCCACCATGGCATGGAAAATCATGAAGTAATCCATTACTTGGTCCTTTATTTTCAAAAAGAACACCCACAACCTTCAAGATGCATCATCAATAAAGGATATGAAATATTTGCTATCTCATAGTGAATCTACCTCTGTGGGTCTATATATATTAGAGAACAATAGATCCAGTAACTGTAATCTCCTTGATGATTTGGTATTGAATGAGACTCCATGCTGCTTCCCATACAAGAATTATTTACAAGGAGCAAGTGATGCATCCTTGTCAATATTGTTATACTTCTTCTTCATAAAGGTAGATAACCATCTTTTACTCATGTGACTGAGTGTCCTATGCCTCAAATTGGATGAAATATCTCCTTACACTATATTTAGTATGTATAAACATATCTTCACATGAGTTTTGTACAATTTACCACATATGTGTCCTTAGGCAATGATGATGTCTCCTTTTTTCATCTTCCATGCTCCATTTCTAAAGATGTTGTCATAGCCTAATAGATCAAAGGATATACCTAATAACAGTTTGAGATGAATACTCGGAACATGCCAAACATCCTTTAGGGTGATTATATATCTAACTTTAATCTTTAATTAGATATCACCCATTCAAAAAATCTCTGCTGAACTGGTATTTCTGATCTGGACAGCACCAAAGTCACCAGCTTGATAAGTCAAGAAAAGCTCCTGATGCAGAGTGATGTGGTATGATGATGTAGCATTGACCACCAATTATGTTTATTGTCCTACTGTATAAAATCATGTATCTTTTTCGTATTTGGAGAAAAGAACAAATTCTCCAATGACACTCAGATGAACTTCTCTATTTCTTATTTGCTGGTTATTACTTTAACCCTTTTCTTATAGAAACTTTTGACAGTTCTTATTCATGTTTCCCTCCATGCCACAATGGTAGAATTGGTATGTTGGCCTCTTTCCATATGTGGATCTTCCTTTATTCTTTATTTAACCTTTGGTTTCTACCCATCGACTTCCTCCTTTTTGTCTCCCTCGATTATTCAGAATGAGAGTTTGCATTTGGTTGTAACTCATGTCCTTCCTTCAATCCTTCTCATTGAACAACGAATCCTTTACCATTACCATGGTATGTTTTCCTATTGGTTCCAAGTTTCCGAGGAAGATGACAATCATATCCCAGTTATCGGGAAGTGTGAAGAGTAGGTGGTTCACATGATCTTTATCATTTAGAATCTTACCTACAACCACCAATTGGTTCACTAGGCTTTGGAACTCATTGGTGTGTTTGTTTATAGAGATTACACTCTTTAGTCAAAGAGTCATCAATAAATTCAACAATGTGATCTTTTTTTGGTGGTATTTGACTGGTAAGTATTTTATAAATTCATTAAAAGTTCATATGCGCCATTCTGTTGAACAACAAGGTGGTAAACACTGTAATTGATCCATTGGAAGATTTATCCGCTTGTCTTCATCTTGAACTTTTCCACTCCACTTTCTTTGTGGCATCAGATCTCAATGGGGTAAAAAATATCCTTATCATTGAATATATCTTCCATTCAAGACATCCAAATGGAGTAGTTGGAATAAGTCAACATGATTATCCCTCTCATGGATGGACCCTTCATTTAATTTTAATTATGAAATATTTGGTGCAGAATCTGGAAAAATTTAGCTCACTATTGCCTCTAGAATGGTCGAAAATGATAGAATTGACTCTTGGATCATCAAAATTGGACACCAATTGATCAAGATATGACCAATGAAGTGTCAATGGCTGAGATCAACCGATGGAGTGGTGATGACGTAATACTGATATGACAATGATGTGGTGATGATGTGGAATTCTGGAGTAGCAGATGAAAACACACTAGAAATGTATTTAGTGCTAGAATAATACCTTCTTCTCTGGAAAAGGGGTACTGTAGCACATGAGGTTTGACCTAACTTTAAGAGGGCCTAGGAAGATCGTTTTAGATTTATTTTAAATTTTGTTTTTTCCGTTTTAATTATCTCTCTATGATCTTTTATAATCTACCTTCAAAATAGGATTTCAATCAACTTGAATTTTTGGGTTATCTAAAAAACTCAACTACTAACCACCGTTTCACCAAAAATGGATCTGATACCACTTTTTGTTATACTCTGACCAGAAAGAGTGATAAATAGAATAGGAAACCATGCTTTTATTTCAACAAGAATAGTGGTTACAATGGAACCCTCCCACATCTCCCTTTATTTCTCTCACATGGATCTCTCAAGGATCTCTAAAATAATGAATATATATTGGCTCAAACAAATTGTTGGAAGGCTTCTCATTCCCTCCTTAAATATTCAGGGTGGGGGAGTCAATTTTGACATAACTCCCCACCAATCGAAATTAATCCCCAACTACAATGGTGTGTGGAGTTGGTGCACCGACCACCTACCAATGTAGCTGGAATCTCAATCTGTCCAACCTTAATATTTATTCAATTGACCACTCTCTTATTGAACGATAGAGATGAAGACCATAAATCATAAACCATTGATTCAATCTCAAAGCTACAACAGTGTTCTAGATCCAATCTTGATCTAAGGTTCATCGACTGTTTCATATAAATCTCTTCTTCAATCAATATTTCTACCACATGCTTGGTTCCTTACTAGATCTGATTCACATTTTCCATATAGTACACACTTGGCCATCTTAGTGTTCATTAATATTCTCTCAACATATAAAAAACTCTAACTAATTTATACCATATTTGATCGGTCAAAACTCAATCTTGGTCCAGCCACCAACGTTCAACATTCATCAGTTCGCCCATAGCCTTCAATGGTAGCACTCGATCCCTACATATCTGAAGCCAAGAATGATTATAATTCGAATACATATAGCCTAATCAGATAATCTCACTATAAAACTAGAGTATATTTAGTATTTCTAGCTTCTTATTTCATTTAGAACTTTTCATTAAACTGGTAATGTATTTCTTGACCGATAAAAATAACTGATTGAATATTTCTTTATTTTTTGATATTAATCTTACACAATAATTTTGTTTCCCAATTTATTCACAAAAAATTTATTATTCTTACATTATTTATTAAGTGATGAATCCATTGATGAATCTTGCATAATTTATCTCTTTGATCCTACTGCAAACAACACGGTGTTGATGCAAGTTTACTCTTATGCCAGGAAACTCAACCTGTTGATTTTATTATGCTGTTGTGGTTCAATAGTTAATCCATCGTGATTAATTTAGGATCTTCCATTTTTCTCAATTAATTCAATCAAATTAAATTCATTCATTTGATCCACCCATGAATACTGACACCTAGCTTTATAGATATTTTTATCTCATATTCAACGAAAATTTATTCAAACAAGGTTTTTCTCATCTCGAAATCATTTGAACTATCGATAATGTTTCTGTATTTCTTAATATAAAACTCAATTAAGAAGAGATAATAACATTCAAAATTAAATTAAAATGGTAATTATAGAGTTAAAACGTTTGTAATTATATATTAAAAAAGTGAGAGTCTTAAAATAATATATTTAAACTCGTAAAAATAAAATGTAAATAGTTAAAGCATAGTGTGGATTCTCCCCAAACTTCTTTTTTATATCTCCAACTTCTCACTATATATATTATTTTAATAGTAGTACACACACTGTCCTTTTCATAACACAATAATTTACTCCTCATAAAGTCTCTTTCTTATTTTCTTAATTTTTTTAACAATCAATTTTTTTAAAACTTTAAAAGACCAAATAACTTAATTAAATTGTGTGAAATATACTCCTTACCTTTATATGTATTACCAAAACATTCCTCCTCCCAATAAAAATCATCTAAAGGATCATGAAAAATGATATCTTCCCCTACAACTATCTCTCACTATATATTAGTCTTTCAACTCAAGAGTAAGGTATGTTGATATTTTCAGCTTATAATATAGCTTCTAAAAGTGTATTCAAGGTCTTTAAAGTATCAAAGATGGATAAATATAAGGTGGTTAAAAAGTGTAAATGTAAAAGGTATCATTAAATAAAATATTTTAATATCATTTTAAAAACCAAAAATATTCACATTTAGGGTCTCATGAGAGGTCTCAGGATCGAGTCTCCCCAAGTACTTGTAGGTATAATAGTTTATTTGTTTCTTTGTAATCACCCTCCCCCGAACTATTGTAAAAACCCAAAATATTAGACAAGAAACAAAAAAAAAATATATTTAACAACATGAATGAAGTTCCCTCAATAAATAAAGAATTATAATAATATTAATAAAATGTTTAGACACATCTCAAGTATGTATAATGTGACACTTAGTAGTTATCATACCTTAGGTATCACATCTAATTTCAAATCCATTAAATATTAAAAAAAATACTTGAAGGATTGAATCATATTTTTAGTCACTTGAATTTTACATTAAAACCATGAAAACTTTTCCACAATGGATAAAAAAATTCATGGTGATGATGTTTATTTTATATCAAGACATATTTTTTTTAAAACACACAAAAATGTGAAAAACCAAACAAAAAACTATCCTAAAAAATAGGTTATCCCTCACCCTCAGCTAACTCATGCATCATTCTAAATGTATGATAAAATTTATAGTTCAATTAATTACATTTTAAGAAAATATAAAATTAATAAGTATATAGTGGAGAGAAACATCAAGGAGTAATTTTTTTAAGGTGGAAACATCTTATTTTGGTCTCTCATGATGCTTGAAGCTGTTGTTTCCTTTATTTTAATCAAATAAAAACAAGAAAATAGTTATTATACTAAATCCAATGAAAAAAAAAATTTAAAAAAAATAAAGGTAATAAAATCTTGGGATAACCCCCAAGGTTTTTAGTTTTTATGATGTTCATAGCTAGATAGTTATAGAGGTTTATCCCTATACTGAACGGGGATGGAGGTTCTTTGATAGAAACAACTATGTATTATTTATTTCAATTCCATAGAAGTGAAAAATTTACAGGAACAAATACATAAGCTTATTCCTCCTTATGTTGAGAGCCTATTACATAATATAACTAGCCTCCACCTCCTAAACTTATTTCTTCTTACGGTTAGGGTGTAAGGATAATGTGGTCATATTCTAATGTTTTTTAAGAAAAGTTTTAATATTTTCTTCTTTTAAATTACCATCTATGTACTTAGGGATATCCTATAGTTTATTTTCTTCTTTAAAGAGATATATAATGTAAATAAGAAGATTAATTTGTTCCTTCATAGATACATACCATTTTTTTCTCAAATTTACCAACATGAGTTTTTTCTTGCATCTTGATCTTCAATATACTCAAAAAGCTATACATATAGTTTATCAATAGGAAAAATTTTATATTTTAAAATTAACACCCCTTCCCTGATGGTTTTCCCATATTTTATTCTCTAGGGCCAGTAAAAAGTTACCAAAATCTACACTTTTATTATAAATACGATCAATAATAAATCTAGTTTATATGAAATCTGTATAAAACAAATTCATTTTTAAATAATCCCATTCCAATTCTTCAATTTAAGTACACTTTTATTTAAAAAAAACTCAAAAAAATTGATTAAGTTTACTTTTATAACATCTGAATTCTCTTCAAAGAACACTACCCATTTAGTGGTCTCCTCTTCTTCCACCAATTCCAATGCATGTATTGGTACTGAGTCAACAAAATATATATAAGAGGAGTGAGGAACAAGTTTAGTTGCAATTAAATTTAACAAAAAAATAAATTTTAATTGAAACAATACCAAATCCGTGACTAACTTCCAATACTCCACTAGAACATAAAAGGTAGAAACAATGTTCAGGAATGAAAACCCATGTTGTGAAATCAAGAACATAGAAGAAACCCCAATCCCAGGCCATATAACTAGAATTCACCACATAGGAATGATGGAAGACCATAACTATCAGAAGACAATGTTTGAAAGAAACATGGGCAAGAAAAATTTAATTTTAATCTTGTTCCTACTTGCATCTTAATCTGTAAGAGTCACATTATAACTCTCTTTATTCAAGTAAATGGTATATGATTAAAATCAATCCGTCGCCCCTATCAGTGTATCCTGATCAAATGGTCCATCCTACTATTGGTAAAAGAGACCAACCAATGCTTTCAGTAATTGCCGCCTCCTGGTTATTTGGGAGATAAGTGCAATTGATCTGATATACATGAAAAAAATCATATGTTTGGTTAAAAACACCAAACACCATAACTTGTCCATCCAGTGAATAGTTCCATCATCAGAATATCTTATAGCGAGACCCTCATAGAACTTCCCTTTCATTTTTGGTACCACCTTCAAACTGAGTTAAGGATGTATATTTTGGTCACACCTTCTAGATAGCCTCATATAATCACTCGGTCTGCATCTTTTGATTGTATAGTATTTGGATACCCAAAACTTGGCCATTTCTTCTTTCGATAACATCATCTAATCATCAAAAATTAGTCTAGTGAATTTTATCCTTATGTAAAGTATAATTTATTGGTTAGTAATGAGTTTTTACAACTAAGACTTATAATCTATAACCTGAGAATAATTTTCAATTCATCACTACCATGTTCTCCCTAAGTTCCCATATACCACCTTTCTCTCTTGAATCTTCTATTGCAGTCAGTATGGTTCCCCCACCATGATTCTAGTCATACTAGCCCAACCAAGGTGCAACATTTTATTAACACATCTATAACTACAACCTTTTTCAATCTATCCATTAGATTATGAGTCCCTTTTATCTTCTATATATCCAATACTACATCTTCCAACAACTTCTGAATGAAGTCATACTTCAACTAAATATGCTTTGTCCAAGAAAAAAATAATGGAGAATCAGAGTCTGTGAATAAAAAAAGAGAATCCCATCATATTTACTTCTTCTAAGATCTTACATCAACCCCTTTATCTAGATAAAATCCTCCCTTGATCTCGTTAGTGAAACATAATCTACTTATATTATCAAGAGTGAAACCACTAGTTAAAGATTTAACATCCAAATTATCATTGTTCCTTTAAAAGTGATCATGTATCCGGAAGTGATCTTCTGAGTGTCTACATACCCTCTAAATTCCAAGTATGAAAACTCATGAAATGAATCATCTGTTATGAAGAAAAGTGAAAAAACATCAAAACTATTTAAGTACCATATAACCCAGAATATAACCTCCCAATGTTCTCTTCTGGTATTCAAAATGAATCTACTGAAAACTCTCATTACTTGTGTAATGTCTAGACAAGTAAAATCCATGGTATAAGTCTTACTTATGACAACTGATGCATATGGACCCTTTTCTATATACTCATCATTATATTCCATTCATGGTTCCTTATCCTTTCTTAGCATAATGTGTCCAACTAGGGTTTTGGAAACTGGTTTCACCTCATCCATGGAAAATTTCTCCACCAAATTCCAGATGTAATTAACCTAATTCAGATACAATGTATTAGAACTTAGGTATCTCTCAATAATTATCCTTAAGATCCATTTGTTTAGACCAATATTCTTCATCTCAAAAATTACAAATAATTTAGTCTTAAGATCATTGATCCTTTCCTTCACTAGACCTATAATAAGAAAATCATCAATGTAGAGAATAGAAATAATGAAACTCTTATCACTGAACTCCTTCTGGTAATAGAAATAGTCAGAATTTATCTTGATGAACTTATGATCTATCATGAAGTCATTTAAATTTTAATTCCAACTCCTCGTTCCTTTCTTTAAAAAGTAAATTTTTTGTTGGACTCTTTGCACAAGGTCCTCGTTCTGATGCTCCAAGAAACAAACCAACTGCTCTATGTAAATCTCTTTATCTAAGTCCCCATGAATGAATGATATCTTCACATCAAACATCTCTAGATGAAGTAATTCCATTTAAATAATTTTTAACATCATCTAAATAGTTGTATGATAACCACCAGTGAAATGATCTCTAAGAAATCCACACCTTCCATTTATTGAAACCCCTTTATGACTAGCATATCCTTATACCTACACCTACTATTTTCTTATTAATTTAGTCAATAAATTAGTTCTTTTTAAGGATTTTTATCACACCGCAGCATCTGTTTTTATGTGATTGTGTTTTTTATCATATTTTATCTTGTTTTCCCCTATTTTGTGGGTGTTAGTGGGGGCTAATGAGTGGGTTCAGGTTGCTTGAGAGGATACTTGAGGGTGTGGGGGTTCATCATAGACTCTCTAAACCTATTATGTCCTTGGTTTGGCTATTTTGGCCGGATCTTTGGGAGGCCCATGACATGGATCAACTTATGGTGTGTTGGGGTCAACCTATCTAAAATGAAGAAGATATAAACTCACCATAGTGCTCACCTGGTTCTCATTTCAGTCGGTCATGGTGGAATGGAACCATGTCATGGTCCACAAAGACCATTCCATAGAAGTTTCTTGTTTTTTAATTAAATAACCTATCTTAATTATACCAAATCAGGTATCCACCCCCTCCCACCCCCTCTCATATGCACACACCATAGGGAGGTCGATACACAACTTCCACTTCCCCCTCCTCTAGTTTTAGTATTGTTCTATTATTATTTCAAGGTGTATCCAACCTGGTAAGTGTCTCCCCCCTCTTCTCCCATCCCTCCCCTCCTCCTCCCCCTCCCCACCTTCTACTCCTCCTCCCCCTCCCCTACTCATTTTTCCTCCCACCCCTGCTGCAAGCACGTAGGGCCGAACCCTATCTGGGATTTCCTCTATTTTCTTATAAGTTTGTGTCCAAGGACAAAAAACTTACTTGTTGGTTTATCCTTCATTTTTTATGGATTTTATTTATATGTGCATGTTCAAGGTAGGTTTTCCTCATGCTTGAATTTTTAATTTTAAAACCATTAATTTCATGAATTTTAAATTAATTTTCTTGAATCCTAATGATATTATTATGTTTTTAATTAATTTCTAAAGGTAAAATTAGATTTCCACTTGGTTTTAATTAAAATAAAAGAGACTTTACATTTTATATATTGGTTTAAAATATTTTTTCTTTAACCATGCACACTGTGTGTTTGAGAAATTTCCCATATGGCCCTTAAAAAAATTAAGTGATTTTAAAAGGCATTTGGGTCATTTAGAGTAAATCCTCATTTTTTTACCAATGTTTTACTTGGAATTTCATGTAATACTTGAAATGCTAAGTATTAATAATGTATTTCAAGAAGTTTTTTGAATAAAAATGTGTGGTTTTTAAAAATATATTTTATTTATCCAAGGGTTATATACATATACATGGGTAGACATATATATATATACATGTTTTTATGTATAAAAATGAACATGGTAATATGTGAATTCATGCAATAAGAGAAATATATATCTATTTTTGTAAATGTATATGGGTATAATGATAGGTAAACCTTGATAATATAATGTTGATACTCAAACTCAATTCTTCAAATGATACATAAAATAGATTTTTGGAATAAATTGTAAGGGATTTTTTGGAATAATTTATTTTCCCTGATATGTTTTATAAAGAGGAGTTTAATTTCTTAAATCAATGTAATGTTAGTTTTGACGATTTATGATATATCTCTTGAGTGTTAAAAATATTTTCTCTTTGATTGAGAAATGAAATGGTTTAAAGTGTCATGTGGTATTTAATGAATTGAATTTATTGTAGTGGGATAATGAAACTACCTTTTTAAACTGATTTGTGACATATTTAAAATAGGTAAATCACATTTGAAGACAATGATCAAAGAGGGAAAATCTAGTTATGTATCTATTTAGTTTTATTCCACTTCACTAACTAAACAACACTTAGATAAAGGTCATGGTTTTGTGGGGAGGAGACACCACATCACTAGGACAATACATATACTCCTTAGTAGATGATTAGATGAAATGTTGTGGATGGGTGGAAGTACCCTACTAAGACAAAGGCATGTTATCCTTAGAGGTTATCACACACAATGTATATTTACTGTATTAAATCACATGTTTTATACTAGCAAGTAGATTTAACACTAACATTATATGACCTAGGGGTTTTCACCATGGTTATGAAATGGACATTTTCATAGTATCTTCTTTATTTATTATTGATTGTTAATTTCTAGAACTCATTTTTCATTTATAAATTATTAAAATATGTTTTCTTTCCTTCTTTCTTCTTTAAAAGTTAAAAATGGATTAGAGAAATGGTTGTTTCTTTTTTAAAATGTATTTTAAAGTGGCTTTCAAATGGGGGTTTTCAATAACAATGAAGTAGGTTGGTGAAATGTTTTCTAAGTGATTATTTTCATTTAAAAGAAGGAAAAGAATCAAATAAATGTTAAATAGGTTATATAGTCTTGATTTTGAAGTAGAAAAACCTACTTTTTAATAGTATTTTCAAAACATGATTTAGAATGTATCTTTAATTAAAAGGTGAGCATATGGCCTGGTGGGTTGTGGCCTGTGGGTATTTTTATGTTCACAACAATATTTATATTTTAGATTTAGGTTATGTATTATTTTATGATCATACAAAAATAATTTTATGTTTCATGTTTGGATAGTGACTCATGGATTCACATGGAGTTATGTTAGTTATATTTGTATACCTTATGTTGGAAAAAAATCTCTCAATGTATTATTGAACATTTTTGAGGTGATTGTGTTTGTTGACAAAGCGAACCTTCACGTTGTGTTTGTTAAAAAAGTAGATTACGATGTCAATTTTTTTGACAAAGGGGGTTTCTATGGTGAGTTTTTGAGTTCTATAGATATTGTTGACAACCTATGTTGACAAAGAGCGATGAAAAGGGAACATATAATCTGGAGGTGGTACAAAAAAAGATCTAAGGTGGCACTATTTTCCAGTGTTTTACAAATTTTTGGGCCTTAAAATCAGAAAATGGGGAAACATATTTTTGGAAAAGGAATTTTCACACAAGATCTAGGGTGGTTTGGAAACTTGTGCACAAGGCATGTTTTGGGATCAAAAAGTTGAAAAATGGAAAAGGCATGTTGCACGCGAAAGATTTGAAGATGTGCATGAAAGATAGAGTTGCGTGAAGGAATATTTAATGCAAGGAATGTTTCAGGAGAAGAATGTCAAACAATAGAAAAGGCATGATGTGCATGAAATATTTGGAAATGGGCGCGAAATATGAGGTTGCACGAAAGAAACTTGCATGACCAATGTGATGTCAAACAGGGTTTTGCACGCTCGAAGAGAAACTTGTGCGAAAAAAGTTATATCTTCCACGTAGGGGTCAAGAATGAATATAAATATGAGTTTAACCCCCTCATTTGAGTGAGATCAACACTTAGAACAATCTGTGCACTAGATCACAGAAGAATTTCTTGCAAAGGGAGTTTCACGAATGATTTTGAGTTATGCGCAAGCTAAGAAAGTTGCGTGTAAGATTTGAGTTGAACGAAAGATTGAAGTTGTGTGTAAAGGGTGTTTCTAAAAAAAGTGGAATCTTTCACGCAAGGCATTAAATTTGTGCACAAGACGCAGTAAGGGTTGCACGAACGAATTGAGGTTTCCCGGTACACCCAGTGGAAAGAGAGATTCATCTACGAGTGAAAGTGGGACGTCAATAGAGCATCTATCAACAATTAAGGATGTAGATTTAATTAGAGATAATGAAGATAACTACAGGTATATAAACTGTGAGTGGGTCTTCTGAAGAAGTAGTGAGCTCAATTCAGTTGAGATAGTACTGAGTTCTCAAATTGTTAGTGGTTGTAAACTAGAAGGGACAATGAGTCCTCTTCAAACGTGTAAACAGTAGTGAACTAATAGTAGATTTGATACATCGGCACATCACTGGTGTATGCTCATTGGATGTAGCCCAGTGAGGGCGAAGCAAGTAAAATTTCTATGTCATGTGAATGCTTTAAGATTCATTAATACTCTACAACGAGAAGGAGATAGAGAACATGGTTTTGTCTAATGACAAAAAAATATCAAAAGGGGTAGTTGTTTTAATTTGTCATACCATGATTCACCCCCCACTTCAGGGTTTCTAGCCTAGTGAACCTAACACCTTAGTAGTAGTTTTATAAAAATAGGATTTTCTAATTTTGGTTATGGTAATTTGTGGTACACTATATCTGTATAGGTTACAATGGAATATGGGGATATTTATGTGTTGGGTGTTGGATGGTGAGTAAGGGATTTATTAGTTTAAAATATTCAAATTCTTTTTATTTTTTTTGTTTTTTTCTTATTGGTTCTTGGACCTCTGATATATGGAGTCCTTCTACCTATTTTATTCTACATTTTTAAATTGTTTTATGGTTTAAATTATTCCCATGATATCTTATTTGATGCCCTTGGTTCTTGTCTCCACCCTGGGGTGATCAGGGTCACATCTCGGGCATGCCATGGGCTATCTTAGGAATCCAACAATGGGATGAATCTGGTTGGTTTAAGAAAAAAATGTTATTAGATACTAGTTTCTTAAGTTGGTATAGGTTTTAAAGTACCCTTTTTTATTTGTAAAATAATGATATATTTGAGTTAGAAATGTTGGGACTCAAGAGGCAGGTTCCTGATCACCACTTCTCATTAAGAAACCTGAGTTTCCATGGGATGTTGGTATTTGAATTTTAGTTTAAGTTTTATTTTTTAATTTTCCAATGTTTTTTTTACTTTTGGGGTGTTTTAATTTTCTTAAATGGTGATTATGAATCATTTTTTGAGTTTTTTTCTACTTTAGTGTGTTTTGGATAAGGGTGTGTTTTTCTTTGAATATGATTGATGGGGTCTTGTGTTCTTATATAATTTAGAGTATACCTCCTAGAACGGTCTTGATCATTATTGAGTATAAGAAGTCACCTCTTATGGGTTTCTATTTGATTGGGTCTTAGTGTAATTATGGTTGGGTGCGTTTCCATAAGTCTATTAGCAGTTTCTTTTGTGGTGTATGAAACTTTGAGGTTTTTATTATGCCTTGTTGATGTGAGTGGGTATTTTGAGTGTCCAATGTGGCTATGGTTTTAGTGAGATTTATTTTGGGATTTTTTTGGCATGGGAAACACCTTGGGTGTGTTTCCCGAGTGGCTTGGAGGAATTTGAACCAATTGAGGTTACACACTGATTGATGTTGGCTTAATTTTCATGGGTCCACTATAATAAGTTTCACAAGAATCAGGTCCTAGGTTACCATTCTTTACTCTTTTCTCAAGGTTATATCCATGTTTTTTGATGATTTATATTCTTTTTTTATGCCTCATTTTTTTTCATGGCCATAGGGCGTCAATGAGTGGCTGGGTGTTCTTTGTTTTTGGGATTCTCTTTTGAGTGATTCTAAGGTTGTGGTTTATTTTGAAATGTTTGATTCTTTATATCCATTTAGAGTGTAAATATTCATTATAAGAGATTATGAATATGTGTTTTATTAGAGGTTTTTGATTTAATTTATTCATTTGATGTTTTAGGTTTTGGTTTGTAATATTTCTTTTAAACTTCCTTTATCTTTTTAAACAACCATGATAATGAGTTTCTTAAATGATAGGGAGACACATTATGGGTCTCTGTTCCTTCATCGTTATATAAAATAGGTTATGTGTGAGTCTTACCTTTAAGATATAAGAACATTTGAGTTTTTATAGGTTATTATAGTGTGTTGGATTAGTTTGGATTGGAGTTCATATTATGTTTTTTCTTTCTTTTAAGTTTGATGGCTTCCTAGGTGTAGAAATCTTAATGGTGGGGATAGTTATCACATACTGACCTCATTTTCAACTTCATTGTGTTTGGTTATCACATTTTATCTTTTTTTTCATGTTTCATGGGTTTTTAGGTGTTGGATAAGACAAAAGTGTGGGTTGGAGTAACTTTGGAGGAGCCTGGGGGGCCTGAAGGTTCACCACGACCTCCCCTATATCATGGCGTCATTGGTCTAGACATTCTGGATAGAACATAGAGAGATCCATGTAATTAAGATACTTGTGGCATTATGGGGGTCTCCCTTTCTGAAATGGATAAGTGGGAACCTCACTATAGTGATCACTTAGTTCCCATTTTGACTGAGCCTAGTGGAATGACACCATGTTGTGATCTATACGGGCCACACTATAGTGGTTCCCTATTTAAACAAAATATAATTAAAATATATAATATTAATTAAACCCAATCGTGTATCCACCCCCTCATACCCCATCTCTCATACGTGTACCCTAGGGAGGCTGATTCATGACCCCACTCCCTGTTCCTTAGGTTATAGTCCAGTTCCCTCATAATTTTAAGAGGTTTTCATCAGAGTAAGATGAATCTCAACTTATCCTTCTCCTTCTCCTCCTCCTCCTCCTTACTTGATCGTTTTCTCTTCTCTACCTTTCTTTTCACACACACTTCCAAACCCTAGGTGGTGTTTTCTTATGATTTCATGTGGGTTCTTATATTAGGGTGCATGAGAATTATTTACCAGGTCCTAATTTCTTCATATTTAAAGGGGTTTTTTTCTCAATTCATGTTCCAGTTGTGTTTCTCTATGCTTGGATATTTAATTTTAGAACTATTGATTACTTGAATTTTAAATTAATTTTATTGTTTATTGATGATAGTATTATGATTATGTAAATAATTAATAATGTAAAAATTATTATGGAAATATCAGGAGTCTCAGTGATATAATAGTTTACAGATAAAAAAAATAATGAACTAAAGAACAAGAAGAATGTGAACACGGGAAAAATCATTTTATATTGTTTGGTAAATGATCCCTATGTCCTCGATAGGTAGTAATATCAACATGATCGAGATCATAATTACATGGAAATTTCAGAGTTTTAGACATACATGGAAACCCTAGATCAAATTATCTCATAAATAATATGATGCAATTCTTCCAAATTTTTTAAAATAAGTCCAATGTGCTATAGTGACTAATGGTTGGAAGTTCATGAAGCTACAACACCACTATATCCAAATTCTGAGATGCTACAATAAACATATCATAGCTTTCACTACTATAGTTATTTTTCGATATTGCACGGTCAAATTTACTATAGAATGGTCAAAGATGCTATAGTGACCAAAATTTGGATTAGGGCCCTTCAGCCTCTAGAACCTTGAGTAGGGCCATTCTGCCCTTGCAACCCCAACAACCTCACCAGGATGGTTGAACTATGATAGTTGCGGTTTGGTGTGTAGTCTGGGCCTCTAGAAATCAACTAATCTTAATCCAAAAGATTGAGCTACACCATTCCAACTATCTTCTACTTAGATCCTAATCCTTTATACTGAACTAATATAATTCTACTAACTTAAATAACTTACTTAATCTGATAACCTCTTATTCTTCACTCACCAATTCATGATTTCTCAGAAAAGATTCAATTTCAAGATGTTGATTCATAAAATACCACCTGTTTTCCCTTTCCATTCGACCACCGTGTTCTTACAAATGTTTCTTCTCATCCACAATTCATCAATTAAGATCAACATAGGTATAATAGTTATAGAGACCCGAAGCTTGACGTACATGGACATTACATTACTTTTGCGGAATACTTAATACATAACAAAAATAGTCACTCAAGGACCGTAATAGTTTAGTGTCTTTGGAAACTCGGAATATAAACTTCTAATCATGTTGAAATATCTTCAACAACTCCAATAACGATCTTCCCCTTTTTGTTTCCTTACCTTAAACCTTTCTTTATTTCCTGGGGAAAATAAAACATAAAAAGGGTGAGATCAAATGCTCAGTAAGGGCAAACATAGATAACATAAAACAATCCATAAACATTTGGAAGCAAAAACTTAGACATGAAATTTAAACATCAAAATCTTGAGCAAAGACATAAATCGTGCAAGTACGTAAGGCATATATCATAATGGAACATCAAACATGATAAAATATAATGCGAATAAAACATGTAATTGTGGAAACCATTCAGCACATGTTATGATTTCCATAGTATCCAAGGCATTGCTTCCAAGACCATCTTAGTGGACAATGTCCCTTTCTGAATCGAGTTCACTCCTCATTTCAGTCCTGTAACACTGAACCAGATTAACTTACCGTTCTAGCCATGTCTATCTCATGAGATAGAAATCTTTACCCAATACATTGGAGGGAGATATAGGTCCCACACATCTCATAATGAAATAATTCCTACTTGTGCCACAAAATAAACATAAAACATTCATCATAACCCAAAGAATAAAATGGGTTTCATAAACATCACCCCTTCATAACATAATCCATATAAAACAAATGGATATAATTTCATCACAAGAGATGTGAAACCATTTAAATCATAGAGACATGATATTTGAAATATACACATGTGAAATAATGTCATCTTAGATGAAAAATAGTTTTGATAAAACACTTGAAATTAATTCTTGAGGAAAATATCCTTTCTTCTTCAAAATCATTTTCTTTTCAAAAAATGTCATGTAATTTTAAAAGAAAAGGATTTTTTTGAAAATAGTCATGAAATCTTTTGGAGGAAGCTTCACGAAAATAAGGCTTTATAAAACCTTAAAAATCCAATCATGCCGTATAAGTTAAAAAAACAGTCTTCTTGTACTTTTGCCGGAAAAGTCAAAAAGTACATCATAAAAGAAAGATTCCATACATACCATGTAGTAAAAGTCAAAAATGGGTAAAAAAGGACATTAAACATACATGAAACCATTTTTAGGAAACATGGACATGGATGAGAACAATAACCCTAGTAAATAATTATGAATAAAAAATCTTGGATAAGAATGATATTGGAAAAGTTATCCCCTACCTTAGGTCTGATATGCTTTGTATGGATCCGAACCTCCTCTTTCTCGAATTGCCTCCTTTAAAATTTCTCTTAGGGCACTAAAGTTGGTCTTTTGAGAAGACCAGTACTTCTAGTATGTTTCTAAGGAAGTGGAGAAGTGAAATGGGCAGGGGTTGACTGAGCTTGAAGGCTCAAATTGGTGGGAGGAGGAGAGGGAGGAGTTTCCCTTTTATAAGGGAGGAGAGGGGAACCTTTGGAAATATAAGAAATATTAGTTTATATTAGACCCCAAACCCACATAAAAACTTCAAAAATGACTCATATCCGAAGATTAGATGAGATATGGTTGTAATATCATCAACCAATAAAATTTAGAAATGTTTGGAATTTATTTTAAAGATTATCACCTTGATTTATCCTTATTTATCAATTTAATTTTATTTGTGGTAATAATATTCTAAATTTTAAATTATTATAAATAATTGCATATGTGTTGTGAATTTTCCATAATTTGACACTTTATGACATTTTCGACCATATAAATTTTAATTTATAATTTTTAAATATTTTTGTGATTTTTAAACAATTTTATAATATGTTATTTTTATAAAATAACAATAGTGTCAATTTTGGCACTATTCATTTATTTGAATTTAAATAAAATATATACAGAAGATATGTTCGAAATAAAATCTTTAATAGATTCATAAAATGGCATATGTATCTAGAAAATAAGTGGAGTACATTAAATAGTTCATATAATATTTATATTAATATTTTTAAGATCATTTATTTGATATTTCAATCAATAAAATAATTTCAACACCACTATTGTGTCATAATTAATGATTATTATTTAATACCTAAAAATTATAAATAAATTCATATGAGGTAGATAATTGTATTATATTTCTTGAGACTATTCATGTTCTAAGTTTCATTAAGTTTATCAGTAAATTAAAATTATTATACTTATAAGATTTAAGAAAGTGACATGTTGTCACTTTCTTTGGTTTTAATAATAATTAAATTATTTTCATGGAAAAAGTCTATTAAATGAATATAATAAGAACCTTAGGTGATATGAGTCAACTTTTAGTCATCCAATAGAATTTTTATAGGTATTATGGTAATTTTATAACCTTATATTTACCCTTAATTACCCGATTTACCTTTAACTATGGTAAATAAAATTTATCATAGTTACTATTCATAATGCCCAAAAATAAAAAGTAGCTTATTAAAATAATTTGGACCCCCTGATTCCAAATATGGAATATATTTTTCCAAATTCAATACACAAAAGTTGATGAAATTAAATTAAAATTAATCCTATTGTTAAAAGAAAATGAGTTTTTGTTTAAAATATTGCAAAAGATTGAATTGATTTAACCTACGAATTCAAGGTAAAATCAATGATAATGACATAAATTATATTAAATGGTAAAAATATATTCTATTTATACTTTAAAACCTTTCAATAATATAATTTAACCACATAAACTATTATGATGAAAAAAGTTGTTTTTAATTAAAATATAGCGTGTTTTTAATATTCATTAAACTATGAAAGTTATCAAAAAAATATAAAAAATTTATCCAATGTAAATTTTTATATAATAATTCAAAATAAGAAGTTTATTTTGTAAAATTTAACTTATAAACATGTCAAAAACTATATTTGATGTGGGTGCACCATTAAAAGGCGGCAAAACTGCATTTTTTGAAAAATATTTATTTTACCCGAAACATTTATTTTGTTCACATACTGTGTTATAGAAAATGTGTAAGATGAAATAATAATGTTATAACATTCAAAATTTAGTTAATAATATTCATAACAGCTAGTTCATAATAATATTATAACCATATATCATTGTTTAGTGAAACCTGATATTGCGTACAACACACGCTATCGAGGAAAGTCGCGATTGCATGTAATGAAAGCCAAGTCAAGGTTGCGTGTTGTGAAAGAATCCTTCGTTGTTTCATATAACATAATCCAACCATATTTCATTTATATATTGAATATATATATATATATATACACTCAATGTTGCGTAGAATGACTATTATAAAACGAACTTGAAATTATGTGTAACACAATCTAAGAATAGTGTTGCGTATACTTCATGCTAATACAGTGTGGCCTATAGCACAAGATAATATTGTTGTAGCATAAAACACATGACATCAAATAAATTAAAAATAATACTTATCATAAAATATCAGGTTGTTACATTCTACCCCCATTAAAATGAATTTCGCCCTCGAAATTCTTCGGGGTTATACATGGTTTTATACTTGAAAGTTTCTTTAATTGCAACACATATCGTAAAATGAAATACCAAAAAATAACTTTAAAAACTAAAGTATGAAATGTAACGGTTACCCAAATTAACTAATCACTGGTTTTCCACATAGGAGAACATAGGTGAAAATATGGATATGGAAGAAAAATCTAACCATCAAGTTCTGATGGAGAGTGGTAGAGGACATGGCTATGCAAAATCCAATATTCAAAAAGCCATAAATTTGTGATGATCTAAGGTACCATATGATTCATCCGATATAAGAGCACTAGGACAACATTTTTGGTTTTCAATATCATTTCCCTAATGTTGAAAAATTTGAATTAGAAGAAATACTTTCTTGATTTTGGTACAATCTCACTATTGTTAGTGATTTGAGAAATTTCTACTTCATCTTTTAAAGAAATGAAGTTGAATTTGTTATTCGTGAATTATTAACAGGTCATGTGATTGAATGATGGGTCATTCCATCTATTTCAAACAAAAGATTAGCAAAAGTTATCAAATATACATAAGTCCATCTATGGTGAGGTTAATCATATACGATTCCAAAAATGAACTTATACTTCATATATCATACCGCTTAATAAAATAAAACTAGTTTCTACTAACTAGGGACTTCCTGTAGGCCAGTGGTAGGAGATAAAGGCCAGTCGCACTTCGGTTGTGGGTTTGATTCCCACAGCCTTGTCCGACGTGACGGGTTGTCGCCCGTTCTGCAGGTTGTCCTTTTTTTTCTAAAAATATTATAACTTTCCATCAATAATATTGAAAAAGTTCTAGAATTAAACAATACTAAATTATGTACAACATAATCCATTCCAATATTTAGGCTTATCCAAAATACTACTGTCCATTTCTCATATTATAGTGAAAACGTTTACCATAGAGTTCATATAAAAAGCATGTTAATACCATCGTTGATCCCCATATATCATAAGATATGTCTTGTTGGTCACATTCCAAACATTCAAAGGCCTTAATCATATATTCTCTTGAAAAATGAATACCCATTGAACCTTAGTGAACACATGAGTGCTGTAAAAAGTTAACTCTTTCCACATAAAAAAACCTTAAAATTCTATATACTCAAACCATGATATAACTATTTCCTTATATTAGTCATGAGCTCATGAATACTGTCAGACATTTCATTTTCTCCTTATCCCTTCATTATGCGCATATCATATTATTTCGGAAAATATCTCAATCACTTTCCATGGTTACCGGTACCATAAAATTTTTGAAAACAATAATAGACCTATACATAAATATTCCAATTTTCCATGATACTATATACAAAATTATTTTGGAATCCCATTACATAAACACTTAATCAGTCCACCACATCGTTGTCATATTCAACATTGCAAATAGTGATTGTATGTGACTTCCCTTTGTCCTTTGCCTTAAGTGGTTACTCATGACGATGATCATTAACCCTTGGATTAGGGAATTCATTAGCATAATGCCCCATTTCATTGCACATGAAGCATTGAAGTGTTGGTGGTGCATTCTCTACAGTCTTTTCTTTATCATTAGTAACCCTTTTTCCAATACTTCGACACCCAGCTGCTCGATGACCTTCTTTTCCACACATAAAACATTTTCTAGTCCCTTTAAGACAATCTCCACCACACTTCTTTCCACACTTTGAGCATAAGGAAACATTCATCTTCTTTTCACCATTATTATGAGATTTCTCCTTGAACTCCATCTTTCATTTCTTGTCAAAACCATGAGATGGATATGTAACACCAACTTCCATTTCTACCTTGATAGCACAACGCACAATTTCTTTATAGCTATTGAAGTATCTTATAGCTAATGTCATCCGAAGACTTGGTTTTAAGGCACTGAAGAATCGATCAACTTTACTTTTAGGTTTGATGATAAAGCCAGATGCATACCTTGAAAGCCTTGTAAAATTTTCTTTGTATATACGAATAGATTCACCATCCTTTTTATTTAGTTCAAGAAACTCCTTCTCCATCTTTGTTCGAAGAATACGAGGGAAGTACTTATTGAAAAATATGTTCTTGAACTCGTCCCATTCCATGGACTAAATTTCATCTCTTGGACTCATATTCTTGATAAGATTCCACAATTGATCAGCTTTATCTTCCAAACGATATACTGCTAAGTTGTCTTTATCATGTTCAGAACATTGAAGAACTGAAAATATCTTTTCAGTGGTAATGATCCATTGTTCAGCAACAAGTGGATCATAGGACCCACTGAAAGAAGGTGGACGTTGCCTTGTGAAGGACTCAATAGAATATTGTTCCCTTCTCAACTCATTTGGAAGTCCAGAATGATTCATAGGTTGTGTAAGTATAGAAATAAGATTGTGCACTCCATCTCCCATGACATTGGTTTGGTCAGGAGGACAATCATTGCATTGTCCATTACATTGATCAACACGGTTCCTTCGGGTTCCAGCCATCGTCTAAAACCCAAAAATAATAGTGTGAGAGGCAAATACTATACTTGGGAAAACAACATAATAAAGGGGGAGTACCTTCAATATCTAACATCTTAGGTTTAATTCTAAGATCGTTACTGTAATTCTAGGATTATAACCTATACTTATATTTAACCTTAGGGACATCCCTATACATACCTAAGAAATATCTCTAGGGATCTAACTAATGATCTCGCATCCTAGTTTCCAAAGGTTGACTAAACCTTTCCTCTGATAGAAACTGTAGAGACCCGAAGCTTGAAGTACATGGGCATTACATTAATTTTGCGGAATACTTAATACATAAAAAAAATAGACACACAAATACCGTAATAGTTTAGTGTCTTTGGAAACTCATAATATAAACTTTTAATCATGTTGAAATATCTTCAAAAAATCCCATAACGATGTTCCCCTTTTTGTTTCCTTACCTAAAACCTTTCATTATTTCTTGGGGAAAATAAAACATAAAAAGGGTGAGCTCAAATGCTCAGTAAGGGCCAACATATATAACATAAAACAATCCATAATCATTTGGAAGAAAAAACATGAACATGAAATTTGAACATCAAAATCATGAGCAAATAAATAAATCGTGGAAGTACGTAAGGCATATATCATAATGAAACATCAACCATGATAAAATATAATGGGAATAAAATATGTAATTGTGGCAACCATTCAGAACATGTTATGATTTTCATATTAGCCAAGGCATTGCTTCCAAGACCATCTTAGTGGACAAATTCACTTTTTGAATCGATTTCACTCCTCGTTTCAGTCCTGTAACACTGAACCGGATTAACTTACCGTTCCAGCCATGTCTATCTCATGAGATATAAATCATTACCCAATGAATTGGAGGGAGATATAGGTCCCACCAATCTCATAATGAAATCATTCTTACTTGTTCCACAAAATAAACATAAAACATTCATCATAACCCAAAGAATAAAATGGGTTTCATAAACATCATCCCATCATAACATAATCCATATAAAACAAATGGATATAATTTCATCACAAGAGATGTAAAAACATGTAAATCCAAGATACATGATACATGAAACAAACACATATGAAATAATGTCATCTTAGATGAAATATGGTTTTGATAAAACACTTGAAATGAATTCTTGAAGAAAATATCCTTTCTTCTTCAAAATCATTTTCTTTTCACAAAATGACATGCAATTTTAAAAGTAAAGGATTTTGTTGAAAATAGTCATGAAATCTTTCGGAGGAAGCTTCATGAAAATAAGGCTTTATAAAACCGTAAAAATACGTTCATGTTGTATAAGTTAAAAAAACATTCTTCTCGTAGTTTTGCTGGAAAATTCAAAAAGTACGTCGTAAAAGAAAGATTCCATACATACCATGTAGTAAAAGTCAAAAATAGGTTAAAAGGACATTAAACGTACATGAAACCATTTTTAGGAAACATGGACATATATGAGAACAATAAACCTCGTAAATACTTAGGAATAAACAATCTCGGATAAGAACGAGATTGGAAAAGTTATCCCTTACCTTAGGTCCGATATGCTTTGTATGGATCCGAACCTCATCTTTCTCGAAGTGCCTTCTTTAAACTTTCTCTTAGGGCACTAGAGTTGGTCTTTTGAAAAGACCAGTACCTCTAGTAGGTTTATAAGGAAGTGGGGAAGTGAAATGGGCAGGGGTTGGCAGAGGTTGAAGGCTCAAATTGGTGTGAGGATTAGTGGGAGGAGGTGCCCTTTTATAAGGGAGGAGAGGGGCACCGTTGGAAATATACGAAATAATAGTTTATATTAAATCCCAACCCCACTTAAAAAAATTCCAAAATGACTCATATTTAAATATTAGATGAGATAGGGTGGTAATATCATCAACAAATAAAATTTATACATGTTAGGAATTTATTTTAATGATTATCAACTTTATTTATTGTTATTTATCAATTTAATTTTATTTTAGGTAATAATATTCTAAATTTTAAATTATTATAAATAATTACATATGTGTTGTGAATTTTCTATAATTTGACAATTTATGACATTTTTGACCATATAAATTTTAATTTATAATTTTTAAATATTTTTGTGATATTTAAACAATTTTATAATATGTTATTTTTATAAAATAACAATAGTGTCAACTTTGAAACTATTCATTTATTTGAATTTAAATAAAATATATACAGAAGATATGTTCGAACTAAAAGCTTTAATAGATTCATAAAATGGAATATATATCTAGAAAATTAGTTTAGCAAATTAAATAGTTTATAAAATATTTATTTTAATATTTTTAAGATCATTTATTTGATATTTCAATCAATAAAATAATTTCAACATCACTATTGTGTCATAATTAATGGTAATTATTTAATACCTAAAAATTATAAATAAATTTATATGATGTAGATAATTGTATTAGATTTCAGTTGAATATTCATATTCTAAGTTTCATTAAGTTTATCACTAAATTAGAATTATTATACTTATAAGATTTAAGAAAGAGACATGTTGTCACTTTCTTTGGTTTGAATAATAATTAAACTATTTTCATGGAAAAAAGACCATTAAATGAATCTAATCCGACCCTTAGGTGATATGGGTCAACTTTTAGTCATCCAATAGAATTTATCCAGGTGTTAAGGTAATTTTATAACCTTATATTTACCCTTAATTACCCGATTTACCTTTAACCATGGTAAATAAAATTTACCATAGTTACTATTCATAATGCCCAAAAATAAAAAGTAGCTTATTAAAATATTTTGGACCCACTGATTCCAAATATGGAATCCATTTTTCCAAATTCAATACACAAAATTTTCAGAAATTAAATTAAAATTAATCCCGTTGTCGAAAGAAAACGGGTTTTTGTTTAAAACATTGCAAAAGATTGAATTGATTTAACCTACGAATTCAATTTAAAATCAATGATAAGGAAATACATTATATTAAATGGTAAAAATATATTCTATTTATACTTTAAAACCATTCAATAATATAATTTAACCATATAAATTATTACGATGAAAAAAGTTGTTTTTAATTAAAATATAGCGTGTTTTTACTATTCATTAAAATATGAAAGTTATCAGAAAAATATCAAAACTTTATCCAATTTAAATTTTTATATCCTGATTCAAAAGAAGAAGTTTATTTTTTAAAATTTAACTTATAAACATGTCAAAAACTAGATTTAATATGGGTGCGCCATCAAAAGGCGGCAACACTTTATTTTTTGAAAAATAATTATTTTACCCAAAAAATTTATTTTGTTCACATAACATGTTCTAGAAAATGTGTAAGATGAAATAATAATGTTATAGCATTCAAAATTTAGTTAATAATATTCATAATGACTAGTTTATAATAATATTACAACCATATATCATTGTTTACTGAATCCTGATATTGCGTATGACACACGCTATCAAGGAAAGTCGTGATTGCGTGTAATGCAATCCAAGTCAGAGTTGCATGTTGTGAAAGAATCCTTTGTTGTTTTGTATAACAGAATCCAACCATATTTAATTTATACATTGAATATATATATATATATATACACTCAATGTTGCGTAGAATGACTATAATAAAACAAACTTGAAATTGTGTGTAACACAATCTAAGAAAAGTGTTGCGTATACTTCAAGCTAATACAGTGTGGCGTATAGCACAAGATAACCTTGTTGTAGCATAAAACACATGACATCAAATAAATTAAAAAGAATAATTATCATAAAATATCGGGTTGTTACAACAGTGACTCAAATTTTATATCTCCAACATTTTTTCAACATGTATGATGGATTCTTTGTTCCATAAATATTATGCAATTTTAGTTTCTCATCTAGTATCAAGATTATGATAAAAATGATACTCTAAAATATTATTCTTCATCCATTCATGAAATACTAGGTTATTTGCAAGTTGTATGACAATTTGACTATCACCGTGTAATAAATTTTCATCTGACTTTATATATATCTCATCCAAGAAGTTCTACAGAAAAAATATATCCATCCTTGATTCTGTTACAATAATTTATTATACCTCTATGGTGGATAATTTCACAACCTTCTATAATTGAGATCTCTATCTCATTATAGTTCCTCCATAGGTAGATACATAACCTGTGGTACTCCTCATATTGTTGAAATCACCTCCAAGGTCGACATCCACATACCAATGTAATGAATTTCCTTTCCCAAATCACAAATATACTTCCATGCTTCCCTTCAAACACCTTAGTATTCACTTCATATCTTCAATATGTTTGTTTCTAGGGTTAGCCATGTACTTTATCACAAATTACACTACATGGGAAATTTCTTGTTTGGTACAGGCCATTAAATACACCAAACATCCAACAAATTATGTGTATAAAACTTTTTCCATATATTCAACATCTTCTACTATCCTTAGTACTTTCTCCTTGGATAGTTTGAAGAAGATTTATAGGGTAATTTAAACTTTTTTGTTTCCAACATATTAAATACACTAAAAATATTTCCAATGAATTTATCCTATGAAAAAATCAAGTTTCCTACTATGAAATATATCTTGATCATCATCCCTCAAATTTTACTAGTTTCTCTAAGATCTTTCATCTCGAACTCCTCAACTAGCTCCCCTTTCAACTCATCGAACCACTATATCCATGATTCTACATTGAGAATGTCATTAAAATATAGAATTATTATAATATATAAATAACCAAATTTTTTTAAATAGAAATAATGATCCATGACGCACCATTTTTATGTATTTTTAGACATTATTGAATCAAAATTATTATCCAACAACCAGTGTTCCTACTTTAACCCATATAAGATCTTATGGAGTTTATACACCAGTTATACCTTCCCTAAATCAAAATATCCATTTGGATGTGGTTTATAAATATCCTACTTAAATTCTATATTATGGAAATTAATCTTCGCATAAAACTATTCAAGATGTAACTCTTCTTATGCAACAATACTGAGAACCACCCGGTTGGTGGTAAGCTTCACAAATGGTGGGAAAGTTTTGGTGTAGTCCATACCTTCCTTCTATTGAAATCCTTTCACCACCAGAATTTCCTTATACCTCATCTTACCATTTTTTTATTCCTTGAAAAATTAAACCCATTTATTCTAAAATGATTTATTTTATTTTGGAAAATGTGTCATCTTTAGAGTATTATTATCATGCAATAAACAAATATCCTCCTTCATAGCTATCTCCCATTGGTTTAATTCCTTAATCAACATTTCCTATTTAAAAAATTATGGTTCTCCACTATCATTAAATAATAGATAATGTAAGGATGATGAATACCTTTTCATAGGTATTTCCTTCTTTTTGATCTCCTCAACTCCACTTGAGGAGTAGGCTCCATTGGTTTCATTTTCAAATGCTCTGGTAAAGCTTGAAGCTCTATTTTCTCATGAAACTTTGATTCCTTATCACCACTTTCAACTTTAGTTTAATTATGGTTCTTGTACATGATACATTCATTGAATATAATGTTTTTTATTCTAAATATCATCTTGTACTTATTATCCCAAAATGATAACCAAACTCCTCAACACCATAGATAGTAAAGAAACATGATTTAGACTTAGCCTTAAGCTTATCCCTTGCATTAGCATCTATATGTACATATTGAAAAAAACTAAAGACTCATAAATTTGAGATTCTTAATTCTTTTCTAGACTATATATATTTAGGTACACATTCCCCTATTGGTACAGATGGACTCCTGTTGAGGAGATATGGTTCTATGTTTAATGCCTCCACCGAGAATGTCTTGGGAAACCCCGATTGTTACCACATGCTTTTGGAACATTCATTTAGTGTCATATTCATCCTCTTAGATACACTATCATATTATGGTGTACCTAGAAGAGTCTTCTCCCACTGAATTACTTTATAATAATATTATTACTTTAACTACCAAAACCATACTGCCCTCTATTTTTAGACCTCAAACATTTCATCTTTGATCCTGAATCATTATATACCATGGTATTCCACTTATGATACATGTTAAACAAATTATATTTTATTTTCATAAACTAAACTCATATCTTCATTGTTGATTCATCAATAAATGTCACATAATACCACAACCCTCCAGGGGAATGTACTAGTGTAGGCCCCAAACAATAGTGTACACTAGCTCTTGCTTCCCAGTTCTTAGTGTTATACTTCCTTTTGTAAAATAAACCTTATTCTGCTTTCCAAAGATATAGTCTTAACTCAATCCAACTTACCTCAAGTTCGGCTCTAGTGGAATTCATTGTTTTTCTGGGTACCTTCATTCATTTATCACTCCTGTGGCATATCCTGTAGTTCCATGATTGTGAATCTTTGATAGAATTTATTGATGCAAGTATATCCATGCAAGAGTCTATAATGTTGTATAGGGTTCCATTATTTACTCCTTGAGCTATGAACATAGACCCCTTAGTAATTTTCTATACACTAACAGTGAACGTGGTAATGAAACCTGCATCATCAAGCTAACTGATAGAAATAATATTTCTTCATAATCGAGGGATATAACTTACATTTTTTAGAATGAGAAAACTCTCACTAATGGTCTTGATCAATGAATTAACCTTCCCCACAATATTAAAGGGTTCATCATTAGTAAGATATACCTTGCCAAAATTTCTATGAAGATACTTTTTTGAAAAACCATTCTACATAGTGGAATAGAAAGATTCCCTTGAGTCAAAAATACAATACTCTACAGTGATATCCTTGTTCCGCATCAACACATAATTAATTGCTTCAACCATCATGTTTGCTATATTGGTTTCATAAAAATTCTGTTTTTCTCTGAACTTTTTCATGATGTGTCTTTTATTCCCATAAACCCAATAGGTTGGAATAGACCCTATTTCCTTATATCAAATATTTCCTTTTGATTTTGATCATCCTATTTGATATTCTTACTATGCATATCCACATATTCCTTACATTTTTAGAGTAGAACAAGAGAATATTCTTAATTCTATTGTTTGAATATACTCACTGAGGATCAGGTATCTCACATCATTAAGAACTAGATTTTTATTCCCCTAATAACTACTCATTATAGTTAAAGTCTCTTCCCAACTATTAGGTAATAAAGTTAGTAAAATCGGTGTGCATACCTCACCATCATGAGTAATTCCTACAGAATACATATTAATTGTGACGGTGTTGAATTCAGTGATGTGATCTACAAAAAATATTCTCTTCAATCATTTTTAGATTGAAAATCATCACATCAGGTACACCTTATTCCATGGAGAGGTATTTTCATACATATTATCAAGAGAATTCATCAACCAAGCTACCCCCTTCTCCCCTATGATGTGGAACACCATGTTTTCTTTCAAATTTATGGTGCACAACACCCAAAAACTATGGATCTAGTAGTTCCTACTATGTCTTCTCTATCTCCATTAGTTTTTCACCTAGAATAAGCAAGCATAACTTCTTATAATAAATATATCCTTCAATATTCATACTCGAGTAACTAAAGTGAGTTCCATAGATGTGATCAATATTCACCATGACTTATTCAATATCCATCATTAAATTAGATAAATATAACCTTGATCTTCTAAAATCAACCTCATATACTAGTTGTTATAAAACTATGAGAGTCGCGATGACCAAATGGATTGTGGATGAAGAAAAAAAACAAGAAGAATATGTACACGGGACACACAAATTTATATAGTGTGGGAAATTATCCCTATGTCCATGTAGAGGCATAAATATCACTATAATCATGAGAATAATTATATATCAATTTTAGACTTTGAGACACACATATATTCTTTATCTTGAATGATATCATAAATAATATGATGTAAGTGTTCCACCAACTACACAGTAAGTCCACTGTGTTATAGCAACCGGTGGCTGAAATCCCATAGATACACAATACCATTGTCTCTAAAATCGGAAATTATATAATAACCATATCAAAGTATGCACTGATATAGTTCATTATTGGTGTCTCTTTTAGAGATCTTCTATAGTCTATGATAGTTGCTGTCTAGTGTGATTTCTGGGCCTCTACAATTTTTCCTAACTTCATCCAAAATATCGAGCTACATTATTAAAAAAAAATATTTTAACTTGGTTTTCACTGAAATAAATGATTATTCCTATTTTATATATTGGCTGAACATCTTCTTTCTTTAACCGTGCACACCGTGTGTTTGATAAATTACCCGTATGACCCTAAAAAATGAATCAAGTTATTTAAAATATGTTTTGGTCATTCAAAGTGAATGATCATTTTATTCCTAAAGTTTGACATGGAATTTAAAGTAATACTTGAAATGATGATGAAGATAATATTTTCCAAAATTTTACACTATAATTAAACTTTTATAATCTCACTATAGTGTTATTATATGAGAAATTATCAAATTTTTAGGTTTTTAAGCATTTTGAGCTTAATAAAAAATGACATAATTTTGGATTTTAACTATTTTAATTTTCTTTGGTATTTTGGACATAACATTTTAGCCAAAAAATTAAATTGTGATTTTTTCTTTTTGGATTACATACATTTTGATATTAGTTTTATTCAATAAGACCCAAATCTCAATCTATCATTCAAAGACCCGAAACCAGCTTGCAATTTGGGCCACCAAATCAGTACACAGTTTTGAATAATTCTCAAGATGGGACTATATCTCAAATATAATCAGTTTAATTAAATTAAAATTTGACATGAAGATATATAAAATTTAGGGGAATAACATCATTAACTATTGAAATTCCTGAATCTATCTCTTTAAAGGCCATAAATACATGAGGAGTTAGATCCTTGGAATTCGAACTATCACATATATATAATAAATTTCTCATAGTAAAAAAATAACTAGTTTATACAGTGGCCAATCATGATCAAAGTTTTAGGGTGCATGAAAAAGACATAGATAAATAATTTTTCAGAAGACAATATTACCCAATTCATCCATTTAATGTGTCAAATATTCTCAAACTTTTAGAGGAAATATTTTGGAGCCAAAATTTTTTACTTCTTTCACTATAAATATGTACCTCCTCTCCTATTAAAAATGATATCCATTTCCTGGGAGATAATGTGGAGTTTATTTTCTGTAATAGTTTTATTATAACTTCAGTATATATTATCTTATCTCTATTCTTATTCCATCATTTTATATTGTTGTCTATTTTGTGTGTTCCCCCATCATACTACTTTTATCTCTACTATTGTCTTCTTCCTCCATGTTCAATCATTTTCCTTCTCGTTTATATCTAAGTCATTCAAATGGTAGAGTTTAGTTGAAGTTTTAATATAGAAGAGATTAATCCTACGTGAAGAGGTATTAGGGTAGGGTAATACCATTATATTGATAGGGTGTAGAGTGATAATTCCTGATACCTGGTTTGAATAAAACATTAATACATATTTTTAAATAACAATGATAACATCACTATAAACCCCTGAGGGAAATAGTTCTCTTATGCTAATGCCTTTGTGTATTTTCTTTTATTCCATTATGTTCTATATTTTCACACACACAGACACATATAATATCACAAGTATTTCATAATAAACCCCCTATTTATATTAGTTATGTTAGTTTATAATAGTTATAATAAGAATTAAATGCATGTAAGTGGCCTTCAATAGAACAAGATTGAGTGTGAAAACTATATTTCATTCTTAGTTAATTAAACTTTATTGGCGAGGGATTTGTGAAAATACCTTAAATCAATTTCATTCTATTTTTGGGGATGCCAAGAGATTTTTCACATTGTTTTTCATGAAAAAACCAATTTTTTTTTTCAAAAAATAAAAAATTGAACTTTATTGCATATATTTATTTCATTAGGTTGAGATGGAGTATTTCAGTAATTTTTATTATTCTTGGTATAGTGATGATTTTTGTATAAGGGGTGATTTTTTAATGAAAGAAATTATATAAAACCTTAACATAAAAGAGGATCTTATAAATAAATTGAACAACCTTTATTCATTCATTCAAGAATCCAATGTACAACGGTCGGAACAAAAACACAAAAATGAAATTGAATCATAAGAGATCAAGATTTTTACACATAAATTTGATCTTAAGGAACCCTTAAAATACTTGAATATGAAACTTGATGATCCAATAATATCTCCATGGCTATATCTTTATGTTGTTCCTAAATATGTCATTCCAGCTAATATAATTGTGGTAGAACAATATGTTTTTATAGAATATTGGTTAGATTTTATTAAATTTTAATAGGTAATTTATTATAATATCTTTGAAAATGATAAATCAACTCCTTTTTAACTCTTAGTTTTTTTTGGAAGAATATGAATAAGACCTTGTTGAGATAGAATTCCTAGTGGCCTTGCTTAAAGAGACCATTTTTCAAGCTAACCTACTTGAAGGGTAAGATTTCTTTATTAATTCTTTATTTTTTAATTATATTCAATGGTAATTGTATTTTGAATTCCCCTTAATTAATTTTATGAAACAACATCATATTATTAATCCCTATATGTTGAAGTTGAAAAGGCCACATAAGTAGTGGAAGTAAATAAAGAGAACACATTCTTCCTCCTTCCCCCACCACCCAATCAGTACGAAATTACAAGGTGGGGGGGGGGGAGCTGATGTACTCTATCCATGGGTTCCTCTATGACCAGTTAAAGATTAAGATCATTTTAAGGAATAGTTTTTGGTTATTTATGATCAATAAACCCAATCTACCTTCAAATTTATGTTATTCTACTACCACTACCTTACTAGGGGTAGTAAAAACCTATCACCCAGATGGGGGTCCCAAAAACGATCTATCCTCTTTTACCTTTCTCTTTATTTTTATTATGTTTTGATTTAATTAATGACTTATAGGAATAAGTGATATCATCTAGGATCATAACTGAAAGATACCACTAGAAAAAAGTCAGGTTGTATATTTCCATCCCTTTGTTTTCCCCCTCTTTTATGTTTTGTTGAGCTGAAATGAGGGGTAGTGAAATCTAAGTGCGAGGGGAGTGTCAACCTTATTAGTTTATTTTGTATATGTTTTATCTTTTTTTCATTTTATTAACCTTGAGTTGAAATGAATATTCTTATCATTTTTCATACATAAATTTCTTTTGAGAGAGTTCACATGGTTTTTGAAGAAATGAATTTAAGATGATTTTATATGTGAGAACTTTTTACTAGAATTGATTTTTCAAGATTTTTTTTGATTTTGAAAGTTTTTTTAAAATATATTTCCATTAAAAAATGACTAAAAATTATTTAACCATTATTTTGAGGTATTATTACACATTTTTACATATTCTTCATAATACACAAACATTCTTGAGAGAATCTCGGATTTTTTATGAGAACTAGAATTTTTTTCATTTCAATATTTTAGAATTTATGGAATGTTTTTTGAAATGATTGAATAATTTTTATTGGATTGAAACATTTTAAATTGATAACCACGTTTACATATATCCATTGTTATCCATTATATGACATGAATTCCCTTATAGGTTTAAGCCACTTTATAAGATGATTTTTTCTTATCTACTTACACTCTTATCATTTTTTGAATGGATATTTCATATTTGAGTGTGGGAGAAGGGCATTTCATGTGCATTATTTAGGGTGTGTTTTATTTTTGGGATGTTTCATGTGTGTGTCATAATTTTTAGAAGTGAAGAAATAGATAATTAGTCATCAGTCATCATTTCATTATTCTTTAATTGTATCATCTGGTTCAACTTCAAAAAAAAGAAAAAAAGAAAAAAAGGAGATAATTTTGAATTATTCATTATGTATATTTTTGTGGATCATGTCCCTATAAAAAATAAAGTTCATTAATTTTTTTTTTCATTTATTGTATTCGATTTTCATCTTATCCTCCATAAAAAAATATAAAAAATGAAATAAAGGTTTTTCATTTCTAGAAAATAAAAAAAAATGAAAAAGGGAAGAAATTGGATGAAATCATTTTCTTCAATAAATAATTGGATCATTTCAAATTTCATAAAAAGAGTTTTTCATTGTGTTTTATATTTTAAAATGGTATTGAGTGAGGAATTTTATATGTTTTCACATTAATATTCATGAATTGTTCTTAAGAGTTCAACCTCAACTTTTATCCTTAATTTTTTTAAATGCTTCACACACCAACATTAATAAACAAAAATTATCAAGAAAATTACTCATATTTCATGTTTTGGGGAGATGTAAATTTTCAAAAGCATATGGTGAAGTATGCATTTTCTAAGTATAAGCATAACCACAAATATAATTTCTCCTAAGTGAATAAGGATATAATATTCAATGTGAATTATGTTATGATTGGGTCATGGATGTATTTTTGATATTGAATTAATTTAAATATAAGGTTTTAAAATGAAATAGATATTTTTTCATAGAGGGGTCGTGATGGAGTTTTGTTTTGGAAACGATCATGGATGTTTTCTCATTTTTGATTGTTGTGTGGATTATGAATTGAATATTTGATGATTTCCTAAGAGTAAAATGTTTAAGTATGGGAGAGTGATATATATAATATTTTCACAAAATTTATACTATAATTAAAATTTTATAGTATCACTATAGTTTTATTATATGGTCAATTGTAAATTTTTTTAGTTTTTTTAGTATTTTATGTTTAATTAAAAAATGGCCAAATTTTGGATTTTAACAATTTTAATTTTGTTTTATATTTAGAACAAAAAATTTAATTTGAAAAATTAAATTGTTAAATTACTTTATTTTATAATTACATTCTTGTTTATCTTAATTATATTCAAAAGGGCCCAAAGCTCAATCCATATTTTGAAGGCTGAAAAGTAGATCACAAGTTGGGCCTTGAAATCTATGCATAAATCTGAATACTATTGAAGATGGGCCTATATCTAAAAAAGGGCCGACCTAATGAATCTAAAATTCAACATTGAGATAGATAAAATTTCCGGGAAATATCATTAATTATTTCCATGCCTGAATATTCCTCTTTAAAGGTTATAAATGCATGAGAAGTTGGAGACATTGAATTCAAATAGTCACCTGGATAGAATTAATTTCATAGATTAAAAAAGAAATACCTCCTTAATACAGGGGCCAATCATTCTGAAATTTCAGTTTTCATGCAAAATATGTATAGGAAAATGTTTTTATAATTAAAAAAATTACCCAATTTGGCCATTTATTCAATAAAATATTTTCAAAATTTTAGTAGATAGATTTTGGAGCCAAAATTTCTCACTTTTTTATATAAATATATACCTCCTCTCCCATCATAAAGGATATCCATTTTTAGGGAGATATAGTGGTTTTTTATTTTATGTAACAATTATTTATAATTTCTTTATATATTATCTCGTATTTCTTCTTCTTATATCCTTTTCTCTTGTTTTATATTTTTTGTTTCCCCCACTATACTTCATTTATCTTTGTGTTTGTGGATAGATAACCCTCACTGTTGTTTGAGGGGGGATGTGATGGTATTTGAGTTTATTCCACTTTCATATTTTACAACTTGTTATTATAAGAATCTAGTAGAGGGTAAAATGATTTTGGTGAGAAATCACTACACTTTCTCTACTATTGGCTTCTTTTTCCCCATTCAATCGTTTTCCTTCCAATTTATGTCTATATAATTCAAACAATGAAGTTTGGATTAGGTATTGATGTGTAAGATATTAATACTACATATAGAGGTATAATTTTATGGTAATACCATTATAACGAAGGGGTTTAGAGTTATAGTTATTTATAGATTCATTGAAAAATACTGATACATATTTTTAAATGCCAATGATAACATCTTCATGAACACCTGAGAGAAATAAATTTCTTCTGATAATGTCTTTGTATATTTTCTTTTCTTCATTTGTGTTATATATTTTGATATATATATATATATATTATATGTGTTTCATAATCAATACCTACATTTATATTTATCAGTTTAGTTTTATATTAGTTAGTTTATAATAGTGAAAATAGGAATTCAGAGTGTGTAAGCGTCCTCCATGAGATTGACCCTGAGTACGCACACTATATTACATTCTTTGGTAATAAAAATTTATCGGTGAGAGATCCAAAAAAAATACCATACATCAAATTCTTATTATTAATATATTATTTTAATAAAGGTTTTTAATTAAAATATAGGGATTTTCAAATTCCTTTTTATGTATCTAATGGTTATTGACATATACATGGTTAGACACACACACACACACATATACAAATTCACATGGTAATATGTGAATTTATGAAATAAGATAAATATATATGTGTGTTAATGTATATGAGTATAATGAGAGGGAAACCTTAAGAATTTAAAGTTGATACTCAAACTTAGCTCATTAAATGATATTTCAAATGTATTTTTGAAATAAATAATAAGGAACCAATTTTAATGATTTATTTTTATTTTTATGTTTTAAAATAATATTTTTAATAAGATAAATATATTTTATGGTAGTTTTGATGATTTATGATATATCACTTGGGTTTTTAAAATGTTTTCTCTTTGCTTGATAAATCAAATGGTTTAAAGAGGAATGAAATATTTGATAAATTGAATATATTTTAGTGGATTGATGAAATGTCCCTTTTTAAGTGAAGCTTGACCAATTTAAAATAGGAAAAGAACATGATAAGTCAAGTATATGAAAAGATAAGGCTACCTTAAGCATCTATTTAGGTTTACACCACTTTACTAACTAAAAAGCACTTAAGATAATTGTCAAGGTGTCATGGAGTGGAGACAACACACCGCTAGGCCAATACATGTACTCCTTAGTGGATGGTTAGATTTGGTTTCATGGATAGGTGAAAATACCATAGTAGGAAAAAGGCATGTTTTTCTTAGTGGTTATTAAAAACATTGGATTTTGACTAGATTAGATCATGATTATAGTACAAGTAACTATATTTCCCACTAACCATAGATGACCTAGGTCATTTCCTCATGATGCATGTTTATGAAATGAATAATTTTATAGTAATTGATTTATATTTATTAATTGAGAATGTATAATAATTTTCTTTATTTAATAAATTTTTATTGTACGTTGTCTTCCATTTTTGTTTCTTTAAAAGTTGAAAAGGTATTTTAGAAAGGGATGTTTCTTTTTAAAATGGACTTTAAAAGTGTTTTTCAAATGGGGTTTTTCAATAATGATGACATAGGCTGGTAAAATGTTTTCTATATGCTAGTTTCCATTTAAAAGAGAATGTAAAGGAATCTTATAAATGGTAAATAGGTTGTATTTTCTTGGTTTGAAAATAAAAAAAATCTTATTTTTAAAGGTATTTTTAAAATGATCTTGGAAATGGATATTTAATTCAAGGGTGAGAATGTGGAATGGTAAGTGGTGGACTAAAGGTAATTTTTATGCTCATGAATTTACTAAAATTTTAGTTAGAGGTTTTGGATCATTTTATGATTTCTTAGGTAAATTTTTATGTTTTGGGTTTGGATGGTGACTCATAGAGTCACATGAAGGTACATTAGTTTTGGTTTTATGCCTTAGTAGTAGTTTCAAATAAATAGGCCTTTCCTAATTTCAGTTATGGTTTTTAGTGGTGAATTATATCTATGGAGGTTACAATGAAATAAGGGGTTGTTTCTAGGGTGAGAAATAGAGGGTGATCAAGGGACTTCTTCATTTAAAATTTACAGTATGTTTTATATTTTATTATGTTTTTATCACTAGTGCATGGAACTCTAATATACAGAGTGTTCATACCCATTTTCTACTACATTTTTAATTTTTTTAGAAAAAATCTTTCTTAAAATATCTTATTTTAATCCCTTAGTGCTTTTCACCACCCTGAGGTGATTGAGAACGCCCCTCAATAGTAAAGAAGGACTCTGGTTGATTAAGAATTTTTTTCAATTCACTACTTCCACCTATAATACTTTGGGTAATCCTCCATGAATTCTCAAACTTCATTTTTTTCAACTAATTATATTATACATTTTCATGAATCTGTTATGTTCTACAGTACTTGGTGAAGTTTTCTCAAACCATGTTCTCTTCCATTAGTAGAACCTCTATAATTACATACTTTTTACTACACACAATTATAATACCTTAAAATATAACTTGGAATATGGTTTTGATTTTCACCATGACCCTCCATCAAATTAAGATTTAAAATACCTCAAACTTTTGTTTGCGAAAGATCACCCAAAATTTCCATGTTCCATTATATATGATGGTCACATATTTTAGTGATCCAAAACATGAGTTGATCCCCATATATATTTACAAAAAAATATAACTTATATTTCCTTGATATATTTTCTATTGACCCAATCATTTTACATATATTATTATATTAATTATAAAAAATATATATATTAATTACAACCCCAAATATTGTGAGGCCTAGTGTCTTTGGAATACTTAGTTTATAATACATCAAGGTGAGGGAAAAATGAAACTTCTTTATTTTATTCTCTATAATGAGGTACTAAATACTTTAGATATCCTGAAATGACATTGTGAAAAATAGAGAATACATAGACAAAAAGGGGCATGTTGAAAATCATAGTAATGGAATAAAAATGATAAAGATGCATAACTTGTGAGTTAAAATTATAACATGATATCATAAAAGAGAAGGTTAAAGGGTATTAACATGGTAGAATAACATAAATAATATGGTATCATAAGATCATGAAATTATAGGAAAAGTGGAAAAAACATAAAACATGATATAAATATAATCTAAGGCTAACCTCCAAGATAATATCACATGGTGGGAAGAGTCCAATAATGGATTAGTTTCACTCCATAATCCCATCCATGGCATCTTATGAGACTAAAACATTAAAATATGAATTAGAGTGATATATGGGTTTACCTATCATAACATATTCATGTTTTATGTTTGAAAAAAATCAATCATAAGTCATAACCATAATAATTACCCATAGAAAGAAAACATGTTACATAATCTTACCATATATCATAATCAAAGGGGATTTCAAAATGATTTATTTGAAAAATGAACATAAGGAATATATTAACCCATCAATGTAAGGGGTAATAATCTCAGTATATATGTGAGAGATATATATACATAATTTATAATGAATCCATAACATCGAAGGTTGTATTTATTGAGAAAAAATTCTTTAAAATATTAGATGAAATATTTCTTGATAAAAATAATCTTTTCACGTTGAAATCACATATTAAAAATATATAAATTTCCAAAATATTATAGAATTTTTTTTATTAAAAATAAACATGGAAATTTATAAAGGTATCATCAATGATTTTAGTGGTCATAATGGTGGTTAGTTCCATTCATATAGTATAAGATAAAAAAAACATTCCTTTCACACTATTGCAATAAGGTTAATACAAGTGCCTCATTTGGAAAAAAGAAGAAAAATCCATTCAAAACATTTTCTAAAAATTCAAAAATGGGTAAAATTGTATCTAATTAATATTTTTGGGAATGTCAAAAATATTAGTGAAAGTGTTTTTAGAAAACCTAGATATGGAAGGAAAATAATTTTCCACCGAAGAGAGAAATGAAGTATTCTTTTATTAAGGATGATTTATTAATAATTTTTTGTACCAAAGAGTGGAATATGGTGCTATTAATTTAAAATTTCATAAATAAATAGAGCATAATAAAATATAATGGTTTTATTAGAAAATTATTAAATAATTTCCTACAAAATAAACTCAATAATAAACATTCCTGATTAAAATGAGATTGAAACATAAACCCTTACCGCTTCAATAACATTTAAATCATAACTCCATTTAATTAAGTAGATGAATAATGATAAAAAATATCATGATGTATGAATGAATCATGATATAATATGTAAATGTAAAATATATACCCAATTTAAAGGAAATTAGGTGAATAAAAGATCATGTGTCTCAAAAAAGGTAGTTCTGAGATGAAACCCTTAACTTGAGTTCGGACTTTGTTGTGTATCTATTTTATCACCTATATAATAAATTTATATGAATAATTTTTTTGAATTAATTTCTTACATGTTAAACCCTTAAAAAATTACTTCATTTATTTTAATAAATTGTTTAATTACACAATCAGTTATGTCTATGTCAGGTGTTTTGAGGATGCTCGGTTCATAATTTTAAAATGACATCAGTGTATTGACCATAGTTAAAGGGGTCATTATTCCATCATATATAGAATAATTATCATGAAATGATTAAAATTCTTATAAATAACTTATAATTTAAAAGAAACCATGAATTATGGTTATGAAAAATTAACTACATTAAAATCATAGAGACGGTAGGTTATACATATGCTTGTGTAACGTTTCCATTTTACATAAATCATAATTGAAAGAATGTAAGTGTTATTTTTCTTTAAATAATTATCACAATATAATTAATATAATATTATTTATTTAAATACACTTACGTATACAATCCATGTGATGCGGTAATAAAAAACGAATCACATCACTTCATGAGGTGGTAGTCCACCGTACACACAAACGACATTATCATTTTTCTATTCATGGTACAATATAAAGGTATATGATATATTAATTCTACAAAATGATAAATATTTAATTAATATAATATATAAATATTAAATCCATCATCATAAATAACTCTGATAGGTGATGATGGAAGACAAATTACATCTGTTTATGGGGCGGTAGTCCACTGTACACACGAATGATGGTTTCATTTCCCATTTGATGGATGAGGTGATGGATTAATGTAATTAAATAAAAATAATAAAATCTTTGTATATTTATATAATTTAATTATTACATTGTATTTTTTAAGACATAATTTAAGGTGGAAAAATAATATGAAAAAACAAGAACTCAGTGAAGACGATTACCTTTTCTTAGAAGAACCTCATTTAGATATATTTTTAAGGCCCCTTAGGTTAGTATTTCTGGAATATAATAATATAAATAATGTGTATAAGGATTTTGGGGAGATATATTTTTAGGGGTTGGTCAAGCTAAATTGGATTTTGAAATGTGGAGAGGATATGAGAGGGGCACCCTTTTATTTGGGAGGAGGAGTGTTATTGTTGTAACTACCCAAAACTATTCAATAATGGTATGTCGCCCTCAATAAAAGTGTCTAATAAATTGAAATATAAATTATTATAGAATATATATGAAATATTAAAACCTATAGGACTGAAAATAAACCTATTTTAAAAATGTTACCATCCATATCTCTAAGGTTACACACTTTTACCATTTTAATTGTTTTACCATAGTAACTAATATTTTTACTATTAATTATGAAAAAAATTTATTTTAACTTATTATATAATATAAATTATTAATATTATAATTATTAAATCCATTTTATCAAATTAAATTCATATAATTGGTAGAATTTAACTTAAAATTTAACCCACATATGTGAAAAAAACAGTTTTTCAAGAAATTCATTTTTCAAGCATAAAATGATCTTACGATAACTATATGAAAAGTAATAATAGTCAAATGTATTTAAATAAATATTTATTGATATATAATATATAAATTTAATTTAAATAATTTCCCATTATGGTTTATTTTAATTAATTAAAATTGATAAACAATATGCACTTTAAAATAGTTTTCTAAAAAATATGTTTTAAATCTTAAAAATAAACTTATATTAAAATATAGTATAATGAATATTTAAATGTAATTAGTTGAAATAAATAAATAGAAATAATATTTATGTTACTTTTAAATAATATTAAAGTAATAATGGTACTTTTAAATTAATTAATTTAATATAAATAAATTCCAGTTTTACCAAAAAACTGTATTCTTCACTATTCACTAAAAAATCATTATTTTACAAAAAATATAATAATTTCACATTATTTTGATATCAATATGATTATTTAAAAAATTATTTTCATTTTATAAAATAAAATTTCTAAAATTTCTATAAATTAATTAAAATATTTTCTCACAAAAGCAATAAAAATAATTTTTGAAGTAAATATATTTCATATAGAATAAAATATATTTATTAAAGTCAAGTGATTATTTATTAAGTATTTATAAATAAATTTATATTGAGTAGTAAAATTATATATATTTTATAAATCATTTAATACTATTCATACCCTCTAATTTAATTGCTAGGTTATATCATGGATGTTTAAATAATAATATTTTAATATTATGTCACGGTTCATTTAAACTCAGTGTTTCATGTTGAATACGCTATCAAGAATAGTGTTATTTTAAAATATCAGAGTGTTAAATTATAACCCCCTAAAATAAATTTTTTCCTCTCAATTTAAACATGTTCTTAGTAATCAAGGGTCTGACATTTAGAAATTCCATTATGGAAAACCCACATCTTAAAAAGGGTTAATAAAAAATTCTCTTAAAAGAGGGAATGAGAAATAAAGAATTCATATATAATAACACATGACTAGGTATAAAAGTAGTATAAAATTGGTGGGAATTCAATATATAGATATAGAAGGAAATTGTAAATAATTATGGAGAGTGATAGAGATCATTGATCACTAGAAAGTGAATGATCAATAGAATGATAACAAACAAAAAACATAAATCTATGTTGATTTAAAAGACTATTGATTCATCTGATATGAAGGTAATATGGTAATATATTTATTTTAATATCCTTTTCTAGATTTGATAAATTCTTTTAATATCAAGATAGAGAACCCTCAAAAATATACTCACTTGATATCTTTTTATTTCATAAACAAACTTTCATCCTTTTTTGTTCTTTGATAAATTTACAATTGACCTCTTACTCTAAAGAATGAATTTCCAATATTATTTTTTTATTCCAAACACACAAAAATTAACTTATAATGGATCATAAGATCCATAAAATAGTAAAAATTTATTCTTCATATCTTTATTAAAACCAAAATGGTCAGAAACAAGTAAGATAAAACCCAAAAAGAATATTAATATATTAATATCAAAAACCCAAAAATAAAACCAAAGGTTTATAATATATCATTACTTAAATAAATAACCCTATATACCAAATAACATCAATAGAAACGACATTAAAGATGGTTTTAAGATCAAACTCATACCGTTAAACATATATATCCAAAAACATAATAGCATTCTTCCAAAATAATCTTTTACTTTAAACCTAAAGGTCATATATATCTTAACCCAATAAAAAATATCCCAAATTATATTAAATCATATCAAAATCTGAAAAATAAAAAAATATTTTATCCTATAATATGTTTCCCAAAATCAACTTAAAATTTATCCAACATGTCATTTAAGTAAAAAAATGTCATACAAACTAGTACATTACATAGGCAAATGGTTGGAACTTTACCCTTATCAAACATAAATTGTGGGTTCAATTCCACCATTCTAAATGCAATAGGTTTTCTCCTAGCTTGTGGGTTTCCCTTTTCTAAAATTATTATTAAAATAATTCCTATAACATTCTCAAAAATATGATGAACACCCTCAAAATGAAATTAATCATTGAATCAATTTGTAATGACTATGGTTTTCTATAAAATTTATTTTTAGCATAAAATAAAATAGTATTAATTGAATATTATTACATTAAAATCAAAGATAGGATAAACCATAAAGGTTACCAATACCTATAAAATTATGTCCAAAAAATATAAAGGCATTATTCCTCAAATAACCATTTTTACTAAAAACCATACAAAACCAAAGGGTTATATTACCATAAATATCTCTCAAAATACTCTTAATCAACTTAGAAGTCTATAACATAAAACTAAAAAGGGATATTTATGCCTTTAAACTTATAATAAACCATAGAATTAACATCCCAAGACACTTTAGTTTTAAACTAGGTTATCCATGATTATCACCAATTCAAGACCTTCATGATGGATCATATAGAGCCCATAAATTTGCAAAACATATCCCTCGAGAGTGTCATACAAGGTGTAAAACATGACCCATTTTCATTTACTAGGAGATGACTCAGTCAAACCCCAATGTGTCATTTTCAATGTTATTACCCCAAGGAACCACTATGCTAGATCTTATATCCACTTATAGTATCCAGACAAGTATTTAATTACATGGAAACCACTCACTCTAAACATATCCAAAATTCTAGGATATTTTCATATACGTATAATTATCCTTAGAATTATCTCTAAGGTTATCACTGAAGTTTTATCATTCTAGTTTCCAAAGGTTATATAAATCTTTACTCTTATATAAACTATATATACCAAATCCTTTTACAAATATTATCAAATTAGTATTTACAAATATATATATTAATTATAACCTAAAGACCATGAGGCCTAATGTCTTTGTAAGAATAGGTTCATAATACATAGAAGTGGGGATAAAATAAAAATTATTTATTTTATTCTTAATAATGATATCATAAATAATTTCATGCTTCTAAAACTGTATGAGATAACCTGGGGAATACGTAGACAAAAAGGAGTGAGCTAAAAAACCCAATAAGGGAATAAAAATGATAAAGAAGCATAACTTGTAATTCACAAGTATAACATGATATCATAAAATAGAATTCTAAAGTGTAATCACATGGGATATTAACATAAATAACATGGTATCATATGATAATTACATCATATTAAAAGTGGTAGAAACATAAAAAAATAAAATAAACATAAGTCAAGGCTAACTGCTAAGACAACATCACATGGTTAACAGAGTCCCATAATAGATTAGCTTTACTCCCTAATCCCATACATGATGTCTCATGAGACTAAAACATCACTCAATGCATTGGAGCACTATAAAGGAACACCCAACATTAAATTTTCATGATATATGTGTTCTAAAAAAAGGAAATAAATCATAAGGCATAAACATAAGAATTACCTTTATAAATAAAACAAGTTACATAATATTACCCTATATCATAATCAAAGAGGATTTTATAATGAATAATTTGAGAAATGAACATAAGGAATGTATTACCCCATAAAATTAAGGGTTAATAAGCTAGTTATATATTTGAGAGACAAATATACATAATTTATAAGTAATCCATAACATGAAATGTTTTCTTCATTGATAAAAATGTTTTTAAAAGGTTACATAGAATATTTCTTGATAAAAATACCTTTTCACTTTGAAATCACTTATTAAAAATATAAAAATTTCTAAAATATTACAAAAAAAATTTTATTTAAAAATTACCATGTAAAATTATAAAGTAAGATTCAAAGAGATGGGTGGTCATGACGATAGGTAATTTCGTACATGCAGTATAAGTAAAATGAAACATTCCTTTCACACTATTATAAATAGGTTAAAAAGGTACCTCATTCAAAAAAAGACAAAAATATTCCTTTTAAAATGTTTTATAAAAATTAAAACATTGGTTATAATGAATTTAATAAATATTTTTTGAAATTTTAAAATTATTCTTGAAAGTATTTTTAGAAAACATGGAAATAGAATAAAAATAATTTTTAACTAAATAGAGAAATGAAGCTTTTCTTAGATATCCTTTCTCAATAATGTGAATTACCAAAAAGAAAAAAATGGTACTATTACTTTAAAATTTAATAAATAAAAATCGTATAATAAAAATAAAGATTTTTATTAGACAAATATTAAATAATTTCATATAATATAAATTCAACCATAAATAATCTCAATTAAATGATATTGAATCATAAACCTCTACCACTTTGCTAACTTTTGAATCCTAACTATTATTAATGAAGTTAATGAATAATTGCTTAATATATAATTAATTATTAATTATTCATAATAAAATATTTAAATGTTAATATTTACACCATTTAAAATAAATTTCGTGTATAAAAGAGCATGTTTCTCAAAGAAGGATGTTTGGAGATGAAACCCTTACCTCGAGTCCGAAATTTATTGTGTGTGTATTTTATCTACTGTATAATAAAATTATATAAATTATTTTTTTATTAAGAAAATTTTCTATGTTCAATAACTTATACTTAAATCATTTACTTAATTTATTCTAATGATGAGTTTAGTTACATAATTAGTTATGTCCACATCAGGTGTTTTAAAGACACTCAGTTCATAATTTAAAAATGGAATCATTGTGTTGACCATGGTTAAAAGTTTAATTATTAAATCATCTCAAGAATAATGATAATTAAATAATAATTATTTTTATATATAAATTATACTTTTTAAAATAACCTTGAATTATGGTTATTAAAAATGAACTACGTTTTAATTTTGGAGATGGTAGTCCCTACACAAGAATGAGTGACATTTCTATTTTTTAATGACCATGATGGAAGGAAGGTAATAGTTATTTTATATTCATATAATTATAATAATAACATAAATATAATATCATTTCATTAAATACAACTTCATATACCAGCCCTGTGATGCAGTAATAAAAAATGAATCACATCACTTAGCGAAGTGGTAGTCCGCTGCACAGATGAATGAAGATATCATTTTCATGTATTATAATGTAATTAGGTATATGATATATTTATTTTCAATAATTATTAATATGTAATGGATATAATATATAAAAAGTAATTCAATCATCATGAATATAAATGAGTGGTGGTGATGGAAAACAAATCACATCAGTTCTTAAGGAGGTAGTCTGTCGTACACATAGATAATGGTTACATTTCCTATTTGATAGAAGAGGATATGGATGTATATTATTACATTATAAAAATAAAATGTCAGTATATATTATATAATTGTGTTATTATATTTTAATTTTTATTACATAATTGAAGGTGGAAAAAGAATAAGAAAAAAGGAGAAGCTTGGTGAAGATGATTACCTTCGTTTAGGAAAACCTCCTTTGGATCTCATATTAAGGACCTAAGGTTGGAATTTTTGTAATTCAAAAAGCTCAATAATGTGGTTAAGGATGTTTTGGATATATTTTTGTAGGTAATTTTTTATCCTTATTAAAATTTTAAGGGTGGAGAGGAGAGGAGAGGGAGTACCGTTTTATAAGGGAGGAGGCGTGACGTTCTCATAATTACGGAAAACCTATTCAATAATGGAAATTCACTCTCAAAAAAAGTGCCTCCAAAATTGATAAATAAAGGAGTGAATAATTTATAAGGTAGATAAAAACGTATAAAATAAAATATAAACATGTTTTAAACATTTTACCCTCTTTACATCTATGGTTACTAACTTTTACCGATTTAATTGTTTTTACCGTAGTAACTATTTTTTTACTATTTTCATTATTGATTATGAAAAAAGTAATTAAAACTTAATATATTATATAAATTATTATTATTCCTAATATATAATTAATTTTTTAAAATTAAATTCAAATAATTGGTTGAATTTAACTTAAAATTGAACCTGCAGACGGGTAAAAAAACTGGTTTTAAAGAAATGCATTTTTCAAGAATAAGATGATCTTATAGTAATTATATGAAAAGAAATAATTGTTAAATAAATTTAAATTTAAATTTATATATATATAATCTATAAATTTTATTTAAATCATTCCTAATTATGGGTTAATTTAATTAATTAAAATGGATAAACATTATTCACATTAAAACAGTTTTTTGAAAAATGTTTTTTAATGTGTAAAAATAAAATTATATTAAAATACAATATAAGTATGATATAAATGTTATTAATTGGATAAAATATAACCAAATTATAATTATGTTACTTTAAAATCATATTAAAAATATAATGGTACTTTTAAATTAATGAATCTATTATAAATAAATGACAGTTTTACCAAATATCGGTATTCTTCACCACTCACTGAAAAATAAATATTTTCAGAAAAAACAAAAATTTCACCCCAAGTTAATATATATATGATGATTTAAAAAAATATGTTCATTTTATAAAATAATATTTCTAATATTTATATTAATTAGTTATAATATTTTCTTACTAAAGCAATGAAAACCATTTTTGAAACAAACATATTATTTATAAAATAAAATATCTTTATTAAAGTTGATTTCGAATTTAATAAGAATTTGGAAATAAATTTATATTCAGTATTACATTTATATTTATTTAATATAGCAATTAATACTATTCATACCCTCCAATTTAACAACTAGTTTATATAATTCATGTATAAATAACATTATTTTAATATTATATCATGGTTCGTTTATACTTAGTGTTGCGTGTTGAATATGCTATAAAGAATAGCTTTATTTTAAAATATCAAGGTGTTACATATTTCATTCAGTTTGAAAGGACACCTTCCACTATTTACAAAGTGTAAATTCCTTAAATATTCTATACTCCATGCTTTAGGCCATCAACATCCCTTTAGTAGCTAGGATTTTTGTCCCCTTGTCACTAAGGCGACCACGATGGTCATGCCATAACTTCAAAAACGTTATTTGTATGGAATGAATCACACTTTAAAATAATCTTGTTAGGTATAGTTCCCCATCCTTTACTTATTTTGATATAACCATGGTGCCACATTAAATATCCCTTTATCCATCTATAAACATTGTATAAAAACCCATACTGCTTACCTATTTTATAGAAATTATGTTCTTACTTATTCCCAGGATATTTCACACTTCTTATAAGGTCAAAAAGTTTTTACTCATTTTATATATGGAAAAATATCTCATGCCAAATTTATCAATATATTTATTATCCTCTAGATATACTTTACCAAATATTTTAGAATTATATTTTTCTATACTTCCCATCTTGGATGTGGAGTGAAACAATGCTCCAAAGTATATCACCCAAGAATCAAGTGAACTAGAAACACATAGAAGTAAGACAATATTGTCTTCCAAAATGGGATTTGAGAATCAAATTTTGGATGTTTATATTCTATAATTCATCCTTTTCTCATTATAATCCTTTTTAAGGTTAATTTTATTCCCATAATTCTAGTACATGTGACCTCCTTTTGCTAAGATTCTTTTTCTTAGACTTCTCCTTCATTTACCTTTCTTATAACCCGTCCATATTGTTAATCACCCATTTATTTTATACTATATGTGTTAAAAAATATTTTAAGTCCAACTTTTGATGAATTTTCTTATTTAGAAAATGAATTCTTGAAATTGGTAAACATTAGGTCATTATTCCCAATCGAGGAACTCAAACCAGCAACTATTAACATCATGATATTCTGGGAGAAATGAGTGTAAAACAACTTCTATTATGGATCTCCATAGGTCACCTTATCCTACTATAATAGGCTTCTAATCATGTTAAAGTCATTAATATGATTATAAGTATGCTTCACTTCAGACATCCTCATGCCAATCAATTTCTTTAGAAACAACCCTTTTTTCATCACCATGGGATTCTCATACATATAAGAGAGGGTATTCAAAAGTTCCAATGAGGTCTTCACATCCCAGATATTGTAAGACATACTTTTTATATTAAAATCTAGATTAACCCCATTGATTTCTAATATATCCTCTCTCATTCTTCTTTTTATACCGCTTATATCTTAGTAACCATCAATAAAAGATCAAGGTCCTTCTACAATAATCAATAATCAATCCTCTATCTACATTCTTCGAAACCCAAAATCCATTTTGTAAAACTTATCCACATGGAAATTACCCTCTTCTAATTCCATTTATGAGTTGACATTGGACTCAAAAATTATTTAATTGCCAATTAAAAAATAATACATTGATGAGTAGGGTTAATCCCACAGGGAAGGTAATGTGTGTACAGACCAAGGAAATATACAGAAAGATTGAATAATTAAAAACATCAGTGATGAAATCAAGTAGTAAGTGTAATAAATAAAGAAACATTGAAAAAATGTAAACTATTAAATAGAGGAAAGTATATCATAGAAGATATAGGGGAAACCATTAATATGTAAGGGGAACCTAAAGGTCTAGTTTAGAAAATATTCTCCCTCATTCAGGAAATAGAAAAAAACACTAAATCTAAAAGAAAAATAACAAACTAACTCTTTTGTTTGACTAATCACTGGATTATTGAAACCTATATTTTTTGAAATTATAGAACTAACACATTCACCAAATTAATTAAACTAGTTTTTACTAATATTAAATTTTCATTTTAACTTAGTGTGTTACTCTCAAGATTGATTTTAAAAATTATTAACAACATCATTTGAATACAATGGATATCAATTATCATTAAATCTCAATGTTTTTCAAAAGTAACTATAAAATAATAAATCAGATAATGACATCCAATATTAAAAGCACAAATTAAGTAAAATAGTTAACCAAATCAATCTCATTAACTATGAAATTAATATCTAATTTTTTTTCTAAAAGATACTATTCAAGAAAATCAAATCATAGTAGTGAAAAAGATGAGAAGGAGGAGAAGAGTCTTCCTCAAGTCCATCATTCTATGTAACACCAACCATCTTCTATGTCTCATCTAATCCTGATATCTCTTTTGGATCACTCATACTATCATGATGATCCTATTTCTCTCAACTTATTCTTACATATATCCTAGGTTCTTCCATTAGAGTAAAAGCATGACCTAGCTCCAAGCCTTGATCTCATATAATACCACTTTGAAATCAACTCTCTAGTTTCCATGTTGCACATATTTAACTATAAACATCATTATAATGTGACTTGAGAAAAGACCCTTCAATGAAGTCAAAACCCCCATGTGCATTTGGTTATAGCCTACAACTTTCTACATCTGGATAGAAATTAGACACGGTTCATCATAAAATTCCTCAACAATATTCAGTTGAGCTAAGATTCATGGATAGAGCTACCCTTATCTTTGTTTTTTTACTTTTGAAAATACAGGGCTTTCGTAAAAATCATGAAAAATAAAAAGGCAATGAATTCATAAAAAAATACTTCTAGATTCATACAAAAATGAGATCCAAGTGAATTTATAGGATAAAAATATTTAAAATACCTAAAAATTAAAAACTATGAATTGTTTAAAAATTTAAATCTCAATAATTATTACTCTAAAATAAACAAATGCATAATCCGAACACTTTTATAAAATTTAACTAAAAATTATTTAATAAATTAAAGACCAAAGGCATAATTTTCATTAAGATATTCAAGGAATAACTATTATAACTTTCAAAAAACATGATTCATAAATTCACCAAATTAAAGCATAATTTATCATTGAAAATGCAGTTAATACTTAGTTTAGAAAAATTATTTATATTTAGAATTTTGAAATAGTTTAAAGAAGTTTCACATTGAATTTAATTGAAACTTCCATACTTATATCTTTATAGAAGGGAAAAAACATTCATCATTAACATATAATAAATAGGGACAATTAGTGGAAGAGTGATCTTAAAAAATAAAAATAATGAATAATTAACTTAATTCCGAATTATATCTAAAAGAATAAAGAGTTCATAGAGATTACAAGTTTATTTCATATCTCATTTACATGCAAGGCTAAAAATTTTAAAATCTAGTCAAAAAGTTCAAAATGTATAATGATTTTAGATCCTACTCCCCAAACTTGACCAAAATAATATTTAAGAGATAAATACAAATGATGTACCTAATTTAATCCCCGGAGAAACAAAAAATATTTCCCTCCTAAAAGTGGAAAACAAAATTCACACTTTAGAAAAATTTTAGACCAAAAATTAATAGAATTTAAGCTAAAAAACAATTAATTTAGAAATTTTTTAAGGGTTTTGATAAGTAAAAAATTAAAGTATAGTTAATAAAATTTAATAACCCCCACCACAATTAAAACTCAACATTATCCCTAATGTTGAATCCTACGGTGGGATAAAAATTTAAGATTTTTTGGTTTAAAATTGATTAGTAGTTTAAGATATTCAAATGATGTTTAAAGTTTCACATGAAATTGAAACAATATAATATCCATACTTTCTAAGTAGTTTGAAAAATAGATTATATAATTTTCATGATATTACATTGAAAATAGGATGAGAGAATTTACAATTTATCTAAGATGATTTCATATTGATTAATTATTTACACAAAAATTAGTATTTTGAGTCCAAAGTCATTATAAGGGTGCAGGTAAGGTTTTATACCTATTTCAATATGTTTTTTAACAACCTAGATAACATCATGTCAAACATCATTCAATTTTATTAAACTCAATCAATTTAGTTTAATAAGAAGAAAACCTACCCAAAAATCAATTTCATATTGTGAACAATTTTAAAATGATAACAATAGTCATGCATAGTTACAAAGAATAATTATATTAGTAGACAAATTATAAAAATTATATAAAAAATTCCCTTATAAAGAGTTAAAAATATTAAATGTTAACCCAAAAAACCTTCCCACATTTGAATAAATTCTCTAACAACCTAATTTAATTAACTAAAAAATAAAATATTAACATGAGATTCTAAGAATTTCAAAAATAAAAGAGAATTAACCTGAGTGAAATTAAAGGGACAATGTTTCAGATCACTCCAACTAGAATTTATTCTTAAACCTTGAAAATCATTTGAAACTCTTCTCTAGTTGATGCACTTTATGGTTATGAAAAAAAATATCATCCTTAAATAGGTAAGTCTTATGATTATATAAATTCATGTGGTATTTATATTGAATGGTATTTGGTGTTTATTAAAGAGAACATGTTTTATATATAGGATAAATCCCCTTTTATGATGAAAACATAAGAGGGTATGACAAAAAATATATCACACCTATCTCGGGTCAACCACATGTAGAGACCATCAAATAATAATGAAGAGAAACAATCAAGCGTAACAAGAGACCACAAGAAGAAGAATTAGTCAACTTTGGAAAGATACCATAATTCAATCAACAATGGGAAGATACTTTGAGTCGCATTTGGTAGATCTATCGATTCTACATAGACTTCCGATTCAACTATCCTAAACATGGGTTGATCTCAAGGAATTATCTACTAAAAAAGTTCAATAGATTAAAAAAATAGGCTCAGTTACCCTAAAATTGTAGTGTAAATAATTAATAATAGGGTAAAAAAATAAGTAGATTTATCTTTATTCAAGTAAAAGAAAACAACAGTAAGGACAATGGTTTGAATCCCATGAACCAACGAGTTTCATGTCCTCAGTTAGAATTAGTGATAGATCAGTTTTTAATATTAGAAAGATACAAATCCCTTTTTCTTCCCCAAAAATTAGTGTTTTATCCTTTACACATTAAATTGAAATATTCAATTCTGCTCTCCAATTAACTCTACATCGTTATTAACACGAAATCTAAAAATGGTGAAATATCTTAACTATTTGGTCTTGAGTTTTCTATTATAAATATTATTTCTAGAATTAAAAATTAATACCTTTTAACCAACCTTAAAATAATTATTTGGAATGGTAGATTAATGAAATTATTTTGTTCATTCTTTATAAATCGTAGATTTTTCATAATACTTTCTTCTAATCTCGTACAAATAACTCAACTCTAGCAAACTTCATTCACCAATAGTTTTAAAATAAAAGGTTATGGATTTCACAACCCAAGATGACTTGTGATTCCAATCTACAGGAAAATGAAATGTTTAACCAAAGATGATTCTATATGGAAACACCCCTATGGGTGTCTTATATGAATCCCTATATACTCAGAAATCATTATCCAATTTTATAGACTAATATTTTCTAGATTTATACACTATTTTTAAAAAAAATGTCTTAAACTGTCTATTAGAAATTTCAAATTTTCCACTACAACATGGATAATACATTGTTCCAGTTAAATTATCACAACCATATTTTCCATTAAATATTTTAAATTGAAATTTTTAAAAAAGGTTCTATTATCAGTGATTAATGATCTTGGCACCATAAATGTGGAAAATATATTCCATTTAATAAATTTAACAACACTATTATTTTTTATTCAGAAGCGCCACAACCTCTACCCACTTTGAAACACAATCCATAACTATAATAATATAATAATTCACATTAAAATATTTGAATGGTCCCAAAAACACTAAGCTCCAAATATAATTTTTTTACTACTATAATACACTTTTTTTAACTCTTTATTCCTACTAACATCTCTTAAAGTTTGACACTTATCACACCCTTCTACACGACTCTGAGCATCCTTGAATAAAGTAAGCTACTAAAAATATCCTATATGAATTTTTTGGATGTCATCTCACCCCATGGTTTTCACCATATGGGGGAAGATTTATAGCTCTCAAGAATAGGTTTATTTACTCCTAAGGTACACATATCTTAAGGATACAATAAAAAACCTTCTAAAAATAATGGGATCATTCCCAATGAATTAATTTAACTCAGAAATGAATTTATTTCTTTGAATTTATGAATTATCCTTGTGAATTATCCCAAAGTTAAAAATTTGGAAAAAAATTCATACCATGTAGAGTGTTTCACTCAAACCTCAATGATATTTTCATCAAGAAATGAAGAATCAATCTCTATTGGTTCATTATTTTGGGTGTTGAATGCCCTAGATATGTGATCAAAAACCAATTTTTGTGAAAAATTTTTATCCATAATTTACAATTTCAATTATTATAACTAAAGGTTCTTATCTCACAAGTACTGTCTTGAATTACTTGTTAATTAGAATATATTTAAGAACTGTAAGGTCGCTGAATACTATAACCTTAGATTCAATTAAATACTACCTAAAATTTTTAAGGGAAAACATAATAGATGGAAAATATTTTTTATATTGTAGTTTAATTATTTTGGGAATTATCTAATACATTACTAGAATAATAAACCATGTGCATCCTCCTCTCATTTATTTTCTCAAAAAATTCTCCCATAATCACCTTACTAGCACCAAAAAATAATTCAGATGGAAATTTTCAATCAGGGGAATTAATAGTTGGTGAAGTAATGAGTTTATATTTAAGAAGACCGAATGATCCTAAGAAATTTTAATTAAACACAATGTTATATACACAAATAAATGGAGAATAATGGTCTATTTATCTTAGAAAAATCTTATGTAAACCTCTGGTGAAAATCAGCATGCCAAAAGAAACTTTGAATTCCCTTGAAATTTTATAGAGGGATAACTTTTGAATAATCTCAATTTTGTAATTATAAACTTCCATAACCCTATTTGAGAACTTTTTACCAAACACTATACCCTAATTAAATATGAATTGGTATTTTTTTCTAATTTTAAAAAAATCTTGTTTCTATTAATTAACTAAAAACCTTCTAGATTCTAATGACCAATTTCAAAATTGCTTACAATGATTAAAAAAAGACCCATGAATACCTCAATTATCTTAAATATAATATCTAATAATATAACCATTTTACAATTAGAAAAGGTGTAAGTATAACCAAAGAAGAAAAAGTGCATTCATTGGTAGGGAAATGTTTCAAATTGGAATTTGAAGGTGGCATTTTCTTGTTCTTCATAGGCTATATAAATATGGTTGTAATTAGAATAGAAATAAAAAAATAAAAAAAAATCTTGGAAACATATCAAGTATTTTATCTAAAAATTACCTGTGGATATGATATTTCCTAGATATATAATTAAAATTTCTATTTTCAATGAAAACGCTCAACTTGTTCACTATCTTAGTTTGGAATTTTTTATTATTTTCATTTTTTTGTAACAGTCACTTTAATTTTTTTAGGAACCACCTAGTCATGGATAACCCAAGGGTTATCTAAAATGAGAAATATTATTCCAGTATCATTAAGTATTATCACCTCCTCCATACCCATATCTTTTATAATGTTATTGAGTCTTATCTACCCCTCAACTCTTGGTTTATGATTAAGTTCTATAGGAATTCAATGCATGCATTTTGAGGGGATTACTATCCTAATAAAAACTACGGTTCAACCAATTATATATAGGAACTTACTCAAAATATTCAAAACTATCATATTTTTTTTATAATATTGGATGAGATGATAATAATTAATGAAGAACTGTCACCTATAAATGCATTTTACAGGTGATCTAAAAGGGGTTTGAGCTCTAACTCGAGTTCTTTTTGACTTGAGGAAAGACACTTGAGCATAGAAGGTCCAATAATCTCTAGTTATCTCTTAAATAATACACTATAGAAATTATATTCTTAATCACTGATGAAAAAATAAAACTTTTCCTCATAATTATAATTTATGATCGGGTTCAAAATGTTTTCTTGGAACAAATCATTTAGAAGATCTAAAAATTCTCCCTCATACTAATATAAAGGTTATTATTATATACTAGATTATATTAATAAATAAGATTATATAGGAGATAGTTCTACGTTAATCTCCTTAATCATACTCAAAAACTCTTACTATTTTCGATCATATAGTTCCTGGATTTTTAAAAGCCCATCTCTTCAATAGATTCTAACTTGTGTGGGTTTTTAGTCTTTTAAAAAACATGAAATTATTTTTTTTACCAAGATTTAAGATAAACTTAACCTTCTAAACATATATGAAAGATCATATTATCACAAGGAATGATATACCAAGGATGATAGGAACTTACTTGTTACATTTTATATCTAAAATAATAAAATTAGCCAGAAAGTATAACTTTTATACTCCAATAAGAAAGTCATCCACTCATCCAATTGGGTGAGTAATAGTCTATACAACTAACTATAAAGATTTTTTTTTTGAGTTTTGGTACTCTAAATTTAAATTATTTAAAAAATAGAAATGGGATAAAATTTAAACTTTCACCATGGTTACTAAAACAGTTAAATAGACCGCTATGTTCAAAGGTACATGAGATGAAAAAAATTTATGGATCTTGAATTTTAGAAGGGATATTATTCTAAAGGACAACATTTCACTCATATATTAAATTGTGTATTGTAAATTCTTCCAATATTGTTTGAGGAAATTTCCATTAAATATTTAAAATAGGTTGGAATTTTAAATAAGTCTTAAAAAAGAATATTTACTTGATGTTTCTTGAAAATATCATAGAATTTGAGAAGTTTTGTTTCCAAATTCTTCTTATTAATTATTTAAGGTATGATTAGGTTTGGGGTTATATTATTCAAGATATTTAGAATATAATAAATAAATTCTTCAATATTTTTATTCCCTTTATTTTATATATTTTTTATGTATTTTTTCATTTTGTTTTTCAAATAGAATATATGATTTTAAAATGATTTCAAAGTTTTTATCTCATTTTTAGATTAAAAAGATTCCATATTTTTGTTTTTAGTTATATCCAAAATTTTATTTAGAGTTAGTGTAGGGTATATTTTATTTTCCTAATGAGTTTATAGACTAAAAATACTTATAATATACATAATATTTTACCTTTAATTTTCATTCATTGTACTTTGAATTTTCCTTTTTTTCTATACCTTCTAATTATCTATCCATTTGACTGATTTTAGTTTGTAAATAGTTCATTTCATTTTACAAAGAAAATTTTTAGATTATATATTAGCTTTATGGTTTTCTATAGAGTCTATTATAATTAACATTTGATGGATTATTATCTCTATATTTCCTAGGGAATTAGAAGTATCAACACTTTGTTGCATGGGGAATGGTTTCCTAGGATTATAATTCCCTGTTACTTCAAGAACCCATAAATATCTGTTTAATAGAAATTATTTATCATTTATTACAATACCATGATATTTTGGGTTTTTTATTTCTATTAAATTAGGGAAAATATTACTTAAAAAGTGGTCACTTCAACAAAATATACATTTTTCCATAAAAAAGACTTTAAGTTTACACCCGTGTTTCATTCAAAGAAATTTAGCTTTGTTTAATATGAGACACCATAGATAAAATATTAACCTTGATAAAATTTATACTTATCCTTATATCCTATGATTTTTTTAAAACATGCGATTAGAAAAAATATCAGTAAGGGATATAAAAAAATGAATCCCATCAGTCTAGTGAAAAACATGAAATCCCTTGAATAAATTTACCTTTTTCATAATAAAAACACTGAGCACATAAATAAAAAATTTTCTATATCTTTTCTCAAAGAAAACCTATGAAAACCATTATCAAGAACATGAAAAACCATTCAGTTATAATGATTCATGTTTTAAATCATGAAAACATTCCTTAAAAAAATAAACAATTTACTTTTAAACATTCCTTAGCTCATGAAATCATAATATTTTTATAAAAACACTTTTTTGTAAGAATAATACAGGTTTCTTGGAGCATCATATTCATAATCAAAATTAACTTGTATTTAACCTATGCTAAAATAATTTATGCCTAGCTTATTTCATTTCAGTAACCTACCTGATTATCTCTCTTATTTGTTTCCTTTGAAGACTAATCATTACCTGATGCGTTGGAGAGATATATCCAACTCACCCATCATCATGAGAAAAATTGGGTTCACCTATCATCTTTATAATTATTAACTACCACATAATGAATAAAGCATTTGTAATATTAAAATTTCTTACTGTAAAACCCTTGAAGAACTCATTTTAACCGATAAAAAAATCTTCCCATATTTACTAAATTATAAGGATACATTTCTATTTTTTTTAAAAAAGTTAAAAATAAAAAAAATTCAGAAGAGAATGAATATGATATTATTTTAAAAACTATCTTATTTTGTAGTGTAATCTTTATAATTAATAATTTATATGATATAACAAAAGGGTGGTCAAATCGTATACGTTAAAAATAATTGTCTTACACTTTGGTAAAAAAACTCAAAAATTATCCATACAGTAAATGTTTAAAATATTAATTTTTAAACATATAAAAATAAATTCAAAATTCATTTAATATTAATTTTAAAAATGGTTTATGTATAAATAAGAACAATCTTGGAACATTTTGATAAATATGGATATAGAGAATAAATATTTTAAAATATTTAAATTAGTGTTTTAAAGGAAACTTTCGTACCTTAAATCGCTTCTGTCTTCGTATATCCTCTAAATCTAGAATAATAAAATTATATTTTTTTTATTCATGATTAATGAACATTCCATGTTAATTTAATTATTATTATTCTTTTTAGTTCATTTATCACACTGAACAATTTAGTTAGTAAAATGGTTAAGTTCACATTGGATGTTTTGAGGTCCTTTAGTTTATAACCTCAAAACAACATCCGTGTGTTAACTATGTTCAAAGGGGTTATGGTTCAATTACCTCCATAATACTAAACATATTAAAATTATCATATTTATAAATTAAATACTGTTTTAAATACAACTATCTAGCGTGGTCATGGAAAATAAATCACGTAATTTCTTGGAGATGGTAGTCCATATGTATGCAAGAACGATGATTACATTTTTCCATTGGGTATAAAATAAATAAATTATATAATGTTTTAATTTTAAATAATCATAAATATTTTATAAATTTTATATTTATTCATTATTTCCATCTTCATGGTCAACTATGTTAGGTGGTAATGAATGATGAATCCCATCACTTCGTGGAAGTGGCATTCCACATGTTTTCCCGCGACATTATCAATTTATAATGGGAAGAAAGGGTAAGAAGTTAAATAATATTCTATATTTATTAAACCATAATTATTTCATAAATTCATTATATATTCATTTTAACTTTCCATATAATCTAGTGATGAAATATGAAACACATCACTTTATGGATGTGGTAGTCCACACGTACACATGAGTGATGTTTTCATTTCCCATTGGATAGAAAAGTGGTGAAAAAGGGTTATACAATAATTATAACAACATTTATGCATACATGTGATATTTCTTTTATTATATTATTGATATTAAATAATATTTTAATACGGTAGAATAATAAATAAACATGAAACACCTAGTTAAGAATCATACCTCTTCTTCGGAAAGCCTCCATTGGTTTACAACTTATGCATTATTAGGATGGTATTTTAGTGATAAAAAGACCTATAATAATTATTAGGGGAGTGAGATCTATTGGTAAGGTATTTTGGTAGTGCTTGGTTGAGCTAAAATGTTCAAAGTGTGTGAAGAATTGATGAGAGCAAGTTCCCTTTTATAAGTGAGGGGAGTAACATACTAGTAATTATTCAATGTTTTAAAATGATATAAAGTATTAATCATTATAAAGTGGATATAAAACTACATAATTTAAAATATAATATGATAAGGGAAAAATTAAATCATCCAATAAGAATTAATATAATATTTTTTCCCTCACACTTATTTATTATCTTAATTAACCCATTCTATCCTTTACTATGGTAAATAATTTTTACCATGGTAACTATTTATAATGAATAAAATTAAATTCAACTTATTACCATATTTTAACCTCATTATTATAAATTTTAAATAAATTTCCTAATATTCAATTTATGGATGTGGAAGAAATTAATTTTAATATAAATATGAAAACTGCAATGAAAACACTTTTTAAAAAATTTACACTTTTAAGCATAAAATTTATTTTATACTGAAATCATGTATCATGAAAATTATTATGATAATAATTGGATTATTTTTCTCCAAATAATACTAATGAAACTTTACAACTATACTAAAATATAATGTGAATTTTTAAATACTTGTAAAGAAATGATAGTTTTAATAAAAATTGTCATTTTTTAATATTCAACCAAAAGTGAATATTTTCAGATAATACAAAAAGAATGAATCTAAGAAAAATATGATGTGATGATATAAAAATTTAATTCCCTTTTACCAAATCATTTTCTAAAATCAGGAAATTTAAATTTAAAAAATCATGTAATACCTGGAAAAAGAAATTATTTAAATAAAACTATTTCCTTTTCAATAAAATTATTTATAAAATAATGATGAATATGAATCCATAAAATGGATACTTATAAATCATTAGATTTATATATTTTTAGTATTACCAGGGTTTTAAAATTATCCCCCTTTTAAAAAAAATCATCCTTACAATTTTATTTATTATTTAAATAAGTGGGGGTATTTTTTCCTCATATCTTGTTATGATTACCATGTTGCTTCCTCAATCATGGAATTATTTCATAAACCTTTTCTTGGTGAATTAACTTATTTCATAGTACCTGATCTCTATAATCCAAAATATGGACCAAATTTTCGTCATAACAATGATTATATTCCAACCATACCACCTCAGGCATCCAAACATGGGAAGCATCAGGTAAATATTTCCTTATCAATGAAACATGAAACACAAATTTTACTTGATATAAAATATAAAGAAAGAATAATTGGTAAAATAATAACCGCAATTTCTCTATAAATTCATAGGTTTCAATTAACCATGGGATTAACTTTCCCTTTTTACCAAAATACATGAAACTTTTCTAAGGATTCACTTTAATAAAAGCATGACCGCCTAACTCAAATGAAAGATATTTCATATTATTATCAGTAAAAAAAATTATATCTACTCTAAGATTCCATCATATGGTGATAAATCATAATTAACTTATCAAACATCTCTTATACTAATTATAAAGTTGAAAAATTACCTTCATTATGTTTTTACCAACTTGACCGAGTTCAACACCACTTTATATATAATTACTCAAAATGGACCATCTGTATATTGGAATGGAAAATGTTATTATATAAAAATTGCACAAAAGAAAAATGATGATCTAAAATTCCCTAATTATCTAAAGATAACTCTTGAAGCATAGCTTTCAAATTATGAAATGTTCATTCTAATTATCCATCAGATTAAGGTTGAAAAGGTATACTGAAATTTAATTCAGTGCCCAATGACTTCTTAAATTATTTCAAAAAAATCAAGGTAGATTTTATATCACAATAATATATAATAGAGAAAGAAACTTTATGTAATCTGAATATCTCTTTAATATATATTCTATCAAGTTTATCCAAATATATAGTATCTCAAATCAGAAAAAAAATGCATAGATTTAGTAGAGAAATCAATAATAACCCAAACCAAATTATTACCTTGAAATTTTTATGGTAATAGCATGAAAAAATCGATGGATATATTCTTAAATTTCCATTAAGGAACTATAAAAATATGAAGTAACCCCTTTAGTTGTTTTATTTTAACTTTAACCTATTGAAAAGTCAACCATTTCATAAAAAAATCAGTAATATCTTTCTTAATTACACCCACTAATAATATTCCCAAAGGTCTCTATACATATTAGTGATACTAGGAAGAATGAAAAATAGAGATATATGAGATTTATTTAACAATTAATTCTTTATCAGAGAATCACTTGTCATGAGAAAACTCTTTCCAAAATATTATAACACCTTATTTATCAATGTTAAATTTAAGAAACTCACCCTTCCTAACCAATTACAACATTTCATGAAAATCATAATCTTCCTTCACATCATGCTTAATTATGTCTAACAAAGATAATTTTACCAGCACTAAAACTAAAAGAGAGGGAGTTCCTAAATGAAATAATTTCTAGGGAAACATCCATCAAATCATTTACCAAAGTATCATGATCTAAATGTAACATGGTTAATAATACATTATATTTTTAACTCATGGAATTGATTACAATATTTTCATTACTGACATGATAATGAATCATCTAATAATAATTAATTATTAGTTTGAATCATGTTCTCTACATCATTTTAAACTCTTTTTGAGTGAATGTGTACTTTAAACATTTATCTTCCGTATATATTTCACATTTTACCCGATATAAAAGATGCCTAATTTTTTTCAATGAAAAAAACATTGCTACAAGCTTAATATCATGTGTAGTGTAATTCCACCCATGAAGTTTTAATTGATATGAAGCATATGAAATTACCAAATCATCATGTATATATACACAACCAAGTCTCTTTAATGAACCATCACTATAAATAACAAATTCTCTATTTCTTATTGGAAAGGATAACACTGGATCATTTACCATTCTTATTTTCAATTATGAAAAATATTCATTACATTCTTTTTTCCAGAAGAATTTAACTCCTTTTCAAATTAACTTAGTTATGGTTTAGATAACCAATATTTTTTTAATAAAATATAAGTAGTAAGCTGTTTATCTAATAAAAATTAAAATCTCAGTTACATTTTTAGGCCTTGTCCACTCTTCTACCACTTTAGTTTTAGCAAGATCAATATTTATTTCCTATAAAGAAACAATAGTCCCAGGGAATGAAATTTTATATTACAAAAATTCACATTTACTAAATTTTCCATAAAAAATAGTTTTTTAGAGAATGTAGAATAGTCCTTGGATGTTTCCAATGTTCCTTATTAATTTTAGATTAAAACAAGATATCATTAATGAAAACGATACAAAATTTATCCAAATAATTATATAAAATTCTGTTTATAAGTTCTTTAAATACAATGGCTAAATTAATCAACCTGAACATCATAACCTATAACTTATAATTAAAATACCTAGTATGGAATTACAACCTTGAAATATATTAATACTTTACCTTCAGTTAGTGATACCCGAACATGAGATAAATATTTAAAAAATACTGATTAACCTGGATAAGGTCAAACAAGTCATCTATATTAGGCAATAAATACTTTTCCTTAATAGTGATGTTATTGAGTACTATATATTCAATATAAAGCATCATAAAACCATCCTTATTTCTAAAAAATAGAATATGATCTCTCAAATGTGAATTACTAGGGTGGATAAAACCCTTATCAAGAAAATCGTGTAAGTACTTTTTAGATTCTAGATGTTTTACTAGATACATTATATAAGGGTGTTTTAAAATTGGATTAGTATCAAACACTAAGTCAACAAAAAATTCAACCTCCCAATTAGAAAGTACAACATAAAAAATTATCAGGAAATAAACACAGATATTCATTTACTACTAGAACATCACTAATTTGAATATTTCTTTTATTTTAAAGAATATGTGTGAGATAAATTTCACTTGCTTATTTTATTCGTTTTTTGGATTATTGATGTGTTATCAATGTTATGGATTAAATATTATATAAAAACTGAAATAATAACTTATTTAGATCTATAATAAATCATAACATGATAAACTAAAAACTAATATATATATATATATAATGATATCAAACTATAAAATAAGAAAGAAAAAAAGTTTATAGGAAATTCCATTACACATATAATAACAAGAATATTTCTATAAAATCTTATTACTTTATACTACCCCATGAGTTTTTAACAATAATCACGAATTCATTTCTTAAGATGGTATTTCCAATTTACTTTAAAATTTACTAGATATAAAATAATGCATTGACCCTGATTCAAATAATACATTGGGATAATGTGAATAAACAAGTAATGTACCTATAAAAACTTTATTAAAGGGTACCACATATTTATTAGTAATAGCTATATACTTTTCCACACATTTATCCAATATTTATGATTCCCACCTTGAGTAAATAAATTTGGACATGTGTTAACATAATGTACCAACATATTTCAATTAAAGCATATTAACGCTAACTGATTATCTATTTCCCCATTACTTTTATGATCAGAACTATTTTTAGTGTAGTACCAAGCTGATTGACCAAGATTGGCAAGTCTTTAACCCTTTATTGATCCTATTCAACATTCATTAAAATGACATTTACCGCATTCAAAACATTTTTTTTCATTGGGGGGGGGGGGTTACCCCAATATTTCATAGTTGAATACTTATCCACTACTTTCCACCAAAACCAATTAATACCCATATTGTCACAAAGTACATAAGTGTTGATAAAATCTATATTAACTTTTTTAGCACAATGAAAAACCTCCTTATAAATTTGAAATTTATGATTGGAAAATTCTCTTCATAAACATGGTTTTAAACCTATGTAAAATCTATCAATTTAACATTCATGGTTTAGAATGAATTTTTTTTATACATGGAAAATATTTTAATTTTTTTTCATAAGAAAATACTAACTATTATCCATTTTTCTTTAATTATAGAAATTGTCTTAATATTCTAATTTTAAAAACATTAGGAAAATAATTATCAATAAAAATATCTTTAAAGACATATACTCCATGAAATAAACCACACCTTTTACTTAGTAGTTTTAATTAGAGACCACCATTAATTGTATTCACCACAAAATTGATAAATATATAGTGTTACATTTTTATGTTCCATACATCTCAAATACATCAAATATCATATCCAATGCATTTATCCATTACTCATCTTTCACTAGGTCTGAAGATCCACTAAAATATGAAGGTTGTTGTTTCATGTAATACTCCACTATAGACAAATTACACTATGAGAAATTTGATTTTTCACTTTTACTAGTGGCACTATTAATAGCCTACATCAACTGAGTTATCACTTACATAAATTGAGAAACATGGAAACATTTAAAATCTATATCACTATAATATGACCATAAATTATTGTTTATTTAATCTATATTTAATCATTATCAAAACCATTAATGGTATCTAAACCATCCTTTGATACAAACTATAATGAATCATTACTTTAAAAACTAATAAATATGAGTTTAATAGCATTGATTTTACATTTTCCCATTCCCATGATCTTTCAGATTTATAGTTTTAGAAAAATATGAAAAACATTATAGAAAAAAGTGGACACTTCCACACAATGTACATTTTTTCTAAAACATAAGACTTTAAGTTTACACTCTTATTTAATTTAAGACAGTTTAGCTTCGTTTAAGATGATACACAATAGAATAAATATTTTACTTGATAAAATTTATAATTATACATATATCCTTTGGAAAAAATTTGAAAAGAAGGATAAGAAAAAGAATTCTAGTAAGGGATATAAAAAAATAAATCCTTTTAGTCTTGTGAGAAACATGAAAACCCATGAAGACAGTTACATTTTTCAGAATATAACATTGAACACATAAATAAAACATTTCTACTTGTGGAAATAAATATTTTATAAAATAAAACCTTTTAAACCAATTAGAAATCATAGGAAAAAACCATTAAGGTAACCTAAGGAATTTGGGAACTAATGAAAACATTAATTTGAAAAAAACTTTCACCTTTAAAATTTCCTTACCTCATAAAATATTTTTTTACCATAGAAGAATTTTTTCAAGAATAATAAAAGTATCCTTGAGAATCATATTCACTCTTAATTAACCCATGTTAGAAAAACTGAATCCTAGTTTATTCCACAAGAGTTACCTGTCAGGTTATCTCCCTCATTTCACCTTCAAAGACTATTCATTACCCAAATAATTGGAGATCTATATCGGGACCACACATGATCATGATATACATAGGGCTCACCCACCATCATCTATAATTATCAAGTACCATATAATGAATTTGTTTTGAAATATTGTATATTTTTATCATAAAAACCATAAAAAAATCATGTGAACCCATAAGAAAAATACATTCCATTTTCACATAATCATAAAGATAGATTTCCATTTTATTTGAAAACTTTTAAAAATAAAAAATTCATAGAAGAGCATAAAAAAGATATTATTTGAAAACCATGTTACTTATAGAGTAATATTGATAAATAATAATGGTTATAATGTAGAGAATAGGTAGTTGAGCTGTATACATTAGAAAACATTATTTTTTTCTTTGGTAAAAATATTAAAATTGACCCATATGATAAATTTCCAAAATATTTCTTTTAAAACCATTAAAAATAAAGAAACAAGTAGTTGAAAATGACTTTTAAAAATATTTTATGTATAAATAATAACATTTTTGGAACATTTTTAAGAACATGGATATGGATGAGAATGAGTTTAAAATATTTTAAACAATGTTTTATGGGAACCTCCCTTATCATAAGTCATATCTATATTCATACATTCTCTAAATATTGAATGATAAAATTATATTAGTTTTCTACTTGATTTGTAACAACCCCTACCCCAATAGCTTAGAGTTGATGGTTATTTTATTACAAGTTCATAGATAAAAGAGATCACATCACCAAGGATTGATCAGTTTAATAGTCTTGAATAACTATCTATATACCCATTTCCCTTATTACATTGGTAATTAAACATAGAATATAAAAAAAGAAAAAAAATATACTTCCACGAAACTTATTCAAATATTTCATCTTCATAACCTGGGGAAGGAAAAAAATGTGAGCTTAAATTATCATAATGGGTTACATATAAATGAAAAATGAATCAATAATAAGTGAAGTATAAAAAATAAGGAATAATCAATAAACATAGAATGAAAATAAATCTATAGATTTAATCATAGTAAAAATATCATGGATAATAATAATTGAATACTATATGAAGGAAGTTTTTAATTATCGAATATACTTTATCTGATACATGAAACACTACTATAAAATCATTATTAAAAAGTTTTAATTATATGGTTAGAAACCCATCTAATTCTACATGGAAATAAATGTGAAGGGGTTTTCACCAATTCTTTTGTCTCATGAGACCTTACGATGCATCAAGGGGACATATAATGCCAGAACACACCTGTAACTAAAAGTAAAAATAATTATTCATACATATATTTAATTCATGAACAATATTACTTATCAAAATATATTTATTGAGTAGAGGATACAAATTTATCAATATTTCCTCAGTTAAAATTACATTCACAGTAAACACCGTATGTAAAAATGGTATACAGCTTAGAAAATTATCGTATCCATGATACAAGAAATATGGATATTTAATATAAATATAATTTCAAATGAAAAATTATCATAAATGGGTAGTATATATATCACATAAAAATTATTAGGTGCACAATACCAAGTAAGTCTCAATGAAATGGAAATTAAGATGAAGTCCCTTACCCTATGTCCGAAAGCATTCTGTATTTGTACATCATGTCATGGATAATAAAATTATACTAATTAATTAATTAATTTAAAACCTATTAAACATATATTTTATTGGTTATAATTTTATTAAGTTCATTTATGGTCATTACTATGAGTTATAATATTTAATTTCATTGTTCTTGGAGCGTTGGTTTTAGGGTTTTATGGTCGGTTCGCTTGTATATAATTATGAAGTTCTCCTCAAATGAAAGAAAAAGTATAAAAGTGAAATTATTTATTATTAATAAACTTACATAAGTTTAAATTTTATTGTATATAATTTGTTTATATGGTGTAAATATGATTCATTAGATAAAATGTTAATGAAAAATGATTAGTTTATTTTGGCAGTTTTTATGTCAATCATGAACATGTATCATTTTATTTAATATTATATTTATACCCTAGTTCAAGAACATTAAACAAGTTATAATAAAAATATTATAATCTTTTTAACAATAAAATTGGTTTTATAACTATCCTTGAAGGTGGTAATGAAAAATGAAAACTCTTCATCCATGAAGGCGGTGAATCAACACCTCATAGATGATGTTTTCTTTTATAGAATTAAAAGGATAAGTGAAGAGATTTTATGATTAATATTGCATTAAAAAATAAAATTAAAGTATATATATTATACTAGAGTTATAATACCACTTTGTATAAGGGGACATGAGGATAGAATTAAAAAATAATGAAAATAAAATAGAAAGAAAGAGGATTTTACCTCTTGAATATCGTCTCTATGGGAACCTCCTTAAAACACTTGGATTTTTCCTTTTGATAAGAATTTAAGGTATTGGAATTGTGGAAGAGTTTTAATAAGATAATTGGGTATAATTAATACAATATTTAAGTCTTATAAGGTTTGAGGAGAAGGGGTGGTATTTATAGAGGAGGAGAGGGGTGTTTTTTGATTATTTCAATCATTAGTTTATTATTTTGGATCAAAACTATCAATAGTTTTGATTACTATGACTAAGTATAGTAACAAGTGAATGTGAGTTAGAAATAATGAGTAATTACCTCATACATACATTATCCATGACTCAATAATTCATTTATTTAATTATAATTTTAAATATCATAAATTACTCTATTTCATTGTTCATAAAAATTCAACTATTTTAGAAAAATCAAAAAAATTCAACCTAAATTTTTTTAGACATCTAGGTTTAAAAAATTGTCTCCATTTTATGAAAACATTTTTCTATATTTATTAAATTCAATTTTTAATTAAAATCATCACTTATTCTAAAAATATCAATTTTAATATTATAACATATTTTACGACACTTAAAAATTAATTATGGTCTCATAAAATTAAATTATAATTATAATACAACAAAATATTAATTTATGAATCTATTTTATGAAAGTAAATTTTCTTTTAAATTATTATATTAATTATAAAATTGTAAATAAAAATTTACTCTTTGCAAAAATAATAACATTGAATTTATCATTTTCAAAACATTTATATACTTATTCAATGATATAAATATATCATACATTCAATTATGAGATAGCAAAACTTTATTTATCATTTTATAGGTGAGGTTATTATTCTAATGGATAGCTTACTATTCCTAATGGCCACATTACTATTCCAATGGCCATGTTAATATTTAATAGTATATCATAGTTCATTTAATCTTAGTGTTTCTTACAATGTAATCTATTGAATTAATTGAATCTATTAAAGAAGATACATACCATAAAATCATGGGGTGTTATATTCTTCCCTCCTTTGAAAATTTATCCCTTGAAAGTTTTCATGAATATTTCCTTCTAAACAGATGAGGGTGGTTCTTCTTCATAACATCCTCAGGTTCACATGTTGATTTTTCCATTTTATGGTTTATCCAAAGATATTTTACCATTAGAGTCATCCAATTTCTCAATAATTTCTCTCTAGTGTCAATAATCTCAATAAGTGCTTCGTAGTAAGAAAAATTATGTTCCATATCTATTTCTTTAGAGGTGAGTACATGTGTTGGGTCTGAAATATACTTCTTTAATAATGATATCTGGAATACATCATGAACTTTGAAGAGACCTGGTGGAATTGCTAATCAATAATCTAAAAAACCAATTAATTCCATAATTTAAAATGTTATGATATACCTGGGTCTTAGTTTCCCTTTCTTACCAAACCTTATGACACCCTTCCATGGAGAAAATTTCATAAATAAATGATCTTCTACATGAAATTCCAAATCCTTTATTTGATTGTCAGCATAACTCTGTTTCCTACTTTGAGCTGCTTTAATAGAATCCTAAATAGTATTTACCTTTTTCGTTGTTTATCCAATAGGTTCTAGGCCTATAAGTTTCCTCCCACCAAATTCATCCCAACAAGTTAGATTATGATATCTCTTTCCATATAATGTTTCAAATAGATCCATTTCAATACTTTATTAGGAAATATTGTTGTTGTAAAACTCTATCAAAGGTAAATACTAATCTCATATACCTTCAAAGTCAAGTGATAATGATCTAAACTTTTCTTCCAATGTTTAAACATTCCTTTCAGACTATTCATTGGTTTGAGGGTGATAAGAATTACTCAAATAAAGCTCAGTATCCAAACCCTTCTAAACACTTTTCTATACTTTTGATGTAAAAAATGGAGCTCAATCAGACACAATCGATATAGGTTCACCATAAAGTCTTAAAACATCATTAATATAGTGTCTTTCTAGATGTTCAAGAGTTAAATATTCTCCTATAGCAATAAAATGTGCTTATTTTGTACGGTGACCAACAATAAGCCATATTGTATCATTCCTTCTGGGGGTCTTTGTTAATCTAGAGATGAAGTCCATAGTAATGTCATCCAAATTCCATATAGGAATAGGTATAGGTTTAATGACTCCTCTAGGGTGTTTTATCTTAGCCTTCAATTGTTAAAAAATACACATATTGAGACATAATCAGAAATTTCCCGCTTTATATTATTCTATAAAAAATGGTCCTTTAGGTCTCTATATATCTTGGAAATACCATGGTGTATAAAGAAATTTGATCTATGAGAATCATATAATAGTTCCTTTCTTAGGTCACAAATTTATAGAACACATAACCTCTTTCTAAATTTCCTAATTTTATCATCATACATGACGTATGCCAATTTTCTATCCTTAATGGCATTAATTTTCTTTTGAAAATTCTCCTCATCAGATTGAGAAATTTTTATCTTATCTAGTAAGGATGGTTTATAAATCATTTCAAAAAGGCGTGATGTTACCCCTTCCTTAAAAATTCCCATATTCATATTAACTAAATCTATAATATTGGATCTATATCAATCCTCATCTTATTCAGAACTTTATGATCTTTCATACTCAATACATTATCTACATTATTTTATTTTCTTGGGTGGTAGTGTATTGAGTAATCATAATCTTAGAGTAATTAGAGCCATCATTTTTGACTCATTTTGGGTTATTTTTGTGTAAATATGTATGTAATAATATTTTGATCTGTATATATTTCACATATTTCACCATAGATATAGTGTCTCCATATCTATAGAGAAAAATCATAGAAGCTAACTCAAGATCATGAGTTGTATAATTTTTTTTTCATGAATCTTCAACCATCTTGATGCATATGCAATAAATTTATCATTTTCTCTAAGAAAAAAACTCGATCATTTATTTTATGCATCATTTTATATCATAAACCTATCATTTCCTGATGGTAGAGTCAAAATTAGAGTATTTACCAATGTTCTCATCAATTCTTCAAAACATTCTTCACATTATTTTTTCCATACGAACATAACCCCTTTACATGTGATCTTCTTTAAAGGGTTAACCAATCAGGAAAATTATAGACAAAACTATGATAGTTACATGATAAGAAAATTAAACTACATACCTCAGTTATATTCATTGGTGTAGAACATTCTTTGAAAACCTTTATCTTTGTAGGATCAACTGAGATTCCATCCTTAAAAACAATATATCCAATAAAAGAAATTTCCTAATTCCAAAATTCAAGATTTCTAAATTTAACTTATAACTCTTTCCTCTCGAGAGTCTTAAAAATGATCTGTATGTTATTCTCACGGTCTTTATAGGTTTTAGAATATACCAGAATATCATTAATGAATGCCATAAAAAAATCATCAGGTAATTCCTTTAATATTTTGTTTATTATATCCATGAAAATTGTGTGTGAATTAGTGAATCCAAATGGCATTTCTATAAAATTTTAATGTACATACCACGTTTTAAGAGATTTCTTTCGGATATCTTTCTTCTTTATTCACAATTTATGATACATAGAATGAAGTTCAATATTCAAAAAATATTTAGATTCATGAAGTTGATCAAATAAATCATCAATATGAGGTGGAATATACTTGTTCTTTATTATAACAGAATTGATTTATCAATAGTCAGTTCATAGCCTCATGGATCCATAATTCTTCTTGACAATGAGAACAATGTATCCCCATGGAGAAAAACTAGAGAAAATAAATCCATTACTACTCAAATCCTCTAGTTATTTCTTCATCACCACTAATTCCAAAATGGATATCTTGTAGGTATTCTTTAATATTGGTTTTGAATCAAGGATTAAATTAATGAAAAACTCATCTTCATTCTCTAAGGGGTGTCCAGGTAATTCCGCAAAAAATACATCAATGTATTCTTATACAATAGGTACATACACTATTTGAATATTGCCTTATTCATTCCTAGATGTTTTTTACTCTTCCTCCTTAAGAATTTCATTCAGTAGAGATAATAGGGGAGGATCTAGATAAGATTTAGATGATTAAGCTTCTTCTATAAAGATATTTAATTATATATCTTCCTCACAAAATTTAATTTACTTCTTCTTACAATAAATTTTCACACCATATTTTGAAATCCAATCCATATTGAGGATTATAAAATTCAAACATTGGTACAATGATAAGGTCAACAAATAAATTACATTTATATATCATAATAGGGATTGGATGACACATATTTTTTGTTTCATTTGAGTAAGGTTATTAATCATAACCCAATTAATTTGTCTTAATATGGCTATGATCTACTCATCTCCAACACCAACTGTGTTGACTTGCTAAGTGGGGAAAGTCCTTAAATTGTTTGTTGGTATTGATTCCATTTATTCTATTAGGTTTCATCACTAAATAATGTAACTAACTAAGTTATCTCACAATCATCATGAGTTTTGAGAAAAAAATTATCTAAAATGAATTATTCTAATTCTCATGTTTATTTAACATCTAGTTTCCAAGGTTTCTACAAAACCTGCTCTGATACCAATTGTAACAACCATGACCCAAGTATCCTAGATTATGTGGTTATTTTATTATGATGGAATAGATAAAAGATATCATATAACCAAGGACTGATCAGTTTTTTAGTTTTGAATAACTAGATATATACTTAGTTCCCTTATTACATTGTTAATTAAACATAGAACACAATAAAGGAACATAAAATGCATCCTTGAAACATATTCAAATATTTTATCTTCATAACCTAGGGAAAGAAATGAAATAAAATGGTGATGTCAAATTCTCATTAAGGGGTTAATACAATAGAAACGTAAATAAAAAATAAGTGAAGCATAATCAATAAGGCATAATTAATAAACTAATAATAAAAATACATGCATATATTTTTTCATAGTGAAAATTTAAAGAATAGTAATTACTGAATAATATGTGAAGGAAATGATTAATTATTGGATTTAATGTATCTATCACATAAACAAATACCTTAAATACCATTCACAATATGGTTTAAGTATATGGGTAGAAACCCGTTTGATTCAGCTTGGAAACAAACACAAAGGGTTCCTCTTGAACTATATTGTCACATAAGACCCGTCGATGCATCGAGGGGCTATATAATGTCGTGAACTAACAATCACTACAAGTCCAAATAATTATTCATAAATAGATTTAATTCATGACTACTATTCCTTATCAAAATATTCATATTGATTATAGGATAAAGTTTATTCAATATTTCCCCAGTAGAAATAACATTCAATGTAAATATCATATGTAAAAATGATATATGACTTGGAAAATAATCATATAACCAATACAAGAAATATGGATATTTAAGATAAATATAATTTCAAATGGAAATGGTCTCAAATGGGTATTCAATACACCATAAAAAAATTATTAGGTTCATAATACCAAGTAAGTCTCAATGAAATGGAAATTGAGATGAAGTCCCCAACCATATGTCCGAAAGCCTTCCACACTTGTACTTAATGTACTATATAATAAAATTAGATCAATTTATTACATAATTCAGAAACTATTAAAGATATAATTTATTTATTATAATTTTATTAAGTTCATTTATCACAATTCCTATGAGTTATAATGTTTATTTTTTTTTATTCTAGGAGCATTCGTTTCATGGTTTTATGGACGGTTCCCTTATGTATAATTGTGGGAGTTCTAGTCAAACGGATGAAAAACCATAGAAGTATAATTATTTACTATTAATTAAATTATATAAGTTTAAATGGTCTCATATATCATTTGGTTATATGATATGGGGAATATTCATTAGATAAATCGTTAATGCCAAATGATTAGTTTATTTGGGTGTTTTTTATGACCATCACAAACTAGTACCATTTTATTTAATATTATGGTTATATACTGGTTATAGAACATTAAATAAGTTTTAAAACACAAATTATAATCTGTTTTAACTATAAAAATGGTTTTATGATTATTTTTGAATGCGGTAATGAAAAATGAAAACACATCATCCATGAAGGCGGTGAATCGACACCTCACGGGTGATGTTTTCATTTTTAGAATTAAAAGGAGAGGAGAAGAGATTTGATGATGGATATTCTATTAAAATAATAAAATTAATATATATATATATGATATTAGATTTTTATGCCAATTTTTATAGGGAGAGGTGAGTAGAGAATAAGAAAATAAAAGAAAATAAAAGGGAATGAAGGAGGATTTTACCTCTTGAATATCATTTCCTTGGGATCCTCCTCAAGACACTTGGATTTGATAATTTGGTAAGAAAATTAGATCATGGATGTTGGTAAGAGGATTGGAAAGGTAATTGGGCAGAATTTATACATGATTTAAGGCTTATATGCTGCCAATAGAAGGGGTGTTATTTATAGGTGAGGAGAGGTGTTTTTTTATTATTTTATTCAATAGTTTATTATTTTGGCTCAAGACTATCAATACTGTTATTGTTTTGAATAATTTAATTAAATATTGAATTTTAGAATGAAATAATAGGTTCCTAGTTCATCCATACAACATCCATGACTCAATAATTCATTTATTTACTTATAGTGTTAAATACAATAAATTACCGTATATTACTATTCACCAAAAATTCAACTATTTCAGAAAAAACCCAAAAATTCACCCTAACCATTTTTCAATGTATAGATTTAAATAATGGTCTTAATTTTTTGAAAATAATTTCCTAAATATAAGAAATTTAATATTTAACTAAAATCAACATTTATTTGAAAAATATCGATTTTAATATTATAACCAATTTTATGACACTTTTAAAAATTAATTATGGTCTAAAAGTTATATTATAACTATAATAAAAAAATATTAATTTTTGAATCTAATTTATGAAAATAATCTTTCTTTTAATTCATTATATTAATTATAAAATTGTAAATAAACATTTACGTTTCACAAAAATACCAACACTTAATTTATCATTTTTAAAACATTTATTTACTTATTATGTTATATAAATATATCATATTTTCATTTATGAGATACCTAAATTTTATTTATAGATTCACATGTGAGTTTTTTAATTATAATGACTAGATTACTATTCTTAACGGCCACATTGCTTTTCCAATGGTCATGTTAATATTTAATAGTATATCACGGTTTGTTTAAGCTCAGTGTTTCGTGCAAAACAAGCTATCAAATAAATTGTATCTTTATAATAAGATGCATACCATAAAATTTCATGCTATTTTAATTATTATTATAATTTTTATTTTATTTATTACTATGACTTATTTAGTTACTAAAATGGTTAAGTTCATGTTGAATGTTTTGGGGTTGTTCGGTTTATAACCTCCAAACAACCTCGATGCATTAACCACGGTCAAATAGGATATGGTTACATTACCTAAAAAATAATAAACCTATTAAAATTATCATATTTTTACATTAAATGCACTTTTAAAAACAACCTTGTTAGGTGGTAATGAAAAAATGAATCACATAATTTCATAGGGACAATAGTCTGTACGTACGCTAGAACGACATTTCAATTTTTCTACTAGGAGGAAAAAAAATAAATTAGATAATATTTTTATTTTTAAGAATCACACATATATTATTAATGTCATTATTATTAAATACATCTACCTTCTCTCCAACTATGTTAGGCGGTAGTGAAAAATAAATCACACTGCTTCATGGAAGTGGTATTCCACACATACTCATGGGAGACACTATCAATTTACAATGGGAAGAAAAGGTAAGAAGGTAAATAATATATTATATTTAAATAATAATACTAATTTCACAAATATCATATATATTCATTTTTTCTTTATTTTAACAAACCATACAATATGGTGATGAAAAACGAAACACATTTCTTTGTGGTGGTAGTAGTTCACACGTACACACAGGTGATGTTTTCATTTATGATAGAATATAAAATGACATGAAAAAGGGTTTTAACATAATCATAATAACATTTAATTATTTTAAAATATTTTTATTTTTATTTCATCATGTTTAAATAATATTATAATGAGGTAAAATAAGAAATAAACACGAAACACTCAGATAAAAATTATACATATTCTTTGGAAAACATCCCTTTGCTTACACATTAAGCCTTATTAGGTTAGTATTTTGGTAATATTATGACCTGTGATATTTTGGGATGGAAGTTATAAAGGTATTTGGGAAGTGATTGGTCAGGGAAAAAGGCTCAAAGTGTGTGAATAAGTGAGGATATGATGTCCCCTTTTATTACTGAGGGGAGTGCCACACTTGTAAATATTCAAAACTTTAAAAAAAATATAAAGTATTAATCAAGGTAAAGTGGATCTAAAACTAAAAAAATTTAAAGTTAATGTGATAAGTGTCTAAATTATATCATCCAATATGAATTAATATAATATTTTTTTGTCCTTATCACTTAGTTTTTACTTTAATTAACTAGTCCTTCCATTTACCTTAATAGCTAATTTTTAATATGGTAACTATTCATAATGAAAAAAATAAAATAAAACTTATTAAAAAATCTGAACATCATGATTCAAAATATTTAATTATTTTTTAGTGATTAAAATTTTAAAAGTGATATAAGTTAATTTTAATATAAATATGCAAACCGCAAAAAAAACAATTTATAGAAAAATAACCTTTTAGGCATTAAAATTATTTTATACCAAAATAAATTATAATGATAATTAATTTTGAATTAAATTTATTATATTTAGTTAAATATAGATAATTTAACTTTAAAAACAATTCAATTTTTAATGACACTTTTAAAATAACTGAAAAGAAATGACTGTTTTAATAAAAACCGGTTTTTTCATAATTCACCCAAAAGTAAATCTTTTCAGAAACATAAAAAAAAGAAACCATAAAACAAATTTGATATTATTATATAAAAAATTAAGTCAATTTTATCTAATTAAATTTCTAAATTTAATAAATATATCTTATAAAAAACCATGTAATACATGGGAACAATTTAGTTAAATTAATTTATTTATTTTTCAATAAAATTATTTATGAAATTATGATGAATTTGAAACCATAAAAGGAATAAATATAAATAATAATATTGATTTATTTGTCATATTACATAAGTTGGGAAAATTATATTTTGTAAAATGAGGGGGAGAAACTGGTATAGACACATCTTGTTCTTTTCATGAATGGGTTAGATGGTTTCTATAACTCTGGTTGTAATTATTAGAGAAGGGTTTAACTATAGGTCATAACCTAGGTCTATACCAAGAAAAATTGACATTTTTAGGGAATTATACTGGTATATCAAAGTTGGGATGATAGTAATTTCAATTAATAAACATAACATAGTAGTGGAATTTCTCCCTAAGTGAATTTTGATATTTTCATTGTAAAAACCAGTAGCTTGAAAATTATCTTGTTGAATAAAATTGGTTTCTTATATATTTATGATACTTATGTTAGTGAATTTGATCTATGAATTTTTTCCTAGAGTTTTGAAAATTTTCTTTAATTATTCAGTAGTTTTATCAAATAATTAACCTCTTGGATATTGATCTATAAGAGTTTGATGATATGGGGTGAGGATATTGTAAAAGGTGTCCATAAGAAATCGAGAAGCACACTGATGGTTAGGAAATTTCATAAGTAAAATTCTAAATTTATCCAATGATTCATAGAATATCTCACTCTCATCTTGAATAAATTTATTTATATTATTCCTAGCTGTAGTTTTCATTATTCTTGTGTAAAAATTCATCAAAACATAATTAAAAACCTAACCCCACATTAAAAAAATATCCTCATCTAATTATTTAAACTAGGTTATAGAATTTACATTTAAGAAAAATATAAAATCTATCAATTTTAGCTCATCCGCACTAATCTCATGAAGTGGTAAATACTACAACACAATATAAAAATACCTAATTAAGTCAATATAAATTTTATAGGTAATCCATTATATGATGGAATCATAGAAAAATGGATCGTTTTGATCTTATATTTTTGATACCTAGGGGTTAGCTTAATTCATGATAGATTATTAGAAACAACATGCACTTAAAACTCTATAATGTTGACTCTCTCTATAACTTAATTTTTTTACTAATGATGGCTGAAATTTTCTTGGTGACCCCCTAGATATTTATTAACATTACTTTTAAATTTCTTTTTTGAATCATTTTTTTCTATTTTAGGTATAACATGATCCAATTTTTTAGAATATGAACTATTTTTATACATTAATCATATTCAAATAGTTTTTTTTTGAATAAAATTTTGTTTTATTTTATTTTTTTGAGTTATCTTATTTTTCTAGAATGTTTTAATCACTTAGTCACACATAGGATTCCCAAATAATAGTGATTTTTTTATTAATGATTCTTGGAATAAAAACAGTATTTAATTTTACAATAAAAACTAAAATATTTATGGTCTTGGGAGATACCATGAGGAAGGTAAATGTCTGTATAGGCTTAGAAAATAAATTAAAAATACTTAGTAATTGAAAATAATAGTTATTAAAGTAAGAAATAAATGTAATAAATGAAGCAACATTAATAATAGGTAAATAGTTTGATATGGGAAATACGATAAAAAAGTAATGAGAATAAATTAATGAGGAAGGGAAACTTTATTTGTCGGTATAGAATATATTTTATTTCATTTCTACAAGATAAAATCACACTGAAAATGAAATATATGGAACTGATCAACTTTGTTAGTTGACTAAGTTTTTCTTGATTGAATCCTAATTCTTTTCAACTATATAACTAACTCATTAAAAATATTGATGAAATCAATTTGCACTAAGATAAAAATTTCATTTGAACTTAGTGTGTTAATATTATGATTTATTTTCAAAATGATTAACAATAATTTTTGAATATTTTTAAGATCAATTATAATTGAATCTTAATGTTTTGGAAAAGTAACTATCAAATAATGGAGTTGAGAGTAACATCCAACATTAAAATCATGAATAAAGTAATAGAGTTAACTAAATCAATATCTTTACCTAATAAATTTCTAACCAAATAGTATTTTGAAAACAATTTAGGAAATTCAAATCACATCAACTCAACAGAAGAGAAAAGAAGAAGGAGATGATTCTTCCCCAAGTATTTCCTCCTATGTATCACTAACTATTATATATGTTTTCTCTTAGCTTGAACCCTCTTCAAAACATATCATATTTACATGATCTAATATCTTATTGATGGATGTTTCTTATGTCCTTTATTCTTCCATTAAAATTAAAGCTCACCCCGACTCTTATCCTCGAGCTCACAAAAAAATCCTTCAAACTCACATCTCTAGTTTCCACGTGGCATGATAGTCACTATTCATTATATTAATCATGCGACTTGAGAAAATATCCTCCAATGAATTCACAACCCCCAAATGTGTTCTATCACAGCCTAAAACATACCTCCTTTGGAAATAACTTAGGCTCTCTTCATCATTATTAATATTCCTCAACAATATTTAATTGATATAAGATTTTAAGCTCAATATCCCCTTAAATTTGATTTTTCCTTTTGGAAATTTTGGTTTTGTGTGATAATTATTAAACATAAAAAGGTAATTAATTCATATGAAAATACTATTAGAGTCATATAAAAATGAAATCAAAGGGAATTCATGGGATTAAAAATACTGAAAATAACTAAAAAAAATTCATTGAAAATTTAAATATCAACAATTATTCCAATAAAAAAATAATTTTCATAACACATTAATAAGATTAAAACAAGAATAATTTAATCAATTCAAGTCTAAAAATTATAAATTTTGTCAAAATATTTAAAGAATAATAATTACATCTTATAAAAACCTTTATTAAAACAAATCACCATTTAAAGGTCAAATTGTTCTTGAAAATATAGTTAATACTCAGTTTAATTGTGGAAAAATATATTCAAAATAGGATATATTAGCCATCCTTCTAGAAATTATAAACTCACACTAACATTTTATCAATTTAAAAGAGAGACAAGAGACTTATTATAGAAATTATAAATCAAGGAAAATGGTAGAATGTTACTGAACTAAGTATTGAAACACCTTCACTAGGGTCTGATCATCCAGAACACTCTAACTACACTTTGATACAAACTTTTATTTCCACATATTACTCTTAATACTCTACCATAATTCATCCACCAAAATATAAAAGTTATAAACAATGTCCCAAAATGAAAATCCACCCAATAAAATCTATATCATAGAATAAACACCACACCCAAGCCACCACACCACAATGCACAACATCTAAATGACAACATACAATAAATATCAAAATAAAATGATCAAAAGAAATAAACAAATGAACAAAATAAGTTTAACTTCGTTCATACATTCATCCTAATCCATGGGGTGAACACTGAAAATCTATTTAATCAACTAAACTGAAGATGATTACAATCACTCAGTCACCCATATCAATGTATCATAATAAAACTACCAATACTATTATTTTTATAAGGACCCAAATTAATATTCGGTAATCACTTACTCTAGATATATTAAGGGATAAATCCACCTGATTTGGACTTCACGGATGAATCCTCAATTTGGTCCAAAATATTGTCCACCTCAACCTTCTTATTTGGTTCATAATACCATCATTTAAATATTTGAGAGTAATCCCTACATAACCTCCCTTTTCATTTTCCACATTGCATCTAAAATAAGTTAATGTTATAGGTTTCAGTCACACCTTACAACCCACCATATCCAATCATTCAATCTTCATATTTTTATTTTCCAATGTCCAGAAACTTAAACCCTTTTCATTGATTCTTCTACTAACATAATCCAACCATAAAAAATTATAAAAGTGTATTTTATCTTTTTTTATATAATTCCTTGTAAATAAAAAGGTTTTAATAGTCGATACAAACAAGAAACCTATGTTTTTCTTAGTTTCAAGGTCCTCTTTCATTTGGAATGCATAAACGGTAATTTTAGTGGAAGTTGGTAGTAGACTTTACCCCACCATTATATTTTCAAAATACATCAACTCAGGTGTGTTATCCTTTTTGATAGTTCTTCTATGATTCCAATATTTTCCTCTGTGGGTTCTTACTAGTAAAAATTTAATATAATTGATGAGATTTGGAGGGGTATAACATTATTTATTTGAAGGAATAAAAGTAATTAAATGAATCCCAACCAATATATCCATGCATAGATATATAAAATATGCATAAAATAGAAATGAATAATATTGTAAACTAGTTCAACTTTCACCATTATTGCCACTGATACAACTTTGAATGTATTTTAATGGGCTTGAGGAATATCATAAGAGTATTATTCAAATAAATACCATATATAGAGGTATCCATAGGCTGATTTGAATCAACCAAAGTTTAGATGGGATCCATATTTTTTACAAGATGTTCTAGAGCCTCACCATGATAAATACTGAGTTGAATAGAGAATCTACGATTAGGGAGTTTCAGATGAGTTTTGGGGGAGAACATATATCCAATTACATATTATAGAAGTGGGATATATAAACCCTCAAGGATTCTTCATAAGAGGTGGAATATTTAATTATGTGTTATAAAACATGATTAAATTCTTAAACCAATCCACACATCTCATTTTTTCATTAATCTCCATAAAAAAATTCATTATATGAAATCATACATTAATTGATAGAAAATGTGGGTAGATCACTTGAAGACAACACAAAGAGAATTCCATTATATATGGATAATGTACTCTATGAATTCATGGAATAGGCTCTTAATGACTTAGGCCAATCATAATTTATGATTTCATAAGTAGAATATGGTAGGGGATAACCATCCCTTATGATACCATCCAATCATATGATACAATATAGATGGTAGTGGCATGGTTTCTCCAAACTATGCCATATGATATGGTCCTATCATATCATATTATTTCCCTAAATGAATCACAAACAAATGGGATTTAGGGAATTTATATCCTTCAAACTCCCACTTTCACTAAATTATAATATATCATGTTCCATTTCTCCTTATATTGAATCATATACAATAGCCTATAAATCCATATCCAAAAATCCTTTTGAAGTTTTTCTAAAACATTTTTCAAAATCTAAAATTAACTTACCAATATATTACATAATTTTTAATACTTTGTGAATTCCCATCCAAAACAAATTTTGATTAAATAAAAAACTTTTATAATATATATCAGATTGAAACTTATTCTCCACACGGTTAACCAAAAAGTGTGTCCCCATGGGGATTTACAGAATTAAAAATAAATATGAATCACTGGATCTATAAGTGTAGAAAATAGGGACCTTTATAAAAGTTTCAATGCTACTCAAGATATAAAGGGACTTGTAATGATCTCCATCGAACACAAGTATCTCTATACCTGTGTCCCCAACCACATCTCTTGCTAGCATGTATTCTCATATATTCTATTTTTCCAATACATCAAGTTACGACGGTACATGATGAATAATAATCCCATATGTCCAACTCATTTTTTCTCAACTATCTAAGTATAAAATGATATAGTGGATAAATATATCACATGTAATTCACCTTTGGCGATGATCACATCACGTACCCCTCATCCAAATGAATAAGCTGTCAGATACCAACCTTTTATAGAGATGTATTAATATCATTTATTGGTACTCTTTTTCCTTATTTTGAGAAATTTTTTTGGGAGGTCACTGGGGTCTATTTGTGTGGTATTTTGAGAATTTTTTAAGAAGTATGGGTAGTGCACGGTTGGTGCATGGTTTTCACAAACCATGCGCCCTATCCCAACAAACCATGAAAATTCAAATAGAGGTGATTCACATGGATGGAGCACGACTTTCCAAACCATGAAACCTCTTAGGAGAAACTGTACACCCCATATAAGAGGTATATGGTTAAGGGATATGGTTTGGGGAAACTGTACACCTTGAGAAATAAACCATGCATACAAGATTTTAATCCCCTGAAAATATGATTTAAAATTTCCCAAGCCCCCATTTTAACCCCTATTAATCCTTAACTTGACCCCTAACATCATTTCCCAATTTTGGAGCCTCCCAGATATATTAAATGCAATTATGACCTTTGTTCTTCATGATTATAAGCCCATATTGAAGATCTTCTCCATTCCTGGTAAGAGGATCGAATCCCACATGATTTCCTTTCTCTTACTATTCTTCTTCCATCCATTGAATGATTGTTCTTCCCTATTTTGGTTGGATATAGATCTAGGATTGTGTATCTTGATCTATAATTGTGTGATCTTGATAGTTTAATCTTGATTTAGGGATTAAGATCTGGATCTTGTTCGATGTCATTATTCCGTTCAAATTAGAGATTTCAATTGGTGAGCATTCATTGTCAATTTTGAGGTCAGTGGTCTATTATTAAAATATATGAGTCATGATTTCAATTATATGTATGTAATTATATAATTCTTAGATTTTTTTATCAATTTAATTTATTAATTGAATTAATTAATTTAGTAATTAATTAATTAAATGAATTGTGTAATTGTAGATAATTAATTATTTAATTAATTAAAGGAATTTTCTGTGACTATGAAATTGTGAGTTGGAGTAATTGATTTTATAATTAATTATGGGATATTAACAATATTGAATTGTATTAATTAATTGTTGAATTAATTAATGGGAATTGTTGTGATTGAGAAACTAAATTGAATGGGTTAATTAATTATTGAATTTATTAATTGGTCAATTGTTTTGATATGAAAATTTATTGAACTAGATTAATTACTTAATGGAGGTTTTTAGGATTGTATAACCATTAATGTGATGAATTAATTGTGGAATTAATTAATGTAATTGAGGTGATTAATTAATTATTGAATTAATTAATGGAATGATATGGATATGTAATTATTGTGTAGGATTAATTAATTTTTGAATTAATTAATTTTGTATTGTGGTACATGAGAAATATGTTATTCTTTGATATAAAAGTGTGGGACAAAGACTCATGCTCTAAATACCCATATGTGATTGACTGAGAAAAAGAGTGTGTGACATGGATTGATTCTCCCAATACCCACGGTGTCCTAGCCATGATGTTGTAGGACCTAAGTAATGCATTAAAATTTTATGGGACAAGAACTAATGCTCCAAATACCCATGGGGTGTGGGATACTGACTCACGCTCCAAATACCTACGGGGTGCTAAACACAATGTTCTACACCCATGAGATTAGAATTAGACTATGGTTCTAATTATCCATGATAATGAATTGAAGGGGATGGATAATTAAATACCATTTTATTATAATAAATTAGGAATTAAATGTGTGAACTATTTCAAACTCTGACATGGGTTGAAGAAAGTATTGAGGTTCGGGTGTCCATGAGAAACTGAAGGTTTATGTGGTTAAATGAAGAATAATGGATAACGTGATAACTATTTACTTATTCATTATACTTATTTATTTTTAAATCTCCATACACTTTTATTGACAAAATATTGTTTTAGACGCTTTTTGTGGTGTCCTACTGAGTTGTAATCACACCCTACTCAGGCTTCCTGATCGGTACTCGAATAAACTTTATGTTTGTAGGACAGGATAAGAGCAAAGGCTCCATGCTATATAAATGAGTTGGGATAGAGCATGGATGAGGGAACCAGAAATGGTTCAAGACTTTATTGATAGTTCTTAGTGTATTTACTTTTGGGGTTTCATGTTGACACACGACACATACTTTGGCATGGAATATTTTATTGTGTAGTTATGATATTGTATTTCCTAATTTATTTATCATGTGATACTAGTACTATTCAAGTTATATCTTATTGTTATTCATGTTTATTTCTACATCTTTCCTACTTTTATAAATAGGGAATATTCTTCCCATGATCAATATTTGACCATTACTACTAGGTTGTAGCCTCTGGAATATGGAGATGCATGCTTGAGGTCATGTTATTGTCAGGCTAAGGGCACTGGTGTGTGTCACCTAGGTTAGGATGTTACAAAGTTGTATAAAAAGTGATTTCAATTTTTTTATTTTGTATTACTCTTTAGAAAAGGTAGAGAGGATATTAAGAATATCCGAGCCTTGGTTGTGAGCTCGTGCATGGGATTAGTTAACCCATGTAGGGGGGAAAATCCAAGTAATCAGGGTGGGATTATTGATATTTGTATTTTCTCTTACCATTGATGTCATTTCACCTTGGGAGACACAATTATGGTTTCATGTGATAATTGTTTTGAGATTTAAAGAGATTTGACTCATGGCTCGATATGGAAGGATAGTTGAGTTTTTATGCATCATTCTAGGCACTTAGAATTTTTTTGTGACATGCATCATTTTAGACACACATGAAAAATGGGTTGGGTAAGCATTTGAACTTGAATTTTTTTATTACACATGAAATTAAAATGAAAATGTGCCTAATGTAAAATTTTTAGTTGATGAATCATGAAATATGAGAATAAATGAGTGTATATATATAAAATGATATGATAATGAATTTACCCTTTTTTAACCATAAATTAGGTGTAGGATGGTTGAGGGTAGTGATAGCACCATAGTTTTGACTGTGTGGCCGAGTTTGTGGAAATGAAATGTTTTGGCATGTTATATTTCCCAAAAATGAGTTAATATTATGAAATGTGTCCTAAGGTGCGTGTCTTGAATTATAGAGTTATTCCTCCATGATGTCACATGTTGAGAGAATGATAAGACGAAATAGATGGAGATGATCTACCAGTAATGGAACATGAGACACCGATAGTGCCGAGTGAGGAACAAGAAAGAAGTTATGAGAGAAATTCATTGACTTTGTACAGTTTATAGAAAGATTCCCAGAGAACGTTTTGAGTAGTATGTCTAACTTGACATAGGGGTTTCAGTTTCATCAGCCTATAACTTTTACTAGAGATGGTGGACCTGATGGAAACAAGTTCTAGATTGAATCCATTTAGAATATACTTGACCTTTTAGAGACTCCTACTAAGAAGTGGGTCAGTTTTTCTTCTTACATGTTTTGAGGATCAGTGAAACACTAGTTGGATGTTTAGGTCCATACAGGGAAGACAAATCAAATTTATTGGAAGTAATTTTTGGAGATGTTATTGGAGCACTATTACCCTGAGACACTTAGGCAGAAGAGAGAAATTGAGTTCATGAGGTTGAGTTAGAGGACTATGTTTGTGATGGAATATATTGTATGATTTATAGATTTACATTGCTTTTCTCCCACATTGGCAGCTGAAGAGGCTACTTCATCAAATGATTTTAGGATGCTATTAAGTGTGAAATTAAGTGGCAGGTGAATATATCCAGGAAGATTAAGTTTTTATAAGTATTGAATGATGCTCCCATATCTGAGGGGAACCTAAAGGAGGCTTAAAATGCTAGACATGGGGTTTAATCCAGTCGATCAGGAGGTATTTATTTCTAGGGTAGGAAGCGTCACTATGACAATGTTAGCTAGTGTAGTGGGAAATAAATTGGATAGGGGGAAGGATCAGTTACTCAGGACCATAATTTACTGTATTTAAATTAGTACGATAGGCCATGGAACTTTCGTAAACGTTTTACATGACCACCAGTGGGGTTCCAATATTAGGGAAATTTAGGAAATCTACAGAGGTTCTATAGAAACCCATGATATATGGGTAGTGATGGAGGAGCTAGACAAAACCATAGTGTGGGAATAAGATCTTCTACACCATATCAATCTGGAATATGGAGTTCAAATTTCCATGGTGGTAGAGGTGGTGGACGAGGTAATTTAGGGAAATAGTTCCCATAATAGTAGATTGGTGTAGCTCAAGGAGATATGAATTCATCAATGGGATGAGGCACATGATAGTTACATTACATTCCACTTATAATTGTGGATAGAAAGGATGGACCATCGATAGTGATTTGTATTATTCATGTAGCTTCTACATTAGCAAGTGCCTTATTTGATACTAGTGCCTCTCGTTGCTTTATTTCTTCACAAATTGTGAGTGTTTTGAGCCTGGTGGTGGAGTCCATGAGTAGGGTGTTGACAATAGATACACCATTATGAGTAATATCTAGAGATATTTGTTTATGAATGGGGTTTTCTGTCGAGGTTGGGGGGTATCACTTTCTTTGGGATCTTACATCATAGAAATTTTATTTTCTTATTTGATTATTGGTATGAACTGGTTAGTAGAATAATGATACCACATTGGTTGTTACCATAGTTGAGTGACTTTTACATCTCTTAAGGGTGAAAACAATATTCGCTATGGAGAGTGGTATATCTAGGTAGGCCGAGCAGGTCCAATTACATAGAAACCAAGAGATATCACAACCTAGTTTTCTAGTCTATTACTGGATGATGAAGGTGTAAAGTGAGATGTATTTCCATCCATAGTGGAAAGGTTTTAGGATGTGTTTTCGGATGTCTTCTAAGGTTTTACTCCTATGTGAGAAATGGAGTTTACAATTGAGCTCATCTCAAGGGATGATCCAGTTTCAATTCCATTGTATAAAATAGAACTGACAACGATTCATGAGATCGACACTAAACTAAAGGAGTTGGATGATATGGGGTTTATCCATCTGAGTATGTCTCCTTGGGGTTCACTGGTTTTGTTTTCAAATAATACTGATGGGACTCTAATCTTGTGTGTAGATCACTAAAATTTGAATTGGATTACTATGAATAACTAGTATCCTATTTTTTATATCAATGATATCTTTGAATAGTGGATTGTGGATTTTTTTCTCTAAGATCAACTTCTGATCAAGGTATCATCAGTTGAGAGTTTTAACTTCTAATATACCTTGTAATTCTTTTAGAAGTAGGTATAGAATATATGAGTTCGTCATAATACTATTTGGGTTGAAGAATACACCAACAGTATATATTGCCATGATGAATAGAGTCTTCCATCCATACCGAGATTAGTTTGTGGTCATGTTTCTGGATTAGATCTTGGTGTACTCCAAGACTCATGATGATAATTCCCAACACCTTGGAATCATCATGAGTACTCTTAGAGATAATCAACTATACACCAAGATATCCAAGTGTTAGTTTTTTGATTGATCGTGTAAACTTTTTGGTCACATCATCTTGATGGAATGTGTTTCAGTGGACTTAGAGAAGGTTTGGCCAGTCGTTTCTTAGGAGCATCCTAAGAACGTATTCAATATGTAACTTTGTGGTGTTAGTTGGATATTATCGGAGATTCATCCAGGAATTTTCCTAATTGGAAGAACCACTATTTGGCTTGAAAAAGAAGGGGGTAAAGTTTGAATAGTTGGAAGAAAGCGATAATTACTTATAGGATTTTAAGAAGCTCTTTAAATTGACACTGATATTGATCCTACCTAAGACAGATGAGGAGTATATTGTGTTTTGTAATGATTATTAGAACATACTTGGAGCTATGTTGATGCAAGGAGATAGAGATGTAGCATATGGATCTCAGTAGTTGAGAAAACATGAACAGAACTACCCTACAAATGTCCTCGAGTTGGAAATAGTTGTTTTTATTATTAAATGTGTTACTGGTGTTATTTATTAAGTGGGAAGTTTACTATGTATACTAATCAGAAGAGTTTAAATTATATCGTATCCCAATGAGAATTGAATCTTTGGAAGCAGAGGTGGGTTGAGTATATTAATTCATTTGATTTTTATCTAGCATATATGCTCAGAAAGGAGAATAATGTTACTGATTCATTAAGTACGGAAACTCAGACTTAGGCAGCTCAAGAGTCTAGTGTTGAGTTGAAAATATTGACATTGCTGGATGAGATGCATGTTTTGGTTTCGGAGAGTTAGGAACTGATGACTCTCGTACCAGTTTTAGTTGATTCTGCAATCTTGATACAGATTAGGGATAGGCAGTATGAGGATCTAGATTTTTTAACCTTGAGGGAAAGCCTTTAAGGTAATGATTCACATTCATATTAGTACGTAGATGAGGATTAGATCATCTATGTTAGGAATTATGTAGTTGTGCATATGAGCATTTGGGAGGAGTTGATGCATGAATTTCATTTCTCAAAGAGGGAGGTAAATATATGTTTGAAATTTTTTTACCATGACCTAAGATGACAGTTTTGGTGGATAGGCATAGAAAATGAGATATTAGGGTTCATGAAACGATTCTATACTTATGAGAAGGTGAAGGATGATAATAAAAAACCTGGTGCTTTGTTAAAGCCATTCCCATTCCAAAATGAAAGTGGGACAACATGACTATAGACTTTTTGGTGGGTATTCCAAGAATTCCTTGGAATAATGATGCTATCTGGGTGATTGTAGATTGTTTGACAAAGGTAACACATTTACTGCCTATATGGGAGACTTTATCAATATAGAAGTTATGAGATTTGTATGTTTGATAAATATTCCATCTACATGGGATGCCATAGACTATTATTTCAGAACATGATTCACATTTTACATCATGCTTCTAGGAGGTATTACATAAGGTGATTGATACACAGTTTTTTTGAGTACAAATTCCCACCCATAGATAGATGATTAGTTGAAGCATACTATACAGGTGGTTAAGGATATGCTATGAGCGTGTGTTCTAGACTTCCGGGAATCTTGGGAAAAGTACCTAGATTTGATGGAGTTAACCTATAAAAAAAGTAATTAGGAAACTATAAACATGGAAGCATATGAGGATCTTTTTAGTTTTCCATATAGATCTACTTTGTGCTATTTGGAGGATGATCAGTCATAGTTTCTTGGACTAAGTCTTGTGTAGAAGACATCAGATCAGGTTCATATTATTAGGAAGTGTATGCCTATGGAGCAGAGTATATAGAATTCATATGCTGATAGATGTCAATTACCCATAGAGTTTAAATAGAGTGATCATGTATTTCTTCTACTTTCACCTAGGTTGGGTCATAGTAGGATAAAGAGATAGGGTATGTTGTCGCCTAGGTTTGTTGGAGAATTTGAGGTTGTGTAATGAATCCAAATGATAGCATACTGATTGGTTCTTATATAGTTTTATAGTTCTATGCATGATTTTTTCATGTGTCACAACTTAGGTGGTGTCACCCCAAACCTTTTCATGTGATCAATATAAATGATGTTGATCTTGATACACATATATACTTTGAGAGTCATATGATACATGTGTTGAATTACAATGTTAAAGTGTTACGGGGAATGACTGGGCCGATAGTCCATGTATTGTGTAAACATGGGTGTGCATAGGAAGAAAAATAGGAGAGAGAAGCAGATATGAGTGCTCAATGGCCCAATAATTTTGACTTAGAATCTTATTGATGCTTGGGAGTATAGCTTGAGGATGAGATGTTCTAATGTGGGGAGATTTCAAGATCCTGACATTTTATGGAGATGTATCAGGCCCTTTATTAGGTACTATTTCTCCTTGTTTTGAGTACTTTTTCAATTTGTAACTAGGGTGCGTTTGGGTGGAAATTTGAGATTTTTTGAAGAAGGATGGGAAGTGCATGGCTGGGAATGGTTTTCCAAAATTGTTCACCGTAGCCCAGTGAATCGTGCAAACCCAAATAGAGGGGATTCATATGGATAGAACATGATTTTTACAAATAGTGTGAGAATTTAGTAGAAACCATGAAACCCTTATAAGAGGCAAAATTTTAAGGTGAATGGTTAAGGGAAACCATGCATCCCAAGTATAAAACTGTGAATACGAGATTTTAATCCCATGAAAATTAGATTTAAAATTTTCTAATCCCCCGGTTTAACCCTTATTCAGCCCTAACATAACCACTAATGTCATTTAATGTTTTTGGATCCTTCTGAGAATATTCCAAGCCATTCTAAACTATATTCTTCACGATCCGAATCCCAAATTAGAGCTCTATACCCCTCCTGACAAGGGGATCTAATCCTGTGTGGCTTCCTTTCTCTTCCCATTAATCTTCCACCCATTGAAGGATTGTTATTCGCTATTTTTGGTTGGATATAGATCTAGGATTATGGATCTAGATGAAGAATTGTACGATCTTGATTGTTTGATATTGATTTAGGGTATAATACCCAGATATCATTTAATATTTTTATTCCATTTAAATTGAGGATTTCCATTGGTGAGCGTTCTTCATCAATTTTGTGGTAGGTGGTCTATTATTTAAATCCCATCGTTATGATTTCAATTTTGTGTATATAATTTATGAAGTGCTATATTTTTTTAGCTCTTGAATTTCTTAATTGAATAAATAAATTAAGTAATTAATTAGTTAAAGGAGTTATGGAATTCAAGATAATTAATTGTTAAATTAATTATTGAGATATTGAAATTGTGTTATTTTGAGAATAATTAATTATTGAATTAATTATTGGAACATTTAGTTTATAGAATAGTATTAATTAATTTTTGAATTAATTAATAGGACTTGTTGTGATTATGAAATTGTGAATTTGAGTAATTAATATTTTAATTAATTATTGGATATTAACATTGTTTAGTAGTATTAATTAATTTTTGTATTAATTAATGAGAATTTTTGAGATTATAAAATTGATTGAAGTGGGTAAATTAATTGTTAAATAAATTAATTGGTTATTTTCTTATGACATAGAAATTGATTGAATTAGATTAAATAAACTTTTAATTAATCAATGAAGTTTGCCATGATTATAAAACCACTAATTTAATTAATTGATTGTGGGGTGAATTAATGGAATTGAGGTGATTAATTAATTTTTGAATTAATTAATAAAATGATATGGATATAGAATTGTTGAGTTGGATTAATTAATTGTTAAATTAATTGATTTGGTATTTTGGTACATGTGATATATGTGATTATTTGATATAAAAGTGTGGAACATGAAATGATTCTCCAAATAATCATATGTGATTAACTGAGAAAAGAGTGTGGGACACAGACTAATGCTCCAAATTGTGACGAGGTCCTATCCAAGATGTTCTAAGACCTAAAGAATGCATGAAAATTGTATGGGACATGGACTGATGCTCTAAATACCCATGGGGTGTGGGACACAGACTGACGCTACAAATACCCTTGGGGTGCTAGACACGATATTCTATGCTAATGGGATTGGAATTGGACTATGGTTCCAATTATTCATGATAAATCATTAAAATTAATGGATAATGAAATCCCATTTCATTATAATGAATTGTAAAATAAATGTTGGTATTGGTTCATACTTTAGCATGAGACGAAGCAGATATTGAGGTTCGAGTATCCTTAGGACCCCGAGGGTTTATGTGGTTAAATAAAGAATAAATGATAATGTGTAACTATTTAATGATGTATTTTACTTATTTAATTGTACACATGAATACACCCCTATTAACTGGATATTATTTTAGATGCCGTTAGTGGTGGCTTACTGAGTTGAACTAACACCATACTCAGGATGCCTAATCAATACCTAAATAGAATTTATGTTTTCAAGTCAAGATAAGAGCAAAGGAACTATGTTAGATGGATGAGTTTAGATGGATAATGAATTAAGGAATAAGACGTGGTTCGAGACCCTCTTTGGAGTTTTTAGTGTCTTTACTTCGGGGTTTTCATGTTGATACTCAACACGTACTTTGGCATGTCATATTTTACTATTCAATTTTGACTGTTTATTCCATGATTGGTTCATTATATGATAGTGGTACTATTATGGTAATATCCTATTGTTATTCATGTTTATTTCTGCTATTTTTTCACTTTGATAAAGAGGATATAGTCTCCCCATGATCTATATTGGAACCCTGCTACTATTTGGTATACTATGGCATACCGGGAGGTGCACTTGATGTCTTGTGAATGACCGGATTGGGGTAATGGCATGTGGATCCCCAGTCAGGATGTCACATATGAATATCACATGTACTTTATAGGTGCAGTTTCAAACTCCACGATCTTTCTCAACTAAAGAAATAAATGTCATACTCATCATACAAGAGGACAAACCGATCGTGTTTGTGCACTAAATGATGAAATTATTTGTAACATTCCCAACCACCACCTAATTAGCTAAAACTCAATGATTTCATAATGATGGTATCAAATTATATAAGTTCTCATGCAAGGTGTTTCACCAAACTTAGATAATGTAGAATATTATATGATCTATATACCCCTAGTATACTGAAGACACAATGTATGAAACTCCATGTGGTATATTTAGTGGGCCATCCAGTGTTAAAAAACTTTTTATGTCTCATGAAGATATTTCATATCTTATACAAGAATCCTACTCATACTAAACTTAACCTTTCATCATAACCTATAATACTCAGTATAGAAAATAAATTAGGGATAACTCAATGTTTTACTTTGAGAGTTCAATTACCATTATATTTCATAAAATATATATCAATATATATATAACCAACATGAAAAAGAATAAAGTAAATACTACCTTATAAGATATATTTTATATTCCTAAAACTATTTCAAGAATACTTAACAACATCCAACATAATATATGATAAAAAACTAGATCAACGTTATGATTTCTTTAGTATTTAGGTTCTTATTTAGTCATTATATATATATGTAACTCTTGTCACAAATGTATGTGACCATCTGGTAAAAACCTGATACTAAACCCTTTAGTGAGTAACATCTATAAAGAAATTAAGTTTAAATAATGGTGATATTTATGAATCATATTCTAAATTTTCAAATCCATAAACATATTCAAACTATTTTTGACTTTACAATATCAACTGTTTCGATGTTCAATTCTATTTTCTACTCAGAACACTTTCTAATATTAACTTAATCATCCTTGGAACCCTTTTCATCACACTTTTTTTTTAAAATAATTTTGTAAATAATGTAACTATTTTCATTATTACATGAAAACACATCCTAAACACCTTAATGATAAAGTAGAATTCACTGAGTTATAGTTACTAAATAAAACTATTTATATATATTTTTTATCATCAGCATACCTTAAAACACTTTTAGGATATCAAGTGATATTCACTTTTTATTCTTTCTGGTGAAATACATTAGGAAGCAATGATATTCACTTTCTCATAGTAACTGAATGAAAATTTAATATTTTCTTGGTCATATATCCTAAAATACTTTAGTATATTAAGTGAAATTCCCCTTAATTTTGCACTAGTATAATGTTTTGTTTTTTACCTTTAAACGTTTCTAAGTTTAAACATACTCCCATTAGCCTCTTAGAAATGATATTACATTCATAATATCATCATAATATTGAAAAAATTTATTGAGGAAATGACTCTTATTTCCAATTAATAGGAATATTTAAAAAAATAATTTTTTTATATCATATCTAGTATTCTATGTGTTTGGATATTTTTTATCTAAAAAAAATTATTTAATAAAATATACCATTGAAGGTTGGTGGGAACACCTTCCTCAAATTTTAACAAATATATAGATAAATAATTTATCCAAAATAAAACATTTTTATCCTTGTATCATTTTCAAAACATGTTGTAGAATATAATGAATCATAAACTGTGTGTATATAATTAAGCATCTCATTTGGTTCAAAACAACTCTTTAAATTTCAATCCATATGTTCTCAATTTACTCATTTACATTTAAATTTTTGATGTAAAAACTCTTTCCATCATAGAATGAATGTAAACTAAAAGATTTATTAATTATTCTTTTTTATTTTGAACACATTTATATTTACACACTTTTTAAATATGTATTTTTTTATCTCATACACATTGTAGTGTGTATAAATGGGTGCAGTCAACTAGGGGGTGAATCATCTATGAATACTTTTTAAGGATTCCATTTATTTTATAACTTTTACTCACTTGAGTGACCCTATCAGTTATCAAACCCATGTTTTCAGTTTTGATAAAATTTGATCTATTATTATTTATCCAACAAACATATACCACATACAACACAGAAAATCAAAGAAAATATCAACACACAAAATTTTTACATGGTTCACCCCTGACACAGGTGACTACATCCTTGTTTTTTTCAGGATAATTTGATAAAAACATATTACACTAATAATATTATCATCAATTTCAAGTGGGTTTATTAAATATTATACAAAACTCACTATTTGTAACACCCTGATATTTTGGAATATTTTCTCTCTAGATTAATACCATGATCAATAAATTTTTTCACATGCAACACTGAAATTAAAATAGTTGCAGCATATTTGATAAATATTATTTAAAAAATTTCATAATACTAAAACATATAGTAAATAAAAATATTATAATCAATTAAAAATGAATACAAAATAGGATTAAGACCACTTAATGTTTTTCAAGGGAAATTTTCAATAAAAGAAGTTTTCCTTTATATATAGTATTTTCATTTAAAATATAAAATGATAAATTTTAGAATTTTATTTCAAAAAAATTACCTTCTTTTTTAAAATCATCATTTCAATATTATCTTACGATTATATTTTTATATTTTTCTCATATAATTTATTTTTTAGGTGAATAGTGAAAAAGTACTTGTTTTGCTAATACCATCACATTTATGACATTATCAAAACACAATAATGACTTAAAAGTTTTAAAATATTTTATATAAAAATATATATTTATAATCATTCAAAAACACTTATTTCAATTTTTAAAACCCATATTTTATGCTTTAGAGAATTAAGTAATATTTTACTCTAAAAACAATTTTTACTTGCTTATATTAAAAATTAGTTTTTCTTAATTGTATTAATTAAATATAACAGAATGGATTTCATATTTTTATCAAAATTTTAATATTATATAAAAAGTTAAATTTACTTTTTTATTTATAAAATTATAATTAATAAGATTAAATCCAATGACAATGATAATAGAAGAAGGGTTATTTTAAAAGAATTATTTTATTAATATTGTGAAATTTTTATATAATAAATTAATTTAAAATATTTTATATAATGAAATTTATATTATTTTTACTAACATATAAAAATATATTATCTCTCATTAAATTGGTAATTAATGTTATATAAGATTCAAATCATTTAATACTGAAAATGACATCTTTCTATAATATAGTTTTTCTATATATTAAAAGTTTCAATTTAAAATTTTAATGTTATAATATTTTGAAATTGAATTATATTATATGGACAGTGAACTTATGTTCATAATAAAAAAATTTGGTTAGAGGTTTTACTATATACTTTGAATAAAATATAAATTACTTTGGTAAAAACTAGTTACCAAGGTAAAAACAAAAATAGTAAAATGTAAAACTATAGTGGAAAAAGAATTATTATTTTTAAAATATGCGTGAAAATAAATTTTGGGGCTTTATTGATATCATATCACTCAAAAAATAATTATTTCCCACTTTCTTATCCATTGACCCTTGAATAGTGTCATGTTATCATTGAAACAATAATGGGTATATTCAAAAGTTCCATTTTCATCAGTTATAAATGGATACCACTTCTAACAACTTTCTTTATCCATTAAAAATATTTAACTCTAACTAAACACTTCTATAGTCACTAATAAATCATATAACTATTTATTATAAGACACATTCCTTCTAAGATACCAAGATAAGGATCTTTAAGGTGGTACTCAATGGAGAACATGTAAGAACCCGACTTTTACATGAGGTATGAAACCTTTTAATTTTATATTGTTTCCTTAGTTTTATCTGAATGGAAATTCCTAATGATGTTAAAAAGAAAATGAGGGGTTTTGAGGCTTTTTTGGAGCCTTTAACCCCCAATTTTGAAGTAAATAGATGTGTTTCATGGTTGGTTGAAATCATGTAGCCCAGTCCACAAGGTTAGAACAAACCATACATGGTGTTTTAGTACACAACATAGGGTCACACGGTTTGACTTAACTATGGAGTTAGGACACATAGAGGTGCAAGGATGAAATAATAGGTGTACATAGGTTGTGAACAGTTTGTTTAACTATGTGTTGAAAGCCGTGCAGAGGTTGTCTTGGGATAGAGCTAGACTCACAGTTGACTCATATTTTGGCCAACTTTAGAGCTAAACTATGTGACCATTAAAACTTGAGAGAAATGACCATTTTGACTATTTATCTTTAAAACTCACCCACTATATTTATTTTCATTACCAGTAGATAGAAACACCCACTTCTTCCCTTTTGATCTCTCTTAATCCTAAATATTTACCTTGATCCCGTTACTCTATCTGGACTCTAAATCAGGACCCATCTATCACATTAGATAACCACCGGTAAGATCTCCAATACATTAGATCCTTTCATCATTTTTATTTCTATAGATGGAGTTATTTTGGTGCAATATCATATTACCTATTCTCTAGTTTTTTTTGTTTTTCCATTTTCTTTCAATCTCTACCAAACCAAATGCTGATACAAGATCATTGTTCTTCCACAGGAACATTGTAGGTGGTCTAGTAATTATCCCTAGAGTCTCATTGCTTCATGTTATGCATTGTGATGCCTCACACCATATTTTATGAGAATTTCCTTAAAAATGAACACAACCCATGTTAAATTTTTCATCCTTGGTATATTAACACAGTGTATCCATATTTATGTTGAATTAGGCATACATAGACTATTTTCACCCCTTTTGAGGAGTGCTTATGGATTTTATCCCTTGAAATTATAATTTCTTAAGTGATCAAACCATATTCTATATGGTTTTGGAATGACTATTAAATGTGATGACTATAATGAATAAAATGGAGAGTGAGAGGTATGACCATGTTATAGGATTTTACATAATAATGGTTTTAGGCATGTTAAATTGGAACATTAATAAATTATAAAGCATGTATGAATCATTATACATTTGATACCAAACATGGTGTCCCATATACATGTGAAACCAGGGCATGTAGTCCCATATAATTGTGATAATAAGTTAGGGAATCCCATATAATAGTGATATTCTGGCATGACGTCCCATATACTTGTGATACTCGATTACGAAGTCCCAAACTTGTGATATTTGCGAATAAAGTCCCATATACTTATGATAATCAGGGATGACATCCCACATACTTATGATACTTGGGAATGGAATCCCATATACTTGTGATACTCAGGAATGGATTCCCATATACTTTTTTTAATTAGGAATGGTGTCCAATAAACTTATGATGCTTGGGTATGACATCCCATATACTTGTGATACTTGGTAATGGTGTCCCACATACTTGTGATACGCAGACATGGAATCCCATATATTTGTGATACTCATAAATGGTTCCCCTTAATCTTTTAGTACTTGGGAATGGATTCTTATATACTTATGATATTCAAGAATGGTTTTCTAAATACCCATGATACTTGGTAATGACACCCCCTACTACTTATGAGGATTTAGTGACTAGACATGGATTCCCGAGTTGCACCTCTGTTCATGGATAACATTGCCAATATAGATATATGGATATATAAATCACTATGTATATAAGGAATATATATACATACAAGTATATAGACTTATATTTATATGTTTGTGGTGATATCTTTTCAGAGGCTCTCCCATAACCGTCCAAAGCAGGTAGTGTTACTCTTGGCCCTTCAGGAACCAAAGTTGAACCTTTATAGTTTACTTTACGATGTTACCATTATTATATATGAACACTTCTATATTATATGAACTTTATAGATACTTCAAGACACTATTGGTAGTGGAAAATTGTGTATATTTCACACCCTCTTCGAGCTTCCATTTGGTACCTGTCAAAAAATCATGGATGCAGGAAGGTACAGGGGAAAGTGCCCTGTTACCTATGCTTGATTTGATTATAGATTAAGACCAGGGAGAATAGGATTGATCTATGGATTGGGATTCTATATAGATATTATCTTTTAACCTTTTTTGGTTTTTTGATATACTTGTATGTATGTGTCCATGCTTCCATGTTTTTTTGTTAGTTTGTTTAGAGATCTGAAATTACATCCTTTTTTATATGGTACTGGTTATTTCTACTAATGAATGCTTATTTTGTCTAGATGATTTATATTATTTTGGTAGTTGATGGAATTATTCCAACATTTATCCATTTATTTCACTATTTTGTTACTCTAACTATGAAGTTATAGTCTCCCCACTGGATCTCCTTGGACCCTCACTGTTAGACGCCATCCTTTGGTATATAGGGAAGCGTTCTTGAGGCCTTGTGACCAATCAGCTCAGGGAACATCTTAGTGGATATTGGATTAAGATGTTTCAAATTTTTATCATATTTTTATTTTCATTGAATTACTCTATTCATATTATAGAAAAGATTCTTGGATCTATCGAAATTTAGTAATGAGATTGTTCATGGGAGTAGTTAACCTAGATATAAAAGAAAATACAAACTTCACGGAATGAGTTTTTCTTATTCTGGATTAGGCATGTTATAGTTGTTTTGATTTCACCACTGGGTGATGCACATGATATGTGATGGTCATTATTATGGTTAAGGATTCCATTTTACCCTTGTTCAGTGTGGAAAGCAAGAGTTGATTCATGCATCATTATAGGAATGTAGAAATTTACATGTCATGCATTATGCCATTCTATATAGGTGTATCTCATTTCTTGCATTTCATATGATTTCTATGAGTGAATTTACTATTATATATATATATAGAATTGTGGTAATATTGTTGTAGGGGAATGAGAAACATAATTTATTAGGTAAAGTGCCGTCATCAACTAAATAGTGTTTTACTACATGGATTGTTGTTGAGACCTTGAGTAGTCGATTATGGAATGTTGAGTCATGGACCATTATTTACATGGGTTGAAACGTTTTTATGGTTGATATTAAATCAATTGCATACTTAAATTTATAAATAGTATGTTCCTTTATAAATTTTAAATGATAATATATATAATTAATCCATTTAAAGGATATTTCTATATATATAAGTACAAATTAAAATGAATTTAAATTCTAGAATGAAATTGTCACCATTAAATGGAGTTTCCAATTTCTATTTAAAGGGTGTTTTTTCTATAACATGTAATTAAAACTTAGTGTACCCGGACTCCTAAATTATAGAAGAGAACTTAAACATTACTTGACCTTAGTAGTGGTAAGTAAGTAGTGTCTCATGAATTTCTCATGATCTATATGTCATTGAGACTTGGCCTTAGGAGCTGGCAGAGGGGTTCAAATTTTTTATAGATAGTCTTTGTACATATTATATTATTATACATATGTCTAATTATGTTATCAAATCCTATATGAGGTGTATTATTAGAATTTTAAGAGATATTCCACCATGATGTCCTCGATTCATGTGCCATAAGGGTGGTGATGAATATGCTCTAGAGGTGGTGGGCCCTGGGCTACCAATGATGCATCTAGTAGTGGATCCTATGGAACCAGCTATTATACCCAACATGGGGGATTATTTCTATTTTCCTGAGGGTTTCTTTCAAATTATATAGTCTATACAAGTAGATACATGGATTTTCCCTTCTATGGAAGAGAAAACATGAGAGTTTCAATAACAACATCCTCCTATATTTTTAGGGGATTGTGGACCTCAGGCTACAGAGTCATTCTTGGAGTCCATGATAACATTTTTCAAGAACCTTGATACACCTCCTGAGAGTAGAGTGAATCTATCTTTGTATATGCTTAAAAATTCTTCTAAACAATGGTGGGATGTTATCACCTATTTAGATCATCATCAAGGACTATTCTGAGTAGTTTTTATAACATTCTTCTTTGACTATTTATTTCCTAATACACTGAGAGTGAACTAAGCTAGATAGTTTATGCATCTATTGTAGGTAAATATGTCTATGTTCGACTATTTTTTTTGATTTATAGAGCTCCATATTCATTTCACAAAGTCTTCCTCATGATGGGTTGAAAACAAAAATACATTTTAAGGATGCACTCATATATGACATATGATGGCAGGTAAATTTATTTTAGTTGACAACCATTTCATAAATAATAAAACTGGCCCTTATCACTGAGTGGAAGTCAAGGGAATCTAGTGATATAGGACATGGTAGTTCATAACTCAGATAGGTAAGTTGTTTGAATAGTGGCTAGAAAAGTTTATTTGATACTGAATGTGAGAGAAAAGATAACCATATGACACCCACAGATGGTTATATGGGGTTTTATCAGTATGGGAATCCATTTTATAAGAAGCCCTAGTATCACAGAGACCATGTTGAGTGTCTAAGCTATGGTAGGTTGGTGAATATTGAGTATTTTTGTATAAAATTACCATCTGTTCTTAGTGGCAGAGGATCCATATCATATCTTCCTTTAGAAGTAGGATCAGTAGCTCCATGATTGGCCAAAATATGATCTACCATTGGCATTACATTCCAAGGAGGTAGACATGGCCTAGGTAGCTAGACTTTAGATACATAGCACCAATAGAGATGAACCACTTGGGGTAGTCAAATTGCAGTACAAGGGTATGGATCAGGCCATATTTATACAATGTAGCCTATACCTGAGTTTTAGGGTGATGGAATATCTATAGTTCAAGGTACTATTCTTGGAGCCTCTACTATTATGTCTTTCTTATTTGATTTAGGTGATTCACACTATTTTATCTCTTTATCTATTATGTAATACCTTGGGATTGATGTTCATTACATCTATGGGTTGATGAACCTTGAAAACCATGTGGGTATAAATTCTAACAATGTGTTCCTGAGTATGAAGCCCCCCATTAGATAGGAGACTATCACTTTTTATGGAACTTATTTATCCTTGAGATATCAGGTTTCTAAATTATTATCAAGATGCATTGGTTAGTTCCTTATCATGCTTATATGGATTTCTATTTCGAGAGGGTGTATTTCACTTCACATTTGAGAAAAAATTATATTTACAAGGGTGAATGGGATATACTTGAAGGATGATTCCGAAAAGGGCATCATGGGAGGGGTGGAGTGATGGCCCAGATTTCTAGTCTTTATATGAATGATCATGGAATACATCAGGATGATTTTACTCTCATCCAAGATCGTTTTAGGGATGTATTCACTAATGAATTTTCTGGTTTACCTCTTGAGAAAGAGGTGGAGTTTTCTATTGATATAGTTATAGGAATTACATCAGTGTCCATTTCTCTTTATAGGATAACCACTATTAAATTGAAAGATCTCAATATAAAACTAGAGGACTTAGAAGATATGGGTTTTATAATCTCCATTGCTTATTCATGGGGTTCACTAGTCCTTTTCTCAAAAAATATAGATGGAACCCACATACATTTTGTGGATTAACAGAATTTGAATTAGCTTACTATGAAGTACTAGTATACTACACCTCATATAGATGAAATCTTTGATCAACTTAGAGGAGCTCAGGTATTCTCAAAAATTGATTTGAGGTTAGGATATCACCGTGTATTTGTTATAACATCAAGCATACCTTATACTTCATTGTGTAGAATGTATGGTCTTTATGAGTATCTGGTCATGTTTTTCGATCTCGTGAATGTACTGGCAGTTTTCCTATCTTTGATAAACAAGGTTATACACATGTTTATGGATTTTTTTGGTAGTCTTCATGTAGAGACCCTAAGCTTATCGTACATGGACATTACATTACTTTTGCGGAATACTTAGTACATAACAAAAACACACACACAAGGATCGTAATAGTTTAGTGTCTTTGGAAACTCGGAACGTAATCTTCTAATCGTGGTGAAAGATCTTCAATACCTCCCATAAAGATCTTCCTTTTTTTACCTAAAAACCTTTCTTTATATCCTGGGGAAAAGAAAACATAAAAGGGTGAGCTCAAATGCTCAGTAAGGGTAAACAAAAGAAATATCAATCACATCATATACATAAGAACATAGCCTTTGGAAATATTAACCTGCAAAAGAGCTCATAATATCATAACATGGGATAAATCATAGAAGTGAAAATGAGATCCCCATAATCATAACATAAAACTTGAAACTTTGTGGCATGTACACATAATCATGGAAAATCATTTCTTGTTAGTCAAGACTCATTTCCAAGACTATCTTAGTGGACAAAGTCCCTTTCTGAATCGAGTAACCCTCGTTTCAGTCCTGTTTCACTGAACCGGTATAACCTACCGTTCCAGCCCTGTCTATCTCATGAGATATAAAATCTTTACCCAATGCATTGGAGGGAGATATAGTTCCCACCCATCTTATAACGAATCCTTTCTTATGTGTGCCACATAATCATAAAACATACATCATCGCATAACACATGTAACAAAAATGGGATTCTTGAAACATCAGGACATCATAAATCAATTCATATAAGATAAAGGAATTCATAAACATAATTCCATCACAACATAGTCAAATCAATGTAAAAATATGGATAGAAACAGAACCCTTTATTATCTTAGATGGAAAACAATTTTGATAAAACACTTGAATTGAATTCTTGAGGAAAATATCCTTTCTTCTTCAAAATCAAATTTCTTTTCACAAAACATCATGCAATTTTAAAAGAAAGAGATTTTATTGAAAATAGTCATGAAATCTTTTAGAGGAAGCTTCATGAAAATAAGGCTTTATAAAACAGTAGAAATCCGTTCGTGCCGTATAAGTTAAAAAGAAACATTCTTCGTACTTTTGTCGGAAAAGTCAAAAAGTACCTCGTACGAAAAACGACAAAAGATTCCTTTCATACGTATTACTCAAAACTCACCGAAGGGTAAAAATGGATTTAAACAATTTTAGGTGGATGGAAATAATATTACATATTGAGTAAACATGGATGTGGATGATAAAATACACCCCAGTAAATACTTACGAATAAACAATCTCGGATAAAAATGAGATTGTGATATTTCCCTTACCTTAGGTCCGATTTGCTTTGTTCGTGTCCGAAGCTCCTGTATAATGGTTTAAATAATGTTATTGACTTGTTCCAGAATCATACATATTGATATGAGATCATATATGGTCATAGTATTAGCTTCTTGTTAGTAATATTTCATTGTTACCTGTTACTCGGGTCTTTATAACTTTTTGTTCTTATGCGTGTTTTGTCGAATAAATTCTTATTCTTATCTTTAGGTTATAGATTATTCATTTCCAGAATGGTATTAGTGTAGTATATACCATATTCATTCATTCAATTCATTTATATAATCATTATGAAATTAAGATCATGTAGAACGAGTCGCATCACATCGTGGAGACGGTATTCCGTACGTACGCACGAGTGATGATATCGATCCTATGATCGTGGAATTGTATTGGAGTATATATATATTATTTCAGTATCAATATTACTTCATAATAATCATATATAGTTACTCATTATACCATTATACCCATCCTTGTAAGGTGATGGTGGAAAATAGATTACACCACGGCGTGGAGACGGTATTCCGTACGTACGCACGCGCGGTGATTTCATTTTTCCGTAGAATGGATAGAAGGTGAATTAGGGTTGTTTCATATTTATAATAACATATCAGTATGTAAGTAATACTGATGTTATTACTTTATCATGAAACAACTAATGAATAAGAAGTTGAAGAAGAAAGAAATTGAAAAGATCGGTAATGGATATTACCTCTTCTTTTGGAACGCCTCTTTGAATCCTCCACTTAAGGAACTAAGATTGGTCTTTGGAGAAGACCAGGACCTCTAGGATTATTCTAGGGAAGTGGAGAGGAGAAAATGGCAGGGGTTGTCCGAGCTTAAGTGCTCAAATTGGTGTGAGGAGGAGGGGGAGGAGGTGCCCTTTTATAAGGGAGGAGAGGGGCACCTTAGGAATATCTCAAAATATTATTTTATATTAAAGTCAAAATCGGTTTATAATGGTTCCAAAGGGTCTTATTTCGAAGATAAGGTGGTTATGGGTCTAAATCCTATCAACCAATAGGATTTAGACAAGTTTAGGGTATTATTTTAACCTTATCAATTAGATTTAACTCTAAGTTAATTAATTTAACTTTTACCGTGTCTTTTTGTTTTCTTTCACTATATGGTTAATACACTTACTATAACATGCCAAACGAACCCCAAATTGTTTATTATTAATATATATATCCTTATCCAAGTCATTTGGCCGAACCTTAGATTTTTAGGAATAAAATAACAATTAATAATATAATATTTGATTTAAAAACTATTTTGTGTCAATTTTGACACTATTTGATGTATGATTTTTGTGAAAGTCATAACAGAAATATATGTTCGAACCAAGTTGATTAAATCAACAATAATATATCATAGTAACCTAGAAAATTAGTGGAATTCATAAAAAATCTTAAATTACATTTATTTTGGTATTTATATTATCAATTATGTCAATATTTCATTAATAAGATAATTACTGCATCATCTCTGTGTAATAAATAAATTATATTATTTGATGTCTAAAAATTACAAATAAAATACCATCATGTAGGAAATATTTTTAGCTTTCTAATGAATATTTACAATCTAATTTATCTTATGTATAACCCCCATATTAAAAATGATTTACTTATTAAACTTTGATTTTAACTATTTTAACCCTTCTTTAAATAAATTAATAATAAATGTCCTAATCTAATCCAAGTGGGCCTAAATGGTCATATTTTATTCCAAAGTTTGTTTTTGGTCGAATTACACTTGTCCAATAGAATTAGGACATGTGTTAGGGTAATATTAATATCATATTTACCCTTAGTTACCCTATTTACTATTAACCGCGGTAAAAAAAAGTAAAAAGTTACTATTCACCAAAAATTATTTTCATCTCATTGAACCACATTTTACTTACTGACATCAACCGTGTCTCTCGGATTTTTGAAATTCCATTCACAGAAGCGGTAGAATTAAGGTTTATGAAAAATTCAGTTTTTTAACTACCACTTAGTAGTTTCACTATTCATCAAAAATTGATGTTTTTCAGAACAGTGCCAAAATTTCATCCGAAGCTATATTTCATATTCCGAATTCAAAAATGAAGTCTATTTTACCAAATTCATTACATAAAAGTTGCATTAATTAATTTTATAATTAAATCCCGCTGTTAAAACAAATAGCGTGTTTTTAAGAAACAATATCTATCAAAAGATTGACACTTGTTTATGTCTAGTTTAAATGTGAAATTACATCCAATGACCAACATTGTATTAAATTGTAAAAATATATTCTAAATATACTTTAAAACCACTCAAATTAATGATTTATCACTATTAATTATTTTGATTAAAAAAGTTGTTTTTAATTATAATTTAGTAATTTTCACTATTCATCAGAAAATGAAAGTTATCCGAAAAGTACCAAAATTTCACCTTAGGCTAAATTCGATACTCCGAATCCAAAAATGAAGTCCATTTTAAAATTTCTAAAATTTAAAAAGTGGTTATTACTATTCATAACGGCTAGTTTTAATAATATTTTAATAGCATATCATTGTTTCGTGAAACTCAGTATTACGTACCACACACGCTATCGAGGAAGGTTGTGATTGCGTGTAATGCAAGGAAAGTCAAGGATGCGTGTTTTGCAAGCTCCTTTTGGTGTAGTGTACAACACAAGATATTAGTGAAATAAAAAAGAATATTTTTCATAAAATCTCGGGCTGTTACATTCTACCCCCCTTAAAATGAATTTCGCCCTCGAAATTCGTCGGGGTTATAAATGGTTTACTATTCGAAAGTTTCTTTAATAGAAACCCACATCGTAAAAAGGAATACCAAAACATGGCTTTAAAAACTAAAGTATGAAATGTAACGATTACCCAAATAAACTAATCACTGGGTTTCCACATAGGTGAAAATATGGATATGGAAGAGAAATCTAACCATCATGTTCTGATGGAGAGTGGTAGAGAACATGGCTATGGAAAAGCCATTAATCACAAATCCCTAAATTTGTGATGATCTCAGGTACCATGTGATTCATCAGGTATAAGAGAACTAGGACAACATTTTTGGTTTTCAAGATCATTTCCCTAAAGTTAAAGAATTTGAATTAGAATAAATACTTACTTTATTTTGGTACAATCTCACTGTTGTTCGTGCCTTTAACAATTTCCACTTCATCTCTTAAATAAATGAAGTTGAATTTGTTATTCGTGAAGTGTTAGCAGATCATGTGATAGAATGACGGGTCATTCCATCTGTCTCAAAAGGTTACCAAAATTTATATACATAAGTCGATCTATAGTGGGATTAATCATATATGGTTCCTAAAATGGGCTTATACTTCATATATCATACTTCTTAATATAATAACACTAGTTTCTACTAAACAGGGACTTCCTGTAGGTCAGTGGTAGGCGATAAAGGCCAGTCGCACTTCGGTTGTGGGTTCGATTCCTACAGCCTTGTCCGAAGCGATGGGCTGTCGCCCGTCCTGCAGGTTGTCCTTTTTCTAAAACTACGTTACTATAACATCCCATCAATAATATCGAAAATCTTCTATCCTTAAACAATACTAACTTATGTCCAACATAATCCAGTCTAATATTTAGGCTTATACATAATACTGCAATCCACTCTCATAATATAGTGACAACGATTACCAGAGATTAAATACTGTCGTTGATCCCCACATATCATAAGATATGTCTTGTTGGTCACATTCCAAACATTCAAAGTCCTTAATCGTGTATTCTCTTGAATACCTTAGTGAAAACATGAGTGCAGTTAAAAGTTAACACTTTCCACATACCAAAATCCTCAAAATTCTATATACTCACACCATGATATCACTTAGTCCTTATATCAATCATGAGCTCATGAATACTATTAAACATTTCATTTTCTCGTCTTCATTATGCGCATATCATCTTATTTCCAAAAAATATCTCAATCACTTTGAATACCACATCAATAAATATTGCAATACTCAATGATACAACATTATTTTGGAATCCCATTACATAAACACTTAATCATTCCACCACATCGTTGTCATATTCAACATTGCCAATAGTGATCGCATGTGATTTCCCTTTGTCCTTTGCCTTCAGTGGTTGCTCATGTTGATCATCACTAACCCTTGGATTAGGGCAATTATTAGCATAATGCCCCATTTCCTTGCACTTGAAGCATTGAAGTGTTGGCGGTGTGTTCTCTGCAGTGTTTGCTTTATTCACATCATTAGAAACCCTTTTTTCCATTACTTCGACACTCAGCTGCTCGATGACCTTCTTTTCCACACTTAAAACATTTTCTAGTCCCTTTAAGACAATCCCCACCATGCTTCTTTCCACACTTTGTGCATAAGGAAACATTCATCTTCTTTTCACCATTATTCTGAGATTTCTCCTTGAACTCCATCTTTCGTTTCTTGTCAAAACCATGAGATGGATATGTAACACCAACTTCCATTTCTACCTTGATTGCATAACGCACAATTTCTTCATAGCTAATGAAGTCTCTTATAGCTAATGCCCTTCGAAGACTTGGTTTTAAGCCACTGAAAAATCGATCAACTTTACTTTCAGGTTGGATGATAATTCCAGAAGCATACCTTGCATGTCTTGTAAAATTTGCTTCAAAGGTACCAACAAATTCATCGTCCCTTTGCTTCAGTTCAAGAAACTCTTTCTCCATCTTTGTTCGAAGAATACGAGGGAAGTACTTACTGAAAAACAAGTTCTTGAACTCGTCCCATTCCATGGACTCAATTTCATCTCTTGGCCTCGTATTCTTGATAAGATTCCACCATTGATCAGCTTCACCTTCCAAATGATATACTGCTAAGATGACTTTATCATGTTCAGAACATTGAAGAACTGAAAATATCTTTTCAGTAGTACTGATCCATTGTTCAGCCACAAGTGGATCAGAAGACCCACTGAAAGAAGGTGGACGTTGCCTCATGAAGGACTCAATAGAATATTGTTCCCTTCTCTGCTCATTTGGAAGTCCAGAATGATTCATAGCTTTTGTAAGTATAGCAATAAGATTTTGCACTCCATCTCCCATAAAATTTGTTTGTTCAGGAGGGCAATCATTGCATTGTCCATTGCATTGATCAACACGGTTCCTTCGGGTTCCAGCCATCGTCTAAAACCCAAAAAGAATAGTGTGAGAGGCAAAAATCATGCTAGGGAAAACAACATAATAAAGGGGGAGTACCTTCAATATCCAACATCTTAGGTTTAATTCTATGATCGTTAGCGTAATTCTATTACTATAACCTATACGTATACTTATCCCTAGGGACATCCCTAGACATACCTTAGAAATATCTCTAGGGATCTCACTAACGTTTTCGCATCCTAGTTTCCAAAGGTTGACTAAACCTTTCCTCTGATACCAACTGTAGAGACCCTAAGCTTATCGTACATGGACATTACATTACTTTTTCGGAATACTTAGTACATAACAAAAACACACACACAAGGATCGTAATAGTTTAGTGTCTTTGGAAACTCGGAACGTAATCTTCTAATCGTGGTGAAAGATCTTCAATACCTCCCATAAAGATATTCCTTTTTTTTACCTAAAAACCTTTCTTTATATCCTGGGGAAAAGAAAACATAAAAGGGTGAGCTCAAATGCTCAGTAAGGGTAAACAAAAGAAATATCAATCACATCATATATATAAGAACATAGCCTTTGGAAACCTTAACCTGCAAAAGAGCTCATAATATCATAACATGGGATAAATCATAGAAGTGAAAATGAGATCCCCATAATCATAACATAAAACTTGAAACTTTGTGTCATGCACACATAATCATGGAAAATCATTTCTTGTTAGTCAAGACTCATTGCCAAGACTATCTTAGTGGACAAAGTCCCTTTCTGAATCGAGTAACCCTCGTTTCAGTCCTGTTTCACTGAACCGGTATAACCTACCGTTCCAGCCCTGTCTATGTCATGAGATATAAAATCTTTACCCAATGCATTGGAGGGAGATATAGGTCCCACCCATCTTATAACGAATCCTTTCTTATGTGTGCCACATAATCATAAAACATACATCATCGCATAACACATGTAACAAAAATGGGATTCTTGAAACATCATGACATCATAAATCAATTCATATAAGATAAAGGAATTCATAAACATAATTCCATCACAACATAGTCAAATCAATGTAAAAATATGGATAGAAACAGAACCCTTAATTATCTTAGATGGAAAATAATTTTGATAAAACACTTGAATTGAATTCTTGAGGAAAATATCCTTTCTTCTTCAAAATCAAATTTCTTTTCACAAAACATCATGCAATTTTAAAAGAAAGAGATTTTATTGAAAATAGTCATGAAATCTTTTAGAGGAAGCTTCATGAAAATAAGGCTTTATAAAACAGTAGAAATCCGTTCGTGCCGTATAAGTTAAAAAGAAACATTCTTCGTACTTTTGTCGGAAAAGTCAAAAAGTACCTCGTACGAAAAACAACAAAAGATTCCTTTCATACGTATTACTCAAAACTCACCGAAGGGTAAAAATGGATTTAAAAAATTTTAGGTGGATGGAAATAATATTACATATTGAGTAAACATGGATGTGGATGATAAAATACACCCCAGTAAATACTTACGAATAAACAATCTCGGATAAAAATGAGATTGTGATATTTCCCTTACCTTAGGTCCGATTTGCTTTGTTCGTGTCCGAAGCTCCTGTATAATGGTTTAAATAATGTTATTGACTTATTCCAGAATCATACATATTGATATGAGATCATATATGGTCATAGTATTAGCTTCTTGTTAGTAATATTTCATTGTTACCTGTTACTCGGGTCTTTATAACTTTTTGTTCTTATGCGTGTTTTGTCGAATAAATTCTTATTCTTATCTTTAGGTTATAGATAATTCATTTCCAGAATGGTATTAGTGTAGTATATACCATATTCATTCATTCAATTCATTTATATAATCATTATGAAATGAAGATCATGTAGAACGAGTCGCATCACATCGTGGAGACGGTATTCCGTACGTACGCACGAGTGATGATATCGTTCCTATGATCGTGGAATTGTATTGGAGTATATATATATTATTTCAGTATCAATATTACTTCATAATAATCATATATAGTTACTAATTACACCATTATACCCATACTTGTAAGGTGATGGTGGAAAATAGATTACACCACGGCGTGGAGACGGTATTCCGTACGTACGCACGCGCGGTGATTTCATTTTTCCGTAGGATGGATAGAAGGTGAATTAGGGTTGTTTCATATTTATAATAACATATCAGTATGTAAGTAATACTGATGTTATTACTTTATCATGAAACAACTAATGAATAAGAAGTTGAAGAAGAAAGAAATTGAAAAGATCGGTAATGAATATTACCTCTTCTTTTGGAACGCCTCTTTGAATCCTCCACTTTAGGAACTAAGATTGGTCTTTGGAGAAGACCAGGACCTCTAGGATTATTCTAGGGAAGTGGAGAGGAGAAAATGGCAGGGGTTGGCCGAGCTTAAGTGCTCAAATTGGTGTGAGGAGGAGGGGGAGGAGGTGCCCTTTTATAATGGAGGAGAGGGGCACCTTAGGAATATCTCAAAATATTATTTTATATTAAAGTCAAAATCAATTTATAATGGTTCCAAAGGGTCTTATTTAGAAGATAAGGTGGGGATGGGTCGAAATCCTATCAACCAATAGGATTTAGACAAGTTTAGGGTATTATTTTAACCTTATCAATTAGATTTAACTCTAAGTTAATTAATTTAACTTTTACCGTGTCTTTTTGTTTTCTTTCACTATATGGTTAATACACTTACTATAACATGCCAAACGAACCCCAAATTGTTTATTATTAATATATATATCCTTATCCAAGTAATTTGGCCGAACCTTAGATTTTTATGAATAAAATAACAATTAATAATATAATATTTGATTTAAAAACTATTTTGTGTCAATTTTGACACTATTTGATGTATGATTTTTGTGAAAGTCATAACAGAAATATATGTTCGAACCAAGTTGATTAAATCAACACTAATATATAATAGTAACCTATAAAATTAGTGGAATTCATAAAAATTCTTAAATTACAATTATTTTGGTATTTATATTATCAATTATGTCAATATTTCATTAATAAGATAATTACTGCATCATCTTTGTGTAATAAATAAATTATATTATTTGATGTCTAAAAATTACAAATAAAATACCATCATGTATGAAATCTTTTTAGCTTTCTAATGAATATTTACAATCTAATTTATCATATGTATAACCCCCATATTAAAAATTATTTACTTATTAAACTTTGATTTTAACTATTTTAACCCTTCTTTAAATAAATTAATAATAAATGTCCTAATCTAATCCAAGTGGGCCTAAATGGTCATATTTTATACCAAAGTTTGTTTTTGGTCGAATTACACTTGTCCAATAGAATTAGGACATGTGTTAGGGTAATATTAATATCATATTTACCCTTAGTTACCCTATTTACTATTAACCGCGGTAAAAAAAAGTAAAAAGTTACTATTCACCAAAAAATATTTTCATCTCATTGAACCACATTTTACTTACTTACATCAACCGTGTCTCTCGGATTTTTGAAATTCCATTCACAGAAGCGGTAGAATTAAGTTTTATGAAAAATTCAGTTTTTTAACTACCACTTAGTAGTTTCACTATTCATCAAAAATTGATGTTTTTCAGAACAGTGCCAAAATTTCATCCCAAGCTATATTTCATATTCCGAATTCAAAAATGAAGTCTATTTTACCAAATTCATTACATAAAAGTTGCATTAATTAATTTTATAATTAAATCCCGCTGTTAAAACAAATAGCGTGTTTTTAAGAAACAATATCTATCAAAAGATTGACACTTGTTTATGTCTAGTTTAAATGTGAAATTACATCCAATGACCAACATTGTATTAAATTGTAAAAATATATTCTAAATATACTTTAAAACCACTCAAATTAAAGATTTATCACTACTAATTATTTCGATTAAAATAGTTGTTTTTAATTATAATTTATTAATTTTCACTATTCATCAGAAAATGAAAGTTATCCGAAAAGTACCAAAATTTCAACTTAGGCTAAATTCGATACTCCGAATCCAAAAATGAAGTCCATTTTAAAATTTCTAAAATTTAAAAAGTGGTTATTACTATTCATAACGGCTAGTTTTAATAATATTTTAATAGCATATCATTGTTTCGTGAAACTCAGTATTACGTACCACACACGCTATCGAGGAAGGTTGCGATTGCGTGTAATGCAAGGCAAGTCAAGGATGCATGTTTTGCAAGCTCCTTTTGGTGTAGCGTACAACACAAGACATTAGTGAAATAAAAAAGAATATTTTTCATAAAATCTCGGGCTGTTACACTTCATGAACGAAATCCTAGTGTATTCTTATACTTTAAAAAGCATGATAATCATCCTGAGATCATTTTGAATACACTAAGAGAGCACTAGTTTTATTATAAGATCAATAAATGCCACTTCTAGATTGATAAGGTACACTTATTAGGTCACATTATCTTAGAGGCAGAAGTATCAGTTGACCCAGAGATAGTGTGAGCTGTAGCTACCTGAAAGAATTCCATGAATTTCTTACATATATAGTTTCTTTGGGATAGATGTATATTAAAAATGATTTATACATGAATTTTCACAATTAAAAGTTCATATTAAAATCATTGCTAAGAAGGGTGTGAAATTTACAAGGCCAGAATCTTGCGGGAGATCCTTTCATGATCTAGAAGGAAGAGTGACTTTAACACCGATCATGATTTTTCTAGAGTTGGGAAGAAGCAATATAGTCTATTGTGATGAATTATGTTTCAGGACATGAGTAGTTATGATGTAGGATGACAGAGTTGTGGCATACAAGTCTCACCAGTTATGACCACAAGAGAGGAACTAATTGACACATGATCTTGTGTTAGAATCTATTGTTCACGACCTATGTTGTTTGAGAAATTACCTTATGGGTGAGTGTTTTGTGGTGTTTGTACACCATAAAATCCTTAGGTATATTTTATCATAGAATGACATGAACTTTAGGAAAATAAGGTAGTTTGAGTACCACATATCCATTGATTTTGACCTTGCCTATATGCCAGGGAAATTCAATTCTATAATAGATTCTATGACATGAAACAATTATACATAGACAGTTCAAGAAGCTATTGGTGAGTGGATGTTGATGGCCCTGTTTTTTGAGATTCACTTAGATACCCAGGATCATAATAGACAACCTATTCTTGCATCTTTATAAGTGACCTATTCACTTCTGGTGAGAGTAAAGATGTGGCAGTTATTAGATTCTGAGGGATTAGTCTAAAGGGACAGTTTTTTTGGTGCTAACCCACCTCCGGGATGGGTTTTAGATGAGGTTAAGGTATCCCATATATATGGATGCATCTGGGTTCCTATAGTGATCTGGGAGGAGTTGATGTAAGAGTCTCATGCTTCTACTTGGGCGGTACACTCTAGGATTACAAAGATGTATCGTGATCTATGTCACCAATATCAGGGGCTTGGTATGAAAAGGGAGTTAGCTGGTTTTTTTACTTAGGGTTCCACCTATTAGCAGGTGAATGCAAATAACTAGTGGGTAGTAGGTCATTTACGTACATTTCCCATTTCTGAGTTGAAATGGGATGATGTCACAATGGATTTTTGTGACTAGAATACCGAGATCCCATTGAGGAAGTGATGCAATATGGGTGATCATTGAGAGTCCCATGATGGATTTTCATTTCTTTCTTATTAGAGAGATATTCTTAGTGGATGATCTTAGGGTAATATATTTCTATGAGATTGTATGACTACATGGGGCCCCTCACACTATCATTTATAATAGGGATTCCTGTTTCACATCAAGGTTCTAGAAGGGGTTACATAAATCTTTGGGTATTCAAGTACTTTTGAGAGAAACCTTTCACCCTCAAATCAATGACAAGTCAGAACAGACGATACATGTACTAAATTACATCCTCAGAGAATAAATCCATGATTTCAAAGGTTATTAATAGAAATACATACCTATTGTCTAATTAACCCATAATAAAAAAATTTATGATATGATACAGATGGATCATTATGAGGCTTTATATGGTAGGCCTTGTTGTTCACCCTTGTGGAGGGTAAAGAAGTGCTAATTGGACATCGTCTCATTTAGTATAATTTAGAGTAGGTTAAGTTTATCAGGAAGTGAATGGTTACAACTCAATATAAGAAAAATTCATATGAAAATCATTTTCATCGACCACTAGAGTCCATGGTTGGGGATCGAATACTCTTGTGATTTTCAAATAGACTGGGGAATTGATGGTTTATATGGCCGGGGAAGCTTTCACCTTGGTTTGTTGGACCATTTGAGGTTGTAGAGAGAGTTGGTCAGTCAGCCTATCTATTGAAATTACATCATAGGTACTGGGTTATCCAATATTTTTTTTATGTTTTATAGATTTTCCATAACTGTTTAGATCCATCTCAAATCTTTTATCTAGATGAGGTTGAGTTAGAGTTATATGTATCATTTTAGAAGCATCCTATCTGTATTGTGGATTGAATCATGAAGGCTATCGAAGGTAGTTCAATTCCTCTAGTATGGGTGTTATGGTCGCATAGCCACATATAAACAACCTGGGAGTAAGAGGACAAAATACATACTCAGTGGACACAGATATTCTTTGAAGTTACTTTACCACCCTTAAAAGGGAAACTCAGATTTGAGTTTCTTTAAGGAGGAATATAAGAACCCAAATTTTACTTGTGGTGAAGAACCTTTTAATTTCAGATTTTTTATTTAGTTTTATCTTAATGGAAATTCAACATGAGGTTACAGAGGAAATGAGGGTGTCCGAGGATTATTTAGATCCCAAAACCCGGAATTTTAGTGGAAACAGCTCGGCTGAATAGTTATTAGAAACCATGTGGTGACCAACGAAACTCGTACTTCAATATTAGGTACTAAAAACATCATATTTATTTATTTTTATTTTAAACATAAGTGAAAAATACATAGTACATTATACAACCGAGGATCTTCTTCTGACCAATGTTTTAGAGGATTAGGAAAATACATTATATAAAAGCATAGTTTAAAAAATAATTATAAAATAACTACTTGGATTATCCTATACTGACTCCTTAAATTAATACAAGAACCTTTCAAATATATATTAATCTTGTGACAAACATTTAAAAAATATGGGATTAGAAAAAAATTTCCCGGAAATTGGTTTTGAAACCAATGAAAAATAATTTGAAAATACTTTGAAACTATTTTATATCAAATACAAAATATTTGATAATATTTATAACTTATCAAAATAATAATTAGTATTTTTATAAAAAACACTCTTTGAAAACCTTTTAAAATTAATTATCATTTTGAAATCCATTTCAAACATAATATTTGAAAAACAATTGGATTTTTCCTTAAAAAATCATTTTAGAACAATATTTATTTATTGGATGAAATTGATACTTAACAGATATTATGAAATCCATGTGGCCACTTAGCAGTATCACTTACTGGACAACATCCATTTAAGGTTGTGGGTTCAATCCCTATAAGGACCAGTTTGGGATATTCCTAACATTGGGAGGGGGTGAATTAGTGTTGGGACTTTTTAATCCAATTGTGATATTTATCCCTGTACCTCTTGGACCTATTGGGATCATAATTCTATTATTCATTTTCACTGTCATATGTAAGTATATTGAAGTAGTAAATATAAAACATGATATTTTAACAAGGTTTAATACTAAATAAAAGCAGCTAGTACTTGGAATGGTCTGGAAATAATCTTAACCACACAACCACTAGAAAAATCCATTGTATGTGGTTACAATGAGTAGGATATACCCTTACACTCATGTGGAACTATTAAAATAATCCAATAGAATGTATTTTACAAAACTTGGTTGGATATTTATACTTCCTCCCAAGATAGTCTTCTCCACGTTGATGGTTTGTAACACTAATAATGTATTCCAATAGTTGAGACTTTTTGGATTCCATAATGCTACATTGATCTTCCGCTTATCACGCATTACTTTCTTAGCAGCATGCAAGTAACTATTCTTACCTATCTTCTTAATAGAAAACTAAAAGCTACAAAACTGCCTTATTCTATCAATCACAATAATATGAATGTGTTGTGAACTGATGAACACTGAAATTTCTCTGACCCAAATTATATTCAATGGATGTCAATTTGGTCTCCAAATCTTCTTCTATTATTCTCACTTTATCCTTCAGTGAAAACCCAAATGCACAAAGATATATTCTTATTCTTCTTACTGGAATCACAAAATTTATTTATGATTATTAAATCAATGAATATTAGTGTAGCTTATCATCATCACAATTATAATGTCCTGAATAACTAAATATACATTGGCCACTAGCTTCTTCTTCTGAATTTATTCTTCCTTGGTGAAGACATGAGTTTTGGTGCAGTCTCATTCTTCTTCACACAAAATAAACATTGTGTTCTTTCTCTTATAAATACATTACGTATCAACTGGGTACACACATGATTTTACTTTTTAAAACACAATGGGGGTATAATACTCAAGCACTGGTTCACAGAACCGTTCATTGAGAATCACTACAAATGTAACTTCCCAAGTAAATGAAGAATAATACATATTTCTTATTTATTAATATTTGTGATTTAAATATTAATTTTACTTTAATGTTATTGCTATGTTCGATAGCATACTCGATACGCAACAACGAGATTTTTTGAAATCTTGCATTGCACTCTAATAATATAATATTATTATTTTAAATAGTAGTTAAATCCTAGATGTTGTATCGGTGGGAAAGAAAAAAACTAACTACAATATGATTATACATGATTGTTAAAAGTGTTTTCATTTATCCAATAAAAAGTTAGAGGCCTAAAATATGAATGAATCTAATTTTAAGCATAATTTACATTAAAAGGTCGATTTACAAGCTTTTAATGGAGAAGACTATTTAAATATTGTTTTGGTCACTTTAATACATTCTATATGAACAAATAAAATCATTCTTTAGAATTGGGACATCAAAATTTACTTTGTGTAAATTTTTGAATTTTTCCGATAAAGTTCATTTTTTAATGAATAGTGAAAATATTATATTTTAATTCGAAACTGCATTTTAATCTAATTTATTTATATGGTTAGATTATATTTTTAATTGGTTTTAAAGTATAATTAGAATATATTATTACCATTTAATCCAATGTTGGTCATTGAAATTAATTTCACTTTGAAATTGGACATAAACAAGTGTCAATCTTTTGATAGTTATTGTTTCTTAAAAACATGCTATTTGTTTTAAAAACGGGAATTAATTTTAAAATAATTAATGAAACTTCTATGTATAGAATTTGGTAAAATAGACATATTTTTTGAATTTATAATATCAAATATATCTTAGGCTGAATTTTTTGTATTTTTCTGAAGAACTTCAATTTTTGATGAATAGTGAAACCACTTAGTAGTAGTTAAAATAACTGAATTTTTCATTTAAATGAAATTTTACCAGTTCTGTGAATTGAATTTTGAAAATACGACATACATGGTTGTTATTAGTTAGTAAAATGTGGTTCAATAAGATGAAAATATTTTTTGGTGAATAGTAACTTTTGACTTTTATTTACCACAATTAAAGTTAAATAAGGTAATTCTAGGTAAAAAGAATATTATAATAACTCAAAATTACCTTAACAATTTTCCAAAACATATTGGTTGAGTAATTTATGACCATGGACATCTTTTTTTTTGATTTTCGGACCCCATTGAGCCACTTGGGAGTGATAATGACAATTTAGATTAATTAATTTAAATTCAAGACAAAAATGAAATAAACAAATATCTCTTTGTAAATTAATTTTTACATGCTCTTATATAAGTTATTGTTTTGACTATATATATTTGTCGAAAAGATAAATATATTTTCTACATCTTGGTATTTTTTTTATAATATTTAGACAACAAATAAATTAAATTACTTATGACATAATAATGATGCAGTGTTTACCTCATTAATAAATCACTTAAATAAATAAGATTATAATGATTAAAATATTATCCAAAACATGTCAAATTATGATTGGATGATTTTATTTCGAATATTAGTAATCGTATATTCGACTTTAATGATTTTTGGACCACTAGAAACCAAATATCATTATATAATAAAATAATATTATCACACTTTCTAAAAGAGCCCCCCCCCCTATAAAGGGAGACCACTTCTAACCAATTTCTCACATCTCTCAAGCCTTTTGTCTCATCCAAAATCTGCCCAATTAATCTCCCTACATCCCTCTCATACTCTTAGAAGCCTTACCTTAGGCATAAGGCACTTCAAGAATTCATTTTGGTTCAAACCAATGGAAGTTACCCAAATTAAATGTAACAATTTCTCTTAACTTATTTTCTTTTATTTTACTTCTCCAACCCCTATACTCTTTTTATTACTTTATTTTATAACAAAACTAGTATCATCAATATAATAGAATTTTTTTATGAGAATTATTCGAACTACACTTACACACACATCCATCTAATTGGTGAAGAACATAATGTTTCTGTGGATGGCAAACTAACGCCTCACAAAATGATGATTGTTCAATTACCTCCTACCACCTATCATGGTGGACATTATGATGGCACTATATTTATATATGATATATATTATGTTTATTTTTACTTTATTATTCTTTAATTTCCATTTATAGCATACCTTTTTGGTTTCCATTATGGGTAAACGCAATAATTTAATTTGAGGAAGTGCGAACTACCGCCCCCTCATAGTGATATGACTCATTCATACCATATGTGGTACATATAAAGGGTAGAGTTAATGATATTATATTATATTATAATTGAATTATAATATACCTATGTATCATTATGTTTTAATTCCATCAAAATAAGAAATAGAAATGAAAGTAGCATTCATGCGTACGTACGGCTTACCATCTCCATGAATGGTGCATTTCATTTCTTACCTCTAAATGTTATGTACTATTATAAATACATGTATATGCTGGATATATGTGATATATATGATATCCAAATCATGAATATCATTCTGGATATAATTATCCTTTGACCACATGAACAACATGTAATTATAAGAAGTCCATTTTTGACTCAAGTACCAAATATCGACAAAATGGATGTTATTAACTTAAAAGACTACATAATATTTATAACATAGTAATAAGTGATATGAAAGAAATTAAAAAAATGAAAAAGGTTCTTAAGAAAGTAGAAATTAACTTTAGTTTATTATTCAGGATATTAAAGAATGATCGAGTCATGTCGGACATGAGGTAAGGGACTTCGTCTCAATCTCCTTTCATTGAGGCATATTTTCATTTGTACATAGCTTTATTTTATATGGTGTATAAACCCCATTGACTTTTACTTTTATTAAAAAATAATCTTTTTCTACGAATCATTTTACTAAATGACAAAAAAAATGTTCCTTTTAACGTAAACGGTGACAATGACCTTTTCCGCCGCCGCAAGTATTATTTGATCTTTGGATTCCTCAACAATCCGTAATGTTTTTTTAAAAGAAAATAAATACCATATACTCTTTTATGTATTTTGGTATTGAAAATGTTTTGATAATGGATTTGTTATGTTAATATATTTAAGTGATATATTTTCATTGAAATGTGGAAATGTTTTCTTTCCTTTATATTTGAATATGTATTATGATTTTATAATGGTACTTAGACATTTGATGGGTAGTTACATGATAAACCAAATGACGGGTGGTGCCATGAATACCAGGACGGGTGGTTACATTATAACCTCTAATGCATTGGGTATGGAAGTTGGCCATATGGCTATTTCATTTAGTGATATGTGTGGAAGTCGACAGTACGGTTATTCCATTTATGTATGTTTATGTCCCAAGTTACCTTTATATGTTATGTGTTCTTTATATGGGGTTTATGGTAAAATTTTGGTTACAAAAGGGTAAGTAATGATCTTTTATTCAGTAATGAGTATTTACTACTTCATAAAGGTGAAAATTATTACTTATGATAAAGTATTCATGGTTTAACTGTTGTTTTGAAAAACTAACAGTTTTCCTTCTTTGTGTATCCCTTACTGAGATTTTTATGCTCATTCCAAGTTTTTGTAATGTTTTTCACATGACATAATGTGGAATAGGGTCAAGGATGGGATCAAGGAAAATTCATGCTATCTAAAAACCCGGAACTAGACATGTTTTTTTTTCAAGAGTTTTTATTTTATATATAAAATTGAAACTGTGTAGAAGTTTCTAATTTGTAATATTTGTCAATGTAATTGTTATGGCTTAACTCTCTAAAACTCTAAACCTGAAAATATTCTCAATGTGAATTGTTAACTTAATTTAATATTATGTATGTTTTAATGCTGGGTCTTTATAGTTGGTATCAAAGGTCTGTTTAGACAACTTTAGGAGTTAAAATATTATAAAATTAATGTCCAAAAATTAATTTATGTTAATATTGAAATGATATAGCATTTACAGATTACCATGTTGCTTCACCTAAGATATTTCTGTGTTCAGAATGGTTTTCCACAGAGGAAATAGGGAAGCTATGTTGGGACGACATCAGAAGAAAGACAACCTTCAAAATAAGCAACTTGAGATGGTCGGAATCAGAACTGGATAGTTTGTTGCAGGGATGGCACAATTGACTCAGGCTATAAATTGTGGTGTTATCCATGCACAAGATCATCCAGATCAACCAAAGAGGAACATGTCAGTAGTGGATAATTTCATAAGGCAACATCCCCCACCATTTAGAGGATCATCTGACCTTGTCCTAGCTGAAGGGTGGATTAAAGCACTAGAGAAGATTTTCAATGTTATGGGGTGTTTAGAACATCAAAAGGCTAGTCTTGTTGTTTACCATTTTGAAGGTGAAGCTGATCAATGGTGGTTGATGGTGAAAAATATTAGTGATAGTGAGGAGATTGATGATATTGATTGGGTTGAATTCAAAGTTATGTTCCTTGAGAAATATTTTCCTAAGGTGGTTCGACTTAGGATGGAAAACAAATTCTTGGAATTGAGGTAGGAGGATGACTGAGTGGCTGCTTATGAAGTGAAGTTCACTCGACTGGAAAGGTATGCACCAAATTTCATCTGATATCTTGATAGTAAGATAAATCGATTTTACTCAGGATTGAAGCCATGATATCGAATAACATTAACCTCTCGTGAGTTCAAAGGTTATGGAAAACGTGTTTGATGTGCAGAGAAGGGGGAAATGGAGTTTGCCGATGATCAGGTGCTCATTGACAGACAACGGAATAAGAGGTCCAGTTGGCCAGAAAATGGAAAGAATTCATCAAAGAAGCCTAGAGGTAAGAAAATTAAATATCCATCTTGTGAGAAGTGTGGTAAAAAGCATCCTGGAGAATGTTTATCAAAGTCTGGAAAGTGCTTCTGGTGTGGTAAGTCTGGTCATATTTCTCGTAACTGTAAATAAGATGATCAAGCAGGCAATGAAAAGTCATCAGTAAGATGTTTTAAGTGTAATGAAATGGGTCATTATGAAAATGAGTGTCTAGAAAAGAACTCAACTGAGAGAAATCATCCAGACTACAAGAAGAAAGGGGTGGTGAAATCCTTTGCATCTACTTCAATAGATGTTGGGCCATCAAACGAAGTAGTATCAGGTACACTGTTTGTTTGTTCAGAATATTCCAATGTGTTGTTTGATTCAGGGACAACACACTCTTTCATTTATGAGAAGTTTTTTAGTAAATTTGGAATTTCATACCAAGATATGAATATAGAACATATGCTAAAAACACCTGGAGGAAATGTTGAGACAAAAAGAAAACATAACAACATTCTTGTCCTTGTGTATGGAAAGAATCTACCTGCAAACCTTATTGTTTTGCCTCTAGTAGAGTTTGATGTTATTTTGGGTATGGATTGGATTTTTTTATCATGCTAAGAGTGACTGCAGAGCTAAAGAGGTTTATTTTTAGAATGATTTTCAGTTTGTATACAAAAATGAACCCTTGCTTTTTATAACATATTAGGAAGATGAGAAAGTAGTAAAAGATGGAAATAAATGTTACTTTGCCCATATTGATGAAAAAAAGGAACTGTTCAGATTAATGAAGTGCCAGTGGTAAATGAGTACCTCAATGATTTTCTTGATGAGTTTCCTGGAATTATACCTAATCGGGAAGTTGAATTTACTGTTGACTTAGTTCCTGATGCTAAGATAATTTCAAAACCCCCTTATCGAATGGCTCAAATTGAACTTTTAGAGTTAATGAAGCAATTGTAGGAGTTATTAGATAAAGGTTTCACTCAAACTAGCATATCACCATGGGGTGATCCTATATTGTTTGTTAAAAAGAAATATGGTTCAATGAGACTTTTCATTGATTATAGAGCATTGAATAACATCACTATTAAGGAAAAGTATCCTTTGCCTCATATCGATGATTTGTTTGATCAGCTCCAGGGAGCTCAGTATTTTTCGAAGATTGATTTGAGGTCAGAGTTCCATCATTTTAAAAGAAAGGAAGCAGACAGTCTGAAGACTGCATTTCGTACTAGATATGGACATTATGAATTTTTAGTTATGCCTTTTGGTTTAACCAATGCACCTACTATATTCATGGATCTTATGAATAGAATTTTCTGTGAGTTCTTATATAATTTTGTGGTTGTGTTCATTGATGATATTTTGTTTTATTCTAAAAGTAAAGAGGAGCATGAAAGTCATTTAAGGGTTGTCTAGAAAACTTTAAAAAAAAGAAACTATTTGGGAAATTCAGCAAGTGTGAGTTTTGGTTACAAAAAATTTCTTTCCTTGGTCACATTGTTTGAAAAAATGGCATAATTGTTGATCCTACAAGAACAAAAGTTGTTAAAGAGTGTCCAAGACCCACAAATATAACCGATATTCGTAGGTTTCTTGGTTTGGATGGTTATTACTGGAGGTTTGTTGAAAATGTTTCACGGTTATCTAGTCAAATGACTAAGTTAACTCAAAAAAGTGTTAAGTTCATTTAGACAAAAGAATGGGATGATTGTTTTTAGGAATTGAAAAGAATATTAATGAATGATCCAGTTTTGGCACTGACTTCCAGAGATGGTGAGTTTGTTATCTACAATGATGCTTCATTGAAAGGAATTGGTTGTGTCCTTATGTAGAATGATCAGGTAATTGCTTATGCTTCACGTCAGTTGAAACCCCATGAGTTAAATTACCCTACACATTATTTGGAATTATCTACATTTTTTTTTCTTTAAAAATTTGGAGGAATCATTTGTATGGAGTAAAATGTGAAATATATACTGATCACAAAATTTTAAAGTATATATTCACTTGAAAATAATTTAATATGAGACAGAGGATATTGGTAGAATTAATCAAAGATTATGATTGAACGATCCATTACCACCTGGGAAAATCAAATAATGTGAACGATGCTTTCAGTCGAAAAATTAATGTCTTATTAGCCATGCTACGTTTGGAACGAGATCCTTTGGTTTTTGATTTGATAAACATTGACATAGAAGTTTTTGGAGCAGGAAATTATTCTATTTTGTTTCAGGCGTCAGTGAAATCATCTCTATCAGACATAATAAGGCAAGCGCATAAAGAAGATAGTGACTTTCAGAAAAAGGCAGAGTTGGTTCAGAAAGGTAAGTTTCATGATTTTAACATTGATAATGATTTTGTTTTGAGGTTTGGGAAGAGATTATGGGTGCCTTTTGATTCACAATTGAAGAATGAGTTATTATGTGAAGCACATAGTTCCCCATTTTCAGTTCATCATGGTAGTACACAGATGTATAGAGATATTCAAGAATATTATTGGTGGGATGAAATGAAAAGAGATATTTCTGATTTTACTATGAAGTGTTTGACTTGTCAGCATGATAAAGCAGAGTGGAAGTTACCGAAAGGAAAGTTTCAGCCTCTACCAGTTCTAGAGTAGAAATGGGAAAATATATCCATGGACTTCGTTGTGGGATTACCAAATACATATCAAGGTAATAATGAAATCTGGGTTATAACTGATCGATAGACTACATCTGCTCATTTCCTTCCTATTCGAGATACTTTGTCTCTAGATCAACCTTCTCGGTTGTATGTTAAAGGGATAGTCAGGTTGCATGGAGTTCCCATCTCCATTGTATCTGATCATGATCCCGAGTTTACTTATAACTTCTGGAAAGGCCTTCAGAAGTCGTTGGGTACTGAATTAAATTTTAGTACAGATTTTCATTCGCAATCAGATGGGTAGTCAGAACGAACAATTCAGTCCTTGGAGTATATGCTACGCGCTTGTTCACTGAATTATCAAGGAAGTTAGGACCAACATATTTTTTTAGTTGAATTTTCATATAATAACAGTTTTCATTCCAATATACAGATGGCTCCATTTGAGGTATTATATGGAAAGCATTGTTGAACTCCAGCTTTTAGGGATGAAGTAGGTGAAAGGAAGATGATGGGACTAGAATTGGTAGAAGAGATGGCATAGAAAGTTCAATTGATTCAGAAGCATATGAGAACAACTCAGAGCAGACAAAAAAGTTTTTGCAGATAACCGGAGGAAGGATCTTTATTTTGAGGTAGGTGATCATGTCTTTCTCAAAGTTTCTCCATGGAAAATTGTGATGAATTTTGGTAAGAAGGGAAAGTTGAATACAAGGTTCATTGGACCGTATGAAATTCTAGAGAAAGTTGGATCAGTGGTGTACAGATTGGCTTTACCTCCAAGTTTGTCCCAGGTACACAATGTTTTTTATGTTTCGATGTTGAGAAAATATATACCAGATCCATCTCATGTTTTGAGCCCAGAGGTAGTTAAGTTGGAAGAGAGGATCTCTCTTATGAAGAACAACCAGTTCAGATTCTTGACCGTAGAGAGAAAGTGTTGCGGAATAAGGTAATTCACCAGGTAAGGGTTTTGTGGAAAAACCATATGATTGAAGAGGCAATATGGTAATCTGAAAATGCTTTGAGGGATAAATACCCCCACTTATTTTGATAAGTGAATAAAAATTTCGAGGACACAATTTCTAAAAGGGGGGAAGGATGTAACATCCTATGTAAATGAAGAATAAGACATATTTCATATTTATTAATATTTGTGATTTAAATATTAATTTTACTTTAAAGGGGTTCCTATGTTCAATATCATACCTGATATGCATCAACAATATTCTTTGAAATCTTACATTGCACTCTAATAATATATTATTATTATTTTAAATAATAGTTAACTCCTAGCCGTTGTATTGGTGAGAATGTACAAAACTAACTACAATATGATTATACATGGTTTTTAATGTATTTTCATTTATCCAATAAAAATTTAGAGGCTTAAAATATGAATGAATCTAATTTTAAGCATAATTTACATTAAAAGGTTGATTTACCACCTTTTAATTGAAAACCCTATTTAAATATAGTTTTGGTCACTTCAATACATTCTATATGAAAAAATTAAATCCTTATTTAGAATGGGGACATAAAAATTTACTTTGTGTAAATTTTTGGAATTTTTCCGATAAGGTACATTTTTTAATGAATAGTGAAAATATTTTATTTTAATTCAAAATTGCATTTTAATCTAATTTATTTCTATGTTTATATTATCTTTTTAATTGGTTTTAAAGTGTAATTAGAATATATTTTTACCATTTAATCCTATTTTGGTAATTGAAATTAATTTCACTTTGAAATTGGACATAAACATGTTTCAATCTTTTGATAGTTATTGTTTTTTAAAAACATGCTATTTGTTTAAAAAATTGGAATTAATTATAAATTAATTAATGATAATTCTATGTATATAATTTGGTAAAATATACATCTTTTTTTAATTTTTAATATCAAATATATATTAGGCTGAATTTTTGGTATTTTTCGGAAAAACATCAATTTTTGATGAACAGTGAAACCACTTAGTAGTAGTTAAAAGAACTGAATTTTTAATTTAAATGAAATTTTACCACTTCTATGAATTGAATTTAAAGAATCTGACATACATGGTTGTTATTAATTAGTAAAATTTTGTTCAATAAGATGAAAATAATTTTTGGTGAATAGTAACTTTTGACTTTTATTTACAGTGGTTAAAGGTAAATAAAGAAATTCACGGTAAAAATAATATTATAATAATTCAAAATTACCTTAATACTTTTCAAAACCTTATTTTTTGAGTCATTTACGACCATGGAAATATTTTTATTGATTTTGGGACCCCATTGAGCCACTTGGGAGTGATAATGACAATTTAGATTAATTAATTGAAAGTAAAGACAAAAATGACATAAACAAATATCTATTTGTAAATTAATTTTTACATGCTGTTATATAAGTTATTTTTTCAAAAATAAATATTAATTGGAAATATATAATGCTTTCCTACATCATGGTATTTTTTTATAATTTTTAGACTACAAATAAATTAAATTATTTATGACATAATAATGATGCAGTGTTTACCTCATTAATAAATCATTCAAATAAATTGGATTATAATGATTAAAATATTATCCAAAACATGTCCAATTCTGATTGGATGATTTTATTTAGAATATTAGCCATCTTATCTTAGACTTTAATGATTTATGGACCATTAGAAACCTAATATCATTATATAATAAAATAATATTATCACACATTCCGAAAGAGCCCATCCTCCCCCTTATAAAAGGAGACCACTTCTAACCAATTCCTCACACCTCTCAAGCCTTTTGTCTCGTCCAAACACTGACTAATTAAGCTTACTACATTCCTCTCCTCCTCCTAGAAGCCTTACCTTATGCAGAAGGCACTTCAATAATTCCTTTTGGTTCAAACCAAAGGAAGTTACCCAAATTAAATATAACAATTTCTCTTAACTTATTTTATTTTTTTACTTATCCAACCCCATTAATCTTTTTATTCCTTTATTTTATAACAAAAATAGTATCCTCAATATACTATGATGTTGTTATGATATTGATTTGAAATACACTTTCACACACCTCCATCTAACGGGCGAAGAACATAATGTTTTTATGGATGACAAACTAACGCCTCACGAAACAATGATTGTTCAATTACCTCCTACCACCTCTCATAGTGGCCATTATGATGGAAATGTATTTATATATTATATATATTATGTTTATTTTTTCATTATGATTATGTAATTTTCATTTATATTATACCTTTATGGGTTCCATTATGGGTAAACGCGAAAATTTCATTTGAGGAAGTGAGGACTACCGCCCCCTCAAAGTGATATGACTCGTTCATACCATATGTGGTACATATAAAGGGTAGAGTTAATGATATTATACTGTAATTATAATATACCTATATATAATTATGTTTTAATTCCATTAAAATAATAAATAGAAAATAAAGTAGCGTTCATGCGTACGTATGACTTACCGTCTCCATGAACGGTGCATTTCATTTCTTACCTCTAAATTTTATGTACTATTATAAATACTTGTATATGATAGATATATATGATATATATGATATCTAAATCATGAATATCATTCTGGATATAATGAACATTTGACCACATGAACAACATTTAATTATAATAAGTCCATTTTTGACTCAAGTACCAAATATCGACAAAATGGACGTTATTAACTTAAATGATTATATAATATTTATAACAAGGTAATAAGTGATATAAAAGGAATAATAAAATTGAAAAATGTTCTTAAGAAATTATAAATTAACTTTATTTTATTATTCAGGAGATTATAGAAAGATCGAATCTAGTCGGACACGAGGTAAGGGACTTTGTCTCAATCTCCTTTCATTAAGGCATATTTTCTTTTATACACAACTTTCATTTATACGGTGTATAAACCCCATTGACTTTTACTTTTATTCAACATGAATCTTTTTCTATGAAGCGTTTTACTAAATGAAAAAAATGTTCCTTTTAACGTAAGCGATGACAACGACCTTTTCCGCCGCCATGAGTATTATTTGATCTTTGGCTTCCTCAACAAGCCGTAATGTTTTTTTAAATGAAAATAAATACCATATTCACTTTTATGTATTTTGGTATTGAAAATGTTTTGATAATGGATTTGTTATGTAAATATATTTAAGTGAAATAAGTTGATTGAAATGTGGAAATGTTATCTTTCCTTTATATTTATTTTATGTCTTATGATTTTATAATGGGACTTGGACATTTGACAGGTGGTTACGTGATAAACCAAATGACGGGTGGTGCCGTGAATACTAGGATGGGTGGTTACGTTATAACCTCCAATTCTTTGGGTATGGAAGTCGGCCATATGACTATTCCATTTAGTGATATGTGTGGAAGACGACCATATGATTATTCCATTTAAGTATGTTTATGTTCTCAAGTTACCTTTGTATGTTAGGTGTTCTTTATATGGGTTTTATGGTAATATTTTGGTTAAAAAAGGGTAAGTAATTATATTTTATTCACTAAAGAGTATTTACTACTTTATAAATGTGAAAAGTATTACTTATGATAAAGTATTCATGGTTTACCTGTTGTTTTGAAAAACAAACAGTTTTACTTCTCTGCGTATCCCTTACTGAGCTTTTTATGCTCATCCCATGTTTTTGAAATGTTTTTCACATGACATAATGTTGAATAGGGTCAAGGATGGGATCAAGGAAAAGTCATGCTGTCTAAAAACCTAGAACTAGACATTAATATTTTTTCAAGGGTTTTTAATTTATAAAAAAAGGAAACTTTGTATAAGTGTCTACTTTGTAATATTTTTCAATGTAATAGTTATGGCCTAACTCTCTAAAACTCTAAACCTGGAAATATCCCCAATGTGAATTATTAACTTAATTCAATATTATGTATGTTTTAAGGCCAGGTCCTTATAAAAAAAGTAAGATTTTAACATGTGTTGAGTGTCCTCAAATAATCTTCTTGAAAATGTATAATGAGGGTGTAAACACATATCACATGTAAGTGGTAATTATTATTTATGAAATTTCTTAGTTTCACCGCATACTGAGTTGCACCGCGTGGCACAATTTCTTTATGGGAAACCATTCCTTCCATGAACCGCTTCTACATCATGGACAACCAATGCCCCAAATATTGTTGATGCTCTATAGACCACCCTTGCTCTATGGACAACATTTTATTTTTGGGCTACCTTTCCTTTCTCATATCAATTCTTCCTCCATGGGATGCCTCTACTTCCATAGTCTATATCCTCTTTCGTGGACAACTTTTTTCTTTTCAGAATATTTATTTCATGAACTACTTCTCTTCATGGAATTCTCCCTCATGAACTCTTTAGGACATAGCCAAATTCTTCCAGAGGTGATGATTTCTTCTAATAATTTTTTTTCATAATTAATGATGGGATTTGGGTACTTTATATAAGATTTTTTTTTTGAAAATCCCACATGTCCTATTTATCTAAAAATTCGATGCGAACAGTCTTCACCATGAACTGTACTCCTCATGCGAATAGTTTTACCTCTACAGTCAACATAACACCTTTATCTCCTCATGACAACCAATGCCTTCTAAAAACAAATCAATGCCTATTAGCCTTAAATGATGGCATTCCCATGAACTTCAAGCCTCCTGTAAACTATGTTCCTCCCATGAACTGTTTTCCCTCCATAGTCCATGTAGCGCGATTCAAAGTCCACATTACACTGCTATAAGAAAATACTTCCTTCGCCAATTCTCCTTCACCAATTTGTATACCACCTATGTTTTGCACAAACTACGATTCAAAATCTGAAAGCTATTTTATGTGAAATCCTTTGCGGAGAACCCTTCATTTTTTATGAATCCAACTCCTAATTTTGAGGCCTAAAAATTTGGAAAATAATGGGAAACTGCACCACATAAAATATCTTCTTCAGCAAGAACACCCACACTACTTCACAATCATCTGGTTTTGAAAAAAAACATATACCTTCCTCCGTAACCTTATCTGCCATGATATATAATCTTCGATCAATCACTTTTTGCATCATCAGATTTACCATGGAAAGTATTGTAACGTCCATATCTTCCAGCAACATCTTTATTTCCAATAAAAATAGAATAAAATTGGAAATAACTTTACTCCCCCTTTCCTTCATAAGTCATGCATCTCAAGTTCTCCAAACAAATTATGATATTTGTGAAATACAAACCATAAATTTCATCATCATATTTGACTAGGAGAATTATTCAACCATGAAATCCAATTTCATCTAATGAATCCATAACAATTCTCCATGTAACACCTTGAAAATCAAAGACTTCAATCCATTCACATGTTTCCTAGAATATCATGACTTGAGAACTTCATCAAAGATCCATTAACATTGGAACTACTTCATCATATTGACCGAAATGATATCTTCTTATCTCATTGAACACTATTTATTGACTGAAAATTAACCTTTTTTTATCAGAACACTTTTGAGGAAAAAAGTGAGAAACCAAAAAATATAATATTACAACCAATAAAGACCGTTAGAGAGTAAAAACCAAAACACGACTACAAGATATTCCCCTCCCAGTGACTACAACATGATGAAAATACTTCGCCATCGCATACCCTCTCATGTAGGGTGTTGGTTGTAAACACAACAAAATTTCGTAGAGACTTCAAAATTCAACCAAAAACAGAGACACATCCAAAAGAGATCAACCAAAACCATCATTAGATTCTAAACCGACACCAACACAAATGACTTACATGCTCATCCACCTAAGTCAAAGATAGAACCGAACAACAGAGAATCGAAGCAAAAAGCCACAAAACCAAAGATTACACACCAACATATGATAAAATAAAAACCTCAAAAACCATAAAACCATCACAGGATCCTCTGGAAATTCTCAAAAAAACTCCTCATTCAAGAAACTTCATGAGAAATAGAAAAATCCACAACAAAAAGACACAAGAAAACATCAATCTGAATTCTCCCCCACCAAGAATCATTTGCTCTTGCAATTACATCTCAGGTTAGCACCAGATAAACAGTAAATCCATAACAAGAACAATATAAAACAATGAATACACACTAAAATCCACAATACGGGCATCGGAAACCACATACCAAAAGCTAAAAACAAAGGCGAAAAGAAAAGATCAAGAAAACATCACCAAATAGATGGCCACCCAAGCGCTAAATCCAAATTCAAATCCCATTGTCTCCATCCAAAACGCCCTTAGAGACCACAAACAACTACCCAACGCACACAACAAGGACGAGTTGAAACCCTCATTCATGGGAGCTTGGTTTTGATAGCGGGGACATCATCGCACCTCTAGGAGAAGCCCTATCTATAGATGATTAAGTGAGGTGGGAGTAGGCCAAAAGTGATGAGAAATGGTGAGCTGGATGAACCCACGAGGTTGCGCGCCGCTGCCACGAAAGAGAACCACCACCATAGTCACGCTGAGAAGACACCGAAGTAAAGATCCACCACAGTTATTGAACACTATTGACAACCAATAAAAATTAGTTTATAAAAAATACAATCCATACACATAGTGGGCTCTACAGTCCCCATTCCTCAGCATCTCATTCGATACCAAGTGATGAATTTTATGAATTTTTTTAGAAGATCTATCTTTCTCATAAATAACCCATTATTTTTTTTTCAAAATATTACATATATTATTTTCATAGAATAAAATAATTTAATAACATCTTGGATATTCAAAAATTCCTTTTTTAGGAGAAATCCATTGTCGAGAATATAATTAATTTCAATTAAAATACAGGAAAATAAAAATATTAAAATTAATGAGATTTCTTGTATTAAAATTCATGATATGTCATAAGAAAATATAGAATATATCCATACATACTAATATGTATGAAATCCATTGGAATATAGAATCATTTCAATTTTTGAGAAGAATAATAATATTTATTTCGAAAATATACTTTTAAAAATATAAACATTGGAGATTAATTATTTTTATTACTAATTTGAAAATAAAAATTTATAAAATATTGTTCTTGTATCTGAAAAAATCATAATTCGAAATAAGTTATTTTTGAAAATAAATTTTTTTACCTTATAAAAATTGAATCATTTTTATCCTATAAATTTGAGGTTTGAAAATAAATAAACATCATAAATAAAATAACATAAAATAAAAATAAAATTGGGATACCTAAAACCAAATATTGAAATACTGGTCCTAAAATAAGAAAGAGTGAAGAAGATGCATAAATAGTGAAGAAGTTGGGTGTCTATAGAATTAAGGCAATCTACTGACAGAGAAGCCCTTTTTTGGAGAAAAACAGAAGATGAAACATGAATTTGGTGGATAAAAACACTAAATAGTTGAGAGATAGTTGTGTTTGGGGTGTGATTTAGGCCCTTCTGGTGAGTGTTTATATATAGAATTTTTGTGTATTAATTTATATACACATAATGTGTTGAAAAAAATTAATTCATGTTGAAAATAAATGAATTTCAACAATAAAACTTAGCACTAATCAACCTATTCAAAAATAAAATGAGAATCTGGGAAGCTTTTATGGTATTATTACACTACAAAATAAATTTATTTATTACATATCATGCTCTCTCTGTAACATGAGTTTTGAATCTTTTGGAAAAATATTGTAAATGAAAACCCAAAACTATTCAATGATTTTTGGTATAAAAGACACTATATTTTAGAATATCCATTATATTGAAGATGATAATATATATATATATATATCCTCACCATATGAAGAATATGAAGAAAACAACAAAAAATATGGATATCTCGATTCTCCATAACATGTGGTTCAGGTGTAAAGTTTAATGATAAAGATTATAATAGGTTCAAATATTCATTGCTACTTAGGTGTGATCCAAGAAAGAAATTAAATATGATAGGGAAGATTTATCTAAACGAGATAAAGCTAAAAGAAAATTTTGTAAAAAACCTTATTGATTTAATACAAGAATTAGAAATCAATACCGTGTCAAACATGGACATCGAGTGGAAGAAAAACCAGAACCCCAAAAAATAGGGTATAGATAAAAAAATCTTCAAAATAGTATTTCAATTAGATTTGGAAATTTTAAAAAATACCCAAACACCTACCTATAAATTTATTTTCCAGAGGTTGAGGACAACCCGGTATCCACTCGATTTCCCCCTATCCATGTGTGAATCTCTTTTAGAAAACTCATCCATTTCCAATAGTCGATTTTCCTTCATCCAATCTCAAGACCTCATCTACTTCGACAGTCGATCCTGAATCAAACCCCTTTAGTGTTCACATTCGAACCCTCCTTATTAATTTTATCGTTAATATCAGGTTAAATTATAACAATAATTTAGCATTGTATTTTTTTAAGTTAATTTATATCCAATTTTTATTTTGTTTCAATAATATAATTTTATAAAATATTAAAACTCATATTAGTTTATTTTAATTATAAATTAATCTATTTAATAAAATATCTATATAAAAATAAAATAAGCTTATAATTTTAGGGATGTTACACTATCCCCCCTTAAATGAATTATTCCTTCACCATTTGTTCATTGTACCTATAAAAATCCTAAATTTCCATCATTAGAATTAGGAAAAACTAGAATGGATGAACATATATATTCTTAAGGGTACTTATTTACCTAGAAGTTAAAAAAAATTCTATCTCTTAGTTTTTCCTCACATTATAATGTATAATATCCAAAATTTTCTAGATCATTCCTATGATACCACTACGATAGCCCGAATATGCATTTCCAAATCTGGTGCTAAAAACATGTTTTGTATTAGTTTATTTAAAAAGTAACTAAAAACTTAAAATTACATTATACAACCTAGGACATTTTTCATTCAAGGTTTTAGAGTATTTGGAAATTACCTTACATAAAATCAGAGTTTACAAAAATAATTCTAAAATAACTACCTGGCTTCTCTTACGCTAACTCCTTAAATATAGCCAAGAATATTTGGAATTTCTACTAATCCGGTGAATTTTTTTTTGAAAGATGGTATGAGATTAAAATTTCTCAATAAGGTGTTTCCAAACCAGTGAAAAATAATTTGAAATTACATTGAAAAAATTTTACATCAAATTAAATTTATTTTATAATATTTATAAATTTTAAAATAAAAAGATATGGTTTTTATGAAAAACCCTTTTTGAAAACATTTTAAAAATACTTATCATTTTAAAATCCATTTCAAAAATATTTTTTTGAAAACAATTTAATTTATCATTAAAAATCATTTAAAAATAATATTTATTTTATGTATTAAAATATTATTTATCAGATCATATGAAAACCATGTGGCCACATAGTAGTATCAATTGTAGGACAACAACTCATTGATGTCGTGGGTTCACTCCCCATTCCTCATAATCTCATTTGACACCAAGTACCAAATTTTAATATTTTCTTATAATATATTTCTTTCTCCTAAATATCCTATAAATTTTATTCCAAAATACTATATATATTATCTTCATAAAATAAAATAATTTAATAACTTCTAATGTTGGAAGAAATCTCATTTTTAGAATAAATCCATTTTCTAGAAAATAGTTATGTACATTTAAAATATATGAACATAAACACATTAAAATTAAAATATTTTTTGTATTAAAATGAAATAAATGTCATAATAAAATATATACTAAGACCATATCTACTAATATGTATGAAATTCATGAACATAAAAAATTATTTCATGTTTTTGGAATAATAATAATATTTCTTCAAAAAAAATAATTTTGAAAATATAAATATTCAATAATAATTATTTTTATTACAATTATGAAAATAAAATTTTTTAAAACACTATACATGTATATGAAAAAAAATAAAAATTTGTATTAAGGAATTTTTGAAAATAATAATTTTCCTTTAAAAAAAATGAATTCATTTATAACAAAAAAGTAGAGGTTTTAAAAATAAATAAATATTATAAATCCATTACCTTAAATTGGAAATGAACTCAGGATGCCTACTAAGAAATCTTGACACACTATTAAAAAAAGAATGAATAGTGAAGATGAAGTAGAATGAGTTGCGAAGTTGGGTTTCTATAGAATGAAGGTAGTCTGCTGTCAGATTATCCTTCTACTAGAGCTAAACTAAATATGAACCAATTATTATTGGTTGATAAACACATAGATTTGTTGTGTGTGAGAGAGAGGTGTTTGGGATGTGAGTTGGGTCATTCTGGTGAGAGTTTATATATATGATGTTTTTTTGTATTAATTTATTTACACATAATTTGTTAAAAAAGATAATTTCATGTAAACAAAAAATGCATGTTGATAACAAAATGTATCTCTAATATTCCTATTTTAAAATAAAATGAGATTTTAGACTGTTTTTTATTATTTTGATATAAACTAAATTTATTTATCTTATTTCATGATCGACCTTTAACACGAGATTCAAATATTTCAGAGAAATAAAACAAATGGAAACCCAAAACCAATCAATGACGATCGGTATTAAAGACACTATATTTTAAAAAACCTGTTATACTAAATATGATTATATATATATATATATCCTCGCCATATACAGAAGATGAAGAAAACAACAAAATCACGGATATCTCGATTATCCAGAATGTGTGGTGTAGGTGCACGGCTTATTGAGAAATCTAATAACAGGTTTGGAAATTCATTACTTCTTAGGTGTGATCAAAGAAAGAAATTAAAAATTATAGGTAAGAATTGTCTAAATGATAAAAATATGACAAAAAATATTTGAAAAAATAGTATCAATTTCATACAAAAAATTAAAAATCGATTTTGTGTTAAACGTGGAAATCAGGTGGAAGAAAATCTAGAATTCCAATAAAATAGGATATAGCTAATCTGAAAATGATATTAAAAATTGGATTTCAACCAGGCTTAGACACCATTAAAAAATATATAAACACCTACCTATAGATCTCTTTGCCTGATTTTGATGACGATGGATTCCCCACATGATTTTCCCCCATTCACATATGAATAAATTTTATAAATCCAATCCATTTATGGAATCTAATATCCTAAATCCATGCTCGAGACCTCATCTTATTTGATAGTCAATCCTCACTTGATCCCCTTTAGTGTTTTAACTCATTTCGAACCCTCCAATGTGAACTCAGAGCCATCGATCCCCTTCTGGGTTCTTATTATAGACTTGACCCCTTTACTGCGCTCAACCACCCAAATCCCAACTCATCTCAATCCCCAAATCCAAAATCCAAGTGTCTTCTTAAAAATTCACATTACCCTTGTTTAATTTTTCGATCATGAAAAATTGACCTAGTATCTCCATATCAATGTGGGAATTGGGCCCCATCGACTGTTGCCACTCCTTGAGGTGTGGTTATAGAATTCCCCCCATGATATTATAAATTCTTATGTGATCAAACCATCTTCTATATAATTTTATCATGAATTATAAATTGGAGGACTATAATGAATCAAATAGAGAGTGAGTGGCACGACCACATCACATGATGTAAAAAAAATTAGTACACCTTTGTAAAAGTGAAATGTAAATAAATTATAAATCATATATGGATACTTGTACTTGTGATACTAAGAAGCGAATTCCTTATATATGTGACACCTGGGCATGGTTTCCCATATAATTGTGATACCCGAGCATGGAATCCCATAAACATGTTATACTTGGGCATGGAGTCTCATAAACTTGTGATACTCAGGCATGGAATCACATATACTTGTGATAATCAAGAATAAAGTCTCATATACTTATTATACTCGATCATTGAATCCAATATATTTATTATAATGAGGCATTAAATCCCATATACTTATGCTAATTGGGAATGGTGTCCCATACACTTGTGATACTCAGGCGTTTCTTCCCATATACTTGTGATACTTGTCTATGATGCCCCACATACTTGTGATACTCGGGCATGGTGTACCATATACTCATGATACTCAAGAATGGAATCCATTATACTTGTGCTAATCGATCATGGAATCCTATATATGTGTGATATTTAGGAATGAGATCCCATAAACCTGTAATAATTTTGCATGGCTTCCTCTACCACTTATGAGGATTTAACGACTAGACATGGATGCCAGAGTTATGCCTTGGGTCTTGGATAGCACTTTGTATGTAGTTATATGGATATAAATATAACTATATATATAGAAGATATATATAAAAATATGTATATAAACTTATATGTATATGTTTATGGTGATATCTATTTAGAGGTTTTCTTTGCATGGGCTGAAGTAGGTTGTGTCAGCCTAGGTGTTTCAGGAACAAGATATGACCCTTTATAGTTTACTTTATTGTTTTACCAATATTATATATGCACACATCCATATTATATGTACTGGATGGATACTTCAAGAAATCGTTGGTGGTGGACTATTGAGTATATTTGACACCTTGTTTGAGATGTTGTTTGGTATCCAGATAGGCTTCATGGATACATGTAGGGATAGGCGAAAGTGCCCCATTATTGATGCTTGATTTGATTAAAGGATGGGGACAAGGAGGAGAAGACCAAGCATCAGATCATGAGGCTTTATAAAGATGTATTTTTGGTGTTTTTATTTATTTTTTTATACTTGTATGTATGTGTGTCTACTGCAATATTTTCCTATTCTTTTGTTTAGAGACATGAAATTACATCATTTTTTATATGGTACTAGTTATTATTACCGATGAATTCTTATTTTATATAGAGGATTTATCTAATGTTGTTAGTTGATGACATGATTCCACAATTTTTCCATTTATTTATCCACTTTTTTACTCAAATCATGAGGGTATAGTCTCCCCACTATATCAACTTGTACCATCATTGTTAGTCAGCAGCCGCCAGAATATGGGGAGGCACATTTGAGGCCTTATGACCAACCAAATTGGGGAAGTTCTTAGTGGGTCCCGGGTGAGGATGTTAAAATTTTGCATCTGAGGTTTCTTTTCTTTTACATAATATTTTGGTATTGTATAAAAGAGATTAGGATGTACCATAATTTTGTAATGAGGCTATTCTTAGGAGAATCTAAACGACATAAGGGATAAAATCGAAACTTCCTAGAATGGGATTTTTTATTCTGGACGATTCCTGTTATAGTTGTTTTAATATCAACATTAGATGATGTACATGATGTGTGATGGTTATTATTATTATTGGGTATTCAATTTTACCCTTGTCTAGTGTGGAAATGAATAGTTTACACACGCATCATTTTAGGCATGTATAAATTTACATGACATGCATTATGCCATGACATATAGTTGTATATAACTTCTTTTGTTGCATGTGATTTTTATGGGTTCCTTGAATGATATATATATATATATATATATGGAATTTTGATAACCTACTTGCAGGGGGATGAGAAACATAATTTATTACTTATAGTTCCTACATCAACCAAATATTGTTTTCCTACATAGCTTGATGCTGACACCTTGAGTAGTCATTTATGGCATGTTGAGTCATGGACCATTGGTTTCATAGGATGGAACATGTTTTTGGTTGGAATTAAATAGACACCATACTTTAATTTATGAATTTTATTGTCCTTTATAAATTGAAAATGGTAATATATATAATTCAAATATTTAAAGAATATTTATATATAAATAAGTATTAATTAAAATGAATTAAAATACTAGAATTAAATGGCCGCCTTTAAATGGAGATTCCAATTGAAACGTAAAGGGTGTTTCCTCTATAAATTGTAATTGAAACTCAATATTGTGGGATTATTGACTAATAGATGAGAACTTAACCTGGACCCAACCTCATTAGTGGGGAGTAATTAGTATATATTACATATTTCATGATCTGTACGTTGCCCAGACCTGGATTTAAGAGCTGGTATAGGGGTGTGACATTTGAATAGAAATTATTTATTCCTATTCTGTTATTATACCTATGGATTATATCATTATCAAATCATATTTGAGGCATGTGATTGGAATTTTTATAGATATACCACCATGACAACCTCAAGTTGTGTTCCATGAGGGTGGAGACAACTATGCTCTGGAGGTGGTGGGCCATGTGACATTAGTGTTACCTTTAGCAGTTCCTCCTATGACACTAGCTATTATACCTAACATGGATGATGATTCCGAGTTTATTAATGGGTTTTCTTGGATTATAACGAACATTTAGAGAGTTATATGGGTTTAAATTTATATGGAAGAGCTTATGTGATAGTTTCAAAAACAGTATCCAACCACGTTTTCGGGGGATGGTGGCCCTTAGGCTACATATTCATAGTTGGAGGCCATGCTGACTATCTTCGAGCACCATAAGACACCTTCTGAGAGAAGAGAGAAGCACTATATGTATAAGATTCGATATTTTACAAGTGATTATGGGAGGTTATCAGCCAGGCTATCATCATCATGGTACTTCCTGATACAGTTTTCAAATAGTATTCTATGATGATTTCTTTCCTCAGATGTTGAGAGTGGATTTGGCTATTGGGTTTATGCATCTACATGAGGGCTCTATGTTTGTGATGGACTATTTTTCTCAATTAATGGAGATCTAGTTATTTGAACCAAATCTTGCTGGTGATGTGTTGGTGAAAATGGGATTTTTAAAAAAGGATATTGTATATACTATCTAATATCTGGCGATGGATTTTGGTTGATCATCATTTAAAAAATAGCAAAATTGGGCCTCATCACCGATCAAAACCTAGGGGAAGCAGGAATTGTATGACAGGGAGGTTCAGAACTATGATAGGGAAGCAATTCGACTAGTGACTAGGAAAATCACTTTGATAATGCACATGGGAGTAGAGACATCTGGATGTCACCCACTAATGGTCATGTTGTTTTTCATCAGTGTGGGATGTTGTGGAATAAGAGGCCTCAGTGTCTAAGATACCCTATTGAGTGTCGAGGCTACAGTAGGTTGGGGAATTTTATGTGTTTTTATAGGACCTTGCTATCTATTCATAGTAGTATAGGATCCATATCAACATGACCTTCAGGATTAGGATCAGTAGCTTCATGTTAGGATGGAAGAAAGCCCCCACTGACCGAACAGGCTGAGGAGGTGAATGTGGCTAAGATAGCCAGGCTTCAGATACAAAACAATAGTAGAGTGGACCCACTCTAGGTAGTTAGATTACAGTAAAAGGCATGGATCAAGCTATATTTATATAGTGTTGCCTATACCTGATGATCAGGGTGATGTACCTTCTACAGTTCAAGGTACTATTCTTGTATCCTCTACGACCATATATGAATTATTCGATACATGTTATTCTCACTCTTTTTTCCCTGTGGGAACTATAGAAATACTTGATCTTGATGTTCAGTATTTCTATGGGGCAATGAAACTTGACACCCCTATGGTTATACATTCTGAGAGTATACACTAGAGTAAGGAGTCCCCCCTTGCGATAGAAGGCTATCACTTTTTATAGAACTTCTTATTTGAGATGTCTAGTGTTGACATTAATCCTTTGGATGTACTAGTTAGTTACTTATCATGTCTATGTAGATTTATATCGTCGAAGGGTGTATATCACATCACCAGAGTGTATTAATTATATTCATAATTGATAATGTGATTTATAGGTTAGTATAGCTGGATTAGAGCATCATGGTTTGGGTGGAGTGACGCCCCTTGATTTCTAGTCTTTATATGAATGATCATGGAATAAATCACGATGATTTACATCCTATCATAGATTAGTTCAAGGTTTTATTCCACAAAAAAAATTCTACTTTACCTCCTAATTGAGAGGTGGAGTTCTCTATTGAGCTGGTTCTAGGAGTTTCACCAGTATCTATTCCTCCTCATATGATGGCCACTATCGAGTTGTAAGAGATCCATAGATAGATATAAGACTTATAAGTTAAGGGTTTTATATGGAATAGTACTTCTACATGGGGTTAAATGGTATTTTTTTCAAGAAAATATGGATGAAACCCTCAAAATTTGTGTGGATTATCAAAAATTGAATCAGCATAATATAAATAACATGTACCATTTTCCATGTATAGATGATCTTTTTGATCAGCTTTGAAGAGCTCAAGTATTCTATAAAATTGATTTAAGGTCAGGATATCACCAGGTATGTGTCATAATTCTAGACATAACTCAGATAGTATTCCATTAAAAGTATGGTATTTATAAGTATTTTTTTACTCTATTAAATATCATGAATGTGCTGACCATTTTCACGGATTTGATGAATCAGGGTTTTCACCCGTGTTTGGATTAATTGTTGTAGTCTTTGTGAATGGTATCATAGTGTATTCTCATACTCAAAATGAACATGCTAAACATATTGAGATCATTTTTATTACTCTAAGAGAGAATGAGATGTTTGCTCAGCTCAGCAAAATCCAATTCTATATTTGTAAGGTAAACATCCTTAGTCACATTATCTTAGAGGAGGGAGTAACAACTGACCCATATAAGGTGAGATGTAACAACTCAAAATTTTATCTCTTATATTTCCCTTCTTATAATTATAGTGTATAGTATAAATAGAATAAAAATATCATAGAGAAAACAATACAATATTTATAAATGAAGAATGAATGAAATAATAAGTATTTATAGAAATTAAAAAACCTAAACCAATAGAATAGTAACATTACCTTTGGAATAGTAATGTGACATTTAGTAATAGTAAATTGGCTAATAGAATAGAAACCTCACTTATTAAAGTATAAATAAAATTTATCCATCTTATAAATGAAAATATTATATATTTATATCATGCAATAAGTAAATAAATGTTTTAAAATTGTTAAATTAAGTATTGGTTTTTTTGTGAAACATAAATGTTTATTTGTAATTTTATAAATAATATAATGATTTAAAAGAAAAATTATTTTCATAAAATATATTTACAAATTAATATTTTGCTTTTTATTTGTATAAGATAATTTAATGAAATTCTAATTAATTTTTCAAAGTGTTATAAAATCATTTATAATATTAAAATAGGTATATTTGGAATAAATGAGGATTTTAATTAAAAATTAAATTTCTCATATTTATAATTTTTTAGTAAATTTATTTCAATTTTTTAATTCTATATGTTATAAAATATTTAGGTTTAATTTTTGGTATTTTTCTGAAATAGTTGATTTTTTGGTGAATAGTGAAATACGGTAATTTATGCTATAAGCTAAATACATGAAATATTGAGTCATGGTTGATGTATGGATGATGATAGAAACATTGGTTTGGACTCATATTCAATATTTAATATACCTAGTTATATTAATCCACACTATTTTTAGTATTGAGAAACAATAATCAGATAATGAATTAAATAATCAAAAAACACCCATATCCTCCACTATAAATACCACCCCTCAACACCTATTTTTATCACACTTATAAGAATTTTATGCTTATGAAAATTATTCCCAAGACTCTTAACAAGTATCTTCCCCACATCTAAGAACCTTTGGTCCCAATAAAAGGCCAAACTCAAGTTCCTCAGGGATGTTCTCAACGAGACGAATTCGAGAGGTAAAAACCTCTTACTTTTTCTTTTAATATGTTTTAAATTTATTTTCTTTTATTTTACTCTCCTAAACTCCCATTATCCAAATGAAACGATAATTGTATTTTATTTTATATAATGTAATGTTATTATGTTAATGGAAAAAACCTTCATTAATTCTCTTCCCCTCTCATTTTTTTCTAAAAATGAAAACATCATCTGTGATGTGTTGATTTATTGCATTCAAGGACGAAGAGTTTTCAATTTCCATTACTGCCTTAAAGGATGGTAATAAAAACATTTTTAGGGTTAAAAAATATTAATATATTTTTATTATGGATTATTTAATGTTCTATAAGTACAACATATACATAATATTAATTAATAAAATAAAACTAGTTTGTAATGATCAAAAAAACGCTAAAATAATTTAAACGATTATCATTATCATTTTATCTAATGAATCATACTTACATAAAAAAATGATATATAAGATAATATAATATTATTTATTTTGATTAATAACATATAATTTCAATTCTACACAACTATTATCATTTTATATGATTTTACATACGTATATACAAGTAAACTGATCATGAAAAATAAGGAAACAAATGCTCCCAAATGATAAAATTGTATCTTATAACTCATCAAAAATGCCCTGAATGAGATTAATAAAATTATAATAAATAAAATACATGAATAAAATTTTATTAATTAATTAATTTATTGCTTTAATTTGATTATATTGTACATTAATTTTAAGTGTAAAACACTTTCCGACATAAGGTATGGGATTCTATCTAAACCTCATTTTTTCCTTCAGTATTTGCTTTCTCTATCTTTACCCATATTTATTTATTAATAATTCTTATTTACTCCTCATTAATTATTTTTTATGATCCAAACATATTTACCTAAATCAGTTATTGTTTATTTTATGGGTAAATACATGTTTTTATAATGTTCCCTTCTCAATTCTTCCCGATAAGCAAGCCCGATTAAAGGTAACATCCCAATATCTTACACATTTTCAAGTGAACTCCATAATATATTTTAATCCACCAATAATTTCCTATAATCAATAATTTTATCATGAAAAACTGTCTTGGTTCATTTCTAGTTTTATGAAAAAAATATTCCTTTTTTTCTTTAAACTACTTTTAATATTTTCTTTAAACTGCACTAAAATGTTGCATTTATAAAGTCTATTAAACTCTATTTTAAATGTTTCCACTTACACTAGACATAATTTATCATGATATATTCCTATTTGACCTTATTAATTTCCTTTTATGTTTTAAATCCATTCTTTCATGGAAAATTGTATGATAAACCCATTTCTTATGCTCGATGAAATGATTAAGATACCCATTTATTTCCATGGGCAACCCTGATGTTTATATTTGAATCTTCAAGTGTCACACATATGAATGGACATGTTATGATTGGTGCACCCATATAGAACTCTAATTTACTGGGTAAATTTTAGTCTCATGAGACGTCATGTACGAGAGTCTTAGTGGTTAGCCTTGATGTAGAGACCCGAAGCCTGACTTACATGGACATTACATTACATTTGCGGAATACTTAGTACATAACAAAAACACACACAAGGATCGTAATAGTTTAGTGTCTTTGGAAACTCGGAACGTAATCTTCTAATCGTGGTGAAAGATCTTCAATATCTCCCATAAAGATCTTCCCTTTTTTTACCTAAAACATTTCTTTATATCCTGGGGAAAAGAAAACATAAAAGGGTGAGCTCAAATGCTCAGTAAGGGTAAACAAAAGAAGAATCAATCACATCGTATTCATAAGAACATAACATTTTGGAAATCATAACCTGCAAAAGAGAGTATAATTTCATAACATGGGATAAATCATAGTAGTGAAATGAAATCCCAATAATCATAACATAAAACATTAATCTTTGTGGCATACACACATAATCATAGAGAATCATTTCTTGTTAGTCAAGACTCATTGCCAAGACTATCTTAGTGGACAAAGTCCCTTTCTGAATCGAGTAACCCTCGTTTCAGTCCTGTTTCACTGAACCGGTATAACCTACCGTTCCAGCCCTGTCTATCTCATGAGATATAAAATCATTACCCAATGCATTGGAGGGAGATATAGGTCCCACCCATCTTATAATGAATCCTTTCTTATGTGTGCCACATAATCATAAACCATACATCATAACGTAACCCATGTAATAAAAATGGGATTCTTAAACAACATGACATCATAAAACAATTCATATAAGATAAAGGAATTCATAAAAATATTTCCATCACAACATAATCAAATCCATGTAATAATAGGGATAGAAACAGAACCCTTTATTATCTTAGATGGAAAATAATTTTGATAAAACACTTGAACTTCATTCTTGAGGAAAATATCCTTTCTTTTTCAAAAACATTTCTTAACATGTCATACAACTTTAAACTAAAAGAAGTTGATTAAAAATAAACTTGAAAACTTTTAAAGGAAGCTTCTTGGAAATAATGTTTTAAAAATCCATTCTTGTCGTATAAGTTAAAAAAAACATTCTTCTCGTACTTTTGTCGGAAAAGTCAAAAAGTACCTCGTACGAAAAACGACAAAAGATTCCTTTCATATCTTTTACTAAAAACTCACCAAAGGGTAAAATAGGTTTTAAACAATTGTAGGTGGATGGAAATAATATTACATATTAATAGAACATGGATGTGGATGATAAAATACACCCCAGTAAATACCAACGTATAAGCAATCTCGGATAAAAATGAGATTGTGATATTTCCCTTACCTTATGTCCGACTTGCTTTGTAAGTGTCCGAACCTCCTGTATAATGATTTAAATCATGTTATTGACTTATTCCAGAATCATACTCATTGTTATGATAACATATATGGTTCCTTATGAATTTATATTATCTGTTCTTTTGTAAATTCCATGTTAAAGAAGCGTTTTGGGTAAAATCGTTTTATTTATCGTAGGTGTTTTGACTTGTTGTTCTTGACATTATTATTACTTATATCATGATATACTTACTTCCAGAATATAAAATATGATTTATATATCATATATATTCAGTATATATAATAGATAGATAAATAAAATGAAAAACACCGTTCATGGAGACGGTAGTCCGTACGTACGCATGAACGCTGTTTTACTTTCCTTATTGTCTTGAAATGGAAGTAAGTAGATGACATACATATATATATATATATATACATAAATCCAGTAACTTTATAATGTCATATATTTCATTATTATTTCTTATATATACTTTATAATCATTCTTAAATGGTTAACATGGAGAATGAATCTCATCGCGTCGTGGAGACGGTAGTCCGTACGTACGCACGAGCGATGATATCATTTCCATAAATATTGAATTGAATTGGAGTGGATTATACAATATATCAGAATCAATATGATGTTGTAATAACTATTTATAGTTATTCTTTACACCATTATACCCATCCATGTAAGGTGGTGGTGGAAAAATAGATTACACCACGGCGTGGAGACGGTATTCCGTACGTACGCACGCGTGGTGATTTCTTTTTCCGTAGGATGGATAGATGGTGAAATAGGGTTGTTTCATACTTATAATAACATATCAGTATATGAGTGATACTGATGTTATTACTTCATACTGAAACAACCTAAGAAGAAGAAGTGGAAGAAGAAATAAAGATGAAAGAATTGGTAACGGTAATTACCTCTTCTTTGAAGCGCCTCTTTGAGACCTCCTCATAGGGCACTAAAATTGGTCTTTGAGGAAGACCAGAACCTCTAGGATGTTTCTAGGGAAGTGGAGAAGAGATTTTGGCAGGGGTTGGCCGAGCTTGGGTGCTCAAATTGGTGTGAGGAGGAGGGGGAGGAGGTGTCCTTTTATAAGGGAGGAGAGGGGCACCTTAGGAATACCTCAAAATATTATTTTATATAAATGTCAAAATCGGTTTATAATGGTTCCAAATGGTCTTATTTCGAAGCTAGAGTGGGGATGGGTCGAAATCCTATCAACCAATAAGATTTATACAAGTTTAGGGTATTATTTTAACCTTATCAATTAGATTTAACTCTAAGTTAAATAATTTAACTTTTACCGTGCCTTTTTGTTTTCTTTCACTATATGGTTAATACACTTACTATAACATGCCAAACGAACCCCAAATTGTTTATTTTTAATACATATATCCTTATCTAAGTCATTTGGCCTAACCTTAGATTTTTAGGAATAAAATAACAATTAATAATATAATATTTGATTTAAAAACTATTTTGTGTCAATTTTGACACTATTTGATATATGATTTTTTTAAAAGTCATAACAGAATTATATGTTCGAACCAAGTTGATTAAATCAAGACTAATATTTCATAGTAACCTAGAAAATTAGTGTAATTCATAAAAAATCTCAAATTACATTCATTTGAGCATTTATAACATCAATTATGTTAATATTTCCTTAAAAGGGTAATTACCGCATCATCGTTGTGTCATAAATACATTAATTTATTTAAAGTCTAAAAATTATAAATAAAATATCATTATGTAGGAAATCTTTTTATCTTTCTAATGAATATTTACAATCGAATTTATCTTATGTACAACCCTATATTAAAAATGTTTTAGTAAATAAACTTTGATTTTAACTATTTTAACTATTCATTAAATAATATAATATTAAATGTCATAATCTAATCCAAGTGGACCTAAATGGTCATATTATATTCATAAGGTTGTTTTTGGTCGAATTACACTTATCCAATAGAATTAGAACATGTGTTAGGGTAATAGTAATATCATATTTACCCTTAGTTACCCTATTTACTATTAACCGTGGTAAAATAAAAGTAAAAAGTTACTATTCACCAAAAATTATTTTCATCTCATTGAACCACATTTTACTTACTGACATCAACCGTGCCTCTCGGATTTTTGAAATTCCATTCACAGAAGCGGTAAAATTAAGATTTATGAAGAAATTATTTTTTTAACTACCACTTAGTAGTTTCACTATTCATCAAAAATTGATGTTTTTCAGAACAATGCCAAAATTTCATCCAAAGCTATATTTCATATTCCGAATTCAAAAATGAAGTCTATTTTACCAAATTCATATCATAGAATTTGCATTTATTAATTTTATAATTAAATCCCGCTGTTAAAACAAATAGCGTGTTTTTAAGAAACATATCTATCAAAAGATTGACACTTGATTATGTCTGGTTTAAATGTGAAATTACATCCAATGACCAACATTGTATTAAATTGTAAAAATATATTCTAAATATACTTTAAAACCACTCAAATTAATAATTTATCACTATTAATTATTTCGATTAAAAAAGTTGTTTTTAATTATAATTTAGTAATTTTCACTATTCATCAGAATATGAAAGTTATCCGAAAAGTACCAAAATTTCACCTTAGGCTAAATTCGATACTCCGAATCCAAAAATGAAGTTCATTTTGAAAAATAAGATTTACAGAGTTTTAAAAAGTGGTTATTACTATTCATAACGGCTAGTTTTAATAATATTTTAATAGCATATCGTTGTTTAGTGAAACTCGGTATTGCGTATTACACACGCTTTCGAGGAAGGTCGTGATTGCGTGTAATGCAAGGCAAGTCAAGGATGCGTGTTGTGCAAGCTCCTTTTGGTGTAGCGTACAACACAAGACTTTAATAAAATTAAAAAGAATAATTTTTTATAAAATCTTGGGCTGTTACATTCTACCCCCTTAAAATGAATTTCGCCCTCGAAATTCGTCGGGGTTATAAATGGTTTACTATTCGAAAGTTTCTTTAATAGAAACCCACATCGTAAAAAGGAATATCAAAACCAATCTTTAAAAACAAAAGTATGAAACATAACGGTTACCCAAATAAACTAATCATTGGGTTTCCACATAGGTGAAAATATGAATATGGAAGAGAAATCTAACCATCATGTTCTGTTGGAGAGTGGTAGAGAACATGGCTATGGAAAAGCCAGTAATCACAAATCCATAGATTTGTGATGATATAAGGTACCATCTGATTCATCAGGTATAAGATCCCTAGGACAACATTTTTGGTTTTCAAGATCATTTCCCTAAAGTTGAAAATTTGAATTAGAATAAATACTTACTTTATTTTGGTACAATCTCACTGTTGTTCGTGCCTTGAACAATTTCCACTTCATCTCTTAAATAAATGAAGTTGAATTTGTTATTCATGAAGTGTTAGCAGATCATGTGATAGAATGACGGGTCATTCCATCTGTCTCAAACAAAAGGTTAGCAAAAATTATATGCATAAGTCGATCTATAGTGAGATTAATCATATATTGTTCCTAAAATGGACTTATACTTCATATATCACACGGCTTAATATAATAAAACTAGTTTCTACTAAACAGGGACTTCCTGTAGGCCAGTGGTAGGCGATAAAGGCCAGTCGCACTTCGGTTGTGGGTTCGATTCCTACGACCTTGTCCGACGCGATGGGCTGTCGCCCGTCCTGCAGGTTGTCCCTTTTTCTAAAACTATATTACTATAACATCCCATCAATAATATCGAAAAAACTTCTATCCTTAAACAATACTAACTTATGTCCAACATAATCCATTCTAATCTTTAGGCTTATCCATAATACTGCAGTCCACTCTCATAATATAGTGAAAACGATTACCAGAGATTTAATACTATCGTTAATCCCCATATATATGTCTTGTTGGTCACATTCCAAACATTCAAAGGCCTTAATCATGTATTCTCTTGAATACCTTAGTGAAAACATGAATGCAGTTTAAAGTTAACACTTTCCACATACCAAAATCCTCAAAATTCTATATACTCAAACCATGATATCACTTAGTCCTTATATCAATCATGAGCTCATGAATACTATCAAACATATTAGATTCTCTTTATCCCTTAATTATGCGCATATCATCCACTTTCCAAAAAAATATCTGAATAACCTTTCATTGTTACTCATACCATTCATCATAAACTTTCAAAACTTAAGAAAAGACAACAGTGTAACAATCCTTAGATGTCTTTTTATTCTATAGTACAACATTACACTTGATAAACATGTAATCATTCCACTACCTTCTTAAACCATTGACCGAGCTTCAATAATTCTTTCATCTCACATATCATTTGTAGTCTCTTCATCATCATCAACATAAATACTTCCCATACGACCATACTGGTTATCTTCATGAGACTTTCCCTTAGGGAATTGGTTTGAATAATGCCCGTACATTCCACATTTAAAACATTTAACCATTGTTTATGTCGTAGTAATACCATTATCCTCATCCATGGTGTTAACTGAACCTTTTCCTTTGCACTTACTTGCTTTGTGTCCTTCTTTTCCACACCCAAAGCATCTTCCAGTTCCTTTGAAACATTCTCCTTGATGCCTCTTCCCACATGATTTACATAGGGGAAATTGAACTTTCTTTCCTCTATGATCATCATAAAACTCCATCTTTCTCTTGTTAGCCGAGTCAGGAAACTTACCAAATTTTACTTTATTGATCATATTATGAGATTGCTGATTTGGCATAATAATGATGTTTGGACTTCCAAATCCCATTTCACTATGAAGAATATCATTCCATTGTCCATCATATCCTCCATTATCGTGAATCATCTTGTTTCCAGCCATTTTCTAAAACCCAAAAAAGAATAGTGTGAGAGGCAAAAATCATGCTAGGGAAAACAACATAGTAAAGGGGGAGTACCCTTAATATCTAACATATTAGGTTAAATTATAAGATCGTTATCGTAGTTCTAGGATTATATCCTATACGTATACTTATCCTTAGGGACATCCCTAGACATACCTTAGAAATATCTCTAGGGATCTCACTAACGTTTTCGCATCCTAGTTTCCAAAGGTTGACTAAACCTTTCCTCTGATACCAACTGTAGAGACCCGAAGCCTGACTTACATGGACATTACATTACATTTGCAAAATACTTAGTACATAACAAAAACACACACAATGATCGTAATAGTTTAGTGTATTTGGAAACTCGGAACGTAATCTTCTAATCATGGTGAAAGATCTTCAATATCTCCCATAAAGATCTTCCCTTTTTTTTACCTAAAACCTTTCTTTATATCCTGGGGAAAAGAAAACATAAAAGGGTGAGCTCAAATCCTCATTAAGGGTAAACAAAAGAAGAATCAATCACATCGTATTCATAAGAACATAACATTTTGGAAATCATAACCTGCAAAAGAGAGTATAATTTCATAACATGGGATAAATCATAGTAGTGAAATGAAATCCCAATAATCATAACATAAAACATTAATCTTTGTGGCATACACACATAATCATAGAGAATCATTTCTTGTTAGTCAAGACTCATTGCCAAGACTATCTTAGTGGACAAAGTCCCTTTCTGAATCGAGTAACCCTCGTTTCAGTCCTGTTTCACTGAACCGGTATAACCTACCGTTCCAGCCCTGTCTATCTCATGAGATATAAAATAATTACCCAATGCATTGGAGGGAGATATAGGTACCACCCATCTTATAATGAATCCTTTCTTATGTGTGCCACATAATCATAAACCATACATCATAACGTAACCCATGTAATAAAAATGGGATTCTTAAACAACATGACATCATAAAACAATTCATATAAGATAAAGGAATTCATAAAAATATTTCCATCACAACATAATCAAATCCATGTAATAATAGGGATAGAAACAGAACCCTTTATTATCTTAGATGGAAAATAATTTTGATAAAACACTTGAACTTCATTCTTGAGGAAAATATCCTTTCTTTTTCAAAAACATTTCTTAACATGTCATACAACTTTAAACTAAAAGAAGTTGATTAAAAATAAACTTGAAAACTTTTAAAGGAAGCTTCTTGGAAATAATGTTTTAAAAATCCATTCTTGTCGTATAAGTTAAAAAAAACATTCTTCTCGTACTTTTGTCGGAAAAGTCAAAAAGTACCTCGTACGAAAAACGACAAAAGATTCCTTTCATATCTTTTACTAAAAACTCACCAAAGGATAAAATAGGTTTTAAACAATTGTAGGTGGATGGAAATAATATTACATATTATGAGAACATGGATGTGGATGATAAAATACACCCCAGTAAATACCAACGTATAAGCAATCTCGGATAAAAATGAGATTGTGATATTTCCCTTTACTTATGTCCGACTTGCTTTGTAAGTGTCCGAACCTCATGTATAATGATTTAAATCATGTTATTGACTTATTCCAGAATCATACTCATTGTTATGATATCATATATGGTTCCTTATGAATTTATATTATCTGTTCTTTTGTAAATTCCATGTTAAAGAAGCGTTTTGGGTAAAATCGTTTTATTTATCGTAGGTGTTTTGACTTGTTGTTCTTGACATTATTATTACTTATATCATGATATACTTACTTCCAGAATATAAAATATGATTTATATATCATATATATTCAGTATATATAATAGATAGATAAATAAAATGAAAAACACCGTTCATGGAGACGGTAGTCCGTACGTACGCATGAACGCTGTTTTACTTTACTTATTGTCTTGAAATGGAAGTAAGTAGATGACATACATATATACATATATATATACATAAATCCAGTAACTTTATAATGTCATATATTTCATTATTATTTCTTATATATACTTTATAATCATTCTTAAATGGTTAACATGGAGAATGAATCTCATCGCGTCGTGGAGACGGTAGTCCGTACGTACGCACGAGTGATGATATCATTTCCATAAATATTGAATTGAATTGGAGTGGATTATACAATATATCAGAATCAATATGATGTTGTAATAACTATTTATAGTTATTCTTTACACCATTATACCCATCCATGTAAGGTGGTGGTGGAAAAATAGATTACACCACGGCGTGGAGACGGTATTCCGTACGTACGCACGCGCGGTGATTTCTTTTTCCGTAGGATGGATAGATGGTGAAATAGGGTTGTTTCATACTTATAATAACATATCAGTATATGAGTGATACTGATGTTATTACTTCATACTGAAACAACCTAAGAAGAAGAAGTGGAAGAAGAAATAAAGATGAAAGAATTGGTAACGGTAATTACCTCTTCTTTGAAGCGCCTCTTTGAGTCCTCCTCATAGGGCACTAAAATTGGTCTTTGAGGAAGACCAGAACCTCTAGAATGTTTCTAGGGAAGTGGAGAAGAGATTTTGTCAGGGGTTGGCCGAGCTTGGGTGCTCAAATTGGTGTGAGGAGGAGGGGGAGGAGGTGTCCTTTTATAAGGGAGGAGAGGGGCACCTTAGGAATACCTCAAAATATTATTTTATATAAATGTCAAAATCGGTTTATAATGGTTCCAAATGGTCTTATTTAGAAGCTAGAGTGGGGATGGGTCGAAATCCTATCAACCAATAAGATTTATACAAGTTTAGGGTATTATTTTAACCTTATCAATTAGATTTAACTCTAAGTTAAATAATTTAACTTTTACCGTGTCTTTTTTGTTTTCTTTCACTATATGGTTAATACACTTCCAATAACATGCCAAACTAACCCCAAATTGTTTATTATTAATACATATATCCTTATCTAAGTCATTTGGCCGAACCTTAGATTTTTAGGAATAAAATAACAATTAATAATATAATATTTGATTTAAAAACTATTTTGTGTCAATTTTGACACTATTTGATATATGATTTTTTTGAAAGTCATAAAAGAATTATATGTTCGAACCAAGTTGATTAAATCAAGACTAATATTTCATAGTAACCTAGAAAATTAGTGTAATTCATAAAAAATCTCAAATTACATTCATTTGAGCATTTATAACATCAATTATGTTAATATTTCCTTAAAAGGGTAATTACCGCATCATCGTTGTGTCATAAATACATTAATTTATTTAAAGTCTAAAAATTATAAATAAAATATCATTATGTAGGAAATCTTTTTAGCTTTCTAATTAATATTTACAATCGAATTTATCTTATGTACAAACCTATATTAAAAATGTTTTAGTAAATAAACTTTGATTTTAACTATTTTAACTATTCATTAAATAATATAATATTAAATGTCATAATCTAATCCAAGTGGACCTAAATGGTCATATTATATTCATAAGGTTGTTTTTGGTCGAATTACACTTATCCAATAAAATTATAACATGTGTTAGGGTAATAGTAATATCATATTTACCCTTAGTTACCCTATTTACTATTAACTGTGGTAAAAAAAAAGTAAAAAGTTACTATTCACCAAAAATTATTTTCATCTCATTGAACCACATTTTACTTACTGACATCAACCGTGTCTCTCGGATTTTTGAAATTCCATTCACAGAAGCGGTAAAAATAAGATTTATGAAGAAATTTTTTTTTTTAACTACCACTTAGTAGTTTCACTATTCATCAAAAATTGATGTTTTTCAGAACAATGCCAAAATTTCATCCTAAGCTATATTTCATATTCCGAATTCAAAAATGAAGTCTATTTTACCAAATTCATATCATAGAATTTGCATTTATTAATTTTATAATTAAATCCCGCTGTTAAAACAAATAGCGTGTTTTTAAGAAACAACATCTATCAAAAGATTGACACTTGATTATGTCTGGTTTAAATGTGAAATTAAATCCAATGACCAATATTGTATTAAATTGTAAAAATATATTCTAAATATACTTTAAAACTACTCAAATTAATAATTTATCACTATTAATTATTTCGATTAAAAAAGTTGTTTTTAATTATAATTTAGTAATTTTCACTATTCATCAGAATATGAAAGTTATCCGAAAAGTACCAAAATTTCACCTTAGGCTAAATTCGATACTCCAAATCCAAAAATGAAGTTCATTTTGAAAAATAAGATTTACAGAGTTTTAAAAAGTGGTTATTACTATTCATAACAGCTAGTTTTAATAATATTTTAATAGCATATCGTTGTTTAGTGAAACTCGGTATTGCGTATTACACACGCTATCGAGGAATGTCGTGATTGCGTGTAATGCAAGGCAAGTCAAGGATGCGTGTTGTGCAAGCTCCTTTTGGTGTAGCGTACAACACAAGACTTTAATAAAATTAAAAAGAATAATTTTTTATAAAATCAAGGGCTGTTACACTTGACTCATGCTAATCATGTGCAATGGTCTTGGTGGTTAGCCTTGACTCATGCTCCTCCATGTGCAATGGTCTTAGTAGTTAGCCTTGAATCATGATTATTTCATGTGGTATGTTGTTTCTAAATTTCAATTATTTAACTATTAGATGATTTTATTTTCCCTATGTTATGCTTCCAAATATTTATTAATGTTCAATGCTCTTTTTATGTCATAATGTTATACCTTCTAACCCATGTGCGGTGCTTTATTTATATTCTTATTCCATTAGTGGGATTTTTAGCTCATCCCTTTATTCATGTATTTCCCAGGTTATCCTATATAGATGTAAGGGATGAAAAGAATTTAGTAGCTCATTATGAAGAGGAAATAAAAGTTTTTTATTTTGGTTCCATCTTTTCAGTTTTGTATACCCAATCTTCTAAAGAAACTAGAATTTATGATACTTTGTTTGTATTTGAAGGATATTTATGCTTAAAATATCTAATAATAAGTATAAAAGGATTTTCCCATTATAGTTGGTATTATTATAGAAATCTACTTATTTTTGTAGACCAGGACTATAAAACATTAGTAGAAACCATAAGGGTAATTCTTTCACCATGGATAACCTAGATTGAAACATAAGGAATCACAAGTTATGATATGATATCCATTTAAAAGTTTATCCTTATATATTCAATGTTTTGTTTTTATATTCTTATTAGCTAATTATTAAATCCCCCTAATTGTAATTTTATTTTCTTAGTTAATGGATAGAAATAGGAGAACCCGGGCAAACAATCGAAGTGATAGGAAATATGATCATTGCCCTAATGATATTCAAAATATGATGAGAAAGAGTGGTAAAAAATATATGAAACTACTTGTTCAACTGGTTCAATTTATTAATAATAACTTGAATCCTATGTAATTCCCTCCTTATCCTAGGAAATATCAAGTTGCGGTTGAATCATTTATATGCAAAATTCCTCCCATGATTAGTGGATCTTTTGATTCCCTCCTCATAGAATATTGGATTAAATCCATTGAGAATATATTTTCTGTCCTTCAGTTCTCATAAGAAGTGAAATTTGTGTTAGAATTCTATCATTTTGATGAGAAAGATGATCAATTATGGACACTGATCAAGAACACAGAGTTTAAGGATAAAATTGATTCCATGGATTGGGTGGAATTCTAGAAAATCTTTGTCAATAAATATTTTCTCCAAATTTTCAATATGAAGATGGAAAGAGAATTACATAGGCTTGAGAAGATTGAATATGAGTATATGAGTGCATTTGTGGAAAGATTCACAAGGCTAGAAAGATATGCCTCTGTCTTTGTCATGAACACTGAAATCACGATGGATCACTTATTTAGAGGACTAAATCTGAGTCTACAAAAATGTGTTAAAGATTCTAGACTTTGATATATATGAAGAGATAATATGTTGTTCCTTTAAGGTTGAAATTTATATTGAATACTCCTAAAGGTATCATAGTCTCTGAGTTAAAAATCAGGAAATTGAGTTTAATATGGGAGGATCAGTAGGTAAAGACCATGATGGAAATAAAATACAGCATCCAACATGTCAAAATTGTGGGAAGAATCATCCTAGAAACTATCTAAAGGGAACTAAGAAATGCTTCAAATTTGGAATAATGGGGAATCTGGCTTATAAATTCTGAAGGAATATAAAGAATCAGACCAATATGGAAGAAGAAAGGAAGGTTCAGATCAACAATCAACTTGTAGTGAAGTGTTTCAACTTCAAGGAACATGGTAATTATATGAACCATTTTTCTAAGACAAGGGCTATTGGAGGCAATAAAAAATAATAAACTCCAAGGTAGATATGAATAGAATATGCTACCACTACTGCTGAGGTGGAGCCCAAAAATGATGTAGTGAATGTTATGCGAGTTATTCATTCAAGAATAACGAATGCACTATTTGATTTTGGTTCTACTCATTCTTTAATATCTTTCAAGTTTATTATAACTATTCAAAACCACCTAAAAATATAGAGGTTGAGTTTTCTATGAGAAAAACAAATGGGGAAATTATTGTATCCAAAGTATATAACTCCCTCACCGTTAATGTTTGTCGATTAAACCTCCCAGTAAATATTGTCTTACTTCCTTTGGTGGATTTTAATGCTATATTGGTAATGGATTGGCTATCTTTATAAAAATCTAACATTGACTGTCAATAAAATGATATCACTCTTCACATCTTGAGGTATCCTCTAATTCTATACAAGTGTAAGAAGGAGGATAGATATACATCATAATAATTGTCTCAATTGTGTATAATATTGCCTTATGAGTAATCATATCTTACTCAAATTATTGATACAAAGGAGAGAATCATGTTTAAATACATGCCCAATGTGAGGGACTACACTGATGTGTCCCCCAAAGAGTTTTCTAGTCTTCCTCATGATTAAGAAGTTGAGTTATCAATTAAACCTATTTATTTATCCTTTACTATATCAAATATACCTTATATAATGGACAGTGTTGAGCTTGATGAACTATAGAAGCAATTATAATATAATATAGATAAGGGTTTTATATGCTCGAGTCATTCACCATGGGGTGCACCAGTCATCTTCATCAAGAAGAAGGATATATCAATGCGCCTCTATATTTATTAACATGAGATCAATAAAATCAAAATAGAGAACAAGTATCCCCTTCCTTTTATGGATGAATCATTCAATCTACTATGTGAGTACATGTATTTCTCTAAGGTGGACCTTCTGATAAGATATCAAAAATTAATGGGGAAGAAAGAAGATATTCCGATGAAATCCTTTTGAATAAGGTATGTACACATTGAGTACATAGTGATTCCCTTCATACTCATTAATGATGCAAAAATATTCATGAAATTAATGAATTGATTCTTTATAGATTACCTCAATAAATGTTTGGTAGTATTTATTGATGTTATTCTGATATACTCCAAGAGAAAGGAGGAACATGAGGAGAATTTAAACACTATACTAAAGAACATGAGAATGGATAAACTATATGAAAAGTTTAGTAAATGTGAGTTTTGGATAGAGGAAGTGTCATTATTGGGGCATGTTATGACTAATAAATGAATATCTATGGTCCCTTCCAAGATAAAGGAAATTGAGGAGTGACCCAGACCAACATATGCAACCAAGATTCATAGTTTCCTTGGTCTAGCTGAGAATTACTAATGATTTGTGAATAATTTTCCTCAATTTTCAAATACATTAATAAAGCTAACTTATAAGGGAGAAAAGTATTTTTAGACCAGTGAATTTGAAGACTTCTTTAAAGAGTTGAAAAAGAGGCTTATCGCTACACCAGTACTCACACTACTAAAAAGTGGGAAACTCTTTATGGTGTAAAACAATACTTAAAAGAAGGTATTAAGATGTGTACTGATGAAAAATGATAAATTGATATCCTACACCTCAAACTAGTTTGTAATTAATGAGTGAAACTATCCCACACATGATATGGAGTTTGAAGCTATTATCTTTGTATTGAAATATGGAGGCATTATCTCTATGGGGGGAAGTGTGAGATATATACTTATCATAAGAGCATAAAATATATATCGACACAGAAGGATCTTAATATATTCTAGTGAATATGTTTATATCTCATTAAGGGTTATAACTACTCAATCCACTACTATCTTGGAAAAGTGAACAAAGTGGTAGATGCTCTAAGTAGAAAGGATCTTGAATATTTATCAATGATGAGAATTGAGAAGGATCCAATATTCTTAGACCTCCAAAGGACTGATATGGGAATCGTTAATGAAGGAACATCATAAATCTTTTATCAAATGATTTCTCAACTATCCCTCATGAATAAACTAAAGGATACTCAAAGAAATGATGAGAAAATTTAGAAAAATGTGGAAGCTATCAGAAATGGGAAATCCTTAGAGTTCAAAAGGGATGAGGAAGGAGTCGTGAGATTTGTGTCATGACTATTTGTACCATCAATCCATAGATAAAGCAAGATATTCTGAATAAAACACATAGCTCAACCTTCTCTATTCACATAGGGAACACAAAGATGTATCAAGATCTCCGAGAGACTATTGGTGAGGCAATATGAAGAAAGAGACCACCGAGTATACATCAATGTTCATAGTATGTAAGAAAGTTAAGGCTGAAAGGAAAAAATCTAAGGGGATTATGCAACTATTACCCATACCAACATGGAAGTGGGAAACAATAACCATGGATTTTGTCAACGAACATCCAAATACATCCAGAGGAAACAATTCTATATGGGATGTTGTGGATCATCTTACAAAGGTAGATCACTTTATCATAATTCAAGAGGACTTATCACTAGATCAAATTGCATAAATATTCATCAAAGAAGTATTTAGGTTGCATGAAGTATCGCAATCGACTGTATCTAATAGAGATCTTATATTCAACTCCATGTTCTAGAAAAGTCTACAATATGCTCTAAATACTGAGATGATCTTTAGTATGGTATATCAACCTCGAAATGATGTCCAATCTGAGTGAACTACTCTGAAACAAGAAGAAATGTTGAGAGTATGTTACATGGACTTTAAGGGAGTATGGGAACAATATCTACCTCTGGTCGAGTTCTCTTACAAAAATATTTTCCACTCGAGAATCCAAATGGATCCATATGAATCCATTTATGGGAAAATTTGTAGAACATTGTCATGTTTATATGAAGTAGATGAACATAAGCTACTAGGACCTAAAATGGTCGAAGAAATGATGGAAAAGTGAAAACCATTCAGCAGCATATCTGGACTACCCAATGTTGATTGAAGAGCTATGAAAACAATCATTTATGAGACCTAGAGTTTATGTTTAGATACATAGTAGTCCTACTTATATCTCCATGGAAGATAATCATGTGATTTGGGAATAAAGGAAATCTAAGTCCTAGGTACATTGACCCATTTGAGATTCTTGATCATGTCAAAGTTGTGGCCTATCGACAAGCACATCCACCAACCATGTATCAATTACACAAGGTATTCCATGTATCCATATTGAGGAAGTATATACCATATACCTCACATGTACTGAATTCAAGGTGGTACAGTTGGAAAATGATCTCTCTTATAAAGAGCAGTCAGTGAAGGTCTTAGACTGTAGAGACAAGGTTCTATGCAACAAGACAACTCACTATGTAAATGTATTATAGAAGAAACATAACGATGAAGAGGCAAAATGGGAATCATAAGAATCAATGTAAGAGAAGTAACCTCACCTATTTTACTCTTATCTTGTAAAATGAAATTTTTAGGGTGAAATTTCATAAGGTGAGAAGAATGTAAAAAACCCAAAATTTTATCAATGAAATTTTACTTCTTATAACTATGTTGTATAGCATAAATAATATAAAAATCACAAAGAGAACACAATAACAACATTATTATTGAAAAATGATTTAAATAAAATGTATTTATTGAAATTAAGGAACTTAATCCAATGGAATAGTAACATGACCTTTGGAATCGTAATGTGACCATTAGGAATAGTATACAAGCCTATAAAATAGTAACCCCACCTATGAAAATATAAATAAGATTTATTCATATTATAAATAAAAATATTATATATTTATATCTTGGAATAAGTAAATAATTGTTTTAAAAATGTTAATTTAAGAATTGGTATTTTTGTGAAACATGAATGTTTATTTACAATATTATAATTCGTATAATGTTTTGAAAGAAACAATGTTTTCATAAAATAGATTAATAAATTAATATTTTTCTATCTTATGATTATAATATAATTTTATGAGACCATAATTAATTTTTCAAAGTGTTATGAAATTTTTTATAATTTTAAAATTCTTATTTTTCAAGTAAATGATGATTTTAATAAAAATTTAAATTTATCATACATAGAAAATTATTTTATGAAAATGGAGTCAATTTTAGAATTATACATGTTGGAAAATGTTTAGGGTGAACAATTTGGATTTTTTTAAAATAGTTGTATTTTTGGTGAATAATGAAATACAGTAATTTACGGTATAATATAAGTACATGAATTATTGATTCATGGTTGATGTAATGATGATTTGAGAACCTTTTGTTCAAAATCACATGAATTAGTTATTTTATATAGTAATAATAATTCAAACTATTGATTGTCTTGATCCAAAATAGGATAGTGAATAACATAATAAAAAAACACCCCTCTCCTCCACTATAAATACCACCCCTCATCACCTTTTTTACTCACAAATATAAATATTTTATGCTTTTGAGAATTATAAACAATACTATTCCCAGGTCTCTCACCAATGTGCATGATCCTCTGGCCCCAATAAAATTTCAAAATGAAGTTCCTCCAGGAGGTTCTCAAGGAGAAGAATTCAAGAGGTAAAAACCACTTTCTTTTTATTTTTATTTATTTTCAGTTTATTTTATTTTATTTTCCTATACTAGCACCCCCTTTTAAAAGTGAAATGATAAATATAATATATTTTATACACTGTAATTTTATTTTGTTAATAGAACAACCCTTCATCAGTTCTATTCCCCTCTCCTTTTGTTCTAAAAATGAAGACAACATTCTCTATGTGTTGATTTTTGACATTCAAGGATAATGAGTTTTGAATTTCCATTACCACCTTCAAGTATACTCATAAAACCATTTTTATGGTTAAAAAATTATAACATATTTATTATAGATTATTTAATATTCTGGAACTAGTATATATACATAATATTAAATTATAAAAAAAATTAGCTCGTTATTATCAAAAAACACCAAAATAATCCAATTGGATATCATTAATGTTTTATCTAATGAATCATCAAAAAATATGTAAAAAATGATATATAAGACCATTAAATAATATAGAAGATTACTAATAAAATATAATTTCAATTATGTACATCTATTCTCATTTTACATGATTTTCCATACATGTATACAAGTAAATCGATCAAGAAAACCAAGGAAACAAATGCCTTTGAATGATAAAATTGTATATTATAACTCTTAAAAAAGGAAATGAATGAGAATAATAAAATTATTCTAAATATATTAAAAAATAAAATTTATTTAATTAATTAATTAATGGATTAAATTTTATAATTCATGATAATAAGCTCAAGTGCAGATCACTTTGAGACAGAATGTAAGGGATTCAATCCAAACCTCCATTATTTCCATTGGGTCACTCTTACTCTCTCTTTAACCCAATTTAATTCTTTATTATTCTTATTTACCCTTCATTAATTATTTTTTTATGATCCATACATATTTACCTAGATCAATTATTTTTTAATTCATGGTGAAATACATGTTTTTATAATGTTCAATTCTTAATTCTTTTTGAAAAGCAAGCCTCGTTAATGAGAAATTCCCTATCAGTTACCCATTTTAAAGTGAACTCCATAATATATTTTAATCCACTATTATTTTATAAAAGTCACTAATTTTATCATTAAAAACTATCTTGGTTCATTTATGGTTTTATGGAAACAAATATTCATTTTTCCTCTTTAAATGTCTTTAATATTTTCCTTAAATTGCACTTAAATGTTACATTTCTAAAGTTTCTTAAAAACCATATTAACATGATTCCACTTAAATTGGAAATAAATTTTCATAATCAATTCCTATTTTAGATTATGAATTTCCATGCATGATTTAAATCCATTCTTTTAGGACACTTTTATGATACACATATTTATTATGCTCCATGACATGATTATGATACCCATTTCTTTCCATGGGTAAAACATATGTTTATGTTTGATTGTTCATGTGTAATATAACATCCAAAGACTTTATAATATTTTAATTTCTAAATAAATTTAATTTCTTTTTCTTTTTTTTACGCAACACCATGTTAAGTTTACTTTACACACAACAATTAGTTGGCTTGCATTACAAGCAAGACCCAATTTTACTAAACAATAATATATTAATCAAATATTATTATTTAAAATAATATATAAATTAAATTATAATTTATCGATATTATTAACCAAAATTTGAATTTTATATATAATTTTAACATTCATCTTATATGACATGATATAAGATTAAATTCAATTTTTCAGATAAAAGAAATATTTTCAAAAAAATGCAGTTTTGCTGCCTTTTAATAGAAAACCAAATTTAAATTCAATATTTGAAACATTTATATATTAAATTTTATAAAGTAAACATCTTCTTTTGAATCAGGACATCAAAATTTAATTTGGATTAATTTTTGGTGTTTTTATGATAACTTTCATATATTAATGAATAGTAAACAAATACTGCATTTTAAATCCAAACTACATTTTCATATAATATATTTCTAATGTTAGATTATCCTTTTAATTAGTTTTAAAGTATAATAATATTATGTTTTTATAATTTAATATAATTTAGGCCATTGGAGTTAATTTCATATTAAAATTAGAAATAAACACATGCCAATCTTTCGATGGTTTTATTTAAAAAAAATTGTTGTCTCATTTTGTCAAGAGGGATTAATTTTAAATTAATTACTGAAATTTATGTGTTTATAATTTTTAAAAATAGATTCCATATTTTTAATCATTGGTTACAAATAATGTAAATAGGTTCCTTTTATTTTTGGGCATTATTAATAGCAACTTTAATGATTTTTTTTATTGCGGTTAAGGGTAAATCAGGTAATTAAAGGTAAACCTAATATTATAAAATTATCTTAACACATGTAAAAATACTATTAAATGACTATATCTGAACCCTATAATCTAAGGTTCTAAAATGAAACATTTAGTGGACCCTTTTCCATGAATATGACATGAATATTATTAAAATTAATGAATGTGACAAAATGTCACACTCAATTTTTATATGTTTAATAATTTTAATATATATATATATATCTATATGAGATAACATAAATTATAAATAGTTTATGGAAACCTAAAAAATTTACCTACCTCATAGAAATTTATTTATAATTATTATATATTAAATAATTACCGTTAACGATGTCATAATATAGTGAAGTAGAAATTACTTTAATAATAAAAACATCAAATAAATGATATTAAAAATATTCATATAAATATAATTTGACTTAATTAATGAAATATAATAATTTTATAGATAATATAGACATGTTAATTAAAAATTTTATTTATTTTTTCTAAGTTATCATGTTGGTTTGATACTTTTAAAAATGAAAATATTGAAAAGTATTAAAATTGACATATGTGATATTTTAAAATAAATAATATTTTATTAATTGATATAAAAGTCATAGAAATATAATGTTTGACCAAATAACTTGTATAATGTCAGATATTTTATAAAGGATCCAATTTTGGTTTTTATTGTAATTTTATAATAACGATATAAACCATGTTGTGTAAAATACAAGAAGACACAATAAGAGTTAAACTATTTAACTACGAGTTAAACTCAAAAGATAATGTTAATGTTATGACATAAAAATGTATAAAACTCATTGTTTGATGGGATTTAGATGAACCCACATATTATCCTTAAAATAAATTACCTTTTAGATATTTGAAATTGAAAATAAATTTATAACAAATTAGTATGTTAAGATCTTCCAAATGTGCCCCTCACCCCTCTTATAAAAGGGCACTTCTCCGTCTCTTTAATTCACACATCCAAAGCCATTTGGTTCAGAAAAACCCTACCCATTAACACTAAAAACTTTCCTCACTACATCTTAGAGTCTATTCTTTGGGAATAAATCTATCCTAATGATTCCTTTTGAGCAAATCAAAAGGAGATACCAAAAAAAGGTAACAGTTTTATCACCTCTTTCAGTGTTCTTTTCTTCTTGTAATTCCTATTTCTATGTTATTTCCATAACAAAGTAATAAATATAGTATAATAAATATACTAATATGTTATTATAATCATGGTAAAACCATATTCCTCATTTTATCTATCCTATGAATAACAATATCACCATGCGTGCGTACGTATTACTTACCATCTCCACATTGTGGTGTAATTTGTTATAGAACAATACTTTATTTAGATTGATATAATTATGATCATAAAATATAAAATAATTAATATTAAATGATTATGATTATGCATAATTAATTTACTATCGAATTCCATTCAATTTAACCATCAAGGTAATGATATCGTCGCTCGTGTGTACGTACGACCTACCCTATCCATGATGTGGTGAGATTAATTATCCACATTAACCATTAAATAATGATTATAAAATTTATATGATGCATAGAGATAATAATTATGAACTTAATATAATCAGGGATAAAAATATAATACATAATATGAATAAAAAACATGACTTACGTGATTAAAGAGGAATGGGAAAACAAAGTAGTTGACACCTGAAACAGTTGTGGTACTAAAATATTATTAACAAAATGATATAAGGGGATCATATAAGATATAATAAATATGGATACAGTTCTGTTATAATTTAATAACATACTTTAATCATTATATAAGAGGTTAACACACCCTAAACTAAAGGAAATTACAAGTTAAGGGTTAATTTCGCAATCTCATTTTTATCCGAGATTGTTTATAGGTAAGTATCTAATAGGGAATATTTATCATCCATGTCCATGTTTTGTAAAAATAAAGTTTAAAATATTTTTTACCTACCATTGTTTAAGGTAATTTATAACTATGTTTTAATTTTTGTTAAATGTTTTTAAAGGAATATTTCTATTGTATTCTAAACAAGGAACATTGTGACCTTTTCGGAAAGATAAAGAAAGATTGTTTTTTAACTTATATAGCGCAAGAAACTTTTTCCATAGTTTTTTCACATTAAAATTTTGAGTCATCACTAACAATATTAAAAAATTATTTTCAAAATAAATGTTTTCTTTTATAATTGTGCCACTTTTAAAATATTTAAATGTAAAAGGGGATATTTCTATAATTTTTTTTTATGATTTTATCAAATTATTTTCATCTATGTAAACATCCTTTGTTGTATTTTATGCTTAATTTAGGTCTATTTAATGAAGGTTTTATGATATGTTTGACTTTTCATGTGCTATTTTGATACTATTCATGATTTATGGTTAAAGAATTAACATTTTATATGCTAGTTTTAATACAAATGTTTATGTTATGTTTCACCCTTTTCATATGAGGAATGTATTGGACTTAGTAAGTGACAGGTGGGGCCCAATATAGCCCCTAGATTCATCGTTAGGTCTCAAAAGACAAAATAGATATGGATTTTGATGAGGCATTAACCATTTATTTTCAAATTTCTTGTTTGAGGCCTTGACGGTATGTTTCCGATGTCCATCATTATTCATTCCTCTATTATGAGATTAGTTATTGATATTACATGTGATTATTATAATAGTAGAATATTTATATGAATGTTTAAATAAAATTATTATTTTATTATTTCCATATTATGATGAATATTATGTGTAAAAGTCTTGTGTTTCAGTTTTTTACATTTCCTTAAATGTTTGTGCTTATTTATGAAAGCTTCTTATATATTTTTTAACCATACAGAGTATATGAGCTCACCCTTTTCATTTGTTTTATTTTTACAGGATTCCAAGAAGTGTTTTATGATTGATATTTAAGGTTAATCTAGGATAATAATATAATTATCAGTGAATGAACTATGTGACATATTATGTTTTGAATTGTAATGAAGGGTTCATGTATGTAATCTATTTTCCAAGACTACTAAACTGATCGGTCCTTCAGGACTTGATTCGTTGTAATCATTTCAATGTATTAAAATAAATCATTGGCTCCATACATATTGGGTCGGGGTGTTACAGTTGGTATTACAGGAAGTTTTGAAACAACTTTGGAACCTATATTTAGAAGTCATTGATCACAGAACAAAACCCTTAGAATGACTTTGAGGATAAGTATAGAAGAATGTTGTAGTATTTTGGTAGGGTAGAGATTATGTATTTATTCCTATAAAATACACCCCTATATGGATAATACAAGTGGATGTGGTTTGGGAATATATGTACCTAGGAGTAATAACTCCAACAAGGTGTTCTGGGCTTGACTCTGGGTAACCTAGTACACAACAACGGGCCTTACTATGCACCTGGTTTGACACTCCTGGGGGATATGCTTAGGATAATTCACATTTTCTTTACATACCATTATAAAGTATTTATGAGTAAATATGTCCACAAATAAAACATTTTTATGATTATGAGATTATATATGCATAAATTATTCAATTTCTGTTAAGTGTTTTACTAGTTTGAAATTATGAATTCAGATGTATAACCTAATATAGTGTATGCCAATTTTTAGAAATAGCACTTAGTGGAAGAATTGGAAATAATATCAATTCATATAATACATATAGGATTTACCTCCTATGAATGATAATGATTTTGGGGGCATGATATGAAACAAGTAATGAGAATCTTATAACTACACTGGAAAAGCTGACTCAGGTTATGTATAATAACCTTGCCTGTATGGAGCACCTTCATCCACAACATAGAAGAACAATGTTATAAAAAATCATGAGACAATAAAATCCAACATTAAATCGGATAAAATCCATTTGTAATAAAGAAATGAATAAGTTCCTTAGAGAAGATATTTCTTGATTTAGGGAGTAATGAATGAAAAAAGTTGTCTTGGTAGTTTATCATCTCTCAGGAGATGCAGATCAATGGTGGTTATTAATTAAAAACATTAAGGAGGAGGAAAAACTAGAAAATATGTAATAAAGATAGTCTAAAGAACATTAATTAGAAAAATAATTTCCTTGTGAACAACAATCCGATATGGAGAGACAATTTCTTAGTATGAGGAAGAAGGAGGATGAGAATGTTGAAAAGTATGAAGCTAACTCCACATGGTTGGAAAGGCATGTTAAAGATTACATACATAAACCAAGTAGTAAGATTGATCATTTCTTTGATGGGTTAAATCCATTTCTCCCAAACGAATTGGTCTCCCAAATTTTTTTATCATACGAAGATATAGTCTCATGTGCTATCAAGATATAGAGAGACTTTTATAAGTCCTATGACATTAAGGGAAAGAAAGAGAAGAAGAAAATGGTGGAACAAATTAAAGATAATGGGAAAAATGTAAAAAAGGATTTTCCTAAATTTGACAATTGTGGAAGGAAATATCCCGGTTCCCACTTAAAAGGGAAAGGATTTTGTTTCATGTTTTGTGATAAAGGCTATCATGCTCATGATTGTAAGGGAAAGAAAAAAAAACTAAAAACATGAAATGCTATAATTATGAAGAGAGGGGGAATTATGAAAATTATTGTCCAAAACATCAAGGAAATATGGATCATAAGAAGAAAATGGATCAGGTTCAATCTTATTCTATTACTACAGTTATATTGGGATAATTAAGGTAATTATGTTTTTGGATTCAAGAATTATTTGACTATATTTTTGTTAATAAAATAATGTGATATATAAATTGTACTGAAACACTTCTTCTTTATGGATTTTTAATATTGACCTATTTAATTAAATATTTTATGGTTATAAAGTTATTTTTAAATAATAGATACATTACATCGATTGGGGAATTTGATGTTACAATTGATTTTGGAAATTTAGAGACCTTTTTAGACTGTTAATTTGGATAGAAGTATTTTGGAAATGTTTTAAGGTTGGAATGGATTAAGTAGAAAATTTGAAAGCATTTCTTAAGGTTAAAACATTTCTTAAGTATATTTTTGGAAATTTATAATAATATATTTTTAGAAAAATGAAAATCTATAGGTCAGGTGACAACCCTTCACATCAGACAATGCTACTGGAATCGAGCCCATAACCAAAGTGTGACAAGGATTTATCACCTACCACTTGCCGATGGGATGTAATTGGTTAGTAATACATAGTTATATTTATTTAAAAGAAATAAGTTCATTTTTGGAACATTATATGATAAAGATAAATAGAATATTTTAAAATTTTATTATCTTTTGAAGTGAAAAATGTGTTTGTGGTAGAAATTAGTTAAAGGATGGAACTATACTCGTTATGTAAGTATGTTTCATTAAATTCCTTGTCCATGAAGTAAATGAATTCTTTAACTCTAGTTAAAGGATCATGAAAACAAAAATGTGTTCCTAGTAATTTCTTTAATAATGAATCAAATGGCCCTTAGGATCATTATTGATTTATAGCTTTGTGGTTGTAAACGTTTTTCTTAATCATGTTCTCTATCACTATCCATCAAAACATGATGCTTACATTTTCTTTCATGTCCATTTTTTCCAACATGGAACCCTAGTATGAATTATATCTAGTGACCTTCATAATTCATTTTTTATATATAAAAATATAGGCCAAATTAATCCATTTTATGATGTGGGATTTCCACAATGATATTTTGAAATGAAAAACCCATAGTTTTAAATCTCAATTTTAAATTGCGAGTAAAAAAATTATTAAATGACGGGAGAATGTGACACCCCAAGAATTTATAATATTTTCATATCTGAATAAATTTACTTTTGTAAGGCATTATTTTTATGCAACACCATGTTAAGATTATACTATACATAATAATGAGTTGGCTTACGTTACACGCAAGACCCAGTTTTACCGAATAAAAATATATTAATAAAATATGATTATTTAATATAATATAGCTGTTAAATAAGAGTTTATGAATAGTATTAATCAAAATTTGAATTTTATATATAATTTTAACATTTTCCTTTTATGACATGATATATGAATAAATTCAGTTTTTTGGATAAAAGAAGTATTTTTAAAAAATGCAGTTTTTTCCACCTTTTAATGGATAACCCATTTTAAATTTAATATTTGACAGTATTATATTTTAAATTTTACAAAATAACATCCTTTTTTTAATTAGGACATCAAAATTTAGTTTGGATAAATATTTGGTGTTTTTTTGATAACTTTCATATTTTAATGAATAATATACAAAATACTATATTTTAATTCAAAACTGTTTTTTCATCAAATTTATTTATTTTTTTAGATTACCCTTTTAATTGGTTTTAATGATTAATTTTATTATGTTTTTATCAGTTAATATATTTTAGTTCATTGGAGTTAATTTCACCATAAAAATAAATATAAATACTTGTCAATCTTTTGATGGTTTTTACTTTTAAAAAACCCATTTTTTCATTTTTTCAACGAGGGTTAATTTTAAATTAATTATTGAAATTTATTTTTTTGAATTTTTAGAAATGTATTAAACATTTTCAATAAGTGGGTGTAAATTATTTAAATAGGTTCTTTTAATTTTTTGGCGTTATGGAGAGTAACTTTAGTAATTTTTTATTACCATAGTTAAAGGTAAATCGTGTAATTAAAGGTAGAAATAATATTATAAAATTATCCTAACATCTGTAAAAATCCTATTAGATGAATAAATCCAAACCTTATAATCTAAGGTTCTAAATGGAATCATTTAGGGGGCCCTTGTCCGGGAATATGACATGAATATTATTAAAAAGAATGAATTTGAAAAAAATTCAGAGTCTCATTTCTTATGAGTATAATAATTTTAATATAGAGATCACCAGGATATAACATAGATTATAAATAGTATTTGGAAATATAAAATAATTATATATCTCATATAAATTTATTAATAATTTTTAGAGATTAAATAATTACCATTAATGATGTCACAATAATGAAGTGTACAATATTTCATTAACAGAAATATCAAATAAATGATATTAAAAATATTAATATAAACCTAATTTAACTTAATTAGTGATATACACTAATTTTCTAGATATTTTATACATGTTAATTAAATATTTGATGTATTGGTTCAAAGTTATCATGTTGGTTTGATATTTTAAAAATTAAAATATTGAATAGTATTAAAATTGGCATAAATGATATTTTAAAATAAATACAATTTTATTAAATGATATAAAAGTCATAAAAACATAAGGTTCATAAAAATAACTTTAATAATCACATATATTTCATAAAGGATCCAATTGAGTTTCTTTTGTAATTTTATAGTAACAATATTAACCCTATAGTATAATATACATGAAGAAATAGTAAGAATTAAAATATTTAACTAAGGGTTAAATTTAAAAGATAATATTAATTTTATTACCTAAAAATATCTGAAATTCATTGTTTATGGGGATTTATTACCAACATCGTATTATCCTTTAAATAAATCATCTTTTACCTATTTTAAATAGAAAATAAATAGAAAATAAATTTATATTTTAAGATCTTTTAAAAGTTCCCTTCACCCTCTGATAAAATTGCACTTATCCTTACCTTTAATTCACACATACAAAGGAATTTTTTTCAGAAAAACCAAGACCATTTACTCTCCCAAATTACCATAATATATTTTAGAGGCCATACTTTGGGATGAAATCCATTTTAATGAGTCCTTTTAAGCAAATCAAAAGGAGATACCTGAAAAATAGGTAATTGTTTTATCACCTATTTCAAATTTCTTTTCTTCTTATACATTATATTTATATGTTTTTTCCATTAAAAATTAATAAATAAAGTATCATCCATATAATAAGATGTTATTATAATTATGGGAAAACCGTATTATTCATTTTATATATCCTATGAATAACAATATCACCATTCGAGCATGTGTATGATTTACCATCACCATGTCGTAGTGTAATTTGTTATTCAACACTAATTTATTTAGATGTGTATAATGATGAGTATAAAAGATTTAAATAATGAATATTATGATTCTATATAATTAATATATCATCTAATTCAATACCATTTAACCATTAAGGGAATGTTATCGTTGCTCGTGCCTACGTACGACCTACCCTCTCCACGATGCACGAAGATTCATTCTCCACGTTAACCATTCACGAATGATTATAAAATTTATATGATGATTTAAAATAATAATTATGAACTTAATATCATTATGGATAAAAATAGAATAAATCTTACGCATAACAAACATGACTTACATGAAAAAAGTGGAATGGGAAAATAAAGTAGTTAACACCTGAAATAATGGTAATACTGAAATATTATTAACAGAAAGATATAAGAGGATCATATATGATATCATAAATATGAATATGGTTCTGGTATAATTTAATAACATACATTAATCATTATACAAGATGTTAACACACAATTTACTAAAGAAATGTACATGTTAAGGGTAAATTTCGCAATCTCATTTTTATTTGAGATTGTTTATACATAAGTATCTACAGGGGAATATTTATAATCCATTTCCATGTTTCAAAAAAATACATTTTAATATTTATTTTTTATAATTGTTCAAAGTAACTTATAGCCATTTTTGACTTTTTATAAAACATTTTGAAATGAATTTTCAGTCATATTCCAAATAAGGTACTTTGTTACCTTTTTGAAAAATTAAGGAAAGAATGTTTTTTTAAATTATATGGTGTGAGAAGATTTATCCGAAACTATATCGCCTTAAAATTTTGAAGATTACCTTAAAAGAATAAACGGTTATTTTGAAAAGAAATTTTTTCTTTTATAATTTCATTTCTTTTAAAAGATTTCAATGTAAAAATGGATATTTCTATAAATAAGTTTTATTGATTTTGTCAAATTATTTTTATCTATGTCAACATCCTTCATTGGATTTTATGCTTAATTGAGGTTGATTTATTGAAGGTTTTATAATATATTTGAATGTGAATATGATATTTTGATATCATTCATGTTTTATGGTTAAAGTATTAACATTTCATATGCTATATTTAATACAAATGTTTATGTTATCTTCCACCATTTTCATATGAATATTGTATTGGACTAATTAAGTGATGGGTGGGGCCCACTATAGTCCCTTGATGCATTGGTAGTTCGGATGAGACAAAAAATAGATATGGATTTTTATAAGGTCTTAACCATTTATTTTCACATTTCTTGGCCGACGCCTCAATGGTATGTTTCAGATGTTCTACATTATGAATTCCTTCATTATAAGATTAGTTATTAATATTAAATGTGACTATTCAACTAGTATAATATCCATGTGAATGTCTAAATGAAATTATTTGATTTATTATTTCCTTATTTTTATAAAGATTATGTATAATAGGATTGTGTTTCAGTTTTATACATTTCCTTAAAAGTTCATGCATTTTTATGAAAGCTTCTGCTATATTGTTTAACCTTACTGAGTATCTGGGATCACCCCTTTAATATGTTTTATTTTTATAAGATTCCAAGAACTATTTTATGATTGATATGTAGGGTTAATCTATGAGAATAATGGAGTTCTCAATGAATAAACTATGTTTCATATTATGTGTTGAATTATAATGAAAAGGTTCATTCATGTAATCTATTTTTCAAGACTGCAATACAGATCGGTCCTTCTGGACCTGATTCCCTGTAATCATACCAATGTATTAAAATAATGCACCGGATTCAGGAATCTTGGGTTAGGGCATTACGTGGAACACATATTAATGAACATTTTATGATTGTTATTCCCAAATTGCAGTCCAATTCATTGGGTGATGTTTAGTTTCAAGACACTTCATGAGAAATAGTCTTGGTGGTTAGCCTTGACTCATGTTGATCATGTGCAATGGTCTTTATGGTTATCCTTGACTCATGATCGTCCATGTGTAATGGTCTTAGTGGTTAGCCTTGAATCATGATTATGTCATGTTTTATGTCATTTCTACATTTATATGATTCCATTATTACATGATTCCATGTTCAATATGTTATTCTACCATATGTTTATTAGTGTTCCATGATATTTTTAGGTAATCATGTTATGCCTTCTAAATCCTAAGAAATAATTTATTCGTATCCTTATTCACTTACTGGTCCTTTTAGCGTATCCCTTTTTTCATGTATTCCCCATGTTATTCTATATATATGTAATGGCTTAAAGAAAGTTAGGAGGTCATTATGAAGATTAAATAAAAGTTGTTTTTATTTTGTTTCCATGTTTTTAGTTTTATGTACCTAATATTATGAATAAATTTGGATTTATGATATTTTGTTTTTATTTGAAATCTAATTATGATTAAAATCAGGTAATAATATGTGTAAAAGTATAGGAGCATTATATGAGAGTTTCATTTACCTAGGTGCACTACAAGAACATTTTTGACATATATAGTTTCTTAGGGATGGATGGATATTATATGTGATTTATATATGAATTTTCTTGCTTGTAATCACCTCTTATGGGCTTGACTAAGAATGGTGTTAAATTTATATAGTCAGAAGCTTGTGGTATAACCATTGAGGTGATGAATGGGAGATTGACTTCAACACTGATCCTGATTCTACAAGAGCTTGGAATAATTTACATAGTTTATAATGATGAATCAGGTATTGAACTAGGATTAGTTTTGATATATGATGAGAAATTCATGGTGTACGAGTCTCATCAGTTGAGGACATAGGAGAGGAAAAAACAGACACATGATCTTGAGTTAGTACCTATGGATCAAACCTTAAATTTTTAAGTCATTACCAATAAGGAGAGTGTTTTTTAGTTTTTACGGACCATAAAAGTCTTAAGAATATTTTGAAATAGTGTGACTTGAACCTTAGGTAGAGAATGTGGTTTGAAAAACTTAAATCCTTTGATATTGATCTTTTTTATAAACATTGGAAAGGGAATGCTATAGTGGATCCTCCGAGCCAAAGGACTCAGAAATAGGAAATTCTGGAGGCTAGAGGTGAGTGGCATTTAATGGTCTTATTCTATGATATGCACTTAGAAGTTGAAGAGTGTCACATATAGCCTATACGTACAACTTTAGCAGTGAACTATTCACTTATGAAGAGAGTTAAGATGAGGCAATTATTAGATTTTGATGAATTAGTCGTAAGGGAGAGTGCTTCAGGAAATGAACCACTTTCTAGTTTGGTCATAGATGAGGATGAGATCTTGCACATTTATAGCCACATCTAGGTTCTCAAAGACATCCAAAAAGAGTTGATATGAGAGTATCATGCTACTAATTAGGTGTTACACCTTTTATTATAAAGATGTTTTGTAATCTATGTTCCAATACTTGTGGCCTTGTACAAAAAGAGAGTTAGATGGGTTTTTTACTTAGTGTTACACCTATTATTAGGTGAAGGAAGAACACCACAAGACCGAATAGATTTTATATCCATTTCCCATTCTTGAGTGGAAATGGGAAGATGCCATGATTAATTTTCTGTATAGAATACCAATACCCTCTCGAGGTTGTTAAGTAGTGTGGGTGATCGTCAATAGGCTCACAAAGACTGATCATTTCATACCTATTAGATAGATATTCTCAGTGGATGATTTTGGGAGATTATATGTCCATGAGATTATATGCCTACATGAGGTCTCTCTCACTATTGTTTCTGATAGGCATTCTTGGTTCACATCGAGATTTTAGAAGGGTTTACAAATTTTTTTGGGTATGCAAGTACTTTTGGGCACAAACATTCACCCTCAGACTAATGGTCAGTCAGAATAGATGATATATACACTACAGGTTATTATCCAAGTGTGATTCCTTGATTTCAGAGGTTCTTTGGAGAACTATATACCTCTCATAGAGTTGAAATATAATAATAACTTTCAAGCAACGATACAAATGGCTCATTATGAGGATTTATATGGTAGGAAATGCTATTCAACCTTGACTTGGTTAGAGGTAGGTGAGGCAATACTACTTGGACCTCATCTCATTCAAAAGACTTCGTAGCATTTTTAGTTTTTCCGGAAGCAAATGGATATAGATTTTCCTTGTAAAGAGTCATAAATAGATCACCATCGTCAACCACTAGAGATCAATGTGAGGGATCAGGTATTATTGTGAGTGTCAACTAGACTGGGTCATTGATAGTTTAGACGATAGGGGGGTCTTTCACCTTGACTCAATGGATCATTTGAGGTTGTGGAGAGAGTCATTCCAATATCCTATTGATTATTGTTAACTCATAGGTACCAAGATATGCATGACATCTTCCATGTTTTATAGCTTTATCTAAACCATTCAAATCTATCTAATATCTTTCATCTGGATGATGTTGAGATAGTGGTAGATGCATCATTTTAGGAGAATATTATTTGTATTGTGGACCCGATCATGAAGTCTCTCTAAGGCAGGCCAGTTCCACTGGCACATACGTTATGCAAACATAGTCTCATAGAGGATGAAACCCAGGTTAGAGAGGCCAACAAATGTACTTAGTCACTAGATTTATTTTTAAAAGATGCTTTACTACCCTTGTAAGGGAAACTCACGAATGAGTTGATTTAAGTGAGGAATACTATAAGAACCTGGATTTTACTTGATGTATGAAACCATTTAATTTTAGTTTGTTTCCTTAGTTTTATCTTACTAGAAATGACTAATGAAGTTACATAGGAAATAAGGGTGTACAAGGTGGGAATTTTTCGGAGACCATAACCCGGAATTTTGGAGGAAATAGCTAGGCCTCATGTTTATTATTCACCTTTTAGCTGAGTCAGCATGGTTAGAAAAAATTGTGTGTGGTGTTTTAGTGCACAACAGAGGGTATCATAGTTTTACTTAATATTGCAAACATGCTGTATAAACATGTGGGGATGAGACAACGGGTGAAAATGGGATGCACATGGTTTGTTAAACTGTTCACTACAAGTCAAGAAAAGGGTCTCTTGGGATAGAGTTGGGCACCCTATTGGTGAAAAGTTTTTCCAACCATGTGGGTAAACTATTAGACCTTTAAAAATTATAAAAATGAGCATTTTCCCCTATCTTTTTAAAATTTACTCTCTCCCTTTCTTTTATTTTCCAGTGTACAATGTTTCCCTCTTCCTCCCTTTTTGAGATCTATAAATCCTAAATAAAGGCCTTGACCCACTCCTCCATCTAGAATCAAAATCAATATTTTCTTATTGTGTTGTATAACCATTGGTAAACTCTCCACTCATTTATCTCCTTTCTTCATTTTCATTTCTATCGATAGTGTTATTTTAGTGTGAGCTCATTTTCCCTATTCATAGGGTATTTATCATTTTTTTCAATTTTCTTCCAATAATCACCACACTAAAGGAAAATAATAGATGAGTGTTCGTCAACAAGAATAAAATATATGGTCTAGTAATTCTCCCTCAAATCTTATTTATTAATATTATGCTTTTTAATATCGCACGGTATATTTTCCATGCATTGACTTAAAAATTAATATAACACTTGTTTAAATTTTTGGCCTTGATAGATTGAACTAGTGTCTCAATATTCATGTGGGATTAGGCCCCCATTTAATATTGACACTCCTTGAGGTGAGCTTATGGAGTTTTCCCTTGATATTATAAATGTTTAAGTGATTAAACCACCTTCTACATGGTTTTGGTTTGACTCCTAAACATGTTAACTATAATGTATCAAATGGAGAGTGACTGGTACAAATATATCATGTGATTTTAAATAAATATGTTTACACCCTTATTAATGTTGAATGTTAATAAATTATAAATCTTTTATGATTTCTTATACTTGTGATATCGAGCATGGATTCCCTTACACATGTGACAATTAGACATAAAATTTTATAAACTTGTGATACTCGGTCATGGAATTCTATATAATTTAGATACCCGGGAATGGAATCCCATATACTTGTGATACTTGAGCATGAAATCCCATATACATGTGACACTTGGGAATGGCGTACCATATACTTGTGATACTCGGACATGTTGTCCCATATACTTGTGATACTTGGGAAAACATACTTATGATACTCGAGCATGGAGTCCCATATAATTATGATACATGGGAATGCAATCCCTAATACTCATTATACATTGGAATAGAATCCCATATATGTGTGATATTATGGAATAGTGTCCCATATACTTCTTATAATTGGGAAAAGAATCCCATTCTGCTTATCAGGATTTAGGGAATAGACATGGATACAAGAGTTACACCATTGAACCTATCTTTCACTATGCATGTAGATATATAGCTATAAACATCACAACGTATATCATGCATAAAAATACATACATGAATATAAACTTATATGTATATGTTTATGGTCCTATCTGTTTAAAAATTTTCCAAGTATGATCCAAAGAAAGTTGTGTCATTCGGGGTACTTCAGGAACCAAATTCGACCCTTTATAGTTTACTTTACTATTTTACCATTATTATATATTCACACTTCCATATTATATGTAATGGATGCATACTTTAAGTAATTTTTTGTGGTGTTTTATTGAGGATATCTCACACCCTATATAGACCTATTTTTGGTACGCATATAGACATCATGGGTACAAGTAGAAATAGAGGAATGATCCTGATTATTGATTCTTGATTTGATTATAGCATGGGAGTGTGGAGTATATAACCGAGATTTGGATCATGATTCTATCTAGATATGGTATTTTAGTCTTTTGGTTATTTTTATATACATATATGTATGTGTTACTACATCCATTTTTTCCTATTATTTTATTTAGATACTATACATTCCATAATTTTTATATAGTAATGGTTACTTCTACTAAAGAATATCTATTTTACATAGATGAATTATCTTCTTCTGTTAGTTGATGAGATGCATCTTCCATTTGTCTATTTATTTTTTATCTGTGTTACTCTAAGAATGATGGTATAATATCCCCATTTCACCACCTTAGACCCTATATTTTATTCAATAAACATTGTCATATAGGGAGGAATTCTTGAGGCCTTGCAACTGACTGACTCGGGGTACCACATAGTGGCTCCCAGGCATGGGTAATATAGAACATCAAAAGAATGAGGTAACATTCTCAACTAAATTCTCTTAATTATCTTATTCTTATAAACCCTAAAATATTATCTATACATAAATGAATGAAAAATTTAACATTATTAATATTATAAAATGTTATTATTATAATTTAATGTCATTTTTCTAACTCTATCCACAACCATTCAAAAAATTAAGACATCATCAAACATTTGTGCAAGCTACTGCCACCATGAAGCAATGTAGTCTTTTTTTCATCACCTCCACTCATGGATGGTAACAAGTATAGATTTTTTGGAATTAAAATTTAGAATATATTAAAATTGTAATTATTAAATGATAATTTATCATATACATTCAGTCCAATCTGGTCATTAAAAATGGAATCGTTAATCGTGTGTACATGCATACTATCGTCTCCACAAACAAAAAAAATTCATTTATCATCTCCATCATACATTGATGATTCTAAGGATGAATTTAATGAAGGTAAATTATATTTATGATATATTTAATATTCTTTATGTTTTATATTAATGTTATAGAAAATAATTTCCTTACTCATTAAATCATTATAACATGCTACCATTTGGGTCAGTTTTACCACTTACATGAACAATGTTATAATATTTATATCATGAATGATTAAGGAATATTATATAATGATAATAACATATTATAATAATATATTTAATATTTTATAATTATCTTGTAAAGTGTTATCAATATTTAATACACTTATTAATATATCACATTTCAATCGTTAATCGCACCGAAATTAGATCTTCATAATTTCATTTTTTACAAACCATGCCATTTTCATTAAGAAAATGAAAATAAGAAATTATAATTCATTGAAAAACCATGACTATAGTATCAAGATAATAAAGTAATAATTTCTTAATAAACATTAATTTAAAATTCAATTACAAATCTAGTATGAAATATGTAATTATATTTTCAAGCAACCGATGATAAAAAGAAACCATAAAAGACTAATATATTTATAATAAATGGATATATATGAAGTGTATAAATAGAAATATATATTAATAAGGTTGTGGAATAAGTTATTAAGATGTTTATTTATATTACACCAGAGGTAAGAGTGTGTTATAGTTAGCAGGAGTACAATGTAAGGTGTTCTTTGTCTCTAATTTAATTTCTTTAGACTTTATTCTTATTGTGCACTAAGGGTTATTTAATAGGATGTGATTACAGAATAATGAATTTATTCCACCAAATTTATGTAATTAATGCGTTTTTAAGAGTCATATCATGTTATCTATTTAAATATCTTTAGATTCAAAAGATCCAAAAGTTTTTTAGGTTTCTTTGTCTCATTTTAAAATCGACGAGACATGTTTGATCGTGCACTCCATAATTTATTTAATTTGTGTTAAAAACTAAATATAATTTATGTATAATTAATATATTTAGTTTCGTGATAATATGAAGTATATTTCTTAGTAGCCCTCTTATGTTATTCCAATTCTTATGTTACCATTACTATAAGGGTTTTTGTTAACTCAATTATCGTTTAATAAGTTATGATTATCATTCTTGAACTTATTTTATATGTTTTGGTACATTATTATATTTTATTTTATAATGTAGTATCTTATATTTTTTTTATTTTCATTTTTATGGAATAAAACCCTTTCTAAATGTCTCTTGGTTCATGAATTATGACATCCGTAAGGGAATTTCTTAACCCAAATTTTCCTTTCTTTTAGTTAAAATGTTATTCCTTGAGAATAATTATTATATGTTTGATAAAATTTTCAATGTTCTATTTCATAACATAATAATTATTTTTTATTTGAGGAAAATGATGTTTTTAAATTATTGATGTTTTATCAATGAATATATTTATCAAAGTGAAATATTTTTAAGAAAAATATCCCACCTCTTTGAAACATTGGTTTGTAGCATTTCTATTTTTTATTACAAAGATTTATTTCTTTTATTATTTTTAAATTCAAATATGTTTTTACTCACATGACATTCCTATTTTCCATTACCACTTCTCAAAGTGATTTTTTTACCCTTTTCTATGATGTGGGTTTTCAAAAAATGTATTTCAAAATTTAAAAATATTTTACATAATTTTAAAATCAAATGTTTTATCTTCCAATTCAAATTATCTTTATAAATGTGTTATGTATTTTAAAAGGTCTATATTTTATTATTATTTTTAAAATAAAAATACTTCAAAATTGTTCCAAATTCATCTTTTTGAAGCCATTATTCCATTTTTAGGATTTCGTTATTGAAGATTCGTTTTAAATAGTAGAAGATTTTAAGATGTTTTTACTTCAAAATTTTGAAATATTTATGTCTTTTGAAGCATAAAAAATTAAAAGGTTTTTTAGAATTAAATTAACTTTAAATGGTTTGATTAACAAATTTAAAAATTAATTTCAAATGGAATGTAACTTAATCACTTATGCTAATGATAAAAGTGTTTTCTAAAAACTATTATGGTTTCATTTCCATTTTCATATTTATATATAAAGTCATTATTTCGTTAGAAATTATTTTTCATGAATCACCCTCTAAATATTATTTTAAAATACATTTTGGGGTGGTCAAATTTTGGGTTTCAACTATTTACATTATTGAGATCAGTTTTTGTGACACCATTTAGAAATGTTATGAATCCCATTTTTGATGTAATGGATTATTTTCTTCAAGTGGAATACATATATATTGATGATTTAAGGGCAGAGTTATATATGCACCTCTAATAAAAATTTTAATGTTTTATACCTCTTAAGATAAATATGTTTAGGATGAACATGATATGGATTAACTATATTCACAAGATTAAATTTGACCATGATTTAGATTAGATACATTAATAAGATTGAGTGTGAACAAAATATGGGTTAGCTACATTTAGAATACTGAGTTTGAAAATGATGAGGATTATTCAAATTCACAATATTGAACATGAAAACTATGTAAGTTAACTTGGTTTAAAAGATTAATAATGAAGAAAATATGGTTCAACTATGTTTAAAAGATTGATCTTAAACATGATGCGTGCGGGCTATGTTAACAAGATTGATTGTGAACTCAACACGGTTATAATTAGGACATATTTTAATGCTATATGATTATAATTATTCTCCTTGGTTCAAGTTTAATGCATAATAATTCCACACACTTTTTTATGGTTCATGTTTGTTCATTTGAGATAACATGTACTTCTATCATGGAATATAGACAAATATTATTATTCTATGTTATTTTAATAATATATTACTCCCTTTCTCATATTTTCCATCATTCTTATGATTAAATGCTTAATTACATGTTTATGAGTTATTTTCAATTATCGAGTGTTCAAACTCACCCCTTTATTATGTTTTCTTTACCCCGGATATAAAGATGAGTATAACCTAGGAGATGTATTAATGTTGATCTATTTTGGTTAAAATATGGTGAAATGAACACAGGTATTATAAAATAGGATTTATATATATATGACCCTCAAAGACTCTAAATATTTCATTCTTGGGATTGTGTAATAATTTGTGATTTATAATGTTTAACTTATGGTAATGTTGTAAAATAAACACAAGTTTATATCACTTTATATTAAATCCAATGTTTAATGAAAGTGTTTTTAGTATCATACTCAAGAGTGAAGGTTTGGGGTGTTACAGTTGGTATTAAAGTAGGGTTTAGTTATTTATTAGAATTATTTTTGTTATTTTTAAGGACTAGTTTAGTTTTTTGGGTATTAGGGCATGATAAATTTAGTAAAAACCATAAGTATAAGTTTATGAATTTGATAACATCGTGATGTTTTAGAAAAATAGATATTGTATGGGTTCATAAAAGTGATATCCCTTTCAGGATATGTTAATGTGGATGCAACTGTGGTACAAATTCACCTAAGGGTAATCACCCTAAAAGGGTTGGTTTAGTATCAACATATATTCACTTGGTGCATGATGAGTGGGCCCAAGACTGTACACCTGACTAAACACTCTTGAATGATATTCTTTGGTTAAGTACATTATTTTTATAAACCCTTATAAATTATTTCAATGGAATTTGAGTATATAACATATAACTAGTTAGGTTATATAAGATAATAGGAATATTATCATGGAAAAAGTAGGTTAAACTTAAGGATTTATAGGTTGATCCAATTATTTTATTGTTAAAATAAAATTATCATAGGTTTAAATGAATTTATCATTAGAGAAAAAATATTAGGATTGATTTTTCTTATTCACAAGATCAATAAATATGATTTTATTGAATATTAACACAACCATTTTTTATTTATTATTTTATTGGGAACATGATCTTGAAAATAAATATGCGAAAGGCATGTCTCTATAAACTCTTAATGAAAATTTGGACAAATTGTTTCATAGTCTTACCTAAGACAGTAAGTTATATGTCTCATTTGTAATTATATATGATTCATGTATATATTTTAGTCTCCCATAACAATTCTTATGAGCAAGGGATAATTAAAATCTCTATGACATAATTTTTTAATCGGGAAGAGCATAATACCCCAATATTTTGAAATATATATTTTTCTTTTGATTAATACCACACTCAATAGATTTTTTCACATGAAACACCAAACTAAAATGATCCATGGAATATTGGATGAATATTTTTAATAAAATATTATAATAATAAATAATATAGTAAATGTAAAATATTGAAATAAATTATAAATGACTACAAAATAGTATTAAGAGAACTTATGGTTTTTAAAGTGTATTTTTCAATAAAAGTATTTTTCCATTATATATTGTACTTTCATTTAAAAGATAAATTTATAAATTTTAGAATTTTAATTTGAAAAAATTTAATTAATTTGTTGATTAATAATTTAAATATTATTTGAAGATAATTTTATTTATTTTTTATAAAATAATTGATTTTTAGGTAAATAGTGAAAAAACACCGATATCTCTAGTACCACCATATTTATAAAATTATCATAATAAAATGAAGAGTTAAAAGATTTTGAAACCTTTTTATATATAAAATATATTTATAATAATTTAAAAATACTATGTTTAATTTTTAAAATCCAAGTTTAATATTTTGGAAATGTAATAACATTTTACTCTAAAAACTATTTTGATTTACATATATTTAAAATTAGTTTTCATTAATTATAGAAATTTTATCTATCAAAATGTATTTGATATTTTAGATCAACATGTTCATATTATTTAATAATTTCAATTTTATTTTGAGGTACAAAAGTATGATTACTCTGATTAATGTTAATAATCTTGAAAATGGCGGAAGGGTTACTTTCAAAGAATTATTTTATTAATGTAGCGTAATTTTTATCTAACAAATTAAATTGAATTATTTTATATAATTTAATTTATATGTTTTTAAATACATATAAAAATATAGCATCACACATTTAATTGCTAATCAATTTTATATATGATTAAGAATTATTAATAGAGAAAATTCAAAAAAATCTATATAATAAATGTTTTGAATTAAAAGTTAATTTTATCTTATTTATAAATTAAATTAGATCTCATTGATCTTAAATTTAGGTTTTTGACATCAAAAATTAGTAATATTTGTTACCTTATACTTTTAATAAAATATAAAATACTTAGATAAAAACTAGTCACCAACATAGAAACTAAAATGGTAAAATATAACACTATAGTAGTAAAAGACTGGAAACATATTCAATAAATGTCTGAAAAATAGTTTTAGAGGATTTAATGTAACATCCCAAGTAAATAAAGAATAAAAAATTTTAATGTTTATTAATATTTGTTAATTAACTATTAATTTTTATTTAAAGGGGATGCTATGTTCGATATCGTACCTAATACGCAACAGCAGGTTTCTTTGAAATCTTACGTTGCACACTAATAATATAATATTATTATTTTAAATAGTAGTTAACGCCTATCCATTGTATGAAAGGTAATTAATAGAACTAAAAAAAATATGATTATACATGTTTTTAAATTTTATTTACATTTATCTAATAAAATTTAGAAGCTTAAAATGTGAATGAATCTAAGCATAAATACTCTAATATTCTTTAAAAGGTCGAATTACCACCTTTTGATGGGGAACCCTCTATAAATATAGTTTTAGTCATTTTTATATGTTTTATTTGACAAAATAAAATTATTCTATAGATTCGGGACATCAAAATTTACTTTGGGTAAATTTTTGGTATTTTTCTGATAAAGTTCCTTTTTGAGGAATAGTGAAAAATTCTGTATTTTAATTCAAAAGAGTTTTTTAACCTCATTTATTTATATGGTTAGATTATATTTTTAATTTGTTTTAAAGTTATATTAGAATATATTTTTACTAGTTAATTCAATTTTTCACATTAGAATTAATTTCATTTTGAAATTGGACATAAACAAGTGTCAATCTTTTGATAGTTATTAGTTTTTAAAAACTCGCTTTTTGTTTTGACAGTGAGAATTAATTTTTAATTAATTTCTTCAAATTTTCTCTTTTGATTTTAAAAAAATGGATTCCATATTTTTAATTATTAGGTAAAAATTGTGTAAATAGGTAACTTTTATTTTTAGACATTTTAAATATTTACTTCAGTAAATACTTTATTTACCATGATTAAAAAGTAAATATAGAAAATAACGGTAAAATATAATATTATAATAATATTAAATTAGCCTAACATGTGTCCTAATCCTATTGTATGATACATATCCGACCATGGGAATCTTTTTGTGTAATTTGGGACCCCATGAAGCCACATTTGAGTAATAATGACACATTATATTAATTAATTTAAAGCAAAGACAAAAATGATAAAAACAAATATCTTTTAGTAAATAAATTTTTACATGGGGTTATATAAGTTATCTTTTCGACTATAAATATTCATTTTAAAGATAAAAATATTTCCTACATCGTGGTATTTGTTCTATAATTTTATAAGATCAAATTATTTAAATTATTTATGATACAATAATGATATAATATTTGCCTAATTAATATATGATTTAAATAAATAAGATTATAAATATTCAAATAATATCCAAAACTTGTACAATTCTTATTTGATGATTTTATTTAGACCATAATTCATCCTAAATTATACTTTAATGATTATTTGACCTTTTGAAACCGAATATGAGGTTATAATAAAATAATCGTTTAACTTTTCTAAAGAGCCCCTCCTCTCCCTTATAAAAAGCCCTCACTTATAACCCATTTCTCACACTTATAAAGCCTCTAGATTGTGAAAAATATACTCAAATAAGCTCCCAAGATCCCTCTGTTAATCCAAGAAGCCTTATCTTAGGCAGAAAACACTTCAAAAACCTTTTTGGTTCAAACCAAAGGAAGTTACCTTATTTAAAGGTAACATCTTCTCTTAAGTTTTTTTTTATTTTACTTCTTCAGCCCCCTAAACTCTTTTTATTAATTTATTTTATAACAAAACCAGTATCCTAAATATACTAGAATTTTTTTTGAGAAGGATTGTAACTACACATACACACAAATCTATCTAATGGGTGAAGAACATATTATTTCTCTAGATGACAATCTAACGCCTCATGAAGCAATGATTGTTCAATTATCTACTACCACCTTTCATGGTGTCCATTAAGATGGAAATATATTTATATATGATATATATTATGTTTATATTTTTTTATGATTCTATATTTTTTATTTATAGCATACCTTTATGGTTTCCATAGTGAGTAAATGCGATAATTTCATTTGAGGAAGTGTGGACTACTGCCCCCTCAAAGTGATATGACTCGTTAATGCCATATGTAGGACATATAAAGGATAGCATTAATAGAATTATATTTTATATTATACTGGAATTATAATATATCTAGGTATAATTATATTTTAATTCTATTAAAGTATGAAATAGAAATGAAAGAAGCGTTCATGCGTACGTACGAGTTATCATCTCCATGAACAACGTATTTAATTTCTTATCTCTAAATTTTATGTACTATTATAAATACATATATATACTAGATATATATAATGTATATGATATCTAAATAATGAATATCATTATGGAGATATTGGATTGTTGGCGACATGGACAACTTGTAATTATAAGGTGTTAATTTTTACTCAAGTACAAAATATCGACGAAACAACTATTAATAACTTCAATGATTACATAATGTTTATAACATAGAAATAAGTGATATAAAAGGTATAATAAAACTGAAAAATGTTCTTAAGAAAGTATAAATTAACTTTAGTTTATTATTCAAGAGATTAAAGGGAAAACAGTTCATGTCACACATGAGGTAAGGGACTTCGTCTCAATCTCCTTTCATTGAGGCATATTTTGTTTTAATAAACAATTTTATTTTATACGATGAATAAATACATTTGAGTTTTTATTTCATTCAAAGTGAATTTTTCCTATGATGAGTTTTTCTAAATGACAAAAAAATAATTTTTCTTTTTAACATAAGCGGTGACAATGAAATTTTCAACCTCTGCGAGTATTATTTGATCTTTGGCTTCCTTAACAAGCTGAAATGTTTTTAAAAGGAAAAATAAATACCTTATACTCTTTTATGTATTTTGGAATTGAATATGGTTTTGATAATGGATTTTTTATGTCAATATATTTAAATGATATATTGTGATGAGAATGTGTAAATGTTGTCTTTCATTTTTGTTTATTTTATGTGTTATGAATATGTTATGGTTCTTGGAAATTGTTTACGTATGTAGGTGGTTTTGTGATAAACCTAGGGCGGGTGAGCCTGAGATAGCTCTCCAATGTATTGGGTAACATGTCATAGGTAAACGTGAAAGTTTTTTAAGAGATTTAAGGAATATACTGAGATAGGTATTCCAAATGTAACTCCCTACATAGCTGTGATAGCTACAATGTAAGTATGATATGGATGCCACAAGTTACCTTAATGATTTATGTTTTCGAGGTGTTATTCATAAATCTTATGATTTCATGAGGTATGTTAAAGTGATTTTGTTATGTATGTAATGATGAACTAATGTTTTAATTCTTTGTTTTATAACCCTTACTGAGATTTTTATACTCATTCCATATTTCTAACTATTTTTCACAGGACTTAATGATGAATAGTGTCTAGGTTGGGATCAAGGAAAAGTCATGCTATCTAAAACATGGAACTAGACATGACTCTTTTTTTCAAGAGTTTTTATTTTTAAAAAAATGGAAACTGAGTATAAGTGTGTACTTTGTAATTTTTTGAGATGTAATAGTTATGTCCTAATTCTATAAAACTCTAAACCCGAAAAGATCATCAATGTGAATGATTCATTTAATTCAATATTATGTAACGTTTTAACAGAGGGTCCTTATAGTTGGTATTAGTGGTGGGTTTAAATAACTTTAAGAGTTAGGGTATTGTTAAATAAATATCCATAAATTAATTTATGTTAATATTGAAATGATATAGCATTTACAGACTACCATGTTTCTTTGCCTTAGATATTTCTGTGTTCAGAATGGTTTTCCGTAGAGGAAACAGGGCAGCTATGTTGGGACAACATACAGAGGAAGACAAACATCCAAATCAGCAACCTGAGATGGTTGGAATCAGAACTGAACAATATTTTTGTAGTTATGGAACAGTTGACTCAGGCTATAAATGGTGGTGGTATTCATGCATGAGATCAGCCAGATCAACCACAAAAGAACATGTTAGTATTAGAGCATTCCATGAGGGAACATCCCACATCATTCATAAGATCATCTGACCCTGTTCTAGAAGAAGGGTAGATTAAAGCACTGGGGAAAATTTTTGATGTCATGGGGTGTTCATAAAACCAAAATTTTAGTCTTGTTGTTTATCATTTTGAAGGTGAAGCTGATCAATGGTGGTCAATGGTGAAAAATATCAGGGATAATGAGGAGATTGATGCTCTTGATTGGGATGAATTCAAAGGTATATTCCTTGAGAAATATTTTCCTAAGGTGGTTCGACTTAGGATGGAAAAAAATTCCTTCAATTGAGGAAGGAGTATGACTCAGTGGATGCAGATAAAGAAAAATTCACTTAACTTGCAAGGTATGCTTCGAATTTCATATGAGATCTTGATAGTAAAATCAACCATTTTTACTCAGGATTAAATCTAATGTATCGAAGGGATTTATCTTCTTATGAGTTCAAAAGTTATGAAAAAATTGTTCTTTGTGCGGAGAAGGTGGAAATTGAGTTTTCCGATGATCAAGTGTTCTTTGAAAAACAACAGATTAAGAGGTTGAGGTGGCAGACAGAAGAGAAGAACTCTTCAAAAATGTATGACAGTAATAAACATAAGTTTATAGTATGTGAAAATTGTGGTAAAAAGCATACTGGGGAATGTATTTTGGATTCTGGTATGTGCTATTGATGTGGTAAAATGGGACATAAGGCTCTTAATTTCATTGAAAATGGTCAAGGTATTAGTAAGAAAAAATCAGATTTATAGTCAGTAAAATGTTTCAAGTGCAATGAAATGAGTCATTATGAAAATGAGTATCTAACAAAGAACTCAGCTGAGGGAAAGAAGCCGGACTACAATCAGAAAGGGGTGGTGAAATCTTTTTCAACTACTTTAGCAGATTTTGAGCCATCGAATGAAGTAGTATCAAGTACACTATTTGTTTGTTCAGATTATGCCAATGTATTGTTTGATTCAGGGTCTACACATTCATTTAATTCTGATAATTTTATTAGTAAATTGGGAATTTCATCTCATGATATGAATAAAGAACTTATGGTAAAAACACATGGAGGAAATGTTGGGAAAAAAAGAAATTACGAGAATCTTCTCCTTCTTGTGTGTGGGAAAAATATACCTACAAATATTATTGTTTTGCCTCTATTATAGTTTGATGTTCTTTTGGGTATCGATTGGCTTTATTTTTATCATTCTAGGATTGAATGTAGAGATAAAGAGGTTTATTTTCAGAGAGATTTTCATTTTCTGTACAAGAATGAACCCTTACTTTTGATAACATATCAAAAAGATGAGAAACTTGTAAAAGATGGAAATTAATGTTACCTTGCACATATTGTTGAAAATAAAGGAATTATTGATATTAATGATGTGCTAGTGGTAAATGAGTACCTTGATGTATTTCCTGATGATTTTCCTACTATTATACCTAATAAGGAAGTTGAATTTATAGTTTATTTAGTTTCTTGATGCTAAACCAAATTCAAAACCCCCTTATCGAATCGATCAAATTGAACTTTTTGAGTTAAAGAAGAAATTTTAGGAGTTATTAGATAAGGGTTTCATTTGACCTAGCACATCACCATGGGGTGATACTGTCTTATTTGTTAAAAAAATATGGTTCAATGAGACTTTTTATTTATAATAGAGCTTTGAATAACATCACTATTAAGAACAAGTATCCTTTGCCTCATATCGATGATTTGTTTGATCAGCTCTAGGGAGCTCATTATTTTTCGAAGATTGATACGAGGTAAGGGTACCATCAGTTGAAAGTAAAGAAAGTAGACATTCTGAAGACTGTGTTTAGTACTAGATATGACCATTATGAATTTTTAGTTATTCATTTTGAGTTAACCAATGCACCTGCTATATTCATGGATCTTATGAATAGAATTTTCCGTGAGATCTTGGATAAGTTTGTGGTTGTGTTCATTGATGATATTTTGGTTTTTTCTAAAAGTAAAGAGGATAATGAAAGTCATTTAAGGATTTTCTTGCAGACCTTAAAAGAAAAGAAACTATATGGGAAATTCAAAACGTGTGAGTTTTGGTTACAACAAATTTCATTCCTAGGTCACATTATTTCAAAATATGTCATAACTGTTGATCCTTCTAAAAATGTTTTTGAAGAATGGAAAAGACCCACAAATATAACTTTGATTCGTAGTTTTCTTTGTTTGGCAGGTTATTACCAAAGTTTTTTCAATGAATTTTCAAAGTTATATAGTCTAATGATTAAGTTAACTCAAAAAGGTGTTAAGGTCATCTGGAAAAAAGAATGTGATGATTGTTTTCAGGAATTTAAAAGAAGGTTGGTGAATGCTTCAGTTTTGGCACTGCCTTCTAAAAATGGTGAGTTTTTTATCTACAGTGATGCTTCGTTGAAAGGACATGGTTGTGTACTTATGTAGAATGATCAGGTAATTGGTTATGCTTCTAGTCAGTTGAAACCTCACGAGTTAAATTACCCAACAAATGATTTGGAATTAGCTGCTGTCATTTTTTCTTAAAAAAATTGAGGCATCATTTGTATGGAGTGAAATGTGAAATATATAATGACCACAAGAGTTTAAAGTATATATTCACTCAAAAATAATTGAACTTGATACAAAGTATATGGTTAGAATTAACCACAGATTATGATTTCACGATCCATTACCATCCATGAAAGGAAAATAATGTGGTTATGGATTTGAGTTGAAAAAGTAATGCTTCATTAACCATCCAACATTTTGAAAAAGATCCTTTGGTTTTTTATTTGATGAACTTTTCCATAGAAGTTTTTGGTACAACAAATTATTCTATTTTGTTTCAAGTGTTAATGGAATCATCTCTATCAGACAGAATTAAGCGAGCGTAGAAAGAAGATAGTGAGTTATAGAAAAAGGTAGATTTTTTTTCAGATGGGTAAGTTCCCTGAATTTAACATTGATAATTATTGTATTTTGAGGTTTGGTAAAAGATTATGTGTGCCTTGTTATTCACAGTTGAAGAATGAGTTTTTATGTAAAGATTATAGTTCCCTATTTTCAGTTCATCCTAACAGTACTAATATGTTCAGAGATCTTCGGGATTATTATTGGTGCGATGGAATGAAAAGAGATATTGCTGATTTCACTATAAAGTGTTTGACTTGTCAGCAGGTTAAGGCAGAGCCGCTGTTACAGAAAGGGATGCTTCAGTCTTTACCGGTGCCAGAGTGGATATGGGAAAATATATCCAGAGACTTCGTTGTGGTATTACCAAATACATCTAGAGGTAATAATGAAATCTGGGTTATTGTTGATCTATTGGCTAAATATTCTCATTTCATTCCTATTTGAGATACTTTGTCTCTAGATCAACTTTCTCAGTTGTATGTTAAAGAGATAGTAAGGTTGCATGGTGTTCCCCTCTCCATTGTATCTGATCGTGATCCCATGTTTACTTATAACTTTTTGAAAGGCCTTTAGAAGTCATTGGGTACTGAATTAAATTTTAGTACAACTTTTCATCCTCAATCAGATAGGTAGTTAGAATGAACAATTCAGATCATGGAGGATATGCTATAAGCTTGTTCACTAGATTACCAGGGAAGTTGGGACCAACATATTTCATTGGTTTAATTTTCATATAATAACAGTTTTCATTCTAGTATATAGATGGCTCAATTTGAGGCATTATATGGAAAGGGTTGTCGAACTTTAGCCTTTTGGGATGAATTAGGTGAAAGAAAGCTGATGTGTAACATCCTGGACCCAGGTGCCACGCAACGGGTGCCCCAAGCCCGGTTTTCCATGTGACCTCAAGCGCATTTCCCCAAATGCCAGAGGATGCCGACTAGCAGCGAGGGCCCAGGTCTGATAGTGGAAAAACTATACCCTCATCTGTCAAAGTGTAGTGCAGCGGAAAACAAAATAAACATATAATGATAGCGGAAGGAATAAACATACACAACTGAATAAACTACAGTAGTGTATATATACAACAGTATATAAGTGATGATGCTACATGTTTCAAGTTCTAAGAAAACATCCATAACATGTTATACATCAATAAAGTACAACAAAATACGGAGTACATGAAATCATGAAAAATAGCTGGCAGCGGCATTGCGAGCCTAGGCTCGGTCCCATTCCCTCCTACTCCGCAGCAACAGTCAAGTACCTGTATAGGGAATCTTACCCCTATCTACACCTGTAGCAATGTAATCAGTTTGGGACGAAAAGTGTGACCCAAACAGGGTGTGAGAAATATATCTCAGTAAGCACCAACCAAAGGCTTGTGCCCAACTACGTGTAAGCATGCAACAATAGTGTGCAGTGGTAAAATTCAATAGAGTAAGCAGTACTCAAAATTAACTAATTACCAGTTATATTTCCATTTTATTATCAATTTAATCCATTTAGTATAAGAAATCACCACAGTGCATTTCTAAGTAAACAACTACTGTCCTCAGACATGTAAACTCCTACCCTCGGGTAACGGGTATCCAACACAAGAATCTACCCTCAGGCATAACAGAGTTTTTCCCTCAGGCGAAGGTAGTGTCGCCCTTAGGCACAGAGTTTATGGCCCTCAGGCACTGAAGAAGTTTCCCTCAGGCCAAAAATATCTATATCCCTCCGGCTAAATAGTGTAGTGCCCACAGGCTAATCACAACAACACCCTCTGGCTAAACAAGTAACCAGGCCATGCCCAGCATATCAAAATGCAGTAAACAAGAAATTCCTCTCAAGGAAATTCTACAATTACTACCTTTAAGCCATACCCTCGGGTATCCTGGCCAAACGGATAAACAGTGAAACACACCCCTGGGGTGGTTTCAGATCCAAGCAACGATCACAACAAGAATTTTTATTATCACAATTAAATACCTAATCAATTCTAGGTATTAAATATAGTAATGGCCTCAGCCACACGACACCCCAACATGGGTTCTTGGCACAAAAACACAAAAAAACGCACGAAAGTTAGAAATTTACACCAAGACACCTACCTTATACGCCAACGAGCGTTATACACTAACACCGACTTCTGAAATGCCCAAGAACGGTGTAGATCTGACAAAGAACAAAAACCAAAAAAACTAAATAACTTAACTTAGGAGAAGATTTGGTAAGAACGGTACAAGGAGAGGAGAGGGCTTACCCGTACGGTTCGAAATAGATTGTCTGAAGCTGAATCGTGTTCCAGACGAACTCTGGGTGGATCGTCAAAGGTCTGAACTCCTCCTTTGGCTCCAAAATGGCTCAAACGCCTCCTCTTCCAAATGAAGAGGCTACTGCCTGTTTTAAGACCAAAAAACAAAGTAACAGGCGTGTACTTCTGAGTACACGACATGTACTTCTTTTATTTAACTGTTCATTTGGAGGCACCACCACACTGTTCATCTGTCGACATGAGTACACGACATGTACTCCCAAGTGCACTGTGTGTACTGTTTCCCAGCTGGTAGCGACTCCTCCGCCTTACTGTTTAAGCCTGCCGACTGACTACACGGCGTGTAAGGTACCACTACACGGCGTGTAGTCGGTTCCTACACCCTTTGTCGCCGAAATGGCTATACGCCCCGTGTAATCATCCCAACACGACCAAAAGTACACGGCGTGTGTAAAAGTACACGACGTGTAGTACCAAAATTTATGATTTTTCCCTATTTTCCATATTTTCTCAAAAACACTTAAGTAAAAGGAAAAGAAGAATCTCATACCTCTAAAATAAGAACCATGTTCTGACAAACTCCCCCCCCCTTATAGCAATTCGTCCCCGAATTTCCCTTCCAAGGGTGGTGAAGATAAAGCTCAGAACAGCTCTGGCCACTGAGCACGTACATCGGCCTCCCGCTCCCAGGTCTCATCCTACACTCGGCCATGCTTTCATAGCACCCGTATGAGAGGAACTGACCGGCCTCGGAGAACCTTCGTGCTCCTGTCAATGATACGGATCAGATTCTCCTCAAAGGACACATCATGCTGAAGCTCAACCTCCTCTGGATAAAAGGTGTGAGACGGGTCTGAATGGTAGCGACGTAACTGAGACACATGGAAGACGTCGTGCATGGCTCGGTACCATTGTGGTAACTGCAACCGATACGAAACCAGCCCGACTCTCTCCAGAATCTCGAATGGCCCCACATACCTCGGTGAAAGATTACCCTGTCTCTTGATCCGCTTGTGTCCCAGCCTCAGCGAAACACGTAAGAAAAACTGTTCCCTGACCATGAACTCCAAAGGTCGTCTGCGGTGATCAGCATAAGACTTCTGACGAGACTGTGTGGTAGCCATCCGCTTCTGAATCAACTGGACCTGCTCAGATGTCTCCTATACGAGCTTTGGCCCCAGTATAGCTGCCTCACCTGCCTCTATCCAGCACAAAGGTGATCAGTATGACCTACCATATAAAGCCTTGTATGGTGACATCTCAATAGTCCCCTGAAAAATATTGTTATAGGCAAAATCGACTAAGGGTATATGCTTCTCCCAAGAGCCCCCAAAGTCTAGGACGCATGTGCGCAGCATGTCCTCTAGCACCTGTATCATCCACTCTGACTGGCCATCTGTCTGAGGGTGGTATGCTGTGCTCAGAAGTACCTGTGTACCCAACGCCCTAAGAAAACTCTGCCAGAAACGAGATGTAAAGCGGGCATCCCTATCAGAAATGATAGAACATGGGACCCCATGAAAACGTACGATCTCTCGGATATACATCCTTCCAAGCTCTTCTACACCAAATGTCTCCTTGATCGGCAAGAAGTGAGATAACTTCGTGAGTCTTTCCACAACAACCAACACGACTTCGTTGCCTCGAGGTGACCTCGGAAACCCTGTCACGAAATCCATCGTGACATCATCCCATTTCCACTCTGGAATGGGCAACTGCTGTAACAGCCCAGCTGGCCTCTGGTGCTCTACCTTCACCTGCTGACAGGTGGAAAACCTCGTAACAAAACCAACTATCTCTCTCTTCATACCCGGCCACCAGTACTGACGTCTCAAGTCTCGGTACATCTTCGTAACCCCGGGATGAACTGCCCAAGCTGAAGCATGAAACTCCCGCATCAGCTCCTCGCGTATATCCCCTGGAACCCATACTCGTCCATGGAAATTCAGGACCTCATCATCGCCTATCGTCCAACTGGGAGGAGGGTCCTCACTTTCCAATGACTCCCATAGAACTAGGCCTTCTAAAACCGATAGATTCCTCATCCTCACTTTGTCCAGGAGGGTAGAAGTCACAGGTAATGGGGAATGATAAGTCTACCCCGGACTGTCATGTACCTCTAGATGCATCTCAGAGAACAAAGCCAAAAGCTTCCACTCACCACTGGCCTCCTTCACTGCCTGTATCTGAGTCTTTTTTCTCATTGCATCAACTACTACATTACCTTTACCAGGTGTATAGGCAAGCTCAAAATCTAAGGATTGTAGGTACTCAACCCACCTTCTCTGCCTCAGATTCAGGTCACGCTGAGTAAATATATACTTGAGACTTTTGAGGTCGGTGAAAACCACAAAATGCTCTCCCAATAGATAATGTCTCCAAAAATGCAACACATGAACAACTGCAGCCAACTTGAGATCATGCGTCGGGTAATTTCTCTCATGTGGCCTCAACTACCGAGATCCGTACACAACAACTCGGTCACCCTACATCAAAATGGCTCCCAACCCAATCCTTGATGCATCACAGTAAACTGTATAGCTCTTCCCCTTCTCTGGGAGTATCAGGATCGGTGTTGATGTCAACCTTCCCTTCAGGTCCTAAAAAGATGCCTCACAAGCTTTTGACCAAAAAAACTTCACCCACTTCTTAGTCAGACCTGTCAACGGGGATGCTAAGCGGGAGAAGTCCTGTATGAAGCATCTTTAGTAACCAGCCATCCCTAAAAAACTCTGTATCTCAAACACGTTCTTAGGATGCTCCAGAAAACTACTGATCTCACCTTCTCTGGGTCTACTGCAACTCCTGCCTCTGAGATAATGTGTCCCAGGATGTGAATCTGGTCCATCCAAAAGTGGCACTTTAAGAGCTTATCATATAGCCGATGCTATCTTAGTGTACTCAATACGATCTCAAGATGGGGGCATGTTCGTGTCGAGTGTGAGAGTACACCAAGATGTCGTCCATGAATACTACCAAAAAGGAATCAAGATACGGATGGAACACACGATTCATCAGAGCTATGAAAACTACTGGCGCATTCGTGAGTCCGAACGACATAACCAAGTACTCGTACAGAACATATCTGCTCCGAAAAGCTGTAAGCGTTATATCTGATGGTATCACGCGCAGTTGATGATATCCGGATCTCAAGTAAATCATAGAGAACATTCATTCTCCATGTAGCTGTTCAAAAAGATCATCAATCCTCGGCAAAGGATATCGGTTCTTAACCGTCAACTGGTTCAGCTTCCGATAATCCACACAAAGTTTAAGGGTACCGTCCACCTTTTTCACAAAAAGGACCAGAGAACCCCAAGGAGAAGTACCGGGTCAGATAAAACCTTTCACCTGTAGCTCCTCTAAGTTCTTCTTGAGCTCTTGTAACTCAGGCGTGGCTATCCTATAAAGAGGAATGGACACTGGTGCTGCTCCTGGCACAAGCTCGAAAGAGAAATCCACCTCACACACTGGAGGTAGACCTGAAAATTCGCCCAGGAAGACATCCCTAAAACGATCAACAACTGGAGGGAAAACTGTCTAACATGTCCCCTGATCATCCAGATACAAACTCGCAATCTTGGCTGTGACTCCACCTCACCCATGATGCTCCGGTCCAGCTCGACTCGCCTGAACATCCCATTCGCCCTTGTATAGAAACTCTCCGCCCTCTGGTGACGTGAAACGCACCGTGTGGCGATAGCAGTCTATAAAAGCTCGAAAGGGATCCAACCAGTCCATCTCGAGAATGAAATCATAGATCGTCATCTCCAAGACATAGAGGTCCCAAAGGAAGTGACACCCTCCAACCTCAAGGGGGAAATCCTTACACTAACGCACACTAGCCGTCCTATTCCCCAATGGAGTGTCTAGCATCATGATATTAGAAGAATAAGAAGAAACACTGAGCCCAAGGCTCTCCATAATGGGTACTGAGACAAAACTATGTGTATCACCTGTATCACAAAGTACTAAAGACAAGACAGAAGCTACTAGAATAGTACCTATGACTGTAGAAGGTCTGGGAGCCTGCTCATACTGGGTCTATTGCACTGCATATGCCTGCCCACTGCTGCGGCCCTATGATACAGCCTGGCTACACTGAGCTGTCCCGCCTTGCTGACTTTGCCATCCTGGTGTCTGGATACCATGGCCACGAACACCATCTCAGCCTACACGCCCTGACGTATTCCAATTCCCTGACTGGTAAGAAGCCACTGGTCCTGCTCCCGCACATGGAGTCTGCACAGAACCCCTCTCACTAGCCACTGGTAGAAACACCCTACAAAAGCACTGCAGATGACCCATTTTTCCGCAAGCTTGGCACTCAACTGGGTCTCGTGGACACTGCGATCTCTTGTTCCCCTCTCTACCACATTGGTAGCACATAACCTGGACACCCGAAGCATTATTCTGAGTGTTACTGCTGCCCCGAGAGAAGTCCATTGGTCTCTTCCTCTTTCCAATAGAAATAACACCAGTAACTGGTGTTGAACCGCCCTGGCCAACACCATTAGATTCTCGCAGGTTCCTCTCTGTAATCAACGCCTGGTTCACAATCGCGTGTACAGTAGGCAACCTGAAAACATTTAGCAGTGCTCAGATTTCATACCAAAGACCATCCTCAGAACGTCTGGCTCTCAACGTCTCATCACCCACCAGCACAGGTGAAAAACGCTGAAGCTCTGTAAAATGAGCAGAGTAGTCCATCACCGACATAGCGCCCTGCTGCAGATTCATAAACTCTTGAGCTCTATCTTCCCTCAACATCTTGGGAAAGAAGAAGTCATAGAAGACTGCCTGAAAATCTTCCCACGCCATGTCCCTGTGATGCTCTGTCTAGGTGGTAACATCCCACCACCTCTTCGCGGAATCACACAACATGTAAGTCGCGAGCTTTCCCCTCTTCCCTGGAGGCGTCTCCAAGTGCTCGAAAATAGTCTGCATCGATCCTAACCAAGACTCTACAGCCTGTGGTCCACCATCCCCTGAAAACGTAGGTGGATAATGCTGTTGAAAGATACGTGTCAGGTCGGCCATCGATGTGGCAGCCTGCGGTGCTCCCTGAAAGGTCTGCATGAACCGCAATAAGCCTTCACGGAACTGTGCCTCCGCGCCTGTGTCCGGTATAACAACTGGTGCTGCATCTGGCTCTGTTGGTGGATCAACTGGTATCCCATGGCCCACCATCTATGGAGTATAATCTTCGTCTCTCTCCTGGCGAACAACTCACGGTCGTCTAGGCGGCATGACACTACAAGGTCAAAAGAACGCCTCCGATTCAAGATTATTAAGACTGAAAGCGAAGGAAGCACAAAGGAACAAGAGGAATAAAGCATTTCAAAATTTTCAATACAAGACTACACAACATGTACAATGGCTACACGGCGTGTACTTTACTTCCCTTCCCCTTCCCAGGTCCTTCTACATAGCTAAGCCACATGGCTTCTGTTCAACAAAACTACAAGACATGTATAATATGTACACGACATGTATGGTGTTATTTTCCAACTGCTCGTGTCATCTGTGACATGGCCGACTACTCGTCTTAACACTACACGGTGTGTTACACCCGCACACGGCGTGTACACCATCACGTTTCCCAGCCACACGGCTAACTCCACACGGTCTGTCCTCGGACAAGAATACACGGCATGTCCCACAGGTATACGATGTGTCCAGGGAGAGGTGACACCGGCCCGTGTTGTTAGCTACACGGCCGAGTCCCCATGTCACACTACACGGCGTGTCTATAACTGACACGGCGTGTTCTGTCAAGGAGTTCACCGACCCGTATTGTTAGTTACACAGCCGGACTCCGGGTCAACACTACACGGAGTGCACAAAAACTACACAGCGTGTTTTACCTCAGACCTTCCCTACCCCGTGTCGCCGCCCACACGGTTTGTGACACGGGAAGAGACTACACGGCGTGTACTCAGGGTACACGGAGTGTACTCAACAAGTTCTTTTTTCTTCCGGAATAGAAGAACATACACGACATGTATGAGGTCCTACACGGTGTGTATTCTGTGTTTTCTGGATAGTATGCCTCAGAAACTTCCCCAGAACCCAGAAAATACTAAAAACCAACACCTAAGTGTCAAATTCCGATCCGTGAGGTCCCATACTCCCCACGAATCAATGTTTGACATCTTATCTATGTTATAACCAAAAAACAGTCAATGATCCACCAAATTATGGTCAATGGGGGCCCATACTTCCCAAAAACCAAAGTTTGGCGTCCATTATATAAACATGCTCAAATACAAACACCATATCACAAGGCATGTATTTATTAAGTAGCTATCACAACAATATGATTTATTATCACATCAACTATCACAACAACATGCAAATTCTAATGCACCTGCATGGCATGGAAACTATGCATGGAATGTGATTTCTAGCATGTGCCTATATGATGCATGAGAGGGAATACCCTCATCTCATCGGGTGAAACTAAATAGAACCCACAGATAAAATATAAACAGCATAATCCAAGTGCGTTACCCAACAGTGAAAACATATCAACCGTAAAATTGAAAAATCAAAAGAATGCAAAATACGAGGTAGACTGGCTTTTCCCTGTACACGGGTTAGCTACGCCCGAGCACACCTTATTAAAAACTATCATTCCATCCTATCCCTAACTACAACTTCAAATAGTAAGTCAAAGAAAAGAAACCTACTCTGATACCACATTGTAACATCCCGGACCTGGGTGCCACGCAATGGATGCCCCGAGCCCGGTTTTCCATGTGACCTCAAGCGCATTTCCCCAAATGCCATAGGCTGCCGACTAGCAACGAGGGTCCAGGTCTGAAAGTGGGGAAACTATGCCCTCATTTGTCAAAGTGTAGAGCAGCAGAATACAAAATAAACATACAACGACATCGGAAGCAGTAAACATACACAACTGAATAAACTACAGCAGTGGATATATCGAAAATTATCTAAGTGATGATGCTACATGTTTCAAGTTCTAAGAAAACATCGAGAACATGTTATACATCAATACAGTACAACAAAATATGGAGTACATCAAAACAAGAAAAACAGCTGGCAACGGCATCGCGAGCCTAGGCTCGGTCTCATGCCCTCCTAATCCTCAGCAACAGTCAAGTACCTGTATAGGGACTCTTGCCCCTATCTACACCTACAGCAACATAATCTGTTTTGGCCGAAAAGCATGACCCAAACAGGGTGTGAGAAATATAACTCAGTAGGAACCCACCAAAGGCCTGTGCCCAACTGCGTGTAAGCATGCAACAATAGTGTGCAGTGGTAAAATGCAATAAAGTAAGAAGTACTCAAAAGTAACTAATTACCAGTTACATTTCCATTTTATTATCCGTTTAGTCCATTTAATATATGAAATCACCACAGTGCATTTCTAAGTAAACAACTAGTGTCCTCAGACACGTAAACTCCTACCCTTGGGTAACAGGTATCCAACACAAGAATCTGCCCTCAGGCATAACAGAGTTTTTCCCTCAGGCGTAGGTAGTGTCGCCCTCAGGCACAGAGTCTATGTCCCTCAGGCACAGAAGAAGTTTCCCTTAGGCCGAAAATATCTGTAGCCCTCGGGCTAAATAGTGCAGTGCCCACAGGCTAATCACAACAATGCCCTTAGGCTAAAAAAGTAACCGAGCCATGAACAACATATCAAAATGCATTAAAAAAGCAATTCCTCTCAAGGAAATTCTACAATTACTACCTTTAAGGCATACCCTCGGGTATCCTGGCCAAACGGCTAAATAGTGAAACACACCCCCGGGGTGGTTTCAGATCCAAGCAACGATCCCAACCAGTATTTTTATTATCACAATTAAATACCTAATCAATTCTATGTATTAAATATAGCAACGACCTTATCCACACGACACCCCAACATGGGTTCGTGGCACAAAAACGCACAAAAACGCACGACAGTTGGAAATTTACACTAAGCCACCTACTATATACGCCACCGACCGTTATACAATAACGTCGACTTTAGAAATGCCCAAGAACTGCGTAGATCTGACGAAGAACAAAAACCATACAAACTTAAATAACTTACGTTAGGAGAATAATTGGTAAGAACTGTACCAGGAGAGGAGAGGGCTTACCCGTGCGGTTGCAACGAGATCGTCTGAAGCCGTATCAGGTTCTAGATCAACTCCTGACAGATCGTCAAAGGTCCGGCCTCCTCCTTTGGCTCCAAAATGGCTCAAATGCCTCCTCTTCCAAATGAGGAGGCTACTGCCTGTTTTAAGCCGAAAAAACAAAGTACACATCGTGTACTTCTGAGTATACGATGTGTACTTATTTCATTTAACTATTCATTTGGTGGCACCGCCACACTGTTCATCTTTCGACATGAGTACCAGCCATGTACTCCCAAGTACATGGCGTGTACTGTCGCCCAGCTGTCAGTGACTCCTCCGCCTTACTGTTTAAGCCTGCCGACTGACTACCTGGCGTGTAAGGTACCACTACACGACATGTAGTCGATTCCTACACCCTTCGTCGCCGGCATGGATACACGCCCCGTGTACTCATCCCAACACGGCCAAAAGTACACGACGTGTGGAAAAGTACACGATGTGTAGTTCCAAAATTTAGGATTTTTCCCAATTTTCCATATTTTCACAAAAACACTTAAGGAAAGGGAAAATAAGAAGCCCGTACCTCTAAAATAAGAACCGGGTTCTTATATGATGGGACCAGAATTGGTAGAAGACATGGTAGAAAAAGTTTAGTTGATTCAGAAGAACATGAGAACAGCTCAGAGTAGGCAGAAAAGCTATGTAGATAACCGGAGGAAGGATCTATCTTTCGAGGTAGGTGATCATGTCTTTCTCAAAGTTTCTCCATAGAAAAGTGTGATGTGTTTTGGTAAAAATGGAAAGTTGAGTCCAAGGTGCATTAGACCTTATCAAATCCTAGAGAAAGTTGGAGAAGTTGCATACAGAGTAGCTTTACCCCCGACTTTATCTTAGTTACACAATGTTTTTCTTGTTTAAATGTTGAGAAGGTATATGCCAGATCAATCTCATGTCTAAGCCCAAAGGTAGTTCAGTTGGAAAAGAATCTCTCCTATGAGGAACAACCAGTCCAGATTCTTGACCGTAGAGAGCAAGTGTTGTAGAATAAGGTAATTTTTCAGGTAAAGGTTTTGTGGAAAACCATATGGTTGAAGAGGCAACGTGGGAATCTGAAAATGTTATGAGGGATAAATACCACCACTTATTTGATAATTGAATAAAAATTGAGGGGACGCGGTTCTCAAAAGGGGGGAAGGATGTAACATCTCAAGTAAATAAATAATAATACATTTGAATTTTTATTAATATTTGTGAATTAAATATTAATTTTACTTTAAAGGGGATGATATGTTTGATAGTGTACCCAATACGCAACATCGGGTTTCTTTGAAATCTTACGTTGCACACTAATAATATAATATTTTTATTTTAAATGGTAGTTAATGCCTAGCCATTGTATCGGCAGGAATGAATATTACTAACTAGAATATTATTATATATGTTTTTAAAATGTTTTTACATTTATCTAATAAAAGTTTGAGGCTTAAAATGTGAATGAATCTAAGCATAAATACTCTAATATTCATTAAAAGGTCGAATTACCATCTTTTAACGGCGAACCATCATTAAATATAGTTATGTTAATTTTTATATGTTTTATTTGATAAAATAAAATTCATCTTTTAGATTCAGGACATCAAAATTTACTTCGGGTAAATTTTTGGTATTTTACTGATAAAGTTCATTTTTTAATAAATAGTGAATAATACTGTATTTTATTTCAAAAGTTCCTTTTAATATAATTTATTAATATAGTTATATTATCTTTTTAATTGGTTATAAAGTATAATTAGAATATATTTTTACTATTTAATCCAATTTTGGACATTTTAATTAATTTCACTTTGAAATTGGACCTAAAAAGTGTCAATATTTTGATAGTTATTATTTCTTTAAAACACGCTTTTTGTTTGGACATCGGGAATTAATTTTAAATTAATTTCTTCCACTTCTGTAATTTGAATTTAGAAAAATTGATTCTATATTTGGAATCAGTAGGTTCAAATTGTGTATATAGGTAACTTTTATTTGTAGACATTTTAAATATTTACATCAGTAAATATTTTATTTATCATGATTAAAAGGTAAATATAGTAAATAAGGGTAAAATATAATATTATAATAATATTAAATAATCCTAACATGTGTCCTAATCCTATTTTCTGATACATACCCGACCATGGGAATCCTGGGGTCGAATTTGGGACCTCATGGAGCCACATTGGAGTAATAATGACACTTTGTATTAATTAATTTAAAGTAAAGAGAAAAATTACATAAACAAATATCCTTTAGTAAATAAACTTTTACATGGGGTTATATAAGTTATAATTTAGACTATAAATATTCATTGGAAATCTAAAAATATTTCCTACATTGCGGTATTTTTTTTATAATTTTTGGAGATCAAATAAATTAAATTTAATATTTGACACAATAATGATGCAATATTTGTGTCGTTAATAAATGATTTAAATAAATAAGATTGTATATATTAAAAAAATATCCAAAACTTGTAAAATTCTTATTTTATGATATTATTTAGACCATGAGTCATCATAACTTTGACTTTAATGATTATTTGACCTTTTGAAAGCAAATATGAGGTTATAATAAAATAATTGTTTCAAACTTTTCTAAAGAGTCTTCCCTCTCCCTTATAAAAATCCCTCACTTCTAACCCATTTTTCACACTTCTCAAGCCTTTGGATCATGAAAAATCTGCTCCAATAATCTCCCAATATCCCTCTATTCATCCTAGAAGCCTTACCTTATGCATAAAACACTTCAAGAAACCCTTTTGGTTCAAACCAAAGGGAGTTTCCCGATTTAAAGGTAACATCTTCTCTTAAGTACTTTTGTTTTATTTTACTTCTCCTACACCCTGAACTCTTTTTATTTATTTATTTTATAACAACACCAGTATTCTCAATATACTAGGATGTTGTTATGAGAACAATTTGAACTAGACTTACACACACCTCCATCAAATGGGCGAAGAACATACTGTTTCTCTGAATGGAAAACTAACTCCTCACGAAGCGATGATTGTTCAATTATCTCCTACCACCTCTCATGGTGGCCATTAAGATGGAACTGTCTTTATATATGATATATATTATGTTTATATATTTTTTATGCTTCTTTATTTTTCATTTATATCTTGCCTTTATGGTTTCTATAGTGGGTAAATGCGATAATTTCATTTGAGGAAGTGCGGACTACCGCCCCCTCAAAGTGATATGACTCGTTAATACCATATGTGGGACGTATAAAGGATAGATTTAATGGTATTATATATGATATCATACTGTAATTAGAATATACCTAGGTATAATTATGTTTTAATTCCATTAAAGTACAAAATAAAAATGAAAGTAGCCTTCATACGAAAGTATGACTTACCGTCTCCATGAACGGTGCATTTCATTTATTATCTCAAAATGTTATGTACTATTATAAATACATATATATACTAGATATATATGATTTATATGATATCTAAATCATGAATATCATTCTATAGATAATTTATTTTTGGTGACATGGACAACTTGTAATTATAAGGTGTTCATTTTTACTCAAGTACCAAATATCGATGAAACAACTGTTAATAAATTAAATGACTACATAATGTTTATAACATGGTAATAAGTGATATAAAAGGAATAATAAACTTTAAAAAGGTTCTTAAGAAAGTATAAATTAACTTTAGTTTATTATTCAGGAGATTAAAGGACAAACGGGTCAAGTCGGACACGAGGTAAGGGACTTCGTCTCAATCTCCTTTCATTGAGGCATATTTTATTTTAATACATGATTTTCTTTTATACGGTGTATAAATACCTTTGAATTTTCATTTCATTCAAAGGGAATATTTTCCTGTGAGTCGTTTTACTAAATGAAAAAAATGAATTTTTTTAACGTAAGCGGTGACAACGACCTTTTCCGCCGTTGTGAGTATTATTTGATCTTTGGCTTCCTTAACAAGACAAAAAAAATTTAAAAGGAAAATAAATACCATATACTCTTTTATGTATTTTGGTATTGAATATTATTTTGATAATGGATTTTTTATGTTAATATATTTAAATGATATATTGTGATTAGAATGTGGAAATGTTATCTTTCCTTTATGTTTATTTTATGTGTTATGAATATGTTATGGTTCTTGGGAATTGTTTACGTATACTAGTGGTTCTGTGATAATCCTAGGGTAAGTGAGCCCGAGATAGATCTCCAATGAATTGGGTAACCTGATTAAGGTAAACATTAATTTTTCTTCTAAGTGATATAGGGAATATACTGTGATGGGTATTCCAAATGTAACTCCCTACATAGCTGCGATAGCTACAATGTAAGTATGATATGGATGCCATAAGTCACCTTTATGATTTATAATTTTGATGTGTTATTCATAAATATTATTATTTTATGAGGTATTTTACAAAGATTATGTTATGTATATAATGATGAACTAATGTTTTCATTCATTGTTTTATAACCCTTACTGAGCTGTTTATGCTCATCCCATGTTTTGAAATGTTTTTCACAGGACTTAATGATTAATTGGGTCAAGGATAGGATTAAGGAAAAGTCATGCTGTCTAAAACATGTAACTAGACATGAATTTTTTTTCAAGAGTATTTATATTGTGAAAAAATGTAAACTGAGTAGATGTATTTACTTTGTAATCCTTTGAGATGCAATAGTTATGACCTAATTCTCTAAAACTCTAAAACTGAAAAGATCCTCAATGTGAATTATTCATTTAATTCAATATTATGTAATGTTTTAAGGCTGGGTCCTTATATTTATAAACTCAATATCACCCCAAAATTAATTATTTCTCACTTTTGGGGCCTCTGACTATTGAATAGTGTCATTTCTTCATTAAAAAATAATTCTATTTTAAAAAGTTCCATTTCCCTCACTTATAAAATGACATCACTTCCACCACCATTCTACAAAAATTAAAAATATTTATATATAACAAAATTATTCTATATTATATCTTTAATCCTATAATTATTTTATAAATTCTATGTTATTTTTTTGTCCATACTAAGGCGCCCTAGGGTGTTACCTACGGGACGACATCCAAAGGAAGAGGTAGTGTTTTCAAACTAACTCTATTAATTATTTTCTTGTTATACCCCATTACATATTATCTATGCAAGGAAGTATGATAATATAAGAACTATTAATATTATAAAATTTTATTATACCAATAGAATATTACGGTTCCCCCTCCCTCTATACCCATTCAATAATAAAGTCATCATCATACATTTGTGCAGACCACCGCCACCATGATGTGATGTAGTTAATTTTTCTTCACCACCTATTATGGTTGGTAAAAAGGATAGATTTAAGGAATTAATATTTGGAATATATAGAGATTATAATTATTAAATTATAATTTACCATATACATTAATTCTATCCCATTTATTGAGAAATTGAATCATTAATCATGTGTACGTGTGGACTACCATCTCCGTGAATGAAAAATTTCATTTTCCATCACCACCCCAGATGGATGGTTCTAGGAATGAATTTAATGAATGAAAATTATATTTTTGATATATTTAATCTTATGTAAAATTTATATTAACATTAAATTAAAATATTTCCTTACTCATTAAATCATTATAACATGCTCTCGTTAAGGTTGGTTTTACCACCCACGTCAACGATGTTATAGTATTTATATAGCGATTAATAAAGGAACATTATATAATTTTAATATATTGTAAAAATAATTTATTTTAAATATTTTAATAATTATGTAAATGTTTTATATATATTTAAAATATTTATTAATATATCACCTTTTACCTTTAAACATTCCAAAACTAGTTCTTCACAATTTCTAATTTCATAAACCATACATTTATCATTAACCAAATGATAATGAGATATGATTAATCATTGAAAAACCATGATTATATTATATTATATAATCTTATAATTATTATCATTCTTTATTAAACAATATTTGACTACACCATTACAAAACTAGTACAAAACAAGCAATAAGAGTTTCTAGCATTAAATGATGAAAATAAACCATAAACGACTAATATATTTATAATAAATGGTTTTAATTTAAGTGTATAAATGAAAATATATATGAATAAGGTTATAAAATAATTGATTATGGTAGTTATTTCTATTATATAGGAGGTTATAGTGCGTATGAGTAAGAAGGAATATAAAGAAAGGGGTTTATTAACTCAAATTTAAGTTCATGAGACATAATTTTTATATTCCACAATGATATAATTAATATGGTGTTATTATTTATTAATGAATGTATTTTAAAACATTAATTTACTTCCTATGGTTTGAAGATACATATCATTATATCTTATTAAATGTATTTTTATTCAAAATATCATAATGTTATAAGGGTTTATTTATCTCATTATCAAATCCATGAGATATGTTTGATAGTGCACAACATAATTTATTTTATAGTATATTATATAAAATATTTTATTAAATTATAATTAATATATTCTATTTAATGATATTTAATATTCATTTCATGGTAACCATATTATGTTTTTTTGATTCTTACATTACCATCATTGTAAGGGTTTTCGTTAACTCAATTCTCATTCATTGAGTTATGATGGTTTTTCTTGAAATTATTTCTTATAAGTTTAGTAAATTATTATATTTTATTATATTATGTGGTATTGAATCTTTTTTTTATATGGATTAAAAACTTTATGACATAAATAACTTTCCAAATCACTTTCGGTTAATGAATTATAAAATTATTAACGTATTTGGTTAACTAAAATTTGCTTTCATTGAGTTAAAATTTTATTCCTTGAACATAATTCTTCTATGTTTGATAAATTATTCAATTTATTATTTCATAAGATAGTAAATCTTTTGATTCTAGGGAATATAAATTTTTTAACAAAATTTTCCTTTCTCAATGAATTTATTTCTTAAAGATAAATATTTTTAAGAAAATACAACATCCCATATAAAGATAGTTTTTCATCTATTTTCATTTTCATTATTCAATTTTATTCCTTTCACATTTTGAAATACAATTGTTTGTTTACTAATGCGACCTTACTATTTTATATTTCCAATTTTCAAAGGTATGTTCTACTAACTCTTATTATGATGCTGGTGTTGAATAAATAAGTCTAAAAATATTAAAATGTTTTTTAGACTTTAAAATAAAATGTTTTATCCTCCATGAAACATTATTTTTAGAAATCCTTTATCTTTTCAAAGCTATATATTTTAATATTATTTTTACAAGTAAAATAGTTCAAAATGTATTCACTTCATTTTTTGAATCCATTTTGTCTCTTTCAAAGATTCATTATTAAAGATTCTTTTTTAAAATTTAATGTTTTCATTATGTTTTCACTTCACATTTTTGAAATATTTATATAGTTTAAAGGATAAACCATTAAAAGTTTTTTTATTATTAAATTATTTCAGAAAAATCACTCCAACTATTCAAAAATAATAATTTAATGTGACTGTAACTTCATTTACTAGGCCAATAATAAAATAATTTTCTTAAAAATATTTTACAGTTTCTTTATAATTTTCCTTTTTATTTGTAAAGGATATATTCCCTATGAAATTATTTTTCATGAATCACTCTATACATTTTATCAAAAAATAATTTTTTGGGTCACTAAATTTTGGGTATAAACTATTTACATTCTAAAGGTCAATTTTTATGATACTATCCTAAAATTTTATGAAACCCATTTTCTTTTTTATTAGTTCTTGCTGATGTTTTGAGTGATTCATTTCAAATGGAGAAGATATGTATGGATGATTTATGGGTGGGGTCCTATATAGACCTAAAATTAATTTTTCATGGTTTTATACTTCATGAAAACAATATGTATAACATGAACACATTGTGGATTAAATTCCTTCACAAGATTGAGCATGGACATGGTGAAAAGTGTCTACAATCAAAATATTTAGTGTGAACATGATGTGGGTTAGCTACATTCGAATGATTGAGCATAAATAGGATTTATATTATATATATTCACAATATTGAGCATGATAACTATTTGGGTTAGCTAAGTTCACAATATTGGGTATGAACATGATACAAATAAGCTAGAATCACACGATTTCATGTGTAGACGATGTCGGTTAACTATATTCAAAATATTGAGAATAAACTTGATGCTGTTATCCATGTTCATAATTTTATATTTCCCTATGATTATTCTTATTCCATATTTATAGGATACATTCTTATAATTATTCTCCTTTTCTTGTGTTTAATGTCTCAGGATTCCAAATTCTTTTTCCATGGTTTATGTTTTTTCATTTGAGATAACTTTTCCTTCTATCCGGACCCACAGAAAAATATTGTTGTTCCATGTCATTTTAATAAGATATTTCTCCTTAATCTTATTTAATATAATGGTTATGATATAACCCTTGATTACATATTGATGATTTATTTTTCCTTACTATGTGTTGGAGCTCACCCATTTATTATATTTTATTTACACAGGTTATAAAGATGAGTATAACATTGGAGATGTTTATTAGTGGATATGTTTTGGTTCAAACAGAGATAAATTTTCACAAGTATTGTAAAATTAATTGCATATGTAGATGATTCTATTAGACACTAAACCTTATATTCTTGGGATTATGTGATTATCTGTGACATATAATGATTAACTTATTGTAACGTTGGAAAATAAATATAGGTTTATATAACTTTGCGTCAAATCCAGTGTCTCAAGGAAATGTTAATTTCAATATACTCAAGAGTGTAGGTACGGGGTGCCTCATAATTCATCCCAAACTACACAACATCATGTTAGATTATACTATGTCCTTATAGATTTATAACGTTTCCTCCTACCACTTTATGTAGATCTTCAATATGATCGAGATTTCAGTACTTCTACCAATAAAATTAGCTTCCTCAATAAATAGATTTTTATGACCTATAGATATTCATGAATAGATGTATGTAAATAAATATCCATAACAACCTTTATCTTATGTCTTTAATAGAATCAGATCAATATATTCTCTCAACTAAGTGTTCAAAGATCTTGAATGCTAATGAATAATCAATATAACTTTATGCACATTGTCCTTACTCAACTCTTCTTCTTCTTTCATTCCCATCATTTTAACTTCTATCAAATATAAATTATCACAAGTATTATTATACTTCTCATTAAACTTCAAATGAATGGATCTGATCAATAGAATCATGCCCACTTCTACTTATTCTTTAATATAAAGAATGTTCTTATTCTTTATCTTGGTATTAGGTTCTCTTTCCTTCTCATAGATAAACACACCCTATATTTTTTATTTTCTTATATTATCATAAGATCATGAATTAATAAATAATTTATTATTCTATAATTTATAGAAAATATAGTTATTAAATGTATTCCATAATATTCTCATAATATTTACACCATAATATCCATTTCATTTCTCAATGTTTTTATTCGGTTGTTCTCCCACAATCATGAATTTTCCTATCTCATTTAACCACTTATCTCCAGTGAATTTCTATAAATAAAATTATTAATTTATTTACCATTTCACTCCCATATAAATGAATTTGAATTTATTTATCCAAAAAAAATAGGATTATCTTTCTATAAATGTTCCTATAAAAATATACAATATAACATTTCCTTAACTTAATGAAAACACACATCAAATTACTATTGAGGGAATGATCATTTCATTATAGTAGTGATAATATCTAAAATATTATTCTGAGATATAACTTTTATTTTAAATATCATTAGACTTTATAGCTTGATATTCTCAATCTTCAATAAGAATCATGATCCCATTTGTGATATTAAAATCTATGTAGAATATTCTAAGCATCATGACATTTATTTTCCAGAATCTTTTAATCTTAAATTTATTAGTTTCAAATTTATTTTATTTGTCACAATTTTATACTTTTTTGATCTCTTTTATAGTCAATGGTATATTTTTTTTTTATAATTCAAACTTAATCACAATTCATTTGTGATATTTTAATAATTTAAGTTTAGCTCAGGATTTATCATATTTAATATTATTTATGATATTTTCTATTTTTGAAATCCCTATATTCATGAATTTTCAGAAAGTATCAAGACTTATGAAGTAATGTGGTGATCCTTACAAATTATCAAGATGAACCTTATAAAGATGATACATAACCATTTTTCTATAGCTGAGACAACCTCAAAATGTTATATAATATCCTTTTGAAGTGTTTCATCTAACTTTATAAAGTACCTTATAAATACATATGAAGTCCATTTATCGTTGAAATGAACTTTATAAAGTTGGAAGTCAACCATAGAAAGATCACAGGTAAACCTTAAAATGTATTAACATGAACCTAATAATGTATAATATCAACCTTATTAATATAATAAAACAACATTACAATGTTTCCTCTTCTATTTTCTACTCAAGGTCGACCTTAAAAGGTTCAGGAATTTTTAATTTTTAGGCCACTAACTTGATTTAATATTTTATAGTTTTAAATCATCCATATTATGCTGAAAATTAACCTTACGATGCCTTAGTAAGGTTGGGACTTTATCATTTTCTCAAAAAACTATAAATTCTAGAATTATTTGAATCATCTCATTAAATCTTAAAATCATCTATAATAAACTAAAGTCCTTATCAATCACTCCAAATAAAGATCAAATAAATTTTTTAATTATCAAAATAATTTTAAACCTATCTTGAATATTTTTAAAGTACTTTTTAGAATTTAATTAATCAATTAGATAATTTCAAATATCTTCTTGACCTCTTTAATTTTATATTCACTCCAGATTCTTAAAACATTCATATAAGATATATTGAACTCTAAAACCAAAAAACATATTTCTTAATTCTCTATGGATGGTCACTTCACACTAAAATATGCTAATTTAAAAACACTATACCCCTTAGAATTTATCTCTAATTTTAGTTTTATAATCTATTCAATACTTAGTTCAACAACCAACAATTCCAACTTCGTAACACTATTCAAGATATTAACATAACATTAGAACTTTTATTTTATATTAATATTATCTTATAAATAATTATATATATTGAAAATATTTAGAAACTTCTGAGATAGTCATTCCATGAAATATGTCCATCTTCTTTACCCATTAGAGTATGGGAAACCTCTTCATCTTATTTAGTGGGTGGATTTTTCTTCATTAACCCACTTTCTCTACGATATACATACCAAAATACTAATTTAGAATCAATGAAAATATATAAAATTATAATAAATTTGGCTATTTAATATCACTCCTTGGATATGTTGTTAATAAATTGAAATAATACACATGATTTTATGTTGATATGTGTTCATTAGTGGTGCATCCTTTTCTCATGCTTGTTGATAATTAATACAAAGGTGTTAAATTAGAGAAAAATATTTCTCACCATCTTCACCAATTACTTGGTTTAAAAATGATATTTTCTTCTTTTTTTATCCCCCTCATTGAGATAATTTGTTAATTCCATATGAGACAAGGGGACCACTATGTTTTTCATAGTAATGTTCCATGAACTAAAAAACTATAAGTTTATGTGAAAAATTATTGGTATAGAAAATAAGAGTGATAAATTTATATAATAAATTTATCTATACACTAACTACAATATGATACTAAATCTAACTTCACTTCTTAAGGGTTAAAAAATATATTTTTGAAGGAATTCATAACATGTACTTAAATTCAACAAAAAAAATTAATAAAATTCAAGTATAATAATTTATTATCCAATTTAAAACCATTTTTAACATAATCAACCCCTTAATAACTAGATTACACATAATGAAAAAATATGGGGAAAAGTGATCTCTTTTTCGTAGATTTAGTAAGAGCTATACATATTTTCAAATTAACATATTGAGATAACTAAACTCTAATAGCTTTCACTTCTAATATTCCCCTAAAGGGATACTCTATAGTAATCTAAATCAAATATGTTTTTATTTTTAGATATTTTATAATACTTTATAATACTATTTAATGTTTTGTATTAATTAAGGTGTGGAAATTAATTTATTTCCAATAGGAAACATGATACCAGATGAAATTATCCATGGTGGATTTTTCTTCTTTCTATATTAACATAAAAACATTCAATTATTTATCCCTTTTGACATATCACCTTCGATTCCAAGTACAAGAGGCAAAAATTTAAAAATAATCGAATAATGTAAGTCTTTATAGGCTCATTAATATGAGAAATATGGTTGATACTTTGATCTAAACCTAGAAAACCATTAATTTCAAGAGCCATGTTTTTTGGGAACTCGTTATGCTAGATTCACCATTGATGTTTCCAAATATGAACTAACTTTATAATCATATATTTTATTCTCCATTTCAGCCTTCTTCTAAGTTGGAGTAGTCATGTTTACTTCAGTAAGTAGTGAAAATTTATTCTCTTTAGTTTGATTCAACTTCTTAGCCAATTAAAACCAAGGTTCCCAATTTATTAAGAATTCTTTTTTTGTAGAATCACCCTTAATTTTGTGTGTAGACTCCATTTTAGTAATAATATTCTTGATAAATAAAGTGAATGGTTCTTTACCATTACTATTGAATAAATTATAATTCATTGGAATCCATGTAATACAATTGGTAACTGTATTCCCTAACATTTAAAATATTCCACATTTAATTTTAGTATATTTAGATTTTACCTTATTTGGGAAATGTTCAAATTCTTTACCATGGTTTTAATGTATCAAAACAATAATGCTATTTCATTCCTTGATTTATTATTTCCATGATAATTATTTATTTCATTCATAAATCTTGACATGCCCAAATGATTGTGTTTGTTTTATTTTTTTTAAAAGGTTATAATATGTGTGTCTTAAAGAATATGGGTGATAGAATAATAATCCACCCAATGGATATGAAGATTCTATCCTTGAAAATAGAAAATAAGGAATAATTTACTTTATGATCTTCCCATATATGGGATTATTGGTTTATTTGGTTTGTATGGACATATTAAAAGTGTTAAAGGATGAAGAATACACGATCTAAAACATGTTTTTGAAGGATGCGTGAAGGATATAGTTTCTTAACTAGTTTTTGAATAGATTTTATATGATATAATTTAATAATGGAGGATGAAGATTTTTTAATGTTCAAGGAGAATCTAGATATAGTTTTATAGAATCTATATTTGTCTTAGTGATCATGAATCCTATAGGAATAATAGAAGAAATACACTTGTATGAAATATATAGAATATTGGTGATGCTCTTTAGTGATTTAAAGATGATATTTAGAAATTTTTAGAAGTCTATATTTTTTTAGATATAATTGTGTTTATGGATTAGAGCTATCCCATAATAATTTTCTTGTGAGCATTATAATTTGAAGTTAGATGAAATTTGGTAAATTATATGAGGGTAATATATTACATAGATAACATATGAATTTTGAGTTAGGAGTTGTGCTTTGAGGTGAGTAAAACTAATGAATTTTCTAAAATTTGATGTTCAAAAGACTTTTAGGAAGATCGTAAGGCATTGTATTTGTCGTAAGATGTTGATTCAGTGCAAGTCTTTTTGTGTAAGACTTTGTGAAGGGTTTAATAAATATACTGAGTTCATAAGTGTTCATAGTTTGGAAGAATTTGAGAATACATAATAATTTATTAAGTAATTCAAAATAATTATTATGAGATATCAAATGTTGGCTAAAAATTGAAAAAACCAAAATACATATCTGGTAGATTTATTAAAGATCATAATAATTTAAAATTATATAGTAGATCACTGTTCTATTAATTTTATGATTTTTAAGTGATAATATTTAAAAATAAATATTTGTGATCAAAATATAAAATAAATGAGATGATGTTAGTACTGCTATTAATTTATTTAAATATCATAAAATTAGTTGTGATTAAATTTGAATGTTCTAGATGATGATCTTAAAGATGAGAAACACAATATCGAATATGAATGATAATTGGAGAAATTAAATGGATTAGAAATAAATAAATTCATAAATTAATAAATCTAGAAATGTGAAATTAAATAACGTAGTGCATTTGCTAAAATTTAATAATTTTAATATAAAAAAATAGAGTTCTGATTTAAGATGGATGATTTGAGAATTAGAGGATCAAGATGAGATGACTTCTGAGAGTTTGAAAACTAAAGATGAAGTCAGTAATAGTTTTACATAAACTCCCATACAATGAGTAAAGTTCCATACCATAATTTTTTTTCTTTATAATTTTATACAACAATTAAGAATGATTTTATTTGAAAAATTTATACAAATTCATTCAGATTAAGAATCTCATTCTTAATAAAATAATAAAAATGGAGTAATATTCTTCCAGAGAATAAAAAATATGAAGAAAATTGATGTGGGGAATTCATGGTATTTTACTAGAGATAGTCATTTTGATAATAGGAAAATACTGAGATGATGGCGGACACCCACATATATGAGGATGAGAAAAAGTGAACTGGTGATCATGAAACCAAATTTGATTAGATATTTTCAATTTTATAAAATTTTGAAACTATATTTGTTCTGTTGTACATGTAAAAAATATGAAAATAAATAGAAACAAAAGTAGATTAATAATACGTGTGTGACTCTTAGTGTAGAAGAACTTAATAACTCACAAATGAAAGAGGATAATCTGGTATAGTGAAAAATAATGTTAATGATATTTTGTCTATTGAGGAAGAATATGATACCAACCTGGTTTTGTTAAGAAAATATAGTGCATCAATTCTAATGGAGAAGAAGGATAATATAGAATTGAAATAAGATCCTTGATACCCAGTATTGCAGAAGTAGTGAGAAGTAAAGAAAAATAATAGTTTAATAAGGACGATTTCTATGTAATATAACTGATCATATTTAGTTATTCAAAGACCATTATGTTTGAGTGAGTGAATCCAAAAAAAAAATAGATTATGATAAAGATCTGTGAAGTACACTATAAAACAGAGACCAAGTTTTATATTATTTTCCTTGAATATACAAAGGAATTTGAAGAATCTATTTTGAGAAGAAGTAGATCCAAATATTTTTATACTATGACATATTTATTTAGAATATTATTTAATTAGATATTTTGGATGTTTTTTATACTAGTCAGGTGACTGAAGTGTAGTGGGTTGCTGGAAAAGGAGAGCCATAGTGGGATCCTATATAATCAAAGGTTTTGGATGAAACAAAAACCCATGTGAAGTATAGGGTAAACAATTGGGTTTAGAATAATCCCTTCCCAACCCACTGCAATTGATCATAAAATTAATAGTAGAGAATTTTTAACTTGTATAAAACAATCACTACAAGGAGTAGTTTTCTTAGGAGGACCTAAACCTTATAAAAACATTGTGTTCTGTATTTAATTTATATACTACATTTCATGTGTATGTTACTTATTGGTTAAAGAAAATATATCCATATATCATAACTACCGAAATAGGTTCAAATACTAAATGGGGTAAAAAATTAAAATAGTGTTTGTAATTTAGTAAATGATTTAGAAACACTTGATTCAATATGTTTTTATGTGTCTGAGCTAATCTGTTGATGCTCAAAATTGGTATTTAAGTATAATGTTATATCTAATTTCATTAAATATTTCTAGATTTTTTGTTTTTAATATAAAAATATGAAGTGAAAATTTGATGTATTTTTAAAAGGCCATCAAATAGAGTATTCAGATTCAAATCCTAACGATATTTATTTTGAGGTTTTTACTAAAAACTTTAAAAAAAAAGAGGAAAAGAAAATACAAGAATAAAAGAAATAAATCAAAGGTTAAGGAAGCATCACCACTATTTCAAGTTAATTAGAGTGGAATTTTTCTCGATATATTTATTGAATATTCTTCCTCTAATTAGTGAAGGTCAATTTATAATGATGTTGAGTTCAATGAATTACTTGGTCATTTGTATTATGACATTAAATATTACTTAAATAAAAATTCCAATGATTTTTTCAAAAATATATTTTCATAAATAAAGATATTAAATATAAAAATTCACAGTTAGAACAAGAATATGATATAATGGATGATGAATTTTCTAAAAAAGTAAGAAGTTGTAACACCCTAAACAAACTTTTAAAAAAAGATAAATCTATTTCACTTTGAAATTAAAGAGTTTATTTTATTAATGAATACTTGAAAATAGTTGTTTGTGAGAATTTCTTGTTTTATAATGTTGTTATATAATACTTACTTTCATTTGAAAAACTTCACAAAGTTTTTATGGATTTTAAAAGTGCATACTTAGAACTTAATTCAAAGAGACAAATAGACCTGGATTGTTCTCTATTGGAGGAAGAGAATATGTATAAGAATCAATTTTAAATATTAAAATAGAAATTTAATAAAGGGTGAATCCACTTGAAGAAAAAATTACTTTCTTAATATAAAATTTCTAGAGTTGGGTAGAAAGGTGGAAAATATGGAAGCCTTAACTGTTGAATATTCTCAATTTTCTAAGAGAAAGGAAGTTTCCACACAAGTTTTTGATAATATTATTTTTTAAAATTACTCAAATTACTAGCAAGAATATCTTTAAATCATTTTATGATCAACCAATAAAAAACTCATGGAGAAAGGTATCCCATATTCATAATAAATCTAGTTGTACTAATTATATTTTAAAGGAAATACAATAATAAAGTTAATTTCTAGAAAAATATAGAAGTATAAAAATTATGGTAAATATAAATTTTTTTCATTTTTGTATTCAAGAAAGTCTTAGAAAATAATCTCCCCAGATGGATCCCAAAAGAATGGAGTTTTCACCCAAGAAAAAACAAGTGAAACAATTATTCTAGACTTCTTGTACATAAAAAAAGAATATATTTTTTGGATACAATTGATTCTACTAGAGGTTTGGACAAAAGGCTATTTATTAATGGTTTAATATGTTAGTATATAGAATCAATAGTAGTCCTAAAGTCGGGGGAATCCATTTAAAATAAAGAAAGAATGTTGGTGTATAGAAGAAAACGCTATAAAATAAATAAAATATATATTTTAAAAGGTATTTGGATACATTGATTATTTTAGTATAGAAAAAAAAGTTGTCACTACTATTAACAATGGTATTACATACTAATCTAAACCAATTATTTTTTAAATTTTAACAGAATAACACAATATATAAATAAGAAAACAAAAAAAGAATATAAATCTTCCTTGAGGAGTAAACTAAAAAAGAAGGCTGAGTGAACAAATCCCAAGAATTTAGAGAAGAAAAGTATATTGGATGTTAAACTAAGGTGTAAATACTTCTTTTTGGGTAAAAAAATTCTCATCATAAACCATTTAAAACATATTATGGATATCATTTCAAAAAAGGGTAAGCTATAATCAGTACGGAAAAAATTAATCCAAGAGAGATACACCATGATTGGTTTAGTGGTTGACATCTCTGAGGAAAAACATGACATTCTTACTAACAATGGAAAATTAAAGGCTATTTATTACAGTGTTGAATGTCCATAAAGTAATTAAATCATATAATCAAATGTATGAATTGGATACCAAAAAAATTAGTACTATTGAAGAATAAAGGAAAAGTACTTGTGATTTAAAAATTCAAGAATGTTTTTGATAAACTAGAGTGAATATAGAAGAAGAATACTGAGCATGTGGAAAAGGGATTCTTAACTATATATGCAACACAATTGAAAATTTATAAGAATATGGACCAGGCACAAAGGAGTGAAAATTTCATTCTATCTAAATTTAAGAGAGATGTTCTAACTAAAAAAATATGAAAAAGTAATGAATCCCATGATCCCCAAAGAAAACTAAATTTAAAAACTTATAGGTGAAACAAGAATAAAGAGTTTCACACATCTTATAGATGAAATTAAGAGAGTTTCTAGGCTAGGAAACAAGTATCATACCAATTTATCTCATTAATAAGATGATGATGTTTGGCCTTATTACCATATTATATTAGTTATGAATCATAGATGAGGGAATTGAAGGTGAGTAACAAAAGAGGGAATTGTTAAAGGTTATTATGTCAATACAAGTAGGGAAATTCATCCATTATAGTTCACTAAAATTATAGTCTCCTTTGAACACATCATTTGAAAATTTCATGTTGTATTTGGCCTCAGCCAGTATAAAATATTCTTGGTGTAGATTTCTTGAAGAAGGAAAAACCATGTTGAATGTTAGTAGAGATTATCCCTTGAGAGGGGTATTAAAAGAGGTAGCTACATGAGATTTAATATTTATAATTAAATTTATAATTCTAGATATCCCCTATAATATTGAATTTTGAGGTATGATGATCACTTTCAAATTTCATTTTGGATTTTGTTTAATTTTAATTATCAAGGGGGTGTGATTGTTAAACCAAACAGGGGGAACATTTCTACATTTTTTTTATTTATGATGAGATAAGGTTTATAGAATTTCTTAAAAATTGGTTTATATAATACCTAAGAATTAAAGTCTAATATGTTATCACATTTTGAATTGTAAATGGAGAACTTTATTGTATAAATTACTCACACTTTTTTTCTATAATTACTAATCCCACATAGAGTAAGAGTCATTTTTTTGATGAAATATATATAATAATAATGTTGTACCACACCTATATCAATTTATAGTGATTGATTCTCTCAATATAGAGATAATGTTTTCAAAAAAAGATATAAGATGAGGTGGGAGTATAAATTTTCATTGGAGGAGCATCCTTTACTCCCACGATATAAATAAGAGGGAGAAGACTTATACCATTTAAATTTATGATCAATAATGGGTAGAAGATATATTTACATAAATTAATTCTTGAATTTGTTATTAATAATAAAAAAACCCAATGGATATAAAATACATTGTCATACATTAATTCTTTAAAGTTTTTATTTGTATTTAAAAAAAGGGAGAGGTTGAATTTACCAAAGATTTTTGTTATTTTTATTTGTTTCTAATAAGTGTTAATATGTATATATTTTAGAAGTTACGTGATGGAGGAAGAATCCACCCAAAGGACTGGAAGATGCTTCTATCATAAATTGAAAAGGATGAAGAATCTATTTTGTGAAAAACAAAGATATATGATGTTTGTTTGAGATAGTTTTCATGGACATAGGAAAAATTCTAAAGGATGAAGGATACAATATCTAAAATATGTTTTTGAAGTCTTAGTAAATGTGATGGCTACTGATCTGAATTCTATATATATTGTATAACTATAATTAATGAATAAAGGTGAAGATAGCTTAAAGTTCAAATTGAAGCTATCTGGAGTTATGGAGAATTCATATTTGTGTATATGAGCTTAAATTCCATAATAATTAGTGAAACAATAAAATTGGATGACGTTTTTATAATATTAGAGAATATCTATGAATATTTAAAGATGTTCTCAATTCATTTGATGAAGTTTGGAATTATTGAGCTAAATAAGGGCATAAAACATTGAGCTATCTCAAAATAACCCTTATATGAGTTTAAGGATTTGGAGTTGGATGAATTGTATAAATTTATGTGAGTTTAAGTAATGAAAAAGAGAATAAAATACTTTTTAGATGAGCTTAAGACTTTGATCTATATAATATTTGTGAATTTGCCAAAATTTTAAGTTTCCATTACATTCAAGAAGATCGTAAGACTTTATCTGCATTGTAAGACATTAAATTTGAGTAAAATATTTCACATAAGGCTTTGTGAAGGGAGTAATAATTCTATTAATCATGTAATATTTCATTGTTTTCCAAAATTTTTGATTTTATAATGACTTATCAGAGTCATTATAATAATTCTAAATGTATTATGATATATCAGCTATTGGATGAAAGATGATAAATAAAAACAATATTTACATATAAGACTTGATTAATGAATGTATGACCTCATATATAGTGAAGATAACTATTCATCAATTCTATTATATTCAAATAATACTATCTAAAAATAAATATTTTTTATCAAAAGATGAAATAAATTGGATAATGTTGGTAATTTTATTAATTGATTAAAATATCACAAAATTATTTGTAATTCTAGAGGATTGTTCTAGAAGATGATATTGAAGAAATGAAATAGAAGATCAAAGCTGAATGAGAATATAAGAAATTAAATATAGAATAAATGAATAACTTTTAATATAAATAATTCTAGAAATACAAAAAAAATCTGTAGGTGGTTATGTTAAACTTTAATGATTTAAATATCACAAAGAGAGTTATAGTTAAAGTTATATGATTTTATATGTATATGATTGATCAAATTTAAATTCTAATAATTTTAATACTGAAGCAAGAGTGTGTACTAGTGCTGTTGAAGATCTCATGTAGTGAGGAAATTTATAAAGCACAAATTTTGTTGCTCTATATTTTTATACAATCATGAAGAATGAATTTATTTGGTAATTATATGGAAATGCTTTGAGAATAAGTGTCTTATTACTTTTGGATGAATATAAATTTATAAATAATATCACTAAGAAGAAAAAATTAGAAGAAAATAGAAAAATGTTATTTATGGAATTTTACCGAAGCCAATTGATGAGGCAAAAAAAATATACCAAGATCATGGGAGAAACCCACATATAAAAGGTCTAAGAAAGTAAAATGGAGACCGTGACTCTAAATTTTATTTATGATTTTATATATTATAAAATATAGAAAATATATTTTTTAGGATGTACATATAAATAGGTAAAGAAGAATGAGAAACAATAGAAGATATAGAATACAAGTGTGACTCTCATAGTAGAAGAACCCAATAGCTCATAGAGATAGGTGGATAATTTGATATAATGCTAAATAATGTTTAATATATTTTTGTGTATAAAAGGATAAGATGATGTATCCCTATTTATATTGAGTATATCTAGTGTATCAAACATAGTATAGAAGTTGAAGAATAATCTAGTATTGATTAACAATCCTATAATACACAATATTATAGAAGAAATGAGAAATAAAGAAGAATAAGCTTTTTAGAAGGATGATTAGGATGTAATATAACTAATAATATTTAGTTAGATTAAGACAATAAAGTTTTAGTGATTGAATCCAATGAGTATATTCTAATATAAATCTATGAAACACACTATAAATATAAAGACCCCAACTCCAGTTTCCTATAGTTAATGGTTAATTTATAAAACTAGAATAAGATATAAGGAATTGTATCCTGAAGGATGGAATAGTTTATTATTCATGGTAACCAGATACATACTTGATTATAATTTTAAAAATAAAAACATAAAATAGAACATAGTTTTTTCCATGAGTACATCATTATTACTTTTATCATATCCTTGCATATCAATCATAAAACACTTCCCAGAATCCTAGAGAAAGGAAACATAGAAGAGGTGTGATCTCTAATTACCAATAAGGGTATGAATACAATATAATATATCATGAATTAATAAAATTAACAATATTTAAAGTTAAATTATTTGAACACATTCCATTCAATCAATTACTTGAGAATAATATGTCAAGAATAAATGATGATCAAATAATTCATTGTAAATAAGCACATGAACTTGAAACATAACATATATAGTGTAACTAATAGAATAATCACATGGAAAATCAATAAATAAACTCTTAATGAAGTAACTAATAATTTCGGACTTTATAATCATACTTTTAATTCATTTTGTTAAGATTATTTACATAAATTGTTAGGTCCTCCACCAAAAACCAAATCTAGTTTGTCTCATGAGATATACTGATGCATTGATGGTCTATAGTAGGAATCACCATCACTTAATAAGTCTAATGTATTCCTCAAATGAAATAGGTGAAACATAATAAACATAAACATTCCTATTTAAAAACTAATATAAAAAATATTAATAATTGCCTAAATTAATAAACATAATCATAAACTATTTAGTATAATTTTATGAATGGTATCAAAATAGTAAATCCCCAATAAAAATGACCATAAATTATCCCATAAATAAAAAGTATGGTATCATTACAACATATTAACAAAGGATCATAATTAAAATAAGGGTTGTTTTGTTGATGAATATAAATGTGATAAAAATTCCATTAAAAACATTCTACAAGAATATATATTTTTTATTTTAAAATCACATTTGAAAATAATTTTTTTTAGAATATTAAGAAAAAAAATTATTTTAAATAAAATAATTTTAAACTATTTCAAATAAAAATTAAATAAATTAGAGCTAATGATGCTGGGTAATTACATACACACCGTATAAGATGAAAAACATTCCTTTCACACTATTATAAAAAGGATAAAATGTGCCTTATTTGGAAAATGAAAAATAGATTCCTTTCAAAGAATTTTTTAAAAAGAAAAAACTGTTCCAAAAATGATTTAATAAATCATTTATATATTATTAAAAAAATAAAAAAATATTAGGGAAAATTGTTTTGGAAGAAAAATAATTTTCGATCAAAGAGAGAAATTAAAAGAAGATTTTATTAAAATAAATTTCTCAATAATTTAAAATTTTTTCTTACAAAAATTATTTATAATTTTAAGTAACAAAGAGATTAAAAATTGTAATATTACTTGAAAATTTCATTAATAATTAGAGGATAAGAAAATATGCTGGGTTTAAGATAGAAATACCAAGTAATTCCCCCAAGGGAGGCTTAAATATAAGAAATCTATAATAATGATGAGATTGTGAAATAAACGCTATCCACTTTGGTAACTTTAAAATAGCAAGCCCCGTGAAATAAATAACTTGAAAAGAAACATGAATATAAATATATTCATGATAAAAAATTTCAAAGAGGTAGTATATACACCACACAAAATAACTAAGTGGTGAATATTGTATACATATCACAGAAGTAAAAGTGTGATAAGAAACCATTATAAATATCACCATACATTGAAATAAGAATTTATAAACAAAGTTATTATGTGTGTAAAATGTAAATACACATAAAAATAGGAAATATGACATAAAATAATAAATTTTAATTAAAAAAATTATCATATAATATCAAAGACATTGAAGAAGTAATATAACCTAATGAAAAAAAATTGAGTTATGAAATTCATTACAAGTTGGTAACATTCAATAAAAATACCCTTTGGAAGAAATGATTCAAAATGAAACTTAAAATACCATTAATTGTTATTTATAAATTATATTATATGTTAATGGGGAAGAAAATTCTCCATATAAAAGAAATTAGGTGCATAACATTACAATATTCCTTAATGAAAATAAATTGAGATGTAATCCCATACCCAAGGTCAGATTTCATTCATAAAAGTTATAAACCCCTATATAATCAATATAGGTTTATTATAAATATATAATATTACCATACTCAAATATATCATACCATATATTATTTACTTATATCCTTCTATCACTGATTTTTTATCAATTCCTTGTTAGAATCATTATTTTGAGTGATAATTGATTTGTTTTTCATTTATGTTTTGGTTTGGTAACTTAAATACTTTTAAATTTATCATGGTTACATCATCACCATAATGTTAACCATTATATTAATAATATAAATATTCATTATATATGTATTTATAGTTATCTATAAAATCTAGAAATAGAAAATGGATTACACTGTTTATAGAGATGGTAGGCCATATGTATACACGAACAATAGTTCTATTTTTTTCTTGATATATTGAATGAAAGGAAAATAAATATTAATACACGTTTTAAAAATAATTATTATGTTATATATTTCATTTATATTAATAAAATAATTTTTTGTTACCATCCATGGAAAAATTAAATGAAAAACATTTGACATCGCTACGTGAGGCGATTTCCCACACGTACGCACGAGCAACATTATTATTTTCCAATAGATTAAAAGATAATACATTATATGTGATATTATATTTATTGAATTTTTTAGGTCATAAATATCACATATATTCATCAACATTATCATTAAAACATTCCATATAAATCGTAAGCAAAAAACGAATCACATCACTTCGTGAGGTGGTAGTCCACTACACACACAAGCGACATTATCATATCCCCCCACAGATTTGAAATTTATAAGTTATACATGATATAAAAATTCCATTAGTATAATAATATAATAAATATAATATAAATTTGTTTAAATACATCACTATATAAATCATTTATAGGTTGTGAGGGAAGATGAATTTCATTGGATCATGAGGCGGTAGTCCGTAGTACATATAATCATCAGTTTCATTTCCGATTTGATGAATGTAATGAGGAATATAGGTCATTAAATTAAATTAAAAAAATATCATTATTTGATGTATAATAGTTTTATTATAATATCATATATGAATAATATTATATATATTTATAATAAGTAGAATAAAATTAATAGTTAAAAATGTAACCTCTTTTTTAGAAAACCACTTTCATTTTAACCTAAAGCCTTCCTCGATTTGATTTTGACCTGAGAAAAGATTATATGATGTGGTTATGAATGTAAATAATAAATTTGGGATGTTCGCAAACAAACCAAATGGGTTTGGGAGTTTTAATATGAGGAAAGAGTTGGTGGCCTTTTAGACGTGGCAGAGAGGACACACTTGGGATTTTTTAAAAGAATCAATTACACCCATGTTTTTATCATAGAAAAAGCCTCAAATATATGTAATTTTCAGACCATAAATGTTATAATGTTGAAAAATATCTATAAAATTTATTTTCTCACATGTTTTTAGGTTATGTTTACCCATATCATTTTAGTTTGACAACCCAGTAAATAAGTTTTTACCGTAATTATTGCAATTAATTTTTTATGTTTTCACTATTCATTATGGTAAAAAATTAAGTATAATTTATAAAGTAACATTAATTATGATGATTAAAAATTTGGAAACAATTTTTAAAAATTTAATTCATATAAGTTTAAGAATTTAACTTAAAATAAAACCCACAGATGCATCGAAAAAATGTTTTTTCTAAAGAAAAACATTCAAAAGCATAGAAAGTTTGTATATCATAAACCAATATTAAATTGTTTCCAATGAACTAAATTAGTTAAATTTTAAATTAATTTTACTAATTATAATTTAAAAACAATTAAAAATACAATTAAATTATTAAATAATTCAAACAAAAAGGTCATTATCAATAAAAATCATTATTTTTCACTATTTATAAAAAACATAATATTTTCATAGAATTATAAAAAGTAAACACAAATATAAATTTGACATGTATATTTCAAAAATGAAGTTTATTTTTACAAATAATTTTTTTCAAAGTGGTAACATTTAATTTTAAATTAAGTGTGAAATGCGTGACTAATCCACCATTTCAAAAAAAAATTATAAAATGTTTCTTTCACTTTCAAATGGTTATTATTTTATTTCAAATCAATAGATACAAATTGAATTTATTTTATACATGTTTGAAGAATAAATGTTTCATAATTTAATTATTTATATTTATATTAACCAACTTAAATGTTTGGTTATAATATTCATGTTTGAAGAATAATATTTTCATATAGTATCATGTCTCATTTAAACCCGGTGATGCATACATAGAATGACATCAAAGAGATTGAATTTATTTAAAAAATATAATATAAAATTATTAGGGTGGTAAATTATATTCTAATATTGGTGCATCATGTTATGTATACTATTGAACATGATATCCCTCCTTTAAAATCTAATTGTCTTATATTATTCTCCCATTAAATAACATGCGTCCTCACAAATTTTATCTTGAATTCGGAAATTAAGGGCTTGATGTTTGAAAATAACTTTATTTGAAAAACACATTTAAAAAAGGATTAATAAATCAACCTATTTATTAGAGATAAATTCTATGTTAAAATGTTATATATAATAACACATAACTATATTTTTAAGTAGGATAACATTGGTGGAAAGTAAAGATATAAACATGGAAGAAAAGTGTAAATAATTATAGATAGTGACAGATATCATTGATCATATGAAAGTGAATAATTAATGGAAAGTTAAGTACCTCAAACCCATAAATATATGATATTTTAAAATTCCATTTGATTTATTGGATATGAAGGTAATATGATAAATTTTTTTGTTTCAATATCCTTTTACTAAAGTTGGGGAATTATTTTACTATCTAGGAATATAAAGAAATATACTTACATGATGTGTAACACCATGAAATTTTAAAATAGTAACATCATGTTCAATAGAAAATATGTAACAAATCACCAAGATTATATGATAAGGAAACACCATGAGAATTTAATATATATTTCTTTTTAAATAAATTCAATCTCTTAGTCATCTTGTGATGCATGCAACATTAGGTTCTAACATGATGCAATATTAAAATATTATTACCTATACATGACCATTATAACCAAGAAATTTAATTGGAAGGTATGAATAAGTACTAAATAAATTATAGAAATTATACTGTTTAAACATGTATAAAAAAAATTAAATGGATATGTATTTATAATAAATAAAATAAGAATCATTTTAATGTAAAATAAATATTTTTAGAAAAATTATATTTTTTAAACAAAACAGTTTCGTCGCTTCTGGTACACATATGATAAAATTAATGTTTTACAATTTTATAAAATTTATTTGATAAAATTTAATTCATCCTATAAATCATTATATTAAAAATATATTATGTTAATTTTTTTATAATTTTATAAAAAGATTAATTTTTTTGATGAATAGTGAAAAAAATGAAAATTAATTACTGTAGTTAAGGAAAACATTAGACTATGGGGGGTGGGGGGGGGGGGGGTAAACTAAGAATATAAATGTAAAAAATGACCCAACAACTTGTAAAAATTTTATTTTCTAGAAATATTTCGAACCAATCCATCCCAAATTAAAATCTAGTTTCATTTGTGAGAATTTTTATTGGGAATGGCTTTATCATTTTGGATTATTTTGGGAAATTTATAAGTAATTTTCAAGACGGATCCCTTTCCCCACTTATAAAAGGGAACTCATTACCATCACTTATTCACACCTCTAAAGTAATTTTGATTAATAAATAGTAGCCAAAATATCTCCTCAATATCCTTAGAAATATTATAGATCTACTGGTCCTCCTAAAATACCATACATAGGATCCTTAAGAGGAGATCCAAAGGTGGTTTCTCTTAGATAAGGTAATTATCTAAACATAGATCTGTCATTTTATTTATTATTTTACACCATTAATTATACCTTAAAACTTAAAATATGATAAAAATAATATATACTATATAATTATATGTTATTTTTTGGATGGAATAATATTATACACATCAAATTATATCAAATTGGAAATTAAATCATCAATCATGTGTATGGTGGACTATCTCCTTGTGAACCATTGTAGTTTATTTTCCATCACATCCTTTTAAGGATGGATATGACGACAAATTCACCAAATGTATGTAACATTTATGGTATTTTTTAATTATATAATTTTAATATTACATATACCTTTTTATGTTCCATTTATTTTCAAATATGATAACATCGCTCATGTGTTTGATGGACTACCACCTCACGAAGCGATGTGATTCATTTTTCAAGTATGCTTTACGTGGAACGTAATAAAGGTAAAATTAATAATTATATATGATATATATATGAGATGATATTTATTATTTAAAATTAATATATCACCCAAATAATTACCTATTTACTAGTTAAGGGAATGATATTGTCACTTGTGTGTACCAATGACCTAACCTATCCATAAAGCAATTCGATTCATTTTCCTAGTACAAGTTTCAATAATGGTTATAAAAATGTATCTAATAAGTAAATATGAAATTTATAAAATTATTATAATTATTTATATTAAATATTTATATATATATAAATATATATCAGATACACTATAATACTTTTAGTGATGCTTGTTTGATTTTCGTTTTCCATAGAGCATTCTAAACCATGTCATCCCTATAGGTTTTCATTCATCATGGAATTTGTGAAATGATTTGTATGATTTTATTATTATAAAATTTTAAAAAGGGAATTAATTTATTTATTCTATTAAATAATATGGGGGTTGAATTTCAACATTTAAAAGAATATCTTATGCACAACAACTGGGAAATTCATGACAAAATGCACATTAGAAAACAGGGCAATTAACCCTCAAAACAGTGATAATACTGAATAATTCTGAAAAATATGTTGGTAAAATGTCCTAATAGGATAATATAATATATTTTCATTATTATTATGGTCATTTTATAAATTCATAACATGATTAAAACCATTATATAAAAGGTATGAAAACATGCGATGAAAATCAGGCCCGAGGTAAGGGTTTCTCGCTTCACTTTTACTTCCATGAGACATATACCACATTCACTAGTTATTTAATTTGTGTGGTTTATATACTTATCAAATGATAAGTTATTTAATAATTATATTTATCTTCATGGTATTTAATTTTTCATCTGGATTCATTTATTTTACGAGGATTATGATTCAGAGTTACCAAAGTGGTAAGGGTTTACTTCAAAATCTCATCATTATTTTGGATTGTTTATGTTTACATCTCCCCTGGGGGGATTATTTAATATTTATAACATAATATATATATATATGTATATATATTTCATATCTGGTTATTCATGAACTTTTTCATGTAATAGTACCATTTTATCACACTTTTCTAATTAAAATGATTGAGTAAATGTTTTTATGAAAATTCGACTTTATTTATCTCTTCGGTCGGAAATCATTTTTCATAAAAACCCATGTTTTATAAAAATGTTTTAATAAATGTTTTAAACCTTTTAAAATTATTTATTAAATAATTTTTACCCATTTTTACTATTTATAAATTTTTTTAAAGGAATATTCAGGAAGTTTTCAAAATAGTGTAAGTTTGGCTATTATAAAAAATGTGAAAGGAATATTCATTTAAACATGTATGGAATGAATTAAAATTTCAAAAGTAATGACCAATAAATGTTTTAATGATTATTTTACTAGTTTATAAAAGTTGTTTTAATTGAAAACTATTTTTAATTTTTTTGTTAACGTTTTGTTTGAAAAGGTGATGTGAAAAATGAAAAGGTTATTTTTTTTAAAAAGTTTTTAAGGATATTTTCAGGGAATTTTTATTAATAGATGACATAAAAAATATAATTTAATTATGATGTAATAAGGATATTTTTTATTGATACCATCTTTATAATTATTTTAAATTATTTATGATTAGTTTGACTGGGGATGTACAATTTTATTACCATTCACTATTTTACTCCGGATGGTTTATTATTATGTTTATTGATTATAGTAAGTATTAAAATATCTTATGTTATTTTTTCAATAATAATGTTTAGGGTTTTTATGTTTCTTTACTTTTATATGAGAAATTAATTAGACTTATTATGTGATGGGTGAGTCCTGTTGGAGCCCCTTGATGCATCAGTAGGTCTCCTAAGACAAAGTAGATTGGGTTTTGGCCGAGGCCTTTCCCATTTATTTTTATTTATTGGAAAATTTCCTTAATGATATGTTCTAGATGTTATAAATTATGAATTAAATCATTATGAATTTCATTATTGATATTAAATGTAATTATTCTATTAGTTTGAATATCCATGGTTATGTTTTCAAGATCATGTGATTATTTATATGAAATTATTTGGTCATCATTTATTCATACCATATTATAATAAAGATATTGATTAAATGAAATGTGTTTCTATTATTAAAATTTCTATATAGATTATTCCTTATTTATTGATACATTTTTCTATACAATTAACCTTACTAAACATTTTATCTCACCCCTTTCTTATTTTTTATTTTCCCTAAGATACCAGGATGTGTTTTGTGATTGATATGTAGGGATATACAATGTGGAATAATGGTGTTATCATAGAAAAATACTTTTTATATTTTATATTTTAAATTACAATAGTAATTTAAATTATTTATATAGTTTACCAATATTAATAAACTATTATGTCCTTTAGGATGTGACACCTTGTATCTAGTTATAATGTAATAATGTAGACACTGACACTTAGTTATTGGATTCAAGGTCACTGTAATTGGTAACAGAGAAAGTTTAGTAGAAACCTTGAGAACAAGATGTTAGAAAACCTAGAGTATGGAATAATTCCCTTTGATAATATTTGAGGATATGTATAGAATAACATCATAATGTTTTGGAAAGGAATAAAATATGCGGTTTTTTCCTAGAAAATGAATCCCTATATGGATACTACAAGTGGATGTGGTTCAAGAACAGATGTACCTAAGGGTAATTAATCTGAAAAGGGTACATTGGGCTTAACCCAATAATCACCTAGTGCACACTAACAAGCCTCAATACACATATGTTTTGACACTACTAGGGGATATGATTAAGATAAATCAAACATTATTTACAAACTAATGGAGTTTAAAATTAATATATCCCCAAAGAAACATAATTATTATTATGAGATTACTTATGCATACATATTTCAATTTATGTTATGTGTTTCACTAGTTTTGGGATTATAAATTATGTTTCATAATGTTATTATCTAAGATAGTGTATTCAATTATTTAGAAATAGTGATTAGAGAAAGGAATGGAAAATGTATCAATGAACATAATCTAATGTGTATGAATTATAGTTTGTTTAATAGGATTATGAATATTTTAATAAGTTAACTCATCTCTCAAAATTTCTCGTCATATGGGGAAATAGTATCATGTGTTATCAAGATAGAGAAATAATTATCCAAGTATTGTGGCTATGAAGCGAAGAAGGAGAAGAAGAGGATGAAAAGTCATAAAATGGATAAGGGGGAAAAAGGAAATAAGGATTTTCCATCATGTGATACTTGTGGATGGAAACATGTTGGTACATGCTTAAAAGTAAATTGAGATTTTTTCAAGTGTGGATAATAAGTCCACCATACTCGTGATTACAAGGGAAACAAATAATTTTTAAATGTGTAATAATTCCAATATAAAAAGATGTGCAATATCCAAATAAATTCCATAATAATCAAGGGAATATACCTAAAAATAGATAAGGGATAAAGGCCAATCTTATGTTATTACTATAGACAAAGTGGAACGATTAATGTTTATATTCTTGGATTCAATAATTATGTTATATGTGTATTTTAATCTATGATATTCCAGTAATAATTATTTTTAAATGTATAAGGATGGAACTATATTAGTATTTCTTTAATAATTTTAAATCATTTGATGAATGGTACCATGAAATGTTATTCGGTGGATAGTTGAATTTCTTGGAAAATAGATAATTAAGGAAGGGTAACACTTAATATATTCCCGATGTTGAGATAATAAACATAAATAGGTTTTTATGAAGGTATCCATAAGATTTATTTTTTTATAATATTTTATGTTGAGTTAATTATGGAATATTACAATTTGGTAACATTATTAAAATTATGTTAATTTGTTTTTAGAAAAAGAACAACCTACATCCCGGGTAGTAACCCATCGCACCTGGTAAGTCCACAGGACTTCAACCCAAAACTGAAGGATGATAAGTGTTTAACACCTACCACTAACCTACATGATGTCCTGGTTAATACATAATTGTTTTTAGATAAATTATTTGATAAATAAATATTAATATTGATCTAGTGGTGTTATTATTGAGGTTTAGAGATTAACATATTATATTGGATAACTTTTGATAACCATATTGGTTTGGGAAAATATTTATAAAATGAAACAATGACATGTCCCACTTTTATGGATTTTATGATCCATTAAAAGTTAATTTTAATGTTTTAGGAATAAAAAAATCGTCTTGGTTATTCATTTCCTGTAGTATGAAATGAAGTGGAAAGTGATCAAAGCACAACTAAAAGATAAAATTGTGCCTATGAAATATAAATATATCATGTAATTATATTTTCATATATTCTTATTCTAGATGGTAAAATAATTCCTCAACTATAGAAAAAGGATATTGAAGTAAAATTTTACCCTAATATCTTCATTTATATTAAACCAATGGTCTTCTAAATCATCAATGATTTATGGTTTTGTGGTCGTTAACCTTATATGAATCACCCCATTTATTATGATAAATGATATCTATCACTCTCGATTAATAGTTAGGTGTTATTATTCTCTTACATGTCCATGTTTTCATTTCAAACCATTATTATCCAACATGGAAATCAAGTAATGTGTTATTTTGGATGACCTTTATACTTTTTTTTCTCTCTTATCAAGAGAATATTTTATTAACCCTTTTTAAAATGGGTTTCCAAAAATGGTATTTTGAAATATTAAACCTTTTATTATTTAGATTAATATTAAATTGTGAGGATGTAATTTATTTAATTGTTAAAATGTAACATCCCAATATTTTAAGAGGAACATCATGTTCAACTGCTTATATAACATGAAACACAAATATTATAAGAGAGGGTAACACCCTAAGGATTTAACCTGAATGTCCCAGATACCTTCATTTTTATTGATTTTTGATAACCCCCCCCCCCCTTCAAGGGATGAGGGGGAACCCTTATAAAGGCAATATGCTTAAAGATTACATGTACTATATGATTAAGAGACATTACATGACCTGAAGGTCTTAGGGAATTCAACCAGACTATAACTACAAAGAACTGCCCCTCCCCAGCATCTACATCATGATGGTAACTCTTCACCTTCACCTGGACATCTAGATATGCTTCATGTGAAAGAATGGGATGTTCCCAATGGTGTAGAAATACCCTAGAATTATTCCAAATACATTGGGTCTACTATGGTGAGTGCACCTGCTCAGAATCATCCTCTGGGGATGTTCTTTTTTTGTAGAGTCTGTCTGGGGAAACTCCACTGATGATGTGGCCTAAAGGCCTTGAGGTGGCCCGAAGGCCATAAAGGTTCCCTGGAAGACATACAGACCCGAATTCATGGGTGGACCGAAAGCCTTAAGGACACCAATCCCAAACCGATGGCCTAAGGTGAATAGTTCCGCTTGCTATAGTGCAGAATAGTACAAGCTACAATACCCACTACAGTACCACAAAATACTATGACAATACCTACTATAGTATCCAGAATTATGCCTTTACCTGGTTTCAATCCTGGGTCACCCTGAGAATTTAGGATATATTTATTTTCTAAAAAATACATATCTCTTCGACATCATGTGATGAATGAAACACTGGTCTTAAACATGATACTCTATTAAAATATTTTTATTTATACATGGCCATTTTTCCCTTACCATTTAATTAGAAGGTATGAATAATATTATGTAAATTGTAAAAATTAAATGGTTTAAACATTTTTAGAATAAACTAAATGGATATATATTTATTATAAATAAAATAATAATCATTTTAATGTAAAAGAAATATTTCATGGAAAACTATTTTTTTAAGAAAATGGTTTCATCACTTCTTTCACACTTATGATAAAATTATTTTTTTTACAAATTTATAAAATTCATTTAATAAAATAAAACTAAAATTTTAAATCAGAATATGAAGATTATCATAGGGTGAATTTTTTAATTTTGTTGGAATGATTAAATATTTGGTGAATAGTAAAAATAGATGAATGTAATTATCATGCCTAAAGTAAAATGGGTATATCAAAAGGTTAAAATTAGAAGATAAGGTTTAAAAAGTACCTAAATACTTGTAAAAAAATCTTATTGGATCGCTATATTTCAACCTATCCCTACCAAATTCAAATATAAGGTCATTTGGAAGAATTTCTATTGGTAATGACTTTATTATTTTGGATTCATTCGGGAAATTTACAATTAATTTCGCAGAGGGTTCCCTTTTCCCACTTATAAAAGGGAACTCCATCCCTTCACTTATTAATACATCCCAAGCCATTTATATTAACCATAAAATACCAAAATATCTCCCCAATATCCTTCACATATTCTATAGATATTTATCATCCAAAAAATCCATCCCTAGGGTCCTTATGAGGAGATCCAAAAGATATTTCTCTTACAGAAGGTAATTATATTAACACAAATCTTTCAATTTATTTCTTCTTATTATACCTTAAATTATGTATCAAAACTTAAATTATAATCTAACCATTATATCCCATATAATAAGATTTTATTATGTTGATGGAATAATATTTAACTATCTCCACTTTCATCCAATGTGAAACGAAATCATCGATCGTGAGTATAGCTGACTACCGCCTCATGAATTGATGTAATTCATTTTCCATAACCACATTTCAAGGATGGATATCCTAATGGATAAAACACATTTATATTAAATTTCTGATATTATTTTACTTTAATAATTTTAATATCATATATACCTTTTTACATTCTATTCTATTTCAAATATGATAACATCCCTTGTGTCTATGATAGATTACCCCCTCACGAAGCGATGTGATTAATTTTTCACTTAAAATTTACATGGAATATAATAAGGATAAAATTAATTAATATATGTGATATATATATTAAATGATATTTATTATTCTAAATTAATATATCAAACAATTCCATACCCTTTTACACGTTACGGGAAAGATATCATCGCTTATCGTCTTCACCAAGTGATGAAATTCATTTTTCATGTATGATAAAAATAAATTGTTATAAAAATAAATATAATGAGTAAATTCTAAATTTGTAAAATTATTATAATTCTTTATATTAAATATATATCCTATACATAAAAAACTGTAACTTTCATGCCAAAATGCGCATGAGAAAACAGGATAATTAACACCCAAAACTATGAAAATAATGATATATTTTTTAAAAAAAAGGTGGTAAACTGTTATGAGAGAATAATATATGATATAATAAATATGATTATGCTCATTTTATAAATTAATAATATTATTAACACCATTATATATAAGGTAAGGACACTTACAATGGAAATCAGACCTAAGGTTAGGGTTTCTTGTCTCACTTTTACTTCAGTGAGACATATTCAATATTCACCACTATTTTAATTTATGTGCTGTATATACTAACACTTTTATATTTTATATCTTGAATATATTTATCATCCTCTTATTTAATGTTTTATTTCATGTCATTTATTTTATGGGGAATACGATTTAGAAGTTACAAAAGTGGTGAAATGTTTACATTCAAAATCACATCATTATTCCAGATTGATTATGCTTATGTCTCCCTTGAAAAACTTATTTGATATTTATTTATTAAAATAAATATATTTTATTCACATGTGGTTATTCGTGAAATTTTTAAAGCAATAGTACCATTTTCGGTACTTTACTACTTAAAATTATCAGAAAACTATTTTTTAAGAAAATACGACTTTATTTCTCATTAGTGGAAAATCCATTTTTATCAAAACTCATGATTTATGAAAATGTAATCAATTTTTTTTAATTTTTTTTAAAAAAATTATTAAAGGAATTTTTATACATTTTTTACTTTTTAAACATTTTTTTGAACGAAATATTCATGTAATTTGTAAAATAATTCCCATTTGGAATTTAATTAAAATGTGAAAGGAATAATTGTTTTAATGTGTACAATAAGAATGAAAATTTACACTATCATGACCATTAAATGTTTTAATGATTATTTTAAATGTTCTATTTTTTTGCAATAAAAATTATTTTCAAAATATTTTTTGAACTTTTTGTTTTAAAAGGGAATTTTATAAATGCAAAGGTTATTTTTATCAAATATGTTTTTAAAGATCCTTTCATTGTATTTCAATCAATCAAAAAAATAAACCATATATTTTACTTACGATCCAATGAATCTATATTTTATGAATACCGTCATTATTATTTATCTAGATTTTTATGATCATTTTGATGAGAGATGTACAATTTTATTACCATTCACCATTTTACTTAGGATGGATTATGATTATATTAATGTATTGGGGTAAGTATTAACATTTTGTATGTTGGTTTTTAAATAAAAATGTTTATATTGATTATGTTTCATAACTTTTATATGAGGAATTAATTAGACTTAGTAATTTATGGGTGAGGTTCTATATAACCGCTTGATACATTTGAAGGTCTCATTAGACAAACTAGACTCGGTTTTGGCCAATGCCTTACCCATTTATTTATATTTCTTGAAATAAGGCCTCACTGGTATGTTTTATATGTCCAAAATTATGTATTACATCATTATTAATTTATTTTTAGATATTCCTTGTGATTATTAAATTAGTTTTAATATCAATGGCTATGTTTTCAGGCTCATGTGATTATTCATATGGAATTATTCGATCCTCATTTATTCTTACCATATTATTTAAAATTTATTGATTAAATAGAATGTGTTTCAGTTTCTCACCTTTCCATATTTATTATTCCTTATTTATTCATATCTTCTTCTATATGAATACCCTTACCAAGAATCTAATAACACCCATTATTCTATTTTATTTTACATACAACACAATGTATAAGGACCTATCCTTAAAAATTAAATAATCTAGTTTTTTTTTGAACTAGAATTAAAATTTGAGGATATATTTAGTTAATATTTTTAGAGATTTAGTAAAAACTCGTACATGGTAGACCCATACGTTATATGTGGACAATTATACTTGGTATCCTCTTTTTCAACCAAAGGAAATCCTTTTAAAATAAAACATGATTTCTTTACACGAAACATCTTTAATACTTTATTGATGAGATATTATTTTTCTATACCAATCTTAAGACCAATGAAAAACATTTTAGAATTTGATTTTCACACAAAATATCAGTAATATAAATAAACATAGTAAATCATTAGTCCTGTGAAAACATGAAAACCCATTAAAAACATTTTCTTAAAAACTAATTAAAAGCATAGAAAATCATATAGGTGCCTTGGGAAATAATTACCATATTACTCTTAAAATCACCCGTACAAATGGAATAATCATATAGTAAAATTTCACCTCCAGAATAACCAATTCATTGGAGAGATATAATGGGGATCACCCTTCATATAATCTATATCGGGATCACCCGTGAGATATAATGGGGATCAACCCTTATTATAAGATATATCAAGATCACACTTTAACTGAATATGTACCAACATATATAAGCTTTCAATTTTCAATATGTCACTCATAAAATGTTATTTTAATTCATAATATAACCAATAAATTTTAAAAAACCAATTTAAAACAACTATAAAAATAGATTTTTAAATCAAAGTGTCCCATACCAATTTAAAAATTAAAAAATAATATTTGAGAATTAACATTTTAAAACATTTATGTCCATATAAATAAATCCATAAAATAATTTTTAAAACATGGACATGAATGAAAAAAATTTATTAGAATAAATCTTTAGAAAACTTAAAACAATGATTTAGTTAAAGAGTCCCATACCAATTTGAACATTTAAATTATAAGCCACATTGAAGTAGAAAATTTTGAAAAACATTAAATAAAACTATTATAGATATAATATGTATAAGTAAAGTCAATGGTATTTTATATACACTTTATAAAAGAATAAAGGTTCATATCATCAAGAAATGTCTCAATGAAAGAATATTGAGATGAAATCTCTTATCTTAAGTATGACACATCACGTAAAATCTTTATATTCCTGAATAATAAACTCTGATTAATTATTTTCATTATTAAGAACCTTTATATATTTTATTATTCCTTTTATATGAATAGTATCTTGTCATAACAATTACTTAATTATTTATTCTCACACTGAGCATTTTGTCGATATTCGGTACTCGAGACGAAAATAAAGTTGGTAGGATGTCAATAATCCATGCGGCTATAGTTCCGTCATCTCTAGAATAATTTTTATAAAATAATAATAATTTATTTATATCAATTACACCTTTAAATCCCTTTATTAAACATGTATATGAAAAATGAATAACGTTACAATCAGGAAGATTGTAAGTCGTACGTACACATGAGTAACATCTTCATTTTCCATTGATTATTATGGAAAGAATGTAAGTACCATTTTATCTTTACATAATTATAATAAAATAACTAATATCATATTAATAATTTTAATAAACTTATATATATATATATATATTTCATACAAGTGATTTAGTGAATAAAAGTGAATCATATCGCTTCGTGGATGTGATAATTCACACATACGCAAGAATGAAATTATCCTTTTTAAGTAAATGGAAAATAAAAAAGTAACTTATATATTATTATCATAAAATGAATAATATGTCATGAATGTCACATATTAACATTATTTACATTAGTATAACCATTCTATAAAGATGATGATGAAAAACAAACTTTATCAGTTCGCAGGGAGGTAGTTCGTCGTACACACGAACGAAAAGTTCATTTCCCATTTGATGAAATAGAAGATGGATTATTGAGATGATATTAACATAATAATATCTCATTATATTGAGGATAATTTAGTTATTATTTCATCATGGTTTGAGGATATTTTAAAGATGTGTAATAAGAAAAAAAAATACTTAGAGAAAATGATGCATCTTCTTTGGTTGATCACATTTGAAAAAAAACGTAACATCTCTAAGTAGAGTGTTTTTCCTAAACGAAGGCCTCAAGAATGTCTGGAGGGACTCTAGGAATGGGTTTGGGTAGATATTTACTAAACCAAATGGTTACTTAAGTGTGAGTAATAGAGATTATTGGGTTCCCTTTTATAGGAGAGGGGAGGGGCACTCTTGGGATTATTAAAAGTATTAAATTAATATATAGTCATTTTTTTAAAATGGACCAAACCTTCTTTATTTAAAATTTACGATGATTTTTAGTCGAATAATCATCATCCAATGAAAATTATACCAGTTTTGAATATTTTTTCCCTTATTTGTTTGTTTTAACCCCTTTTATCTCTTACTAATTTATCAAGTAATTTTTAATTTGAGGGTTAAAATAATTTCTCAACCATGCCAAACGACCAATTAATGAGTAATTAATGAAATTTTAACATTTATCTAAACATTTTGGACAAATATTAGTTTTTTATTAATTTTATGTCATTTAAATAAATATTTTATAACATAAAATATGAATTTTGACACTATTTATTACATTGATTTTTTAAAATATCATAACAACTTGATTCCTTCAAAAAAATACATTAACTCAATCCTAACATGTCATAGTAATAAAAAAAGTGTTAATTATATAAAATATTTCAAATTATATTTATTTAAATATTTATAATATTATTTATTGGATTCTTTTTTTAATAAATCTATTACTGCATCATCTTTGTGTCATAGTTAAATTTAATTAACTCCTAAAAATTATTAATAAATTACCACGATATAGGTAATTTTTTAGTTTTCTAAGTAATATTAATAGTGTAAGATATCACTTACATAACACCATATTAAAATTGATTTAGTAAGAAGAGTCATATTTATGTCATATTTGTATTTACTTTAAATTAAATGTTATAAATGTCATAATCACACCCAAGCAGCTTCAAAATATCACAATTTTGGCCCAAGGATGTTCATGGTTGATAATAACTAATCCAATAATATTTGGAAAAGTTTTAGGGTAATTTTATAATATTATAATATTATATTTACCTTTAATTACCATATTTATCTTTAACCGTAGTAAATAAAATATTAAAGTTACTATTCACCAAAAATTACTTTGATCCTATTGGACCACATTTTTCATACTGAGTAAAACCATGTATGTATATTTTTGAAAATTCAATTAAAAAAAGTTGTTAAATTAGGTTTCACACTAATCCTATTGATGGATCATGAAAACATGTTTTTTAAGTAAAACGTTCATATGTTCACATAGTGTTTCTATTTAATATTATTTTGAAATTACATCAAATGATCTAAATTGTATTAACCAATATAAACTTCTATAAATTATAATTTAAAACCATGTAAAAGGATAATCTAACAGTATAAAAAATCATATGAAAAGGTAGTTTTGAATTAAAATGCAATATTTTTCGATATTCATTAAAATATGAATTTTATCAGAGAAATACGAAAAATTCAACCAAGGTAAATTTTTATGTCCCGATTCCAAATAAAAAGTTTATTTTGTCAAATATAACATATAAAAGTGGAAAAAACTAAATTAAAAATGGGTTCTCCATTGAAAGGTAGTAAGACTTCCTTTTTAAAAAAATACTTATTTTATTATTAAAATACGATTTATTCTTAGATTATGAGAATAAATTACATAAAAAGAATTTTTAAAATTAAATTAAATTTATTTCATATATATTTAATAAATATAATAAAAAAAAGAGTGATTTTATTATTTTAAAAACACAATTATTTGCACTTAAATAGTTTTTTATAGAACACATCATTTATATTCAATTGGTTTTTATTTTAATTTACAATAAATTTGTTTACCAAGGAATAATTATATAAAAAAATTTAAACACTATTTTCATTATTAAATTAATATTAATATTTTTTTCCATTTTAATGAATATGTTATAATGGAAACATTTAAATAATAATATTTAATTGTTCATTTAAACTTGATGTGGTGTATAATGTACTATATCGAACATAGTCTATATTTTTTTTAAAAAAACTAAGGATGTTACATTCTCCCACATTTTAAAAATGGTGCCCTCAAGATTTTGAATTAGGGGCTGGTAAATAAGGTATGAATTTTCCAAATACCTTTATTGCAACCCTATATCAGAAAAAGGACTAATAAAACATCAACTTTAAAAGAAAGAAAGGAAAGTACGAAGCTCACCTTATATAAAACATAATAGGATTATATGTAGGAAAAAATGTACATAGAAGAAAAATTAACCATCGTGTTCTAATAGAGTGTGATAGAAAACAATGTCAAGAAGAAGTTAAAATTCACAAAGCTATAAATTTGTGATGTCTTGAACGGTATTTGACATCACAGTAGAAGAATTAAACAGAATTTTTTTTTGTTTTATGATCCTTTTCAAAAGGTTGAGTAATTATTTTACTTCCTTTACTAATAACATAAAGAAACATACTTACGTGAAAAGTATAGTTTCATCCTTTAATAAATTTCCACAACAAACTCATATTTTTCTCCAAACAATGAGTATTCAAGATGAATCAACTTCAATAGAATCAAATAATCCAAAAAATAAGATATTTTTATTTCTCCTATATTGAAACATTAAACCAAATAAGTATAGTTAAGATAATAAAAAAAATAAACCATTGGATAATTAAAATAGACTGTTAATCTCTAAAATTCAATTGTAATACCAAAAGTTCAACATAGACCATTTAACATATAAATGTCTTAAAAATTTCTCAATAAGTATTATAAATAATATTAAATAAAAAATAATAAGGATTTAATCAAATAATATTCAAATATAAGTTCTAATATTTAACTCTAAATAACATCAACCACTCTCAATGTCTTATACTAAAAAGTAATTAACATAATCATATATTCTCCCTGATAGATTAATAATTTCCATAAATAATATAATTCCCCATAAGTACATAAATGAAATCATATATTCTTCTAAAATATAATTTAACCACTACTCCTCTATTAAAATCTCATAATAAGTTCCCAAAAATAGTGAATGTCTTCCAAAAAAACATTTATCACTTAATCACAAAATAATTTTCCAATACTAAGGATATCCATTTGATAAATCATATGTTCTCAAAATAAACTTATTCTTATTTCATTAACTCATTTAACTAAAAAGAAAAAGTTATAATAACTAGGGACTTCATGTAGGCCAGTGTTAGGTGATAAAGCTTCATCGCACTTTGGTTCTGGGTTCGATTCATGTGGCCTTCTTCGACATGATATGTTATCACATGGTCTGTGGGTTGTGCTTTTTCAAAAACTCTATAATTCTTTTAATATTCCCAAAATATTATTGACTTAAAAAGTAACGATAATATTTTTTAAAATAAATATTTTGATCATAACTTTCATTCTTCATCCCAAAAATTAATAACCCATAACTGACTCAAAGTTGAATGTCTCCAAAAATACATTTAGCCACTTTAATGATTTATAACATAAAACTTCAAAAGGTACTGTTATAAATTAAACTTATAATAAAAATTAAAATTATAAACCCATGATGATATCTCTAAATCTTAATAAATCATCCTAATCACCAATGTTTTCTAAACCATTCTTTCATACAAACTATAAGGACCCATCCTTAAACATTACATATTCTAGTATTATTGAACAAGAATTAAAATTTGAGGAATTTTTTGGTTTAGAGTTTTAGAGAATTAGGAAAAACTCTTACAAGGTAGAACCGTACATTATTTTTGGACAATTATACTTGGTATCAATGTTTTCCACTAAAGGGAACCCTTTTAAAATAAATCATGATTTCTTTTCATGTCACATCATCATTACATTCATTAAGTCATTTTTTTTTACTTACCAATCTTAAGAAATGTGAAAAACATTTTAAAACATGGGATGAACACAAAATCTCAATAATGTAGATAAAGAATATAAATAATTAGTCTAGTGAAAACATGAAAAATCCATTAATTACATATTTTTAAAAACATATTAGAAAGAATAGAAAATCATAGAGGTTCCTTGGGACATAATTACCATATCACTCTTATAATCACCATTAAAAATGGAATAACTATATGGTTGGATTCCGTCTCTAGAATACTCAATGAATTGGTGAGATTTAATGGGGGCCACCCTTCGTATAAGCTATATTAGGCTCACCCATATTTCATGAGCTATAATGGGACTCAACCCTTTGTATAAGCTATATCAGGCTCACCCGTGATCTATAATGGGTATCAACCCTTTGTATTTTCTATATTGGGATCACCCATTAAATTTAAAAGTAACAACACATATAAGCTTGAAATTTTCAACATTTCACTCATAAAATTTCATTTTTATTCATAAGATATCTAACTCATTTTCAAAATCCAATTTCAAACATTTATAAAAGAGATTTTTGAATCAATGTGTGCCATAACACATTGAAAATTTTAAAATAATATTAGATAATTAAAATTTTAAAACATTTATTCCCATATAAATAAACCCATAGAATCATTAAGAAAACATGGACATGAAGAGAAATATTTAGAATAAGAAAATTTTAAAACACTTAAACAATGTTTTAGTTAAGAGTCCCATACAATTTTGAAAATTTAACTTATAATCCACATGAATGTGGAAAAGTTTAAAAAAAATTAAATAACATGAGTATAGATAAAATATTGATATGAAATGTCAAATTGGATGTATATACATTTTATAAAAGAATAAAGGTTCATATCATCAAGAAATATCTCAATGAAAGTATATTGATATGAAATACCTTACCTTAAGTATGACTCGTCAATTAAAATATTTATCTTACTGAATAATAAACATAGGTTAAATTTTTAATTTTTTTAAAAAATTAAGATATTCTATTATTCCTTTTATATGAATATTATCATGTCATAAAAATTAATTAATTATTTATGTTCATATCGAGTGTTTTGTCAATATTCGGTACTCAAGTCAAAAATAAACTTGGTAGGATGTCAATATTACATTAGGTAATAACTCCATAATATCCATAACAATATTAATGACATAATAATAAATTATATATATATCAATTATACCTTTAAATAAATTCATTAAATATGTATATGAAAAAGGAACAATGTTACAATCATGGAGACGATAATCTGTATGTATGCATGGGTAACGTATTCATTTTTTGTTGATCATTATGAAAAGAAGAAAAGTAATGTTTTATCTTTATTGAATTATCATAACATAATTAATATCATATTAATAATTTAAATATACTTATATATATCATACAAGTTATGTACTGAATAAAAATGAATCACATTTCATCGTGGAGGTCATAGTTCACATGTACGCATGAACGACGTTATAATTTTTATATTAAAGAAAAGTAAGAACATAATTGATATATTTTTATATTATAAGGATTAATATGTCGTTAATATCAAATATTAACAATAATTACATCAGTATTACTAGTCCTTAAAGACTGTGATGAAAAATGAACTTTATTGGTTCGCGAGGCGATAGTCCGCCCTACACACGAATGAAAAGTTCTTTTTCTATTTGATGAAACTGGAGATAGATCCAGGTGATGATATTAACATAATATCATCTCAACATATTTAGGGAATTGGATTCATTATTTCGACCTTTTTGGAGGATATTTTATGGAAGTGGAAGATGAATGAAAATGGAAATAATTAAAGAAAATGATACATCTTCTTATGTTGATCACCATTGAAGAAAAAATTTACACCTCTAAAGAAGTTGTTATGCCTAAAATAAGGCCTCAGTAATTTGTTAAGGGACTCTAATGAAGGTTTTGGGTAGATCTGGGACTAGAAAAATGGTTTATGAAGTGTGATTAATAGAGAGGAGTGGGTTCCCTTTTATAAGAGAGGGGAGGGGAACTCCTGAAATTATTAAATGTTTTAAATTAATATAAATTAATTTTATATTAAAAATGGACCTCAAATTATTTACTTAGAATAAATGGTAATTTTATATTTAATTATCATAATCTAATTAAAAATATACATGTTTTGAATATTTTTTAATCCTTATCTTTTTGTTTTAACCCCTTTTATCTCTTACTTATTTATCGACTAATTTACACTTTGAGGGTTAAAATAATTATCAAATCATGAAAAAAGACCAATTAATTAAAAATAATTAATTTTAGAGACTTATTTAAACTTTTTTTGAAACATATTAGTTTTTAATTAATTTTATTTCATATAATTTACTATTTTATATTTTAAAATATGAATTATATCAATTTTGGAACTATTCATTACATGACATTTTTGAAATTTTATAACAACTTTATTTAATCGCAAAACTATGTTAAATAAATCCTAACATATCATAGTCATAAATAATTTTTTTTGGAATAAAATATTTCAAATCTTATTTATTTTAACATTATTAATATCATTTATTTGATTCTTTCTTTAATAAATCTATTACTGGATCATTTTTGTGTCATAATTAAATTTAATTATTTAATGCCTAAAAATTGTAAATAAATTACCATTATGTATATAATATTTTTATATTTCTAATTACTTTTTATAGACTAATATTTATCTTACATAACCCCATATTAAATTTTTTTAGTAAAAAGAGACATATTTATGACATATTTGTCTTTACACTAAATTAAATGTTATTAATGTCATAATCACACCCAAGTAGATTAAAAAATGTAAAAATATGCGCCCAAAGATGGTAATGGTTGATAATAACTCATAAAATAATATTTGGACATGTTTTAGGGTAATTTTATAATATTATAATATTAATTTTACCTTTTATTACACTATTTATCTTCAATAGTGGTAAAAAAAATACTAAAGTTAATATTCAAAAAGAAAATTATTTTGACCCTATTAGACTAAATTTTTTATACTTAGTACAACTATGTTTTTCAATTTTTAATATTTCAATTCAAAAAAGTGGTTAAATTTGATTGAACACTAATCCCGTTGATGGATCGAGAAAACTGGTTTTTTAATTAAAACATTCAAAAGTCCACAAAGTTTTTCTATTTAATTTTAATTTGAAATTTCATCCAATGAACTAAATTTGATTAAATGATAAAAATTATATCTAATTATATTTTAAAACCATTTAAAATAATAATATAACAATATAAATAAATTATACGAAAAGGTAGTTTCAAATTAAAATGTAGTATTTTTTCACTATTAATTAAAATATAAATTTTTTTAGAAAAATACCAAAAATTAAGAAAAGATAAATTTTTATGTCCCAATTCCAAATAAGAAGTTTATTTTTTCAAATATAACATATGAAAGTGACAATAACTAAATATAAAATGGGTTCTCCATCAAAAGGTTGTAAAAATGAATTTTTTAAAAAAATACTTATATTATTCTTAAAATCAGATTTTTTCATATATTAGGACTAGAAAATACATAAGATTAATTTTAAAAATAAAATTAAATTCTTTTAATATATATTTAATTAATATAATAAAAAAATAGTGATTTTATTATTTTATAAACACAATTAATCTAACATAAATAGTTTTTCATAAAACACATCCTTTATATTCATTGGGTTTTTAATTTAATTTATATTTAATTTGATAACCAATGAATCATTATATAAACATGTGTAAAACCTGTTTTTATAATTTAATCAATACTAATCATTCCCACCATTTTTACTAATTTTTTATAATGGAATCATTTAAATAATAATATTTAATTGTTCAGTTAAACTTGATGTGGCGTATAATGTATGATATCAAACATAGTATTTTTTTTAAAAAAACTTGGGATTTTACACTAGTAATTATTTTATTATTGATATCAAGGGATAAACTATGGGAAATAATTTAATTCTCAAATAAAAAACATTGGTTATTATATGTTTTAAATTATAAAAAGAATTTCAATTATGTGTCTAGTTTACCAAGACTTCTAAACTATTTAGTCTTTTGGGATGTAATACCTTATATATGGTGCCAATTTAATAATTTTGATACTAGATCCTGGTTACTGGATTGAAGGTCTTTACATGATATATTTCTATTTCATAAGAACAATTTTATCATGTAGTGGTGTTTCGATCAGTTTACACTCCATCTCTTACTCTATGAAATGAATATAAAAAATTATTTTTTTACAATGCACTAAAATTATATTTTAGCATATTATAAGTTAAATAAAATAGTGACAAGTATTTCTAACTATATCTAAATATTTTCCAAAAAACAATATGTTTGAAACATGATATTTAATGTAATACATTAATCTTGAAACCTCAACAGTAACACCACAAGATCAATATTAATATTTATCCATCAAAATGGTTAAATAAAAACTTTAAAATATTAACTAGAACATCACCTAAGTCAGTTGTATGAACAAAAACCTTTTCACTTTTAGGTTTTGGGTTCTATCCTGATGGCCCTTCTATATGTGATGGGTTGTCACCCGACATGTTGGTTGTACCTTTTCAAAAAACATTTTTAATATAATTCCAATAATGTTCCTAAATTGTAATAAAAAAAATTACCTCAATATAAAAGATGAGATAAACCGTAATGTCTACCCATACCATAAAAATTATTCCCAAAAAATTTAAATTAATTATTCCTTCAAGAACGTTTTTTCTAAAACATATACTAAACCAATGTAGATTATTACTATAAATCTCTCCCAAAATATCCTTAATCACGATGAAACCCCATCACATAAATCCTAAAAAAGGGTGTTTAATATTTTTACCTTATGATAAACCTTAAACTCCTAAAACCATGGTGGTATTTATAACTCTTATGTTATGAAAACATATATGATTCCAATATTACACACAATTATTAGATGTTTCATGATTCTTATAACCAAAATAACATTGATAAAAAATTCTTCTATAATTTAATTATTAAATCCAAATACATAAATACTTAGACCCTTTTAATTCAACATAGGTCATTCCTTGGTTTATGTTTCAACCTATATAATATCTAATTGACTTGGATAATTCCGAATTACCCCACATTTAAGACAAAAAACTATAAATAGATCCCTATAATTAAATTTATTTAATTTCATATTACTATTAATTTTTAATCTGAAATTAATTGCCTTAAACCCTTGTTTTCCACACATAGAACATTTTACCGTTCATTTGAGAAGCTTTCCCGGGTGTCTCTTTCCTCATTTCTGACATAAAGTAAATCTAGCCTTTTTGCCTCCACTATCTCCATCACTCGAGCTGTTGGTAGACTCTGTCCATTTCATATTTGGGGAGTCTATGAGTTGGTTAAGGTACATGTTTCTAATCATGTTTTGAGATAATTGATTATTCATAATCATGATATCTTTCACATCATTCATCAACCCATTTGATTTCTCAAATTCACCATATTTTCCCTCATATTAAATGTTAACATGATTCCTTTGGGTTCCATACATTGGATATAAAAAACATTCATAGTTTGAGGAACAATAATTGTAGAGGTAAAACTATATATTCAATTATAGGATGTTTAAATCATGACACTTTATTTTAAATCTATGTAAAATATGGTTTAACCTAATTCATTCATTATCATTATCAACTCAAATCCTTCAAAATTGTTTTTAAATAAAATTTAAATTATCCAATGAATATCCTTTGGGAGTGCCAAATGAGGTGTGTAGTAAGGCCCATTTTCATATACAAGGTAACACTCAAGTCAAGATCAAAACTTATTTTTTAGAGTTATTACCTCTAGGCACATCAATCTAAAAACCACATCCACATATAATATCAAGATAGGGATATATTCCTAGAAAAACTACAAAATATCTACCTTACCAAAAATTTAGGATATTCTTATATAATTATCCTCAATGTATATCATTGGTTTATATTCCCTAATCCTTGTTTTCCAAAATATAGTACCCAAGGATTGTACTAAAATTTAACTAATAGCAACTGATAAAACACTTACTCTAGTTTTCCAGCCTCAGTGGTTAATTTATTACTTTGACATAAGATACAAGGAATCACATCCCAAAGGACTGAAATGTTTAGTAGTCATGGTAACTAGATACATACTTTATTCTCATTTTAAAATTGAATATATAAAATACAACATAGTATTCTCTTTGAGTACACTATTATTCCCTTTATAATATCCCTATATATTTATCATAAAACACTTACTACCTTCATAGGGAAAGGAAACATAATAAAGGTGTGATCTCTAATGCTCAGTAATGGTATTAATATAGTGGAAACTATCATGAATAAATATGATTAAAAATCATGTAATGGTAAATAATTGAAACACATTCCATCCACTCAATTAATTGAAAATAATGTTCCAGGAATAAATGCTGATCAAATAATTCTATATAAAAAATCTCATGAGCTTAAAACTTAACCATGTATATTCTAACTAATTGAATAATCACACAGAACATCAAGAATTAATCTCTCAATGAAATAATTCATAATTATAGACATCATATCCATACCATTAAGGACATTTTCAATATATTTTATATAAATGGGTAAGGTCTCAACCATAACCCAATCTAATTTTCCTCATGAGACCTACCAATGCATTGAGGGGCTACAGAAAGCCCACCTATCACGTAATACATCCAATTAATTCCTCATACAAAAGGGGTGAAACATAAGTAACACAAACACTTTTATTTAAAAAATAACATATGAAATGTTAATAATTACCCTAATCAATAAACATAATCATAAACCATTCAAAGTAATATGGTGAATGGTATCAAAATAATACATCCCCATTCAAAATGATCATTAACCATATAGAGAAATAATAAGGATGGAATCATCACAAAATATTCCCAATATACGATAATTAAAATACGGTTTTTTGTTTTTTATGAATATAAATAATATAAACATTTCATTAAAAACATTATTGAAGAAAATATCAATTTTTTAATTTGAAAAACAAGTTTTAAAATATTTTTTTAGAACATTAATAAAACAATTTCCTTTAAAAAATATCCATTTAAACTTGTAAATAATTCTTCAAATAAATGGGTGCTCATGATGGTGGGTAATTATATACACATCTTATAAGTTAAAAAAATCCATTCCCACTATTATAAATAGGTTAAAAAGTGTCTCGCTTAGAAAAAGAAAATAAGATTAATTTCAAACTATTATATAAAAAGGCCAAATGGGTAAAATTTCGTTCATAAATCATTTGGAGATTGTAAAAAACGTTTTTTAATACATTTTGAGAAATAACAGGTTTTTATGAACATGTATTTTTGACCGGAGAGAGAAATTAAGTATGCTTTTATTAAAATAATTTTTTCAAACTTTTTAAGTCTTTTATTCAAAAAATTTTCTCAATAATTTTTAGTAATAAAGAGAATAAAAAATTTTCGTTTATTTGAATAGTTCATGAGTAACTATATGATAAGAAAATATCTTATGTTTAAGATAAAAATACCATGTAATTCCCCCAATGGGGGTTTAAACATAAAAAATCTCAAATAATGATGAGATTGGGAAATAAACCCTTAACAATTTGGTAACTTTTGAATTGTAATCCCTATGATTGAAATAAATTTGACTGAAACATTAAATAACATTAATATAAAGGGATTTATGATATAACATAACAATGTTCAGTATTTACACCACAATAAAGAACTAATTGGAAAATATTACATTCATCTCACAAAAGTAAAAGTGAGATGAAAATACCTTATAAAGATCGTAATACATTGAAGTGAGAATTAATCAAATGAGTGATTATGTGTGTAAAATGAAAAATAAACATAAAAAGTGGAAATAATAAATAAAATAATAAATTTCAAATACACACATAATCATAGAATATCAAAGACATTGGGGGAATAATATAAACAAATGAAAAGAAATTAAGTTATGAAATTCCTTACCGGGTTGTAACATTAAATAAAAATAAAATTGAATGAAATAATTCAAATTAAAAATTAAAATACCATGAAGTGTTAAATATTAATTATATTACTTTTGAAAGGGTAGTAAAAAGACTATATAAAATAAATTAGGTGCATGAAATTAGGATATTCCTCAATGAAAATAAATTGGGACGATGCCCCTTACCTCAGGTATGATTTCCCTCATATACATTAAAAACTCCTATATAATAAATATTAGTTTATTATAAATCTATTGAAAAACAATATTAATATATCTGAAACCATATATTTTTTACTAATAGTCTTTTATAACCCTTTTATGAACAATTATTTGTTAGAATCACTATTTCATGTGATAATTACTTCATTTTTCAGGTATATTTTAGTTTGATAATTTTAGTCCTTTTACTTTTTTAATGGTTAAATAATATATATAATGTTAAAAATGATATAAATATCATATATATATATATATTCATTAAACATGTAATTATAGTATTCTATAAAACTTAAAGATAGAAAATGGATTACACTATTTGTGGAGATGGTAGACCATATGTACGCATGAACGTTGTTTCAATTTTTTTCGATGGATTGAACAAAATGGAAATAAATATTAATTAACATATAAATAATCATTATTATATCATATATATTATTTATATAAATAAAAAACATGCCTATTTCTATCCATGTAGAAATAAGAAGAATTTTTTTTCACATCACTATGTGGGGGCAGTAGTCCACTTGTACACATGAGAGACGTTATTGTTTTCCAGAAAATTGTAAGGTAAGAAGTAATATTTTATATTATATTTATACTAGTATTTTTAGTTCATAAATATTACACATATTAATTAACTTTATCATTGAAACATTCAATGTATAGGTAAATTGAAAAAGGAATCACTTCACTTCGTGAAGTGGTAGTCCACTGTACACACGAGTGACATTTACATATCCCCTAAAAAATAGAAATTAATAAGTTATACTTGATACCATAATTTAATAATAATAATAATTTATTAATTATTATATAAATATTTTAAATAATTTATTATATAAAGTCTTAAAATATGGTGATGGAAAACTAATTACATCGATTTGTGATGCAGTAGTCTACCGTACACAAGATTGATAGTTTCATTTCCCATTTTATTGAATAGGTGATGTATATAGGTAATCAACTTAACATAATAACATGAAAATATATATTTTATACTTTATTTATTATATTATCAAATATTAATAAAATTAAAAGGAGTTAGAAGAAGAAGTAAAATGAAAACACATAGTTAAAAACTTTACCTCTTCTTCAAAAATGTTCTTTCAGTTTAACCTATTGCCATAATATAATATATATAGGAACTAAAAATGGACTATAGAATTATGTGAGCTAAATAATAAATATATCTGTGTAGTTTTTTTATGAAATAAATAGTTTTGGGAGTGTAAAGTGTAGGGGAGTGTCGGTGGCCTTTTATAAGTGGGGAAGAGGACACCCGGATTTTTTTGAAAAGAATCAATTACCCCATTGTTTTTATACTATAAAAAGCCTAAAAAATGGTTAATTATCAAAACAAATATGTAATAAAGTCTAAATATGGACATAAAATTTATTTTGGACAATTTTTTTGTTCATTTTAAAACATATATATTTAGTTTTACCCCCAAAAAATCAATTTTTACATTAACTACAGTAATTAATTTTTACTATTTACACTAATCATTATTTTAAAAAATTAATTTTAACTTATTATATAATATCAATTATTTTTATTAAAAACATTGAATCTATTTTTTAAATTAAAATTATTATAATTGGATTAATTTAATTTAAAATAAAACCCAAAACACATCGAAAAAATAGTTTTCCAAAGCAAATCAATCATAAGTTTAAAATGGTTTATATCATAATTCAATATAAAATTAATATTTTTAAAATGTTTAAAAAAACAAAAATTGATAATTTTTATATGTAAATTTAAAAAATGAACTTTATTTTTTAATTTATTTTATTGAAGTATTAAAAATTAATTATATATTATGTGCACAAAGAGGGACTAATCAGCTTTTTAAAAAAATGTAGTTTTTCAAAAAAAAATTCCTTCTCTTTAAAATGATTGTTATTTTAATTATTATTAATATATAAAAATAATTTTTTAAACATTTTTAAACCATATAATTTTCATAATTTATTTATTTATATTTATACCCACAAATATAATGGATAAGTTATATTGCTCAAGTATAAATAAAAATATTTTAATAGAGTGTCCTGCTTTGTTTAATTCTATTTGTTTGTATATCAAAAGCTATCATATAGATTTAATTATATAAAATGATTTATTATAAAGTATCTAGGTATTAAAATATATTCTAATATTTGTGTTTATTTTCATTTATCCTATCGAAAATGATGCTCCTCTTTTAAAATCTGGTGGTATTGTAACAAAGAAGAGACTGAGTTTCATGTTGTGGTCCTTGAATAACTGAAATAATTTGATGAATATATATTGAGAATATGGTGATCTAAATATGTTGATTCCATAATGTGTTATGCTAAATTAATATTTACTTCAATAGTTTTTATGTTTTTTATACCAGTTAGTAGACTGAATTCTAGTGGGTCACTAAAAAAATAATAATGAAATGATGTGTGATCAATGGTTATGGATGATACTAAACCCCCTATAAAGTGTGATGTGAACACTTATTTTTAGTATAATCTTTGAAAAACTAAATTTAACTGATTATAATATTATTAGTGGAGAATGTATGACTCATACATCCTAATAACAAAAAGGATTATGTTTTCTGGAGGGTCTAAACCTTGTAAAAACACCATACGTTGTATTTACATTCCACACTATATTTCATGTGTGTGTTATTTGTTAATTTAATAAAATAGATCCTTATGATCTAACCAATAACAATGTTTCAAATAGATAATGGGGGTAAAATTAATTGGTGATTTATAATTTTGGTAAAATATTTAGCCACACCTGATTCACCCCCTACTGAGGTGATTGAACTATTTCAATTGGACCTGTAATGGCCAAAATTCAGTGGTCTTGATATATAATTTCCACATAAATAGTAGTATATTATATTTTTATGTGTGGAATCCTATTTATATTTATTATCTATATTCTTGGTAGTGGGTTTCTCAACATTATTATTTTCTTTATCACCATCCTTCAGTTTTTGATCTCTGAAAGTAACTTCAAAAAAATTTCGCACATGTTTCCTTTCCTATTATGGACCTATATTTAATTCAATATAAGTGTTTTGGTGATTTGGTGTACACCAGAACACTTCTTCACTATGACTTTAACATCTTGACCTGAATCCCCACATGTTGGAATTCCATATGACCTCAGGCATACCTATCTGTATACTAGATGTTGCAGACTAGTAGTGAGGGTATAAAGTGGAATCATGGAGAGATTATACCCTCTATCAGAGAGAAAAATAACAAAAATAACCAAACATGTAAATAGTATATAATCAAAGTTATAGTAAACTAATAATATACCAATATTATGAATGAATTAATTATAAGTAAACCCAAAAAATCATATCTGAAATCCATACACTGATCACCCACCTGTTCGCTCTAACATACAAATAAGAAGGAGAAAAGTATAAAGAGGGACTTCAAACAAATTTTAAATGCATCTCATCACAATCTATATAATTTTATCAAGAAATCCTATGAGATAATCAATCTTGGTACTCAACCCAACCTGTACCTATTACTTGTATGGGATTCTTAGGTACCTAAGTTCCATGGATGCCTAAGTAGGGTGTGAGTACAACACAGCAGAAAACCACCAATGTGGTCTGGTACCTAACTTGTAAATGAAGTGAACATTCATGTCATAAGCTCAATATAAAATAAATAAGAAAAAATTAACTACACAAGCATAAAATAATAATCATAATTCACAAGTAATAAACACACACCCATGTTCCATGTATTCATAAGGTTACCAAGCTACCATGAACCCTGGCCATACCTTATTCATCATGATAGTATTAAGGATTTAAAAATATATCACTACACATTACAAAATATTCTATAAGTCCTAACCTATGTTGTCACCCTACACCCATCTGTCCACGTTTCACATTTATGGAAATTTCACACAAACCACTATGGTGGTGGTCATTATCAGAAACACTACATAACCTAATGTGGTGGTGGTCCTTATCAGGAACACCATACACCCCACCCTAATGATGGTCATTATTCTTAGATGATGGTAGGTGATACCTAAGATTTCTAATATAATTTGATAATCACATTACCTTAGTATGGTATTCTCCCATTCTAACCTGTAGTTGATGGATTCTCATTTTCCATACATGGTATAATCCTACATTAATAGACCTGTCCATGATTTGACCCATACCATCAAATAAGACATAGTTTATAGCCATCATCAGGTAATCATTCTCCCCCTACAAGGGGCCATCTAATTGAAATTTACTAACTTGAATATCCTGATACTTAAAATAAGGTTCCACAAAATTTACAATTCCATAAATAGTAAAGATCATAGAAAGGAACCATAAGGTAAATCAATAAAACTTATCAATGGGAAACATACAAATCATATCAACGCATATCAATATAGGTTTCATGGGACACAAACTGACCCACATGCAAACACACATCAAGCATGGTTTATCAAGAGTCAAACATGGTCTCATTGGCTACATAGACACACATATGTGATCAAGGTATTAAATATTGTCTCACAGCTCCAGGTCTCACATATCACAACCACACATCAATGAGGGTCCATGTAATCGAAGGCACACATTAGTGATCAGGACTTGTACATCAATGGATAGCATCAATCCTATTCACAAGGTTCTGTTATGACCCTTGGAATTTGTTTAATTATATTAGGCATGGTTCATTTAATTAAATAACAGTTAAGGTTCATTAATAAATTAATAATTAATTTTTATCCATAACATATTATGAATTATAGGGTTATTATACTAAGATGGATAACCTCATATAACATGATAAAAACATTAATAATACCATAGAGAGGAGTACATGGGTCCACTGACTTCAAATAGAGTCAACACTCAACTAATCAAAGCCTAACTACTTTTTTTAGGTAATCTATGTCCATCATTCTCTTTAGGTCCCCAAAAGTTTCTATATCATTCCTAACCATTATAAATAAATAATTATAAATAAATTATAATTAATTAAGTGATCATAGAGAAACTCAAATTAAATGGTGAACAAAATACTTTTCGAAATACTTATCAAATATCACTACCTAGTTGGAACCATGACAAACCATCCAAGGAAAGCCTATAACATGCTCCTAACTTCAATCCTTGAAAAAGAACTATCACAAGACAAAAATAAATAGATAAATTTAATATAATTAGATTTTCAATTTTATAATAATATCCACCAAGAGATTTCTCTTGGCTGCATGTCATGCAACATATTGTGAGCCACTACTGGCATACTCCGAGTTCTAACATGAGAGAAATATCAAAATCAATTCCATAATACGAGGGTCAATTTATCTTAATTTTAAAAAGAAACAAAAAATATATAATCAAGGGACATACCTTAATAAAAATTTGTATAAATATCATGATTTCATTATCAAATAATATTCTTTCACCATGTCAATACAAATCCTAACCATCCTCAGAAAATTCCTTCAAGAACATGTTGAATTTCAATTCGATTTCTCTAAAAGGAATAAAGACACAATCAACATGAATTCAAAGATAAAATACAAATACAGGTATTTTAAGGTCTAATAATTATTGATATGAATCTATCACAAAAAATGAAACTTAAATAAGTGAAGAAATGAGGTTGTTGGAGCTCTTAAAGACAAAAACCCCCATTCTTGTCAAAACATGCATAGGGAATTCAACAGAATGAAATGATGGTTTTAGGAAAAATATTTTAACTTTAAAAAACATAAGAAACAACATATGATAATTTCAAAATGTGAAAAATGTTTTAATTTCCTGAGAATTTAGTATGGAACTTCACCAAAGGATGGATATGATAATTCAGGGTATGCCACATTGAGTTACACCATGACCCCTTCTTACATCTCCCACCAGATGTAGAAACCCTTCAAGATTCACTCAAAATTTATCATGGATCACTAAAAACTCCATTATGTTTTAAAATATACCTTATAGGTGTTCAAGCCCTCATATTATAGGCCTGTTCTAAAAATAGAAAAAATGACCATTCAAAAAATAGAAAAATAAATTCTATTTCTTTTGGAATTTCCAACCCATAATGACATGAGCTATTATCATCTCCCCACTATAGAACTTATCATCCTTGATAATTTTTTATATAACTTGAAACATGTTATACAGAAGGATTTATATACATTACAACATTTAATTCCAACTCACTAACCCAAGGCCATGTTCATACCTGAAATCCCATCATGCTCCCATTATGAAACAATAAGGTTGAACACCAGAAGCCAAGTTGAAATCTTTCTATCATCGAAAAAAACTGAGATGATAATTGTTGAACCCATATCTTTTAATAATCCAAGAAATATACTACCATAATTTCTTGAAACTTATGGAACCTTCTCTATAATCCACCACTTTTCTTGGGTGATTCCCAAAACATCGTACTCCTTACCATAGGAATAGCCTACTAGAAACACCAAACCAGCCATAGACCATCCCAATAACCACATTACACATGTATTTCCCTACATAGTTTCACTCTAAACATGTCCATACTCAAGCAATAATTCTAGTTGGACCCGTTTAGCCAATTTTTACAAAACACTTAGTCATGAAACTAATAAACCCCCAAAATAAAACAATCCTCAATCTAAGAATTTCTATAATAACCCTACACAATGTCCTACTCATATCCCAAGACATAGTACCATCTCCCCATGATTTCCAAGAATTTAACCAAAAAAGGAACCTTCACCACTTGTTTACATGATTCAAACCCTGAACCATATGATGAAATAGGGTTTCACCCTCTGAAGATATATAAACCTTAACATAAGTTAACAATTGATACAAAAACCTCGTTCATGATCCCATGTAATACTAAAGTGTCTTTATTGACTAATAAAAATCAAACATAAGGAATTAAAAAAAGGCCCCAATCAAGCCTTGATACCTTAGTTATATCTGATATGATGAGTTTGATACAGTTCCAACCCACCACATTGACGTTTACCTAGAAGGAACAATCAATACTTTTCCATCTATCTTCTTATAAAGGTTCCCATCTTGAGAAACTGAAAATCCAAGAATCCATTAACCATGATAACTTAAACCTAAGAGGTGTCATTAAATTAGTCTAATATACTTAATTTTGTCTAAATCAATATTAAAGGATTTCCCCCTGGTTGGTTCACCAACCACTTGCACCAGCCACAAGGTTCTTAAACGTGCATCAAAAAACTAATGATCTAACTCCCTCATGGTCCACATAAATTTATCTCAATTCATAAACCCAAATTTAGTCTCTATCCATCATTACATCTGAATCAAACATCATACATTAGATATAGAACCTGATATTCTCGGGTTTATTTCACATTTTTCTTCGAAGTCAACATGATCATCCAATAGTCTGTCTTACACAAGACGATAACCAATCCCATAAGAGAGGTCATTTCACATGTGACTAGATTGATCCCCCAAACCATAGTAGTATCCTTATCGTCACATAAAAATACACACATCAGTATACCTATAATATATTTCACTATATTCAATGAACCAAGAATAGTCATCGCCAATCACGACGACTATGTGTGCCAATACATTCAAACAATTTCATATAAAACACCAAGAATTTCACACATGCGGATTTTTAAAACATACTCGTCTTCATCCAATAATTCATTCTTAATGAAAAAGTTGTTCTCCAACATCCTAGGCATGGGTTATGAATTTTGACAGAGATGGGTCTTGTCCCCTCACAGAAGTTGCTAGACCGAACCATGACATCCCCACCATTGACAAACTCGATTTGACCAAAAAATAGAACTATGATCCATTTTCAATGTTTCCTTCCACCATATAGAAATATATTATCACATAAACCATAATGATGAAATTACTTACAAGCTTCAAGTCAAACACGTTGGTTGTTAACCTCATGGTGGAACTTGAACAAAAACATCAGTGACATACCGCCACTCAATCTTCATGGTTCATAAAAAAAATTGAATATTCTCAATGGTCTACTCAACACCCTAATTCTACTAGTTCAACTAACCCCACATGTAAACACAACATAAATTATCATGTATTAAGTATTATCTTTTTCTTCATGGAAACACAACTCTTTACTCCAACATAGTGGTTTTCCCAAGAGTCATGGACCTCCTGGCCCAGAGCCACACGTCTTTTCTATTTCTCATACACCGTAAGGTCCCAACTCCTCCAAACCCAATCCCTTTAAATACTCTTTTTAGAAATATAATTTTCTATTACCGAGATTCACAACACACCACCCGATACACGGGTGTCAGTTCAAGCCACTATGAATACAACCATGCTCTGACCCCACTATGTTAAACCACCTTGGATTTCACATACCCTAAAAAGAGTTACATTATGGACTAATAGGCTTGGAAAACCATAGACCTACCCTAAAAATCAAAAAGCATCCATGTTCTAAAAACCCAACATAGTATCATGAGTACTAACACTCAAGGGTGCTCTAGACTCTATGGTTGCAAGGAAAAATTCAACATCTTTATTAAATCTTTTTAATGGTTAATAACATGCCCATGGAATTTTAATTAATGAAAACTACCCCTATGGAATTATGAATGACTATCCATGATAAGGAATATGTCCCCTGATTACATTAATGAAACATATAACACCATATCACTAGTAACTAGAGTCACATTTAAAAGGGAAAAATTACTTAAAAAAATCAAAAAGATTTCTCTATGGGTCATAAATCGTAGAATGTCATCTGGTCACATCTCCACCAATATACCATGGTGACTTTTCCCTTATACTAACAACATTGAGGTAAAAAATACTGGGTTTAGTTAAACATAATTCCATTGGGTGTTGTATGGATAACTCTTCATATACTAAAGATATAAACTAAATTAACTAGACCTATCCATTGGATATTAACACAAGGTTCCATACTATAGAAATTAATTCCTAAAAAATATATAAAAAGGTACACTGAACCAGCCATATATAGTGGGACAATATCATTAATGTATCTTAGGTGAATAGAACTGTACTCTCACAAGATCTACTATCAGAAGTAGACACATATAGGGGTTCATACAAATACACTGTCCCAAAGAACTTTTATGGGAAAGCACAACATAATTTTTTTAAACAAAAGAAGTTGAGTCCTACATCATCATTACAGTCACATACAGGTATAATATAGATCAAGAGAAAACTACATTGCAAATATGATGCATGTGATGCCTCCTGATAATAGAGATATGAGTCAAATCCATATGAAATCAGAACATCAAAATCCAGGTGGATCACATGAGGTGAAAACATATGATCATAATAGTACAAACCAAGAACATTAATCCAATTCCCTAGTAACCTATACTTCCTTCAGAAATAGTTTTTGTGATTCACCCGATCGAGTTTTCTCAAAACTCTAACACATTCCTATGCATCCTATAGATAAACTCCCCAAAATAGAAAAAAATACAATATAATATCTGATACCATTTGGTAACATCCCAAACTGGATCACTAGGTCCATTCCATATTTCCACATTAACTAAATAGAACCTCCTCATATGCTAGTGTTTGTTGACTGGTAGTGTGGGTCTAAAGTTGAATCATGTGGTTATTATACACTCCACCATAGGAAACAATAAAAAATAAATAACCAAAATTATAAATATAATAAAATAATATTAAGTGTAAAAAAATAATATATCACTATATAAATGAATGTATAATCAATATGATATGATATTCATACCTTAAAGTAGTACACTGTTCTCCCACCGGGATGATCACACATACAAATAAAAACGGAAAAAAAATAAAAACTAGATCTACACCCAACGCCAAGACACATCTCATCCCAATATCAAGAATCATAGATATCTATCCCTATAGATAATGAATAATTGGAATCATAATAACCATAACCAAAAATAAGTGAGGTATTCTCAGGAACTCAAGTTACATGGATGCCCAAAAAAGGTGTGAGTACAACTCATCAGGGCACCACTAAAATGGTCTAGTACGTAACCAGTTAATCTAGTATACATGCATGTGATACATTAATAAGAAAATAAATATGCAAAACTTAACCAAACTAGAATAACATAATAATAAAAATTCACAAGTAAGAAACAAATACCCATGTGACGAGAATTTTTGCGGTAACCAAGCCTTTAAAAACCCTAAATACACCTACTTTGGAGCGATGAAAGTAATGATGTAAAAGTTTTTAACTATGCATTACAAGATGTTCCACAAGTCCCAAAATCAGTTAGCACCCAATAATAATCATTATAAGTTACACATTTAAGTAAATACCAAATTCCCCACCCTGATGGTGTTCATTATCCTCGGATGATGGTAAGTCCCATATGACATGTATGACGTAATTAGATAAAATATCACCCAACATATAATTGTCATATTCTAATCTATAAACCATATATTCAATTTTACATGAAAGTTATAATCCTAGAACAATAGACATGTATGTGATCCAACCAATACTTTCAAATGAATTATATTCCATATCCATTATCTCTTCATCACACTCTTGCTTTAAGGGGATATCTAAATGAAACTGAGAAACCTGAACATATTGAAGCCCTAAGAACGGTTCCCTAGACTATGTAATAAAAAAAATTATATATCATAACAAGGAATAATAAGTAATATCAAGAATAGTTCTCAAGGGGATACATACAAATCAAATGATCACATACCGACATGGGTCACACAGGCCACACGGTCTCCCATACACAAACACATATTAAGAATGGGTTATCAAGAATCAAACATGGTCTCATATGCTATATATGCATACATATTTGATCAAGGTATGAAACTTGGTATCATGACTTCAGGTCTCACATAAAACAACCACACATCAAAGAGGGTATATATAATATAAGTCAAAAATTGGTGATCAAGGCTCAGCTATTGATGGTTGGCATCAAGCCAATGCATAAGGGTCTATCATGGCCCTTGGAATTTTGTTTAATTATATTAGGCATGGTACCATTAATAAATTAAGAATTAATTTTAATTAATTAATTAATTAAGAATTACATGTTATACATAACACATTTCTAATTTATGTGTTAAATAATTCCATATGATAGAGTACATGGGACCACCTACAAAAAATAAAGTTAAATACCATCCAAGAAAATCCTAACTTCTTTCTCCAAGTCGTCAGGTCCATACAGCCTTATTCGATCGCCATGAGTGTATATCTCATGACCAAGCATTCAAAATAATTAATTATAACTTAATTATTGTAAGAACCCGGATCTTCGTTCAGGTATGTTTTCCTTTTTTTCTGGAGTTTTTAAGGAAAATATATTTTCTGGAAATTTTAGAAGTACACACCGTGTACTTTCTAGGTACACTCCATGTACTCAGTTCTTGCTCGAAGCCGTGTGTTGGACATGTCTGGGCCACACACATGGTGTGTAAGGCTGAGGTGGAGGCCGATTAATTCGGAGTACGGAAAAATTTAAGTACATGCCGTGTACTGAAGAAGTACATGCCGTGTAGGTTTTTTTCATTAAACGGACCGGGGTCACGCCTAACCCCCAGTTTTTTCTTCTTCTTTAGTTTTCGTCTGTTCAAGAGTGACCGTACGGCCGGAGCTTCGACAAACTCCCGCCTCACCATCCGTTCTCCGATTCGAGCACGGTCGATTGCATTGGAATCACGGTGGTGTGTTCTTCCTTCTTCTTGAGCCTTGTTTCTTGAGTCCTCCTTGTTTCAAAGTTATCGTGGGTTTAACGTTTTGTACGTTTTCTCAGATCTATGTCATTATAAGAGGAATCTATAGTCGATGTTTACGTATATCGATCTACTCGGATCAAGGTAGGTGGTTTCTGCCTTTCTGTAGAAAGTTGATGAGTATTATGTAAAAATTCCACCAATACCTGTAAACGGGGTATTGCGGGTTTCCTTTTTTGCCCTACTGTTTTACTGCTTTGCTTTTTTTCTTTAGTAGAGGTTATTTCTTGTGATTAGAGTAATTGTTTTTGTGCTCAGGTTGCTTTTCCATGCTTGTTTTTCCTATTGGACGTTTTGCTAGATGCCATACCTCGTTGTAGGATAGTGGAACTATGTCTTTTTTTATTACTGTTGAGCCTTATTTGTTAGCCAAGTAGTTCATGAGTTTTACTTGGATGATGCACGCGCGCTAAGAATGTTTAGTTATACTCAGGACTGTGATAACCTAGAGTAGTAGACCAAAGGGAGAATTGATGAAAGGGCTTCTCCAGATGTCCTTTAATAACAATGCGAGACTATGGGGGGAATTGACATTGAGGAATTCCCCCGAGAGTCTGTAGATCCTCGACATGGGACACATGGGGAATTGACGTTGAGTGCTTCCCCAGAGAGCCTTTAGCACGATCCGAGACTGTAGGGGGGAATTGAAGGTGAGTGCTTCCCCAGAGATTCTGCTTAATTATGTAGCTGAACCATAGGGGTGAGACTGTGTGTGCCTCCCAGAGGGTTGATAGTACTTAGAGGTTGAACCATAGGGGTTAGACTGTGAGATCTACCCAGAGTGTTACCTATTGCTTCTTGTTTTTGACTGCTTACTTGTGAGATTTACTTGTTAGAACTGTGGATTTTAGCTGCTTGTGCTTTTCTGTTTACTGCTTCTTGTTTTATTACTGCCATGTATTCATTGACTATTAGGCACAAATCTTTGGGTGATTGTCTACTGGGATTGAATCTCACACCCTGTTTGGGCCATGCTTTTGGTCCCATGTAGACTATGTTGCTGGCGGTATAGATAAGGGCAAGCGCCCTTCTTCTTCAGGATCTTGATTGCACCAGGAGGTGGGGAGCATGGGACTGAGCCGTGGCTCGCGATGCTGAGGATCTTACTTTTTTTTCTTTTGCACTTTGTTTTAGTTGTATTTCATCACATTGTTGTGTTTTCTATTTTCCTTAGATACTTGTACATGTTGCATCATTTTCATCATAGTTATATATCTATATCGTTTCCGCTGTTTGGTTTTTGTTGTTATGCATGTTTTTTTCTATTTTCACTGTTTATTGTTGTTTTCTTACCTTATAAACCTTAACGAATGAAGGAATAGTTTCCCCACCGACTCACCATGTCCCTCGCTTCTAGTCAGTAGCCTCTGGAATTCGGGGAAATGCCCTTGAGGTTATGTGGCGAACCGGGTATGGGGCACCAGTGGAGGGGCTCTGGACTCGGGACGTTACGAAGTGGTACCCGAGGCGTTCTTTTCTCTTGCTTTACTGTTTGGAGACCATAGCCCGGGATAGGACGGATTCGGTGCTTTGAATTAAGCTATGCTCGGGAGCAGCTAACCCATGTACAGGTAAAAGCCATACTACCTCGTTAATTGCAGTTTTTCTTGTTTTGAGATTTTATGGTTGGTATGTTTCAACCAGAGTGATTCGTATGACTTGTGCGGTTATTGTTTTGATATTTTGGTTGTATTTTTATCGCAACCCGATGAGACGAGGGTATGCCATCTCATGCATAATATAGGCACTTGTAGAAATCACATGTCATGCATTCTTGCCATGCCATATAGGGTGCATTAGCAATTGCATGCTGTTGTGATAGGCTCTGTGTAGATTATGCATGCTGTTGTGATAGATTCTTGATAGATTCTCTGCTGTTATGTTACAAAACTCTTTGTTTTCTTCCTTTCATAAAATTAAATCCAAATTTTGGTTCTTGAGGTGTTATGGGCCCTCACGGATCGGAATTTAGCATCTTTTCCCTTGTGTTTAGTGTTTCTGGAATTCTGCGCAATTCCTGAGCTACTGCCCAGAAAATCCCAGAATACACGGCGTGCACTTTTTTAGATACATGCCGTGTAGTTTTCAGGTCGTGTCACTGACTATGTGAGAAGAACACGGTGTCGTGGGAGTAACTTCGGGCACACGCCGTGTACCATTGGTACACGCCGTGTGAGTTCAGAGCCATGTATTCGGCCGTGTCACTAACAACACGGGCCTGGGAAGCTCAGGTAGAACACTCTGTGTCTATAGGGAACACGCCGTGTAGTCCTGTCCGGGTACCCGGCCGTGTCACGAACAACACGGGCTGGCAAGAACTTATTTTCTGCACACCGTGTTTGTTCGGAACACGCCGTGTAGTCTTGTCCAGGCACCCGGCCGTGTCATGTACAACACGGGATGGTGTCACCTTCTCCTATGCACGTCGTGCTTGTAAGGAGCACTCCGTGTAAGGTCCAGCCGTGTAGACGGCCGTGTACTCAACAACACGGACCGACGAAGCCCTGTCTAGTGCATGCCGTGTTTGTTTCGAACACGCCGTGTAGTATCGGGTTGAGTCGGACCGTGTGGGTTAGCTGAGTGAGGAGACTCGGGCAAGGGAATAGTTTTCAAGTACATTCCGTGTGTGGGGGTCAACATGTCATGTAGTTTGTTGTGTACACGACCTGTAGGGCAGGAGTACACGCCCATGTCAGTGGCTTAAGTAGACACACTGTGTAGTTTTTATACACGCCGTGTAGTCGGTTTTTTTGCAATCTTTTGTGTTTTCCCCTGTTCTCGTTTTGTACTCTTGTGTTCTCTATCCTTGTTTTCATGATCTAAGGTGTGCTTTTGATCTTTCAGAGCCATGCCTCCGAGACGTCCTCCGGTCGTACATCTGTCGTCGGGAAGTGATCAGACGCCAGATATGGATGATCAAGGACTTCCTATCGATCCCCCAACCGAGCCATCCTTGGCACCGACCATTGTACCAATCACAGGCGCTGATGCGCGGTTCAGGGAAGGTTTCATGAGGATGATGCAGGCCTTCCAGGGAGCACCGCCTCCTGCCTCGTCTATGGAAGACTTCATGCGGGTCTTTCAGTAGCAGCATCATCCAACATTCTCAGGGGAGAGAGGACCTCAGGCTATAGAGTCATGGCTGGAATCCATTCAGACTATATTCGAGCATCAGGAGATGCCTCCAGAGAGGCGGGTCAAGCTCGCCACCTACATGCTCCGAGACCCTTCCAAGAGGTGGTGGGATGTGATCTCACAGGCGGGTCAGTAGCAGGCTATGGCTTTGGAGGAGTTCCAGTGCGTGTTCTATGACTACTTCTACTCGGAGACTCTGACGGCCGATCGAGCTCGGGAGTTCATGATTTTAGAGTAGTGTACTCTATCTGTCATGGTGTATTCCTCTCGTTTCACTGAGCTGTATCGTTTTACAACCCTTCGGGATGGGAGTGGGGTGTTCTTGGCGAGGAAGTTTGAGGATGGACTCTGGCGGGAGATCCGCTCGCAAGTGAACATCTTCCAGCTGACATCCATTTCTTCCATCATCAAACAGACATTGATTGTGGAGCACAATCTAAGAGACTCTGGAGCTACGATTCAGGGCGGTTCTGCTTCCAGAGCTAGATTTCATTCAAATGACAGCAATAAGCGCCGTAGGGAGCCTACGCGTAGTGATTCGAGGAAGCGAGATGCATCATCAGGTAGCCAGGTGACATGCTACCAGTGTGGCTGGACAGGGGACACAAGGCTGCAGTTCCAGAGAGACCCCGTAGAGTGACGATCTTGTGGCAAGATGGGTCACCTTCAACGTTTCTGCCAAGTTTTCTCACCAGCAGCGGGTGACTGGGGTTCTTCCATGACTCCTCGTTCAGGAGTAGCCCCACCGGTCTCCCACCAATCAGGGAACTGGAGTTCTTCTGGCCATTCAGGCCAAGGGGGAGGTCGAGGTCATGGCGGTCAGCCACCAGTTCTTCAGCACGAACAGGGAGGTTCATCTCAGAGAGGTCAGCCAGGGGCGCATGGCTACGACACGAGCCAGTCTTTCGCCGTGGAGCAGAATTATCATGAGCATGATCTCGGTCCTTCTACTGTTCAAGGAATGATTTTAGTAGCCTTAGTTTTATCATCAGCCCTTTTCAATACTGGTTCTACACATAACTTTATCTCTGTTTCCATTTTGGAGATCCTTGGACTCTGCATCTTTTCTTCTGCTGACTCATTGACACTAGACACACCTTTGGGGACGAGGACATCTAGTGTACGCCAATGTAGAGAGTGCCCTCTCGAGGTTGCAAGGTATCACTTATTATGGGATCTCTATGTCCTATAAATGACAGGATATTATTTCATTCTCGGCTTGGACAGTTTGATTCCCTTCTAGGCAGTCATTGACTGTCATCTCTGCAGAGTCAGTTTCATCTCACTAGAGGGTGAATCTTTTCTTCATAAAGGAGAATGGGATGTTTGGGCGAGTCGGGTGGGACTCAATCATCTTTGTCTAGGAGGGGTGACAGCCCAGATTTCTAGCCTTTACCTGGATGATTAGGGGACTCCACAGTTGGACTTTCCTCCAGTGGTGGATCGATTCAGGGATGTCTTTCCAGAGGACCTTTCAGGTTTTCCTCCGAAGCGTGAGATAGACTTCTCTATTGAGCTCGTGCCAGGAGCGAAACTGGTGTCCATTCCTCCGTACATGATGGCCACACCTGAATTGCAGGAGCTCATGAAGTAGTTGGAGGAGCTACAAGCTAAGGGTTTCATCCGACCCAGTAATTTTCCTTGGGCTTCACCTGTTCTGTTTGCGAAGAAGGCAGACGGTACCCTTCGGCTTTGTGTGGATTATCGGAAGCTGAACCAGTGGATTGTCAAGAACCGATATCCTTTGCCGAGGATCAATGACCTTTTTGATCAGCTTTGAGGAGCCTGAGAGTTCTCAAAGATCAACTTGAGGTCTGGTTATCATCAGTTGCATGTTAGACCATCAGATGTACCTCTGATAGCCTTTAGGAGCAGATATGGTCTATACGAGTATACAGTCATGTCGTTCGGTCTCGCTAACGCACCTGCAGTTTTCATGGAACTAATGAAGCAAGTGTTCCATTCTTACTTGTATTCCTTCATCGTGGTCTTCGTGGATGATATCTTGGTGTACTCTCACACACGACACGACCATGCACCCATCTTGAGATCATTCTGAGTACACTGACAGAGAATCAACTTTATGTTAAACTCTTGAAATGCCACTTCTGGATGGATCAGATTCACTTATTGGGTCACTTCATCTCAGAGGAAAGAGTTTCTGTGGACATAGAGAAAGTGAGAGCAGTAGTTTCTTGGGAGAAGCCGAAGAACGTTTTTGAGGTACGGAGCTTCCTAGGGCTGGCTGGATACTACAGACCCTTCATTAGGGACTTTTCTCGTCTTGCATCACCTTTGACAGGTCTAACCAAGAAGGGGGTGGAGTTCTTATGGTCAGATTCTTGTGAGTCATCCTTTCAGGATCTGAAAGGGAGGTTGACCTTAGCACTGATACTAGTATTGCTAGATCCAGGAAAGATCTATACTGTTTATTGTGATGCTTCGGGTATCGGGCTAGGAGATGTGCTTATGCAGGGAGATGGAGTCGTTGCGTATGGGTCTTGGAAGTTGAGGCCACATGAGAGGAACTACACTACACACGATCTGGATTTGGGAGCTATTGTTCATGCCTTGAGCTGTTGGAGACACTATCTTCTGGGAGAGCACTTTGTGGTCTTCACTGAACACAAGAGTCTCAAGTATATCTTCACTCAGCATGATCTAAATCTGAGGAAGCGCAGGTGGGTCGAGTATCTTCAGTATTTTGATTTCAAGCTTGCCTATACACCGGGATAGGGAAATGCCATTGCAGATGCATTGAGTAGGAGAACTCAGATTCAGGAAGTTTAGGAGGCCAGTAGTGAGTGGCAGCTGCTAGCTCTATTCTCTGAGATGCATCTGGAGGTGCACGACAGACGGGGACATACTTTTCTATCTTATGTAGCTATTACCTCCACACTACTTGATCGGGTACGGATGAGGCAACTATCAGACTCAGAAGTCTTAGTCCTGCGGGAGAGTGTGTCAGGAGAGGACCCTCTTCCTGGAAAGACAGTGTGTGAGGATGAGATCTTGCATTTCCAAGGAGGAGTATGGGTTCCAACAGAAACACGCGAGGAGCTGATGCAGGATTTCCATTCCTCTGTTTGGGCAGTTCATCCTGGCATCACCAAGAGATATCGGGACCTTCATCGCCAATACTGGTGGCCAGGTTTGAAGAAGGATTTTTCTGGTTTTTTCATGTGATGTTCTACTTGTCAGTAGGTGAAATCAGAGCATCAACGACCAGCATGCCTTTTACAGCAGTTACCCAATCCAGAGTGGAAGTGGAACGATGTTGCGATGGACTTCTTGATAGGGTTTCCGAGGTCGCCGCAAGGGAACGATGTTGTTTGGGTTGTCTTCGAAAAACTTATGAAGGTTTCTCACTTCTTGCCGATTAGGGAGACCTTCAGTGTCGATGATCTGGGAAGACTTTACATCAGAGAGATCATTCGTCTACATGGAGTTCCACGCTCTATTGTTCTAGACAGAGATGCACGCTTTACCTCTCAGTTCTAGTAGGGATGTCAGAAGGCCTTGGGTACACATGTACTTTTGAGTACAGCACACCATCCCCAGCCTGATGACCAGTCCGAGAACAAGATCCAGATGCTTGAGGATATGCTCCGATCTTGCATCCTTGACATTGGCGGTTCTTGGGAGAAGCATATTCCTCTGGTGGAGTTCGCCTACAACAACAGTTTCCAGGCAACCATTCAGATGGAACCATACGAGGCCTTGTACGGTAGGCCATGCCGACCATCCTTATGCTGGGACCTCATCTTATTCAGGAGACTTCAGAGCAGATAGAGCTGATTCGGAAGAGGATGGCTATGGCGCAGTCTCGACAGAAGTCTTATACTGATCAGCGGAGACGACCTCTGGAGTTCAAGGTCGGTGATCAGGTTTTCCTACGTGTCGCACCGAGGATGGAACACAAAAGGATTTGGAGATATGGTAAGCTTTCACCGTCATACATCGGGCCGTTTAAGGTCTTGGAGAGAGTGGGGACGGTCGCCTATCGGTTGCAGCTACCTCAGAGGTATCGGGCCGTGCATGACGGCTTCCACATCTCTCATCTCTGATGTTACTTTTCAGACCCTTCTCACAGCTTTCAGCCTGAGGAAGTCGAGCTTGAAGTGGATGCATCGTTCGAGGAGAATCCTATCCGGATTGTCGATTGTAGTACGAAGGTTCTCTGCGGGCGGTCTGTTCCTCTAGTACGAGTGCTATGGCTGCACGAGTGAGTACAAGATGAGACCTAGGAGATGGAGGCCTATGTACGATTGTAGTGGCCGGAGCTGTTCGGGGTTTCTTCTTCTCCACCTCGTTAGGGAAATTTAGGGACGAATTTTTTTAAGGGGGGAAGTTTGTAAGAACCTGGATCTTCATTCAGGTATGTTTTCCTTTTTTTTCTCGAGTTTTTAAGGAAAATAAATTTTCTGGAAATTTCAGAAGTACACGCCGTGTAGTTTCTGGGTACATGTTGTGTACTCTGTTCTGGCTCAAAGCTGTGTGCTGGCCATGTATGGGCCACACACACGGTGTGTAAGGCTGAGGTGGAGGCCGATTAATCTGGAGTACGGAAAAATTGATGTACACGCCGTGTACTTTCTTTTTTTTCATTAAACGGACCGGGTCATGCCTAACCCCCAGTTTCATCTTCTTCTTCAGTTTTCATCCGTCCGAGAGAGACCGTATGGCTGGATCTTTGACGAACTGCCACCTCGCCGTCTGTTATCTGATTTGAGCACGGTCGATTGCATTGGAATCGTGGTGGTGAGTTCTTCCTTCTTCTTGAGCCTTGTTTCTTGATTCCTCATTGTTTCATTGTTATCTCGGGTTGAACGTTTTGTATGTTTTCTCAGATCTACGTCATTATAAGAGGAATATGTCGTCACCGTTCACATATATTGATCTCCTCGGATCGAGGTAGGTGGTTTATGCCTTTCTGTAGAAATTTGATGAGTATTAAGTGCAAATTCCACCAATACCCGTGAACGGGGTATTGTGTGTTTCCTGTTTGCCCTGCTGTTTTCCTGCTTTGCTTATTTGCTTTAGTAGAGGTTATTTCTTGTGAGTAGAATAATTGTTTTTGTGATCAGGTTGATTTTCAATGCTTTTTTTTCCTGTTGAGAAATTTTCTAGTTTCCATACCTTATTGTAGGATAGTGGAACTATCTCTTTTGTTATTACTATTGAGCCTTAGTTGTTAGCCAAGTAGTTCTTGAGGTTTACTTAGACGATGCACGCGCGCTGAGAATGTTTAGTTATACTCTGGACTGTGAGAACCTAGAGTAGTACACCAAAGGGAGAATTGACGGAAGGGATTCTCCAGAGTGTCTTTTAATTACGATGTGAGAATATAGGGGGAATTAACGTTGAGTGCTTCCCCAGAGAGTCGGTATATCCTCGACGCGGGCCACTGGGGGAATTGAAATTGAGATCTTCCCTTGAGAGCCTTTAGCAATATCTGAGACTATAGGGGGAATTGATGGTGAGTGCTTCCCCAAAGAGTTTTCTTAATTACGTAGCTGAACCAGAGGGGTGAGACTATGTGTGCCTCCTAGAGGGTTGATAGTACTTAGAGGTTGAACCATAGGGTTAGACTATGAGAGCTACCCATAGGGTTACCTATTGCTTCTTGTTGCTGACTGCTTACCTGTGTGCTTTACTTGTTAGAACTGTGGATTGTAGCTGCTTGTGCTTTTTTGTTTACTGCTTCTTGTTTTATTACTGCCATGTATTCATTGATTGTTAGGCACAAATATTTGGGTGATTTTCTACTGGGATTGTATCTCACAACCTGTTTGGGCCATGCTTTGGGCCCAAGCAGACTATGTTGCTGCAGGTACAGATAAGGGCAAGCACCCTTCTTTTTCAGGATCAAGATTTCTCGAGGAGCTGGGGAGCATGGGACCGAGCCGTGGATCGTGATGCTGAGGAGCTTATTTTGTTTTCTTTTGCACTTGGTTTCGGTCGTATTTCAGCACATTGATGTGTTTGCTGTTTTCCTTAGATACTTGTACTGGCTGCATCATTGTCATCATAGTTATATATCTACATCGTTTCCGCTATTTGGTTTCTGTTGTTATGCATGTTGTTTATTGCTTCTGCTGTTTATTGTTCTTTTCTTACCTTTTATACCTTACCAAATGAGGGAATAGTTTCCCCATCGACTCACCAAGGCCCTCCCTGCTAGTCGGCATCCTCTGGCATTCGAGGAAACCCGCTTGAGGTCATGTGGTGAATCGGGTATGGGGCACCAGTGGAGGGGCTCCAGACTCAGGACGTTACAATTATAATTAATTTAATAATTACAAGGAAACTCACATTCAAATGAAAACAGCATACTTGTTTAAATACTTACCGAATAACACAACTTAGATAGAACCGTCCATTGAAGGTCTATAATACACTCCCAACTTCATTTTGGAAAAAATACCTATCATGTTACAATAAGAAATAGAACAATTTAAAAAAATTAAATAAAAAATTATAGAAGAAGATCAACCAACTTACATACCTTAGTCACACATCATCCAATAGATTTTAAGCCCCCCAACATACTCTTGGTTCAAATATAAGTGAAAGCCCAAAATTAATTCCATAATAGGATGAAGAATTTAACTTAATTTGGCTAAAAAATAAATAAGATATAATCAAGGGGAAAACCTATATAAAAATTTTCATCAATGGAATGTTTTCATCATCATGGGATGTCTTCTCACCATGCCTGTCAAAATCCTTATTATCCTTTGAAAATTCCTCCAATATGAGATGAAATTTCCATCAAATTTCACTAATAATAATTATGAAATAATCAATAAGAATTATAATATAAATGTAACACCATAAGAGTTTAAAATATTTTTATTTTTGAATAAATTTAATTTTATTTCTAATTAAATTTATACACAACACCATGTTATGTTTAGGCTACACAAAACAATGTGTTGTCTTGCATCACACACAAGGATGAGTTTTACCAAAAAAATATCTTATTAAAGTGTTATTATTTAATATAATAAGATATAACCTAAAAATTATGTTGGTGGTTATAAATAGTATTAACTAACTTATGAAAATATATTTTCAAATTGTTTTTTTATTAATTAATTATAAATTAATATAGAAACCAACTAAATATATATGAAATGTTTTTATAAAGAAGTATATTTATGCTCACAAAGTCATTTTATCCAAATAAACTAAATTAATTACTATTAGTGAATGATATCAATGTAATATATATTTGATAAAAATATTTTTTTTTAATTCATTCAATGGATTAATTATATATAAGATAAGAAAAAACACAATTTTTCACAAAAAAAAAAACCTATATTTTTCTAAAGTCAACTTTCCCAAATATTAATAAAGAAATTATTTTAATTCTAATCTTGATACTTTTATATATTTTATTGGAAAAAAATAAATTTCATATTTTAAATTTATATATAAAAAATTAATTTGGTTGAATTACTAGTATTTGTTTTCATAAGTTTAAGGTTTTGATTAATAGTGATAAAATATTGCATTTTAATTGAAAAAAAGCTTTTTCATCTAAATAATTTAGAGTGTTAAATTATATTTTTCATTGGATTTAATGTACAATTAGATAAACTGTTAATCATTTAACCTAATTTATTTCATTGTAATAAATTTCACATTGAATAAGGATATAAAAACATTTCAATATTTCGAACGTTTTCTATTTAAAAACCCATTTTCTCTTCCCATAAATAAGATTAATTTTAAATTAATTAATAAAAATCATGTGTTTTAAATTTTGAAAAATGAATTCCATATTTGGAATCACTAATTCAAAAATATATAAATCTATTCATTTTTTTCTCGGAAAATATGAATAGAAACTTTAATATTTTTTCTACTTACCACAATTGGCGATAAATTGGGTAATTAAAGGTAAAAATAATATTATAAGTATTATAAGTCTACCCTAAAACTTATAATAGTTGTATTAGATGATTTATTTTCGACCACAGTCATCCTTGGGCTGATTTAATGGCCTATTAGAGTCACTTGGATGATTTTATTCATTTTTTATTACTTTATGCTAATGGAAATCTAATATGTAATTCTCATGTTTTTAAAAAGTATTAAATTTTTATATATATGTATATTAAGAATATATCTTCACCTATAAATAGTAATTTCAAAGTTAAAATTTTTATCTTAGTTATGATAATTTATTTTTAATTTTTAGGAACAAATAACTAAATTAAGGCTTTCACAATGATGATTCTATAATTGTTTAATTAATGGAAAAATCAGATAAATGTTATTAAAAATATTAAAATAAATATACCTTGATATAATTAATTTCATAAAATAATTTTATTAATTATCTTGAGATAATATAGATTTATTAAAGTATTTGGTAATAATTTATCTTGTTCATAGATATTTCTTAAAAGTAAAACTATTTAATAGTGTCAAAATTCACACTAATGATATTTTAAAATAAATAATAATTTATTAAATAATATAAAATTCAAAAAATCTAAAAATAAGAAAAATTATTCTCATAATGTTTAATATATCACAAATGATCCATTTCTGGTTTTTTTGACATTTTATAGTAACTATATTAACCCTTAAATATTAAAAACAAATGTTGACATGGCAAGAGTTAAAGGGTTCAAATAAGGGTCAAATCCAAAAGATAAGGGTAAAAATGTGACCTAAAATTGTATAAAAAATATTTAATTAAGTGTATTTTACCATTATCATTTTAATATATAATTATAGTTGTTTAATGGACACTTTTCAATGAAAATAATGTATATATTATTTAAATCAAAGATAGTTACAAAATGTCACTCTCTTTGTAGTTAATATCATTTATGTATCCAAACAGTGACAAATTTAGGATATGAAAAAACCTAAATTTTTGTTTTGATATTAATGAAATTATTTTCATTATATAATTTTATTTTCAATTTTTATAAATTATATAATTACCTTAAATTATTCTTCAATTCTAAAACAATATTTATTTAATTAAAATAAAAAGAAAATAATTGTTTTAAAAGTATTTGTTTTGATATATTTTGAATTATTTAATGTGTATAATATATTTTATATATCTATAAGATATATTATAGTTTTTAAATCATTATATTCTAATTATCACATTTAATTTATGTATTCATTTTTAAATTAAATGAATTGTATCAAATTTGGAAATAATGATATTTTATGAAATTAATATTTCATTAAATTATTTCAAAATCATAAAAAATTTAAATAATTAAAATGGGGAAAATATATGGTCTAAAATTCATTACCATAATCATTTATTGTTCATTTAAAAGTCTTTTTCTATTGAATATCCTTATTATATTTTAATATTTTCTCGGCCTCTAAAAGTGCCCCTTACCACAATTATAAAAGGGAACCTCCTCCCTCACATACTATCACCAATTTTAGCAATATAGATTTACCAACCCCTACCAATTTCAATTCTCAACATCGTTATTTATGTTCTATAGGTTTTTATCCTTCCAAAGTACCTACTCTAGATCACTTAAGAAGATATTAAATCAAGTCCACCAAAGAATAGGTAATCATCTTTGTCGACCGTTTCATGTTTTTTTCATAAAATTACTATTTATATATTGTTTACATGTTAAAGTAATAACTATAGTATCATATATATTAATATATTTTATTATGATTATGGGAAAACCATATTCCACCTTTTATCCATCCTATGAAAAAGAAAAGCTCCGTGCATGCGTACGTACAACTTACTATCTCTACACAGTGGTGTAATCTGTTTTTCATCACCACTTTTTTGGACTGGTATAATGATGGATATAATGGATATATATTTTAATTATGAAATTATATTTATTCTGTAAAATTAATATAAAATCCAATTTTTTACCTTTTCACCATTAAGTGAATGATATCGTCGCTCGTGTGTACGTACGACCGACCATCTCCATTATATGATGTTATTTATTTTCCATGTTAACCATTAAATAATAATTATAAAATGTATATAACGAATAAATATGATATCTATGAAACTTATAATTCACTATATGAAATGATTATATCCTATACATAAGAAATAATACTTACATGAAAAAATATGTATAGGAAAATGAAGCAATTAACACCTTAAACTAGGGTAATAACAAAATATTATCAACAAATAGGTGATAAAATAATATAAGAAGATCATATATGAAATTGTAAATATTTATATGGTTATAGTATAAGTTAATAAATTGATTAAATAAATTATATAGTAGGTTAAAGAACATATAACTAAAAGAAGCATAATATAAGATATTTTCATCTCAATTTTTATATTTCTGTGATAAATTTCATATTCACCACTTACTTATTTTGTGTAGTGTATCTAATACCCAATTTGATATATCATATCATAAATTTATTTATCATAATGATATTAAATGTTTAATTTTATAATTATATACTTTTATGGGACATATATTTCAAAGTTGTACGATCCACTTTGATTTAAAAATATTTTTTGAATCAAATATTAAACTTCTGTGGAATGATTCGGATATGTAATACATGAGTTGGGGATAAATTAATGAAATAACCTTGATGCATTGGTAGTCTCATGATATGAAATATGTTTCTAAAAATCCCTTCTAGTTTGTTTCCTAGTAGAATAGAGTAGTTTCTACGCACAGACTTAAATCATCTTATGAATAGTCTTGATGGTGAGGTTCATGTGCGAGATACATGAAATCAAATAATTAAGAACTTCTCTCATTTTAGTTATTATTTATCCATGTGATTTTGAGTCTACATATCTATGGGTGTAATTAATTATCATTTCATTATTTAAATGTTATGTGTTTCATTTATTTTCATTTCCAAATTGATCATGCCTCATCTATTTATTTGAATGGAATGTGTTATCAGTTATTTATCTTGTCATGTTTTATTTAAAACCTTCAAATAATTATTGATTCCATTTTAATTAAACTTACTGAAAATTTGAGCTCACCATTATTTTTTTTACATTCCCCATGTTATGAAGATGTATCCTTTGAATGGGTTTCAAGGATTTATTTTATATGTATTTGTTATGTATTATGTTCTTATCCCTATATAAAATGGATACCATGTATGTAATTTGGTTTTCAGAAACTCATAAACTATTTGGTCCTTCCGCATTTTATTCCTCATAATCATGATAATGAAATAAAGTAATGCACTAGCTTTGGGATTGTGACGAACCATCCCGGGTCGACCCTGAACCGGTCACCCGAGCTGGCTCGCGGCAAGTCCCGTGGGGTGTTCCCGATCCCCCCGGGATGGAAACTAGTGTCGGGCATCAAAATTTAAACGTTGGGAATGATTTTCCCCATGAGAAAAAGATAAACAGACAAATAAAAACTGATGACAAAAATAAAAACTAGCAGCGGAAAGTAATAAAATTAACAGTAGACATCCCTCCATGTGACCCTTCAGTCACCTCCCAACCAAGGCCAACATTGCTCCCAGAATGCGCAACTCATCCAGGAAAACTTGAACAAGGGGAACCTGCAACTGAAATGATAAAATATTCACGAGCATTAAAAAAGATCAGTAGGGATGCCGAAGTAAACAATAGAATCCAACCAAAACCACTTTCCAAAAACAAACCAAAAAACACTAGTTTTCACATACAAGGATAGAAAATAGGGTTTTCATAATTTAAAGGAAAATGATCCTGATTTACCATTTCAAAATCCAACACACACCACAAATCTTTTTTCCTAAAGCAATGAATTACTTAAAAAAACTGAATTTCAAATCCATGTTTATCACATTTGTGCAAAAGAAGAATATGTAATAAGTTAATGCTGCAAACCAAGTGAAAGTAAAAGTAAACAAGTAGATATAAGCAATAACCATGGGTGATCCTAAACAACTCTAGAAAACCCCTAGATGTAATCGGTTTCAGACTACCTGCCGGTGTGGTACTCCATAGTCAATAACCAACTGGCCGCCCTAATAGCCAACCAGGGACATGCCCCACAAGGCCTATCTACCAAGGGTGAACCAACACATCTAATCAAGGCTGGCTAGCAATCATCGTTCGATATTCTAAAGGATGCTCAGAAACCCATGGTGATTTTGATAATACTGTGTATGTAGGAGGCCCTCGCACGTGTGACTCCTCTCACCACACATTCCAACCCCTTACACGGACACCACTACACGACAATACTCAAATGGAAGTCCCCCTATAGAGATTCCCCAAAAATATGTATATATGAAATTATTTCACATTCAACAAGGTTCCAACCAGGCCTTCACAACATGTGCAGTTTCAAAACATTTCGTAAATGAGTTAAGTTGCCAATCGGGCACACACACCTTTCCAAAAAGTCGGTATAAACACCCCATTCAAAACCCAATACCAAACGGGATTTCAAACCAAACAACCATTAAACTCACACCAAAGGCCAACCTGGCCAACTTATTTTCATCCCTCTTTGAAATACCAAACCATTCCTTCAAAAATCTAGTTTTAAGAAAATATATCATTAATATGTCATTTTCATTTGGAGGCACATCCATGTAAGCACCTAGTGCTCCCATGGATGTGCCAATATCCAATGGAACATCTAGTTTTTTTAGGAGTATCACCTTAGAAACCATATTTCATAAAACACTTTAGCATTGAAACCAAAATCAATCCTTTCATAACACTTTATAAAAGAAAAATGCATCTTTCAAACCATCCACCATTTCCAATTTTTTTCTAAAACTACTTATTGGTTCATCTTTTTTTCTAACAAAACACCAAAGAAATTTTACATTTCCAAAACACAATCACTATCAATTAAAACCAAACACCTCACAATGAACCTAATTTAACTTTACCAAGAACCTATACATTTCATATAAACCAACATCAAAAGCCACTTTCAGAAATTTAAAACAACAATATAACTATGTCATATGCTTTTTATAAATACAATAGAGATGAAAATGATATAAAAGGATTAATTGAAAACATATAAGTTCTCACAGTTTGAATAAAAAAGGGAAATGGTTGGAAACACCTACCTTGATGCCAAAACCTCCAAACATTGGCATGGAATTACAATCACATGCAATTCCCACCACCAACAAACTTGATCGAACCCTACTGCGAGGTTGCGGAAGGTTGGCCGAGTGAGATGAGGGGTGTCTAAGGTGAGATGCGCTGGAAATCTGGCCAAAAAGGGATGTGTGAAGGAGACAGGGCAGCGCCGATGCGAAGGTGGTCGGGTGGTGTGAAGGAGGTCACTGGTTAGCTGAGAGGCGTGGTGGTGGAAGCAGCACGACCAGCAGAACGACGGTCGGCCGACGTATGGAGGCGGTGAGCAGTGGGACACTGGGGAGAGGGAGATCCGGCAGGGGGGTTTGGGTGGCAGTGAACGACCGAGGAGGAGGGCCGACGAGTGGTCCGGGAGCGGCTCCGAGGGGTGGTGCGGTGCGGTCGGCCGGCGAGAGCAGAGGGGGAGCCGGTGGGGATGGCTTGGTAGGGGGAGAGGAAGATCCGGCCGGGGGGGGGGTGGTTGCGCGACAGATAGAAGGAGGAGGGGTGGTGGATTTAGGGTTAGGCATTATTTTTTTTATTTTCTTTTATTTTCTTTTTCTTATAATAGTAATAATAATAATAATAATTATAATAATAATAATTAGTTAATCATAATAATAATTATTATTATAATCAAAACATTTATAATAATAAAACTATTTAAAAATATAAACACCTATATATATACATATATAGACATATATACCTATATACAAACACATATATATACATATAAACATATATACACATATAAACATATATATATATACACATAAAGTTAAAACATAAACACATATAAATATATATAAAAATATATATACACATATATAATCATATATACATATATTTATTTATTTATTTATCCGCTCAACCAACTAATTTAATAATGTTAAAACTGGATGACCGTGCGGTATTCTCGCACCGTACCGTACCCAAGCAGACTGCAAGCGGGCTGCACGTACCCAAGCGGAAAGCACGTGCCCAAGTGGATTGCGCGTCTTAAACGTACGGTGTTCGCACACTATCCCAAACCATAAACTCATCCCAACATTAAAATTTTAAATCGGGACTCACCCACACTTACACAAAATCACCTGACTCTAATAGAAATAAAATAAATAAAATGACTAAAAAATGGGTGTGACAATTATCCCCACCAAAAACACTTTATGCCCCCAGAAAGTCACCAAGACAACAGTTAGAATAACTCTAGTCTGTACACAGGAAAAACCAGAAGAAACTGAGAGGCTTAGGGTGACCATTACCAACACCAGTCACACCCGACCAACTCGAGTACAATCATTGTATGAGGTTGAGGGGAGAACACAAGAGGGTTCTCCCCACCATCGAAATTTACTAACACGGAGACCATGAAACTCAAACACACCACCCCAGGGGGGGGGGGCAAAGCGGACTCCCCACACAGAAATCATCTCATATTCTCAATGCTAACAGAACAACTCCACCACTAGGATTAAAACTATTCTAGGAAAATCTGGAACACTAAGACATCAGGAATGAGTAATTTCCTACAAAACTCATACACAATAAATGAAAATCCACAAAGTGGTGTCCGACCTAATAAAGAGCCCCGAAAAGACACCCATTAATTTTTCAGAACCAAAAATCCCCATAACGTACGCATTAGAGACCATCCTCAAGATCAAAATGGGTTTGTTTAGTCATGGACCCGACACCTTTTAAAGAATATAAACAATTTAGAAACAACACCAAGAGGAAATGAGGCCACTTGCATTGGAGTAGAATGATCACATCACGTAACCACAACAAGGATGAGCTTAAAACGACGACAAGAATTGAAAAAGAAACATTTGGATATTTCCCTTCAGAATGCTGAAAACATGGACCGGGCCAAGGTCCCACAGACCCTCAACAATTCCTGAATGTGTGTGAGCTTCACCTCGAGACCTGTGGTTAGGGCTCTGATGGCTGAAGCATATCCTGCCTCACAGTCAGCCATTTGCATCCTCCAGTCCCCAACTTCTTATCCTCAATGATTCAAATTCCAATGACAGTGGCACATTTTCAAAGGGATGTAAGATGATGGCTTAGAATTCCCAAAGAGGCTACACTAGTGGAACATAAGAGAATAGCTAGACAACCTGGAAGTCAGCACCGACAAAGATGATGTCTTGGATATAGGTTCCTCTAGCATGTACTCCTTTCTAGATAGGGAACCCTCACTAGAGACAATTACCATCAAACACACCCCAAAATTCAATGATGGTGAGAAATTTCACCTTTACTAGTCCAAAACTGGACCCTCAAATTAACATGAGACGGTACAAACCCTAACAACCCTGGGAGGTCCCAACAACATGAATACCCACTCTAATTCCACAACCACACAACTACCCCTCACGGACTTTGGTTACTTTGATCGATAGGCAACATGAAAAAAGAACATAAAACTGGGCATGACTCATTAGAAACCTTAGCGACCTTTCTGGGCGGCATACTCAGAACAACATGAAACAAACAACTGAAATCGGCATCAAGGCAACACTCAATCAAAGAAACAACCCGATCCAATGGAAATAAACTCATAAGCTAAACATATACAAACATAAGTAAAAATTTATTTTCCAAAAACCATCCTTTCTATTAAATTTTAAAACTCACCTATAGCCCCTTATGGACTATCACATGTGTGTTCACCCAATCCTGGCTACATCCCTCGTGGACAAGTGCTCCCACACACTCTCTGCACGTATAGATGCACATGTGATCCTCCATAAGGAATACCAAGGTTCGAACACTTCTTTATCTTATCAAATCCAAAGAAGCAATAAAATTTTCCAAATCGAAACACTCCCACTTTAAAAATTCAGTTTACCAATTTCAAAACAATTTAAAAGAAAAAAATTTCCATTTTAAAATCGCTTTCATTTTTAACACACCCTCACATCAACTGAGATCAAAACGAAACACAATAAACAAAAAACCACCGGAATGGGGTAGTAGTGCATATACCTAACCTGGCGACATGGTGGTGAGTTATGACCCAAGTATGGCATTACACTAAGAGAACCATGAAATGGACACTTGGACTCCACATGGGTCACCACCCCATGTGAGGCCACAAAAAGAACCCGTTCGCCTTCATTATCATCTCTCAAACCAAAACAACCAAAGGAAAAATACTCAAAACCCGAACTACCCCTGGTAACTCAGGTCTCTTCACGGGCAGTGGTGATCAAGAACCGACTCGTAAAGTACCTCCTGAGCCTCGACAATCCTAATCTCCTTCTACCAGACATCCCAAATATCAAGGGCCTCCTCTAATACCAATTTTGCACGAACCATCCTGGGTCGACCCTGAACCGGTCACCCGAGCCAGCTCGTAGCAAGTCCCGAGGGGCATTCCCGATCCCCCCAGGATGGCAACTAGGGTCGGGCATCAAAATTTTAATGTTGGGAACAATTTGGCCCATAAGAAAAAGGTAAAAAGACAAATAAAAACTGATGATAAAAATAAAAACTAGCATTGGAAATAAATAAAACTAAACATTAGACATACCACCATGTGACCCTTCGGTCACCTCCCAACCAAGGCCAACATTGCTCCGAAAATGAGCAACTTAGCCAAGAAAACTTGAAAAAGGGAAACCTATAACTGAAATGATAAAATAGGTGTCATCATTAAAAATGCTCTGTAGGGATGCCGAAGTAAACCACAAAATCCAACCAAAACCACTTTCCAGAAACAAATCCAAAAAAATAGTTTTCACATACATGGATAGAAAATAGGGTTTTCATAATTTAAAGGAAAAAGGATCTGGATTTACCATTTCAAAAACCAACACACACAACAAAACGTTTTTCCTAAAACAATGCATTACTTAAAAAAACTGAATTTCAAATCCATGTTTTCCACATTTGTGCAAAATAAAAATAGGTAATAAGTAAATTCCAGAAACCAAGTGCAAGTAAAATTAAACAAGAAGATATAATCAATAACCATGGCCAATCTTAAACATCCCTAGAAAACCCCTGGACATACTCGGTTTCAGACTATCTTCCAGCGTGGTACTCCATAGTCAATAACCAACTGGTTGCCCTAATATCCAACCAGTGGAATGCCCCACAAGGCCTATCTACCAAGGGGGAACCAACCCATCTAATCGGGGCTAGCTAGCAACCTTCACTCGATATTCTAAAAGATGCCTAGGAACCCATGGTTATTTTGATAATACTGTGTAAGTAGGAGGCGCTCGCACGTGTGACTCATCTCACCACACTTGCCAACCCCTTACACGGACACCACTACACGAAAATCCACGAAGGGAAGTCCCCCTGTAGAGATGGCCCACAAATATGTATATATGAAATTCTTTCACATTCAACAAGGTGACAACTGGGCCTTCAAATCATGTGCAGTTTCAAAACATTTTGTAAATGAGTTAAGTTTCCAATTGGTCACAGACACATTTCCCAAGAGTTAGTACAAACACCCCATTAAAAAACCAATACCAAATGGGCTTTAAAACCAAACAACCATTCAACTCACACCAAAGGCCCACTGGGACAAATTCTTTTCATCCCTCTTTGAAATACCAAACCATTCCGTCAAAAACCTAGTTTTAAGAAAATATGGCTTTAATGTGTCATTTTCATTTGGAGGCACATCCATGTGAGAACCTAGTGCTCCCATGGATGTGCCAGAATCCAATGGAACATCTAGTTTTTTTTAGGAGAATCACCTTAGAAACCATATTTCATAAAACACTTTACCATTGAAACCAAACTCAATCCTTTCACAACACTTAATAAAAGAAAAATGCATCTTCCAAACCATCCACCATTTCCAAATTTTTTCTAAAACAATTAATTGGTTCATCTTTTTGTCAAACAAACACACCAAGTAAATTTTACATTTCCAAAACACAATCACTATCAATTACAACCAAACACATCACAAAGAACTTAATTTAATTTTACCAAGAACCTATGCATTTCATATAAACCAACATCAAAAGCTACTTTCAGAAATTTAAAACCACAATATAACTATGTTAGATGTTTTTCATAAATACAATAGAGATTCAAATGATATAAAAGGATTAATTGAAAATATTCAAGTTCTCAAGGTTTGAATCAAAAAGAGAAATGGTTGGAAACACCTACCTCGATGCCAAAACCTCCAAATAGTAGTGTGTAAATACAATCGCATGCAATTCACACCACCAACAAACTTGATCGAACCCTGCTGTGAGGTTGCAGAAGGTTGGTCGAGCGATATGAGGGGTTTCAGAGGTGATACACGCCGGAAATCCGGCCAAAATAGGGGTTGTGTCAGGCTGTGTGAAGGAGACGGGGCAGCACCGGTGCGAAGGTGGTCGGGTGGTGCGGAGGGGGGAACTGGCTAGCCGGGAGGTGCGGCGGCGCGACGGGGGAAGCGGCACGGCCAGCGGAATGGTTTCTGGTCGGCTCATGGTGGAGGCGAGTGGTGGGACGCAGGGGAGAGGGAGATCCAAGTGAGGGGGGTTTGGGCGGTGGTGAACGGCCGAGGAGGAGGTCCGACGCGGGGTCCGAGAGCGGCGACGAGGGGTGGTGCGGCGTGGTCGACCGACGAGAGTGGAGGGGGAGCCTGTGGGGACGGCGCGGCAGAGGGAGAGGAAGATCCGGCTGGGGGGGGGGGGATTGCGTGGAGTACAGAAGGAGGGGGTTGGATTTAGGGTTAGGCTATATTTTTTTTCTTAAAATAATAATAATAATAATAATAATAATAACTATTATTATTATTATAATCAAAACATTTGTAATAATAAAACCATTTAAAAATATAGACACACACACATATATATATATACATATATAGACATATATACCTATATAAAAACATATATACATACACATATAAACATATATATACACACATAACGTTAAAACATAAACACATATAAACATATATACACATATATAAACATATTTACATATATATATTTATTTATTTATACTCTCAACCAACTAATTTAATAACGTTAAAACTGGATGACCGTGCAGAATTCGCGCACCGTACGGTACCCAAGCGGACTGCAAGTGGGCTGCATGTACCCAAGCGGAAAGCACGTTCCTAAGCGGACTGCGCGTCTTAAACGCACGATGTTCGCACACTATCCCAATCCATAAACTTATCCCAAAATTAAAATTTAAAACCTGGACTCACCTGCACATACACAAAATCACCCGACGCTAAGAGAAATAAAATAAATAAAATTACTAAAAAAACGAGTGTGACAGGGATCTTGGGGTTCGGGCATGACAATTGATAATAAAGTAAGTTTAGTTACAACCATGGAAACTAAATTTAGGAAAAAATTCATTATGAAATACAACCCATTGGTTTAGTATGTGAGAAAAATTTATTTAATGTACAATGAATTTGGATTTTATGGAAATATTTTTAAAGGTAATTATAACCATTAGGGTTTATATTGTATTTGAATTTAAGATAATTATGGGTATTTTTAATATTGGGAATAAAAAATGAACCATATGAGATAACCTTTGTGGTTAAAAAATTTATTTATTGTTGATTATATTTAGTTTATTTCTTTCGGATTATTATCAAATTTTTGGATAATATTAATATAGTTTTAGAAAAAGGAAAACCTACATGTCAAGTGACTTCCCATCATGTCCGATAAGGCCACAGTTTTTTAACCTCACAACCGAAGGGAGACTGTGGTGTAGTGCCTAACCCCAGCCTACATGATGTCCCGATTAGAGTGAATTTTTTAGTAAAATTATCCAATGGAAAAAGGGTATGTTGATTTTCGAGACATTTTTTTATCAAATATATTACCTTGGGATTAGAAAATAATTTGGTGATTAACTTATTAATGTTATTTTAGAAGGCGTTCACTATTTTGGGAACTCTATGTGATTATGGTAAACAGAATACTATGGGATTTTATTTGAGGACTAAATGTTGAATTATATTTTGGAATAAAATCGGATTTTATTGTGGACTTATGGTGATTTAGGTAATTTATTGAAATGGTTTTCATATCTTAGAGATTTTTTGATTTAGGTAATTAAAATTTTCATAGAATACATTAAAAGTGATGAATATTATTTTTATGACTATCAGATCAAATATTTCTGATTTTTGGGTTTTAATGTTATTAAATAATATTTTTGAGGATGGATAGCTATTTTCTGAATGATATATGTTGAAATTGGGTTATTACTATTGAATTTTTTAGAGTAAAATTGTTTTTCATCATATAAATGCTTATTACTTTTGGGGAATTATCTTATCTTATCCTAACCATTTTGGTTTTGGTTAATGTATAAAGATAAGAGGAATATATGATTTTACTTTTGTGGATTTTTTTATCCATATAAATTGATTAGAAATATTCATGAATGAAAAGAAATCATCTTTAATACTCATATTTTGGAGAAAAAGATGATTTTGTGGTGGAATTTGATTAAAGTATGAAACTTTACTTATCAAGTAAGTATGTTTCCTTATGTTCTTTGTATAAGAAATTAATTTATTCCTTAACTTGGGGAAAATTGTTTTAGGATAAAAAAATTTTCATTTATGTTTATTACTGTTAAATCAATGGCCTCTTTAACTCATCATAGATTTACAGTCTTGTGATGGTAGAATCTATGTTTACCATGTTCTCCACCATTCTCCACCAAAACATGATAGTCAGATTTTTATTTCATGTCCACGTTTTCACTAATGTTATCTTATTAGAAATCTTAATTGTGTGGGGGAATTCACATTTTATTTTCCTTCTTATTAAGAATATGTGTTATTAACCATATTTATAATATGGGTTTTCAACAATTTTTTATTTTAAAATTTAAAACCCTAGACTACCAAGATCAAGTTTAAATTACATAGAAAAAATTTATTTATGGTTGGGAGAATGTAACACCACAATACTTTAAAAGATTTTCATTCTTGAATAAAAATAGTTTTTATTTCTAGATTTATTTATAAACAACACCCTGTTAAGATTATTCTAAAAACAACAATGAGTTGTCTTGCATTACATGCTAGGCAGAGTTTTACCAAACAACAATATATTATTTAAATATTATTATTTAATATAATAATATATAACATAGCCATTAAGTTGGATATTTTTAATTTTAAGAATTAACTTATGAAAATATTTTTTTTCAATTCATTGGTTACAAATTAATTAGAAAATGATATAGTAATTAACTGAATATATATGAAATGTTTTTATAAAAAATATTTTTATGCTCACAGTGTCATTTTATACTAATAAATTAAATTAATTAAATTTATTGAATGATATTAATGTAATATATATTCAATAAAATATTTTTTTATATCTATCCAATATATTTAAAAGTAATAAGATAAGAACATTCCAAATTATATGCATAAAAACTAATATTTTTCTAAAGTCAGTTTTACTGCCTTTTAAGGGTGAACTTATTTTAAATCCAATTTTGACACTTTTTAAATTTTATTGGAAAAAATAAAATTATTATTTTATATATAAATGTAAATATTTATTTTGGATGAATTATTGGTATTTTTCTAATAATTTTCATGTTTTGATGAATAATGATAAAATATTGCTCTTTAATTGGAAACAAATTTTTCATCCAAATAATTTTGAGTGTAAAATTATATTTCTAATTGGTTTTAAACTATAATTAGATAAATTTTTTATCATTTAATATAATATACATTATTAGAATCAATTTCTAATTTAATAATGATATAAAAATATTTTAATATTTTGAGCATTTTCACTTAAAAAACTTGTTTTCTTAATATGTCTACGAGATTAATTTTAAATAAATTACTAAAACTTCTCAATTTTAAATTTTGAAAAATGGATTACATATTTGTAATTATTGAATCCAAATTATATAAATAGGTTTCTTTTATTTTTTGGCAATATTAATAGTAACTATAGTATTGTTTTTTGAATTACCACGGTTTAAGTTAAACTGGGTAATTAAAGGTAAGAATAATATTATAAGTATTATTATAATACCTTAAAACTAGTAATAATTTTTTTTATAAATTATTTTACAACCAAATCATAATTGAGACAATTTTAAAGCCTCTTGGATCAACTTAGATGACTTTATACATTTTATAGTATTTTATTCCATGGGAAGTCCAATATGTCACACTCATGTTTTTAAAAAGTATTAAATTGTTTTATATATGGTAATTAAAATGATATATTATAATATAAATATTAATTAGAAAGATTATATGTTAATATTCGTTATGATAATTTATTTTTAATTTTTAGGGAATAAATAACTAAAATAAAGGCATTCATAATGATGATGTAGTAATTTTTTAATTAATGGACATATCAAATAAATGTTATAAAAATATAAAAATAAATATAATTTGATATAATTAATGTCATAAACGAATTTTATAAATTACCATGAAATATTAGCGATAAATTAAATGTTTTATATAGAATTTATCTAGTGTATAGATATTTTTTAAAAGTAAAACTAATGAATAGTGTCAAAATTAACATTAATGATATATTAAAATAAACAATATTTTAGTAAATGATATAAAATCGATAAAAAAATAAAATCTTGTAAAATGGTTGGGATATTATTGAAAATGACCCCAAAGATTAATTTATAGTTCATTTGTCGTTTTATAGTGAATGTATTAAACCTTAAATAGAAAAAACACTTGTTGATACACTAAGAGTTAAAAGGTTTAAATCAGGGTTAAATACAAACGATAATGGTATTAATGTGAGATAAACGTATCTAAAAATTATTGTATTAATTGTATTAGACCATTATAACCTCAATATATAATATTAGTTGTTTTATGGAAAATCTTATATTAAAATAACTTAAATATTATTTAAATCAAATATAGTTACAAAATGTCACTCTTTTTGTATTTATTATCATTTATATATCCATATAATGACAAATTCAGGATATGAATGAAAATAAATGTATATTTTGATCTTAATGAAATAATTTTTCATTATAAAATTTTATTCTTATTTTTTACAAGTTATAAAATTACATTAAATTCTACATTAATAATAAAACAATAATTATTTAATTAATATTAAAATAAAATAATTGATTTTAAAAGTATTGATTTTGATATATTTAGGTTGATTTGAAGTGTATATATGTTTTTATAGATCTATAGGATATATAAGAGTTGTTTTAAATCATTATATTCTAATAATATTTTTTTCTTGATATATTTGAAGTAAAATTAAACAAATATTATCAGATTTGACAATAATGATATTTTGTTGAATTAATATTTAATTAAAATTTTCAGAATCATAAAAATATTAAATAATTAAAAATGGGATAATATATAGTCTAAAAATTCCTATATTATTTATTTTTAGTATATTTAAAAGAATTCTCCTCTAGAGTAGACTCATAATATTTTAATATTTTGAGAATTTCCAAAAGTGCCCTACACCTCAATTATAAAAAGTCACCTCCTCCCTCACTTCCTCACACAAATTTGAGCAATATAACTCAACAAAAACCTTCAGATTTCTATTTTTAACAACATTAATTTTTTAAATTTTTTTAACCTTTCAATGGACCTATCCATGATCAATTAATAAGAGATTAAAATAAGTCCTCTAAAGAAGAGGTAATCATCTTTATCAACTCTTTCGAGTTAGTTTCTTCTTAAAACTACTATTCATATATTTTCTCCATGAAAATGTAATTAATATTTTATCCTATATATTATTAGATATTATTACGATTATTGGACCACCATATTTCTCCTTTTATCTATCCTATAAAAAATGAATGCATCGTGCGTTCGTATGTATGACTTACCGTGTCCACACTATGGTGTAACCTGTTTTTCATCACCACATTATTTGGATGAGTATAATGAAGGATATAATGGATATATATATTAATTATGAAATTATATTGATTCTTTATAATTAATATACTATCCAATTCATTACCCTTTCACTATTAATTAAATGATTTCGTCGCTCGTGTGTTTGTACGACCTACCATCTCCATGAGGTAATGTTATTCATTTTCCGTGTTAACCATTCAATAATGATTATAAAAATGTATATAGTGAATAAATAAGATATATATGAACTTAATATAATTATGGATATAAAAAATTGTGTCATATAAAAAGGAAACTTGACTTACACTAGAAAACACTCATAGGAAAATGAATCAATTAACACCCGAAACAAGGGTAATAACGAAATATTATCAACAAACAGGTGATAAAATAATATAATAGGATTATATATCATATCATATATATGTATATGGTTATATAATAAGTTAATAACATTCATTAATTCATTATATATGAGGTTAAATCATGTTCAACTAAAGGAAGTGTAAGGTACAATTTTTTCATCTCACTTTTTACATCTATGAGATAAATGTCATATTAACCACTTACTTCTATTATGTTGTGTATAAAATTACGCATTTGATATATAATATCATAAATCTATTTATATTCATGGTATTCAAATTTTCATTTAACAATTATTTAATTTCACGAGGCTTGGGATTTAAATATTTCAAAGTGGTATGGGAAACATTGTTTTAAATATATATTTTCAAATAAATTATTCAATATATTTATAATGATTTGGACTTATAATACATGGTACTAATGCATAAATTGTTTTTCACATCAGGTTTTATTCCTTATCACATCAGTTATTAAGTGATGTTATTAGATTTTATGTTGTAAATAACTTTTTCTCTTCAGTTAACTAAAACTGTCATTGTAAATTAATATTTGTTATCAGTTTTTCACATCGGTTATGATATATCCAACAAGAAAAACCATTTTTCACCTAAGTTATTTAATAACCAATGTGAATTTTTTTTAAAAAAATTTGACATTGATTTATCCTCCACCATAGTAGTAGCTAAAAGCAACAGAACAATGGAAAAGGAAGCAGAAAACCAGTAAATGACACTTAAAATTGAACTTTCAAATTTACAATGTATATTAAAAATTAAACTAAAAATAAATAAAACATATAAAATGATTAATAAATTTAATTTTTAAATGTCTCAAATCATCTACACTATATTTTTGTGGGTCATCAAAAATATACCAAATAATATAGAAAGCATTTAACATGAATTTTCAATAAAACATATGAAATATTAAGGAATGCTTTATAAATAAATCTAACCTTTTTAAACATTATAACTACCCCATTTGAAATTATTTCATAAATAAACCTTATCACATAATATCCACATTCTTTGAAACGTTTTTTGTGACACTATTTCAAAGATATTTTAATTCAAAATAACATTTTTAAGTAATATATCCAAAATTTTGTAATTTTAAATGTAAATTAACCTTATATTTTGAAAATGTGATATTGGAGCTCTTATTTCTTCTCATCTCTCAAAATAAATTCCATTCCCTATTTGAAATATTATTAATAAAATAAATTTTATTCATTATAATCTAAATAAATATTAAAATAATAAAACATATGTGATCATTACATTCTAAATGTATTTTTTTTCACTTCACAATAGATAGAGAAAAGCTAGTACAATTTCTTATATCCTAGATAAAAAACATCCAATATCCAATGAAAACTGATAGAAAAGAAAATTTAATATGAGTTTTTAATATGTTATGTTATATATAATACTTTTTGAGAAAAAAATGTTTCATACTCTTGATGATATAGAAACATCTAACACTGAATGATGACAATCTTATGAAATCTTTCATCTATATAAACTATTATTTCTGAATCAGTAATTTTCAAAGCTATAAGAGAAATAAAATTGGGGTCTATAAATCCATACTCATCTATCTTGTAATAATTTATACACATTTTATATTGATACCTAATACAATTCATATATAATTATAAATTTTTAATAAATTAATGTAATGGAAAAAAAATAATCAACTTACTTGGAAAAAATTTACATACTGTTGATGTAAAATTTATATCCAGCTAAAATCTCTATAATATCATTTTTCAAAATCCCCATTTTCATTGGATTCCCAAAAAAATCAACGTAAATTGGAATCTCATATACTTTTGATAACAAATTTGAGTATGCTAACAATCTATCAAGACCAGTAGAATCTGTATTAAAAGTCATGCAATTTTTAATTGTTTGTTGTCTATACCATATTATTTACCTTTAAATTATTCATATAAAAAATTAGATAAATATATAAACATTAAAATGATAAAGAAAATTTAATAACAAAATGAAATAAAATAAAAATATATATATACATTCCTCTATAGTAATACGATGAAGTTGTATCGATGGAAAAACTAAAAAATGAACGATAATGTGTCCTACTGTAATCACATCATATGTAAGACACAATATTTTTTCAATCTATCTATACAATTCTATATTGTGACCCTGCGATTCTCTATCTCAATCTGGTGATGATGAATGGTAATACTGATATAATATATCATCCCATATGAGAAAATATGATGTGGATCATCAAAATATATCTCACATTAACTTGGAATTTTTGGAGGTAGAGGTGTGGGGGTAGGATAAGAAGGAGTGGGGTATGGAGGAATAAATGTGTGAGTAGGATAAGAAAAAATAAGTGGGATCTGCTGGAAGAGGTGTAGGAGTCGGATCGATAGGCCAAAATTGTCCTTGTATGTCTACAAACATCAACTACTAGGTATCTTTATACACGACCTTGGTATCCTTGTACACAAACCTGGTGTTCAGACATTCACAATTATGTAGCTAAAATATACTTTCTTCCCTCAATAATAAATAACCCTTGTATTCTCTTCTACTCTAGTGAATCCTCTATGGAATATTCTAAAAAATCTATAATGAATAAAAAAATATATTTTTTGTTTAACTTTAATAAATAAATAAATTAAACATCCTAAAATCTTGTCACTTACAACTATGGACTCTTTCACAAGATATTTTTCTTTTTTTCCTCATCTGATCCCTCTTCCATTTTTTCATATCTAGAGGGGGGGTGGAAGAGAAACCTCGGCAGACCCTATAGGCTCATCTCTCAGCTTTTGACGTTTTTCTACTAGAATATTTTCTTCCAAATATGTATACCCTCCCCAATATAATGTATGAGGGTATACATTTCTAGCTTGAATCTAATGATGAGATCTCCTTGATTGTTGAAAATTAAGAATTTAGAATAAATAAGTCCTTAACGTGGTTATTAATTTTAAAAAACATCTAAAAAGCTAATATTACACTTATCAAAACTCATCTCATCATCTAATTTCTACAAATGGATTCCATGCATCTTAATCTACAAATTGATATATACCACATGGATTTTTATATTGTCTATCCCAAAAAAACGAACTATGATGTGAGGTATGATTTAAAATCCCTCAATCTACTAGAAGCAAAAGATAAACCTTTCCTTCGGAATCCTCTATTATAAAGTATGTCAATTATCATTTGATAAGAAGAAGAAAATATATATTACTATAAAAATTTCAAGATAAGTAAAATAATAACAAACAAGTGTACCAAAATGGTCTCCCATAATTGTGATAATGTCACTTTGTCAACACTTCATCAATCATCAAACAAAATAATAACTTTTCTTTTATCCTTTACTGATACAAAAGTCTTGAATTGTTTTGAATTTGGACGTCTTGGAATATCATTACCATTAAATTCTATTGGTATCCTCTATTCCAAAATATGGGAAAAGTATATTCTGGTAAATGTGTAGTTAGAAGTTTACCAACCCTTGATGTCTCATGTAAAGAATGTTGAGGAGGCTCATCAATGTGATCATGTGTACATTCCTCCCTAGGGGTATGAGTATGACCGTCTCTAGAATTGTGTGGTGGATTGGAGGACTGATCTGTCATTATTTTACAAATCCAAACAACATCAATTAGTACGAAAATATACAAATCCAACAACTACATAAAAATGTAAATAAAAAATAACATTTATCAAATAATAATTAAACTAAATTGAACATAAAACATTTTAATTCATATTTTTAATAGTTAATTAAAATTCTAACAATATTAATTACAGTTGAAATGAAATAAATGAATGAAAACTACAAAATATTAATGAGAGATGAAATTACATAGTAAAAATTCACCAACTTGATAAATAATTTTTACAAGATTTTTTTATATAATATAATCTAATATAATATTTTTTACTTTTATTGAAAACGTTAAATTTAAAATAATTGGTTTTCCACAAAATCAATAAATAGATAAGTCAGGTAAGAGTAAACATGGAAAATCAGACAAAACTACACTAATATAAACAAAAAAATTAAATTATTTTTGATAATTCATGTTTTAATAAAGAAAATAAAATTAAAATATATAGTTTATGAAATATTAAAAAGTAAACCATAATTAAACACATGGTACCTGTAATATTAGAAATTTACTAAAGATGGTTTTCCATAATTCCTTTGTCATGATATTTTTCTATGGGAAAAACTATGTCTATGGTGTGCTCATCAATATTATTTGTTAATCGTTCCGTGGAAGTAGAGATCACACATTAATAAACATCTTCTTTAAGTTTATCATCACCATCCTTTTGTTTTTCCCTTGTAAAATAATAGACCACTACATATCGGATTGATTAATAACATATATTTCTTTTCATGCATTTTAAAAATAAAATGATCATTTTTGTATTATTATTTATTCAAATTAACAAGTGTCAATCCAAATTCATTGTGTCATACATTGTTGTTACCGATAGAACACTATAGTTAAACACTAGAACATGATATTTAATGTAATCAACCAACAATATTTCTACAATGAATCTATAATTTGAAGTTGAGGTTGTGTTTTTTTCCTCTGGAACTTGAAAAATTCATTACTTTTATGAATGCACACTACTATTCTGAACTGCACTTATGTTTTCGTAATGTTTCGTATTATATCCATTAATGTCATACCGAGACCATGTTATGAAAAATAAACATAGACCATGCACTAAAAATACCATTGTTTTTTATGGATTTGTCTTACCAAACCCCATATCTTTAAACCATGTTACACAAGTTTTGTTATTCTCATTCAAAATATATATATCTTTCTTCTTTGGATAACATTGTTTCAACACATTAATATGAAATGTTATATATTGTTGGGCATCATCTATATTATTCAAGATGTATAAATGTAACTTCATTATATATTTACTTATCAAATATTTTACTTTCAAACTGTAAATACCCATAAAATTCAATGGAAATTTTTTCTTAATTTTCTTTGGGATTTTACAAGAACGCGGTTTCTAATGGCACTTGATTTTGAGGCCCGGTGTGCCCAGAATTTCTATCCGATGTTTAGCTCGGGTTCGTTCTGTGAACGAACGAGCGGGTTTTTCTATCTTTTGAACCGGTGCTCAGAATCTAATTCTGAGGGCACCAATGGATTCGCAGCGCCGGTAATTGCTTAGGAACACCTTTTCCGGAGTTGCGTTTACATGAGAGAAGTTGTTAAAAATTATGGAAGGTAAAATAAAATTGAGCATCATTTTTTATTTTTCTCTAAGTGGTTAACACCTTTGAGTGGAAGTTGGGGGAAACCAACCAACTTCCCCTGAGAGGTTATGAGGGTGGTGGGGCCCACACGAACCCCACCCCTTCATCTTCCTTAACCTTCCATAACCCTCCATTTATTAAGACAAATTGAGTTAATTAATTCAGTGGACTAATTCAACTTTTGAATTTAAAACATAAGTCATGTTAATAAAATAAGTGAAGTACATATTTTATTTTGGTTGGATCTTGTTGTGTGAGTCTTTGGGAGAAAAGGAAAAGCTCTTGAAGTTCTTCTTCCTCGACGAAGAATGTGAAGAACACGAAGAACACCGACCTCTGACGAAGGTCGACAAGAACGCCGGATCCTCAAAGATCGACGACGCAACGCCGACGAATCAATTCTCTGTGACACGAATCTCTCCTTTCGCGACGTCTTCTTCCATGATGGTTATTTCCGCTACGAACCCTTGCTCAACAAATTCGACAAGGTAGTGGATTTATGCGTTTCTTTTCATGAGTTTCTTCCATCATCCATCCTCGTACAATTGGACCGCTTGATACCAGTTAACGGGAGGGGCCCGAAATGCACAAACACGGCCGACCCTCCTCCCCTTTTTCACTTGTCTACCTTGTGGTGGAATAGAACGAGGATGGCGCGGTGCGGTCGCACCACGCGGGGTCATGCACCAAGGAACGCACGGCGCCGTGGAGCCACGCAGTTGAATCGAACAAGACCGCGACGCCGTCACGCCACGCCGGAGAACCCCGAAGGCACTGCGGCCAGAGCGGGGCAGCGCCCAGGCAGGGCCGGCCCATGCCAGCCGGGCCAAGCCGCGCCAGCTGGGCTGGGCCATGCCCAAGCAGGCCGGACCCGAACCCGGGTCGGATCGACCCGGTTTGGGCCGACCCAGGGGGGGGCTCGTGCCGGGTCGGTCCGGGCCCGAAACACCCACTTTTGGACCTCTCACGGTCTTTTGCCCATAACATGGGTTGCGGACCTTCCATCGATGCACCGTCCACGGCGATGTGATCCTTGGAATTAGGCGGTCTTTTTAATATATTACACTCAAGGTTTCGTAGTACTTTGGGTTCGGCCGGGTTGGTTCGTACATGAAACAAACCGGCCCCTCGGAGCGGAAACACTTATAACTTGAGCTCCGGACGTCCGACTGATGTGTTGTCAACTTTGATGGATTCCTCTAAGTTAGACAGACCTTTTGGCTTAATCCACTCAAGGTTTGTACACAGTTGGAGTACGGTTGGGTTGGTTTTGACTTAAAAACCAATCGGGCCCCTGGGATGAAAAAGCCAATAACTCTCAGACCGGGCGTCCAATTGACGCGCCGTCTGTGACGTTGAGTTCCTATTGACGATACAGAACTTTTGGATACATCACCTCTGGACTATGTGTCAGTTGATGTATCATCCCTTCGGCTCATGGAGCAGACCCTCCCCAACGAGCTTGCTATGTGCAGGAACCCTAGTGCTGTCTGCGACTGCGACGACGATGAAGACTGTACAGAAATCCTCCGTGGATTCAAAGGCGACGACTACAGCACTCAGCGATCCAACATGGATCAGTGCTACCGATCCTATGTGGGTCAGATCCTGTGTGGGTCATCGCTCAGCGGTCCTATGTGGTCCAGTGCATACAGATCCTGTGTGGGTCCGATCCTGTGTGGGACATTGCGTGGGTTAGTTATCTATCGATCCTTTGTGGGTCATTGCGGGGGTTAGTACCTATCGATCCTGTGTGGGTCCGACGGCTTAGATGAATCAGTGACTACATCTGATCATCTCTATCGTCTTACGAAGAAGTATACCTGTGTGAACTGAATCTTGACTTTCAATCCTTATCTTCGATAAGGTTGACTTGATATCTGATATGGATTATGTTATGCTTTCCCATGTGGATCGGGTTGTGATTTCCTGTGTGGACTAAGTTGTACTTGAGCTCTGATGTTGGAGCCGATCGAGAATTGATAACTTAGGTATATGTATGGGCATATACCTAAGTAGTGTCGGATGTTACTTCGTGATTGTATCTTTCCTTTGTGGAATATCTTTCATGGATTATGGGAGACCTTGTAGAGACCCTAAGCTTGACGTACATGGACATTACATTACTTTTGCAGAATACTTAGAACATTACAAAAATAGACACACAAGGATTGTAATAGTTTAGTGTCTTTGGAATCTCGGAATACAAACATCTAATCATGTTGAAAGATCTTCAACATCTCCCATAACAATCTTCCCCTTTTCGTTTCCTTACCTAAAACCATTATTTATTTCCTGGGGAAAATAAAACATAAAAAGGGTGAGCTCAAATGCTCAGTATGGGAAAACATAGATAACATAAAACAATCCGTAAACATTTGAAAACAAAAACTTGAACATGAAATCTAAACCTTAAAACCTTGAGCAAAGACATAAATCGTGGAAGTACGTAAGGCATATATCATAATGGAACATCAATCTTGATAAAATATAATGGGAATAAAACATGGAATTGTGGCAACCATTCAGCACATGGCATGATTTCCATAGTAGTCAAGGCATTGCTGCCAAGACCATCTTAGTGGACAAAGTCCCATTCTGAATCGAGTTCACTCCTCGTTTCAGTCCTATAAAACTGAACCAGATTAACTTACCATTCCAGCCATTTCTATCTCATGAGACATAAATCTTTACCCAATGAATTGGAGGGAGATATAGGTCCCACCCATCTCATAATGAAATCATTCTTTCGTGTGCCACAAAATCATCAATCATACATCATAGCATAACCCATGTAATAAAACAGGATTCTTAAACATCATGCCATCATAACATAATCCATAAAAGTTTGATATCATTTCATCATAAGAAAATTGAAACCATTTAAATCATAGAGACATATTAATTGAAACATACACATATGAAATAATGTCATCTTATATGGAAAATAGTTTTGGAAAAACACTTGAAATGAATTCTTGAGGAAAATATCCTTCTTTAAAATCATTTTCTTTTCACAAAATGTCATGCATTTTTAAAAGAAAAGTATTTTTCTTGAAAATAGTCATGAAATCTTTTGGAGGAAGCTTCATGAAAATAAGGCTTTATAAAACCGTAAAAATCTTTTCATGCCGTATACGATAAAAAAACATTCTTCTCGTACTTTGGACGGAAATGTCAAAAAGTACCTCGTAAAAGAAAGATTCCATACATACCATTTAGTAAATGTAAAAAATGGGTAAAAATGAATTTAAACATACATGAATACACTTTTATAAAACATGGACATGGATGATAGCAATAACCCCAGTAAATTCTTACGAATAAGCAATCTCGGATAAAAATGAGATTTGCAAAATTATCCCTTACCTTAGGTCAGATATTATTCATATGTATCCGAACCTCCTGTATAATGATTTGAATAATGTCATTGACTTATTATAGAATCATATTCATTGTTATGATATCATATATGGTTCACTTATGACTTTATATTACCTGTTCTTTTGTAAATTCCATGTTAAAGAGCATTTTGGGTAAAATCGTTTCATTTGTCGTCCGTGTTTTGACTTTTAATTATTCATATGATTACGTAGATCATGATTAATTAATTCTAGTATATATAACATGATTTATATATAATATATATTCAGGATATACATATATATAATAGATCGATAAATGGAAACAAATACACCGTTCATGGAGATGGTAGACCGTACGTACGCATGAACGTTATTTTCGTTTCCTCATTGAATTGAATGAAATTAATTGGATGAAATACATATATATATACATAAATCCAGTATCATTATTATGTCATATATTTCATGATTTCTTATTATATATACCTTATAATCATTTACGAATGGTTAATCATTGAGAATGAATCTCATCGCGTCGTGGAGACTATCTTCCGTACGTACGCACGAGCGATGATATCGTTCACATAATCGTGGAATTTTATTAGAGTGTATGTATACTATTACAGAATCAATATAACTTTAAAATAATCATATATGGTTATTATTTACACCATTATACCCATCCAAGTAATGTGGTGGTGGAAAATAGATTTCACCACGGCGTGGAGACGGTATTCCGTACGTACGCACATGCGGTGATTTCGTTTTCCGTAGGATGGATAGATGGTGAAATAGGGTTGTTTCATACTTATAATAACATATCAGTATATGAGTGATACTTATGTTACTAATTCATAATTAAACAACTAAAGAAGAAGGAGTGGAAGAAGAAATAAAGTTGAAAGAATCGGTAACGGACATTACCTCTTCTTTGAAGCGCTTCTTTGAGACCTCCTTTTAGGGCACTAAAATTGGTCTTTAAAGAAGACAAGGACCTCTAGGATGTTTCTAGGGAAGTTGATAGGAGAAATTGGCAGGGGTTGGCCGAGCTTTAAGGCTCAAAGTGGTGTGAGGAAGAGAGGGAGGAGGTGCCATTTTATAAGGGAGGAGAGGGGCTCCTTTGGAAATACTAAAAATATTATTTTATTATAAAGCCAAATTCGGTTTAAAATAGCTCAAAATTGATTTATTTCGAAGCTAAGGTGGGGATGGGTCGGAATCCTCTTATCCAATAGAATTTGGACAAGCTTAGGTTCCTATTTTAACCTTATCATTTATATTTAACTTTAAGTTAGATAATTTTACTTTTACCGTTTCTTTTTGTGTTCTTACACTATGAGGTTAATAAACTTACTATAAGAAGACAAAAGAACCTGAAGTTGTTTATTATTAATATATGTAACCTTATCTAAGTCATTTTTCCGAGCCTTAGATTTTCAGGAATAAAATAAAAATTAATAATGTAATATTTGTTTTTAAAACTATTTTATGTCAATTTTGATACTATTTAGTAATTGATTTTTGTGAAAATCATAACAAAATTATTAGTTATAAAAAAGGTAACTAAATGAATAATAACATGTAATATTAACCTAGAAAATTATTTTAATTCAAAAAAAGTCTCAAATTACATTTATTTGGGTATTTATAACATCAATTATGTCAATATTTCATTAATAGGATAATTACTGCATAATCTTTGTGTCATAAATAAATTAAATTTTTAATGTCTAAAAATTACAAATAAAATACCATTATGTAGGAAATCTTTTTAGATTTCTAATGAGTATTTATAGTCGAATTTATCTTATGTATAACCCTATATTAAAAATTATTTACTTATTAAACATTGACTTTAACTATTTTAACCCTTCTTTAAATAAATTAATAATAAATGTCCTATTCTAATCCAAGTGGGCCTAAATGGTCATATTTTATTCTTAAGTTTGTTTTTGGTCGAATTAAACTTATCCAATAGAATTAAGACATGTGTTAGGGTAATAATAATATCATTTTTACCCTTAATTACCCTATTTACTTTTAACCGTGGTAAAAAAAAGTAAAAAGTTACTATTCACCAAAAATTATTTTCATCTCATTGAACCCCATTTTATTTACTGACATCAACCGTGTCTCTCAGATTTTCGAAATTCCACTCACAGAAGCGATAAAATTAATTTTTATGAAAAATTCAGTTTTTTTAACTACCACTTAGTGGTTTCACTATTCATCAAAAAATGAAAGTTTCCAGAAAAATACCAAAAATTAGGCCTAAGCTATATTTGATATTATGAATTAAAAAATGTTGTTTATTTTACCAAATTCAAAACATATCAGTTACATTAACTAATTTAAAAATTAATTCTCGTCGTCAAGACAAATAGCGTGTTTTTAAGAGATAATAACTATCAAAAGATTGACACTTGTTTATGTCTGGTTTAAATGTGAAATTTCATCCAATGAACAAAATTTTATTAAATTTTAAAAATATATTCTAAATATACTTTAAAACCACTCAAATTAATAATTTATCACTATTAATTATTTCGATTAAAAAAGTTGTTTTTAATTAAAATTTAATAATTTTCATTATTCATCAAAATATGAAAGTTTTCCAAAAAGTACCAAAATTTCACCCTAAGATAATTTCGAAATTCAGAATCGAAAAATGAAGTCCATTTTGAAAGATGAAATTTAAAAAATTTCAAAAAGTGGTTATTACTATTCATAACGGCTAGTTTTAATAATATTTTAATAGCATATCGTTTTTTAGTGAAACCCGGTATTGCGTACAACACACGCTATCGAGGAAGGTCGCGATTGCATGTAATGCAGCCATGTTAGGGTTGTGTGTTGTGCAATACTCCTTTGTTGTAGCATACAACACAAGACATAAATAAAATTTAAAAAGATTAATTTTCATAAAATCTCGGTGTGTTACATTCTACCCCCCTTAAAATGAATTTCGCCCCCGAAATTCGTCGAGGTTATAAATGGTTCACTACTCGAAAGTTTCTTTAATAAAAACCAACATTGTAAAAAGGAATACCAAAACCAATATTTAAAAACTAATGTATGAAACATAATGGTTAACTAATCACTGGGTTTCCACATAGGAGAACATAGGTGAAAATATAGATATGGAAGAGAAACCTAACCTTCATGTTCTGATGGAGATTGGTAGTGAACATGGCTATAAAAAGCCAAAAATCACAAAGTCATAGATTTTTGATGATCTAAGGTACCATCCAATTCATCGGATATAAGGGAACTAGGACAACATTTTTGGTTTTCAAGATCATTTCCCTAAAGTTGATGAATTAAAAGAAATACTTACATCATTTTGGTACTATCTCACTGTTTTTCGTGAATTGAAAAATTTCCACTTCATCCCTTAAATAAAAGAAGTTGAATTTGTTATTCGTGATGTGTTAGCAGATCATGTGATAGAATGATGGGTCATTCCATATATTTCAAACAAAAGGTTTGAAAAATTTATAAGTCCATCATATGGTTAGATTAATCGTATATGTTTCAAAAAATGAACTTATACTTCATATATCATACTTCTTAATAAAATAAAACTAGTTTCTACTAACCAGGGACTGCCTGTAGGCCATTGGTATGCGATAAAGGCCAGTCGCACTTCGGTTGTGGGTTCGATTCCCACAGCCTTATCCGACGCGATGGGCTGTCACCCGTCCTGCAGGTTGTCCTTTTTCTAAAATTACATTACTATAACATCCCATCAATAATATCTAAAAAAGTTCTATCCTTAAACCATACTAACTTATTTCCAACATAATCCATTCCAATCTTTAGGCTTATCTAAAATACTTCGGTCCAAGCTCATAGTATAAAGAAAATGATTACTTGAAATATCATCAAACAACCATCATTTATCCCCCATTATACTGTTGGTCACATTCTAATCATGTGAATTCCTTAATCATGTATTCTCTTGAAAAATGAATACCCATTAAACCTTAGTGAAAACATGAATGCTGTCAAAATTTAACTCTTTCCACATACCAAAATCCATAAATTCTATATACTCAAACCATGATATAACCTTCTCCTTATATCAGTCATGAGCTCAGGAATACTATCAATCATTTAATTTTCTCCTTATCCCTTCATTATGTGCATATCATCTACTTTCCAAAAATACTGGCACCATTCATTACACACTTTCAAAACATAAGGAAAGACAACAGTGTAAAAATCCTTAGATGTCTCTTTATTCCATAGTACAATGATATTACTTATACAACATTACACTTGATACATATGTAATCATTCCACTACCTTCTTAAACCATTGACCAAGCATCAACAATTCTTTCATCTCACATATCATTTTTAGTCTCTTCATCATCATCAACATAAATATTACCCATACGACCATACTGATTCTCTTCATGAGACTTTCCCTTAGGGAATTGGTTTTCATAATGCCCATACATTCAACATTTAAAACATTTAACCATTGTTGATGTCGTAGTAATACGATTATCCTCATCTATGGTGTTAACTGAACCTTTTCTTTTTCACTTACTGGCTTTATTTCCTTCTTATCCACACCCAAAGAATCTTCCAGTTCTTTTGAAACATTCTCCGTGATGCCTCTTCCCACATGATTTACATAGGGGAAATTGAACTTTCTTTCCTCCATTATCACCATGAAACTCCATCGCTCTCTTATTAGCCAAGTCGGGAAACTTACCAAATTTGAGTTTATTGATCATATTATCAGATTTTTGATTCGGCATAATAATGATATTTGGACTTCCAAATCCCATTTCATTTGGTTTCTCATGAAGAATATCATTCCATTGTCCATCATATCCTCCATTATCGTGAATCATCGGGTTTCCAGCCATTTTCTAAAACCCAAAAAGAATAGTGTGAGAGGCAAAAATTATAATAAAGGGGAATTAAATTCAATATCTAACATCTTAGGTTTAAATCTAATATTGTTACCATAATTCTAGGACTATAACCTATATATATACTTAACCTTTGGGACATCCCTAGACATACCTTAGAAATATATCTAGGGATCTCACTAAAGTTCTCGCATCCTAGTTTCCAAAGGTTGAATAAACCTTTCCTCTGATACCAACTGTAGAGACCTTAAGCTTGACGTACATGGACATTACATTACTTTTTCGGAATACTTCGTACATTACAAAAACAGACACACAAGGATCGTAATAGTTTAGTGTCTTTGGAAACTCGGAATATAAACATCTAATCATGTTGAAAGATCTTCAACATCTCCCATAATGATCTTCCCCTTTTCGTTTCCTTACCTAAAATCTTTCTTTATTTCCTGGGGAAAATAAAACATAAAAAGGGTGAGCTCAAATGCTCAGTAAGGGAAAACATAGATAACATAAAACAATCCATAAACATTTGAAAACAAAAACTTGAACATGAAATCTAAACATTAAAACCATGAGCAAAGACATAAATCATGGAAGTACGTAAGGAATATATCATAATGGAACATCAATCATGATAAAATATGATGGGAATAGAACATGGAATTGTGGCAACCATTCATCACATGTCATGATTTCCATAGTATCCAAGGCATTGCTTCCAAGACCATCTTAGTGAACAAAGTCCCTTTCTGAATCGAGTTCACTCCTCGTTTCAGTCCTGTAACACCGAACCAGATTAACTTATCATTCTAGTCATGTATATCTCATGAGATATAAATCTTTACCCAATGCATTGGAGGGAGATATAGGTCCCACCCATCTCATAATGAAATCATTCTTTCGTGTGCCACAAAATCATAAATCATACATCATAGCATAACCCATGTAATAAAATGGGATTCTTAAACATCATTCCATCATAACATAATCCATAGAAGTTTGATATCATTTCATCATAAGAAAATTGAAACCATTTAAATCATAGAGAAATATTACTTGAAACATACACATATGAAATAATGTCATCTTAGATGGAAAATAGTTTTGGCAAAACACTTGAAATGAATTCTTGATGAAAATATCCTTTCTTCTTTAAAATAATTTTCTTTTCACGAAATGTCATGCATTTTTAAAAGAAAATGATTTTTCATGAAAATATTCATGAAATATTTTGGAGGAATCTTCATGAAAATAATGCTTTATAAAACCGTAAAATTCCTTTCATGCAGTATACGTTAAAAAACATTTTTCTCGTACTTTGGACGGAAAAGTCAAAAAGTACCTCGTAAAAGAAAGATTCCATATATACCATGTAGTAAAAGTCAAAAATGGGAAAAAGTACTTTAAACATACATGAATAAACTTTTATAAAACATGGACATTGATGATAGCAATAACCCCAGTAAATTCTTACAAATAAGCAATCTCAGATAAAAATGAGATTTGCAAAATTATCCCTTACCTTAGGTCCGATATTCTTCGTATGTATCCGAACCTACTGTATAATGATTTAAATAATTTCATTGACTTATTACAGAATCATATTCATTATTATGATATCATATATGGTTCACTTATGACTTTATATTACACTTTCTTTTGTAAATTCCATGTTAAAGAGCGTTTTGGGTAAAATCGTTTCATTTGTCGTCGTATTTTGACTTGTAATTATTCATATGATTACTTAGATCATGATTAATTAATTCCAGAATATAAAACATGATTTATATATAATATATATTCAGGATATACATATATATAATAGATTGATAAATGGAAAGAAATACACCGTTCATGGAGACGGTAGACCGTATGTACACATGAATGTTGTTTTCGTTTCCTCATTGAATTGAATGGAATTAATTGGATGACATACATAAATATATATATACATAAATCCAGTATCATTATTATGTCATATATTTCATTATTAATTATTATATATACTTTATAATCATTTACGAATGGTTAATCATTGAGAATGAATCTCATCGCGTCGTGGAGACGGTATTCCGTACGTACGCACGAGCGATGATATCATTCCCATGATCTTGGAATTTTATTAGAGTGTATGTATACTATTACAAAATCAATATCAATTTACAATAATCATATATGGTTATTATTTACACCATTATACCCATCCAAGTAATGTGGTGGGGGAAAATAGATTTCACCACGGCGTGGAGATGGTATTTCGTACGTACGCACGCGCGGTGATTTTGTTTTCCGTAGGATGGATAGATGGGGAAATAGGGTTGTTTCATAATTATAATAACATATAAGTATATTAGTGATATTGATGTTATTAATTCATAATGAAACAACTAAAGAAGAAGGAGTGGAAGAAGAAATAAAGTTGAATGAATCGGTAACGGACATTACCTCTTCTTTGAAGCGCTTCTTTGAGACCTCCTTTTAGGGCACTAAAATTGGTCTTTGAAGAAGACCAGGACCTCTAGGATGTTTCTATGGAAGTGTAGAGGAGAAATTGGAAGGGTTTTTCCGAGCATGAAGGCTAAAAGTGGTGTGAGGAAGAGAGGGAGGAGGTGCCCTTTTAGAAGGGAGGAGATGAGCTCCTTTGGAAAAACTAAAAATATTATTTTATTATAAAGCCAAATTCGGTTTTAAATAGCTCCAAATTGATTTATTTAGAAGCTAAGGTTGGGATGGGTCGAAATCCTCTCATCCAATAGAATTTAGACAAGTTAAGGTTCCTATTTTAACCTTATCATTTATATTTAACTTTAAGTTAGATAATTTTACTTTTACCGTGTCTTTTTATGTTCTTACACTATAAGGTTAATAAACTTACTATAAGAATCCAAACGAACCCCAAGTTGTTTATTATTAATATATATAACCTTATCTAAGTCATTTGGACGAAACATATATTTTTATGAATAAAATAACAATTAATAATATAATATTTGTTTTAAAAACTATTTTATGTCAATTTTGACACTATTTAGTAATTGATTTTTGTGAAAATCATAACAGAATGATTAGTTCGAAAAAAGTTAATTAAATGAATAAAAACATGTCATATTAACCTATAAAATTAGTTTAATTCTTAAAAAGTCTCAAATTACATTTATTTGGGTACTTATAACATCAATTATGTCAATATCTCATTAATAAGATAATTACTGCATAATCTTTGTGTCATGAATAAATTAAATTTCCTAATGTCAAAAAATTAAAAATAAAATACGATTATGTAGGAAATCTTTTTAGATTTCTAATAAATATTTATAGTCAAATTTATCTTATGTATAACCCTATATTAAAAATGATTTACTTATTAAACCTTGATTTTAACTATTTTAACCCTTCTTTAAATAAATTAATAATAAATGTCTTAATCTAATCTAAGTGGGCCTAAATGGTCATATTTTATTCCTAAGGTTGTTTTTGTTCGAATTAATCTTATCCAATAGAATTAGGACATGTGTTAGGGTAATAATAATATCATTTTTACCCTTAATTACCCTATTTACTTTTAACTATGGTAAAAAAAAGTAAAAAGTTACTATTCACCAAAAATTACTTTCAACTCATTGAACCACATTTTACTTATTGAAATCAACCGTGTGTCTCGGATTTTCAAAATTCCACTCACTGAAGCGGTAAAATTAAGTTTTATGAAAAATTCAGTTTTTTTAAATACCACTTAGTGGTTTCACTATTTATCAAAAAATGAATGTTTCCAGAAAAATACCAAAAATTAGCCCTAAGATATATTTGATATTATGAATTCAAAAATGATGTTTATTTTACCAAATTCAAAACATATTAGTTACATTAACTAATTTAAAAACTAATTCCCGTCGTCAAGACAAATAGCGTGTTTTTAAGAGATAATAACTATCAAAAGATTGGCACTTGTTTATGTTTGGTTTAAATGTGAAATTACACCCAATGAACAACATTGTATTAAATTGTAAAAATATATTCTAAATATACTTTAAAACCACTCAAATTAATAATTTTTCACTATTAATTATTTCAATTAAAAAAGTTGTTTTTAATTAAAATTTAATAATTTTCACTATTCATCAGAATATGAAAGTTATCCAAAAAGTACCAAAATTTCACCCTAAGCTAATTTCGATATTAAGAATCCAAAAATGAAGTCCATTTTGAAAGATGAAATTTAAAAAATTTCAAAAAGTGGTTATTACTATTCATAACGGCTAGTTTTAATAATATTTTAACATCATATCGTTGTTTAGTGAAACTCGGTATTGCGTACAACACACGCTATCGAGGAAGGTCGCGATTGTCTGTAATGCAGCCAAGTTAGGGTTGCATGTTGTGCACTACTCCTTTGTTGTAGCGTACAACACAAGACATCAATAAAATTTAAAATGATTAATTTTCATAAAATCTTGGGGTGTTACAGACCTTCAGGGTCTCAGGGTCCCTACTGAGTAGCTTATACTCACCCCTGCACGGGCTATGCCCGCACTACGTTGTGTTGGTTGCAGACGACGGACAACGCTGATCATGGTAGAGGCACAAGGAGCAGGTCGGTACCCGGAGGTGGACCACTGGGCGGGGCGTACTCGGAGCGGACGGCTGGACCCGAGGAGCTGTGGATGCTATCTGTACCCACCCTTCAGGTGGGACTTCCAGTGGACGGCTCGAGGACGCGGCTTTACTTTTCAGTTGATGTACTCCCTTTTTTTGTAACACCCCAAGATTTCATAGTGTGTTATTTCTTCAAAATAATTCAATAACTTGCACTACACGCAACACTGAGTTCAATCACACCATGACATAAGAAAAAAAGCCATTCAAAAGAGGTTATGAATAGTATTATCTAAATTTTAAACTTTATATAATCCTTATAATTTTAGAATCCATATTATGAGTTTCTTAGATATAATGCAAGAACAAATTCATTTTCAGTATGGCACTTTTATCAACTTTTAATAGTGAACCCTTTTTAAATACAATATTTTAAACTTTTTGACTAAATGGGGACATCAAAAATTTAAAATGAAACATCCCAAGCTTCCACGATACACTTTCTTTGAATAATACAGTAGTGTGTGTTGTACGCAACCTTGAGTTTTAACACACACCACAACCAATCAAACTAGCCGTTATGAATAGTAATACCTACTTTTTGAAATTATATATATTTTATATTTGAAAATGTACTTCATTTTTGGATTCGGAATATCGAATTTAGCCTAAGGTGAAATTTTGGTACATTTCGGATAACTTTCATATTTTGATGAATAGTGAAAATTACTAAGTTTTAATTAAAAACAACTTTTTTAATCAAAATAGTTAATAGTGATAAATTATGAATTTTAGTGGTTTTAAAGTATATTTAGAATATGTTTTTACCATTTAATATAATGTTGGTCATTGGACATAATTTTACAATTAAACCGAACATAAACAAGTGTCAATCTTTTGATAGTTATTATCTCTTAAAAACACGCTTTTTGTTTTGACAGCGGGAATTAATTTTAAATTAATTTCTGCCACTTCTGTGTTTAGAATTTAGGAAAATGGATTCCATATTTGGAATCAGGATGTTCAAATTGTGTAAATAGGTAACTTTTATTTTTAGACATTTTGAATAATTACTGCAGTAAATATTTTATTTACCATGGTTAAGGGTAAATCCGGTAAATAAGGGTTAAAAAAATAATATTATAATAATACTAAATTACCCTAAAAAATGTCTTAACCCTATTAGTTGTTACATGGTCGACCATGGGAATCTTTGGGTCTATTTTGGGACCCCATGGATCCACTTGTAAGTGATAATGACACTTTATTTTAATTAAGTTAAAATGAATACAAAAATGACACAAGCTTATATCTTTTAGAAAAACAATTGTTACATAGGGTTATATATGTTGGATTTTAGATTATAAATATTCATTAGAAATATAAAAATATTTCCTACATAATGATATTTTATTTATAATTTTTAGACATTAAATAATTTATGTTATTTATGACACAATAATGATGCAGTAATTACTATAATAGTGAAAAATTAAAATAATTGATATTATAAATACCCAAATAAATATAATATGAAACTTTTAATGAATTAAACTAATTTTATAGGATAATATGATATATTAGGATTGATTTAATTGACTTTGTTGGAAGTAATAAATCTCTTATGAGTTTCACAAAAATCAACTATTGAATAGTGTCAAAATTGACATAAAAGAGTTCTTAAAACAAATATTATATTATTAATTGATATTAAATTCCTAAAAATCTAAGGTTCGGCCAAGAGACTTATATCATGATAGTTTAATCATTAATGTACCACTTGGGGGTCTCTTGGATGTATATAGTAAGTTTATTAACCATATTATATAAAAATACAAAGAGACATTGTAAAAGTGAAACTAATTAACTTAGAGTTAATACTTAAAGATAAGGTTAATATAAGTACCCAAACCTGTCTAAATTCTATTGGTTGAGTGGTTTTCGACCTATCCCCACCTTAACCTTTGATGAATCAACTTTGGAGCCATTAGAAACCCAATATGAATTTATTATAAATTAATATTTCTAGCTTTTCCAAAGGTGCCCCTCACCCCTCTTATAAAAGGGCACTCCTCCTTCTCATTTCTTCACACCTTAAAAGCCTTTTGGTTCGGCCAAACTCTGCCCAAATACTCTCCCAACATCCCTCACTACAACCTAGAGGCCTTAGTTTGATCAGAAAGCCAACCTAAGGAGCCCTTTTGATCAAATCAAAAGGAAGAACCCGAAGAAGAGGTAATGATTTCACCACCCTTCTCCAAGTTCATTTCTTCTTCCACTTCTTCTTCCTTTGTTCTTACCATTCTAAAATAATAACTCCAGTATCTCACATATACTGTGATGTTATTATAAATATGGTACAATCATATTCAGTATTCTATCCACCCTTTGAATAACATGTCACCATACGTGCGTACGTACGGCTTACCGTCTCCACGTCGTGGTGTAATTGTTATTCAATATAATATTATTTGGATGGGTATAATAATGATGTGTAACTCATGTAAATAATAAATATAACATGTTAATGATTCTGTATATATGATATACCATCCATTTATATATTATTTTAATATCAAAAGAATGATATTGTCGCTCGTGCGTACGTACGGACTACCGTCTCCACGAACGCGATGAGATTCATTCTCCATCGTATCCATTAAAGTATAATTATCATTTGATGATTTAAAAATGATGTTTAAGGACTGGATATCATTATGTATATGAATAAGATACAACAACCATGGCTTATGTAACAAAACATATAAAAGAAAATGAGTAAGTTAACTCCCGAAACGACGATAATTCTAAGATATTATTAACAAATCAATGTTAAAAGATCATATATGATATCATATTAATATATATGATTCTTGTATAATTTAATAACAACTATTTCACCATTATACAGGAGGTTAACCTACCCCAACAAAGGAAAAGTACAAGGTAAGGGGTTTTCATCTAACTCCTTATTTCCGTGAGATTCATGCCATATTGCCACCATCACCTTTTGTGTGGTGTATGTACTGCCCATAATTATATTCTTTGTGTAATACACTCTAATTTATGTGTATTTACATATTCATTGTATGATACCTCTTTCATGGGTTGTATGTTTCATAAGTTACCAAATTGGTAAGGGTTATTTCACAATCTCTTCATTATCCGAGGTTGTTTATACGTAATAATCTACTGGGATCTTGTTATCATCCACATCCATGTTTCTTAATAATGTATTTCAAAACATTTTTATTATTTACAATAATATGGGTTAAAGTCATTTATACCCTTGTTTGACTTTTTATAAGATGAATCTTTCCGTTGATTCCAAAACAAGGTCCTTTTTAACCTTTTCGACAGAATTAAGGTAAAAATGTTTTTTTAACTTATACGGCGGGTGCGGCTATTTTCCGCCGTTATAAAATCTTCAAAGCATCCCTTACAAGCTTATAAGAATATTTTCAAAGAAAATGTTTTATTTTATAAATATATAACTTTTAAATGATTTCAAAAAAGAGATATTTCTCTCACATATATGAAAATCCAGTGCAAATGTATACGTATTTCACGCAAGCTTAAAAATGTTTTTAGAAAATCTGACTCTCGAGTATGGTAGACAGGAAGGGATTGGGCGTGGACCCATCATGGCCTGTAATTAGTCGAGCAGTCTCAGAATTAGTTATTTTGTTTTCAGAAGCTTGCATAATGTTTTCAGAAAAACACTGGAGTATATTTGAGCAATTTTAAACGTAAGTATCTTCTAAAAAATTGCATCGGTAGGTCTCATGAGACAAACTAGTGTCTTGGCACAAGGCCTTGACAAAATCTTATTTGTAGTCTTGGCATGAGGCCTTGACTATGTGGTTATGATAGTCTGGCATTATGCATTCCAACATTATGAAAGTGGTTATTGATTTTTTCATGTGATTATTCGATTAGTAGAATATCCATGTGAATAAGTAAATGGCATTATTTCATTTTATTTATGCCATACCATGTTGAAATTTCATGTTTGAAAGGTTTTTGTTTTAGTTATACATTGTCGTAAAAGTTTATTCTTATTTATGAAAGTTTCCGCTATATTGTTATCCTTACTGGGCATTTGAGCTCACCCCTTTTCTATGTTTTATTTTTCCCAGGATGTGAAGATGTAAGTTATGAATGACCTGCAGGGATATTATGAGGGGATTATAGTGTGGACTGTGGAAACATTATGTCGTTGTAGTAGTTTTTCATTTTATGATGTAATGTGAAACTTATGAATATATCTAGTGTTTCCAAGGCTACTAAACCAATCGGTCTTTCGAGATTTGATCTTTCTTGTGATCATGCCAATGTTATGTAATAGTGCACCGACTCTAGGCAACTAGGGTCGGGGCGTTACAGTTGGTATCAGAGGAAGTTTAGTACAAACCTTGGAAGCTAGATTTAGATAAACTCTGATTAGAGCACGTAGACCTAAGATGAACCTTGAGGATTAGTATAGAAGAACTTCCTAGAATTTTGGTATTGTAGAGATTTTGTGAGTTTTCCGAGCAATAAATCCCTGTCTGGATACGAGCAGGTAGAGGCGGATCTGGCACAGATGTACCTAGGGGTAAAACCAGAAAACACCGCTTTGAGCTAGACTCGAACGGGAACTGGTGCACGACAACGGGCCTTGCTGCACTCTTGGTTACGACACTCCCGGGGGATATGCTTAGGATAACTATCATTTTCGTTACAAATCATTATGAAGGGTTTATGAGTATATACTTCCTCAAAGAAAACATTTTTATGATTATGGATTATATCCATAAATAGTTCAATTTATGTTAAGTGTTTTATAAGTATGGGATTATGTGTTTTGATTCATAAAATGATCTAGTTTATGCCATGGTATAGAAATGGCGCCCAGTAGAAGGAATGAGAACTCCGGAAATGCACATGATCCAAAGAGAAGGAAGGATCATATCTTTCATGGTCTTAAGCTAGAATTTATAAGAGAAATAGTCTCCCATGTATTATCATCATATGAAGAAATAATATCATGTATTGATAAGATAAGTAAAGAGATTACTGAGTCCTATGGATTTGAAGGGAAGCAAGAGAAGAAAAGGATAGAAGAGAGAAAGATGGATAAAGGGAAGAGGGAAAAGAAGAATTTTCCCATATGTGGTAACTGTGGAAAGAAACACCCTGGAACTCGCCTGAAAGGAATGGGAGTTTGTTATAAGTGTGGAGGAAAAGGGCACAAAGTACGTGACTGCAAGGGTAAGAAAATGGTTTCAAATGTACAATGCTTCATTTGCAAGGAGTTTGGACACTACGCAAACCTATGTCCCAGTCATCAGTCTATGACGCAAATGATGCTATTGGATAATAATCAAGTTATGATACTACCACAGATGAAGAGGAATGATTAGAGTTCTTATGTTGATTATGTCAATTGAGTGTTGTATCAACAATGTACTTGTTATAATAATTATGGAGTATATAAGGATTGTACTGCAGTACTATTTCATTAAGGACTTGAGATTGTGTGGAAAAAAGAAAAGTGACTCAATAGCAGGTTAAATTTTTGGAAAATATATGGTTGAGAGAAAGATAAACCATAATATGGTTCAGATACCGAGGTGGTCATTTTAGAATAATACATGATTGATTTGGATAAATTATATTGGATATTATTGACTACCTTGAAGCTGATTAATGATTTGTATATTCCATAATTGTTGGGGTTTTAAACATTTTTGGATTAATGAAGTATATCCAGCATTCTATATGGAATAGGGGAGCATGAATGTAATCAATAAGGAATATGGTAATTCAAGATGTTTCAGTTTATTAAAAGAATACAAGATGAAGGTATTCATATGCTATTGCGGGGTAAAAAGGATCTATATTATGTTTACCTTCCTTATAAATGTTGGACTGTGAGTTTGGACAGAAGTATTTTGGATAGTTCTAGTTTAGATTATTTTGGATTACCATAAAAGGAAAACCCGGAGGTTGGGCGGAAACCCGTCGCGTCCGGCAAGGCTGCGAGACTTGAACCCGCAACTGAAGGGCGACAAGGGTGTATCACCTACCACTGGCCCATGAGATGTCCTGGATTAAATAATGTTGTTTTTTTAAAGATCTGGTAGATGAATTATAAATTCATTTATTTTGGAACCCTGTACGAATAGTATAAATAAATAAAAAATTACATTCTATTATCTTTTAGAGTGAAAGATGAGTTTGTGGTAGAAACTTATTAATGGATAAAACTCTGATTATAAAGTAAGTATATCTCCTTATGATCTTAGCCAATCTCATAAATAAATTCCTCAACATTAATAAAAGGAACTTAGAACAAAAATGTTTCCCTAGATGGTACCTTAAATCATCACTAATTTATGGCTTTGGGATTGTTGGCCTTTTCATAGCCATGTTCTCTACCACTCTCCATCAGATGATTGATGGTTAGATTTCTCCTCCATATCCATATTTTCCTACATGGACCCCTAGTATGTGTTATTTTCAGTAATCTTCATACTTTCCACTCTTTATTTTAAATAGAGGCCTCATTAATTCATTTTTCGATGTGGGATTTCAACTAAGATATTTTGAAACGTCAAAAATGTGTTATCCCAATACCCTATATTTTGTTGAACCGATGGTACTTCAAATCATCATAGATTGATGAGTTTAAGGACCTCAATTTTATACTTTTTGTGATTGATGACCTCAATCACTACCTATAAATATTTACGTTTTTCCTCCAATTATATGTCTCTAATTGCCACCAATGTTCTCCTAATCAAGATCATAATTTGGTGGTGACCCTTTCATTTCTCTTTTCCTCATATTAAGACTAAATTTTAGTAACCCAATTTCCGATGTGGGTTTTCCCACAAATATATTTTCTATTTTCAACCTTTTATTTTCGAAGAACAATTTCAAATTGCGAGGACACAATTTATTGAAGGAGGGGAGAATGTAACACCCCAAGATTTCATAGTGTGTTATTTCTTCAAAATAATTCAATAACTTGCACTACACGCAACACTGAGTTCAATCACACCATGAATTACAAAAAAAAATCCATTCAAAAGAGGTTATGAATAGTATTATCTAAATTTTAAACTTTATATAATCCTTATAATTTTAGAATCCATATTATGAGTTTCTTAGATATAATGCAAGAACAAATTCATTTTCAGTATTGCACTTTTATCAAATTTTAATAGTGAACCCTTTTTAAATACAATATTTTAAACTTTTTGACTAAATGAGGACATCAAAAATTTAAAATGAAACATCCCAAGCTTCCACGGTACACTTTCTTTGAATAATACAGTAGCGTCTGTTGTACGCAACCTTGAGTTTTAACACACACCACAACCAATCAAACTAGCCGTTATGAATAGTAATACCTACTTTTTGAAATTATATATATTTTATATTTGAAAATGGACTTCATTTTTGGATTCGGAATATAGAATGTAGCCTAAGGTGAAATTTTGGTACATTTCGGATAACTTTCATATTTTGATGAATAGTGAAAATTACTAAGTTTTAATTAAAAACAACTTTTTTAATCAAAATAATTAATAGTGATAAATTATGAATTTTAGTGGTTTTAAAGTATATTTAGAATATATTTTTACCATTTAATATAATTTTGGTCATTGGACATAATTTTACAATTAAACCGAACATAAACAAGTGTCAATCTTTTGATAGTTATTATCTCTTAAAAACACGCTTTTTGTTTTGACAGCGGGAATTAATTTTAAATTAATTTCTGCCACTTCTGTGTTTAGAATTTAGGAAAATGGATTCCATATTTGGAATCAGGATGTTCAAATTGTGTAAATAGGTAACTTTTATTTTTAGACATTTTGAATAATTACTGCGGTAAATATTTTATTTATCATGGTTAAGGGTAAATCCGGTAAATAAGGGTTAAAAAAATAATATTATAATAATACTAAATTACCCTAAAACGTGTCTTAACCCTATTGGTTGTTACATGGTCGACCATGGGAATCTTTGGGTCTATTTTGGGACCCCATGGATCCACTTGTAAGTGATAATGACACTTTATTTTAATTAAGTTAAAATGAATACAAAAATGACACAAGCATATATCTTTTAGAAAAACAATTATTACATAGGGTTATATATGTTGGATTTTAGATTATAAATATTCATTAGAAAGCTAAAAAGATTTCCTACATAATTATATTTTATTTATAATTTTTAGACATTAAATAATATATTTTATTTATGACACAATAATGATGCAGTAATTACTATAATAGTGAAAAATTAAAATAATTGATATTATAAATACCCAAATAAATATAATATGAAACTTTTAATGAATTAAACTAATTTTATAGGATAATATGATATATTAGGATTGATTTAATTGACTTTTTTTGAAGTAATAAATCTGTTATGAGTTTCACAAAAATAAACTATTGAATTGTGTCAAAATTGACATAAAAGAGTTCTTAAAACAAATATTATATTATTAATTGATATTAAATTCTTAAAAATCTAAGGTTCGGCCAAGAGACTTATATCATGATAGGTTCATCATTAATGTACCACTTTGGGGTCTCTTGGATGTATATAGTAAGTTTATTAACCATATTATATAAAAATACAAAGAGACATTGTAAAAGTGAAACTAATTAACTTAGAGTTAATACTTAAAGATAAGGTTAATATAAGTACCCAAACCTGTATAAATTCTATTGGTTGAGTGGTTTTCGACCTATCCCCACCTTAACCTTTGAATAATCAACTTTGGAGCCATTAGAAACCGAATATTAATTTATTATAAATTAATATTTCTAGCTTTTCCAAAGGTGCCCCTCACCCCTCTTATAAAAGGGCACTCCTCCTTCTCATTTCTTCACACCTTAAAAGCCTTTTGGTTCGGCCAAAATCTGACCAAATACTCTCCCAACATCCCTCACTACAACCTAGAGGCCATAGTTTTATCAGAAAGCCAACCTAAGGAGCCCTTTTGATCAAATCAAAAGGAAGAACCCGAAGAAGAGGTAATGATTTCACCACCCATCTCCAAGTTCATTTCTTCTTCCACTTCTTCTTCCTTTGTTCTTACCATTCTAAAATAATAACTCCAGTATCTCACATATACTGTGATGTTATTATAAATATGGTACAATCATATTCAGTATTCTATCCACCCTTTGAATAACATGTCACCATACGTGCGTACGTACGGCTTACCGTCTCCACGTCGTGGTGTAATTGTTATTCAATATAATATTATTTGTATGGGTATAATAATGATGTGTAACTCATGTAAATAATAAATATAACATGTTAATGATTATGTATATATGATATACCATCCATTTATATATTATTTTAATATCAAAAGAATGATATTGTTGCTCGTGCGTACGTACGGACTACCGTCTCCACGAACGCGATGAGATTCATTCTCCATCGTATCCATTCAAGTATAATTATCATTTGATGATTTAAAAATGATGTTTAAGGACTGGATATCATTCTGGATATGAATAAGATACAACAACCATGGCTTATGTAACAAAACATATAAAAGAAAATGAGTAAGTTAACTCCCGAAACGACGATAATTCTAATATATTATTAACAAATCAATGTTAAAAGATCATATATGATATCATATTAATATATATGATTCTTGTATAATTTAATAACAAATATTTCACCATTATACAGTAGGTTAACCTACCACAACAAAGGAAAAGTACAAGGTAAGGGGTTTTCATCTCACTCCTTATTTCCGTGAGATTCATGCCATATTGACACCATCACCTTTTGTGTGGTGTATGTACTGCCCATAATTATATTCTTTGTGTAATACACTCTAATTTATGTGTATTTACATATTCATTGTATGATACCTCTTTCATGGGTTGTATGTTTAATAAGTTACCAAATTGGTAAGGGTTATTTCACAATCTCTTCATTATCCGAGGTTGTTTATACGTAATAATCTACTGGGATCTTGTTATCATCCACATCCATGTTTCTTAATAATGTATTTCAAAACATTTTTATTATTTACAATAATATGGGTTAAAGTCATTTATACCCTTGTTTGACTTTTTATAAGAGGAATCCTTCCGTCGTTTTCAAAACAAGGTCATTTTTAACCTTTTCGACAGAATTAAGGTAAAAATGTTTTTTTAACTTATACGGCGGGTGCAGCTATTTTCCGCCGTTATAAAATCTTCAAAGCATCCCTTACAAGCTTATAAGAATATTTTCAAAGAAAATTTTTTATTTTATAAATATATAACTTTTAAATGATTTCAAAAAAGAGATATTTCTCTCACATATATGAAAATCCAGTGCAAATGTATACGTATTTAACGCAAGCTTAAAAATGTTTTTAGAAAATCTGACTCTCGAGTATGGTAGACAGGAAGGGATGGGGCGTGACCCATCATGGCCTGTAATTAGTCGAGCAGTCTCAGAATTAGTTATTTTGTTTTCAGAAGCTTGCATAATGTTTTCAGAAAAACACTGGAGTATATTTGAGCAATTTTAAACGTAAGTATCTTCTAAAAAATTGCATCGGTAGGTCTCATGAGACAAACTAGTGTCTTGGCACAAGGCCTTGACAAAATCTTATTTGTAGTCTTGGCACGAGGCCTTGACTATGTGGTTATGATAGTCTGGCATTATGCATTCCAACATTATGAAAGTGGTTATTGATTTTTTCATGTGATTATTCGATTAGTAGAATATCCATGTGAATAAGTAAATGGCATTATTTCATTTTATTTATGCCATACCATGTTGAAAGTTCATGTTTGAAAGGTTTTTGTTTTAGTTATACATTGCCTTAAAAGTTTATTCTTATTTATGAATGTTTCCGCTATATTGTTATCCTTACTGGGCATTTGAGCTCACCCCTTTTCTATGTTTTATTTTTCCCAGGATGTGAAGATGTAAGTTATGAATGACCTGCAGAGATATTATGAGGGGATTATAGTGTGGACTGTGGAAACATTATGTCGTTGTAGTAGTTTTTCATTTTATGATGTAATGTGAAACTTATGAATATATCTAGTGTTTCCAAGGCTACTAAACCAATCGGTCTTTCGAGATTTGATCTTTCTTGTGATCATGCTAATGTTATGTAATAATGCACCGACTCTAGGCAACTAGGGTCGGGGCGTTACATTTTTAGTTGTACTTACTTTCAGTTTGGGTTTGTATTCTTGCCCACTTACTTTTCTGCACCTACTGTTGTACCCAGTTTTACTTAGTGTTTACTTCTACTGCTTGCTTGCAATGTGGTGTTTGTTTACTTTAAAAAGGCAATGCCTTCCCTTTTTATCGGGAATTACGCCTTGGTGCTAGTCGCCAGCCCCTAGCCTTGGGAAGGTGGGCTTGGGGTAGTCATGGAACGAGCCCCGAGGACGGGTCGTGACAAATTGGTATCAGGGGAGTTCGGTTCTACCGCATAACCTTGGACTCTGATCTTTCTTCTATGTGAAGCAATAGTGTTAAGTGTATTGGGTATGGTTATCAGTCCAGGGAGTCCAATGTTAGTGTGGCGGCTAACATATCCGTACACCAGGACCCTGACTTCTGATTTCCGACTTAATACACGAAAACATTGATTGCATGTGTGTTTCAAGTTTTCATTGTGATTACTTTATGGCAGCTCACCAGGTATACTGTTTGACCGTGGTGCTCCTGTTTCTTTTTAGGATGGCCCCACGACGATAGCCAACTAGGGTTCCGAGATTTGTGCATGATGACATCCCACCGAGCGACGATACCTCGGTACAGGACCCTTTGACAGTAGAGGCACAGGCGGTACCTCTACCCACCGAGCCACCGATGCTACCAGCCCCTGCCGCTGACGATGCACGTTGCCTTAGTGCACTGCACGAGTTTCAACGTCAGTGACCACCCAGGTTCCGCGGGTAGACGGACCCTCAAGAAACTGAGGATTGACTAGAGGCAGTTGTACGGGTTTTCAGGTTAGTGAGGACACCAGTGGACCTCATGGTGATCCTTGCAGCGAGCCTACTTCACACGGCAGCAGGCAGATGGTGGAGCTTGATGCTCTAGGTGCACGACGAGGCATCTCTCCTCTGTACGGACTTTGAGAGCCTCTTTCGCTCGGAGTTCATCCCAGCCACCCTCCGTGCGGTGCGCATCCAGGAGCTTATTCAGCTGCGGTAGGGCAGCTTGATGGTCACCCAGTACTTGGTGAGATTTACAGATCTCTCGCGCTATTCGACGGACATAGTACGAGAACCATTCTTCCGGGCACAGGCCTTCGAGCAGGGATTGAGGCAAGAGATCATGGCATCGCTAATCTCCCTCAGCATTCTGACACAAGTAGGGGTACTGGAGCGAGCCCTTTTGATAGAGAGATTCCTTGCTGAGCCTACATCAGCAGCAAGACCTACCGTTGAGCGGCACGTAGCAGAGTCTTCTGCAGCATGCAGTCGACGAATGACTCTTGGGTTCAGGAAGACCAGACCCTCAGGCAGACGACCTCAAGACACTGGCTCAGTGGTGCGGGGAACACAGCACATAGCCAGTATTTCGAGAGGCAGAGAGTGCTACGCATGCAGTGGGCAGGGCCACATGGCTCATGACTGCCCGACCCGCCGTGCAGAGGAGCAGTAGTCGGTTGAGGGACCACCCAGGAAAAGGCAGAGGGTCAACCGTGGCAGTCCGTAGGGAGCAGGTGGATGAGGCAAAGGAGCTGGCCGAGTAGCAGGTGGTGGGAGACGCTTTGAGGCTCTACCACCACCACCACCACCAGGAGGTCCACCCCGACCACAGGGAGCTGGCGGGCAGAGACAGGCTCAGCTTCAGGCAGCGGAGGCCTACGACCAGGGAGTGCCCGAGATGATTCGAGGTACTATCTGTGTCTATTCCACCCCTACTATAGTTCTTATAGACCCAGGAGAGAGTCATTATTTCATAGCCGCTTCCCTTGTTCAGAGCTCGGAGATTCTGACAGAGCCGTTGGCTCGATCCTTACGGCTAGAGACTCCTACGGGTGCAGACTCGACGATTACGCACTGGTGCCGACAGTGTGAGCTCATTCTAGGAGGCGAGAGCTTTGGCTGGGAACTTCTTATAGTGGCATCGAGGCCTTATGACGTCATTTAGGGCATGGATTGGTTATCTACAGTCCATGCTCAGATTGACTGTATTAGGTGCAAGGTGCGATGTGTACACACCGATGGGAGAAGGTTCACCCTCACGGGCGAGAAGGGAGCATTCACAGAACAGGATGGACTCATGCAGAGGAGAGGACAGCCCATCACTCATCAGTTGGCTAGCCTCATCCTAGGAGTAGTTGACGTGCGGAGTCATGGTTTTCCTATAGTGGCGGATCAGTATGCCGACGTTTTCCCCGATAACGTTCCAGGACTACCTCCTCGTAGAGAGGTATAATTTTATATTGATCTGTACCCCGGGACAACCCCCATATCCACCCCATCATATCAGATGGATCCTGCCGAGCTTCGAGAGCAACGGGTACAGTAGGAGGACTTGCAGGGCAAGGGATTCATCTGACCCAGTGTTTCACCCTGGGCTTCCTCGATATTGTTCGCCAAGAAGGTGGGCGGGAGATTACGAATTTGTGTCAACAATAATCGCCTGAACCAGGTGAAAGTGAGGAAAAAGTATCCGCTATCGAGGACTGACGACATCTTCGACCAGCTCAAGGGAGCACGGTGGTTTTCGAAGATATACCTCAGGTCAGCCTATCACCAACTCAGAGTTCGGGACGAGGACGTGCAGAAGACAGCCTTCCGGTGTCGGTATGGCCACTATAAGTTGTTGGTTATGCCATTTGGTGTAACCAATGCTCCAGAAGTGTTTATGGCCCTCATGAACAGGATCTTTCAGCCATACCTCGATCGATTTGTCGTGGTATTCATCGATGACATTTTGATATACTCGAACACTGAGGAGGAGCACACCTTCCACTTGCGGGTTGAACTAGACACACTCCGAGAGCACAAGATTTATGGAAAGCTCTCGAAGTGTCAGTTCTGGATACGTGAGGTCCACTTCTTGGGACACATCATCTCTGAGGCAAGAGTTGTAGTGGATCCTACGAATATCGAGGAAGTGCTAGCTTGGGAGCCACCCAGGAGCGTGACGGAGGTGCGGAGTTTTCTGGGACTAGCTGGATACTACCGGAGATTTGTGCCAGACTACTCCAGAGTTACGGAACCACTCTCAGCCTTGACGAAGAAGGGGAAACCCTTTTTCTGGTTAGACAGATGTCAGCAGAGCTTCCAGGAGCTGAGATAGATATTGAATAGCGCGCCTATCATGAGTCTACAAGAGGAGGGAGTAGGGTATGTAGTCTACTGCGACGCATCAAGGACTGGACCCGGATGTGTCCTGATACAGGAGCGGTCCATGATCTCCCTTGGATCATGTCAGTTGAGGTAGCATGAGAAGAACTATGCTACCCATGACCTGGAGTTAGCAGCAGTGGTCTTCGCTCTAAAGATGTGGCGACACTATCTGATGGGAGAGTGATTTACAGTCTATTCTGACCACCAGAGTCTCAGGTACATCTTCTCATAGAAGTACCTGAACCTGAGATAGCGGCGATGGCTTGATTTCCTCCAGGACTATGACTTTGAGATAGTCTATACTCCTAGAAAGGGGAACATGGTAGCCGATGCTCTCAGCAGTAGGACGGGAATTCAGCTACTTGGGGAGGCGATAGAGAAGCTATCCACTTTGCAGATATCCTTCATGGATAGAGATGGAGGAACCTTCATTCAGTCACTCATAGTCACTCCTCCACTACTACATCGGGTCAGAGAGGCACAGCGTGGGGACGCCGACGGTGAGACACGGCGTGTGTAGATATCCGCAGGAAAAGCACCTGATGGATTCTCCATGGGAGGAGAGCACGATGTCCTTTTTAGAGGACATACCTTGGTACCAGTTGCTTTACGAGAGGAGGTGCTGAGAGAGTTTCACACTCCCCTTTGGCGGTACATCCTGGAGTGGAAAAGATGTACCAGGATCTCAGACGACAGCACTGGTGGCCGGGCATGAAGAAGGCTGTGGCAGAGTTCGTTTCTTGATGTCTCACCTGCTAGCAGGTGAAGGTAGAGCACCAGGTAACAGCAAGCTTGGTGCAGCCCTTGGAGGTCCCGGAGTGGATGTGGGATGGCATATCTATGGACTTCGTGACTGGACTTCCACGCACTTCAAGAGGTCACTACTCCATTTGGGTGATTGTCGACCGACTCACCAAGACGGCTCACTTCATACATATCAGAGAGCAGGGCTCAGTGGAGAGCTTGGGACGTCTCTATGTTCAGGAGATTGTATGGCTTCATGGTGTGCCATCATCCATCATCTCCGATCGAGATGCTCACTTTACTTCCTAGCTTTGGAAGGGGTTGTAGGAGGCATTCGGGACACAGCTACGTCTGAGAACTTCCTTTCACCCTCAGACATATGGTCAGACAGAGAGGACCATTCAGACTCTCGAGGACATGCTCCGTGCATGTGTCCTCGACTTTGGTCACAGCTGGGAGGACCACCTACCCTTGGTGGAGTTTGTGTACAACAATAGATACCACTCCACCATCGGGATGGCACCATTCGAGGCGTTGTATGGCCGACCTTGCAGATCTTCTATGTGCTGGACAGACCCTAGGGAGTCAGCACTTGTGGGACCGGAGATGGTCCAGGCCACGACAGAGAAGGTCCAGGTCATCTAGGAGTGGATGAGGACAGCTCAGAGCTGGCATAAGTCTTATGCTGATAGGAGGCGGAGGCCACTAGAGTTCAAGGATAGAGACCACGTCTTCTTGCAGGTCTCACCTCGATGTGGATTACAGAGATTTGGCCGAGGCGGCAAGTTGTCTCCATGCTTCATCAGACCATTCTAGGTCCTCAGCAGAATTGGCGAGGTGGCTTATCGCCTGGATCTACCACCTTAGTTTCACCGAGTGCACGACGTCTTCCACGTATCTCAGCTGAGGAGATATGTGCATGACCCGACGCATATCATTGACCATGGGGAGTTTGACATAGATGATGTGGAGAATTTTGAGGAGGTCTCAGTGGATATTGAGGATCGACAGGAGCGGGTCCTAAGTGGATGGTCGATTCCTCTAGTGTGCATTAGATGGCAGCACAGGAACCTCTAGGAGAGCACTTGGGAGCGAGAGGTTCAGATGTGTGCACAATACCCACATTTGTTCCCCTAAGTTTTTATGTATCTTTACGGGGACGTAAATCCCTGAGGTGGGAGTAATGTAAAGACCCGTAATATTCAAGGGAAATTTTTTCTTAATTTTCTTTGGTATTTTACAAGAATGCGGTTTCTAACGGCACTTGATTCTGAGGCCCGGTGTGCCCGAAATTTCTATCCAAAGTTTAGCTCGGGTACATTCAATGAAAGAACGAGTGGGTTTTTCTAAATTTTGAAACGGTGCTCGGAATCAAATTCCGAGGGCATCGATGGATTCACAGTGCCGATAATTGCATAGGAACACCTTTTCCGGAGTTGGTTTTACACGAGAGAAGTTGTTAAAAATTGTGGAAGGTAAAATAAAATTGAGCATCAATTTTTATTTTTCTCTAAGTGGTTAAAACCTTTGAGTAGAAGTTGGGGGAAACCACCCAACTTCCCATGGCAGGTTATGAGGGTGGTGGGGCCCTCACGAAACCCACCACTTCATCTTTCCTAACCTTCCATAACCCTCCATTTATTAAGACAACTTGAGTTAATTAATTGAGTGGATTAATTTAATTTTTGAATTTCAAACTTAAGACATGTTAATAAAATAAGTGAAGAACTTATTTTATTTTGGTTGGATCTTGTTGTGTGAGTCTTTGGGAGAAAAGGAAAAGCTCTTGAAGTTCTTCTTCCTCAAAAAAACCATGAAGAACGCGAAAAATGCTGACCTACGACGAAGGTCGACAAGAACACCGGATCCTCGGAGAATGACGATGCAATGCAGACGAATCATTTCTCCGCGACGCGACTCTCTCCTTCAGCGACGTCTTCTTCTGCGACGGTTCTTTCTGCAATGAAACCTCACTCAACGAATTTGACGAGGTAAGGGATTTATGTGTTTCTTTTCGTGAGTTTCTTCCATCATCCTTCCTCCTACAATTGGACCACTTGATACCAGTTAACGGGATGGGGCCGGACCGCACAAACACAGCCGACCATCCTCCCCTTTTTCCCTTTTCTACCTTGTGGTGGAATGGAATGAGGATGGTGTAGTGCCGTCACACCGCGCAGGGTCATGCGGCAAGGAATGCGAGGTGTCATCGCGCCTTGCAGTTGAATCGAACAAGACCGCGGTGCCGTCACTCCACACCGGAGAACCCCGAAGGCACCACAACCGGAGCAGGGCCGTAGTGGAGGGGCGCGGCGCCATCGCGCCGCGCCGCGTGGACCAAGGCCACAGCGGAGCAGGGACCGGCGGCCAGTTCCGGGCCGCCGAAGTCGGAGCAGGGGGACCAGCCAGCACCGGTCCCGTGGCGGCAACAGCCGGCCGGCCGGAGCGGGCCGGCCGGTCAAGAATGAGCTAGGGGTTACGACCCTCTGCTGGCCAGCTTGAACGGCCCCCCATCATGGGGGCCGCAGTTACGAAACAGGGGGCAGCCCCCCCCCCCCACCCGCTCAACCGAAACGGCTGAGCCTCCTGGCGACCGGGCCGTGCCCAGGCCGGGCCACACCCAAGCGGGCCAGACTCGGAACTGGGTTGGGTCGACCCGGTTCGGGCCGACCCAGGGGGGTCATGGGCTGGGTCGGTCCGGGCCAGAAACCCCCACTTCCGGACCTCTCACAGTCTTTTGCCCATAACTTGGGCTGCAGACCTCTGATCGATGCACCGTTAGCGGAGATGCGATCCTTGGAACGAGACGGTCATTTAGATATATTACACTCAAGATTTCGGTGTACTTTGAGTTTGGCCAGGTTGGTTCGTACATGAAACCAACCGGGCCCTCGGAGCGGAAACACTTATAACTTGAGCTCCGGACGTCCAATTTATGTGCCATCGACTTTGATGGATTCCTCTAAGTGAGACAAACCTTTTGGTTTACTCCGCTCGAGGTTTGGACGTAGATGGAGTACGGTCGGGTTGGTTTTGACTTAAAAACCAACTGGGCCCCTGGGATAAAAAACCAATAACTCTCAGACCGGGTGTCCGATTGACGCGCCGTCTGGGACGTTGAGTTCCTGTTGATGATACAGAACTTTTGGATACATCAACTCCAGACTATGTGTCAGTTGATGTATCAGCCCTTAGGCTTGTGGAGCGGACCCTCCCGAATGAGCTTGTTGTGTGCGGGAACCCTAGAGCTGGCTGCGACTGCGACGACGATGACGACTGTACAGAAATCCTCCGTGGATTCAACGGCGACGACTACAGCACTCAGCGATCCTACGTGGATCAGTGCTATTGATCCTGTGTGGGTCAGATCCTGTGTGGTTCAGTGCTCAGCGGTCCTGTGTGGGCCAGTGCCTACAGATCCTATGTGGGTCCGATACTATGTGTGTCATTGCGGGGGTTAGTTAACTATAGATCCTTTGTGGGTCATTGCGGGGGTTAGTACCTGTCGATCCTGTGTGGGTCCGACGGATTTGATGAATTAGTGACTACATCTCATCATCTCTATCGTCTTACGAAGAAGTATAACTGTGTGAGAAGAATCTTGACTTTCAATCCTTATCTTCGATAAGATTGACATGACATCCCGTGTGGATTATGTTATGAATTCTGGTGTGGATCGGGTTGTGATTTCCTGTGTGGACTGAGTTGTACTTCAGCTCGGATGTTGGAGCCGATCGAGAATTGATGACTTAGGTATATGTATGGGAATATACCTAAGTAGTGTCGGATGTTACTTCGTGATTGTATCTTTCCTTTGTGGATTATCCATTATGGATTCTGGGAGACCATCAGGGTCTCGGGGTCCCTACTGAGTAGCTCATACTCACCCTTGCACGGGCTATGCCCACACTACGTTGTGTTTGTTGCAGACCACGGACAGCGCTGATCGTGGTAGAGGCACCAGTAGAAGGTCAGTACCCGGAGGTGGACCACTGGGCGGGGCGTTCTCGGAGCGGATGGCTGGACCCGAGGAGCTGTGGAGGCATTCTGTACCCACCCTTCAGTTGGGACTTCCAATGTACGGCTCGAGGCTGCATCTTTACTTTTCAGTTGTTGTACTCCCTTTTTCAGTTGTACATAATTTCAGTTTGGGTTTGTATTCTGGCCCTCTTACTTTTCTGCACTTACTGTTGTACCTAGTTTTACTTAGTGTTTACTTCTACTGCTTGCTTGCTCTGTGGTGTTTGTTTACTTTACAAAGGCAATGCCTTCCATTTTTATCGGGAATTACACCTTGGTGCTAGTCGCAAGCCCCTGGCCTATGGAAGGTGGGCTTGGGGTAGTCACGGCACAGGCCCCGAGGACGGGTCGTGACACAAACCACTAATCCCATTTCCTCTATAATTAATTATTTCCTGGAGAGATATAGGCAAATCGATGTGATCCACAGCAAACAAATATCTTGTACTAAACATGTCAACCTCCTCAGAAATATAATTCTCAGTAATGGATGCTTCATGTCGATATGGATTCTTAACATACCCCTTCAATATCTTTATATACCTTTCATAAGGATACATACGAAATAGACATACAAGTCCTCAAAGATTTATTTCTCTGAATAAATGAACCATCAAATGCACCATGATACATAAAAATATGGATGAAAATACATTTCCAATTGAAAATTATAAAAACCTCATTGTTCTCCAAAGTTTTCAAAACATTAGAATCAATCACCTTATTAAAAATTGAATTAAAAAAACACATCTTCATGATAGTTGTCATGACATTGGTGGGAAATATTCCATGCAATGAAATTGGTAGGAATTGTTTCATCATGACATCACAAACATTAAATTTCATAACTATCAACTTCGGATACTTTAATGAAATATATTTTTTTACATTTAAAGAATAACCATGTGGAAATTTTATATAAATAATACATTGAAAAAACCTAATTTTTCTCCCTTTGGGACAAGGTATAAAAATCTGGGGGAAGGGATGTTTTCCTTCTTCGAAAGTGGGATCAAACTCCAAACATATTCCCATTGAGAGTTAATCCATTCTTGCTTTCAATCCATCTCTATTATCTCCTTTAATATATATCAATGTTCTAATCAAACTTTCATACATATTATTCATTATGTGAATGAAATCATTGTTAAGTTTCACTTCATGATATATCCAATATGGTATCTCAAAAAATATTGATCATTTCTTCCAAATATTTCTATCATTACTATATTTATGTGTCTTTCTGAATATAACTTCAATTTTTTACCCTCTCAAAATAATAATTAGGGGATAATTGTTTTGACGAAATATCAAATTCATGTGATCCATTGAAATCCATTTTTAATCTTATATAAGAGTGATCCATAAGAAAAAAAATTCTATGACCCATGTATACTATTTTTCTCCCATGATGTAGTTGATAATATGGAGTCTGTTGTTCATAAATTAGACAAGCTTTATGACCCTTAACATTGTATTCATACAAATTTTCATATGTGGGGAAGTAATTTATAGTGAACATAATCATTACTTGAAATTGAAAATAATCCATTTTTTAATAATCAAACACCCTTATACCTTCCTCCCATAAAATTTTCAAATCATTAATTAATGGGGACAAGAAAAACTCAATATCATTTATAGGCTATTTTGGTCCACAGATCATTTATTTAAATATGAAATATTTTCTCTTCATAAAAAATTTAAGAGATAAGATGTAACTTACTAATAAAATAGTCCATTAACTATGTGTGCTACTAAGGCTTCAATACGGATTCATTCCATCTATACACAGTCAAAGTTTGATATTTCTAACTTCATTTCTGAATGTAGGAAACTTGTGATCAATTTTCTTACACTATGGAAAATCAACTGGATGATGTATTTTTCCATCACATATCCGCTCATCATCGTGCCATCTTAACCTTTTTTCACTATTTGAATTAGAAAATAAAATTTTAAAATGATGGATTTTAGGAATATTCCAAAATTCCTTGGTATGGGTCTCAGTAACATCTAAATCCACCTGTGATTTTTCATTCAACTCATACTGTGACTTCCCACATTTAGGACACCCTAAAATAAATCGGTATTCCTTCTTATATATCATACAGTCATTCGGGAAAGCATAAAAAAATTTATACCCTAATCCAATTGGGCATAGTATTTTATTTTCTTTATAATGTGAATCTAGAAGATCATTGTCATTATGAATAATATCTTCAAAAAAATTGTGTAAAATCTATAAAACTCTTTCCACCCCACCCATGTTTTCCCTTTAAATCAATCAATATTAATACCTCCAATAAAACCATAATGTTCATACAACCTATATAAAATGGGTTTTCATCATTTCCATATATACATTGAATTTTCAATTATTTCATAAGTTCCTTTACTTCAATATCACGAATCATTTCACAAATTTGATAAGACTTATCATCTTTCAAAGAATCACCATAAAGAGATCCAAAATTCATCCCTCTTTCTCCATGCTAAATACAAGGTCTATAACTCATATTAAAACCATGAAAATGAAAATATCTTTGACCTCTTTCCTTTTCAAATTCTTCATGTTTAAACTTTTCATGCATGGTTGTTTGGAACATTTTATGTAAAAAATTATAAAAAAAGAATCAACACCTTCCTTATAGTCATAACTTATTCAAAATGATGTAATCCAAATTTGACTCATTATTATCTATAAAAAATATAAAAAATATATATATTATCAAGATAATACAATTTTAAATTTATATGAAATATTCCAAAATTTAAATATAACACAATTTTGAAATATTAAAAATATATATGCATATTTGAAAAATATAATTATAAATTATATACAATAATGGAAGATAAGTTAAAATATAAAATTTAAATCATAAAAATATATGCATGGAAGTAATTTACAAAATAAATTTTTGTCATACAATTCCCTGTTTTATTTTTTATGAATTAAATAAGATAAAAATTGAAATTGAATATTATTGACCAGAATCCAAATCAAGTACAAGATTAACAAGAGAGACTCCTACAAGCACAAGGGAATGTGAAGTGATCAAAGGTAAATAACATAAGACAATCAATTAGTCATGCTATCACCCAATGATTCATTCACATTATTCAAATATTGAAGGAGAAAGTGTGGATCACCACTAGAGGGGGCCTACTTTGGGTCCTCACCATATAATGACACTACATCGATAAAGTTAGAATGATCACAATCCTCAATGAAGAAATATCGAAAGACCAAGGAAACCTTATATGAGAATTTATTTAAACCAAATAAAAAGGATTTTTTATAATAGTTATGATCAAAGTTCAGAAAATATTAAATATGTGATATTTAAATTATATAAATTCTTTATATAATAGAATTTAAATATAAAATATTTATATTTCATTTAATATCATATATTTAAGGAAAAATTAAATATAATTAATAGTATGGAATAGTTTGTATTGAAAATGAATTTCAATTTTTTATGTTCATATAATTATGGAATTTACATAATTCATAACTAAATTAAAAAAGTTTTATAATTAGTTGGATTTATGAATTGTACATAAATACCATATCTCATGATTAATAAATGGATCATTCATTTTTTAGTTTATTCTCTGTTTTATTCATTGATATAATTTTTTTATATTGTGAATATATGTATTCTTACATTTAAAAATTCATCTACTTCTAAAATGATCATACATGCATCTAAGTAGTTTCATGTGAGGTATATATGAGACAAGATTCTAAACATAATCATTAGAACCCGCAAAAATGCACATGTCTCTCTCTACAATAAGATTCTAAAAAAATCATTTGAAGCACGGATACATGTAAAGGGAATATATGAGATAACATGAGGATATTAAAAAAATATAGTAATGTGATATTGTAGTAAAAATTATCAAAAAAGGAGAGTTAAGGCGTCCAAGACATTGAATGAACAAAAGCGAGGGATGTGAGGATTTATTGAGAGTTGAGATATGATCAAATAGATTGCCCCAATGAAAATATTGATATATGAAGCAGTAAATCGAGATCGGAGGCCACTGGATCAAAGAAACAAGGTTAGGTCTTCCATGTGTGAGAGAACCAAGTTTGCTTTTACTCGATCAAAAAACAACGAAATGATTCAAAATAGGAATTTATAAACTTTTAAATGATTTATTTCATCGATTATTATATAAATGAAATTATAAATACTTTTTTGTTGATTTATCATGTCAGTTATATAAAAAGAGTCATGGAAAATTGATTTAACACATCAATTATAAAATAACTGGGCGCATAAAGCATTTATATTTTCATTATAACATCATCTATTATATATAATCAACATAACAAACTTTATTGATCACATTGGTTATTATATAACTAACATGATAAAGTAGGAGAATTCATTTTTTACATTTCTTATACTATAACTAATGTGATAAATAAATATACATGGCTTTTTAACATCAATTAAAAGGACTGATGTGAAAAATTTAACATGATAAATACTTTTTGTATTACTGCAGGTTGGGGACCAGTTAATGACATCCCCTCCACGCATTGATATTCTCTTGAGATGAAATGAATTGGCAACAAAATCTTAGAGTTTGTTTTGAATAAGAATAAAATGAATTTCTACCCATACAATTAAACCATCTTGTGAAAGGTCTTGATGGTAGTGGTTCATGTTTTACATATACGACGTCCAACAATTAAGTATTGGTTTCATTTCAGTTAATTTTTATCCATGAGATTTTTCATCTACATAATTATGGATTTATTTTATTCTCAGTTCATTGATTAAATGGAATTTTTTTCAGTTATTCTCCATTCTATATTGATTATGAATTATCTAGTTATTATAATGGCATGTTTTACTGGTTATTTACCTTGTTGTGTTTATTTATTCTCTTCTATTCATTATTTCTTCTATTTTACTTACCCTTACTGAGCATTTGAGCACACCCTTATTATGTTTCCTTTACTAGGTTATGAAGAGGTATCCTTTTAAAGAGTTTCAACGATGATATTTATATGTATTTTTTATGTATTATGTTCCTTTCCCTATGTAAAATGGGTATCATGTATGTAATCTGGTTTTCCAAAACTACTAAATTGCTCAGTCTATAATTATTTGATTCCTTGTAATCATGCTAATATAATAAATTAATGCAGCAGCTCCGAGCTTCTGGGATGAGGCATTATAATAAAAGGTACATAATGTTATTTCAAGGGATAATACCTACAAATACAAATCAATCACAATAAATGACACTTTGATAGGTTAAAAAACATGTTTGGTGAATCTCATAGAGGACAAAACTCACCATTCCCATCCAAACATGTGTAAGAAATTTAGTGAAATAAAATGGTGGGATTTTTTAGAAAAATCCTAATGCTTTAAAACACCAAGTATACTTCCCAATAGTAGTTCATGACATGAAACATGGTTTCACATCCTTTAAATTTTGGACAAAACCTCATTAGATCCTTTCTCTAATAATTTAAATCATGAGACAATGTGTTATTCCATGAATCCTTATTGCATATCTCAATAGCTGCAGGAACGCTTATGTATTCACTTGAACAAACTAGCAGATTACCCAAAACCTATAGCCTTTCTTAAAAACTCCCCTTAGAGTCATTAAATACCTTAGATTATAGACGTGATCCATGGTTCTCATAAAGAACCATCCACTAAATGGGAAAAAGATCAATTTTGACAAGGAATTTACAACCCATAACAATGTGGGACATTAAAATGAGCACTTTTATTGGAGTAATAAAAAAATATCTTCAATAAAACAAATCTATTATTGATAGAGAGATTCATCTTCTTAATTTATGGAATCTCTTTCTCTATAGTATATTTTTTTAGGTTCAGAATTTTCCCTAGATTTTATACCTTCTATGTTCTTCATATATTTTCACATTATTTCAACACTCAATATCCTTTTCCCCAAATATTTAATAATAACAACAATAGATCAAAAATGTCCTTACTATTTAGTATTATCATATTAGTCATATCTATATTTCCATTATATTTTTTGGTAGAAATCAAATTCTATTAACCATTTGTTAAGGAGAATCTCTTCTTAGAAATGACTATATTTTCCTTGGATGATGTGGTGGATTTACTAGAATTTTTATCAACCCTTATCAATCCATTTATAGACTTGAATCATATACAATAAGATGAAATTAATTTAGTGAAAATAGAATTTTAATAACAATGGGTAATATTTTTCTATAAGTTTATAGTGTATTAATCATAGGGGTGATCATTAATTTAGTTATAGTGATTTAACCATAAAAATGTTAATATTTGGATAATTTGGGTTTTATTATTTAGAAAAAAAAATTTAGTAGTTTGTCAATAAATTTATTATGGTTTAATCAGTTGGTTTTTTGGTTTGTGTATGGGAACCCAAATTAACTGACCCACTCTATATTCCTTATCTTGTTTCCCTATTGGCATTCCACTCACACACCAAAATAAACCCCTTATTCCACCTATACTTTGATTCCCTACATGGAACACAAGAAATAATGATCAGAATATCTTATCCTATCTCAAATTAATATTCCTTTATTAGAATTATTGAACTTTATCTCACTAATGCCATCACATCCTCCCATGCATGCTTGAACTACAATCATTAGTGCACATGATATCTTTACCCAATCCTTTTCATTGAGATCCTTATGTCATATGGAATTCCAGAAATTGAATATTTATTTTATATATGACTCTAGGAAAATATTGTGAGGTTTATAAACCCTAATAATTAACAAGGATGCGAAGTTGGCTTACAATATATATTTCTTCTTCTCGATGTGATCACAAATTTGATTTGGGATGGAGGAACCCTCTCTTTAAAAAAGGACCGTAGAATATTAAAGATTAATTCACTTATTTATTCTTCTCTTGGTAATAAAAGACCAATTATTTTTTAATGAAATTCCATGATTGTATTACTTTTAACTATATCTATAGTCAGTCAAAAAACTCAATAAGATAGTTGTTGTTTATCTCTTCTTCCCAAATAAAAATTATCATGAATTAAAATAAGGTATATAAAACTTTATATATTTCTTATTATTATTTATTTATATTTTTTAATTAATTATTTGACATATATATTTACTTTTAATAAATATAAATTTTTTGAAATTCATCTAAAGAGTAAAATATTCATCAAGAAAATTCAGAAAAGAAATGTTTTGTGAAAAAATATTGAATAATAAACTGACCTAACACATGGTCATAGTTACGGGGTCACTTTACTAGAAATATTAATGAAAAATAGGAGCGAGAATCCAAGTGAAAATATTATGACAGAGAATTATTCACCAATTAAAAATGAAATAGGAAATCAACATTCACTATTATAAAATTAAGTTATTTCCATAGTTAAAAACCATGGATATATCCTAAAAGATCATGAATATAGTATATAGTCGTGGTCCCTATATCCATGGCTCCAATTTCCATGGAAACATGTATCAGGTAGTAACTAAGGACACTACCCATGACTATATAGTTATAGTCATTGTTAGCTTCTATCTTTAGAAAATGTACAACCATGGGACATGCCTATGGAATTAACTATATTTCAATGGGCCTTTTTCAAATCTTTAGGGTTAGTTCCATGAGAATCGCTTATGGTAATAAATGAATTTATATTTGTTCCTCATGTTACACTATATATATAGCCAAATTTCTCTTACTGATGTATTTACCCATGGAATTATCCTATGGCTACAAGTTACCCATATTTTCTTATATAAAAATTATATTTAAAAATATATATATAACTAAACATTAATATGGTTAGAACCAAACATGAAAAATGACATCAAAGCATTAAAAATGTAATAAAACATCAATATGTATTGAAAAGTGATAACCAAACAATAATATTATATCCAATTATCTAAAATATAACAAAACATAAAAAATTTTACTCAGAATCAGTATGAATATGGACAGAACCGTCCCTATCGCCACCAAAAACCTCCTCAACAACTTGTTCACCGTCACTATCTCTCAAATATTCACTATCATCACCACCATGGTAATCATCATGATCATCATCATTAGAAACTAAATCTGAATCATGAGAAAATTAACCCTTATAAATTGATAATATCATCATCAACAAAGCATCAATTGCCAAAACACTCTCCTATGGTAGTGAAGAATAAAAAATAATCATGAAATTCAGGATTTTTTAATAGACCATATTTTTTACATTCCTCTTCTTTTCATGTTTATTATTATATTAAAACATTCAACTATTACTCTACAACTACACCAATTCCATTGTTCATTGAATAACTTCTTTAAGAATATCATTTTTATGGCATAATATTCTTTATAGGATGACAATGCACTCTATCTTGATGATCATCTCTTAATATCTGCTGCAAATAATACCTTAGGCCTAGATTCTAATATTATTTTTCTTTTAATTCCTTAAAATAATCTCTGAGTGATATATTAAATTGAATAAAATTATTGAATAATGAATATAAATAAATCTAACCAAAATAAGAGAAATTTAAATATATATACAATTGTTTATTGGGTGTCAAAATTTACCATGTCACCATATTTGTTTCTCTTACTTTTATAAAAAAGGGTAGAATGAGGAATAAAAACATTAATATTTAATGTTTTCTTCTAGGAAGAAATTATATAAGGTCATATCAGATAATTTAACTTGATAAACCAAATAAGTTATGAATCAAATCTTAATTATACATGTAACATCAAACATAGATGTAATTCAGTTAATATAAAAAAATTAGAACTATTTAACATATAAATAAAAAATATTAAATAACACGTTAAATAATAATTTATTAAAAAATTAAAACTAATAACAATCATAGTATCGTTTGACTATAAACCAAATTGTAAATTAAATTAAAACCTATCAAAACATATGTGGATATATGGTTTAATGATGAAATAAAAAAGAAATATGTAATTATATGTTTTTTTTGTATTCATTTAGTTTTATATAAACTGATATTAGTTTGGGTATAGTTTTTTAAGACAGTTTCTATTTTATTTAGATTAATTCAATTCAATTTTATTTTATTTTTTAGTGTGTTTTTTTATTTTTCTATTCTGTTATATTTGAATCATATTCAGACTAGTATAGTTAGGTTTATTCTTTTTATGTTAGATCGATTCAAGTTGGGTTGGTTTTTTTTCATTAGATTATAGTCATTTTTGTTTTTTTGAATAAATTTGGGTTTACTGTTGATTCAGTCATGCTTTTGTTAATTATTATTTCTTTTTCTTATATGTATAGTTCAATTTAGTATTTTTTTGATGGATTCAATTTATTCATATAGATTTTGAATTGGTTTTTTGGTCATATTCAGTTCAATTCAATATAGTTCAATTCTTTCAAGATCAATTTTTTTTGTTTTTTTAGTTTTTTATGTCAAAATAGTTAAATTTAGTTCATTTTGGTTCGTTTCTATATGATTCACTTTGAATTTTCTATTTTAAGCATTTTTTAGTTTAATTTGGTTCTCTAATTTTATTTTATCTTGATATATTTCATTATAATTATATTTAGTTACATTCAATCATGTTTGGTTCAATAATGATTACTTTGATTTTATTTAATTTTAATAGATTGAGTTCAGTTTTGTTTCATTTATTTTAATATGGTTTATTTCATTTCTATTAAAATATTATTGGTTTGGTTCAATTATACTTTGTTTGGGTTAGTTTCTATTCTTTTGGTTTAATTATCATTCAATTGCTTAAAGATAGTTTGTTAATTTTTGGATTATGTGGACATTGGGTTTAGATTAATTCTTATTGAATTAGTATAGTCCAAGTTAAATTTGTTATGTTTAATTTGATTCATAAGACAATTTTATATAGGCTACTAAACCATTTTGTTCACTTCTAATGAAAATTGTGACATTAACTTTGTATAAAACTATTTAGGGGCATCTAATAGACTCAAAATGGTGTTAAGATTATCTACAATCATTTATAGACCATATTGAAGTTAAATCATGTTCGATTCAGGTTATTTTTTGTTGGGATTTTTCTTTTGATAGAGAGGTGAAATAACAACATGTTAACTACTATAATATAATTTTACTAAAACACCAAAGAACTTTTACTATGGTTATTTCTACTTGAAATTTTATATACAGTTTTTTAAACATAAATGGAAATGATAAAAAATATCATTATCATATTTTTTTATACCATACATTTTTAATGACTTATATGTTGTTTATTATTTCAATATTTAATTCCTGAATTTTTGAAGTATTTTTACACAATCAACTTTTTTGTGATATTCATGGATTTACTTGTCTTGATATTATAGACTAAGTTTGAACTTTTAAATTAAAATAGTTTGACATGTATATATTTTTTCAAATTATATATTTAAGTTTTTTTGAATTATTTTGATATTCCTAGAATCTATTTTGTCTTTGATAAAAAATTGACCCCGGTTTCTATTATTCTAAATATTTTCATGCGTCCTCTAGTTGTTGTAGATTTATATAATTTATATAGAGGACTTAGAGGATGCATAGAATGAAAATATGATTTAATATTATCATATATAATGATACACTAAAATGAATTGAAGAAATTCAATGTGATCAAACTCTGTGAACCTTCAAGTTATCCTATACATATTTTTTCCATTATAGAAGATCCCTCATGGGAGGTACATAAACTTCTTCAACTTTTACTTATATTATGAGAAAATATGATCTTATAAACAAGAATTAATTCCAATGATTCATTTTTATTTATCTATTTCATCAAAGTATATTGTTCCTGTAAAACTACTTTCAATCTATAAATCATTTTTTCTTTCTTAACATTATGCTATTAACACATAAAATAATTCTCATCCTTCGGTTTGTGACTCTTGGATTGTATAGTTTTTTCATTCATGTTGTGAATCCTAGATTCCAAAAGTTAGGATAAGTTAGAGCTTCCTCAACAATTTTGTAAGGGTTTTGGATCCCCATAAAAAAGTAAATGCGTATTTCTAGTTATACCTCTCCTAAAAATATTACACTTTTTGTTAGGTTATGATTCACCTTAAAAACCAGGAAGTAAAATATCATATCTCTCGAAGTAAAGAGGTGTAAGAGTAGAGTAGGTCTAATTTGGGCTGAACCAATATAAATATTCTCATCTCATTATATAATTTTAATTTAAATTAATTTATCACTTTAAAGTTTCATAAGTCCTATTCACCCCACTCTATTCCATTTTCCATTATTTATAACCTAACAACTATAATTATATATAAAACCTTTTTAAGTACAGTTTAGACCCGTTTTTTCCTTTATACATAAATCTTCTTATAATAGAAAATTACTTTTGGAATTTAAAAATCCTTATAAAGTCTTTTATTATCCTAATTTTTAAGTTGTTTTTTATTTTTGTGCTAATTTATTCCTAGAAGTAATAGTATAAGGATAATTATTATTTAAAATGGAAGTAATTAATCCTAATTATGGGTGGATTTCCAATAAGTTTGATCATTTAAATAATAATTATTATGGTTCATAGAAAATAAGAATGGAATCTTATCAGAAGAAATTGAGCATTGATCACTAGATGAAAAGGTTAAAACCTTACTAATTAATTGATTCTAATCCTGATACATTTATAAATAAAATAAAACTAAACATATTTTAAATTTTAAGATTATTTATATTTTATACTATTTTATTATTAGATTTTTTTTTATTCATGTATCTACATTCAAGAAAACTCATGTCATTTGGAATATTTTTCTAGTGAAACATCAGAGATATGAAAAACTATTAAGAAAACTTCTTGGAATGATACAAGTAGAGTACTAGGATTTCAAAATGGGTGAATATGAGATAGTATGGTATATGTTCCAATGGTTCATTAGAATATTGAATTTAATGAATGCTCTTAGAGATATCTTAGAGAACCCTTTAGTTATTGAAAGAGTTCCATGAGCACTACCAATGAAGTGGCATGAAAATAAGGTAGCTATAGATGAAAGTATAAAATTCAAGGAGAACACACTTGATGAACTCATTGGATCACTGTTATAATATTAAATTGATTTGAATAATATTATGGAATAAGAGACTTTTAAGAAGAAAGTAGATATATTGAAATATCATATAAATGTTTCTCCCAAAACATATAAATATAAGGCATAGAAAAGTGACAATGGATAAATTTTAATTATAAGAAAATAGATTTATAAAATAATTAAGTGAAAGAAAAAGTTCAAGAAGTGACCAAGTAAAGATAAAAATAATGATCGAATATAAAATAAGGGTACTATATATGGACCATATGTAGCCCATTTTGAATGTATATAAAGTGTCATATCAAACTAGACTATCCAAAGTAAAAGAAAGAAGTGAAAAATTAGAAATAAAATATGAAAATTAAATGTGATTATCATGATGGATAGAGTTATAAAAAATAAACTAATTCAATTGGTGAATCTGAAAGTAAGAATGTTTTAGAAAACCTATGTCTGATAGAAGAAAATATAAATGAGGTATGTAATTATTTTTATTCTTATTATTATTAAGATAGTAATTGTTATAACTTTAATGATATGTATGAATAAAATTAAAAGATTTTAAAATTTATTTTAAGAGTTACTATGTTTAATAATGATTAAAAGAAAAAACTAAGAGGCTTATCCAAGAAAGAAATAAATTTAATATGAACAATGATTATCATAAGAAAAATATATATCATGTATTATGTTTTAACTGTATGATCTATGATGATTTTGAGTCAGTTCAGAAGGAGGATGATAATATTATAAAGGAATTTGTCATCCTAAAAAGATGTTATCTAATATTGTTCAAGAAAAGGAAAAATATTAAAATATGGTGTCTATGATGAAACCAAATAAAGACCAAAATTGGGTTTGGTATAATTTAAATATTCCTAAGTCACACAAGACTGTTTTTTTGGAAAATATTCTTATGTTACATGAATTATGTGTAGGTTGAATGGTCATTATGATAATGGAATATTCTATTATATGTCCTCAATATCATAGTTATACTATATCATTTTTTTCAAAAAAAAATTCTATTAAATTACCTTAAAATAAATGTTTTAAATCTATTTTTGGTACCAAATAATTCTATTTCTAACCTAATTAGACCTGAAATTACATGGGTATAAAATTGTTCGTTACATAATTTATCATTTTAGGATAAGATCATTAATAATATAAAGGACAAAGGGTATATAGATAATGGTTTTTCTCAACAAACGACTGATAAGCTATCAAATTTCTTTACTTATACCAAAAGAATTGGAAACTCTATCACTTTTAGAGATAATTCTAAAGGAATTGTAGAGAAATTCAGTGAAATAGGTATTTCAATTTTTTTAATTTTTATATTTATATATGTATATGGTATTGAACAAAATCTTATTGGCACCTATTAACTTTTTGATGATAGTATTAATGTTTTTTTAATATAATAAATTTTTAATGATTAAATATAATTCAATTTTGTTTTATGCGTATAGAAATGATAATATTAAATATATTAATTTATATTATCTACATAATAAAAATATTAAGTGTCTAAAAGATATAGAAATAGATGATGTTCATTATATTATAAGGCTTGGACATTCTCATTTCTTAATGATACAAAAATTTTCCAACCATGGACATGTTCAATATTTACCCAAATTAATGGTATGAAGATTTTTTTAGTGAATCATTCTTAAAATATACCTTCTTTTTAAATTATTGAATATGATTCTATGGATTCCATTTTTAGTAAATAAAAACCTCTATATTTTATATCTGTTGAAGGGGATAAATATAATTCTTCATCTAATCCTAGATCTTGGTAAATTAATAAAGACCATCTTAATAATAATGGTATTTGTAATGTTATTTCTGGTATAAAAACTAGAAGTTATATTTAAAACTTATTTTCTAACTATATTTTTGTTTTTTATTTTGTTTCGAATAATGGAATGGTTTTTCAAATGATCATAATGAAATTATTTCTATATAAGATATTCCTAATAATTTTGTTAGAAATAATATTTCGACAATAGTTGAATAACGTGAACCTATGTAGGTAATATGAACTAAATTAATCTTTAGAAACAATCTAGATTAATTTAAATTGATTGTGAAAAACAAATCAAGACTTATTTCCCAAGGATACTCTCAAGAAGAAGGTATATATTTTGAAGATCCAATTTCACTTGTTTCTAGGTTAGAGGATATTATAATCTTGTTAACTTTTTATTGTTTTAAATGTTCTAATATGTATAAAATGAATATTAAATTTCAATTATTAAATAGTATTATATCAGAAAAATATTATGTTAATGAACCCCCTATATTTTAAGATGATAAATTTGTTAATCATGTTTTTAAGTTATCTAAAGATTTGTATGGTCTAAGAACGAAACCCTTGTTTAATATGATATGATTTTTTTATTAATTTTGAATAATGGAATCAATAAAGGTAATTTTGATCCTATTATTTTTATTAAAAGTGTTTCGAATGATATTTTAATTTTGAAATTTTTTATTTATAGTATAGTTTTTGATTCTTCTTGTGAATTAATTTTTAATTATTTTTCTGTTATCATGTATTCGATGTTTGATAATAGCATAATTGGAGAGTTATGGTTTTTCATTGACTGCAAATTTCTAAAATGAAAAATGAGAGATTTTTTAATAAATTATAGTGTACTAAGAGTTGTTAAAAAAAAATTTCCCTCGATTCTAGTAAATAATTGAAAACTCCTATGAGTAGTATTTGTAAATTATATATTGATTCTTCTGGAAATTTTTAAGATATTAATGTTTACTTAGGAATGATTGGTAGTTTGATTTATTTAAGTCCATATAGACTTGCTATCATGTTTTGTGTTTGTTTATGTGCAAGGTTTTGATATGTTCTTAAAGAGTGTCTTGTTAATGTTTTTAAAATAATAATAAAATATGATAAAGGAATTTTTAACAATAGTTTTTTATACAAAGTATAATTTTTTGGATTTGGTTTTATATTTTGACACTAATTTTGGATGTTTTAGAATTGTAAAAAAGAGCATCAGTTATGTGTCATTTTCTTAAAAAATGTTAAGTTTCATGGTATTCTAACAATAAATTATTATTTTTTTCTTTATAAACTACTAAAGTTGAGTATATTTCTACTTCTAGCTATTGTACTCAAATTTTATGAATTATAAAAATATAATGTGACTTTTTTAACTTTCATTATATGTGTTTTTATTAGGGTAATAAATTTAAAATTTACATTTCTAAGAATCCTTTATAAGAATACATAACAAAGCATAAAAATGTTATATTTCATTTTCATAGAGATCATTTTCATAGAAATGATGTTATTTTAGATTTTATTCATATTAATAATTATCTTGTAGATACCTTTAATAAGAATTTTATACTTTTACAAATTAAAAAAAATTAAATTTAATCTTGGAATGTTGTAATATTTATTGTTTTATCTCTACATTTGTATATGGGGAGTTTATTTTTCTATTTTATACATATAAAAAATAAGAGACAAAAATAATGTTTTTTGTTTTACATGCTCGGTTTTGTAATAATAAAAGGGGGATATTTTTTTATATGTTTTGTTTTGTTTTATTAAATTGGTTTATATTTCCTCAAAAGAGTTATTAAATTTTTTTATATATCTTATGTGTTTAATTATAACAACTTACATCACATGCACTTGTTTTAATTATTTTAATATGATCTTATTATAAATATTTTTTCTTAAAATTCAGTGACTTTTGTGTATTATATCACATATATTTATCATGTGTTATTTTATTAAAATATAATGTTTTAATTTTTCAAATAATCTATTAAAGTTAAAAATTATACATCTATTAGTTCAAAATCTATGCTTTTTCCAGTTTAAAATTTATACTTCCATCAATTTAAAATTTATGATTTCATTAGTTCAAAATGTATTCTTATTACCGTTAAAAATTTATTCTTATTTCAGTTAAAATTTTATACTTCCCTAAATTGAAAATTTAATCTTATTCCTGTTCAAAAATTATCCTTTTTTCAATTCAAAATTTATTCTTCCATTAGTTCAAAATTTCGTCTTCCAATAGTTAAAAATTTCTACTTTTTTCAATTCAATATTTTTGGTTCTATTAGTTTAAAAATTCTACTTTTTTTAGTTCAAAATTCTTCTTCCATCAATTCAAAAAAATTTCTCTCAATAATTTAATAAATAATATATATCCAGGTAATAGTTTTGCAACCATTAGAAATGTGACTTCTAATGGTTCCACAAATAGAAGTTTCTTTTATTTCTAATATTGTTTCTAAGTATTTTTTAATTTAAAAAATTTATTTATACCTTCATTTTAATGGTTTTATTATAAAATTGGTTTCGAAATTAATTATAAATTATATTTATCCCATGTGAATTTATTTTATAGTGTTGGAATTTATATTTTGTGATAATTTAATTCCTATTTTTATCTCTATAAAAAATATTAACAGCATGTTTCTTGTACATTTGAATATATATTTTTTTCATGTTTTTTTATTTTAAATGCTATAGAATTAATTGTAAATTTATATAAAAATTGAAATGTGTTTTTAATGACTTAAAATTATTTTTATTATTTTAATATTTAATGAATAAATTTAATAAGTACATTTAAATTGTCATCATGCGTGGAATATTCATGTATTTTTTACTCAGTATTACAACATTTGTTCAAAAATTTAAATTTCAAATTTCTTGAATTATTTTAATTTTTTCAAATGATGTATTTAAATTGGTTTTAATTATTTATATTATTAGAATATGTTTTATCTATTATAAAACCAGTTGGAACTATTATTATTATTCTAACTATTTGCATGTGTTCTCTAGCTATTGTATCTTTACAAATTTTTTATAAATTACTTGGAGGATTCGTGGATTGATACAAAAATTACATAAAAGTACATATGATTACATATGGGGATAAAATATTTTAACTTGAAGAAATACATTGTTATCACACTCTTAAAACCTTCATGTGATCCTTTACAAATTGTTTACCATTGCTGATAATCTCTCATGGGATGTACCTGAACTCATTTTGAATTCCACTACTTAGATGAGATGAAATGTTCCTATACTCAGGAACTGGTTTCAGTACATCATTTTCTTATCTATAAATTTCATCATATTCTGTTATATGTACAACACTACATATCATATCTCGCATGTTATTTCTATTTTAGTTTTTTATTTTCACATAAAAAGTATTATATTATTTCAGGTTGTGACTCTGAAATTCTATAGTCAGGCTATTCGAGTTGTGGCTCCTAGATTCTAAAAGTCCGAATATTTTACAACTTCTTCAATTTTTTAAGGGATGTGAATCCCCATAAAAAAATTCAATGTTTCTTTATGATTATACCACCACTAGAAAAGGAATTAATCATATAGAGTTATTAATACCCTAAAAAATATGGCAGAGAAAACACATCGCTCACTAATAAAAGAGGTTTAAGAGTAAACTATGTCCAATTTGGACTAAAAAACTATTAAATTTATCTATTATTTCTATCATTTTGATTTCTAATACTTTATCACATTAATGTATCATAAGGTCTATTCATACCCCTCTAGTCCTTCTACCATTCTTTCTGACCTAACAAGATGGTGAGTGGGAGTATCATTGGAAAATGGAGTAAAAAGGCATTTTTTAATGACACTAACATTTATAAGTGAAAAACCAAAAATAATATCAGTATTTAAAATATTTTTTGAGTTTATTTTGAGGTATTATTTGGTGATGTTGAATACTTAAAAGAGTTTAGAGGATGGTGGAAAGTGAAAAGGGGCAGTGTCCTAGTGCTGGGAAAAGAGAGGTTACACGATGTCATCCCAATGGATGGAGCGTCATGAAAAAGACCACCAGGTAGATAGTGGACCAAGAAAGGGTACTCAATGTAACTACTTGATGTTTTTATTATTGAAGGGGGGAGATAATTCATATTTTCACCTAAATATAATATTCTATTACCCCCTAACTCAAGATATTTTTTCTCATTTTAATTATATGAGAACTCACTTAAAGATCTCTATCTCCCCCCAATCATGTATATCAAAAATATCCATTCATAATATGATATAATTATATTTGGTTGTGATTTCTCATCATTAGTGATCAATATTGAGTGGTTCCTCTAATATATTATTCCAACACGTTTCTTTATTGTAGTGATCTCATTCACCTATTTCTATAACAAAGGTATCATGAGATCCATAAAATCCTGCATTTCCCTTATAGTCAAATTGCAATTGGAGTTCTTCTTAAGAGAATAAAGTGTATATAAGAGGATTTTATTGGTATTCTCAACTTTTAATATTGGATGTGATCAATCCTTACTTTCTTACTTGTTATTTTTTTGTTTAAAAATTCTTGCAGTGGCATACCCTCTTATTTTATACCCAAAAGACTCATTTTTTATATATTTTGTAAGATAAAACCCCACCCCTCTTATCTTGATCATTATGGGTATTACTAAAAAAATGGGTTAGTGTCGAGTTAAATTAATATTATTTTCATATTTTAAGCTAATAAATCCTTTTAAAAATTACACTACTATGTTCTATATATTTTTTTATCTAATTTATTAGAATATAACCTTATATGTATATCAGACTATTTTATAAGTGACTTGTGTCATGTTTTATTACCTTATAGCATATGTAAATTATTAATCATGTTGTGTGACCTATATATATATATAATATATTTAACATTTTTTGAAACATTGATTTTGTAATTATAGTAGTATAAATCATATGTTATAATTTTTTAATTGGAATGACATTATAGAAATTTTAGTGTAGATAGTACACAACTGAAGGAATCATTAAACTCTAAATCTTGATAATGAATTTTGGGATTAAACAAAAAACATTTTGATAAGTAGTTTTTCTAATGAAAATGTGATTATTGACAAGGATAAAATTTTATTTTATGAAAATAATTATTGAACCAAATAATTTTTCGGAATTCTATGAGTTTTTAAATTCAATTCAAGAATTATGTTATTTCTCAAAAAAATTAAATTTGGGTTGTCTAGATAATTCATGCTGCTATATGTTAATCCATATTGAGTTGTGGGGATAAATATTGAATAAGTGGCATCATATATAGTTAATATAATGTGGGAACCCTTACATGGCTTTAAACCCAAGTGGAACAAGACCATTACATATCCCGTAGACCCAAAAAAATAAGGCCAATACATGAACATAAGGCCCTAGTTTAAGACCCCACATAAAGTCTTCCCCTTTCATATGTATTCTATATCAGTCACTCAAACATGTTGTATTACATTCATGTTTGTGTTTAGTTATCACCTGTACCCTTCTTGGGGTCTATAACCTATGTGTTCTAGCCTCCCCATGATAGAACTTCCATGTCCAACTGATAATTAGGCCCTTTTATTTCCCTTATGCTTTTCCACCAATAGATGAAGTCCTACATGAATTCATAGCCCACATTTTCTAGTATGACGCCTTGATGGCTTTAAATCCCTCGGCCCGTGGCCTATGGTGTCCCAGAGGCCCTATGTCCTAAATGTCTATGGTGGCCCAAAGGCCTTGGGGGTTAAATACTCAAATATAGAAATTTGAGGACCAATTCAGATGAATAGTTCCAATACTACATTAATTTATATAGTAACAACTACAATAATACTATAGTAATGCAATATTAGCTTAAAAATTCCACCCTTGTTTGGTTTTGAATGTAGGACTTTTGAATTCCAAGAAGGAGCCTGCACCACTCAGCTAGAGGCTTGTCAACTCTTTCACAGAAAATTTATCCAAAAAACAATGTGTTAAGTTAGAATATGAGTAATGTTATTCTTAACAGAGTTATGAAAATTTAGAAAGTTATAGGTCCATGAATCACTTTTTTTGTATAAGTTGTTTAATTTATATTTAATGGAAATATAAGGTTTTTTAAAACTTTTAAGAGTATTAAAATCATATATATAAAAAAAATTATTACATGCTCACAAACTAAAAAATCTTGCTCCTAGAATTCTAGTATTTATAAAAGGAATTTAATCAAAAGTGATTTAAAATACATGAAATGTTACTTAAATAATTCTTATTCACCAAATTTTTTATGGATTAGGAAATAAAGAATCTAAAATGATCTACACCCACTCTAACCAATAGTAAAGTAATAAATCATTGAAATTAATATCTCAATTCATTAAATGTCTATTATTTTACAACTCATGTAGGTTATAATGAAAAGAACTGAATTTTTATTCAAAATTAAATCCCTAAAATACTTTAAACAGCCAAAATATATTTATCGCACTATAAACTAGTCAAATTTTCAAAAGTGAAGTAAAATAAATATTATATGTCCTTAAAGACATTTTTTATAATATATAACTAAAATAAAAGTATGTATAAGGGGTATAAGATTCAAAAGCATTGAATATATAGGCGAGGTAAAAAATTGGGAGTATATCGAACTATATGGTAGTCAGAGCTGATAGTTTCAATTCAATTTGACTACAATTGGTTCAAACAATGAGATTGAATGAAGAAAAAAAGTAGAATAGTAATTGAGAAAATTTTCGAATTTTCAAACATTATATAAAATTTCAATATTAAATTACATTTTATTTATCATAATCATAGAGATAATTGTGTCCATGAGTGTGAGTGAATTTCATATCACTTTTATTTTTATTAAATTTATATTAGAAACCAAAAGTCATAAAAATCATTTAATATCAATAAAATTAGGAATTTGTAATTTACAAACTATTCAAAACATAAATAAACAATTATATATAAATATCAATAATACCTTAAACATAAAAACTATTAATACCCAATCATATATTTTTTACTTTGATAATGGGAAATCAATAATGATTGGTATTTTTTAAGCTCGTTACCAACTCTTTATTTTCAACCAAAATATTATTCATACTTGTTTGCTTGACACATTTCACCAACTTAAATTAACCAAAATATTCTATATTTTGTCCATCAAGGAAATTATATTGGATCCACATTAGGAAAAATATTTGTTAAAAAAATATTATATATTAATATATATATATATATATACAAGTTCAATAAAATTACTTACACAAATCTCAACCCACACATTTTTTTATTTATTCCCTAACTTCTCTTTAACTTATTTCTTGAAGAAAAACAATGTTAGCGTATTTAGTGAGTATAACCATAATTGTTTTTTCCCTTACCATTTGTAACAATTATAACACCATCCCCATTTTATTGAACCATAATATACATGTTCTCATTCTAGACCTCCCACATCTCTTTGAAACCTCAACATATACTAGAGGATGAAACTAATAATGTAAAATAGATAGTTATTAAAAGACAATAATATATATTAATTTATCATTAATAAATTTTAGTAATGATTAAAAAAATAATTATAGATGGGAGATCTACTACCCTCTAGTGTGATGTGTCAAGAGGAGGAGTTATAGTATCCTGCACTGTGGGAGGTGGAAAATCTACAACTAGAGTACTCAATAAATTCGATGAAGGAAAATTTACCATTGAAGGAAAAAAGAGTCGATAAACCTCTAAAGATGATGGGGGATTTTGGTATTGTGGTGGGATATATGGATAAGCCATGCTCTATACAGAGGCTGGTGGGGGTGGGTTATAATGTGGGATTGTAGTCCGAGAACTTTCATCCTGGGTGAATGTGGGTGTAAAGGGGTATGAAAAAGGCCACCTCCTCACCAGTTATAGAAAATAAGGAGATGGAATCATCAGAGGATAAAATCATAGTGACTAAAGTGGAATAGGGGGAGGATAACCTATAGAAATTTTCATACTGGTACCTAAAATTTAGTGGTTGAACCATAAAAGCAGTTGTATCGGTTCCCTCTTCTATACTCTCTGCCTTGTCAATGTAATATAGTTATATCCTTATTAAATTTTCATAAAATAATCTAAAATAAAAAAATAATATTAAATAGTACAATGTCTAAGAATAAAAACAAAACAAAAAAAATTAAATAATACAAAAAAAATTATATGACATGTTGAAAATTAATAAAATTTCATGTTTCATTCACTATAAAATTTTAATGAGAATATTTCAAAAACTAATAATACATATTGGGATGGATTATATTTTAAGTAATATGAATGTAATTATCTAACATAACATCAATGATAAAATAACATTCATATTCATAAAATATCTCAATAAAATAGTTAATACTCACTCTAGTGATCAATGGAGACATCCTTAAATCTCTAATCCACTGCTCATTTCTATAAATTATTCTCCTTATTACTTCTTCATAATCAGACATAATGACAAAACAATTCAAAATAATAATATAAAATAAATATAAAGAATTTGTATATTAAATAAACCATTTATTTGAGTTAAAAGGAAAATAACAAGATACACAATGATTGTGAATGCATGAATTTAATAACTTAAAAATACTAATTTCATTACAATTTTATATTTGGTTTCCACTTTGACAACACATCTTGATAAATAAATCAATCTATTATTGAATATAAAAATATATCAAGGATGTTTTCCTATCACAAATCATTCTATATTTATATTTACTAACATGAAAAATATCGAAAACCATATCAAAATTGAAAAAACAAAAATAAAAACAAAGTGAATAATTTGATATACGATAAAATTATTGATAAAACATAAAAAAAATCTACGATATTTTAAATATTATATATTAATATTTAATTATCTTTATTATTCTGTTTGAATTATATTTAGAAATGTTTTGTACTATAAATGTTTATGATATAATATTTATGCTATGTAATCAAAATGTTTTACATAATGTTCACTCCGTATCCACATATTTAAATGTTATAAATTACACATTAAAATTTGTAAAAATTAATACTACTTAGTTAACAATATAATTAAAACACATATTATGATGACATAATTGTCAATTAAGCATGGCATTACTCATTAATAAAATGATATTATTAATCCAGTCTCTATATTATTTGAAAAATACAAATATATAATATAATGTAATACAATACAAAAAATTTATTTTAATAACTAAAATTTCAACAATTTAACTCCAAAAAATAATTATATAAAATTTATAAAAGTTAAAAAAAATATTTAAAATATCATAGTAATATACAGTAAAAAGTCACAAACATATCAATTATATGTGTGCCCTATAAAAATTTATGGTTCACAATCAGTTCTAAAAAATGAATAATCCATGTCATCAAATGAAACATTTGAGTGAATACTAATTGGTTTATCCAAAATATCATTGTAATCCATACCATCATAAAAAATATATATTGGAACGACCACAATAATAAAACAAAGTTTTCTAATAGTTCAGTTATATAAAAAACATGTCTAGCTTATAATGAAAAAATTTAAGACTCATCTGTATGATGCTGACACTTCATATCCATCACTCTAAATCCACAATTATCTATATGCCTGATTTTTCATTTCATTGAATCAAACCAGTTTAATTTCATTATTAAGACATGACCATGCATGTTGTAATATAATAAAACAAGTCTTTCAGTAATCTCATAGTATGATATATTTTATGATTGAGTTTGATTGTCTGATACACTCACATAATAATCTATTATTGCACTTATCATGACACTTTCATACTGTATTTACATATTTTCTGCATTACTATTTATATGAATTATTAATCCATTGAAATCCATTTCTTTACAATAAAATTCCATATTTTTTAGACCAAAGTAAATGAACTTATTTCATTAGATTCATCATCTAACTGTGTACATTGAACCTGAAAGATACCAACATCAAATATTAAAAAAATACCTACGATTGAGTCATAAAAAAATCTATTACCTTTTACATTAACCATGAAATAAATTCTTTGATGTGTAATTGTTACTTATTCTAGATAGATAAAAAATGATTTATTATTTTTATAATTTCCATATGTTCTCTAAAAATATGAAAATTTTAAGATGGTGAATTCTAAGAAAAAAATTATACAAATAAAATATATCTATTCATTAGTTCTCTTACATGATAAAATCATAAAATAGAACATAATTGAATAATATTTTGGGATTATCCATTTCTTATAACTCCCTAATATTTTAAAATAACACTATGTTTTATAGCGTAGAAGACACATAATGCTTAGCTTAAACAAACTAGAACATATTATTATTTAAATATGACCCTTATAACCCAACCATTGAATTAGTTAATATGAATATGAGTAACTAAAATATAAATATATATAATATCTTACAGATCAATAAAAAATTATTTATTAATCAAGAAATAAGAACTCAAATTTTAGTAAAGCCATCCTATGCTAAAAATACGTTTTCTTCAAATATTATTTTTATTGTTTTTTATGAGTGAATATTGTAATTAATTTATTTTAAATGTTTTATATTTTAGTTGATAAAAATATAATTTTTTTTAAATTTGTATATAAAAATTCTAATAGGGTGATTTTTTTTATTTTTTCTGAACAGATTGTTTTTTTTGTGAATAGTGAAATATACTGATTTTTGTAACTCATGATTAAACAACACATTTTTAAAAAAAATGATTTTCATTTATTTTTACACATTAATTTTAAAATTTACTTCTTCTGTTTTTATAAATTTAATCTTAAAAAATTGATTTTACATTTTAAATCAGGAGTATCTAATTATTTAAATATGAAAATATTATTTTTGGTTCATAATTAATTGTATCTCCGGTAAATATTGGTCACATCAGTAAGAAAAAATTAGGTAAATAAGTTTAACAATATATTTTTTTAGACTTTTTAAAATATTTATAAATCTGAATTAGTTTTATTTTTTGATTTTATTTTGACTACATCATTTATATATTCTAAAATATTGCATTTTTGGGCAGTTTAGATTTGATAAAGAACTTTATATTACATTATGTAAAGGAAAATTCAAAAATATCACTCACTTTATTTTAATTTCTATTATATTTTATTATAGGGATAACATAATGTTATATACGAATCTAAAAGTTTATGTTGAAAATAATTTTTTTATTTTCATTATAGAATTTTTCTAATTTTAATGATGAAATAATTACTTTAAATTTTTACACAACATTGACACAATACTTGTGAAAGCAGTAGAAAAATAAAATTAAATGATTTTAAAAACCTGAGAAGTAATATTTTTTGAAATAATTATGGTGTAACATGAATTTTTAGGTTAATAATAATAATATATAATTTATTATTAAATATTTTATATTTTATTTTCATACCCATCTTCATGTCTTTAAATTCAAAATATGTGATGGTTTTTAAAATCACTTTATTGGAATTTTCTGTTAAATAACATATTATTAAATGTTTTAAAAATAATGAAATATTCAAACAGGGTAAGGTGATGATATATTGTTTAAATTTAATAGATCTACTATTTTTTTCCACGTTTTACCTTATAATTAAATTTATAACCCTTTAGTATTTAAAAAAGTTGTTAACATTATTTAGGTTAAAATTGGTTAAAGAAGGGGTCAAACTGAAAGATAAGGTTTCAAATGATGCATAAAATTATTTTTATTTTATTATTTGAAAAAAAATTAATCCTTAAACTATATTATATTATAAATTTTTTCCACTTCGTGCCACTTTGACATTAAAAACAATTAATTATATTTAAATATTTTAAGTAATTACAAGTGTTTAATTTACTTCACTATAAAAGAAAACCACATATCTTCTTTTTGTTATGACACCATGTTCCACTTAACATGACCAAAACCAAAAAAAAGCTCTAAAAAATATAATTATACAAGTTATATAGGTTCTAGTCTCTTCAAAAACCACACATAGGGTCCTTAAAAATAAATCCAAAGGTGGTATCTCAAAGAAAATGAAATCGTTTCAACTGATCTCTTTCATTTAACTTATTTGACCTCCTTCAATTATAAAATAACCATTTAAATATAATAACACAAGTATCTACCATATGAATAGATATTATTATGTTAATTAAATGACCTCATTCATCTTATTTTTTATCCTATGGAGAATGAAATCATCATTCATACATATGAGTGGACTGCCTCTTCCATGAAGTGGGGTGGTTAATTTTTCATTACCACCAAATAAGGTTGGTTGTTATGAATGATTTAATAAATATATATGATATTAATTAATTAATTATGGTTATAAAAATATAATATATTACACATTTTCTTACTTGTTCTCTCATTAAAAAATGATATCATCGCTCATGCATACGTGTGTAATCCCACATCATGAAGCGATGTGATTTGTTCTTCATTTCCTCCTTTCATTAATGATTATAAAATTAAATTTTATGTTCAAAAATTATAATAATTTCATTATTATTATTCAATATATGATAATAGAATGTCCACTTTGACCATTCTCAACCGACCAAATTCATGTTTTCAATTACAAATTGAATGTACTCAAAATGCCTGATTTGGAATTAAACTATTCAGTAATTAAATATGTCATTTTAATGAACTAAATAAATGGTTTAATTATAATTTAATAAACCTATAAATTGTTCTTAAATATGTAAATAATTTATATAAATTTAACATATAAGAAATTAATGGGCATACATATTAAGTTTAAAATCGAGGTAAGGGGTTCTTATCCCAATTTCCATTCATTAGGTTATACTTATACTTCATTGTCTATGATGTCAAGATTATGGGTGAAATAAAATATTATTTTATTATGTTTTACATATATATTATTATTTTTGGGTTTAAAATTGTTACACATAATCACTTCATTAATTAATTATAACATCAATGATATGATCCTTATAAGGATTATTCATCTAAATATGTCTTCTTTGAGATAGGTATTGTTATATGAAACTAATTCCTTTTATAAGGTTTATATACTACCATATTTTGATATTGTATCATGAATAAATCTTTTATCATGATATTTAAATTTCCTTTGATTATTTCTCTTTCATGAGATGTTGATTCGAATGTTATAAAATTTGTAAATGTTTTTATGGTCTGAATTTCAAATCATTGAGAAATAATTCATTATATAAACAATGTTTTATTTAATAGAGTGAACATAATAACTCATAAATTTGTTTTAAAATATAATTTTATGCAATTTTTTCCTTTTAGAAAATCATTTTATGTTCATTTATTCAATGACTTTTTGATTCTAGCATTACTCAAGTTGTATATATTTCTTTTCCCAGACTTCCATCTTTGAGACATGTTTTTTATTGATGCACCTATATTATTTTATATGTTGTGTAAAATGAATCTTGACATATAATTTCATGAATATTTTTATAATCATGGTATTTAATTTTCCTTTTTTATGTTATTAAATTAATTTTTTTTGTTCTTAATAGTCCATAAATGTGTATTTTGTAAAAATGTTGATTTATTGATTTAAAGGAAATTTTACCAAACTCTTCATCCATGTTATTTATATTATTTTAATGATATTTTTTATAAAACTAAATAATCTCACAATGTAATTTTCCATGATCTACTACCTTATTTAAAAATAATTAAAAGGAAATTTTTTAACATTTTTTGTATGGGTCACTTTGGAATCTCTTTACAAAAGTTTTAAAAGAATGTTTATTTATTAACATTTATGACTTGAACAGATTCTTTAACCATCCTGACCATTGGTTTTTAAAGACAAATTTATATGTTTCCATTTTTATTTTAAATTAATATATTTTTCCCAATATGGTAGAAATTTTATAAAATATTACCCAAAGAAATGGGTATTTACCTATATTTTCAAAGAAAAGTTTTAAGTATTATTCTAATTTTTTTCATTTATTCTAACATACTTTAAAGATTTGTATAATTCAAAGGGAATATAAAGTTATGATATCATATATATTCTTTCTCTATATGTATTAAATTTTTATATGTTAAAAATATTTTAAAGAAACTCATTTTGCTTCCAAAGGTAAATCATTTTATAATGTAATTCAAGATATTGTTAAAAGTTGGATGGTGAAAATGAAACATTTCATGTTTTATATTAATGTATGTTACTTTTAAATTGTTGATTATGATAGGTGAGTATGGTATAGATCATGAGGATGGGTGAGACTGATATATCTTTTATAATGGGCGAGCTTGATATAGCTCTTCAATGTATTGGGTAATATTTCTAATCTTTAAAGGAAAGAAGGATAGAGTTAACTAGGGAAGTTTCTTAGATAGATTTAACTAGACTTTGATTATTTACTACATGAGTGAACATGGGTGATTAAGGTAATGATACAAGATAGAAATATGTTTTCTCTATGATAGTTATGATTTTTATTGGTTCCTTTTATCAATAATACATCAAATGACTCATGACGACTCTTTCCTTTATTAAATATTTATTCCATGTCACATGTTTAATGATCTAGGTTTTTAGGGGTTTTAATTTTCCTAAGTAATACTCATTCACTTTTAATATGTTCTCATTCCTTTATGGTTGTATTGTTTTCACCGAAGACATTCAATTGTTATTACACATTTCACCCTTATTGAGCCTTCGAGATCACCCTTATTATTTTTCATTTTCCCCAGTTATAAAAATATATATTAAGTAAGATATATATAGAATTATTTAATGTGGTTTATTATGATAAAATAATTTCCAATAATAAAATATGTGTATGGTTGGAAAAATTACCACTTAAAGATATGAGTAATGTTATGTAATAGTATTCATAATTATCTAAAACACTAAATCTGAAAGGATGGGTAAATAAGGGATGAAATATTTATATTTGATGTTGTATGTTTTGGATGGATAATATTAAATCATATTTATCAGTATCAAATCAATAAATGTAATGATTAAGCTTTTAGCACTTGATCTATTAGTGTAGTTTAAGGGCACTTTTATTTTACAATAATCTTTTCTTAAAGAACACAATGACTATGATGTAGATATTCCCCTTATTTGGGATAGAGAAAGAAATATAGGATTAATGAGATAATATTTAATATATTTAGTTTTTATTGGTCAATTATACCTTGTGGTGACATTATCCAAGTATGATGAACATAAATACATGAATTTTAATGCTAAATAACCTTTCATAAAATATAATCTAGGATGATATTTGTTCCTAACATAATATTTTTATGGAAGAAATTTTTGGTTCTACTAGATAAATCTAGTTACTCAAAAAAGGACCACCAAAAATAAATTTTATGGGAATATAAATAGTTAGATGAAACATACTTGTGACAGAAGATGGAGGAGAAATTTTCTCTATTTAAAATTGAATGGTCGATAAATATTTATTCATTATTTTAATAAGAATTGTTCTTGGGCTTTTGGAATAATGGTCTCGATTAAATGACTTAACCTAAAAACAAAAACTCTCACATTATTTTGATGTAAATATATAATGGAAATGGGAATCAAATCATATAACAAGGAATGATAGTCATGGGTTTTAGAATATTTTAGTTTTAGATCTTGTTTATTCACCTATTTTAAAATTTTACTTGAATAACAATATGGAACTTTTAATCTTTAAGTGATGTAAAGTTTTTGTTTTTTGTCTTCTTTTTTTATCAAAAAATAGATAAATATGAATTTTCACTTATCTTAACCAATTAAATTATAATGAACTATTGGTTTTATACCCCAATCCATAAAAATCACGATGTGGTTAAAAATTATTTCTTATTTTACCTTTACATTTCAAAGAGTTTATGGTAAAATTTCACAAAATTTTCTCTTAATATTAATTAAATATAAAAAATTATTCAAAAAATTTGATGACCAATATGACAATTAATATAATAAAATTTATTTCTCTAACTGTTGTTGTAATTTGAATTAATATTCCATCACTTTTTGTAACTTGATTGAATCTTTACCAGAACATAATTCATTTATAAATTTCTTTAATGATATCATTATTCAATATTCATTGATGTGTTTAAACTATCTCTATAACATTATCAAATTGTATCTTATTTTTCATGTATATATTATCCATCAATATAAATAATCATTTCCCTATGAAGTTGAATGTTCATCAAAAAATTTATCTTTGGATTGTGTATTTTTAATAAAAAATGGGAAGGATAATTTCCCATTTGTACTATAACTAAAATCATTCTTTAAGCATGGAAATCATTTATATTCCTTAATGAATCTATAAGAATCATAAATTAATCCATTATGAATTCATAATATACCTATAAACTAATATTTCAAAGATCATTAAACTCATATATTAATGGTATTAAGTATATTTCAATGTTATTTATAGGACCATTAGGTCAAGATATAAAAATACTCATGATAGTAAATGGATTGTTCATATATATCCATGTCAAAAAGGTTTAAATTTGAATGAAAACAATCCATATATTATGTGCAGTATTCATCTAAAAAATGGTTCAAAACCATCACATAATAATCCCAAAATAATATTTTATTGGTCATATTCAAAAACGTATGTTACCTATCAAATTTATTCTATGTTATCCCATAAGTTGGATACACTATTTTAACATTATCCATATTTCTTTAATCATAATTCCATATTATATTCTTGTATTATATTATTAAATAAGATATTTTGACATCTATAAATCAAAGGAAAGTGACACATCACTTACTCTGGTGTGCAATATTGAGTTATATATTTATTATTTTTCTATCTTGATGCACTAAAAAATTTATATTGACTTAAATATGCATTTTACTTCTAGAATATATAATTATATTTAGGAAAAAATATATCTTGTAAATAAAAATCCAAAATTTTCAACCTAATCAAATTATATGAAATTATTTCCAAGAATACATACATTATTAAGTAGTAAGTTATTAAAAAATATACCGATATTTTCAACCACCATATTATTAAATATATACATTTCTTTCCCATGATATAATTTCATTAGAAACTCAAGTTTTCTCATTTTTATAAATTCTTGGTATAATAGGGTATTTCTATAGTCCATTATCTTTTTAACAAGCTCGTCATAATTATTTTGAAAAACATATGAAAATTTTTATCTTGTATTAATTTAATCTTACACTAGCATATATGAAGTATTGGCTTGATAAAAACATGGAAACTAATAAGAAATAAAATTTTATACACCAATCCTTTGAATTTAATTAATTATATTATTCTTTCAAACTTTTTCTTCATTGTGATACGAGATAAGATATTTTTTTGGAAACCATTTTTAGTAAAATGGTAAATCATTACATCATGGTTTTACCACATTATTGCAATAAAATTATGAAATTGGCACTGGATTTTCCCTCAATGTAAATTATTATTGAATGAAAGGTCAAAAAAATATTCTAACTCCTTCCAAAATTCATTAGTGATCAGATAAATATTGTACATCCAACTTCTATCCATTCTGATATAAATAAACACACTAATAAATAATCTATAAAATAACTCAACATGATAGGTAAAATTATATGAGATAATAAATATTATTTATGATTAATCTAATAGAATGTACGATCCCAAATAAATTTAGAGGAGGATTCAAAAAAATCAAGGAGGACGATGAAATACATGCTCATATATGATATAAGAAGACTAATTACGAGCCCTAAAAATTGATGCAATAGTAAAAATTCTTGTAAGAACTTGAATATGGGAAATCTATGATAAACCCATTAGATAGTAAAAATCCATTTTCTATTGACTTATAAATTTTTTATGGTTATATAAAAATGATTCAGAACAATTTCTATAAATATTACTATGTTTTATATCAAATAATTTTAGATTTAAAAATAAATATTGTTATATATATTATTAAATATTTTTCTATTTAATAATTATTAGTTTGACCCTCTTATGTTTAATAGATTTATATTTTGTATCTTTGACAATACTACTAGAGAATGATATTTGATTTGAAAACCCCATTAATTTTTCTTCTTCTATAATTTATTGATTTATTTTTCAAGATGAATTTTTGTAGTGGTAACTGAATATAAAATTATAACTGAATTAATATTGTTAAGTAGAAAAATACTTGCATTAAAATTCTATTTTTATCTTTTCATTCATATATTAATCCAACTAATCACATTATTATAATATTTTCATTATTTTTTTTATCTTAAAAGGTATTTTTTAATTTTTTGGTCATTATATCTGATTTTGAAGAAGTTATAATGTAAAATTTTTAGATAAATGAGTATCAGAATAAATATTAAAATATTATTATGTTTGATATTAAATATTATTTTATCTAATATTAAATATTTTTTAGTTTTCTAATGTTTATTTTAACCTGGTAAAGTTAAATAAATTTATGTTTTGTGTCACTAACAGTACAACCCATTTCAAATCATTTTCATTAAATAAATTTTGGTTTAATGGTAAATAATTTATTTTATTTAAAACAATGTATCTATTTTCTGCATATTTTTGCATTAAATATTTCTATTTTTATAGTAGGTCACTAAATTATTTTTTAGTTTTCTAATATTAGTCTAATTAATTTTCTCTAATGATTATATTATATCACTTTATTGTTTTTCTTCAATATAAATTCTTAATTAATGTGTTTAAAATGAGAAAATTTAATTCAATATTTTACTATCTTTATATATTTGAATAACATATAATTTAAATAATTTGATGTTATAGAAAGATCAAAAACGTGAAAGAGAATTCTAGGATTTTGATGATGTCGATGTATTTTTTATAAGTTAACACTTGATGGAGTATAGAATTTCTGATCATAATGATTGGACTAGTATAAGACGGTTATGAATTTTTTTTAAAGTTTTATAAGCTCAATGTTAATATATCTGGTTCTTATTATATTACTAAAAATATTTTATTAATGATATTTTAGGGTTTATGAGATTTTGTGTGATCAGAAATTTTATCAAGATGTTATTTAAATAACAATATAAAAAAATGAAAGAAACATTTGGCAAATAATAAAGAAATATTGAAAAAATGAACATGATTATTTTTTACGTATGTTATAGATCTTATAGAGAAACTTAATTTTAGGGAATTTTGTTTTTTTTAAATATAATTCATGGAACAAAGTTCAGTGATGATGAAAAAGGTGTTATTTGGTTTAATTGAGTTGTTTGGTGAATATAAAAAAACAGTTTTCCCTGAACAGGAGCCTAACAAAGATATTGGAATTTCATGAAATGAAAATCAAATAATTCAGATTCATACATTTAATATTTAGCATGAACATGGATATTTGTATTAATAATAGGTTGTTATGTATAACTCTAAGAGATATAGGATGAAAAGTGGGAATGATTAAAACCACTCAGTGCTAGAGAAATATTTAAATGAGGACCCTGATAACATTGAAAATGGGGTTGAATTTTATATATTTTATGGTTGGAAATCAGTCATTTAAGATTTATTGTTCTTTATCATTTGACATAATATGTATTGGTTATTCTAGTATAAATTGTTTCTTACGATTCAAAATTTATCACAAGATGTTATGTGTTTAATCCATACAAAGGTTCATTATTTTTACAGTTTTGAAATCCCAAATATGTATTTACATTTGGTTTCACAAAACATATGATTTCAATTTCTTCAAATTTGAGGATGGAAGTTCAATGATCGATTAAAATTATTTAGGTAAAAATTATATTGATTTTAATTATTATCAACTAATTTAAAAACTAGTTATGTATTTGAGACTACTTTTTTTTCATTTAATTATTTTCAGATCTATCCAACATTTATTTAAATTTGGTAATAGAGTAAAAAAAAATCTAAACATAAGGTATCTTAAACAATTATAATAATTATTATTGTTATTATTATTATTAATCTATGAGACAATGTTTGTAGTCATGTATTTTATAATTTTCTAGTTACAATGCTTGATTTTATTTATTATAATTGGTTCATTTATAATACCAAGAAAATAATTTTCATAATATACTCCATTTTTATATCAATTTATGAGACAATGTTTCTAGTCATATTTTGTATAATTTTTTAGTTACTATGCTTGATATTATTTAATATAATTGGTTCGTTTATAATACTAAGAAAATAATTTTCATAATCTACTCTATTTATATATATTTAATTGATGTCAATTAATATTCTATTGTAATTTTGTTCAATATATTCAACATATTATTTATTTTTGAATTCAATTTATTTATTCATTGAAGAATAAAATATATATTACCTGTAATTGATATTTTCTGCAATTATGCATTTTTAATTTGGGTATATTTTATTTCATGTTTAGAACTGAAATTATTATTTTTCAATTTGTTAATATAATAATTTTTTCACATTTATTAACATCATTGTTAAAATTAATTATCAATTTGTGATGAAATTATGAAAAACATGTTTTGATTCCTTTATTTTTATTGAAATATCAATTATATATATATTTTTCTATTTGGAATCTGAAAACTAAGAATTTAATTTTGGTTGGGATCAAATTGATATTTTTTATTAGTATTTTTTTAAAATTTGTTTGATCTATATTTTGTATCATATATATATTTTGTTGTTAAAATAGATTTATATTACTATGTGGGATGAAGATATAATCTAGAAGAGGTGTCACTACAATTGAGAACTATATTTGATGGTGTGGGATGTTATTGATATGTTGTTGTTTATTTATATTTTTATGGGGATGTTGTTACAGGTGGGTTGGTGGTACAACTAGTTGTTTTAAAACAATGCCTGAAACACTATTGATGATGTATTTGTTTTTACACTGAAATATAGTTAAGGAATAATGGTTACTGTCTAAATTTATTGAAATACTAAGCATGTTGGTTTCTATCCAAAAATAATTTTGTCACTAGGAATGCATGTTATTGTCCAAAAATATTTGTGGTGTTGGGATTGCTGGTTACTATCAAAAAATGCTTCCAATGCTAATGATGTGTTTGTAAACTAAATAGTAGAAAGAGAATTATAACTATTTTAGAAATTTTTATTATCTTAAAAATGATTTATTTTATTTGGTTTTAGTTAATTCGGTTCTCATATTTTGGTATGTCAATTTTTTTAATAGAAAATATAATTTTATATAATTTTATTTTGTAAAATTATACATCTATTTAACCGAATAAACCATTTAATCACTCCTAATTCATCATTGGATGATCTTAGACTCTATTTTCCACTGGCCTAATACTTTTTAGCAAGTAAAATTCTTATCAAAAACTTGTGTGGAGGATTTACTTCTTTACGTAATATATTTTAAAGATTCATAATGGCTTTTTCAATACTTTTTAGTTTCAATTCAAGTTTCTTTAAACTACATATTGAGATTATTTTTTTCATCCTTAATAGATCTGATCATTTTTTCCCTTATATTATTTATCATCTTCATTTGATCCTCTTTAATTTTACCCACCTATTATATAGAATTTTATAGTTCTTTTATTTTCAAATATTTAACTTCCAAATAAGTATCCTTGACATTCATAGAGACTTGGTTCATCTTTTCCAATGCATGGATCATTTCTGTGGAAATATTGTCACAAAAATCTTTTTGAAAAATAGATATCTGAAATTAATCATCAATTATAGAAACTATTTCATTTCCAAGTTAAAATATATTATTCCTTTTCATTAATTTTTTTTAGAGAATTGTATATTATTAAAAAAAATGCATCCTCCATTGCATAAACTTATAACACTGTTTGTAACCTTTCATCATGTAGTTTCTTATTAAATGAAAATTTGTGTGTAAAAACCTTAATATGAACTTTCATTTGTAATCCTAAATATTAAATAAAAATGATGGTATAATTAATTAAATAAATTTTACTTATATATTAAACATGATTCATTAGAGGAATAATTTTAAATAGATTTATTAAAACACTTATCCCTACGATCACCTTCAATAAGTGTTTGATCTTATTCCTTCTTTTAAACTTTGGTCAACTTAATTTCCTCCCTTTTCTTCTAGTTTTATTATATTTTGGCCAAAACAACTATATCAGTCTACAATTGGATTGAAATATAATTTTCCATATGAGGTTCTTTGAAAACTCTTCAAATATATACTTTATGTATTCTAATAGAAAGTCATATGGGATCCAAAATACATATATCCAAAGGGAACTAGGTTATATTTCTATAATTTTAGTGCTCAAGAATTTCTAGAGTCACTTGATGGGGGGGAGGGGGTAAACTAGTTGTCAATAAATTTTACCGAGTCATTTTCCATTAGAAATATTACTCACGTTTAGTCCCCTTATCAATTCATCAACCTATGTTATTGGTTATATTAAAAGTTTGTTTTTTCATGTTTCCCCAACACACATATACCACATAAAATAAAAAATTAAAAGAAAACCTCAATATATTGTATTTTTAACAAAATTCACCACCGATGTGGGTGCATACATCCATTCTATGTTCAAGATAATCTAATATATATTTTCTAATAATACTATTTTCTTTAATAATAAGTGGGTTGATTAGAGATTATCCTAAACTCATAGTGCATCCCACATTACGCAACATCACATTGTATTATATTGTGTCATGATTTTTTTGAAAAAATGAATCCTTACTCTTGTAATATATCATTAATCTAATCGATATGTCACTACATCTACCAAATATATCTACTTTTCCAATTCAAATATATAATGACCTATAGATATTAAAGAAAACCTTCATGAAACATGGTCTCTATGAAAAAGATTTCTCTTAAATATTTAAAAAAATCTGATCATTATCTTCTCTCAACTTAGGCTTTAATGATCTTGACTTCTAATGAATAATAAGAAGAGCTTCTTGCACATTTTTGTTCCTAAACTCTTCTTCTTATTCTTATCATTATTTATTTATAATTTTTTCTGAATTCTATAATAAAAAGTATCAAAAGTCTCATGCATCTTATCATTTAACTTTGATTGGGTAGGTATAATTAATAGAATTGTTTTGGATTATTCTTCTTCCTTGATAACATGAAAGTTATTTTTCATTAACCTTATATTGGGTTCTCTTCCCTTATAATGGATATTCACTCTATCACTACATTCTTCTCAATCATTTATATTCTATAAATCTCATGAATTAATGATAAATTCATTATTTTTGAATTTCTATAAATATATGTTATAAAATGTATTCCATAATCTTCTCACAATCTAGATAACATGATCTCCTTTTATTTCCTCTATGTTTCAACATGGGCGTTCTCATTCCTCCACCATTTAACAACTTGTCTCTAGTACATTTGCAATAACAACCTTTTTAATTAATTTCTAATTTTAATCCAATCTAGATAAATTTCCATTTAATTATCCAAAAGTCAAGGGATTATCTTTCTCAAAATATTCCCATAAAAACACATAATAAAAAATTTCTATAACTATAATAAAAATATACACCACATTATGTTTGTGACATGGATCATTTATTTATGGATATAATAGTCTCAGAAATATTATTATGATCCCAAATTTCATTTGGAATATCAGAAAACATCATAACATGATGTTTTAAACTATTATAATGAATCTCAAACCCAATTGTGATATTTAAATCTTTATAGATGTGTCCTTAAAGTGTCACATTTAATTTCCATAATTATTTAATTCAAAATTTACCATTTATAATTTATTTTATTTCTTTGAATTTCGTACTTATTTAGTATTCTTATCCATAGTTTAATGATAAATCTATGATAATTCATCTTGAATCAAAATTCTTTTGTGATGTTTAAATTAATTAATTTCATATCAGGAATCATCAAATTTACCATTTAGTAGAATATTTTATTTTTTTGGGAATATCCATCTTTATTGATTTTCACCAGGTATAAAACCTTAAAATTTACTCTCAGGAACAATATTATGTATCAATATAAACCTTATCAAGTTCACACTTAACCATTTTTATTTATTTTAGATAACTATATGAAGTTATAGATTAACCTTTTTATGTTTTGTAGCCAACATTATAGATCACCATAAACAACCTTATAAATCTTTATTTTCGATAAAATGAAATCCTCACAGGTAGAATTCACCCATATGAACATCATAGGTTTACCTTAATTTTTTTTTATCATGAAGCATATAAAGTATAAAATTAATCTTATCAAGATTATTAAATAACATTATGAATTTATTTGGTTTTTTTAACATTCCGTTTAAGTTAATCCTTGTGACATTCACTCCTTTTTCATTTTGGTATCACTTTCCTAAGTGAACATTACAAAGTTCTGGATCAACTTTACTATTCTACCAATGAACCTTATAAACTTATTTCAAGGCTCAAATATTAATTAATTTCTGTAAAATATATAAATTATAGAATTCATTAAATCATCATAGAATACATTCAAATAATCTCTATTAAATATTGGCCATTCTTAATCACTCCAAATATGATTAATGAAACTCAAATAATTTTTAGAATTATCTAAATAATTTCTAAGAACCTTAGATTATTTCTTAATTACATTAAATCATTTAATTATTAAAATATAATTTTTTAAGTATCGCCACTACCTCTATAATTTTAGATTCTGTTAATATTATTTAATCCTTATTCCACGAGATATTTAATATTAAACACAACAACTATCTTTCTCATTAATCCATAGATGATATCTTTACACTATAACCATATATTCTCATCACTTTTATCCTCCATAGATTTTAAAACTAATCTTAGCTTTCGAATATATATAATCATCAGTTTAGTAGCCAACTATTCCAACATAATTACATTGTTATAGAAAGTTCCAAAACATTAACACTTTTATTTCATATTAATATTAAATAATTATTTAATATATGTATATAACTTTAACATATAAAATTAAAATACAATTATTCTAAGAAAACATCCCATATTTATTACCCATCTGAATAAAGACAACCTCCTAATATTCTTCAATGTGTGGATTCTACCTCCATCACCCTCCTTCTACATGACATATATATTGATACACTGATTTGAAATAAATACAACTATAGTCTATTGGACTATTTACCCTGAAAAACTAAATAATAAATATATATAACACTAATACCCATTGATGCTTCCTTATTTGAATATATTTTTCTACATCTTAAATGGTAATTTAATACGTTTTTAATTCCAAAATGATCTTTTAATCATATAATCATTCAATATTGGTCAATTGGATGATAAATCTAATATCAATCGAATATTTTAAAAAAATACAAGTTTTTTGTGTTTAATTGTTAAATTGGTTTGGAATTAATTTTATTATGTTTTAAGAACAGTTTTTTGACTATTTTTGATGAATTTACATTCAAATATTATTTTGGTATGTGATATTGTGTATTTTGGGTGTGGGAATTTAATTTCATTAGATATCATGTTTTTTATTAAATATCACTTGTTGAGATCATTTTTTTAATTATATTTTTAATTTTTTGACTATCATGTTTTAACACAATGTTCGAAGTTTATATTTTTCCTTTTCTATAGTTTAATTTTAGTTTTTATTTTATTTTTGGACATTGCAAGGATATGTAAAGGTAATTTGTGATTTTCATAGCATGAATAAGGGTATAATGAGTTTATCAAAATCTATTTAAAGTTATTTTCTCTACTGGAAAAGGGTAATGTTCACCTATAGAAGGGTATTTTGATCCTTGATATGCTACATAATGTTCACAACTATTCCATGGAAGGGTAACCATTTAAGTTAAAAATTTATATATAGGTAACCATAGTTTAAGTAAATCCTTAAATGGGTACTCACGTAACTTATTAAACATGTAGTATAATTATTCACATAGTCGATAATCAACATAACATATTTCACATGAACCCTAAAATTCTCAAATCAAATATAAGAAAGGGGATATTGAGATTTAAATTTTTTGTTCATTGTAAGATTATTGATATTGTTAGTGATACTTGAGACATTAAACCAAGATGGGATTTTTTTCAAGGTTCAACACACTTGGAGTCAAAGCTTACACACATGGTGCTATCAAAATTTAGTTGGAGGAGAATTTATGGAGTCACTAGAGTGAAGCCAATAAAATAAGAAAATCCAATTGTGAGCATGATAAATGGTTGATAGTTCTAGTTATATTATCTTTTCACTAATTCTTTTTTTATTTTTGAATTGTAGGATTATTCATAATTTATTATTCCCTCTTCAAAATTCAGGGGGACTCTCATTATATAACTTTAAACTTCAGTTCATGAATGAAAATTTCATGTTCTTCTTGTTCCTTGTGTATGTGTTTTGTATCTTTAACATACAAATATATGTGGATAATTAGTGTAGATAATTATAGTATTTAAAGATCAAATATTCATAGAGATCAAATATTATTCTCATTTCCTCCTTATTTATCACACATGGTTGATTGTGATAGTGAATCAAAGTGTTTTGATATCACACTCACTCATAGGATCACGTTTTTACTATTTTTACTTTATTTCTCCATTTTTCTCTTAGTTCACTCAATTGAGTGTTTTTGAGAAGTTTGTGTAATTTCAATATTCTTTTGAAGATCACCTCTACCTTGAAGACATTCTATGTGAGGTGGTTTGATCTAGTGTTTATTTTCCCAATGGGAGAGATCTCTTTTATAAAAAACAATACATTTATGAGTGTTCATTATTTGGTGAGGGAGGTGTTTATGTTTTGATAATGATCACGCACTGAGTATGGTTTCGAGATGATGGCTAAATAAATTTTAGATCTATAATAGAAAGTATAAAGAAAATCAACCTAGAGATGGTTTTATTTCTAAATGACCTTTTATTTCTTTTGCCTTATTATTGTATCCTTTTTTTCTTGTTATGTTTTAATTTTCTCATCATTTTTATGTTTATTTACTAAAATAAAAATATACAATAATCCAAAAATATTTTTTAAGATTCCCTATAATAAGAACACTGCCTCCATGAGACAGACCTAGATGCTAATCACTATAAGATATCAAGGGATAATAAAGGTATTTATGATCATGTATATGGTACCTCATGTAAAAAATTAGCATTATTTTATAGTAGGTAACTTTATTATAGTTTTTTAACTTTTTAATATAATTATTTCTATAAAATATGATGGATATAAATAGTTTTAAATAAAATTCACAATTAGAATACTCATAGGTGCATGAACTTATTGATACTTTTAAAACATTTCATGTTTTTTTGAAAAAAAAAAGATCAAGAGCTCACCGATGATTAAATATATTTTTTTCATTTAATTATGATTTTTTTACCCAAGTTATCAGTAAAATAAATTATGATTAAGAGGTGAAGGTATCACATATATAGTAAGACATGGTAGAATTACTTGAAGAGGATTTAGTTCTTCTTATATTTGAGCTTAGCATGCCCCTAGATTCAAATTTAGATTTTTCAAGATCCATTTATTGAAACAAGTTTTGAGGGTTGGTAGGAGATGAGTTAATAAAAATTGTGAATATATGAACAATTTTTTGAATCTCAATTTAGTTATAATGTTCATTGTGATGATTATATTGCAATAAATGTTTATTTAATTTTCCAAGATTAAATAGATTAAACTATATCATAATTCTCAATCTCCTAACATAGAATACATAATAATTTAAGTGGTTTGTTTTAAAGAAAGGCTGGATGTGGGTGACTACCTTTATACTTCTTTAGAAAAAATTCTGAGACCACCATTTCATCATGAAAAATAATAAGCTGAACACATTAAAGGATATTATCACATTAATAAAGAAGTTTTTGTTTTTGTTTTATTTTAATTTTATTGATACTAATATAGATTTTCTACCCTTTGTAGTTATTTAAGAGTCAACTATTATTTATGGAATCCTGAGGAGTCAAGAAGAACATGATTCTACACATGTTGAGGAACTTCTATGACTCATATTTTTATTTAAAACATGAGTATGTGAGTTCTTGAAGATGTTTTAATTGAGGAAAAAACTGAGGTTGTAGTAGTAGAATAGAAAGTAACCATCATTAATGTTTTTCCTTCTCTATTTCCTTATAATTTATTAATTATTTTGAATTTAATTATGAAATGGTTGAAGTTCATATTTCTTCAAAGGGTGGTTTAGAGAGTTGTCAAGGGGATGAAGTTTATATTTTTTATTTCTCTTTTATATGGTTGTATCTCTTAACAAAATTTTTTAAATGTGTAAATTCTTATTACATGATGAAGGGAACAAGTGTGGGGGAAGGGTATAAATAATTTTATTCTGATTCTCCAATTTTTTTGTATGTGATGGAACTTATAGCATGTGAAAAATTGTAACACACAATCTATTATATTTTGAATTTAATATATTTCATATTCTCAACCTATGACATGTATTTTTAAAATTTAATATACTATTTTGATATTTGAATATATAATTTTTCTTTTAACTATTAGGTCTCAAAAATATATTAATGTTCGATGTTAAAAACCCTTTTATCATAATTAACTCCTTGTTTTATATCTCTAAAATCATTTGGAAATTTTTACAGTCTTTTTGAATTCAATATAACACATGATTAATTTACTAATTTTTCATTTAAATTATTTTGATATGTAAAAAAATGTTAAAGAATTAGTATTCTAATTTTTATTTGGATGTACTGGTTTATAAAATATCATAACTAAGGGTGAGTAACTTTAGAGGTGAATTGACTATACCAGCCCTTGAGAGTCTACATGAAGGGAAGAACCACCATTTTGTGAATTTACTATGTATTTTTTAAACTGACCATGAAAAGGAAGGATTTACCATAATATCTAAGGGTCTATCATTTGTGATCACTAAAAAATAGTTGATTGACCATAGAAAGGGATTGACCTAATATTAGGTGAATCAACTGTTCTAATCCTTAGTCAACATCATAAAAAGTTTCAAGTGATTGTGTTGTCACCCAACCAACTGAAATGAAAATACAAAAGAACATGTGGCCAATACCTTGACTATATGAACCTAGATGAACATACCATATAGTTTAATCTACCACAAGATATTTTCAATTATTCATAAGGACTAAGGTGATATATGATGGATCATCTAGACCAAATTATTTTCATTGAAAATTTGGATTCTATATTTCTTTAATCTTTATCTATCGAATTATAATACTGAACTATTTTAACATTTTGTGGTTTACAACTAAAAACCCATTGACGTTTCTAAAAAATGATGATTAATTTTTCTAAACTAAATTGTTAAAATATTTTTAATTAGTGGAGTAGTTTTAATTCTATACATTTTATAATTCCCATATTTTTTAAAACTACTACTGGTACTTCAATGGATTTAAATTCTAAAAATTATTTCTAGAAGTGATGGGTTTCATGAAATAATGTTAGATTTATTTTCTTCTAACTACTACTGATGTTATATTCTTAATTAATCAATTCATATTATTACATGATTGTTTTAATACGCAATTTAAAATAACTTATAATCTAAATTTTCAAGCATGCATCTTTCAAAAATTCAGGTTTTGACTAAAATGTGTAAGTAGTAGCTAATAGGAACCATGAGAATGCTCTATAATTTTTTGATTGTTTATATTGTGAGAAAAAAATGATTTGTATGCTTCACTATTGTAAGATCCCATATTTTTTCAGGTATGTCACTCTTTGAGTTTTTTGTTTGAGCCTTGGTGGTCATGCCTTGTTCATAGATAGAGACTTTATTGGGGAAATAACCTAATGTTCATGGATATATTTTTTTCTGAAATAATGGATTTTGGGTATAAATTCGTTATGTGTTACCATGTTTTCATGGTAAGTTAAGAAGCCTTAAATGGGGTTCTAATTTTTATAAGAAAAAATGGGCTGAAAAACAATTTGTAGAACAATTATTCAATATGTAACCATAATACACACCATGTAATTACTAGAAATAACATGTCGTGAATGGTCACATGCTAAGAGTTTCTTCTCAAAATAAAAAGAAAACACATCATGAAATTGTATTACACATCATGTAATATTTAATTAGAATAAGTAAAAATATGAGGTGGTGGGTTTTTTTTGAATATCCCATTAAAAATAATCTCATGACATATAACTATATTACACACCATTTAATTCCCTAACTTACAGTTTTATGTGTGTCATGCAACTGATTTTTCTATTTACTCCCATGGATCTTTCTTCTCTTGACCATAGAGAACCTTCTATGTGATTTTAGAGCACCTCACTCTATTCTGAATGTCCTCTTTCTATAATTGATTCTCAGGTAAGAGGATTTTCATTATTTCCCTTTTCCCTCTCTTGGTTCACCAACCATTATAGTGTAACATCTTGACAATGTTCATTGTTGTTTTTGATCTTGATTAGTTGTGATCTAGGATATTTCTTATGATCATCCATACCTTTTACCTCATGGGTGGTTGTTGGAAGCTTTGTTTGATCATCAGTTAATGGTTGGGGTTCCAAACCATAACCTTATAGTTTAAAAAATGTCAAGTATGAAAAATAATGAGATTGATCCAACATATCATGCACGAAATATATTGAAATAATGAATTAAATTATTCCTTGGATTCCCTTTGCATCTAATTGGTGTTTGACCTAACTTTTGGCTACCATTAGGGTGAGTGAACACTTGAATACAAGTGAATTGTTTAATCACATAAAGTGTGCTTAGAATAACATGGAATTTCAATGATTGCTTGATATAAATTAACATTGACTTAGATTGTTTATAGATATAAATGGAATGTTATTGTTTTTGAAGAACTCATATATGAATTGTGTAATTTAAATATAAATATAATTTTTCATAAATTACTATTGGGACATGTGATGTGATATTTTAATATCTTTGTTGTTATGAATTGTGTTTCGATAAGTGTTGTAATTTTTATATGGGGTGTTGGACCAGTTGATAAATGAAAAAATGGTTTTATATCAGGCTATTATTGTTTACATGCTAAAATTATTATATGGAGATCTATGCCCAGTGACACCTACTAAAATGATTATATAGCAGGCTATAACTAGTTGACATGATGAAATGTTTAAATAGTAGGTGTGGCCCAGTGACACGTGATGAAATGATTATATAGTGGGATAGGCCTAGTGAAACATCAAGATAAGCTTATATAGTGGGATTGACCATTATTAAATAATTAAATGCTTATATAGTAGCTTCGACACAGGTTAGTGTGGTTTATAACTTATTTATAAGGTTATGGTTGGTGTGGTTGTAAGACATATATAGAGATATTATGTCATGGAACTAAGGAAGTTTATGATATTACTTGGTTATAAAGTTTTGTTTGGAATGGTTGTGAGACATGATCAAATATATTTTGGCATGGTGCCAATGTTGGTAGATGTGGTATTAATTTAATTTTTTAAGAAATTATTACACTTTTTTACTATATTATTTCATACACTAATTATCATACTGGTAATTTTTAGACATGGTGGTGTAGACCTACTGAGTTATACTCACACCTTATTTGAGATGTTTTTTGGTACCTAATAAGATTATATGGATTCAGGTTTGGAAAAGGAAAAAAACCTTGTTATTGATTTCTTTCTTGTTGGATGGGCTGGAGTTTGGAGATGGTACCAACATGGTGTTCGAGACATGGTACTTTTGAGTATTTTATTTTGTATAATAGTCATTTATTTTTTATTAAAAATAGAATTAATGTTAGTCACTTTCCATAATTACCTTACATTATTCTTTTATTATTTATTAGTTGATTCAGTTGGCTTTTATTTTTTATATTTCTCCTTATTTTATTATTTCAATTATTCACACACTATGATATTTAATGATTTATTTATATTTATTTTTTTGATGTATTATACACTTTAAATCTAGGGGGTATTGTCTCTCCACCACAATTATCACAACCCTAATACTATTAGGAATCCTTTGGTGTATGGTGAGGTTCACTTGAGGTCTCATAAGTAACCCTTTATGGCCACATGAGAGAGTGCTGGATCTTGGGACATTACAAAGTGGTATCAGATCACACCATGTTTCTTTTTTTTTTTTTACTATTTTGGATAGATATAAATGAGACTAGGATGTGTGAGGACTTGTTAATGATCTTATGTAAGGGAGTATATAACCCATGCACATGGGAAAATCTGGCATCCCATGGGTGGATTGTTGTTTATATTGTGTGCTTATTGTAGTTGATGTTTTTTCACCATGATAGATTCACATGTTGTGTGAGGTAATGGTTTTATGATGCTATTTATTTTTTATACTTATACTCATGGACCTGTATGGAGTGGGATCAATACACATGCCTCATAATATGTACATGGGGACATATATTGATATTCATTTTTCACGATAGGGATATATTTACTTTTCATGTGATATATACTTACCTATTGAACTGTAATATAAGATGTCTATTATCCTGGATAATGAATCAAATTAACTATTGTGTCATACTAAAACAATTTTAAGCCTTGTTTAAAGAGACAGAGAGTTATTGGTCATATGTTTTTATCACCTATTGAGGTTTATTTGGTTATATCTAGTGTTCTAAGGACATTGTTTATCCTATAAAGAAAATGTCTCATCATCATCATCGAGTTGTGCATCAGGAGATTGGAAATCAGCAACCCCCTATCACAACTGAATTGGAGTATCCGGTAGTTCTTAAGGATCAGATTGATGCTCAAATTTGTGATAGCTTCCCGAGGGTCATAAAATCCATGGAAAGGGAGACTGTTCACACCGTTCCTTCGATGTCTAAGATTACGAGAGAGTTTTAGTTGCAGCATCCACCTATGTTCAATGGGGGGGGTCCCCAAAGAAGAATTGTTCTTAATTGATTCAGTTCATATGGTCTTTAATCATATATACACACATGTATATAGGAGAGTGAATATTGCTAAATATATGATCCCTGGACCATCCAAACATTGGCGGTACATTCTGGAGTAGGTAGGGAAACAAGAGGAGTTAACCTAAAAGGACATTGAGATAAAGTTCTTGATCCATTTGTATCCCAATATGTTTAGATATGAGAAGTGTCATGATTTTATTTACATGAAAAAAGATATCATGTAAGTGGTGGACTATGTTGAACATTTCACTAGACTGTAGTCCTTTGTGTCATCTTTGGAATCCAATGAGATATCGCAGGTGTGACATTTTTAGGATGGTCATCGCTATGAGATTAGATCATTGGTGAATGTGTTCTGTCTAAGCAGTTTTGAAGATGTGATGAATCAATTCATCATCATGAAAGGGAATATAAGAGAGGCCCCTAGAGGTGGCTAGTCTGTTTCTATATGTAAAACTTTAAAATCATCTTCTAGTGGAAAGAAGAATCACTATGAATTTATTTTAAGGTATCATCGGTCAAAGTATTCAGGGTAATGGGAAACCACTCATGAAAAAGTTCTATTATAGTCCTATCAGTGTGGAAATATGGGCCGCAAAAAACATTAGTGTTAATACCCACCTTTGTAATGTCATTATTGAAGAATATTAGTCCACTTAAAGAGGGTTTGTAGGGGCATACAACTATAGAGTAGTGGTATGGGAACATGACAGGTACCAGAGCTTGGGAAGTACTCAGCTACAGCTCAATAGATAGGTTGTTGGATTTACATAAGACATTATGGTCATAGAAGGGGGTGTGGTACTCCATTTTAGGAATAAAATTACAAGGAAGAGTATACAACTTAGGGGAATCAGGCTGGATCCTAGAGCATAGGGGTTAGTCAACTGCACATTATGAAAAATAATTTGGATCATCTAGATGCAGGATCATCAACTATCAGAGGTACGATTTTTATAGAATCTACCATTTCTTGTGATTTTTGATACAATATAGTCACATTCTTTTCTATCTTATCATTTTTTAAATTTTTTGGACTTGGATGTGGAATGATTAGATGGTGTTCTATCTATAGATACACCATTGGGAGTGCGGTTAGAGAAAATCAAGCTTTTTAAAGTGTGTTCTCTAGAAATTAGTGAAAACCATTTATATTGGGAATTGTTCATGCTATAAATGACAGTATTTTATTTGATTCTTGGTATGGATTGGTTAGTTCTATACCAGACTTATATTGATTTTTAGTGCAGAGGAGAGTTACCTTTCTATCTTCAAAAGGAGACATCTTTCATCACTGTGGTGAGTGGGGTCTTGAGGCTGGTTATGCAAGAATAATTTAGTGAAGATTTATTTTCTCTTGGATAAAATAGCTGATCATTCTCTAGATGACGGTGGGATATAGTAGGATTATTTTCTTATAGTGGTAGACTATTTTAGGATATTTTTCATAACAAGTTCTACATCTTAACACCCAAGAGAGAGATCAAATTTATGATCAAGTTTGTACTGAGAGCAGAGCCAGTTTCTATACCACCTTATAGAATTGCACTATCATAGCCTCAAGAGTTTAAATTTCAGTTGGAATATCTAGAGGATAAAGGTTTCATAGGGATGATTACATCTTTCTGGGGTTCCCCAGTTCTCTTCTCCAAAAAGTCTGATGAGTCTCTACTCTTGTGTGTTGATTATCAAAGGTTGTACTAGATGAAAATCATGAACTAATATCTTATTCAACACATGAATGATCTTTTTGATCAATTGAGAGGTGATAAGATCCTCTCCAAGATTAATTTGAGACTGGGATACCGTCATTTCAGGGTAAGACCATCATACATGGCTCAAACTATTTTTAGGAGTAGGTGTGGCCAGTATGAGTTATTTTCAATTTTGTTTGGTTTTACCAATGCACCAATGGTATTCATGACCTCGATTAATCAAATTATCTCAACCTTGTCTAGATTATTTTGTGATGGTTATTCTAAAATTTATCTTAGTGTACTCTCGATCAGTAGATGATCATGCCAAACATTTTGAAATTATATTAAGTATATTGAGGGAGAATCAACTTTACACCTGTTTAAAAAAATGTAGTTTATGGATTGATAAAGTGTAATTCATCATCTATGTCATCTTAGAGGAAAGAGTTTCAATGGACCTAGATAAGGTTGCCACTGTGATATCTTGAGATAATCCCATGAATGTCTTGAAAATTTTGAGTGTTTTGGGTTTAGTAGTTTAATACCGACACTTTACCTAAGAATTCTCCCATTTGGAAGAACTGATGCCCAGACTTACCACGAAACGAGTGATTTTTCACTGGTTAGAATATTTTGAGAGATATTTTTAGGATATGAAATAAAGAATTAACTTATCACCTATCCTCAGTGTACCTATTCTAGGTAAAGCATATACTGTGCAATGTGACTAATTTAGAGTGGGACTCAGAGCAGTTCTGATGTAGGAGGATAAAGTGGTTTCCTATGGCTCCCAATAGTAGAGGCTGAATAAGAGTAATTTTCTTACTAATGATTTTTATTTAGGATAAGTGGTACATTCCCTGATAGTTTGGAGACATTATCTCATGGGTGAGAAGTTTGTGGAATACACTGACTATAATATCCTATGGTATATATTTTCTCATCGAGACCTAAAGCTGTGGCAGTGGAGGTTAGTTTAGTGTCTGTATACTTTTGATTTTGAGTTATCTTATATATTGAAAAAGGGTGATTTAATTGCCGAATAATTGAGCTACAAGACTTAGGTAGTGTCATTATGGGATTCTTTAGACAATTGGCGAGTGATTTCCCTATTTTCAGACATTCATCTAGATGTTCTGGAGTCATGAGGATGAGTTTCTCTGACTTTGGAATTTATTATACCCATGATTTTAGACCATATTATGACTAATAAGTTATCTAATTTATAGGTATGAATTATAAGAGATAGATTATATGGTATGGGGACACCATCAGGATGGTCTTTTGGTAGTGGAAATCATTTTCTTTTCATGGTCGGGTATGGGTTCCTACAGGATTGTACTACGAGATGATAAAATAGTTTTGTGATTATAGATGGGTGGTGAATCCTAGTTTTACAAAGATGTATTTTTTCTCTATAGAAATTACTCGTTGTCAGTAACAAATAAGTAGATAATAGGTTTTTTAGAAATATTTTTCACATTTCAGCAACTGAAAGTCGAGCAATAGAGGCCAGTTGTGATTTTACATCCTTTTCCCATTACTGAATAGAAATTGGATGTTGTCTCTAAATATTTTTTTGATAGTAATACCTAGAACAACCCATAATAATGATGATTTATGGGTGATTGTGGATTGAATAACAAAGGTATACCACTTCTTTTCTATTTTGAAGACCTTTAGATTTGATGATATATATTCTTTATGTGCATTAGGTTGTTCAACGACATGGTGTTCTGAGGAGTTTGTTTTTAGAATGAGATACTTTACTAACATCGTGTTTCATGTATTGTATCTAAAAGGATCTAGGATAATATGTTATTTTGAGTATGACCTATCATACTCAGACTAGCAGTTAAACTAATAGGACTATTCATGTTCTAGAGGAAATGTTACGAGTCTTTTTTTTGGATTTTGGTTGTTTGTGGGAGTATCATATAAAAATCCTAGAGTTTTCATATAATAATAGCTTCCAAGAATCTATCAAAATGGAAACATTAGAGGAATTTTGGGGAAGTTTATGTTGGTTTCCTTTTTCTTGGTTGGAGGCAGGTGAGTCAGTACTTATTGGGCCTTGCCTCATACAGGTGACATGTGACCAAGTTCATTTGATCAGATAGTGGTCGGTTACCATGAATAGAAGGTATAAATACCATTCTATCCATCAGAGACAACCTATGGGTTTGGGGTTGGTCATTGTGTTCTCCTTCAGGTTTCACCTAGATTGGGAAAAATCTGTATCAGAAAATAAAGAAAGACAATTCCCAAGTTTATTGGTCAATTTGAAACATTGTATAGGGTTGGAGAAATGGTGTACCATTTATCCCTTCTAGAGTTCTATAGTTCCATGAATGACATGTTCTATGTGTCAAAACTTCAAGGATATATTTTAGACCCATATCATGGGATAAACATATTAAAAATTGATCATAGTGATGATACGTCCTTCTAATAGCATCTGATACCGATTGTGGACCATAGTGATAAGTATGTCTAGGGTAGGACAATACTGCTGGTTCGAGTGCAGTGGTAGCATGGGAAAGTTTAGGAGGAGACCCGGGAGAGAAATTCTAATATACGAGCACAGTGGCCAGAGTTTTTCACAAAGACCCCACTATGATGCTTAGAGTAGCTCAGGGATGAGCTGTTATATGGTGGGGAGGTTCTAAGATCTATTATTTTTTCAGGTATGTCCCACTTTGAGATTTTTGTTTGGGCCTTGATGGCTATGTATTGTTCATAGATAGAGATCATTTTTTGGGGAAATGTCTTAATTTTCTCGGATATATGTTTTATTAATAAGTAGAGTGTGGGTAAGAATGGGTCAATTGTTACTAGGGTTTCATGGTATGTTGAGATGCCTTAACAGGGGTTTGGGGTTTGATAACAAAAATGTGTAAAAACCCATTTGTAGAATAGTTACATATTGTGTAACTATAATACATGCTGTGTAATTGTTTTGCAGAAACATGTTATAAAAGTTTACAGGCTATAAGAGTATTCAATAATTGAAAAGAATAAATGTTGTATAATTTTAATACATGTAATTTAATTTTTAATCCGAATAAATAATAATTTGAGGCAGTTTATTTATCAACACATACAATTAAAAATAATTTCACAATGTGTAACTATATTACACACCAGGTAATTCTATGACCTGTAGTTTTCAGTGTTTTATGTGGCTTATTTTTTCCATTCACTCACTTACATATTTCTTCTCTTGACTCTAGGGAACCTTCTAGGAAATTTTGGATCACCTCCCACTATTATGGATGTTCTGTTTGTGCAATAGATTTCTAGTTAAGTGGTTCTTCTTTGGTTCCCCCTTCTATCCCTTTGATCTCTAACTATTATGGTGTAATCTCTTCAACATGTGTATTTTTGGTTTTGATCTTGATCAGTTTTGATCTAGGATCCTTTTTTCATTCATCTCCTCCATCTTTGTTTTGGAAATCTTTCATTTGAAGCCTTGTTTGATCGTCGGTTAAAGGTAGTGGTCTAAACCATAAACTTATGGTTTGATAAATATCAAGTATGTGAAATAATGCAATTGATCCAACATATCGGGTTACAAATAAATTTAAATAATTAATTGAATTATTCCTTAGAGTCCCTTTGGATCAAATTGGTTTTGAACTAGCTTGTGGCAACCATTCGTGTGAGAGAACCCGTTAATATAAATGATTTTTTAATGGCTTAAAGTGTGTTTAACATGACATGGATTGGGGGTGATTTATTGATATATATGCACCTTGATTTGACTTTTTTATTTAGATAAATGGCTTGTTATTGGTTATGAACAATTGATATTTGAAATGTGCAATTGAAATAAAAATTGTAATTTTCATAATTAACCATTGGTCCATAGGATGTGATATTGTAATATCATTATTATTATGACTTGTTTTGTGATAAATGTTGTAATTTTTATATGGGGTGTTGGCCTAGTTGATAAATGATGAAATCCGTATATAGTAGGCTTTGCCTAGTTGACATGGAAAAATTCTTATATAACAGGCTATGACTAGTGACCCAAGTTGAAATGATTATATAGTAGGTTACTCCTTATTGAAAGGATGAAATGATTATATAGTGTGTTTGGCCTAGTGACACATGATGAAATTATTGTATTGTAGGTTCAGCCCTAATGAAATTCAAAAATTATTAGATAGTGGCTTTGGCCTGGGTTGGTGTTATTTATACCTTGGTTATAAGGTTATGGTTTTAATGGTTGTAAGATATGCTCAGAGACATTCCAGCATGGTACTGATGTAGGTTATGATATTCGTTGGTTATTAAGGTTATGGCTGGAATGGTTGTGAGACATGCTTAGAGGCATTATGACAATGTTCCATAGAAGGTTGATATGGTATTAATTTAATTTTTTAATTAATTAAAACACTTGTTTATTTTATTATTTCACACACATATTATCAAACAGGTTTTTCATAGACATGGTGGTGTCAACCTACAATGTTATACTCATACCTTATTTGGGTTGTAGTTTAGTACCTAATTAGATTATGTGGATACATGTTTGGACAAGGTAAAATGACCTTACTATTGATTCCTTGTTTACAGGATGGGATGGAGTTTGGATATGGGACCAACATTGGGTTTGGCACCATGTACATTTGATTATTTTGTTCATTCTACTAGTATTTTATATTGTATTATATTTGAAAATACATTTAGTTACATTACAACACATCATTACATTATTAATTAATTATTTACTTGATGCTTCAGTTGGATTTTATTATCTGTATTCCATTGCATTGTATTATCTACATCATTTTTCACACACTGATATTTAATAAATTATTTATATTGGTATTTCCTCTATGTTATAAACTCATAATACAAGGGGTATAGAATCCCTAATATACTTATCACACCCCAGCTACTAGTTAGTAGCCTAAAGCATACGAGGAGGCATGCTTGATGTACTGTAACCAACCCTTTATAGCCACTTCAGGGAGTACTATATCAGGTGATATTACAACTATAAATCCTTTAACATATTTTCTCTTTGAAAATATTTAAAATCCATTTGAACTTAAATAATTTTTAAAAATCTTCCTCCACCTTAGGATTCCTCATTAGAGATAATGTTATTCGGGAGGGTTTCTAAAATTTTTTGAACTGTAATTCAATATTGTACACAAATAAAACCCCTACATAATTTAAATATATAATTTTTTTAAGATACAAATTTCTATTTAAGAATTTAAGAAATTTTGTAAAGTTTGAAGTCCATTTTTTTAATTTAAGAGTTTCATATTTTCTATTTCTCTGTGGATTCAATTAGGTACATCATTTCTATCACTCCATAGAGTTTTTTAATTTTGGTAAAAAAATTTGAGTTTGATTTATAATCTAAATTGGTTTTGAAATTTCTGAAAATATTTTAAACTCATGCACTATATATTTAAGTTGGATACGAAATGAACTTCTAATCCATGAGAACTCTTATTTTATTTATTACAAAATTTTTTGTTGAGTTAATTATTATATATTTTAATTTATTAAACTCACTTTTTTACAGGTCATTTAATATGTAATAAATTATGTGTATATGTTTATATGGAGGAAAAGAAAAGTTTGGATGCTTCAGTTAGATGAAAAGTAGATTTTGTTAAATCTTTTCAAAAAAATTAATCTCAATCATTTTCATAAAACTGAAACAATATTTTGGATAAATAATTTTTCTTAAAAGAGAAGTCATTCTTTAATACTTGCGAGAGTCCATGTTGGAAAATACATTAGAAAACCAATTATGCATGGAACATCAATTTTTCATTGTTGAGGTATATTTTCTTACACTGAATTTTATTAATTTATTTCTGAAGAACAATAAATATATTAAGTATGGGGGAATTTTATATAGCCTTATTTGGATATTTTTTCCTCATATTAATTGGGAATTTAATGAGGTTTTAATGGAAAAAAATGATATTTTGATCATATAATTATTCAATACTAGTTAATTTTATGTTTAATATATTAGTCATTGAATATTTTAATGAAAATCCATGTTTTTAATGTATAATTGTTCTTGATTTTATTTTCATGTGTTTTACAAACAAGTTTTAAATTTTTTGGGGTGCATTTTAATTGAATTTTTATTTTTAGAATCAATATTATAGATTTTGGGTTTGGTAATTTTATTATTTTAAATTCCTTGTTTTATATTAAACATAACTTATTGAAATCATTAATTTTAATTTTAATTTTAATTATAGAATTTCGTGGTTTAATTCTATTCTAGTTTTATTTTCAAATAATATAATCCATCTTCATTGCCTATTCCCCATTCATTATTTATAGGAATTTTAATTCTATAACCTTTTTACATTAATTTCTGAATTTAATTTTTTTTGTTCTTCTTCTTTCTTATGTGTGTGATGTGTTATTAAACCTCCAGACATGCAGGCATAACCTTTCAAGCTAGTTCTAGGAGGTGATTTTTGGATATTTTTAGAGATTGGGTATTAAGTTCATTTTCTCTTTATTCTACACTATTGGTATACTTTTATGGTGAATTGGAGAGTTAAGATGGAACAATCACTAATTGGATTGGTTTGATAAAATTTTTCCCTTAGTTTCCCCCTTAATCTCTTATATCACTTGATAGAGTGTTTTAGAAGAAGTTTAATGATATGAATATTCTAATGAATATCACTTCTTATTGAAAGAAATTATATGTGAGGTTGTTTAATAATGTGTTTCTTCTTTTAGTGGGAGAGATCTCAGGTACATGATGAAATTATATGCATGAATATTCATTTTTCTTGTTAGAGAGTTGTACGAGTTTATTCATTGATCAAGAACTAAGTAAAGTTGAGTTATTATAGTTAAATATTTTTTAGATCTATGATATGCATTAGATAGAAAATCAACCTGGAAATATTTTTGTTTCTTTCTAACCTTATATTTATTTTTCCTTGTTGTTTTTTCATTTGTTTTTCTTATTATATTATCATTTTTTCATAACATATTTCATGTTTCTTTACTGTTTCATAATATAAAAAAATAAAAAAAGATATTTTAAGTTTCACTATGATATAGAAAGTTACTTCTTGAGACCAACCCTAAGGTAATATATTATACAATATTAAGGGATTTTAAAAATATTTCTGACAAGGATTAAAAAATTGTCATGTCGTATATCATAGACATTCAATGTATTTTCTAGAACCCCTTTAGGTAGAATCCAATTCTAACCCCTGGAGTAATTATTAATTTCATATTGATTTTAACTTTTGGATTTTATGACCTTAAATACCTACTTCATGAAACATTGTTAGACTCTCCTACCAACATTTCCTCATCTGATTTATACTTTTACCCACATGTACAATCTATATTACTCTAAAACCTAGAGCTCAAATTTTAGGTTTATATATTCTCAATTTTTGATAACATTGACTAAAAATTTCTTCTCATTCATTTTTTAAAAAACATTTCTATCAATGAAAATAAAATGAATTCTAAAATTGAAATAATCCTTATTAAAATTCCCTAGTCTCTATAATCCATTAGAATGACCAGTCATATTGAGTTGTAATTGATTTAACCAATCATATTGTGTATATGAGACTAAATTTAATTTAGTTATTTTTCATATAATACCTCTAAAAACCTAACTAATTTATTCTATAAAACTTATAAGTATCTAGATTCACCTATTAAGCAAATTTTACACTTTGATTCTAAGGAAGGTATTACTCTAACACATATAATTTATCCTTAAGATCTATTTGTAAGCTTTAAACCATAAGAGTTGATCACATTAAGGTTTTACTTCTTATGGTATTGATATAAACGATTAAGTTTTATAATGATAATGATCCAATAAAAAAAGATCTTTTTATCAAATTAGTATCATGTTTTATTACTATTTAATAAATAATATTATTAAATTGGATCCTACTAAAATATTTAGAACTTTTAAACTCGTTTTATCTATTAGTGAGACAAGATCCATATTTCATCATGTCTTACACCTTTTTATGCATGTAAATAATACATATCTATATCTAGTAGAAAAATATTGTCAATCATATCATATAAGATTCTTGAATAGTTGAGTGGATAAATCATTATCCAAACCCATCATATAAGTATATTCAACTAAATACCTATAGTATCCTAACCATCTATGTTTTCCAAATTAATGTGATCCAAATTAAATTCCATGAGTAAGGCACATAACCTTTAAGATCACCTTATTACATACTTTTATATGAAAAGATAATCCATGGGCACTGAACCATTATGGTCACCCATATTAAATGAATGAGATTTTGAAATGTTTCACTTCATCAGGAATCTAAATGTTATAATTTCTAAGGAGATTTAATCAAACCATCTTATCTCAGGTTATTCCCTATATATATGAATTCATTTTTAATGATATAGTTATGGAATCCTATTCTATCCACTAAATTAATATTTTCAAACTATATTAATATATAATTATATATATAACCCACAGTATATGTTACTCACAAAAAATAGAATACAAAAAAATTTACACATATCTAAATACATATCACACATAAAGTATACAAAATATTTATGTCAACGATCATAATTATATGATATTGAAAATATCCACAAGAGTAAGGATAGATCCACAAATAAAGATCCTCTGCCTTTCAAGAACAAGACATAAGATTCTAGGATAGTGGAAAATAAAACCCAAAGCCCTTCTACCGAGATATATTTTACTAAAGAGAGAATGAAATTCATTATAAATCCAATATATTATGTATAATCAATTTTAAATAATTAAATTCAATCTAATAACATTAACTACAAAATATGATCAAGGTATATGGAAACTAAATATTATGTAATCATACCTTCCAAGTATTTCCATGATTGAAAATATACTAGAAGAATTAAAACAACATAGACAAAAGTATACAAATATTCACAATATAAAAAATTTACATCTATGAATATTTAACAATAGAATAACTTTTAAATAATTAAATATTTTATCAATTTAACCATGATATAATCATTTATGAATAATTAAAAAAAATTATAAACACATTATACTCTTTATATAATCATTTTGGTCATTCTATAATTATGAATATAAGCTCTTTATATCCATTTTATAATATATACTTTTCATATTATTCATTATATGGCATTTCTCTTAAAATAAATTATATTTTTGTAATTATAAAAATTTTATAATATATTTATAATTTGTAAACATTTTATATAATCTAAGTATCACATAATTAAATATTATATAAAATTTTATCAAATAACTCATAAAAATTATTTTGATGTGGTTTAAATAGTATCTCAAACAAGATATTTTTAAATTTTTAACATTCAAATTAATTATGAAAAATTTATAAATATATACACTATTTATACTTTGATTTTATTTTATAATATAGAAATATTTTATAAATTACCATTATGATTTCAAAATAATCATTTTTTACTAGTTCATAAGGCAAGATATATAATTTATTAATAGATATTATTAATATTAACTTTTAATTTTTTTAATGGTTGGGGCCGAAGCGTCAATTTATTATTTAAAGAAAATTCATCTTTAAGACTGGGTAGAGTGATACCCATCACATAGCCCGAAGGCCCAAGGCGAAGTGGCCTGAATAAAATTCCTAAAAGCCCATTTTTTGGCCCAAAGGACCCCTTGGTGTACAGAACTGCAACAGTACCCGTGTTGTTATAGTACCTACTGCCTCTATAGTTCTATCGCTACTACAGTACTGTAACAGTTCCCTACAACAATACTACTACAGTAACCCATAAATTCATCCCTGCCCGGATTTAATATTAAATAATATTTATAAACTTTTTTATAGAATTAATTAATTAATTAATTAATTAAAATTTATAATTATTAAATTTATATACTCTATAAATATATTAATGTCCCTACAATAATATTTATCATTATTTTGCATAAAGGTTAGGCAATATCCATTATTATTAAGAAAAAGAAAAGAAAAGACAACAAGAAAGATTATGAGGTCATACAAGCACACATGCCCTTATACCTAAGGAGAACCAATGAGAAGAACTCAAAAGTCAAAGTCACATTGATAGAATGGGCCATAATCCCCATCCAAGTTAGACTCATAATCTAGAGGTCCAGGAGACCGGGTAAACATGGTTGGATTCAATTTATAAATAATAAATTCATTTCATAATTGAATATAAATAAATACAATGTTTTCTTAACCAGTCATATTTTATGATATAGACTATATCATAATATGTGATTTACAACAATATTTTTGATATTTTATGATAGTTAATCGACATCCATGATATCTCCCATGGTAATTAATCCAATTTTTTTTACAATATGAATCATATCATTTTTAAGATGTAATAATCTTTTTCATCGTATGAACTAGTGATGTTGTCCCATACGAAATCATATGTCGTATGTTATGATATTTATACAAATAGAAATATATTATTGAATCTCTTTCTATGATCTCCAATATTATAAATAGAGATTAAATTGTAAGTAATTATATCCAATATTTTATGACAAACCATTGTGAAATTTTTTAATTGTATCAATGTTATGTAATACGATATGATTTATGACATTGAAATCTTCATTTTCACAAAATAATTTCCTAAATATAAAACATGTAAAGATTTAATATCACTGATGGCATTGAAAGGTGTCAATCAAAACTCTTTAGAGACAATATAAGTGATTCAATGAATCCCAACCATAATATCCAATAATATATATATATATATGAGATATGTATAAACTATAAATAAATAATACTATACACTTATGTACCTCTAAGAATCGTTTCCACCAATAACTCTTTAAAACTCTTTAAATGTTATTGAGGATATTCACAAGAGTGAAAATTAAAGGTCTCCCTCATTTTGAGGTATCCATGGGTTGAGATGAATCATCCCACATTCGGATGGGATCTGTCTTCACTCTATGACATGCTAGAGTATCACATTTCTAAGGTGGAATATTAAGAGAGTTTCATGGATTAGGGAGTTTTTATTGAATTTTGTATGAGAACACACATCCTCTTACATTTTATGATAGTGGTATATATAAATCCTTTAGTATTTTTCTGAAGGGTTATTGCATTTACTCACATTTTATAATACATGAATAAATTCTTCTTCCAAATCAAACATATCATGCATGGATGAATTTCCCTCACACATTTTATCATATGAAATGATACATTAAATAATAGAAAATGTGGTTAAATCATTCAAAGAAAACATGATGAAAATTCCTTATGATAGGGATTTTGTTCTACAAAAATGTATGGTAGAGGCACATAATGACTTTTTACGGTCACATTCTATGATTGCATGGTTAGAGGAAGGAAATATCACAACCATGCCTTAGGAGTCACATAATGAAATATAGAAGGTAGTTTCATGGTTTCTCTTAATCATTTCATGTGATATAGTTCTATCTTATTATAAAATTTTCCCAAATTCATCACATTCAAATGTGATTTATGGGATATTTCTCATAAAATAACAATATTTTATTCTTCTTTAATAACTTTTTTTGTTACTCTAGCCTCTCAGATTTTCCTTTTTGGATTACAGTGGAATAATTTTCCATGCTCCATTGAATTTATTTAATGGTAGACAAAAACTCTTTCATGTACTCTTATTTATTTTACTGAAACAACCCTTTATACTCATTAATATACTCAAATACTAATGAATTATTAGAAATCTCACTCAACATATAATAATAATTTACTTAAGAGTAATATAGAAATATATAACTTGGATATAAATTTAAAAATTTCACTATTGAGAATGTTTTAGAGGGTTTTAATTGACTTTTTAAAAATATATGAAAAAAACAAATGAACGTTTTGCATCTCACTCACAATAATGGTAATTTTATGAAAATATATGGTCATGATGTCCTTATCTATATATTCTTATTTACATATGTCGTATACAATAGTTGACAAGCTATGATCAATCTTAGTAATAGACCACTTATATTCACCAAATTTTGTTTTACTTCTATTTAATTTTTAATATAATACTAAAATATACATATATTTCTGGTTTTAACAATAAATAACCTTTAATATTTTTATAGATGAATGATATGGAAAACACAATGAATGAAATGAAAAAACAAACTAAACATAATGACATTACCATTTTATGAATTATTCTTTATTGTAAAATTATCATTTTTCTAATGAAAATATACCTTTTCCTATTATTTTCATTCAATTAATAAATATAAAATTATAATTATTAACTTAAATTGTTCAAAAAAATGTTAATAATGCATCAAAAACTCTAATGTGCAAGAAAAACTACTTCCTTAATATGGCCTAGTAATCCATTCATCATCAACCATCATCACTTCAAAATTGATGTTTGAAGACCTATAATAATGAAGGTAATAATAAATTATTAAAAAGATGAAAATAATTTAATATCAAGATAATCCAACGAGAACACACATTTTAATTGACGGAATATTCTCTTAAATACTAGAATAAATAAAACAAGAAGAAAAATTAATTAGGCCACAAATTTTACCTTTTTATCAAATCCATTGAGTAGATAGTGCAATTAGTTATTTATAATTGTATAGGTAACAGGCTACAATATGAGAACAAATAAAGAAGAAATAACAACACATTCATATAAATAGAACAAAATATTTACACAATAATAAAACTAAATAGATAAAAACCTAATGTTGGATTTGGATCCTTAGAACCGACTATTATATATTTTTTGATAATCAATATTAATGATTTTTTAATATTAATAAAGGCTTTATCACATAATAATTGTTCTACAACGTGAAATTTTATACGATAATGTTATAAGGGTACTTGTCGCAATGAAAGGTTATAACAGTTACTCCCTATAATGAGAACCTAGACATACTATGAAAATATAATTAATTATATGTTCTATGACTGGATAATATCATTTTAAGAGATACTAATGATACATTCTATTTGAGTTTTGGGACTGATAATATATTGACACTTATTTCATGATGTTCATCGTTGGTAATCTCACGTAAACAGATTATGAAAACATGACCAACCTTTTAAAAAATTAACATTTATATGTGTCATTTTATGTTCATATATGTAGACATATATAATGGTATTTAAACTTTAAAATTATTATTAATGCATATCATGAGTAGAGTAATTTGATATGTTGATAAAAACCATGATGAAATGTTCCCATAGTGATATTTCATATATTAGGAACATCAAGAGTAATATTTCATTAATGAATAATGTGTGAAAGGCTTCCCTTTATATGATTTAATATTAGTTGACATCTTAGGACCTTTTATGAAATTTAACTTTCTAATTAAGTCCATAGCCATAGTGTTCCATTATAAAGTTCATTTTTAGAAAGTTAAATAATGATAAATTGAGCACATCGATTGATGACAGTAGTATGAAACCTTATTTATTAGAAATATCATGAAAAATTGATTATATCACATTTTTTCATTCTCATGTAGTTATTTTATTTAAAATATTTAATTTTTTTTCTCTATGAGTGTGTTGGAGCATTTCTATAAGCTAACCTTGGACTCTAGATGGTTCTGCTTAATGCTATTGGGATATGGGCCTAGTGGGTCACACACTATGTGATTTCCAAACCTTAGTTAAATTTTATATGGATTAAAATTTTTAAATAAATATTATTCCCATACATGGTTTAAAAATTATTCATGGTTTTTTTTCACAAATATCCATTCACAGATATTTCTAGAGAATATAGGGGAGTTAAATGTTTAATAAATATTTAATCTATATTTTTGTTAATATAATATATAATTATTTATCTGTGAATAATGCGGGGATATTTATTTGTTTAAATAGTCATTCTTCAATTTCTGATAAATATTGAGTAGTATTTAAGGACCAAATTATTTAGATCAGTGAGAAATGATATATTAAATATTATTTTAATCAATGATAATTTACCTATTTAAATAATAATATTTTTTTATATGTTATTTTAGTGCAGGTAAATTAAATAATAATAACTATATTATTATTATTATTTAGACATTGGGTTTACCATGAATTATGAGAATGGTAATAACCCATCTGTAATTATTATTATCTAACCCAAACTCTATATAAACCCAATTATATCATTCTTAATATAATGATACCAACACTGGTAGCCTAGAGTTAGTGTATTAATTTGAAAATTTTTAGTAGAATCATGCGATTGTATCTCAATGGAACAAATAATTTAGTTGTCATGGTAACATGATATATATATATATATTTTTTTCCATTTTATAATGTAAATAAAATATAAATCACAGTGAAAGTAAATATTCTCCATCCTTGAACACATACCAAGATTCATTCTTCATATGATAGGGAAAAGAAATAATTAGACGATTAAATCAAATTCTAAATAAGGGTTAAAAATAGTAGAATATATCATGAATAAATAAGTCATTATAAATATAGAAAGTTATGAAAATAAAAAACATGTACCATTTAATCAATAAATTTATCATGTAATTCATCCACAGATAATATCAGTGAAATAATATAATGGATAATAACAATTTAATTATAAATAATATAAATAAAAAATATTGGATATAATGATATCATAAATCATGATATCTTTACTATCAAAGCCTTGTGCTAAGAAAATTTAATCGATGGGTAGGTATATGAAAAAAACCCATTTAATAAGGCTTTCTAACAAGTTTTTCTAATAAAACCTATTTATGAAACAAGGAACTATCTATAACCAATCCCCACCCATAATTTCATTTCAGATGAATTCCTTATATACAGAGTAATAAATTTAATTCATAAAAAATATGTCTTATCCAGAACTGTATGCATTGAGTAAATAATACGAAATATAAATATTTTCGAGGTTAATGAAATAACTTTCAATGTAAAGTTCCATATATAGAAATGGAATACAGTTTAAGAAATAATAATATACATGATAAAAAATATATATTATTATAAATATAATATAATCATAACATCCTACAATCATAATAATGTGAATGTTTCTGGAGAAATTTAATGACCACAAAAGTAATAATTGATAAAATATGACTGTAAGTTCATTAGAAATATAGGTTTTATAATAAAATATTATCCTTATGAGAAATAATGAAAATTGAAAAGAAGTATTAAAATAATTTTTTAACAATGTTTCCTTGTAAAACCATTGAAAAATTATAGAACATGCTAAATATCAAACAAAAGTTATGGAAGTGGGAAAATCCGTTAACGTCATATAAATTAAAAAAATACAATCTCGTACGGTGTCTACACGATCTTATATGCTTTCAGGTGCGCTCAATTCTGATATTCTCAAGATCCTCAATCAAGATAAGTCCCACTCTGAATGGGAATCTGCTGATGACTCTGATTATGGGAATGACATGTCTTATGATGATATGTAATATTGTGTTTGAAAGATGAGGGAAATTTCCTTTGTTTGGCCCCACCCACCTCCTCTGTACCTTTTTTTCTTTATTTAATAAATAGTCAGAAGCTTAGCTTCTGGCTGATCTTGCTGGCTTAAAAAAAATACAATCCTTTTGAATTTTTATAAAACAAAGTGAAGAAGAAACTTTAGGAAAACATTATAAATATTTCTTATAAAAATTATAAAAATTCAAGGGTAACATAGAAATTATTTAATAAAAAATTTGAGTTAATAAAAAATACTTTTGTAAAATAATTTCGAAAAAATAGGACATAGAAGGAAAATATACCCTATCAAAAGAGAAATAAGACTAGATTTTATTTTAAAAATTTATTATAATGATTCAAGTGAAAAAGTAGGGAAAATTTTGAAATAGACATAGAATCTAATTAAATATATAAGGGATACGAAAATATATTTACTTTATTAAGGATATATTATAATATTGTTTCAATGAAAATAAGAGAAATCCCAAAATAATGAGATTTTAAAATAAATTCTTACCTCTTTGGTAACTTTTAAAATATAACCCCTTAAAAGAGTAAACATGAATAGAAAATTTAATTATAATGAATAGATATTCATGCTAAATACATTAAATCATAAATATATACACACCATAAAATTAAATATTTTAATAATTCCAAAAAATGTCATAATGGAGTGGAAATTTAGATGAAATCCCTTAATGAGATTGTATCATTGAAGTAACAATTAATCAATGAAGTAATTATATTTAGAAAAATTTAATCCACACTAAAAAATGGAAATAAAAAATAATATGATCAGTGTTAATTTCACACATAATCATGTCGTCACATAGTCAATGAAGTATAATTATAACAAACTGAATTGAAATTTAGTTAAAAAACCCCTTACAGCGCACTTCCACGTAGTTTAATGTGCTTTAACCAAATATATAATCAATTTATATTTATTTTATACACATTTTAGAACTGTAATCACACACACACAAACATATATATATATACAATACTATTTATGATTTAAATATAAAAATTTATTACCTATTTATTAACAATAGATTATTAAAATCACAGTTTGAGGTAATAACAAACTTCATTTTTCATGTATGTTTTGGCCCCATAGATTCAGTACATGCATATATTTCATGGCTCTAAAATATATATAATATTAAATTTCATATAATTATAATATAAATTAATTAAATATATATATATATATATATTAATAATTATATCCATTCCTAAAAGGCAGATATATAGAAATGATTTCACCGTTCATGGAGGAGGTGGGTTGTACGTATGCATGAGACATGATACTATTTTTTGAAGGATGGAATGAAATAAAGTTAAATAATAATAGACCTCCAATTAATCAAAATAATATAATAAATAAAACATATATTTATTAAATCCATCATTATAACTATCCATGTAAAGTGGTCATGAAAAAAAATTACATCTCTATGTGGAGATGACAAGCCGTACGTATGCATGAGAGATGTTTTTCTAATTTCTATAGCATGATAAATAGGTGAATAATGGTTATCCCATAATAATAATAACATCTTATTTTGTTTATTATACTGGATTAATTATTTTAGTATGGGTATAACATATTTATATAAAGTAGAAGATAATATAGAATTAGAAGTAATCAATTAAGAGTTATACATCCTTGTTGAGAAATCTATTTTTGGAATACACCTTAATCCATGAAATTATGGAATTTTTATAAGATAAAAATCCATAGGATTTATTAAAAGAATATATTAATTTATTTTTTTAGTGATTTTATAAGATATAGGGATAAAAAAATTTGAGTACGAGAGGAGAAGAGGTTCCCTTTATAAGTGAGGGGAGGGGAACTCTTGGAATTACATTGAGTATTAAATTAATATAAAATGAATTTTTTATAATGAATTGGATAAAAAATTAAATATTATATTATAATATTAGGATATGTTTTAATAATATATTCAAAAAAATATTATACAAGTTTATGTGATGTTTGAACCCTTATATCATAGTTTTAATCCATCGTTAATCAATTTGACAATTACCACAATATCAATGGTTTTTACTTTTTAACGGTCAGTAATGTTACCATAAAATGAAAAGTGACCCATAAATGGACCATGGTTGATATTTAAACCATTCCACATTCACATTTAGGAATATAATATTTTCTAAAAATTTTAAATCATTTAGAAAAATATTATTTATTATAAAATATCTTTAATGTCATTTTTGAGAATACATGATATATTATAATATAATACGTGTCTAACTCATGTTAAATTGTTCCATAAAGATATATATTTACTTATAATTAATATATAGTCTTATTAAAATTACCCAATCAAATTTATATAGGTTTAGATATCATTTTAAACTTTATATTTTGGTTTAATCCCTTAGGTAACTGGTTTTAACGTTAATCATGGTAATGACTTTTTAAATATTAAAGGGTTATAATTTTAATCATATGGTAAAATTTTGATTATAAATTTAAAATGAATGATATTTTAGGACATTTATAATCCTAATTTTCCTATATTGATATTTTTATGATTTCAAATAATTTAATAATATATATTTAACTTAAAATGTAATTAATGTCATTTTAATAACTATAAAAAAATTTTGATTTTGAAAACTATATGAATGAAATGTAATTATAATATGAACCTTCACAAAATATTTAATAAGTTATATTTATCTAAAAAAGTTATTTAAAAAAAATTAATCAAAATTTTATTAGTTTTAACATTTCTAAAATCATTAATTTTATAAATCTTTTAATCGAATAAATATTTTGTTGGTGTTGTGTAAGAATTTTATGTAAATTTTCAATAAATAAAAATTAATAACTAATTATAAAAATTGAAATAATTAATTTATCAATAAAATAAAAAATTTTAACTTAAATTATCCTCTATTTTCCGTTATGTAATTTTTTTGAGATATTGATGTCAAGAGAGTGACATTTTGTATTTATTCATTTATTAGAATAATATAAATATCATAATAAAAGAAAAATCTCACCAAGTTCCAATATATTATATAATTTAATTGAAATGTATGAATTAAAATAATCCATTATGATAAAGGAATGTTTTATATAAATTATAATGCCTTATCCTATAGTTTTAACCTGGTTTTACCTGATTTATCCTTACCGAGGCGACATAAATTTTCTAAGCTTCCTATTCATAATGATTAAAAATAAAGGGAAATATTTTATCAAATTTGATATATCTGATTGAAAATATGGAATCGATTATATAAAATTCAATTCACATATTTATTATAGTTTAATTTTAAATTAAACCCTCAAAATGTGATGAAAAATATTTTTCCAACAAATTATTTTTTTCTAAAGTGTAAAAGTTTTTATACCAAAGCCTAACATAAAATTAATTAAAATGAACATAAATTTAATCCTAATGATATAAATGAGATAATTTTACTATAAAAACATTTAAAATAAACATAATATTCTTAAATTATTAAATCTAAATGACAATTTTCAATAGAAATCAGTATTTTTTCATATTTATTGAATGATCTAATTTTCAGAAATTTGTATAAAATTCACTCTATGAAAAATATGACATGTTGATTTGAAAAATTAATTTTATTTTTTCAAATAAATTTTAAAAAAGTGGCCTATATTAATTACATTATTTATTCATGAAAAGAAATAAAAACCATTTTTTGAGGGAAAATGTATTTTTAAAGAATATAATGACTTCACTAGAAATATAATTTCCTCGTCTAAAACAATTATACATTTAAAAAAAATTATTCCTATTTATTAAAACTATTTAATCGATAGATTATTATAGTATACTTCATTGTGGTTCATTTTGAGTTGGTGAATTAAATTTATTTTAAGAGAAATATATCATAAAATATCATGGTGTTACACTCAACACATATCATTATATTGAAAAAGGAGATTCTAGAGAGAAATCTATAAAGAACTAGTGAGATATTCTCCTAGATAGATCCCAATAAAGAAGGGTAATCCTCCACCAAAAACCCTCTCAAGTATATAGAGATTAAAAAAATCCTTCTACCATGAGGTTATTCATGAGATGATCAAAAAATAAAGACACAATAATTAGAGTTTTCCAGGATAGAACACTGGAATTTATAAAATGAAATTTTGAGGTTTGTGTATAATTTTTTAACCATCTCTAGATTCATTTTTACCTTGAATCCTTTCACTTTAATGATGGTGCGATAAAAGAGGTCTACCAAAATATTCCAGAAAGAAATAATTAAAATATGTCGTCATTTTCAATATATTTAATTTAATTATAAATTATTTGTGATGATTCTTTATTATTGGTTTTAGTTTTTATATAAATTAATTATCATGTTAATCTATTTTTCATGACTAACCATTGTCATGTGCAACACAAATTATTCCTCGATTACAACAAAAAACTAGGTTGGCTACTACCCAAGAAGAACTTCCATTGTAAACAAAACCATAAAGTTGTATCAGAGTAATCACATATAAATTTATAATTTTTTATTAATAGCTAATGGATTTATGAATTTATTGAGGTGTATCCCATGGGTTCAAATTTTACACCCATGTACACTACATCAGGACAAACCATGGAAAATATGGCTCATCATGTAGTAAATACACATGAAATATATTAATACAAATAATATTTTGACTAGTTCAACATGGAATAAGGGTTTTCATACAAAACACTATGTAGCATTCTAATAAACCAGGTTCTCCACAAATTTTCATGATGGAAAATTTATAGTCAAATTCTCATTGGGTCTTTATTACATGACGCATGACTAAAAATCATGAAACACATTGGTCACATAGAAAGTAACTCATAAAAATGAAAGGTACCTCATAAATATCTATGGTTGACAGACATTCCGACTCCCCAAGTATGTTTCACAAATAAGAGAAAAAAATTATGTACGGTGTGTAGCTGAATTGTACATGATCTATACCCTACCTATTTATTTAGAAAGTATAATTAATTAATTATTAAATTTAAAACTCCTCAACACATGTCTATATATCATTTATTGATATTACATGTTGTGTGAAGAATTATATTTATATATATATATATTATCGAACTATTAATTTTTTTTGGTGAAATATTTAAATCTATATACCACGTATAGTCATAATAAAATGAATAAACAACCTACATTAAAAACATTACATGATAAGTAAATTAACACATGTTTATGAATCATTTATTAAAATTTAATGCCACATAATTATATGATATAATCTCTATGCCATATTCCATGTGATTAAACAATGTGTGGAAACAATACACATCTTTTAGTCCAGACATCTACTCGCCATATTTCCTCCATTTACATTCTTTCTACATACTAAATTGAATATAAAATTAATTTGTTTAGTTTGTTTATAGTTATAAAGGATAATAATATCTTGAATAATTTGGATAAGAATTATGATAAATGAATCAAATAATTAATAAAGATAATTAATTGATTTTAGCAAGTTTTATCTTAATTAATAATGATCAAAATGAATTTTAATTTGTTAAATTCAGAGCCCTTACATGTGTATAAATTTCCATGAGCTCTGATCGTCCCATGTATGTGATTAGTTTCTTTTAATTTATTGTGATAAAATTATAATTATTATATCTGTTTTATCCCAAAATATTTATTTTTCAAGGGAATACATTCCCATGGTTTCTTTTATACAAACCCCTAAATAAATCCTTTGCTTACCTCATTTGAATATTAGTAGAAAAAATTTGTAATTGAATGATATCTATAGTAAGAGGAGGTGGTCCAAACTCAATGATGTGGTGTAACTGACCTAGGAAATACACGTAAAAATGGTGGAATATTGAAACTCAAATGAGGGTGTGGTTACAAGAATTTTTTCACTATAGCCAAGGGTTAGTTTTTTTTATTCTAAATAAACCAACCATAAAAAAATCATTCTCATACCATTTTATTATTTTATTTATTACATTTTACGGTTAATTATATATATAAATTTCTTGGGTTCACTTAAGAAATGAATTAATAATAATTTAAGATAGAATAAAAATAAGTTGGAATATATATAAATTTTATTTAATACATGGTTAATCACTAAATTAAAATCCAATTAAAAATAATAAAATGTGTAATAAGATAAAATGGTAAATTGAAACAAAAAGATACAAAAAAAGAAAACTAAAATAATAAGTTATAATATATTTCCCCTACTTATATTGTAATGAAACCTTCATTAGGGGTGATTTCAATTAATAGGTAATTTTAAATTGAGTTCTGGGTGAACATAACCTAGTTACCATTAAGGTTTGATCACTTCTATAAGAATTATTGCAACTAATAGAAAGGTGTTGATAAAATCCAATCCCATGTTTTCAGGATTGGGGAGTCTACTCAACTGATCTAGGATATATGATTTAATGTAGTTTAAAATAATATTCATCTAAAATATATTCAAAAATAATATTTGACCCCCATCTCGGTTACAAGAAGGGACATATGGATCCTTTTCAATTGAATATTCATGAAATGAGAATTTCAAATCCAATTATGAAATCTATTAGGGATTGATAAAATAAAGGAAGATTAATAAATTTATTTTAACATTGAATATTATAGAAAAATAAGTTACTAAAATTTAAACTGTTTTATTTAAGAAATAAAAAACCATAAAAATTTAAATATACCACTTTTTTCAATATAAGGGGCGGATAAACTTGTAACTGGATCAAATTTCTAGGAATGGTATATGGATTTTCACATTATACTATTTTATAAGTGTAAATTATATATGTTGGAAACCCTTATCCCAAATACACCCGAAAAAGAGTCTAGTGAAAACAAATTTTCTCTACACATGAAACATTTTAATGATGCCACATATTTCCAATGTTTCATACTATCATCCATATCCAGTGAGCTTCTAAAGAAATATGAGGATATAGAGGAATATAACATTATGTCCCATATTTATGATCTTTATCCTGGGAAGGAGAGAAAAGGGATATATGAGATTTCTAAATCACTATTCACATTCAAGATTAGGGATTTGATGTCGATTGGGCCTCATGTGGTCCATTTGATTAGACAAATAGAGTTCTTGGATATCATTGGATTTAAAATCCCTAATGTTTTGAACACAAATCTCATTTTATCCTCACTATCAAAGTTTTTATCTTGTTTAATTTTTAATTAAAACATGGGTAATAGTGAGAAGTCATTCTTAAAACTCTATACATCAATTCAATGAGTTTATAAGCACAAGAGGTGTGAAAAACTTTTGTTCCATCTGATGAATAAAAGGAATGACATGGAAATGGGAATCAAGACGCACTAAATTTGTTAGTCTCCAGAGCACCGTCTTTCCAATAAGTGGAAGATCCAAGGACAATGAATGAAAAACGATTTAGAATATTTTTCATGTGTAAAGAAGCTTCATTAGAAAAATAACGACACATAGTTAAATTAATAAGGGGAAGCTTCAATTATGTTTATTATCAAGTGAAACCTTTCCATATCTAAAAATTTTATAATAGCTATAAATTTTTTTACTCACAACTGTATCTAAAAGTATAAACCAAGTAGATTTTTGATGATTGTTAGAGGAGAGGTATATCTTTGAGAAACCGATAGAACATAACTTACTTTTCTATATGGGACTACCACCTTTTTTCAACATATATAATCATGGGTTTTAAATACTATTGTTATGTAATAACTATTAACAATAACATAATTTATGTGTCCTTTATAGATTTAGGTTTTTTATTTTTAAATTTAAATATTAAATATGTTTCCTTTAGAAATACAACACATTTTATAGTATGTAACATTTAAATAATGATATTTATGTATTAGATTATAAACTCTTTATTAGTAATTGAATTAATGAGGTTTACAGGACTCATTTCACACCTAGCTGTGACATCATTGACTTTGTCATGTTAAAAAAGTATGGTTGAAAAATCTCTATCTAGAAAACTAGTTATATTCATTTGAACTATTTCAAATTGATAGATTTATAACATTTTTACAAGGAAAAATAACCAATCCCCATTTTGGTGGGTTTGTTGAAAGGTCTAGAGATATTCTATAATTGGTACACATAGATTTGTGAAGACCATTCCCAGTAGAAACTAGAGGTGAGTATTATTACTTTATTACTATTATTTACGACTTGAGTGGACATGAATATATATAATTAATGAGTTATAACTCTAAATCATTTGATAAATTCAAAGAATTAAAGAATAAAGTAAACAATCCACATAGTAAAATGAAAAAGAAGCTTCCATATGATCTAGTTGGTGAGTATGACAACCAAGAGTTCTTTGAATATTTATGTTATTTAGGGAATCTATCTAAAAGAAATCATCCTTATACAAAAAAAATGAATAGTGTAAGTTATAAGAGGAAATATAAATTCTTTGACATGGTAAGGCCAATGATGTGTCATTCAGATCTTCCATTTTATTTTTGAGGATATATATTAAAATCTATACCATGAATTCTAATCTAAGTACCAACCATGGTGTTAAATGGAAAATCTTATGAATTGATGCATAGAAAGAAGTTTATGTTGTCTAATTTTTATGTATAGGGTTGTAATGAATTTGGTAAGTCCCATTTTGGAAACAAATTGGAACCCTAAGGTATGAAGTCTATATTTATAGGATATCCTAAGGAAACAAGGGGAAATTACCTATACAACCCCTTAAATAAGAAAGTATTTATGGAAAGGAAATCTATATTTCAGGAAAGGTTTCACATATCTAAAAAAGATAGTTAGGGTAATATTGACTTTGATGAAGTTGGTACTCAATATAAGAAAGAGTTAGTGCATGAACACATTTCGTAGGTCTATATTGAAGAGGTTATTCCTCAAACATAAGTACAATATCAGAGCACTAGACATGTTAAATAACCAAAAAGATATGATTTTTTGTCACAATGGATAATGAATCATTAGTTGTTGAAAATAATGATACTATTTTCTAAAAGGAGAAAATAGAGATCTTAAAATATATGATATGGTAAGAAGATATTAATTTTAGGATCGATTACATATATCAAAAACAAGTGTGGGTTCTGGTAGATCTTCAAGTTGATATAAATTTCATTGGGTGAAAATAGTATTAAAAAATCAACATGAAAGGTAATGTTAGTTCACATAATGCATGGATAGTGGCTAAAGTGTTTAAAAAAATCAAGGCATTGAATATGATGGATCCTATGAAAGACTGAACATAACTATCCCATAATTACCTGAATTATAAAAAATATCACATTATATATATTCCTAAAACCTTTTTGGTTTATATTTTTAGTGAATCAAGACTAATCATTAATAATTAATTCCGATGAATTTATCAAATGATGTACATTTTTTCTAATATATATATGAAACTAATTAAACCATAATAATCCTTCAACAACTCCCAAAAATTCTACAAAATTCTATTCTTCTAGACATATCATATGTAATACCTTTATTTATAACTAAGGGAAATGGAAACATACAAATGGTGAGTTCAAATACCAAGTAAGAGAAGGTGCATACCAGAAACTGTCATAGAATAAAAATGTCATGAATAATATTATAGGATGTAAATGGTAAAAAAATAATGACATATAACTAATAACATGAGAATTAAATAAATTAATTATTAACATTATAAATAAACACGTGGAAAATAATAACTGATTTCATAATGATGGAATAAATAATGATATACTTATCAAGTATTTTAATATGAAATTACATATTATCAAGTTTTTGTTCTAAGACATCGACATGTGATCATGACTATAGCTAATATATCTAAATAAATGGGAATTCATACACAAAATAACCAATCTAGTTTATCTTATGAGAACAAATGATGCATTAATGAGGTGTCATGGACCAAAACCAACACTAATGAAGTATAATTCATTCATCATATAGAGGAGTGAATAAAATATATAATTTATAACAAGAAATCCTTAGTAATCAAAAAACATACGTACTAAAAATATAAATATATGGGAATTCAATATTTCCCTAATAAATAAATAGAATAACTCTATATGTAAGAATCTATCAAAAAACACCACAACTAGTAAAGTTTAAATGGTTAGGTTAATAATTTCTCTATTAATAAATAAAATTACATGATCATAAACCATCTAGAGAAAGAATGTGGTTTGTTAAACCACGCATATCCTTATGTTCCCTAATAAACCCCATACATAACCATGGTCAAGTAGTCAATAGTTTTCTATATATTATTAATAGCTATATGGATTATCAATATGAACCATTTAATGAAATAATTTGGATGACTAGGTGAATATCCAATAATATTATTATTCACAATTCAATGGAATGTACCTTTATTGATGTAATGATAAGAATGTAGTAGTGAGGAGTACTTTCATGGTGTAAGGATATCTATAGGAAATGATCCTTTGAAAAGGTGTTCACGAGGATGAATTTTAAATAAATATAAGTGGAAATTGATATAAAATTATATATAATAAAAGGATATAATAATTCAACTTATAAGAATGGGGTTCGATAATAATCTTTATAACTCATGAAACAAAATTGTGTTTTGAAAAAACCCTTATAACTTTGGTAACAAATGAATAAAATGATTTTAAAAGGTAGATATTGAAATAAAATGAAAATAAAGGGAATCACTATATAATATATTAAATATAAATTATATAAACTATGTCAAACAAAATAGGTCCATTAAATAAAACTTCTATCAAGGAGTTTAAATTGAGATCATAACCCTTACAAATATCAGAATATCTTATGTAATAATTCATTGGAAATGTGTTTATGAAAAAGAAATAAAATCCAAAAAATATTAAATTAAAAAAATCCCAATTATACAATAAAACAATCCAACTTAGATTATTGGAGTTTAATAATAATAGTTTTAAATCAAATAAAGTAATTTGAGTTATGAAAACCCCTTAAAATTTGGTAAATACTGAACAAAATAATTATAAGAAGGAATTCAGGAAAGGAAATGTATATTCAATGAAAATAAATAATAATTTAAACCTAATACAATCATGGGTCATAAAATAACAACATAAAATAAAAAAATTCAATAATAACAATCAGAACTCAATAAATGAAAATTTAGTTAATAAAATCCCATACACCATCATTATCTTTCAAATTGAAACCCCATAAAGGTTGAAACATGATATGGATTTTTTAATCCATTATATTAAATTAATATTTTTAATAAAATAAATCCATGTAAAAAATATAAACCAAATAAAGGAAACATGTTTTGAATACACATCATATCTCAATGAGGTAAAATTAATATAAAAACCCCCAGACATTTGTTTCCCATTTACTCATAAAAATATAATTCCATGGAAAAAAATAATCACTAAAAATATATTTCATAACATTATTAATAATTACTACCTTTTATAATAATCTTTTATATTATTTTATTACATAATGGTTACTTATTTTAATTTTATATCAATTATTGGTAGTTAGATTTTTTACAGTTAGATTTTTTGTTTTTTGTTTAATGGTCTGGGTTTTCACTCAATTTTCACGAGTTCATAAAAAATTAGTTATAGTACTATAATGATATTTTATTTAATGGTTTATGAATTTCCTTGTTCAACCAATGGATTAATAAACATGGAAACTAAAATAGGATTATATTTTATAACATTTATCACACCAAAGGTTATTTATTAATATTTTGTTAAATATTAATAATACAATTAATTAAATTTAATTTTTTATATTAATATATTTTATTACTATAAATTATTTTTTCATAAAAAATCATGGTAAAAATTCATATCATCATTCATTTAGGTGGTTACACTCACTAAAATAAGAACATGCCAGAATTAACTGAATAAGTATGATTATAGAATGATTTTATTATAATATCATCATATTATGATTATCATAAAATCAAAAATTCATTATTATTATATAATATTACCATTATTTAAAATTTTCTAATCATTAATGTTATAATCATTATAAAATTTTCACACAGGTGGTAAAATCAACCAAAATGGGAGCGTGTTATAATCATTGAACAAATAAGAACAAGCTATTATATAATGGTAAAATTATCTTTACATAAGATTAATGATTTCAAAATAATATTTATATAGTGATATGTAATAATTTTAAATACTTAGAAGAATAATATAAATTAAAATTATTGATAAGAAGTAATTACTAACTGATAAGAAACGGATTCTTCTCTTGGAAGATTTATTATTTTTTAGTGATTTGGGGAAAATTTTTGAGAACATGAGATAAAACTATGTGAGAGGAATATTTAGAATGTAAATTTTTTAATTTAAGTAGAGGTATTTTAATTCTATGTCACAATTGAAAGGGTTGGTGAATAAATACTTTAATAAGTGAAAAAGGTGGAATTTTTGTAAAAAACACTTCCTTTTCTTGGAATCCAACCAAGAATTTATAGGAATCTACCCAAAATTATCAAGGAATGAGGATTTGTAAAGAAAAAAATCTAAAAAAAACAAATTAAGGATAAGTTCTAGGGTATTTTTTTAATTTTCCCTCAATTTAATTTGTTGCATTAATTTACCTTTAACATAGTATCAAATTTTTACCTAAGTAATTTATTTTTTACAACAAAAAATAAAGTGGATATAATTACATAATTCAGATTGATTTATTCTAATTATAAAATTTTATAAAAAGATATTTATTGGTGTGAGAAAAATTAACTTTAATGTTATCCAATATAAAATGTAAAATCCATTTTTTGAAAAAGTGAATTTTTAAGCTTAAAATTTATGTGTGGGATAAATTTATCAATGTTTTTAATTTTCATGAAATAAATTGATTTATTATTAAACAAAAAAAATATTATATAAGGAAATGAGTGAAAATACTTATTTTACCAAAAATTATTTAATTAATATAATATACCAAAAATTGTTTTTTCTTGGATATTATTACATATATCTTTAAAATGTTAATAATAGGTTTTATAAATTCAACATAGTATTTTAAAAATAATAAATATAGTTTATTAAATATATCATTTATCTATTAAAATGTTTTATGAAAATCTTATTCTTTATTTTATAATAAAAAATATAAAATTGATAGTTTTGGTAAAAACTATATTTTTTACTATTCACCTAAAAATAAATTATTTTTGGAATCTCTCAAAACCCATTTTTTCTGATATTTATAAAATTAATCTAAAAATCAATTTTATTAATTCATATTAAAATTATAAAATTTTATTACATAACTTGTAATTAAAAACCTAAAAATATAATAAAAATAATTTTCATAGAAAAATAAACTTTTAAAATATTAAATATTATTATTCCTATTTTCTTTTAATCAATAATCAAATTGGAGTTAATATATTATTCATATCAAGAAACATATATTATCTAATAATATATTATGTTTCATAAAATAATTCTTGTGAATATATAATTTTTCGTGAGGTTCCATTTTAATGCATAAAATAGTCTTATTAGTTATTTAGCTTCACTAATTGAATTTTATCAATTGATGAGTTTTGATAATGATTTTTTTATTTACACAGACATAGAGATATATATGTATATTTAATAATTATATTACCACTATTTTAATCCTCTAATATGGAATAAAAAATTTAACTGTTATATAATGTTCTAGGGTTTGTTTTGGTTTGGTTTTTCATGTGATGAAAGCTATCAAACATATTAGGTTTATAAAATATATAATTTAAAATATCAAGGTGTTACATTATACCCCTTAAATAAATTTCATCCTTAAAATTTGAATTATCATGCACTAATAAAATAAATATGTGTATTTATAAGATTAGTATGACATAAGATAAAATTTCTAAAAATACATCAACCTCTCTATCATAGGTCACACTAGGAAACTCATATTTTAACTCTTAATAAAACTATTTATTGGTTTTAATTATTCCCAAAAAATTATTCTAAATGTGTTTTCTTAGTTGGATGATATTTTATAGAGGTTTCGAGAGACATACCTTTCATAACTTTATTCCCATGATCATGATTTGAACCAAATACTAATACACAAATGGAAATGACAATACCCAATCAATGAAAATGAAAATTTTATAATGAAACCTCAATTATAATATATCTTCCACTATGGAAACATAATTTCAACCTATAATAATTTCGGTTGAATCTATTTATCTTCAAACAATTGTTCTCTTTTACTTTATAGCCTAATCCCAAAAATAACTATCCCAAAATTGTTATGAAATTTATTATAATATTCTAAACCAAAAAAATGATATTTATGTCATTAAAAATTAAAATACACTTTATCCATAAAATCACATATTAGTTTATATATAACATAACTTATGAATCTCTACATTTTAATCTATGTTATCCATGGTCATTTTCTATTAGATTATATAATCTAATTAGTTATATATTAAAATGATTTATAATGGTTCATAAAGAGTATTTGGATTATCCAAATAATATCCCAAAGAGTGTCTAGATTTGTTTATAGTCTTAAACCCACTGATCATGCATCGGGTGAAGATCTAGTTGATACTCAACCGACATTTTTTACTATAGCATACCTGACCTGAATAACCTCCCAAAAAGTGCTATTAGATGGGGTGAAACTGGCTTTAGGCATACCTCATTGAATGAAAAAGGCTACTAACTAGCAGCAAGGGTGTAATTTAACAAGTTGGGGAGACTATAACCTCCTCGGATAGATACTATACCAGTCTAAGTAATAATAATATCCAGTGGAAATAAGACTCAACAGACTCGAATCAAACCTTCCAATGATGGAAGAACATTAATAACAATAAATAGAAAAAGAAATAAATAAGAAACTATAGTAGAAATAAATAAACATGTCAGCATGCCAAACAAACCACTTATAGTAAATAACTTAACAAACATGCATTCCAAAAATAGGTCTATATACCAAGGGGCTCCAATGGGAAACCAAATGTAGCTACATATAAAATAATCATGATTATATAATAATGAAAGATAAAAAGAATAAAGCTCATACTAAGAACAACCTCAAGGTCTGTGCCAACTCCATGAATGTAGCTTCTAAGATCCAAGTCCTGAGTCTAGTCCTTTACTTGAATATAAATTCATAAAGTCTATATGCAACATGAAATACCCATGCAAGGTGTGAGACAAATCTCAATAGGCTGCCACCTAATGATTCATACCATGCATAAGTGTCTAAGAATATGTACATAATAAATGAAGATAAGTATTGGGGTGAAATAATAAACAAGGTTTCCTTGGTTCTCAATAGCCACCAGGAATCCATTACCTACCTCGTCCAATGCCAGAATCTCAGAAGTAATGAGGTTCTTTGGCCCATGGACCACGGTACACCTAAAGTAGCACAGTCCAGGTTAACCCACAGGTTCCACCTCAAATTATGTAACCTGACACCATGTTCCTCTTGACACCTCATGTCTCAAATAGTGTCAATGCATCGAAGGCATTCCCAAGTAACTAGAAACCTAGTCTAACAGACCCCTGCATGAAAGATCACATCAGTCCAAGGACCGACAACTAGAGGAATAATGATATCTATCCTCATTTAATTTCTAGGATCACAACCTCAATCACAGTAAGCCTCATCGGCTAACTAGATATCCTCATCACTATCAACTGATGGCTTCTCACCTTCCACATGTATTTCTACAAAAAGCACCCCCAAAACAATAATACCTAAGTAGAAACTATCAGGGGAATCTACCATCATGAGTGTTCAAACCCCCCTCATAAATGGAGTCCTCTTGTGTACACATGACTCCATCGGTTCTTTGGCCGTCACAGGTGAGTGACAATCACCAAATAAATGAACCTAATCCACACCAACCGGAACTTTGTTACCCTGTGACCACATCTCTCAAATCTGATGGTCATGTCATCCAAGTATCATGAGCTGTGACCAACTTGATGGACTTTCCGCCTTAACTGATTCCCATGACACCAAATCCTAATGTATATTCCATCATAATAACATATTGTACCATGACTTTCATGACACCTTCAGTCCCATCTCCTGCAATTCAAGAAATTAAATATATATAAAATTTTAAAAAAGTACAATTTAAAGAAGAAATTCAATTTAGATGATTGAATTTCCCAGCATAAAAAATTATCAAAATTTAAATATGGAGGTCTTGAATGCCTCAAATTAATTCAACCAAGATATATTAAATTATACAAATAAATTTAAAACAAAAAAAATTAAATTTGAGGATTTTGGAACCCCCATCTAATATGAACCTAGGATCAAAAACCTCAAACAATACCTCGCTCATCAGAAATTGGTTCGAGCATTCCCAATGACGTATATTAGGTTCACATAGTAATTTTGATAGAAATCATGAGGTATAACAAGGTCCCACTCAAAATAACCAAAAATCACGCTTTAAGTTGTGCATCCAAAACGACTACCGAAAATCCAATCAAGGTATGAAACACCTACCTTATACTTATAGGCTTAGGAATGTCTAATATCGAGCTCTAATTCAAATCGTATCGATGTGGATTTTAGTTTTCATCAAAAACCCAAGAATTGGCTCAGAATAAAATAATGGTCCTTTTGGAGAAAGATAAATGAAGAGGAATAATGAATGGGGTTATACATACTGATTTGGTCCTATATATTTTGATGGATCGGAGAATGGATCACTAGTTAAGGAGTTGGATCAAAATCCATAGGAGGAGAAAAAATGGGTGATCCCACTACTATGCGTAGTGAGGAAAAATAATGAGAGGAAAGATGAAAGGGAAAAGTAAATAAGTAAAACTAAAAAATAATATACAAGTTGCATGGTTTACTAGCATGATATTCTATCCCATGTGGAAATCATGCGTAAGCCACTACCTAAGGCTCTAGGATTGCACGAGCTACCCACACGGTTTTCCAACCATGCACAAACTGTGTGGTGACTCTATATCAAAATTGTAGAGTTTATCACATGGTCGTATTCCTCCCAGGGTTGCTTTACACAAATCTTGAAGCAATTCAAAACTAAGTTTCACAGTTACCTATAAGGGGCTGCACGGTTTTCCCCAAACTGTGCAACCTAGCCTACAACTTCAAAGATGGCTATTTGGCTTCCAATGATCCCAAAACAAAACTGAAACACTCGAGTAACTCTCCAAGACCCTATAGTAACCCAAAAACATCATATAATGCCAATTTAAATCTTAGAAATGAGTTCCACTCGATGAATAAAATTCACCATATACACTAATTGAAAAGTTTAAATTGAGAGTGGATTTTGAACTGACCTAAAAACCTGGTATGTTAAAATTTCCCCGCCATAATATAGCTCATCCCCAAGCTATTATACAAAATATGAAGATGGAACCAAACGTAACCATACCAATAAAACTAATCCAGAATTCCCTGATATGAAAGGTATAGGTCGACTTTGTCAAGGAGGGATCCCCACCTTAGAAATTCCCTAACCTGGTCTCAACTGACCCAAAACTCAAATAAATAAAAGGTCCATCGACCAAATTCCATACCCAAGGTCCTCTCATGACACATCATTACTCCTTCACCTCATCAGGTGCTCTCATGTCACTTTGGACACCCAAAATCGCATCCTATCATCCATCAGTGCTCGCCTCGAGCCCATAGAACCCATGGCAACATTGAGGTCCTGCATATCCATGGATGCTCAATTACGTCAGGGTACCTTGCACCATAATCAAGTATCGAACAATCATAGTACCTAGATTCCAAAGGAACCTCATGTAACCTGCATCCCTCGGATTCCCCAATGCCTAAGAACCTAAAAACTCATATCCATGATTATTCTGATCCCAAACACCTCATATATATAATCACACACCCGAGCAGGTTCCAACCTACTGACCAACATCTGTTCAATCCATATAAAACCTGTGCAATCCATCAAATCAAAACATATATGCCTTACCAGGCCATTCCAAAAGGAAAACCAAAGTGACTCGTGACTAAACCTGTGGCGTATCTATGACCATAGTCAGCTCACTAGTCTACTCAGAACCTGGAAGCTACATAGAATTCACATAGACTAACATATGGATACCTAAATCATGGGATCCCTGCAATGCTACTCCATCCACAAGCCACTAACCCAAGGGTTGGGTCCCACTACCTCTACCACGTCCTCCACGTGTAGCTAAACCTCAGTTACAATCACCTGGTGCCAATCTTGAACTGATCTCTAAAGAACGTGATGACCCCTATACCTATCTTCCAACTATTTGAGAAGGATTTCTGCCAAATCTCTCAAGATTCCCAACCATTCCACATGCCCATAACACTTTTAGAGTTCAATAACACTAAGGTTGGACATTTTCTGGCTTTACAAACTAGATGAAAACTATAGAAGATCCACTCTGAGGTGGTATTCTTGAGTCCATGGCATGACTGTCCAACTAGAACTCATCTTTTCCTCATTTCCTGCCTTCTAAACCATAAACTAAAGTTGTTACCCGGATCATGTGGGACATGACCATCTGGTTTCCCTCATCTATGAGTTCTTGATTCACCACCTCTGAGAATGAGGTCATCCTAAAGATTTACCAGCACCCTAATGGAATTCCACAAACCATATTTGAAGCACCTCACCCACGGGTTTCCATCACTTACCATACTAGGTGTGAAGTGAGACAATTCAATGAAGGTAGCTGCATAATACATGGTTGACGTGTCACCATGCTGAAGGCTCAAGAACATCTGAGCTCTCTCCACCCTTAGTGTCTTTCGGAAAAAGTTCTCAAAGAACCTTCCCTCAAAATCATTCCAGGCTAGTACCAAATGTGTGATAGCCTGAACATGAACCTCCCGCCAATTCTATGCTATCCCGATGAGAATATAAATCACCATGTTGACCCTCCTCTCTAGAGGCATCTCAAGATTCTCAAAGATCATCTACATGCTCTCTATTTAGTTCCCAGCCACCTTCAGACCACCCTCACCATGGAAAAGTGGTAGGTTTTGCGACTAGAACTCCCGTATCAAGTACGCCATGGGTGGATATGCTCCTTGATAACCTTTTTCAGTCCCCTATAAAACACGTACCATGACAGATCAGTGCTTCTGGTCAAGCAGTGACTAAACTTATTTCATATCTGGAAGGTTCCTTTCCTATACTTGATTCGGAACCTGAGCCTATAAATATTGTTCATGGTTTTCCTTACCCTCAGAGTCTAAAACAGTCCATTCTCTTGTGAAACTGTGTCATCACTTGCCTGCAATTCCATCTAATCCATCCAATAGTAACCCACTGATTACTTTAAATGGTCATAAAACCCATATAAATATAAAAATATATATATAACATAGTTCGAGAAAGCAGTAAAAAAGAATCTCATCCTCACTACCCTTACTCTCCCCCACTACAACCATGACACATGGAATCACAGCCTCACAGCCTCCTTACCCTCCCTTAATAGAGGGAAGTATCACTATCCTCAGGCCACACCCATCCTGATAACCAATGTTTCCTCAATCTGATGACCATGTCACCCATTCCTAGTGATCTAAATCACCTCAATCATAGTACCCGCCTACTCTAATAAGATCCAGGCCTATTTCTCATGCCACATTCAATTCACATATATAAAAATCATGGAATATCAATTACATATCACAAATCAATAAAAACTTATCATGGAACTTTATATATATCACTTGGTATGATCACTTTACAAACATCCATGCAATTATAAAATTAATATACCAAAATATGTTTCGATCAAAAGATAAGCAACCAAAAGCATAACAATCCCCTTGCCATACTGGGACAAGGTTCCATATTCTCATAACATACCTCACATGGTCAAGAGCCACATATTTCAACCAATAACATCATGTTTCACGAATTCTACCGAAGTTGAAATAATATAAACTCTAATATAAGAAAAATTGAACAACATAACCCACATCCAGCAACTTGGTCCTTCCCTCATACCTGGGGCTTCAAGAACACAAGAAAAAGTTATCAACCTAGTTCTGACATAACCTAATCTCTAGTCTAACATAACCCCAAATAGTAAACAAGAAGAAAAGAGGTAAAATAAACTCATATGATACCACTTGTAGCATCCGTGACCCGAACAACCACCCAATTTGTATTATCTGGATAGGTTCCACTGGCCTTAGGAATGCCTCCCTGAATTCCAAAGGATTACGAATAGTAGTGAGATTTTAATTTGAACGGTTTGTGAGACTATACCTTATGGGTATAGATACTATATTGGTCTAAGTCATAATAACATGAAGTGGAAAATAGACTCAACATACTCAAACCAGACCCACCAATGATAGAAGAACATCAATAGGAATAAATAGCAGAATAAATAAATAATCAACTACATAAGAAATAAATAAACATGTTACAGAACTCGTAGTAACTAATAGATAAAACATGCATTCAAAAAACAAGTCGATATACCAAGGAGTGTCATTGGATAACTAATAGCAGATATATATAAAATAAGAATTCTGATACAATAATGAAAGCTTAAAAAGTAAAACCCCAGCTAGACATGACCTCAAGGTCCATGACCACTATATGCAAGCAGGTACTAATATCCAGTTCTTGAGGCGAGTCCTTTACCTAAATGTAAATTCATAAAGTATACACATGTCTCAAAGGACCCGTGTAGGGTATGGGATGAATCTCAGTAGGATACCACCCCATGATGCGTACCAAGCATAAGTGTCTTAGAAGGAATACATAAAAATTATTTTAAGTAATGGGGTGTAATAATAAACAAGGTTTCCCTAGTGCTCAACAGCCACTAGGAAACAATTTCCTACCTCATCCAATTCCATAATCTCAGAAGTAACAAGGTTACTTGGCTCATGGGCCAAGGTAACCTTGAAGTAGTATAGTCCAAGTGAACCCTCAGGTTCCACCTCAAATCATGTAACTTGGTACCATGTAACTCTGGACACATCGTGTCTCAAATGGTGTAGATTCCCTGAATGAACACCCAAGTAATCCGTAACCTAGTCCCATAGACCCTTATTTGAAAGTTCACATCATTCTAAGGCCTGAAAAATTGAGGAAAAATAATATTTTTCCTCAATTAATATCCAGGCTCACGACCTAAATCATGGTGAGCCTGATCCCCCCACCATATAGCCTCATTGCTATCAACCAATGGTTCCTCACCTTCCATATGGATTTCTACAACAAGAACCACAAACCAATAATACCTAAGTTATTACTATATAGGTCATCTAGCCACAATATTGGTCAAACCCCCCTCGTCAATAGAGTCCTACTATATACACACAACTTCATCAGTGCTTTAGAAATCAAAGGTGAGAAAAAATCACCAAATAAAAGAACCTAATTCACACTAATCGACATCTCATGCCCCTGTGACCATGTCACTCAAATACGATGGTCATTCCATCCAAGTATCATGGGCCCTGCCCAACCAAATAGTCTTTCCACCTCAACTGAAAACCTAAAATCCCAATCCCAATGGCCATGCCATCTCAATAACATCCCGACCCATGCCCGTCATGACCCCTTGGGTCCCATATCATGAAAATAATGAAATTACATGTAGATACAATTTAAACAGAACACTTTAAACAAGAAATTCCATTTAGATTATTTAATTTCACTACTTAAAAATTTTTCACAATTTATATATGGTGGTATTGAATGAGTCATATTTATTAAACCAAGCCAAATTAAATTTAAAAAATAAATTTAAAACAAAAAAATTAATTTAGACTATTTTGGAACCCCCGACCAAAATGGCCCAATGAAAAATGATCTCTAACCTGACCTCACTCATCTGAAATAGGTCCAGGCATGCCCAATGGAATCCCTTAGGGTCACACAAACATTTGGATATAAAGAATGTGGTATAAAAGGGTCCCGCTCAAAATAGCCAAAATGAGCGCTTTAATCTACACCCCCAAAATGATATCAAAAACACAAATCAAGCTACACACCACTTCCCTTAGACTCATAGATGTAGGAACATATGATATCAATCTCTAATTCGGAGAGGATTGACATAGATATGAGTTTTTGTCAAAAAACCTAAAATTGGATTGGACGGAAACAAATGTCCATTAGGAGAAATATAAACGAAGAGGAAGCACGAATGGGGTTAGCCTTACTGATGTAGTCCTATAGCTTCTGAAAAATAAAAAAATGGATCACCAGTTGAGGAGTTGGATCGAAATTAAATGGAGGGGAAAAATTGGAGAGACCACTGCTATGTGTATATAGGGAGAATAATGAGAGTAAGGAAAAAAGAAAAAAGAAAAAGAAAAAAAAATAAAACATAAAAAAATGAATCTTATAAAATCCGCATGGTTTATTGGTATGGTTTTTCAAAACATGTGAAAATCGTGCATCATCCAATGTCTAAGGATCCAGGCCCACATGAGCTACCCACATAGTTTTACAACTATGAAAAAATCATGAGTAAACTCTATGTTAAAACTTTATTAGTGAGCACATAGTCATTCACCTTCCTCACATGGTTTACACAAACCATGAAGCAGTACAAAACTGATCTGTATGGTTACCTATAAGGGGTTGTATGGTATTCCCTAAACCGTGCACCTTGACCCGCCACATCAAAGCAGTCAATTTGGCCTCTGATGATCCCAAAACCAAACAAAAAAACTCAGGGAACTCTCCAAGCCCCTAGAATAACACAGAACCATTACATAAATCCAACTGAACTCTTATAATTGAGTTCGAATCAATGAAACAAAAAGTAGCATAACCAATAATTGAAAAGTTGAAATCAGGAGTGTTTTTTGACCCGAACCAAAAACCTAGGATGTTACATTCAGGGTGACTACCCATAGGTTCATCTTTTCCCTAACCCCATCCAATTTCTAGTATCCAAACATATAATAAATTTATAAGAGAACCCCACAATCACAACATACTATAATTTTATGATGTTTTCATATACTTAAATTCATCCCTAGTGGTTTCTATTGTGTTATATTATTCTAATCCCTAAATAAAACAAAGTATTTAATACAACTATAACGTCAAATTTTATATCAACCTAAAGGGTAATGTATACCTTGAAATTATGATAAAACATAACTTATCAACCATTTATGATATTATGAAATTATAATTATCCTCAACCGATAAGATCATAATATCTAGAGTATCAAAACTATGATCTGTTATCAACTATGATAGGCCAGACATAACCATCCCATAATTACATGACATATATAAATTATTTAATTACTTATATTACCATGACCTTTTATTTTTATCACTTTAGAAAATTATGAAAAATAATTAACTAATAAATCCCATGTATTTCTTAACTAATGGAATTTTTTTCAACAATATAAAAAATTTCATAATCCATAATAAGTAATTAAAATCTCCCACAACTTTTTTACACATACTTTTCTTCTAGACATAACATGTGTAATTTTTTTCTTAATAACCATAGGAAATGGAAAAATAAGAAGGGTTAGCTTAAATGATCAGTAAGGTAAACTTTATACCAGAAGCTATCACAAAATAAAAACGACATGAATAATATGGCTAAAAGTAAATGATAATAAAATAATTCCATACAAATGATCAAATGAGCATGAAATAAATCCATGGCTGGAAATATAAATAAACACATTGAAAATTGTAACTAATTTCATGGTTAAAGAATTAATAATACCTAAATTGTCAAGGACTTGTTCCAAGACATTACATACTATCAAGGTATTTTGTTAATATATCTACTGGTTATCAATATCATAACAATTACATATAAACAGTTGGATAAACATATATTAAACACATAAGAAATTTTTTCTCATGAGCCCTCCCGATGCATCAAGGGTCTATTTGGGCCCCACCTATCACAAATTAAGTTCAATTAATTCATCATATTAAGGAATTAATAAAATATACTATACATGATTGACCTGCCTTAGTAATCAATAAACATCCAAATTGAAAATACAAGTATAGGGGATGCAAACATCCCCCTAATAAATAAATAGAATAGCTCTCTATATAAGAACCCCTCAAACTAACACCATATAGAGAAATGGATATATGGTTAAGTTAATAATTTACCATGTCAATAAATATAATTATATGATCATGAGTCATCCAGGGAAAGAATGTGGATGGTTAAACAACATATATATTAATGTTACCTGAGGAACTTCATATATAATCAAGGACAAGTAATCAATGTTAATCATTATAGAAATAACAGATATATAGATTATCAATAATTCCCATTAAATGGAATAATATTGATAAAAATATTTGTATATAATAATAGTAATATTCATAATCCAATAGAAAGAACCATTATTAATGGAATTATAACTTCGTGATAGTGAGGAGTAATTTCATAGCATTAGGATATCAATATTAAATGGTCATTTAAAAATGATTTCATGAGGATGAATTGTAAATAAAAATAAATTAAAGTAGAAATATAATTTATAAAATCATATTAAATTAGAATAATAATTATCATGAATAGTCAATATAACTAAATTAATGGTAATTAAGTAATGAAAAACCATTACAAATTAGGTAACAAATGAATCAAAAGCTCTTGAAAGAGATATATTTAAATAAAAATTCAAATACAATGAACATAAATAGGATCATGATATAATTTATCAAATAGTTATTATATAAACCATGTAAAAAAATAGGTTCACTAAATAAAACTTGTCTCAAGGAGTTAAAATTGATACCAGAACCCTTAATAATATCAAAATATTTGAAGTGAAAATCATATGGAAATGAGTTCATGATAATTAATTATAAATCCATGGAAATGAAAGTGGAAATAAAATTTTATAAATCATATAATAAAATAACTCTACATAGAATAATGGGGTTCAATAATTATCATTATAACTCAAATAAAGTAAATGGAGTCATGAACAACCCATATAGATTTGGTAAAATTTGGATGAAAATAATTGAAAAATAGATTAAATTAAAGAACAAAAAAATCACATACAAATGAAGAGGAATTTAAACACAATAAAAAAATAGGGTAGAACCTACCCAACGTATAAGGCTAAATTTCAAGAAGAACAATCATATCTCTATGAATAAAAATTGAGTTATCAAAAATCATTACACCATTGTTACCATTGAAATTGAAAACCCATAAAAGGTATAAAATGAGAAATATTTATAAATAAATACAAGTACAATATATACACCAAAAAAGGAAATTACTGTCAAATAAACATTATATCTTAATGAACACAAATTAAGATGCAAAAACCCCTTGAATTCATTACCCACTTAGTTGGACCTAATCAAACATACTAAAAAAATAAGTATCATTAAAAAAATATTTTAGAAGCACATTCATACTTATTACCACATATATTAATATTTTATATTAATTTATTACATATTCACTAATAATTTTTATTTAATATTAATTATTAGTAGTTAGTGGTTCTTATCATTCCTTTTACTATTTTGATATAAAGGTTTTGATTATAACTATATTTTATTTATTTAATCATATGAAAATTAATTATGGTATTAGAAATTTAAATTACATAATGCTTTATAAATTTTCATGTTCATTCCATTGAATATTATGGTACGGTTCGAAAATACATCATCTAAATCAAGAGTGTTTTTTATAAATTTTGTTGTTCAAATGGTTATTTATTTATATTATGTTAAATATTAATATTACCATTCTTGATGAATAATTATTTATATATTAATATCATATATTACTATAAATTAATTTACCATAAACAACCATGACAAAAATTCATAGTATTATTCACATAGGTAGGTAAACTGGTCGAAACAAGAACATATGAGAATTAATTGGATATGTATGATTGTGAAATGATTTTATTATAGTTTCATAATTATATAATTATTAGATAATAAAAAATTAATCATAATTATTTAATATTACTATTATTTAATATTTCTTAATAATCAATGATATAATAATTATAACACCATTCATTTAGGTGGTAAAACCGACCCAAAATGGAGCATGTTATAATGACTGAATGAATAAAAACAAGCTATTATATAATGTTAAAATTACATTTTTAAAATCCTAATGATTTAAAAAAATCTTAATTTAGTGCTAACCAGTTTTTAAAAAGAATAAATATGATACGATGAATTAAAATTAAGGATAATAAGTAATTACTTACAATGAAGAAACTGAATTTTCTCTTAGAATCCTTCTTATTTTTGAAGGATTTGGAGAATAAATATAAGACCTATAAAAATGTGTGATATAATTATTTTGGGAACAAATATTGTAGTTTAATGGGTAATATTGGAAATTTATGTGATGCTTGGAATGGTTTTCAAATAAATTCTTTAAGAAGAGAAAAGGGTGAAATTTTTGTAAATAACACTTCTCTTGGAAGCCAACTTAGATTTCAATGGACACCACACAAAATTATAAAGGAATTATTATAGTTCTATCCAAATCTAATACAGAAAACTGGATATGTTTTGAGGTATTTTTTTCCATTTCCCCAAAATTTAACATTTTACATTAATTTACCATTACAGGGATTACTAATTTTTAGCTAAGTAATTTATTTTTTTGCCTAAAAATAAAATGGACCAAATTAGATAATTTGGAACATGTGATTAAAATTGTGATTTTTTAAAAATAAAATTTCTATTTGTAAAAATAATTAATTTTAATTTTAGCACATAAAATCCAGAAACCGCATTTTTTTGACAAAGTAAATTCTTAATCTCAAAATTTATGGGTAGCATAAAAATATAAATGTTTTTGATTTTAATGATGTACATTATTTTATTATAAAAAAAATTATGTTCCTTAAAATTCATTCCAAAACCAAATTTTACCAAAATAACATTTAGTTAAAATAAAATAAAAACATATTTTTTATTAGAAATTATTATTTATGTTTCCAAAATGTTAATAATAGAGTTTATATATTAAAATTTTATTTTTAAAATGAATATTTTAACATCATAAATAAATATTTGATCAATTAAAAAGTTTTATAAACTTATTTGTCTTTCTTATATAATTATAATGTCAAAAAAATATTATTTTAGTAAATATTTATTTTTCACTATTCACATTAAATTCAATTGTTTTTGAAAATTATCAAATATTAATCATAGGATTATATTTAGAAGATGAATCTAAAAATTAAGTTCATTTTTTCCAATTAAAATTCTAATATTTGAGAAATTAACTTTTAAATAAAAACATTAAAACATAATTATAATTTTTTCATAAGAAATTATCATTTAAAATAAAAACTATTCTAAATCTTATTTCATATCAACCACTAATAAATTTTTTATCAACATATTAGTTATAAAAATATATATTATTCATAATATATTTATTTTATTAAAATAAATCATAATAAATATATTTTTTAGAAGGGTAACATTTTAATGAATAAATCAATATTATTGGTTTTCTAGCTACACTAATTGAATTTTAGGAATGTATTTGTATTTATAATATACATTATTTTTATTTCTACATATATTTCATAATTTTGTTACCAATTTTTTTACCTTCCAATCTAGTGGCTATATTTTAATTTTTGTATAATGTTTCTTGGTTAGTTTTGTTTTGATGTTTGATGTGAAGAAAGAAATAGGGAACATTAGGTTTCAAAGTAAAGTATAATTTAAATATTAGAGTGTTAAAATAAATTTTATTTTGTGTTCATGCTTAAATCCATTTGAATTATGCTTTCTATAACAACTTTCCTTTACTATGAGATTTGTAAAATCGATGTCAAAATAAATTTCATTAAGGATAATCATGTAGAAGATGTATATATGGCACAACCGTAAGTGTTTGTGACCCCAAAAAGATAAAATAAGGTGAAATTTGTATAGATCCATTTATGTATTGGAGCAAGAATTTAGTTTAAGGGACAGTCAGTCTCACAAAGCCATAAAAAATTTGGTTTCACAAAGAATGAATGTGATTACTGTGTTTATTAGCCGTTTTGTGGGAGTGTGGCCATTTTCCTAGTAGTATATATTTATGGAATATTAATTATTGGAAACAATATACTAGTATTTTATACAATTAATGATTGGTTGAAAAATTGCTTCATTGTGGTTGAATTTGGAGAAGAAGCCTAGATTATTAGGATCAATATCATTCATGATAGATTCAAGAGAATGATTGGACAAAGTCAAGGTATATATATTCACCCGATACCGAAGATATTTGATATATAATATTCCAATATGGGATTATTTCCTATGTGACATGGAATATATCTATATAATATTTCCTATGAATTGAGTATGGTAGGAAGATATCAAGTTGATATATGTGAACAACATTGGTCTACTATTAAGAACATCCATATGTATTTGAGACATACTATGGATATTTTATTGGTATATATATGGTATGAGGAGCTATTAATTAGGATATATATTGATTCTAGTTTTCTAATAGATTAGAATTATAGAAAGTAACAGTCAAGATAGGTCTTCAAACTCAAAAAATGATTTATGAGCTGGAATAGTTCAAAAAATCCAATTATTATATGTTCTATAGTTGAATCCAATTATATTACAAATTATGATGTAATGAAAGAATTCATGTGTATATTTAACTTAATTAAATATCTTAATGTAGAACCAACTAGTTAAAACCCTATCACACTATATTTTGATAATACAATAGCGGTAGATCTCACAAAGGATCCAAAGTTACTTTAATTGATGAATCATACACTTTAGAAGTACCAATTCTTAATAGAATTTCCTCAAAGTTGGAATTCCTTATAATTAGAGTTTCGAGGTTGAAGAATGTGGTGGACCCCTTGAATAAATCTTATTTTAGTTTAAGAATTAACATTATATGAGGACATGAAGACTGAAGGTTTATAACAGTCAGATCTAGTGAAAGTGGGTGTCTGTTAGGTTAGTTCCATGAAACTAAATTCTATATAATTTTTTATAATATATATTGATGGTTTTAGAATATTCATAATGTTATTATCATATCATTATTATTCTTCTACATGACATTGTATGTGATAATTTCATAAGGGTATCTGGCTCACTTAAAGGTTATATCAATTCCCCTCTATGATGATAACCTAGAAGTACTATGATAATATTCTTAAATATATGTTATATGGTTATATGATTTCATTTAATGGGACACTAATGAAATAAAATATCAGGTTTAGGGTTCTTATAAGATGTTGAGAGTTCTTCCCATGAAGTCCATCCTTAGTAATATGAAGTAAGGATATTATGAGAACATGAACCACTGGTGAGAAATACAAATTTAAATGTTTTATTAGATGTTACTTTGTACAATAAAATTTAATAGTACTTATACTTTAATATTATTATTAATTAATATTATGAGTCATGTACATTTTTTTGTTGACAAAAATCAGGTCGAAATATTCTCGTAGCGAGGTAGGATACATTACATATTCCGTGAATGATATTTCATTAATGAATATTGTGAAAAAGTATTTGTTATTTCTATTATTTAATAGAATTTGATATCTTAGGTGACTTTATATAAACAGAAATATCTAATTAATTCCATGTCATGATTGTCTCTTAGCAAGTTCATTTTAAGAAAGCCAAAGAAATAGAAATCGAGCACATAGGTTGATGACACTAGAACCCAACATTCTAGATAAGATATATCATGAAAAACAGATTATATTACACAATGTGAATTTATTTATGGTCACTATCATTGTGAAATTTGTCTTATTTATTTATGGATGAATTGGAATATTACTAGACTCTAACCTCGTACTTTTTTTGGTCCCAGCTAATTCCACTAAAATATAGTCCCAGAGGGCCACACAGTAAGTGTATGATAAACCATGACTAAATTATATATGAATTTAACATGTTGAATAAATATTATTCCCATACACGGTTTAGTAATTATTTATGTTTTTTTTCTTAAATATCCAGTCACCAATTATTTGAGAAGATATATGTGAGCTATATATTTAACAAATATGTATTTCCTATATTAGTGAATATAATATTAATTTACTTATCAGAAAATAATATATTATATTACTTTAATTTAAATAAATTTTCATTATTCAAGGTTTGATAAATATTGTTTAGGATTAGAGAATATAATATATTTGTTTAGTGAGAAATAATATATTAAATATCAGTTCAATAAATTTTAATTTATTTATTCTATATGTAATATTTATTTATCCAACAGTTTAGCACATGTTAAATAAATAATAATAAAATTATTATTTAGACATGGGGTTTAACTAATATGAAGAGAATAATAAGGTCTCATGTGAAATTATTATTCTCTAATCAAAACTATATTTAAACTTTATTTTATCATTATAAATCATTATCATCATTGTGAACAACAAATGTCTACAGGGAATTTACTCAAACCCTAGAGATATCTTCTCCTAAAATGTTCTCAAGAATAGAGATAAATCCTCCTCCTTAAATCTCCCAGGACTAGAAAGAAAAAATGAATCCTTTTTCCTTGAAAATAATCGTGACATGATCAAAAGAGAACAATCCAAGAATTAGAGTATTCCACGCTAGCACCCTATCATTTTTATAGTGACATTAAGATGTTTGAAGAGTATGGAAGGATCACCGTTAGAGAGATCATTCCCTTAAATCCTCTCTCTATTATGATGATATACCAATATGAGTTCTTCCAAAATCATCATCTTTGAAAATTCTAATTTTAGGGAATTATTAATCTGCAAAAATTAATTTTGAATTATATGTGATGATCCCATATTCTTGGTTACTCAATTTTTTCCAAGTAATTTTCACATTAGGACATTGGACATGACTAACCATTGTAATGTAAAACTTGCATTATTCATCAATTATAACAAAAACTGAATTGACTACTACCCAATAGAAACTTCATTTGTGTCTAAAATTATCACCTATACTATATTCCTAATATAAAATTGGAATTTATGTATAGTGTATGTTGACCACCATTTATAAAAAAATTCATTTAACAAAAACTTAGATAAGTCAACCAGACATTCCTTTTATTATTTTCCACTAAACTTTAGACATCCTTGCATAATGTCAAACTGAAAATTCTCTAAAATGTGATCTGTAGCTCATAATTTTTTTAACACATTCGTTTCTTAATTAAATCATCAAGAAGACAATTTGATTCCACTTGATATCCTTATTTAATCACATCATCACCATCTCAAAAAATCTATATATCGTATGTTCACATAATAATTAAATATCTAACTAGTTATATCCATTTTTACTCTAGTTTAAATTATCCAAATTTTTTTATTTTTTAGTATGTTACCATTTTATTATTATATTCTCTATATATATTTTATTATTATGTTATCATTTATAATATTTTATAATATCTATCATGGGTCCACAAATCATTTGTGAGTCTCTAAATGGTATGATTTCATTAATTCATCTCATACCATAATAAAAAAGTTCCCTAACCCATAACACATGATATTCTTCAATATACATCAATATTCAGTCAACTTAGTTTTACTTATCATCATATATTCCAATGAATGAACTTATTAGCTAAGTCAATTATTTATTTCAGCCATTTCCATCATGAATATCACTCATTATTTTCCATGTTCTCACCTTCCCCTAATTTCACCAGGCAAGACTCCCACCTCTATCAATTCATCAACTCCATCATCAACTTGATTCCCACATCAGTGTCTTTAATAATTGTTTCATCCTATGACATATCCTCTTCGGTCCTACATCCAATATTAGTCAATAAAAAACCTCAAGACTTATTTTCTCCTCTTCATTGGTCATTATATCACTAAACCCTAGATTATCCTATATCCACCTTTTTTATGGTTGAACTAACCACTCTCTTTATTGATGGTTGATCTCAAGCCCACAAACATTCAACCAGTTATTCAACCTCTAATATACACCATTATTCTAGATCCAAAATGGATTTATGGTTAATCATAATTTTTATTTACATTGGTTCTTCAAGATATCTATCTACCAAGATCTCAATGAATCTTCTTACCATATCATATTTTTGGTTGACACTCACTTGTATTGCTCAAAATTTTTTCCACTTTAATTAAAATTAAAAATAATTTTGCTTATATAATCTAGTAGTTTTTTACTTATTGGAAATTATTTTACCATATTTGATTATTCAACACCCAGTCTTTGTTATGACACCATTATTTGATCTGTTGGGGAAGAACATGGTAGGTCTAGGGATAAAACATGATGTGAAGTTTTTTTTGACAATCTCTAATGAAAATGAAAATAGGAAATTTTAAAAAATAAATATATACAAAAAGTGGATTTTTTATAGAAATATTGACAAATATAGAAGATAAAAAACTATAAAAAAACATTAATAATTTCACTATATTCAGATATTCTACAAAATCTATGTAAAAAACCAAACCTTGAATTACATATATAGTGTACAAAAAATGTGTTTAAAAAACACACCCTGATACACCTCTACCTTCTCTCAAAAAATTTCCACATGAAAAAATGTCACTCCTCGGAGATCTCGAAAAAAACATGCTTCATTAAAATATCAATACGTCAATGAATTATTCTCTCATTGTCGCAATATATCATATGTATGTTATTCCTTTGTAGCATCACATCATTTTCTCATTAGGCATGTGTCTATTGTCATTATCCTTGAGTCATTAATCATATCTTTTCTTTTTTTATCTCTTTAGTTATGATCTGTGACACCTTATTCATCCCCATTTTAAATCCCTCATAATCCCTCATTTTCAAATAAGATTAAATATTACATATTTAACTTTAAAAATCAAATTATAAAAACCACAAATAAATAATCAAAATTATTAATCACTTCCTTGAAACACGTGATTCAGGTTCAATCCACTTATTCTTACCGTTTAGATCGACAATGAAGGAGATATAATTCAAAAAACATAGTTGAAAAAACTATTTGATATCACACTAACCATCATACTGTATAGAAAATATGAAAACATATTTTAGAATACCTGAAAAATCATAAAATATTCACCTATAAAATATATCCAAAAACTAAAATATTCATCATACATGAATCAATATTTTCCTACGAAACATGACCAGAACCAATAATATTTGGCTACCCCATAATATTTATGAACACATAATCAGGAGTACCCATTGAAACTAATTTCTCCATCTACCAAATATTCTTCAATTTATCTGAAACAATCAATAAATCACTTATATCTTTAATATTAATCTAACTCTCACTAGTTGAACTCTCTATAGAAAATGAAGTAGGTGTACGACCTTAAGCACCTGAAATAACTTACTTTAGCTTCTAAACCGTAATTATCCTAGTTGACAGTATTTGACTAATGCATGAAGATCTCATGTCCCAAAAATTTGATTACATCTACTTCACAACTATATTCATCACTTGACCGTATACCTTTATGTCAGTCCTATAAATCTTTTCAGCCATTTTCCCTTATTTATATACCATTGACCCCCTTGAGAATTTCAATCTTAAATTTATAAAAAAAACTTCTTAACCCATCGTTATCATGAAAACAAGAATTTAAAAAAATATGATGTATACCAAGTACATATAACACATCCCTCAACATCAGCATACAACATGAATTAGAAGTTATACAAATATCACAAACACCAATTACACCAGTAGAATATCCATTTCCCATATTTAATCTACCAATGTCACTTTTTCATATGAGGAAAATAATTATTTTAATTGTGTCATATGGTATGTTGCTGCTAAACTAATAACCCATTTATTTTATAGATTTGACTAGAGAAAATCAACACCAACTGAGAGTAAATTTCCATCACCCTTTTTATAATTTAGGATAGTATCCACAGAATTAGTGTAATACCTATTTTTCTTACTTATTCTTTATTTTATTTTATATAGTTTATCTACACATAACCCTCCATGGTTTAATTGAAACACATTACTATTATTTCTTCATTCGTTAGACCTTTTAGATTAATAGGTTCTTCTATCTCAAATATAATACCAATAATACCTAAAGAATCACCACCATTGGTATTTTATAGAGTCTCATTCATCAAAAGTGAAAAAATTTAATTATGCAAATTTATATTTTCATGAACAAAAATTTGATGATATTATTTTCATATGAAATGGGAAATTAACCGAAGAAAAGAGAATGTTTATCTTATTATTATATTTTAATAGGTATTGTATTACCTTTATAATCGATATTGACTTCCACTAGAGACATATACATAAATAAAAGTAATGAATTAATCATGATAATTATCAAAATATCCATTCAGTTGAACTAATATATGATAAATATTTTTTCAAATATACATTCTTGGTGAGAGATTATAATTAATACGCACTTTCACGCTTCACTAAGATTTCCTCTAGATCCGTCAAATTAATCACCACCAATAGAGTATTATCATCCACATACAGATAAATTGTGATTTCCACTAACTCTATCAAATCGCTTCAATCACCATTGTCAATATCCTCAAGATTCTCTGATTTTTTATTTAGTACCTTTAATATATTCTCATGAGTCAAAATATTGTTTACTGATTATTACCATAGTGTAAAATAAATTTTTCCTGTTAAAATGTTTGAGATAGATAAAAATACCTTGGTGTTAATCACCCATATCCAATAATAAAGATACATGAAGAATCCCCCACTGATACTATTTTTTGTGGGAGGAAAAAGAAATATCCCAGGATAAAAAGTTATTATTATTATTTTGATGATATTGATTGAAAAAAAGAGAAAAAATTAGTGAAATAAATAAATAGAGCATGTAGATTTTTTTAATATAAGAAAAGACTCTAATGTGGAGGATTAAAAAACCATTATAAAACTCCTTGAATTCTAGTATAATCAAATAGTATTCAAATTCCATGTAAAAAACTAAAACGTAAATTATCATGAACCAGCCTAGGTTGACCCAACTCATCACCCAATACTGTTAGCAATAAGGCTCCAAATGCGCCTCCTCGTACACCATATGTTGTTGACCAGTGGTGAGGGACTAAAATGATATAGTTGGAAGATTATTAACTTGAATAAGAGTAGTAATAGAAGAAATAAACTAGACATATACATGTCCATGAACATTATAGTTCTCATCAATAAATAAATAAATAAATAAAATCAATTAATAAGGAAATAAATTTCTCATAAAAACTTAAGGACAAGAGTACAGACATTGGTCATCCACAAGGATGACCACAAATAGAATAAAATACTAAAAATAAATATTTAAGGCTCTACGACTACTTTGAGATAAACCACATACTCGGTCTATTGGACTACTTAACAACTCAAGCATGAACCACATAATATAGATCAGAAGATCTTCTTGATCATGAAACATCTGGACTTTCCCAAATCCATCACATCCTTTGATAAACCTAAAATAAGACATATGTTATACACATAAAATGATGTTCACATTATAGGGGTAAGTAAAAAATCTCAATAAGCCACCCCCAATGGTGGTATTAACATATATTATCATAATATGTGAATGTAACACCAGATATTTACAAACGATCGGAACATGAATACTGACATAAAACATAAACAATGATATAAAAAAAATCAAAAATGGATAAATAAAGGAAAATAGAAAACCTCAGGTTATATCTTAACACATGTAGTTACATATACCATAACTATGTCCCTAACTATAGGAATTATGAACCATGGTTCACGCAACCACAACATCAAAATTGTCCTTCTGGTCAAGAAGGAGCTCCAAAGTCCCCATAAGGACATGCACAAATGTCAGAATCAAGGATTTCATCCCATATGTCTAGACACTGAAGCACATCTACCGAGAACTTGGACTCCAATGGTATGATCTAAACTTGTGGTAGGGACTCTCTATTGAACTCTAAAGTACACTACACTGTCGAAAAGTCCTGCAAAACCTGATCGGTGGAATGAACCTATCAATGAATTTTCGGGCTACCTCATCCGGCGCCAAACTCATATATTCTAGTGACTTAGAGAATTATATTCTCCAAAGTCCATGAACCTTATCTAGGGTTATAATCTAAACTAGGGTTTCTTAACTCATTTAGATCATCTATTTTCTCCGTATACTCTCCTCAATGAAAGCAGTTAACTAGTAAAAGTGAGTAATAAAATCAAACTTAGGTATAACAACCAATCAGATAATATAACAAAGGTCTCCTCACTTATCCAGTCCTGAAGAAGAATGTACTCAATCATCTAAGCCATATAACAAACTCAAGGGTAATATAAAACGCACACTCATCAACCAAAACCACTGAAACTAGTACTGACCATTTCACAGGGCAACCAATTAAAGGGAAAACACCACTTTTCCCAAAATATCATCTTAACTAGAGACCCTAAAATGGGCTCCTACAAAATACGACAAATTTTTCAGTACACCATACAATGGGATCTTCCAACAAAACCAAACCTCAGGAATTTCTTGCTCCAAGGAATCATTGATGGTTCCCCAGCTTAAACCCAAAGATTAACTGCATATAAAGAAAAACTTAAGACATATATTCAAGAAGGAAACCTCAACCAACACCAATAATATAAGTAAAATATTATAATAGGTCCTTCAAAACAATAACAAACTCTTCTAAATAGAACCCAATTATACCTGACATCAGATGATATCGTCCGAAACCAAAGGCTTCTACCAGTCCAGACCTCAAGCGACCAGATCTAGACCACAAGAAACCGAACTAATTTTCCCATCCAATAATATCCTCGATCATTAATCCTAAAATATATATAAATAACCTTGAGAAAAAAACTTTAATACACAATACAAGGTTTTCAACAAGTTTCCATCCTCACACCAGCCTCAACACTCACAACCCAACCCCAAAAAAGATTCTAGAACCACATCCTAAAAATAATCTTCCCATAAAACTCTATTAGTAAAAAATACCATCCATATGGCCTCTAAAGGATGAAATGATTACCCCACTACAATTTATGAAAAAAAACAGTCGTAATGAACTACCCAAAAGTTCAATTCTGACTTCAAGGAACAAATACACCCAAAACAGCTTTGTTGGAAAAAGTACACAGAGTGTACTTTGGAGTACACAATGTATACTATAAAAGGTGCACCTAGCAATGTAATTCCATATATACACGGAACACTTATAGCCTAACCAGGAACTATTTAATGAGAACTACATCTTCTAGTTTACTATTACATGCTCATAACCCTTAATGTGAGGTGTCTACCCAATCACCCAACCACATGCCCAAGTCTTACCACATGATGTGTACCCCTAGTACAAGGCATGCAGTCTCAAAAATCCATATACACATTTACTTGACTACATTTCCAAGTAACACTACACATTGTTTGACCATAGTGTATGGAGTTCACTTCCCAAACTCTGAATGCCCATGTACACGACCACATGGACAGGTACATGGCCAAGAAAAAATATACAATGTGAACATAATGCACATAGTTTGTAATTCTAATAAAATTCTTCTTCCACAATCATAAATACCACATGATGTGTGTTCATAAAATGACATGAAGTGTGGTATGGATTTCTTGAACAGAAATCCATCTAGATCTCATGACCCCCCCCCCGATTCTCCAAAAAACTACTAGATCAACTCATGGGGGGCGACAAAAACGGAAAATAAAAAGTTTTAAACATGAAAAAAACTAAAATATGGGGATTTATAGAGAAAATATTAAGCAGGACCTAACACCATGCAAAAACCATTTAATCATTGATCCAATTCTTGATCTGCACCTGCCACACAATGAACCAACTCCTCCCGAGCTCTGTGAAAACACATATGTCTCTATATATCTCTCTATATATCTGTCTCTCTTATATCCCCATCGCATCCATACTCTATTTCTTAACCAAAAAAATCCCATAATAGGGGAATCCATAACTCAACTTGGAGGAAATTGAAAAATGAAAAAAGAAGAAATGAAATAAAAAGATAAGAAAAAGTGAATGAGGAGAGAGAAGGAAAGGGGCCCAAATCGATCCCAAAGCCCAACACAAGGTTATTATATATCTAGGAAAACTAACCCATTCTAAAATCAATTGAAAATTTTGAATTCATTTATGAAACTCTGAAGAGAATATATCACCAAATGCACATGTAAAAATAAATAATATTTAACTAATTAAATATTAAATATTTGGCCAAAATTTGAAGGGCTTGGAATTCCACCAACCATATGTCCTAGGTAAAATATTTATTCCATTACCAATGGAGTGGTCAAAAAAATCATCCAAGATCTCCTGATAAGAGAAATTACCATTTCTCCCTCTAAAATCACCTGAGAGAAAAAAATTCAAATTTACTATTTTTTCATAAATAGTCATGACATGGTTTATGAAAATCTCCCCATCAAAAGAAACTCTCACCCCCGAGAAACCTTGGTGGTCATACAACTTCCAAGATTTACCCAAAACATCAACACTTCCAATGCTACCCGGACCATCCACTACCCAATCCCATAACACCGACTACACTCCCAATTAGAGAGATATTCAAATATGACCAATCTGAAGCTCCCAACCACATGAGTGTACTTATCATTTCCACTCTACCAAAAACCAAAATACATTGCACATGCATCATTCACATACAAACTCAATGGATTGACAAGGAAAAACAACTTATACAAGAGCTCTAATACCAAAAACTAACTTCCACCCATTCCCGACACACCAGGAAAAATATTACTGTACTCGACAAACCTCTTAAAAAAGGGATCAAAACCCATGAAATCCTATTGTGAACTCCCTAACATATTTCTTTCTATTAAACCGTTATTTGATCATTTACCTCTTGAACCAACCAACACTACCCATAACCACTATAAACAGTCTATCTCTCAATAAGGCTTCCCCCTAAAATCCACACCAACCACCACTCTCCTCCCCAAGGAAGATTTATCCTCAAAAAAACCCTTATATAATCTCACAACCAAATGATTAATGACCTAGAAAACCTAGGAAATCAAACCTAAACCCACGTAACAAGCTACTCACATAGGATAGTTCTAACAAGCAAGAGAACCCTTGATGATCTTATTTAAAGAAAACCCATTCATATCACTCATTTCTTATTCCGCCACAAGACCACCCTTAACATGGGAATTGATCCAAAACCATGAGTTCCTAACCATGCTCCCACCATGATATATAAATCACAACAAGAAATTAATAGTTTCATACACCAACCAAACCTACCATCTAAAATTAGTTACAAAACTGAAAATCCAACCACAAAACCATGAAAACTCCTAGAACTACACCTCACAATATAAATACAACATATTACTCCCGACATAACTTTTCAAGAATACCACAACCTCCAAAAAAACTCAATCTTGATCCAAACAACTCTCATGTACCTTTTACTTCCTTGATCCAACCAAACCATCTTGAATTCACAATCCCACACCATCCCACCAGGATTTATAAGAATCCATGAATTAAGGGAATACATCTCTATCTCAAGTGATCAACTCTCCATGATATCCCCATGACCTTACACAATAAGGAAAGACACCCATTATTTAGTTGAATAGAATTCCACCAAGATGTTATATGGTACCACCCCATATTGTTTTTTACTAACACATTAAAAAATTAATCTTACATCGTTAGTGAAAAAACACATTGTTAAGAAAATTCATCTTATGTGTTTAGAATTATACACAAACATAGGCATCTTTCCACCATTTCAAGATCCAAAAACTAATAACTCAAAAAACCCACAAACATAGTGCATTAATCGAATTGAAAATCTCACAACTCTAACAATGAAAATCAGGAATAGAAATCCCATGACCCTGGGAACCTAGAATTCATATCATAATAGATTTACATGATGCACCAACCCAATATCCATCATATGCTATAACACGTTACTAGATATCCTATCTACCTACTCCCTAAATAATAAAATAAAGAAAAAAACATCTGATACCATTTTTCATGAACCAGCCCAGGTCATTCTGGACTATCAAATGGTATGTCCCATAACAAGGCCACAAAAATTCCCCCCATATGCGAGTGGATACTAACTATAGGTGAGGGAAAAAAGGATACAGTGGGGAGACTATTCCCTTGGATAAAAGTGTAGTAACATCAAAGATTAAAGTAAACATATAAACATACAATAACTTATAAGTGTGCATAAATAAATAAATAAATAAAATCATCTTATAATGATTGAAATGTTTTATAAAAACTAAAGGGAAGGAATGCATACACTGGTCACCTATTGGGATGACCATATATAGAATAAAATAATATATATATATATATATAATGATATACTACTACTACAAGTTGATCTACAGACATGGTCTATAGGACTGTTGAATAGCTCTAGCATGAACCTCAGGCTCCACACAAGTAGCTCTCCTCAATCATGAAACACTGGGCCTCCTCACGATGCACCACATCTCATACTCACATCCAAACTAGAAATAGGGTATAAAGTACACTATGATTCATGTGAAGGGGGTGAGAAAGAAATCTCAGCAGGACACCCCCAATGGTGGTCTTAACATAGGCTGTTATAACACATGTATGAAACAACTATCATGTCTTTCCTAGATGAATGTGACTACCAGTATAAAAGATAAACAAATATAGAAAAAATAATCCAAAATGGTAAATAAAGGAAAACAAAAATCCTTGGGTTCTAGAATGACACATGTAGATAGATGCACCCTCACTCTGGCCCTAGCCAGATGAATTACGTAGTATGGAACATGTAGCCACAACATTATAAATGTACAAATTATTGATAATAAACAATAAAGTCCACTGTAAGGATAAGAATGAATTTCGGACCCTTCAATATCATCCATAGTGTCTAAACACCAATACACTTATATCGAGAACTCCGAATCTAATGGTACTATCTGAATTAGTGGTAGGGAGTCCCTGTTGACCTTAGGAGTATACTACCCTGTCCAAAAGTATTGTATAACCGGATGGGTGGATGCAACATGTCACAAATTCATTGGACTACGAGAATGAGCCCTAATATTATATAAGCTAGTCCAAGTGAGTGTTGTAGCCTCCAGAGTCCATAAACCCTAGATAGTGTGAAAAATAAACTAGTGTTGTTGTAGTCATCCAGATCATCCATTAGCTCACTAGCCCCACCTCATAATAATAATCTAACTAGTAGAGTTGAGAAAAAATGAAACTCATGGACAAATCTCAGTCCAATAATATCCCAAATGTCTCATTTCTCATCATGTCCTAAATAAGAACAACCTCAAACCTCTACGCCATAACTCAAACACCAGGGTCTGCTAACACCCCCACCAACAATCAAAAACCACTAATACCAAGACTGACCATATGACATGACATGAAAACATAGGGTAACCACTATGGTTCCCAAAAACCTAGCGGAACAAGACACCCTATAAGGGGATACACCAATAGACCGCCACTTAGGCAGGACACCTTATAAGGGGATCCTCCATCAAAACAAACTCTCGGGACTTGCTCACTCAAAGGAACCATGGATGATGCCCACAAGATCATTCCCAAAGATCACCTACACATAAGAGAAACATCACGCCACACTAAAAAGAGGGACACCTCAACTAGAACCACACCTAGAATGAAAAACATAGAATATGCCCCTTAAACCTATCTTAAACTCCTCTCAATGGCACCCAGCTATACCTGACATCCTGAGATTTCAACTCAACCCAATGTCTCCTACCCATCCATACCTGAGGCGAATAAATATATACCTTGTGAAACTGAACTAGCGATCCTGTACAAGATGAAACTCGACACCCCTCTCAAAATATTCCTAAATAAACTAGAGAAAACTTATCGAGCATCCTCAATCTAAGGTTGTCAATAATAATGCACCCTAACATGGGCTTAAAAACTCCCAACCCAACCCCATTAAAGATTATAGAACCACATCCTTAAATGTAATCATCTCTTAAAAATCTATTAGTAAAAAAATCCTTCCAGATGACCTTAGAACACTGAAAGGATTCCACCACTACGATATATGTTAAAAATTCTTAGAATGGACTACTCAAAAGTCTAATTCTGACTTTGAAAAAAAAAGACACCCCAAATCCCTTTGCTGTAAAGAGTAAGTTTCTTGTACCTCTGATTACATGGTGTTCACTCTCAATGGTGCACCTAGACATATACTTCTACATATCTAAGGCACATTTGGGGTCTTTCCATGTACTAGTGCATGATCACAACATCAATTCATATAATATTACTTAGACAATCCCCTTCATATGGGTTGTCTTCCCAAGAACCTAAATACATTCCCAATCCCCACCACAGAGTGTGTAGTCTCAAACATTCATGGACACATGTTCTTGGCTACATGTCCAAGTGACACTCTATGGAGTGTACCAATAGTAAACAACGTGTAGTTTTCAAACTCTAGCTTCTCATGTACAAGACCACATGGATAGGTGCATGTCCAAGCACGACTACTCGATGTGTATTTATTAAAAAAATCATATTTCCAAAACAATAAGAACACATAGTGTGGTCTCATAAAACTTAATTCAATGATATAGGTATTTTATGGAATCAAAATCCATTTGGACCTCCCAAAACCCCTTGATTCACTAGAAAACTACCAGATCAACCCACGAGGGGTCCCCTACAGCACAAAAATAAGAATAAAAAATAAAAAATAAAAAATAATGGAATATATGGTGAAAATATTAAAAGGGACTACCTCCTAGTGGAAACAAAAAAATATTTGTTTGAATTCGTGGTCTGTAGCTATCACATATTGAACCATCTTCTTCTAAGATCTGTGTTGAAACCTCCGTCTATCAATCTCTATCTCTCTCTATCTCTCTCTCTATCCCTCGCTCTCTTCTCTGCCAATACTATCCATACTATATCTGTTTTATGAAGACCCCCAATGGAGGGGAATCAATAACACAATAGTGAGGAAATGGGAAAAGGATAAAAGGGTAAATGAAAGAAAAAAGAGAAGAAAAATAAAAAGAGGAAAGAGAAGTAAAGGGGTCCCTACCTGACCCTGGTGTCTAACACACGGTTATGACCTTCCTAGAAAAACCCCCAATATGGACTCAATTGTGACGTAAAAATTCTAATATGATGATTTTAATAGAATATATCAACAAACAAAGAGGCTCAAATAAATAATATTTAATAAATTAAATATTAAATATTTTTCCAAAATTTAAACTATTTGAAATTCCACCAAACATATTTCATATGGTATTCACCATATTATGTGACCAATAGAGTGGTCAATGTTTTTCCCATATCTCTTAATAGGATAAATTAATATTTCTCCCCTTGAAAACCACTCGATAGAGCAAAAAATTAAATTGCCCCTATTTTTCTTAAAATTTAATAACACATTTCACGATAATATCTCCACCATAAACTCCTCTCGCCCTAGAAAATCCTTAGTGTTTAGCTAGCTACCAGGAATCACCCTAAACATTGGTTCCTCTAATGCTACCACAATCTTCAACTAACTAGTCTCACAGTTCCAACTACACTCCCAACACAAGGGAAATTCAACCACAACCATAATAATGCTCCTTAACATAGGAGTATCCTTATCATAGCCCCTCTACCAAGCACCAAAATCCACGAACCACACATTATCCACTAATGAATGCAATGGATGGACATGGCCAAACTTCTCACTCCAGTTTAGAAACACTGAACACTAACCACCTCCCATTCATAGAACATAATGAATGAAGTTCCCACACTCAACAACCCTCTTAAAACAAGGAAAACCACCCATTATAGCCTATGGTTGACTCTAAACCATAAGGATTTTACTTACAATTATCCTCTAGTACCATCCCCACAAACCACCCTACACTATGCCCAACCAGTGTGCACATGCATTATCATGACAAGGCATCTCCCTAAATTCCACAGCAACCACCACTCTCCTCTTAATGGAAGAGTGATCCTCAAAAAACCATTCATGGACTCTAATACGCAAATGAACCATGACCTAGAAAACCTAAGAAAATGTGTCTAAACCCACTGACCAAGATACTTTTGTAGGTCAGGTTTTACAAACCAACACACCCTCAACACTCTTCTCCAGAACCCAAGAATCTCCCTCATGGAAAGTTCCACCAAAATAACACCATCAATATAGGAATCAATCCAAAACCATGAGTTCCCAACCATGCTCCCCCCATACTACCCAAAGAACAACCAGAAACAAATAGGTCCATGCACCAACCAAACTTATCCTCTCAGACTATCCACAAAACCACGAAGCCAACCACAGAACCAAGAACACTCCTAGTACCAGACCTCACAAGGCCAAGGCAAACTATGCCCCATAATATAACTTCTTGGTGATACCAAAACCTTAGGAAAACATCACCCTAATCAAAATACTCTAAAAAATCATTTCCTTCAGTGAGCCAACCACACCCATTTCAAATAGGTAATCCTAAAACCCACCAACCCAATATGTGTTACACACATCCCTCGATGAAGGGAATGAATCGCTACCACCATAGGTCACCTCACTATGAGATCCTCATGAGATACCACTAGAAGGAAATGTACCAATGGTTTAGTCGAATAGAATTCCACAAAAAAAAGATATACGGGAAAAAACCATATAGTTTGTTTCTAATAATTTAAAAAATAAACCTGCATCATTATTTAAAATTCAAAAAGTCAAGGAAATGCATACTATGTGCCTAAAATGATGCATAAACATAGACCTATTTTCATTTGGTTAAGAGAAAAAATAAATCATAAAATTCTTAAAAACATGTGCATCACTCAAGATGAAAATTTCATAACATTAAAAAAACAAAGAATAATAATCCCATGTACCTAGTAACTCAGACATTCTATCATAACATGGGTTAATGAAAAACTATCCCAATATCCATCACAGGTTCAAAAAAAATCTTAGATCTCCTATATACCAAATCCCCAGATGGTAAGACAAATAAAATAACCCCATATACAATTTTTTCATGAATTGAACCCGGTTGACTCATCCCATCTCCCAATCCATCCCACAAAAAGGATTTAAGTTCACATCCTCATAATTTTGGGGCTACTGACTAGAGGAAATTTCCAAAAAGGATATAGTTCTGAGAATATTCCCTCAGATAAGTGTGAAGTAACAGTGAAAATAAAATAACCACATACTTATCCTTGAAAATAATTCTGTGAATAAATAAATAAATAACATAAATAACATAAATAAAGAAATTATGAATGAAATATTTCATAAAAACTCATTGAAAATCATACTGAAATAGGTCCCCTACTAGGATAACCACATATAGAAAAAATATAAAATAAATATGTATGGCTCTACTACTACTCTGATCCAAACCATATACCCAGTCTCCATGAATTCTAAATATCTCCATAATGAATCTTAGATTCTACATGATAAGATTTTCTCAATCATGAAACACCTAGCCTCCGCCTAATCCACTACATCCCATGAGAAACTTGAAAGCATACATAAGTTCAACAAAAACATCAATGTACATGTGTAGGGGGGTAGAAACAAATCTCATTTTGGAACACTCAATGGTCATCCTAACATCTATTATAATGACATGTGCATGAAACACCCGTCATGTCCATCCAATCTGAACACAACTACCAACATAAAAGATAAAAAATATAGAAAAAATAAAAAGGTAAAAGACAAATTAAGAAAGAAAACCTCAAGTTTTATCATGAAAACCATAAGTAAATATATCCTCATTATGGCCCCAACTAGAGAAATTAAAATGAGTGGCTCACAAAGACGCAAATTCAAGCATGCTCGCTTCATCAAGAAGGGGATTGAAAGTCCAATATAAGGACAATAACAAATAATAGAAATTAGGATCTAATACCTATAAACTAAACACCAATGGTATGACTTGAACTAGTGATAGAGACTCTATGTAGACCTCAAGAGTATACCAACTTGACCAAAAGTACCATAGAACCTAATGGGAGGGAAAACCCTATTAGAGAATCTCTGATTTACCTGATAAGGCATCAAACTTATAAAAAATAGGCCATGTGATCATTATAGCCTCCATGGTCCATGAACCCTGTCTAAGAAGAAAATTGAAACTAGGGAAACAACACTCATCAATATTGTCCATTAGCTCCATAGCCCCACCTCACAATAACCAGCTATCTAGAAGAGGATAGAAATATAATCAATATCAAGGCCAATACCAAATCCAAAAATATCCCAAAGGTCTCCTCTCTCATCCTATGCTAAATAAGAAAAGCCTCAAACCTCTAAGACACGGTACAAACTCTAGGTTTGGCCAACACCTACAACCGCCAACCAAAACCACTAAAACCTACAATGGACATATCATAGGCTATCCAAATAGAGGGTATCCACCATGGTTCCCAAAACCTTGAAAAAATAGGATACTAAACAATGGGATCATTCAATAAGACACAATGTAGTAAAGACACAATACAAGGGGATCTTTTAGAAAAACCAAACCTCTAGTCATAATCAATAAAAGGATCTATGGATAGTCCTCCAAGGTCAAACCCAAAGATAACCTGACCACAAGGGAACCCTCCGGCCACACTTCCAAGAAGAAGACCACGATAAGCTTCACACATAGAATTTAATCCTCCAAAAGGTCCCTCATACCTATCTAAAAGTATTCTCATTAACATTAATCCATACCAAAAATCCCATGATGTCATCCCATCCAAAAAGGCTCTAACTAGTAAAGACCTCAAGAGATTACATATTTACCTCAAGTAACTTAAATAACAATAATATCCAATAAGACAATAAATCCCAACTTCTAGAATATATCAAAATAACCATGAGAAAACTCACCTCACATCCCCAAGCTAAGATGGTCAACAATAGCACACCCTCAATGAGCCTCACAACTGACAACCGAACCTTTGGAAAAATTGTAGAGCCACACCCTCAAAGGAATATATCAGTTAAAAAAACTCTCTAGATGAACATGAAATGATGAAAAGATTCCACCATTTAAATATATGTTTAAAAACACATATAATGGACTACTCATAAGTCTAGTTATAACTTCGATTCCCAATGAAACCTAGAAAACCCTGTGCTAGAAAAAGTGAAATGGATGTACTTCAGATTATATGGTGTGTACTCTCAAAGGTGAAATTTTACATATAATTCCACTTAGTCAGGGCGTATTGGGGTCTACCCATGTTCTAGTTCATGAACTCAACCTCTATTTTTGTACTATTACATAGCAATGACCCTTTACATGGGGTTTCTTCCCAAGCACCCCACCACATTCACAAGTCCCACCACACGATGTGCACTCCTAGTATACGTCATGTATTCTAAAATGTACATCTACCCAAGTACATGGATACTAGTAAATGTACCAGTACATGGGGTATACCAAGAGTACACAAAGTGTATTTCCTAACCTCTGACTTCCCATGTACACTGCCACATGGCCAGGTACATGTACAAGCACCACTACACGACACGTAATTGTAAAAAACTCTATCTTAACCTAGTCGGAAGAACAAAAATTTTGTGATAATTAAACCACATGTTGTGTCGTAGGTATTTTTTGAACAAAAATCCTTTTATACCACCTAAAACCCCACAATTTTCCCAAAAACTATCATATCGACCCATCAGGGGTCCCCAATTGGACAAAAACAAGATTAAAACTAAAATTCAACTAAAATATATAATTTTAGGATGAAAACAGCAAAAGGGACAACTTTAGGGTGAAAACTACTAAAACTTTGATCTGAATCATGATATTTAGTTCACTCATGAAAAACTATCTCCTCTTGAACTCCATAGCGACACATCCCTCCTTTTCTCTCTCTCTCTCTCTCTTATATCCGCCTCATATTCCTCAAATATCTCTCAAAAGAAGAACCACATTGGGATGTAATCTTCAAAATACTAGGGAGAAAAGCATAGAAAAGTAAAATGGAGAAGATAAATAAAAAAGAAAAAAGGAAGAATATGACATAGAGAAAAAGGGTCCCGACTCAGCCCTATGCCTGACACTAGGTTATGCCTTGTTTAGAAAAACCCCTCATTCAAAACTCAACCATATTGTTAGAATTACAATATGATGACATGTATAGAATATTTCACCAAATGAGCATGCTTGAATAAATAATATCTGATAAATTAAATATTAAATATTCAGCCAAAATTCGAATGACTCGGTGTTCCACGAATCTTCTGTCATAGGGTAAACACCCAATTTCAAGAACAATAGAGCTATCAGAAAAATTATATAATACTTAATAATAGGATAAATTACTATTTTCCCCCAATGAAGCCACCCAAAAAAAATCAAATTTCCCATATTTTTCTTAAACTTCGATGATGCAGTTTTTGAGATTAATTACACTCATAACATAAAAAATCCTATCTGAAAACCAAAACCTGATGCATCTTCATATTCTATTTAAAACTAATATCTTGAAAAAAGGTAACCCATCAGAGATAACATTAATAATACACATCATCAACTTGACACTACTTTAATGGATTATTATATGCTAGTCATAACAGATCTACATTGTGCCAAACCTTTATTACTTTTGTTCCCCTTTACACTATGAACATATCAACCATCACCTTCCTTGATTTGATTCTCAGATATCTTAATTTTTATCTCCTTTATCATGAACTATATCACCTCATACCCCCTTTTTACGATACCCAAAATCCTCCTATTACAAATAATATAAAATATTATATCTTTAACTTTACAATTCTTGTGATTCTCACCAAATATGTAGAAATAAAACACTATTTTTATCATCTATTTGAAACATATGGTTATGTATAAATCCTATCCCAGCATTCATCAGTTAATCCATGAAATCAAATTGTAATTATAAATCCCCATAAATAAAAATCAATGAAAAGTTATCATTCATAACCATCTACCCCAAACCATTAAAATCACTGAGCATCTTGAGTATCTTATGTTTTCGAAGCATTATTTTTTTACAAATTTTCGTTGATTTTATAATGCATTTCTCAAATGAAAAAAATAAATGGAATTTTTCATTGACTAATGATATTAATTTAATTCCACACTTTTGGTACAAAATTTCTTCACACATTATTTCTTTTTCTACTTTTATGCAAAGGCCCATTTTTCTTACATAAGGAAAAAATTGATGAATATTATATGAATTACCCCTTTGACCATGATATGAATAGTATTGTGTTGATGTTGCTTTACTTTTGTTCCACGTAACTCTGCTAAATTATATTCTTATATAGTTTTAGTTAAAAAGATTTAATGAAATGTGAGCTGCATAATAAAATTCTTATGTACCTATGTTAATTCTGTTACATGAGCATATGATCGTTCATCTAGATATTTGAAAAAGAGATTAGTCATACACAACTATCCTTAAACGAACATAGTATCACATAATGTTCTTGAAAACCAGTTAATAATGCACCACTATCTAGAAATATTCACCTACAAACTAACCATTAATCTCCATTTAAAAATCCATTAAAAATAATTAAAAATTAATACAATCAATATTATTCTAGAAATTAATTTAAACTCTATATCATTTATTTTTTTCATAAATTTAGCAATAAACAATTTCTTGAAATCAAAATGAACATAAATATGTCACCATGGATATTTATATTCCAAATGTATTTTAAAAAAACAAAATCAATGATATAATGATGATTACATTAAATCACAAGGATAATGACAATGTGTTTATACCAAGTATATTAAACATTAATGAGGGATTATAATAGAAAATTTAAAAATCAAATAATCAACAAATTCACACACATTCAATACATTAAAAATAATTACGTCTACTTTATGTCATAAAATATGTTTTTTTTTTATGGTTAATTATATTTATTATACTTTTTTATTGATTTAAATTCTTTAAATAATTTATTTAATTAGTTGGTATTTTATTGATGGAGAATAATATTCATTATATTTATTTATTTAATTATCCATCATAAATATAATTAATTAAAACAATATAGATATATGCTTACTTTGTGACATTAAAAATATTTTTTAAGGATAAATAAAATAATTTTTTCTATATTTTATTGATATGTGTAGGGTCCTGAAAAATCCATAGAAAGGAAGGAAGATACTCCCTTTAAATATGTGGAAGAATCTACCCAATCTTCAACAAAAATTTGGGAATAATATAAATAATTATTATAAGAAATGGTAAGGGAAATAACCAGTCCTCTTACTGGTTCGTCATCAAAGGTACACAACCAGTTCAAGGAACCGTGCCACCCATGGATGATGTCATTCATGAAATGAAGGCAGAGCTCCTACGCAGGCATGAACTAAATATCCGGGGTGAAGTGAGGCTCGATCGGTCCGCAATCATGAACCATGCCAGCCACAAACCAGGCAGACCCCCCCCCCCCCACCACACATTGTGTCCTTCGCGAAATGGAGGCGGAGGCCTGTGCAGTCGTGAAGCACCCCCGTGACTAAGTTGGTTTGTGGGTGAGGTGCATTAAATATACCCCAAGAACCTCAGATTGACTAAGTCATCCATAGGCCGAGTTTTATGTCATGGGACTCCGCAAAAGGTGCTTCATGCCCATAGATACAACCCTTTCCCCACTCTATAAAAGGATGTCAAGGGGGAGAAAAAGGGATCAACTGATTGAGGATCATATTCTTCGTGATTAGCTCTTTGAAGAAAGGCATTGAACTTTTGGAGAAGGAAGAGGGTTTTGAGAGCTTAGGATTTCACGTACTGCAAAGTTCCGATTCACGAACCAGCAATAAGTATAAATTGGGGAAGAATTGTTAAGAACTGAAGAATGCATAACTAAATTTATAAACCATGATCCTGAAATTATTAAACTGTGAACCATGGCCCCTACATGGACACACTCCCTATGAACCAGGGAGCCTTTGACCCTCCTTCGCTCCAGCATGCCGCGTAGCACCCTCCTACGTGGGCGAAGCCCTGACTGGAATTTCCGCCAGCTACCACCACTCAAGCGGACTCCAGTTCTACGTACAAATTTGGTACGTGAACCAAACCTGAAGCTGCGTACCACTCTGGTACGGGGGATTCCTCTCAATCCTCATACCACACAGGTATGTATACGACCTCTCCATCTGCATATCACCTACCTACGCGAAGGGCGCCCCTTTTCATATGGCCATGTGGTCTGCCAAGGCCTTTAGTGTTTCCATACCCGAGTTAGATAAGGCCCTTCAACGTTAGTCTAATCCTCTAGAATCTCCACAGTATCCTATCCATTGACACTAAGCCAATGCCTCTCCCAAATCCACCAGACTAACTTGATGAAACCTTCAGGCACATTAGCACACCCTTCTGAGTTTACATACCCACAGTATGTAGAGACAAAAGGGTTGCCCCATCCCTTGAATGGACATTTGGAGAATTCTTGGGTTCACATACCCACGGTAGTCCAGAGTTTGAGCCTGAGATCCCCTTTCTGCCTCTCTACTCTTCAAGATTGAGGGATCTTGCTTTCTTTTCAATTCAACTAGCTCCAGCGGTGAGCACTACTACCCTCCCCTGAAGAGAGTAACAGGGCATCCCTCCTAGAGTAAGCCCCACACCATCCTTCATGGATGACAATAGCCTTTCCCCTTTCATCCGAGAAGGTTTACCGTATCGTACCACAACCTCCGCCGATGCAACTTCTACCTTCATTCCCTCTTGAAACGAGGGGGAATGAAATTCTTGTGATCTCGGCCCTCCCCCCTCGGTCATCATCTTCCTCATATCCCCTTAGTAAGGTAAAAGTGTGCGGCTTACCAAATCTTTCACATTCTCTTGTTTCTCAGATCAAGCATGACTCACATGGGCTTAGAGATTCTTGACGGTCATGATGTCCATAAAATGATGACGGTAGAATGAACTATGTGGGTTTTTATCCCTATATCCTATGTAGGGTATATAGGACACCTCCCTGAGGTTCAATCCCAACTTAGGCCACCAACCACATGTAAGCCCCAACCATACCTGGGCCCAGGAAATTATTTTCTCTTAGTTCCTTTAGGAAACTTCGGTGTAAGTCCCACACCAACCATGACTAGGAATTTTTCTCCTAGACATCCTTGCCACATGACGTCAAACTATATGGTTGGGTCATTGTCACATGACCTTAAAAGGTGATGTGTCCCGTTAAGTGGCACCAAACTACATGGATTATGATTCTTTTCACAAGGATACATATGATGCCCGTATTACGGGTTCGATTCAGATGATCAAGTAACTATCTGTCCCCATGGATAACAATAAACTCTAGAGAACCCAATTTTAAGGCTAGAGACTAGTGCTGTCTGAAAAAACTCAAACATCCCTAGAACCGTTAATCCAATGAGGGATGGGAAAACTAGGATATAGACGGCTCTGGATCCCATAGTATACTTGTGACTTGCAACCCATGTGTAATCCGTGGATACTATGCTTGGGGATAAATCAAATATTCACCAACACATGAACATGTGTTAAATCTCAAATATTTTCCAAGAATAGGAAATAACCCCCCCCCCCTAAAAGGGTGGGATGAGCCTGACTTCCCATCCCATCGACCAATGTGATATCTTAAGTGTCATTGGCCACATCACCCAATGAGTGCCTGCCTTTGGAAAGCAGGTCCATGAATTATTGGATACAAGGACCATTGTGTGTTTCTAGCTCTAAGAATAAACTCGTTGAATAACAAGAGAATCCATAGAGATATGGAACCCGATAGAAATGATTAAACAACACTGACTCCCTTTAATCAGACACATGGACTGATCACATCCTCTTCGCCAAAAAAAATGGTGAACCTGACATGTATCTTTTACCAGCATGATAGATTTACCCTAATTTAAAACTCTCAATATAATAAATGGATGATTAATATCTGATGGTCCATCTTGTTTGTTCTCCAACTAAAACAAATATGGGACTATCCATGAGCCTTCAATCGAGGAGGTGAAATAATCCCACTTTGCGCCCCCTTTCATGCTCAAAAGGAGGGACAAGCAAGGTCACTAATTACACATGGGATTATGAGATGCTAAGTTGCTGGGTTTTTCTATTTGTACTTTACAAATGATTTACAGGTATGTAGAAGATCTTACCTTAATCCAATGGCGTTGCAAAGGTACTCAAATACACGCACGATGATCAAAGCGCATACAGGGCCTCTCAATCAGTAGAAGGCCCTGTCACCCACCCAATACCTTCAACGATGGGTATCGAATGCAATGATATGAGAATACCACTTGAACGGTGCTCTCCCAATAATGGATGAGGCAATGTACACCTTACAATAGGCTAAGTCCCATTGGCCTCTATCCCAGTAGCGAACGAGGGAGAAGATCCAGGTGGCCCCTATAGTCATCTCCAACCATTTCGGGAACCTATCCCCAGAACAAGACAATGAATACTTCCATTATCTTAGGGAGGTGGATGAGGTCGATGTTGATGACTTCATCCATGCTGGAAGGGTTTCCGCTCCCAGGCCCCCACTAGAATACATCTTCGCAACTATGCCCCAACCTCGTATCCTCACCTTGAAGAGGATACCACCCCGATGATCCACACCCATTCTCCCTGAGTTCTAGCCCCTCAGACCACCAACCTAGTGTGGAGAACATACAACCAGGAAAATTTCATCACCCTCATTCTTGAGGAAGAACTCTGCTGCTCAGACACAGAGACATATCACGATCATGCCCATGCACCTGTCCGTTCTTCCAAAGATTTCCATCCTGACATGGTGGCAACCCGTGAGCAAGAGCACATCCTCATCGAGCCTCATCAAGCCCTTTGCTTATATAGGATGGAACCAACCTAGTATGTGCCTCTCCCTACCCAGGATCATGAAGCCCACCAACCAGATGTGGTAGAAATCAAGTGCCTATAGGACCAGATCATCACAAATGCTCCTGACACCCGCCATCCCAATATGGTGGAGATCAATAGGCGGGCACATCTCCCTGCCAAAAGAGGCCATCAACTCGATACGGTGGGAAACCAACATATACAGGGATAGCTCCCTGTGGATGTAAGTAAATTCTATCATCTCGATGTGGAAAAAAACGGAGAAGTAATCTGGTATATCCCAGCATAGGGGAAAACTCATTCACCAGCCTTGACATAGGAGAATCGTCAGTATCCACTAACCACTGGAGGAACAGAGTAGTACATTCCCTCTCTGATAGTGGAATGAGCCCTAATACTGGTTCCATCTAAAGACATCTCTCTAAATATTCTAGAAATGATGGAGGAGCAGGTATCAACCCCAGATCATATCTTGCAGACTTTCTAGAATATAATTGCATCGGGGGATGTAGCAAGGACTGGGGCCCATGAGCTCATCTCCCAAATTGAGGTGACTCAACAATGAGATGAGATAGCCACCTCAGAGAATATTTTCAGCCTTGATTCTGTCTAAAATGGTCATCGATTATATCTCGCAATTCAAGGGAAACTGGATCGAGCATACTCACTTGTTCCAACTAGGGGACACCCTTCCCTCATGGTGGATGCTCCAAGGTAGGCATATATCCATGCCAAAACTCAAGATGTTTGTTGGTGTATCTGGACAGAAACACAGGACCAAATTATATAGGGACCCTGAGGTGACGACCGTTATCAACAGCAGACGGTCTCCACTGCCTACAAGAGAGAACCCCGAATGCACCAAAGGCAACCAGAAAATAAAGATGGGGTCCAGGACACAGCTCTACTGGATTTGGGGGTTCTCAATGCCGCCAAACATGTATTGAAGGTTCAAAATTCTTCTAACCCATTACCATACTATGGGAGCAGCAGTAGCAGTTGCGAAGGTCCTACCTTCCTTGTCGCTACCAATGGCTCTGAAGGTCCTCCCCAGAGCACCCATGAGGGCCTCCCTCATGGACATATAATGATCAATCATGAGAGTTCCTCTTTTTATGTGAGTCATGGAATCCCTCTTCATGGTTGGAAGACCAAGAAACATGAAGGTCTTCTACTTGTTGTGGTCCACCATGGTGGTCCTTCCTGGGGTATACGTTGCAAACATTCTCCATGTAGTGGGACCACAGATTATGATGGTAGTCCTCACCATCATAGTCGCAACTGCGGAGGTCCCCCCCCCCCCCCCCCCCCGCAATGACGACTCATGACAACAAGTAGTCCCTCCCCTTTTCATGGCCTTCCCTAAAGTTCCTCCCCAGGGGTTACATTGCGATAATATTTCTGACAACCAAGCATCAGATTATGGTGGTAGTCCTCACCACTATAATAGTGGAGGTCCTCCCCAAAGAGACATCAAGTATCGTGAAGTCCCTCCCCTTGTTGTGGTAAATTCTGAAGGACCTCCCTTGGTGTGCCCTGCATTTATTTTCCCTATGATAGCTGTGATGGTAGTCCTTTCCATCACGACAGCTATGATGGTAGTCCTCACCATCATGGACGTCAGTATGAAGGTCTTCCCCGCAATGGACTTAAGCAACAAAAAGGTCCTCCCATTGTAGTAGTGTGTCCTGAAGACCCTCCCTGGGATATACACCTAATTTCAAACCATGATGGTCATCCTCGCCACCAGGACATCCATTGTGATGGACCTCCCCACAGTTGCCTTGAACAGCAAGAAGGTCCTCCCCTTGCTGCAGTACACTCTAAAGGTCGTCATCAGGGTTTTCACTACAGAATTGTTTTTTGGAAGTCGGAATTCAAGCTGTGATGGTATTTCTTTCCATAATGGCCACCATTGTGAAGGACCTCCCCATAATGGCCTAAATAAACAAGAAGTTCCTCCCCTTGTAGTAGTGTTTACTGAAGGCCCTTCCCAAGATTCACACAGAACGTCAATCCATGATGGTCATCCTCACCACCATGATATCCATTATAATGGCCTTATCTACAATGGCTTTTAACGGCAAGAAGCTCCTCCCCTTGCTGCAGTCCACTCTAAAGGTCCACCCCAGGGTATGTACTACGGAATTATTTATGGTAGTCAGACTTGAATATGTGAGGGTAGTCCTTTCCATTATAGCGTCAACTATGGAGGTCCTCCCCGTGGTGACATATCATATTGACAGGAAGGTCCTCCCCCTACCGAATCAAGTACAGAAAAGCCCTTCTATGATGAGGCACCCAAAAGGAGGTAATCGAGAATGTCAAATTCCTAGTCAACTATCAATGACATCATTCTTCAATCAGGAGATGTTCTGGGACCACGTTCATCCTCTGAGCCACCTCGGAGCCACCCACATAACATTTTGATCCCTACCAGCCTCGATACATCTGATCATACTATCTATGAGCATCTCAGCTGAGATGATCAAGTAGAGGAATCACTGGTGGTGGCACATCCTGATATATTTCACATGAGGAAACGACAGGGTATTGATGATATACCAGTATTGTTTTGTCCCACGAACACCTATCAGTTCGACATACCTAGAGAGTTGTCAGAAGGAAGCGTACATGAAATATGCTCCAATAGCTAGACAACCCTTCACCGGTTGAAATTAAACTTCCTACCATATGAAGGGTATGTAGATCATGTCAAGACAACAAGAGAGCTCCTGCATCACATTGACCTAGAAACCCTTCCTTCAGCACGATGACCGCAATAAGAGAGGTGAAAAGGGGGCCATGAGTTAACCTGCCTCCGTGCACTGCAAAAATTGTGTCAACTTATTTTTAACGCTCTGACGGGAGTTCATATACATGTATGGGGAGAACATGGGGTTTTGTATTTCACTCCACTTCTTGTCCAGTATAACCTTTTTGGCATAAGGTCTTGCAATTCCATCACTTCAAGACGACAATCAAATGAAGTCCATATTGAAGAGAGGCAGCACATCCGACAGAAATAGGCCTTGAAAAAGATTCAAAAGCATTTGGGACAAAAAGAGTGAGGCATTCACAGACTCCAAAATCCAGCTACCGAGAACATTCGGCTGGCTTCTCACCTAAGAAAATCCAATCAGCGATCATTGATTTCCTCCCTAGATGGAATTAATTAACAGGAGTACTCGATACGGTGTCCAGCTCACCCTCAAATGGGATCACGTGAGATTAGGAAATAAGAAATAGCAGCATCAGCTTCCGCAATACGGGACTAACCCCAAAATGCATAGTTGGAGGCAGTTTTTACAACAAATTCCCCCGTAAGACCAACAGAAATGGGATGAGGCACAAAAACTAAGGAACGAATCCAACCCCAGCCACTAGGTATGGCAGAATTTTTACCTCAAAAACATCCTCCCCTATGAGAATTGGTATTCTCTCATTCATGGAGGATAGTCAGAAGAGAAGGTTCATGTACAGTCTCGTCCATTGAAACATCATCCCTTCCAAGTGAGAGGTGTGACATAATTTCACACCAAGGATCCTTTTGCATCACCCTTCATCAAGAGACCCGAAAAAAAAATCATGGGGAATAAGGGGGAAAACTAGTATGAGGCACGGGAGGTCCTCTTCCTACTTGGAAGATGACACCTCATAAACCCCATATTATACATCTGTCAACATCGTGGATGTTAACCCCGCATATGGAATAGAAGATGATGTAAATCCAAATGGATCAAGAGATAATGCTTCTGCTCAGGTTTTGATTCACAATGAGCCAGCAAGCATGCACACTCAGAACCAGAGGGCCACCCTGAACCTGGCCGCTCCAACAAATCCCCCTCCACTTCCTAAGTGAGTTTCCAATAGAGATAGGAACAATGGCTTGTTTTTCCTCAACTCGTATATTTCTCTCAACACAAACGTGCCTCTCACGCTTAAAAAGAGGTTCGATCGGCAGGAAGAGGAATTGAAAGAATTATGATGGATTAATGCCAAGCTACTCCAGAGGAACTGTCATGACAAGTACGTTCTCCAAGATGAGTCACAGTACAAACTTCCAACAAGTGCACCTCAAAAACAAGGGTTTTCCCAGTCAAATGAAATATTGTCAGGGCCCCACCCAGCATGACACCTGGCCCTTTCTACTACGTGAACATGGATTCAGTAGAATACCAAGACTTACCTCTACTTTGGAAGAAACCAGAGAGAGTACATATAAATACTCATAAGGTACCACCGATGGAATATGCACCTTAGGTACCATCCGATCCAGCACCTCAAGTAGTACCCCAGGTTGTACCCGTTCAAGATCAGTCCTAGCAGGATGTAAACCAGGGTCTCACCAACACTATCAAAGCACTATCAGCTCGATTAGAAGTAATGGAAGACCAGAACACTTCAATATAGCCAGAGAGAAAGCCTTACCCAAACTGGGTGAGCAACATTCTTCCTCCACAAAATTTTGGGAACCCTATATTCCCTATATTTAATGGCTCAGGTGTCCCGGAATAGCATTTGATGTACTACGGGTCATATTGAGACCCTATGATGAGAACTCCAGAACAAAAAGAAGCAGTGAAACTCAGACGCTTCATGAAAAGGTTACATGTTTTATCCTTCATCTGGTATACAAGTTTTCCAGCTCATTCAATTAAACTATGGGAGGATCTTCGACAACAATTCCTATTCTACTTCATATCAACATTACCCAAAATGACGGTTAGTGACCTCCTAAATTGAAAATAGGGGGAGAATGATAGGGTCTCAGATTTAATCACCATATGGAAGGGTATGACCTACTCTCTGAATAGGCCACTTCCCTAGGATGAGATGCTTTCTATATGCATTGACAACCTCTGAGATGAGCTGTGAATACTACTTTTACTAGTGAAATGCACCACCCGATTCTAGGATCTCTCTACTATTTCCTAGATAATCTAAGAATCTCTACAGCAGACTAAAATCATGTCCCAAATAACCTCACTGGATCCTACAAAGAGAGAAGTTAGAGTTGAAGTGTCCTCTGTCATGCTCAAGACAGCCCCATACCTGCCCCACCACCTAGGCCTCTGTCGAATCGCCAAGGGACTCATGTGTATCAACAACCGCCTCTGCCCCGAAGAGATGATAAAAGAGGACCTAGGATAAACAAATTTGAGGCACGAAGGAATAAATTTTACTTGTTCTGAGAGGACCATGTCTGCAGCTATTTCATAACTGCCAATAATTGCAACTTTCTTCACTTAACAGAGCCAAGAAATCCCAAACAAGTCAGCCATGACAACCGACCCGATTATTGTCCGTTGAATCAGATGTTGGTACATAGTATTTGAGATTTCTCCATCTTCAAAGACCTCCTACAAAGGATGGTGGACTCAGGTAAGGTCAATCTAGGACCTCTCCCGACACACATAACATATGTTTCTTCCACCAACCCAGATGAGGGAGGGGAGTGGCAGAATGTATTTAGAAAAAGGGAGCTGAAATTTGATGGTTGTATGACTCAGAAGATGGTTAACCGAGCTCATGGCATACTCTGAGCTCAATTGCAACTACTAGTTGTACCTCAAATAGATCCTAATGCAACATAACTGTCCTCCTCAGCCTCAAAACCCTCTACAATATGGTCATCTAGGTGTAATTATGGAGGGAATAAACATGAACAAGAGGGGAAATCTTAGACAGGGACAAAGATAGCATAGACAATTTTAGATTTCATGCCCTCAGACTCAACAAAATAGTCACCGACCCGCCAAATGGCACTACCAGATGCAGCCAACCAGGTTAATCTATCATCAAAAAAGGAACTAATCTTCGTTTCCACTAACGTCTCCCATTTAATGGAACCATTCTTCGACGAAGAGTATGGTTATGAATCCGAGTTCCTGACACCCGATGAGGGGACTGGAAGGAGGAATATTACAAGCAGGGGATAACAAGGCAGACGCAACTGTGTCCAGAACCAACCCAATGGTTATACCCCAGCTCAAACTGTCAATATTGTAGAAACTCGTTGGAGAGCCCTTCAACAAAACCAACAGAAGATAGAATATTCCCTTTCCCCCACGTGTAACCCCTATAGACCCATTATTCTACGTTACTCATCAGAGGAGGAACAAGTGTCTAGCCACCTAGGGAACACAAGTAAAATGACCAGGACAGGTCCCCAGAACGCAAGAGCACCACCAACTCTTTCCCCTACGATCGGTCTGTCCTCATCTCTTGCTCCAACCCCTAAAGTGCCCATTAAAGTGCTCCAACAAATGGAGAAGTGTCGGCCTCTGGAAAAAAATTATGGTATCCAAAAGTATCTGGCCTCAGTACCATCCAGGCTATCAATCCTGGAGGCCCTGAGTTGTTCAATAGACATTGGGGAGGTACTCATAGAATCCTTGATCAGCCCCCAGGAATTTCAAGATGAAGTTTCTACCATCGAGATATATCAAATGGAGACTGCACCGACTGAATGTAATGTAGTGATTTCCTTCACCGATCAGGATGAAGATGCCACCATGAAATGACAAGTCAAACCCATATATGTGTCCGACATGCAGAATGATCTTGAAGTCCGAAAAGTCTTCATCGATAATGCCTACGGATTAAACCTTCTCCCACTACAAAAACTTCATTGTTTGGGCTACAATGAGGACAATCTGAAACCCTAGGCCTCAACTCTCTTGGGTTATGAAATGATCGAACAAAATCTAGTGGGGAAAATCAAGCTCCGAACCCATTTTTGCGACCTTATGTCCCATTCAGAGTTCTTCGTGGTTTGACAAAACACGACATTCAATGCCATGTTAGGAAGTCCTTGGTTGCATCAACACATGGCCATTTCTTCCTACAAACACTAGTGTATCAAATGTTGCGTCAATGGGCAAGGTGGGAAAGTGCGCACTTATAAGCCCCCTTTTGAGATCTTCGAGTCACATTACATCAATTGTTGCTTTTATGAGAAAAAGAGGAATACATCTGCAATTGATGGTATTGATTGGGTCTCCACCCCAAACAGTCTAGAAGTGGTTCACGAAGACCCCATCAAGAAGCTCGGTGAAGAGTATTTACTACCCATCAACCATGTTGAGAGCGGTAATCTGAGTTCGGCAGTGTATTCAGCTATTCTTGTGATCTAAGATGTGACAATTGAGTCTGAAAATGCAGAAGAAACTGTTAAAGCTCAATCTGAGGAAGAATTCTTGAGAAATGGTGTCCAAGAACCATCCTTGGAATCTCAAGATATCCCTACCACACTCTCTGAAGCAGCCGAAGGACAAGATGCTTGTCACCCCCATGCTTCTCCCTCTCTAGAGGTTTCCTCACAACCAATTGAGTTAGAGGAAGTCACTTTTGCCATAGAGTGTCCATACGACATCTTGCCTCCGAGCTTCAGAGAACCCACATCAAGAGATCTCTCCCCATTAGAAGGAGACGAGGGTGAGGATTTGAGAAAAGAAGAGGAAGAGGATCTTAGAGGTTCCCCTCCAGCATTCGTAGTGGGTATCTCTACTGATGTTGATGAACTCAGGGAAATAAACGTGGGTACCGAAGAAGACCCGAGACCCACTCTCATTAGTACAGCCATGTATTCTGAGGAGAAAGAGGAATACAACTTCTTCTTGAGGAAACATCAAGATATTTAGGTCTATAATAACACAGTTATGTCAAGACTCAATCCCGAAGTGGCAAAGCACCACCTAGGCCTGCCAGAAGATCCCCGAGGCTATAAGAAAGCCGCCGGAAGGATTCAATCCACACATACGGCCAAGATAGAGGAATAAGTATAAAATATCATCAAATAAGACTTCCTTAGGGAGGTCTAATATCCCATCTGGTTGGAAAACATAGTCCCTGTCAAAGAGAAGAACGAACAGATCCATGTCTGCATCGATTTTAGTGATCTCAATTGGCACTACCCGAAAGATGATTTCTCGATCCCGATCAACAAACTATTGATCGATATGATGGTGGATATGGGGCTCTCTCTTTCATGGATGGTTATTCTAGATACATTCAAATAAGAATGGACCAATAATATGAAGAAGACACTTCTTTCAGAACCCCTCAAGAAGGATTTTGCTACAAGTTCATGCCCTTTGTTCTGAAAAACACTGGCGCCACAAATCAACATTCCATGAATCGCATCTTCAAACTGTTCCTGGGGAAGTTTGTCGAATGTTATGTTGATGACTTGGTGGTAAAATAAAAAAATGATCAGATCACCTATTAGACCTTGAAAACATCTTTATAAAACATCAACATCACATCCTGAAGATAAACCCCTTGAAATGTTCCTTCAGGGTTACCTTAGAGAAATTTTTCGGCTTCATCATACGCCATCATGGAATCAAAATAAACCTTGATAAGACAAAGTTTATCTTTGTTTTTCCACCTCCCTGTAACCTCACTAAGCTGAGAGGACTCCAAGGAAATGTGGCCTATATCAACCATTTTATAGAAAACCTCACAAGAAAAAGTCTGCCCTTTACTATGTTGATGAAGAAGGGAGTTACCTACCAATGGACATATGATTTCTAAGAGGCATTCAACAGCCTTAAGAAGTACCTCTTGAGTCCACTGGTTGTCATGCTGCCAGTTGAAGGAAAGTCACTTATCCTATACATGATGGCCTTAGAGAAGTCACTAGGAGCCTTCCTCTCACAGAATAATGATGCTGGCAGTGAAAACAAACTTTATTATCTCAGTCGAACCATGATCGATGCTAAGACCCGATATTCAAATATCGAGAAGAGATTTTTGGCTCTGGTTTTCACAGTTCAGAATTTGCGACATTATCTGAAGCATCATGAAGTCCATATGATCTCACATAGTAATCTGCTGAAGTACATCTTCAACCATCCAATGCCGACTGGATGCCTATCTCGATGGAAAGTTATCATGCAACAGTTTAACATCTAGTTTGTTCCCCATAAATCTATCATGGGCCAATCATTAGCAGATTTTCAGGAAAACCATCCTTCAACAGAGTCCGCCTCATAAAATGTCGAACTCCCTAATGAAGATGTCTTCTATGTGAAAAAGAATTTTGGAGCGTGGGAAATGTACATTGATGACGCATCCCAAAGCTCGACAAGTAAAAGAATGGAAGACCCCAAGTTTAATAAGATGGGGTTGTGGATCATACTTATATCCCAAGTGTAGGCAGTTTTTCAATACTCTTTCCTCCTGTTATGAGGATTCACAAACAATGAGGCGGAATACCATTCCCTCATTTCAGGTCTAAAGATTGAACTTCAAGTGTAAGTGAATCATCATAAAGTAAAAGGAGACTCATAACTAGTCATCAAAAAAGTGAATGGTGACTATGATGTTAATAAGGAGGATTTGATCCCCCTGTTTGACCACATCTTAGGATCAATGGGAGCGTTTCCCATAGAACTGACATTGACCTATGTTCCCCGGTCTCATAATTCTCAGGCCGATGTGTTAGCCAATGTGGTCACAACCCTAGCTGACCCAGATAGGGATGAAATATTTACCAACATTTCTCACCGTCAAATGGTCTTGTAATTGGTTCAAACTAATGTGTAAGTAATTGATGAAGTTAGCCCTGTCCCTGAGCCATATGCTGCTTCTACCGGCTAGATGAACCCCATTATGAACTACCTTCATAGGGGATAACTTTCATCAGACAGGGTTGGAAGAGAGAAAATATGGAGAAGGGCAATCAATTATGTCCTATATTTTGACACGATCCAGTGGATGGTCCTCTACAAGTGAGGCATTGATGGAGTGCCCCTTGGATGTATTGATGAAGAAGAGACTGATGCATCATTAATGAAGTTCATGCTGGAGTATGTGGAGCACATCAATCAGGATCCTAGTTTTCTCATCAGATTCGAAGGCTTGGATACTATTGGCCTGCCCTGGCATGAGATTGTGTGAACTTTACAGAAAATTTTCACTCCTACCAAATCCATGCCAACTTCATTCACCATCCCCCAGAGTTATTTCAACATGGTAAGTACTCATTTCCAATTTCCATCTGAGGAATGGACGTCGTGGGACCATATCCTCCCGCCCTGGTCAAACAATTCTATTATATTCTCACAACGACCGACCTCTTCTCCAAGTGGGCATAATCTTCACCCCTTAAGAAAGTCGGGGTAAGAAGCATTTTCAGCTTTGTGAAAGCCAATATCATCACCATATTTGGTGTCCCTCATACAATACTGATGGACAATGACACCAACTTATGCTCTGCCGAAATAGAGAAACTATACCAGAAATATGATATTAATACCAACCGTTTGTCCCGCAACCACGCAACGACCAATGGGTAGATAGAGGCCTTCAACAAGACTCTATCAAAAATACTTTAGAAAATGGTGGAAAAAGACAAGATGTTGTGGCCAGAAAAACTCTTCCATGCCTTATAGGCCTATCAAATGACAACTCACACTACTACCCAGGATACTCCGTACTCATTAGAATATAGAACAAAAGAAGTTCTTCCCATTGAACTCCAATTTCCATCACTTCACATTTCCATTTGTGATCAATTGTCCAATGAAGAGCAAGGAGAAAATCAATTTGATGAATTGGAGCAACTGGATGATAAGAGGTTTCACACTTTGCACCACCTGGAAGTATATCAGAACCAGATTGAACAATCCTTTAACAAAAGGTCTATCTTTGGTCTTTTCTCGAAGAAGAACTGGTATTGGTCCTCCAGACCCCAATGATACCTAGAAAGAAGCCACCAAAGTTGGAACCAAAGTGGGAGGGACTATATGTCATACACAAGTTTTACTCCAATGGATCATATGCCCTGATCTCTGTGGATGGGAATCTCACCACCACTCCTACAAATGAGATATTTTTGAAGAAATATTTCATGCAACCATAAGAGCAGTTTTATTCTGAGCTGTAGGATGTTAAACATCCATGATCTGAATGCCCTTACTGCATGACGATAAACAACATAGTAAATCATCCGAGCTGCAGGATGTTAAACTGCCATGCCCTGAATGTCCTTACTGCATGACAATAAATTGCATAGTGAATCATATGAGCTACAGAATGTTAAACTAAAAATCCCCGAAGGTCCTTACTACATGACAATAAACTGCATGGTAGAGTTTCCTTACCACATGACGTTAAACTACACAATACTTCAGCCCTGTGACGTGACAATAAACTATGTTGTGCTGGTCCGAACACTATGACTCTAAACCAAGAGCCAATAATCCTGGTACTATGACCTCAAAATGTCTGGGATTCCCCCCACACCGGGGGCACGTTCCTAAGGCTCCCAGCCTCATTCACGTCGGTTCTACTATAAAATCATAGCATACGCCCTTTTTTGGAATCAATTACTGCAGGTCTGAGCTCTATAACCCCAAACCAAGAAAAATATGTCCTTACTACATGACAATAAACTACATAGTAAATTGTCCGAGCTACAGAAAATTAAATTAAAAATTCCCCTTGTCCTTACAACACAATGTTAAAATGCATGGTAATTCGTCCATGCGACATGAAAATAAATTGTGCTATGTCGGTCTGAACTCTATGACCCTAAAACTAAGAGAAAGATGTCCTAGTTGCATGAATGTAAACTACATAATGAGACAGTTTCTTCACTTGAGAAAAAAATGATCTCCCAACATTATTCATCTATTATTCCATGTTCAAAGGACTACGTATGACTTGATTCCTTCCCTTGCAGGATACATAGCAATGGTGGGATTTCTGTATCCTGGCTCAGCCTCCTTGAAAAAAATCACCCCCTTCTACGTATGAGTCATATTTTCACAGGAAGACCCTTTGAATTACAAGGGATTTGAGAACTACATGTGTCTTGATTAATGCCCTTGCAGGATACATAGAAACGCTGGGATTTTGTTATATTTGCCCAGCTAACCTCGAAAAAAGATTGACTCTCATCCTTACGGCATGTCGCTAAACTGCACGGAGCCCATCCTTGCTACAAGACGTTAAACTTCATGACACCTTTTTATTTTCACGTCGATTCACCAAAATCATTACCACATTACGTTAAAATGTATGTAATCCCTTTTCATGTCGGTTTGACACCATCCTTACTACACATCGTTAAACTGCATGGATTTAAAAATTCAACCCATCCTTACAACATTACAATAAATTGCACGACAATCATTTTACTACACGACCATAAACTACATCGTAAAAGTCATAATCCACTCTAGATACATAGTAAACCATGGCTAGGAAGATCCTTGCACATTTAGATTCATTCTTTCCATGCATCATACTCCATGACCCGTATGACTGCTGATCTTCATAATCACCCATGGCCATTGGAAGTTGAAGGTCATCGAACTACAGACACCTTTCCATGACTATGCCTCCCATTCCCTCAGTGGCTCTCTATATTTATCACCACTGGAATGTCTACCAAAGGAAAGTCTTCCTCAGGCAATGTTCTTCCTAGCTTTGTATGCCTACCAGACCCAAATCCCCAATATCGCATTTCTCGATCCAAAAAAATTTCGATGAAATGGTTTACATTTTTCCCCTTCACGACCAGATGTTTCCAGGGTGCCCTTACCTTGTTAGCTTACGTATCCACCCATGGTTTCTATGATGGTATGCATCCACAACATAACGCCATAGTTGTGCTACTTTAACCCAATATACAATTGCAATATGGTTGTTTCTCGTATGCCCGTACACATCTATCCCCATCTTCTAGACCCTGTGTCCTGAGTGATCCTAGATCTTCATAATCATTCATAGCCATCAGAAGTGGAAGTTCATTGACATGTTGAAACCTTTTCATGAAAATTCAACCCATTCCCTCATTGGCTCTGTATATTGATCACCCCGGGCCCATCTACCAAAGGCAAGTCTTCCTCAGGCGACATTCTTCTTATCTCCGTACACTTACCGAACTCAAAGCCCCCACACCACATCTCCTAATTCGAGAGACCCTAGGATTTCATTTTACACCTTCATCCCACTTTATGATCAGAGCATGCCATATAATCCTAATTAGATTATCCCACAGGTAACTGTAGCATCATCCTAAGTTGGTCCAAACTCTACGATTGTTAAACTAAGAGCATATCGTCCTTACCGCACAACGTTAAACTGCACATAATAAAAGTTTACCCCATGCACAAGGTAAATAAGTGCAAAGAACTTCCTAAGTGGCCTAATATATCCAACATGATAGGACATTCCATTTTAATACATCAGACTATGTGAACCAAATAATCAGGTATCCTCTTAAACCTCCAAGGCCATCAGACATGGAAGGTCATCGACCTACATACACCTTTTCATGACTATTTATAATATTCCCTCAGCGGCTCTGCATATTGATCTCCCCTGGCCTGTCTACTAAAAGAAATTCTTCCTTGGGATACACTCTTTCTACCCCCTTAAGATCAACTACCCCATAGCTCTCATATCATTTCACCCGATCCAATAGGACCATGAATCACAGTCTACGCTATTTTCATCCTTCCCACGTCTTGGACATGTCAGGGTATTTAGTCCCGGTTACATTCTAATAAAGTGTTACCATTAAAGATAGTATCCTTACCGGATGATGATAAACTTCATGGATAGAATCCTTACCACAAGATGTTAAATTGCACAGTCTTGAATGAACTCATCACGGGTTTAGTTATGAAAGGAGGCTTCCCTCTCTTACTTAGTGCACAGGTCAGGCCTACATGGATCATCATCTCACACCTGTGTGAGAGGGATGAATTCACCCGTTCCCAGGATATCTTAACCCAATATGCTTCTCCCATGTCCAGACACCCCCTCCTCATGAATCATACTCCATAACCAGAAAGAACTGAATTCCCATAAAACACCCCTCGTGATCTTGAATCCCAAGTTCCATGAAGTTTCCCGGCTATCGGGAGAATACAACCATTGGACTAAGGGCACCTTTGCAAGAATATGCATACCATGCCCCCAGCGACTCTTCATATTGAGGCCCATGGACCATTTACCAAAGGCTAGTCTTCTTTAGGCATTTTTTCTTTCTAAATGCCTTCTGGACTCTGAGCCCTCATATACATCCAGGGATTCGTAAACTCTCTGAGTTACTATTTACAAACATTTCCAAAATCATGTCTGAATATGGTGGGACGTTTATGGTTAAATTCATGAGAACTTGGGAAATTCATTCCATTTTGAATGAATGTCCCAGCTGGATGACTTTAAACTACATCGATCTCCAACATTCCTTCATGACAACCAAGTATGTGTAGGAGTGGTCTCCAATCCATATCCATGACTGATATGGATTTCCCAAAACCCTTCAGACACAGTGTCTCTTTTTTGCCACCCATGGGGGTCTTCATAACCCAAAATTCCATGAAGTTACTCGGCCATAAGAAATGGACAATCATTGATATAAGGACCCCATTTTATGACAAAACATATCATGCCTTCAGCAGCTCTGCATAATGAGGCCCATGAGCCGTCTACCAAAGGAAATTCATCCTCAGGAAATCCTTTTTCGACCTCTATACGCCCATATAGATCCTATTCCCTGTTGCATGCCCTACATGCTATTCAAACATGATTGAAAAAAATTATTCCCATATACATATAAAATATATTAAGGCATCCACCATCAGTGAAAACCTCATCAGGTCCCTTGCCCCACTACATTTGGTTAAAAATGTTCGACCTAAAACCTCAGTAATGATAGTCTTGTTTGTAGAAATTTAAACAGCTCACCAAAATAGGTATGAAACTCATCAAGATGAAAACCTGCAAAGGGCGTATTGGGAAAAATTCAAGTATCATCTTGCCCACCTTGTATGGCCTCGAAAAAACATTGAGAAATAAAAACTCAAGAGGCACAAAGCCCGTTAGGTTGAAAACCCAAAAAGGGAGGCCTAAGCAAAAGACGAGCTATACCCACTAGGTCCACACTAAATGGGCCTAGGAAACAAATTATGGAATCATCATAAAAGACATAAAAGTTCATGAGGCACTCCGTTCAATATCAACAATAGTCTAACTAGGCTCGCTGAGTTCCTTGTCTCAGGAAAAAAATTAGATCTCTATTCGATTATTTCTATTTACTAATTTCAAGTCATGGTTCAAAATTAACACGTGCTTAAAGTGACGTTAATAGGAAGACATAGAGAAGAGGTGTTTAAAATCCAAAAGTTGGTTCCATTGAGTTTAGCAAAAATGGAAGAACATCCCCAATTTGGAGTCTCTCTAGAGTGAAGGGGGGGGGGGGAGAACATGTTATAATTTTGGACAAAGATATAATAGGGCCTGGTTTGACCTTTCCAAAATAATGGCGAGTGATTACCGTGTGCCTTTGATAGTCTGTTCCATGGAAGATCTCTCCTCCGTTTCTGCTTTAGTCGTTCGACGCACCTGCTCCAAGACAAATTTAAGGTCCCACCCTGTTTTATGAATAGATTCATAAGTTGCATGAGAGGAGGCCAGTTGTACCCTAAACTTTGTTTTGTAGGCTTCTCATTTCTCCATATCTTCCTCTTGAACTGCTACTAAATCATTGGCATTCACTTCCTTGGCCATCAGATGATCAAGTGTTTCCAAAATATCCTAGAAGGTTTCCACCTGGTAGTGGAAAAAATTGAACCTGGCCAGCTTTTCCTCACATGAGGCGAGGTCTCCTTGGGAAATGAATATTTGGTAAATAAGGGAGTGAAGGTGATGGTAATCAAAGCCTCCAGAACCCAGCTCAATAAATAATCACTGCATATTGTCACCCTTATCAGTGAGATTTTCCATGGGTGTCTTTGAATCAAGAGAACTCAATTGGCACCATGCCTCTTTTCACACTGCCAGGTGTCTTGCTGCAACATCATCACTTAGATAATCATCTGCTGCCACATATTTGTATTTAGGAAACAATGTGATAGGAGTGGGGATAGATCTAAAGCTAGCCACCCAAGATGGGATATTCTCCTTTGCCTCGGATGGCCCAGCCACTAGAGTCAGATGTGGAGGACTAACCACGACCTATGGAATGATCGGCGATACATGGCTGGTGATAGTCTCGTTAAGAAATGGGGAAATATCCACAGAAGAGGTGTAGTCTGAGTCACTCCCCACCGAAATGGGTTGCACTGATGAAACCCCTCCATACTCTTTTGACGACGGACCGAACACCTTATTACCACAAGAATATGGGAGGGAGGTGCATCTGTCCTGGTCACCGAAGGGATAGAAGTAAGAGGCGTGGCTGTTGCACTTTTCTTGGTCAGAGGAATGTGTGATTTTGTTTTAGGGGCAATAATAGGATAGAAAATGGTCAAGGGTTTTTGCACCCTATGAACAAGCTCTCTAAGAATTCCCGCGGGGCAACAATTTACCCATAGTTGGGAATACTCCAATGATAGGAAGGTGGGCCCCATCATGTTAGGAATAATAAATTCCCTAGCATCTCCTTCATGCATCATCATAATTTATAATTGACAGAGAACCACAATATGAGATTCTATACTTAGTTGAACAACCAGAAGCAGCACAGCCTGTTAAAGGCATCCAAACTATTTGTAAAACCAGTAGGGAAGGTATGGTTCACATATAACTACTCGTTCTACATGGGCGGCAAGCTTCCCATTCGGAATACTGAAGAGCTATGAGAATTATTCAAAGGAACCACCCCTATCACCTCTCAATGATCCATAAGGGGTAGGGTGTGGTGTGAACGAAAAATGAGAGGCGTTATTCAATAGCTCGACTACATCGGTAATAGTATCAGTCTGGGGGCGAACAACAGAAATATTGAGAAGATCTGGGTGAAAGTTGGAATGAGGAACCCGTGTGGTATGCCGATACTCAGAACACAGGAATTATTCTTCCATCACCCATACTGAAGTTGGAATGGTCCAGTGAGACAGTTCGGAGACCTACCTTCTTGAATCTGACCCAATAATTCGTAAAGTCAGGCAAGGGTAGGAAGGGCCAAATTAATAAGTCGACCCTGCACTAGCATGACTGCAATCATCAACCTGCAGCCTCGAACCCCATTGTAAGCATCACAGGACGAGAAGATCCATCAACATAAGAACATGGTGAAAAAACCTGCTAGCATAAGCATATGAAAAACATCTAACTAAATCTCATACCCTCATGAGGCATACCACCCTACTTCAAGGGTAGCACAATATGACCCTGGTGTTTGGTGGGAATGATGAGTTAGGTGAGTTTGACTACAACTCACCTTCGTCCTAGGCCTGTTCATCTGTATGAATAATCGTATCCATGCTTTGAATGGGATGAGGGAACATGCCTCGGAAGAATGAACTAGTAATCCCTCCACCGTAACCAGCAAACTCTTTGTCAAAGGAGACATGTGGTTGGTATCATTCAATGTGGTAGATACTGGGTGAAACTCTTCATACATCTCTCTGAGGATAAGAAGACCTCCATGTTGGTAGATGTCCCACAAACTAATCCCCAATTCTCTATACAGTAGGTGAAAGGTGTTGGTACTCGAACACCAGCAGCCCACCAAGCTAGTAGATGTCGCATAAACTAATGCCAACTTCTCCACGCAGTAGGTGAAAGGTGTTGGTACTCAAACACCATTGGATCAACAACTCCGAAAGAATTTAACTTAAAGACACCCAGGCTGCCTGGTGCAAGCCCACTTCCTCCAACTGGTCAGGGAACTCCAGAGAGGTTTGATGCACCCAGAACGCCTAGGACCACTCATCAAAGAAGCATCCTCCTGCCCAAAAATCCCACTTATCACTCCATATTCCGCTAGGATTTTCTCAGGAGATATTGATAATGGATGGGTAATCTTTGGAATCTAGTCTTGGTACATCATCACGGCACTTACGGTTTCCCTGAGTCCATGCCAAGCATCGTAGTATGAAGGTGTTCTCTTAAATAGGAGTGGTTATGATTTCTCCTACTGGGGAAATGATGGCACGGTCATGACCTTGTGGTGCCTTTAAATGGATTAAAGGGAAGTCATGGTCAGGCCATGGTATAGGTATGTCAGTGGGAACACCAAAACTATAAAGTGGAAACTATACAGATAACGGGTAAGATAAGAGTTCTGGCGTCAGGAAAACTGTCAGAAAGCTATCACGTGGAATAATGTATGTCTGAAGGTGATGGTCACTATTACTCGCCTTGGTTTCCCTTGTCTTCATCAATTCAGCCATAGCCTGTGTGTCAGCAATCGTATCCTATGTCTGAAGATCCAAAAAGTAGGCAAAAATTCAGTTCAATGCAAATTTTTGGATAAAAAATATGGAAAAGTGGTTAAAGGACTCAAAATATGTCTGCATAGTACGCCATGCATACCAACCCCAGAGTCAGTTCATGATGCCCATATTCCACAAACCAACATTACGCAAATGAGGCCTGTAGTATCCTGGACCGTGGAGCAATGGCCAGTGGACCGCGTACCAAGCCCCTATGTGGGTTCCCATAATTATGGACTTAAGTGAAGTTCGAAATGAAAATTTCAAATTTTAAAGGATAATTCCTGTCTACGGACAACTGAACCATGTATCATTTTCCCTAAGAGGCCCCCAGTGGATTACTTTTTAATGTTGTTAGAATTTAGTTCGTGGCTAAGAAATTTTTTCGCAGAAGGGGGCATGCCCGGATGAGGATCAGTGTGCAGAAGTCGAAGTTGGATCACAGATGAAGCAGTTTGTGAAAGAATCTATACACAGAGGTAGTGCGAGGAAGAAAGGAATCAGAGAGATTTTTCAATGAAAGACTTGGTAAAAGACAAGTCACGTGGACCACTTTATATAAGCATGATCCCCCACTGGATCCATATCTCTACCGTAAACTGCTCTAGTTTTTAGACCACTCTACATCAAAATATCTTCCTCTTCGTTCCGATCAAACCCCATTCTGATGGGGGAATTTGTAGGGTCCTGAAAAATCCACATAAGGGAAGGAAGATACTATATTAAAATCAGTGGAAAATATACCGAATATTCATCAATAAATTGGTCAAAATATGAAGAATGTTCAGAAGAAATGGTAAAGGACCAAACCAGTCTGCGTACCAGTTCTTCATCAGTGGTACGCCGATGGTTCGGCGAACCGTGACACCCATGGACGTTGTCATTCATGAAACGGAGGTGGAGCTCATATGTGGGCGCAAACCAAATAGACAACAAAGTGAGGTTGTACCGGTCTGCAGTCACGAACCACACCAGCCGTGAACCATGTAGACCAGCCCCCCCACCACACACTGTATCGTTCATGAAACGAAGGTGGAGCCCTGTGCGGCCGCAAAGCACCCCGTGACCGAGTTGGTATAGGGGTGAGGTGCATTCAATATACCCTGTGAACCTTGGATTGATTAAGTCATCTTTAGACTAGGTTTTCTGTCATGGGCCTCTACAATACGTGCCACATAACCATAGATACAACCCTTTCCCCCCTCTATAAAAGTTTGTGAAGGGGGAGATGAAAGGGATAAGTTGATTGAAGATCAGATTCATGGTGATCATAAATTTAAAGGAAGGCATCAGACTTTTGGAGAAGGAAGAGGCTTTCAGGAGCTTAGGATTTCACATACTACAAAGTTCATATTCTCAAACCAGCAACATGTATAAATTGGGGATGAATTGTTAAGAAATGAAGAACACATAAGTGAATTGGTAAACCGTGAACCTAAAATTGGTAAACCGCAGACCATCACCCCAACACAGATGCACTCCCTATGAACCAGGGATCCTATGCCCCTTCTTTAATCCATCAAACCACGTAGCACCCTCCTACGTGGGTGAAGCTCTGACTGATGATGCCCCAGCCGCTTCCGCTCAATCTGACTCTAGTGACGCCTAATAATTTGGTACACGGACCAAACCTGAAGTCATGTACCACATTGGTATGTGAGATTCCCCTCAGTCTGCTTACCACACGAGTATGCAGACAGCCTCTCCATCCACGTACCACCTATTTACTTGAAGGGAACAACTCCTCATATGGCCATGTGGTCCGCCAAGGCCTTTGATGATTCCATCCCCTGAGTCAGATAAGGCCCTTCCTAGTCCGTCCAATCCTCCAGAATCCCATCACTAGCCTATCCATCAACACCAAGCCAAGGCCTCTCCCAAACCAACTAGATCGGCATACTGAAACTTTCAAGTTCATTAGCATTCCCTCTTGAGTTCACATACCCATGGTAGGTTGAATAAAGGGCTTACCCCATCCTTTGAATGGACATTTGGAGAATTGTTGGGCTCACATACCCATGGTAGTCTAGAGTCCGAGCCCCGGAGCCCCTTTCTTCCTCTCCACTCTTCAGTATTGAGGGATCCCACTTGATTTTCAATTCAATGATCACCAGAAGTGATCACTCCTCCCCTCCCCTGAAGAGAGTAACAAGGCATCCCTCCTAAAGTAATCTCCACACCATCCTTTCCGGATGACAATAGCCTTTCCCCTTTCATATGGGAAGGTTAATTGTACCATACCATAGTGTCTTCCGATGTGACTTATACATTCATTACCTCCTTGATACTTGGGGGAATTAATGTCTCACGGTCTCAGCACTCCACCCTCCGTCATTTTCTTCCTCATCTCCCATTAGTAAGGAAAAATTGTACGGCTTGACGAATCATTCACATTCTCTTGTTTCTCACAACGAGCATTACTCACATGGGCTTAGAGATTTGTGATGGTCACAACGTCTGTACAATGAAAAACTTAGAATGAACTTCATGGTTTTTGATCCATATCTCATAAGTAGGGTACGTAGGACACCTCTCTAAGGTTAAATTGCAACTCATGCCACCAACCACATGTAAGATCCAACCATACCTGGGCCCAAGAAATCATTTTCCATCAGTTACCCTAGGCCGCTTTGGTATAAGTCCCACACCAACCATGACTAGGCATTTGTCTCCTAGATTCTTTTGACATAAGACATTAAACTGTAGAGTCAGGTTCGTGTCACATGACCTTAAAAGGTGATGTGTCTCATTAAATGGCACCAAACTATGTGGATTATGATTTCTTTCACAAGGATACGTATGAAATCTATATTACGGGTTTTATTAAGATGCTCAAGTAACTCTCGGTCCCCCTGGATGATACTAAACTCTATAGCACCCAATTATAAGGGTTGACACCAGTGCTGTTTGAACAAACTCAAACTTCCCCAGAACCGTTAATCCAATGAGATATGGGAAACCTCAGATGTAGATGAGTTTGGATCACTGTGTATACCTATGACTTACAACCTATGGGTAATTCATAGATATTATGCATGGGGATAAACCAAAGATTACCGAACATATGAACATGTCTTAAATCAATAAGAGAGTCCCAGAATAGGCAATAATTCTTCCCCAAAAGTGTGTGATGAGCCCGAATTCTCATCCTCTTGACCAATGTTAGTTCTTAAGTATCGTTATTCATATCACCCAACGAGCGTCTGTCTTTGGAAAGCATGTCCATTTATTGTTGGATACAAGAATTGTTGGGAATTTCTGGCTCCATGAATAAACTCGTTGGATAACAGGTGAAGCCACATAGATAGGGAACCCAATAGAAATAATTAAACTGCACCATGTCCCTTTAATCAGACACAGGAACTGATCAGTTCCCCTTCACCGCAAAACAATATGACTCAATAATTATTAGCTATTTATAGATAGGTTTTTATGGTGATGTATTTATATTGATATTTACTATTATGATAATTTTGGAAATAATTTTGAATTAAAATGAAACTTTAATGCGGAATTCTATTGGAAAAGAAGTATCAGTTATTTAAAAATATATTATTTTAAATATATTTTGGAGTTTTATTTAAAATTTAAAAATTTAAAAATTAGATATTGATTTAATTTAAATAAATTACATATTTTTAAATATCATTAAAACATTATGTGGAATGTATTTCAAAAAAAATATAAATAGAAAGGTATGAATAATAAATAAATAGGTGTTTCCTTTAACTCAGACAAGGTGGCTAATATTATCCAATGGTGGTTGGGAAGAAATATTTCTAAAGCTTGGAAAGTGGTCCTTCTCAAATCATTCACTCAGGTAATTCATTATTCTATGATGTACAAGGTTAACATCATAGACTCTTTGATTCAACATCTTCACTATTCTTTTTCTATGTTTTATTGGGGTCATAATGATATAGGGGACATGAAACATTGGATTTCTAGAGATGAACTATATGTTCTTATAGCTTTTGGGGATTTGGAATCATGATTTTTTTGGTTTGAAAATTGATATCCTAGGAAATAAGGGTTGGATAATTTTATAATATCCTTATACACTCTATACTATAGTTTTTAAATCCAAGTATTCTCTACATTCTAATTTTTGAACTGATATTTTGTTCCCATACATAGATTTTTTTGGGAGTGGTTAGAATTAAAAATATACTCTTGATCATGGTTTGTATTATAGGATTAAATTTGTGATAAAATGAATACGTGGAGGGATTAATTTCATTTTAAGGGACTTAATATTAGTCCCATGTCCCCATAGTTTCTGGTTTTGAAGGTTTTACAATTCACGATTTTCGTATGGATAACCTTAGTGGCTAGAACCAAGATAAACACACCAATTGGTTAAATTATTCTGATAGGTTAGTGATTTAATCTATCCCTATTATTTATAAAAATAATAGATACCAGGTTTTATAGATAAAGTATCTATTACATTGTTATTTTATACACTCAAGGTATAGATGTATCATTGGTTTCCTTTCCCCGGTTGGATTTTCCATGGAAAAGCTTGTGGAAACATGATGTGTCACCAAAAGTGAAACTATTATGTTGGATTATTTATAGGGGTATCCTTAAAATTTGTAATCTATTAGTTATTAACCATATTTTCATGGATTTCGCAGGCCCATTTTGAGAGTTTTGTTGATTTAATCTTTAATTCCTTATTTGATTTCTCTTATATTCTTAGTTTGTGGAAGACCTATATTGAGATGAAAAGAGAATACTGGAAGCATCCAAATGATGTGAAATAGATTTTTTAGGCATGGGTTATATATTCTCCCTTGGTTTTCATGAGTAGTTTGTGTTTTTAGGATTTTATATTGTGTTTTAAGAAAAAAAAAAGAATGATTTTAAACCATGTTTATAGATATTATATCATTTTAAGCAATAAAATTCAATCATGGTTGATGGTGTGGGGGTATGACAAAGTTTATAGTCCTGTGTTGGCTATCTAATGTTTTATCTTAAGATGGGTTACTCATTATTTATGATTTTAAAGTAATACTGATGCATCTGTGCATGGGGAGAAAAGTATTGGTGTAAGTGTTTCCATTCATGATGATTATGGAAGCCTTATCATCACCCACCACATATCTATTATCTATAATAGGAATCCCATCATTTCTGAATATATTTTGATACATATTAGGATAGAATATTTTTCCTCATGGTCAGAATTATATTATCCTTTCATTTTATTTCAAAATGATTTTTGATTTATTAGTGTCTTGAAAGGGGAACTGACAAGTTTTTCAATCCATCCTTAAGAAGATTTGGAATATTTCTATGAAATTTCTCCAATGTCATTTTTTCTTTGTTAAGATAGAGGGGAATCATGTTTCTCACTTTCTGTATTGAGTGAGAGGTTTTGATGGGAACTTTTTTCGGTGTTTTTTATTTTTCTATGAAATTTGTATTTCTTTTTTTGATGATTTATAATATTCCCTTTTGTTTTCAAAAAAATAATGGAATATGGTAAATAATATATAAAATGAATAAGCACATTTTTGGTTAAAAAATCATGATAAAATATTATAAATGATATATTTATTTAAATTTATTATTTTAATCTATTAAAAAATTAATTTAATATCAATATTTGAATTCAATTTGGTTATAAATTGAATGATATAATTGAATTTAAATTCTCCTAAAATTAAGTGCCTAAATAGAACTTGAAATAAATTACTCATTATTTTATAAAAATAAATATTTTTTTAGAAAAATTAAAAAATATAAAGAATATTATAGAATATTTGAGATATAAGATATTTTTTTAAAAAGTTAATATTTAAATTCGATTTTATTAGGGGTTTAGTGATATAGTTAAAATCTTTTTAAAACAATATTTCATGTTTAAATATTAATTTACAACGTATTATTTAATATATTTCTACAACATAATAGATCCCCTGATAATGATATAGAACACTTTATAATGATATAAATATATATATGAAAAACATTGCTTTTTAAAGTTAATTTATAAATTCAAATTGGTTAGATATTATCCAATCAATAAGATGTAATTCATATATCATGATAATTATCTGAATACTTATGAAATGTCGACACAGTTATATAGAAAAATGAGATATTCTAAAATGGAGAAAATTAAAATCTGAAAGAACCTAGGCATAACATAGGTTCTTGGCCATGGTAGTTTAAAAAAATATTTTCAAATATGATGTTAATTTATCATATTTGGATTATGGTGACTCATAAATATATATTCATAATAATTTTTTTTATTTGATTTTTTCTCTTAGATATTTATAATTTATTTAATTTATATTAGGGAATAAAAAAATTATGGGATAATTTGGAAAATCTTTAGTAATTATTGAGTATTTTTGTTGAAAACACTACATTTGGAAAAGGAATTATTAAAGGAAAAGTTGAAAAAATAATGCCATCCTAATCCAAAACCTAAGGGAGATCGGACTGGCCAAGGGTTTTTCAATTGTCAACATAGATCTAACAACATGAGATATCATGGGGAATGTCTACCATGAATGGATTCTAAGAATTCATGTAGGGGTCAAGTGGGGAAAACTCGTTGTGGGTCAGTGCCAGACAGGAGGACTATCATGTGAAGTGGAAAGTGTGTATCATTTCTCTTACTCTCCCCACATAAATGGTAAAGAAACTCAATCCACCCCGTCGAAAGATAAATGTTGCATGACCTAAATAGTGGTAACTATTCATTCCCAAAATAAATAGTGTTGTTTCATCCATGTTCCACGTCACTCACCATAAAAAGATGAACTATTTCACCATCGTTTCTCACCTATGCCATAGAATCCCTATCTCTATCAAGGAGCAAGCTCTAGATTCATAGTATCCATTTATCTACACTATGATAACTCTATGTACACTACTAGGGAGCTCGTGTATGCCATCATGAAGTCCAATATTTTATCCATGTGTCATTTAAGTAAGACGATCCCTATAAACCTATTGTGTAGGAGGAGAGCACAAGTCTTACATAGAAATCCCCTTGCGATGTGTATTGGTTGATCGTTCCATAGCCACGTCAATTAAGAAATAAATATAGAATAAAATTATATTTCACCATATACTATTTTTCATTGATGTAAATATGAGAATCAAAATATTTGATTATATTGGAGAGGCTATGACATGGATATTTACCTTACACTATATTCCATGATGCGTAAGTGTTATAAAGAGTCGTGTAAGAGTGATAGATTATGTTAAGGTTTGATATTTATTATGTAATTTCATGATTCCATATTTTTAAATGTATTATGGTTATATACAAGGCTATGCAATTGTACTTTGATTCTATATTAATGTGATTTTGGGTGTTAAAATAAGGGTAATGTCATTTTATCAAGAGTATTTCACTATAGATTATGGTTTGTATCTTAATAAAAATATAAAGAATATAAGGGTAGTGAATGATGAAGTTTATTATGACAAAAAAGATAATGTTTCATCATGGATGATGAATAATGGATAGTTTTGTAAGGGTCATAATCCGACTATATAAAGGTAAATGTAGAGCCTGGGGTTTTTACATGAGTTATGCAACATAGGGTTTTATCTTACATTGAGGTTGTTTGAAATGAAGAAAGATATAATGATGTTGATGTATTATGTTTTTCATACCATAGTTAAAATTAATAATTTTCATAGAGTTTCATAGCTGAGTCCTACATTTTTTCTTCATCATAGAGGTCCTAAAATAGATAGTTTCTCTAAATGTTGGATATAGGTGATTGTGTGGAAAAAATTTAGGCTGCACCATAGCATGGTTCAAGGAGGATAATAATGATATAGTGAATATAGGATTTTTGGGTAGGATTTTAGATTTACAACACGACTTTGAAGATTTTAAAGAGGAGTATTTATCCTTATTTTGTGGATCATAGTTACTAACATATTTCACTATAGAGATGTCCTTGAACCATAATTGTACACATGGATTCAATAATGAGGCTATTTGAGATGAGGAAGGCTATTCTATAGTGACTTTTCCCTTTCCACAAAACTAAAGGTCATTAGGTTCTAAATATTATACTCTTATATTTTTGGATCATTTATAGGAGAATTTCCCTAAGTAATTGACTCATAATTAAAAAGAATTTATGGATAAATTTAACCCTAAAGAATAAATGAAATAGAGACAAAAAAATTGGATATACTACCTGGAGGTTTGGATGAAGTAGTGAATTTATCCAACAATGATATTAAATTGATAGGATTTTGTTTTCTTTTATATTTTTTATATATTTTTGGATGCATATTCTGGTTGTCAATAACAATTAATGTATTTTTCCTTAGTTATTCAATATATTTATTTTAGTTTAGTTATATATTCCCTCTTCTATGGTTTCTAGTTCATTCAAGGATGATGGACTATTGATCATGGGTACTTAATTTCTTAGGGGAGGGCTATTCTAATTAAAATGGATATATATGTCATGAGTTTAATTATTCTTCACTTATGAATTCCCTTAATTAATTTTATTACCTTCAATTAAATATTATCTAATACTGCAACCTTATAGGGAAATCAATGAAGATTAAGGGACTAATCCTAATGTAATGGATGAGAGTGGGTAGAGATAGATAATGTCAATCTGCCTCCCACTTTTAATATTGAGTTTAATGAACTGATTTTTTAATTTATTACCTTGATAGAGGGATCAATGGGACTAGGTAGTTTTATTTTATGCTAATTAGTTAAACAAGATACCCTGATAAGGATTACAATGTTTTATTGTGGAATTTTAATGAGTGAAGTTTAATTATTATAAGTTAAGTTGTACCATCCCTAGAAATCAGTTTTATTATCCTCATCTTTACTAAACTATTTTAAGTTTAGTTACATTTAAATAATGTTTGGATAATTCAGTTTAGTTTCTTAATTTGGGTTACCATATTATGAAGTCCCAAAATTTATTATTTATCATAATTATGATTCCAAGTTCCCCATTGGCTCGAACCTATATGTTCAATTTATAACACTTTTAGGGTTACTTATTGAAGGGAAAAAATATATTATATAAATTTTTAAATTATTAGAAACAAAAAAATTGTTGGTTCCAATCATGTTTTAGCACCATTTCTCAGGAGAAATATAAAATAGTAGCGATTGAAAAGATAATTGATTATGTGAATAATTTTCCCTCTATTTTGTTTGTTTCTTTATTTTAGTGTAGGTTTTGGTTTTATTTTTGTTTGTTATTTTAATTATATGTATGTTTTGTTAAAGGTAGAATTCATGATTAATTACCAATGGAACAATTATTATATTTCACCACCATAGTACACATATCAAAAAAATGAGTCCACCCTCTGGGAGGAACTGAATTCAATGTGGTGGTTACAAGAAGGATAAAGATGTAGTAATTTTTACTCTTATTATTATGATGAATTCAAGAACTAAACATAGATTTACACCACTAACTACACCTATATGGTAACTTTTAGAAGTCATGAAAACCAAAAAAAATCAATGGATTGAACCACATTACCAAGGAGCACCCAATTTCCAAATTCCTTAATAGAAAAATCCATGAGAATATTTAATTAATTCACTCTTGTAATTCACTATTAATACTTAGTGGGAAATCAAAAAACATGATACAATACTCAAAGGGTAAAAAAACATTCATATAGGGTAGGAAGAGTTGGAAAATAACTCAAAAAATAATGGAAAACATTTATATTCCATTGTGACTAACTCATTTTTACCTATTTAAGTAAGGAATATATGAAAAGGGAATCTAGAGTAAGTGTATTCCATTGAATTAGATATAAAATAATAAGATTACTATATAAAATCATAAATTCTATGTATTAAAGAAGAATAAGAGTTACCATGATGGTACTCATCAATGAAATGGTAAATAAGAGATTGGAGAAGTACTAGGCCTAGGTTGGTTCCATAATTGAAGAGGTACAAAACTTAGGAATTGTTTAAATATATAGAGAAGAAGAATATCACACCTTAAACTTTAAAAAAACCCTCATGTAACTCCAATAGGTGAAATAAGAAGTTCTTAAGGAGGAATATTTATATAATTCTAAGGATGAATCACCTCCCAAACATGAAAATACGAAGTAGGTTTCTAAATATATAGAAACTTTAAATGAGAAAAAATGATTTTACATAAAAAAAATTCATGATATAGAAGAAGAATAAGTATCGATCCTGAAATTACAAGAAGAATAAGGGATACCATGATGGTTTTGATCATTGAAATGACCAAGGATAAGATGAAGCTGTCCAATTATTAATGAAGAACCATCTTAGAAGAGGTTCCAAGAGGTAAATTATAGGAGGATATTGGGTTAAGTGAGATCAATATATTTATTGAGGATAAATTACCCCCATAAAATAAAAAAATTACATAGTTTAATCTTAAAGATTCATCGAAAAATTATAATAAAATAGGAAATGAAAAGAGTTTGAAGTAGGGTGGTTGAAGATAGAGAGAATTTTTAAGGAATAACAATCTCTAACACTTGAATATGATGACATATATATTGGAATTAAAATTTAGATTTCGTCCATTGAGTATGAGAAGAAGGATAAAAATTAATGGGTGGAGGAAGATAGAATGCAACTCATGAAAAATGTTGATGAAAAATAATCTCAAACACCTAGTGAACAAAAATCCAACTATGTTTGAATTTTGGTAAATAAAGAACATCCAATATGTAGAGAGGAGGAAAAAGATATTGAAATTAAAATCTCAAACATATCACTTAAATAAAAAACGAAAAAAAAGTTTTATATATAATTGATCTTACATATCATACTAAAATATTTATGATGGAGACACCTGCATAAATAGAAAAAATAAAGGAAGCTCACAGAATTCCAAGATTTATTCCATATTTTAGAGAAGACAATAAATAAGATATATTGTTAATGTAATATTATATGTTTTATAAGGATTTTTATTTTTTTATTTTAGTCTTTAATGCTATCCATAGTCTATAATCAATTACTAAATGGGATAATGAAGATACAACAGAAAAGAAGGAGCAAAATGGACTTAGATGAGTTAAATTGAAAAATAGTTCTCTAAAAAAACCATGTAACATTATTTGATACTCAAACTAAGTGATAAAATATGTAATGGTCTAGTCTAAAGACCTTAAAGAAAATTATTTTGAGATAAAACTTGAGTTTTTACTGCTTTTTTAAGATTTAATTTTAATTTCAATTTGAATTTTAGTTATTGGATTATCATGGTGGGTTATGTTGAATCTTTTATAGTTTATAACTTTAATGAATGGATACCATCACATTAACTATCTTAATTTTATTCTATTCCAAAGATGAAAAATAAAAGAAAAAAGAAAAAAAAGGATTCAGTATAAGTAAAAAAGGTAGAATCAAAATTCAAAAAACATCAATGCTAATCAACCCATCTAGGAATGAAATAAAATTAAGCTACTTTGACCAAGAAAATTTCTATCTCAATTATTTATTTTTTATCCATTTTTGTGATTTAAATAATTTACGATTTTCAAGAACCCCATCTCACCATGGTTTAACATTATGGAAAATGTTCTCTTTAAGTGAAAGGGAGGAATAGTTAGATACCCAAATTTGTAATTTTTTCCTCATTATCTGACCTATGAGAAATCATCACTTAAGAGATTTATATTTCAACATGTTGAATTTTCTTGGAATTATTAGTCCTATAAGAGGAAATAAATATTGGAGTACATTTGTGAAAGCAATGTTATTATTTTAATATTGAATTTTTTAGATGTTTTTGGTGATATGAATAATTTTTCAGGATTTTTATTCTCAAAAAAATAATCTATTCTACCAATTATTATTGTCCATGCCATGAATTGATCATATAACATATTTTATTCGGATTCTAAAGTGGGTTCTAAATTTTGTTTGATGTTTTCTTTCTAATACACTATTTCTTGATAGAACTTAGGATTTTCATCACTACTAGAATTTTTCTTATTATTAAAGCATGCTTATTTTGAGCTATATTATAATGATTTAGGCCATATGTTGATAGATATTTGGGCCAATTTGAATTTGATATTTACCCTCTATCTGGTTTTTTTAATCAATAAAACTATGTAATTCCTTGATAGAAAACCACATTAAAAAAATATATCCTTTACAGCCTTCATTCATTGAGTTTAATTTAATGACCATTCAATGATCTTAAAAGAGGGGGGTATGTATTTGCATGGAGTTTCTAAAATTTTATGTCAAATTAGAGAATGGGATTTGTTTATCTTGAGTTATTATAGAAAAGTTTCCTTATATTTTTCATTGTGCATTATCAAATCCTCTATATTTTGGAAAAAAAATTGGAATAAAAATAGAGTATGTAGGTACATTCGATTGAATTATAACTAGAAAAACCTTCCTCTTACTTATGATAACTATTAAAATTAGTGTTATTAGGAGATTGATTGTGGGAAATAAAGTGCTATTTGGTTTTTTTCCATGGGTGTGTCACTTTTCCTTACACATTTTCCATTAAAAAATACTAAGATGGAAGATGTTAAGAGAAAAATGGATTATTACTATCACTATTTTGTATTTCTAAATGTGTAACTTACATGATAATATGAGTAAGAAATGGGAATATTGACTTTCTAATATGAGTTGAAGTATGATAGTATTTCTTTGATTTTTACTTTAATATCATTTATTGTACAATATGAATATTTACCTAATTTTTTAATCATGTAAATTTCAATTTTTTCATCATTAATCACCCATATTTAACCATAGATGCATTTGATTCTTAATTATAATTATAAAAGAATTTTATATTTTTATTTCTAAATATAAATGCATATAACTTTCAAGAAAATGGATAGATTTTACATAATTGATATTTAACATAACTCCATATAAATTTTTATGAGAAATGATTGTTATACATTCCATTTAGGAAAATCCTAATTTTAATGAATATTTTAAAGAGGTTGAATAATGTGAGTGTAAGAGTAAAAAGGCCTTAAATTTTTAATTTTAAATGGAACAATATTTTTCACTAATTTTTTGATGAGTTTTGTGATTTTAAAATCTTCAGTAATATATTTTTTATGTGTATGATCATTTGAAAATTTCCCTTGAAATGTTTGTATCCTTGGTGTTCGGAAGTTGAGGTTTTGATCAAGAATGAGAAAATATTTAAATATGGGGGATTTTTATGAATTTAAAATATATTCCTTTTTTAATTATAAAAATATATTATTTAGTTTTCATTATGTATTATTCATATTATTTTTATCTAACATAGGGAAAAATTAAATTATTGGAAAATTTGGAAGATTTAAAGTAATTATAGAGTATTTATAATGAAAACAATGCATTTAAAAAAGGAATTATTAAAGGAAAATATGTAAAAATAAATCCATACTTAACTAGTACATGAGGAAGATCAAGCTAGCCTAGAGACATCAAATTATTGATTATAATTTTAGAAAACTTTAATACCCAGAAGTATGTCATGATAACCTAGTCTTATCAAGGTTTCTCATTAGGCAAGAATGTAGGGTTAAACAGAGTAATTCCCAATACTAGTTGGTTCTTGGAAGGTGGTTTCACATCTTTAAATCTATTTTTTGTATGTATATCCTTTTTTTAATCTCATAATATGGTATTTTCTTGGTTTTTTGGGAAATTTTGGAGTTTTTAGTTTTTTGGGCATGTGAATGGTGGGCCCATAGTTAGGTAAAACCATGTGGGTCATACCAAGAAACCATGAAACTGGTTATAGAGATCAAGTGGAGGGTTTATGTCTAGCACACAGTTAGTTAAAACCATAAAAACTTCTCCTAAAACCATGCAACATGGTATGTAGGTGTTTCACACAATTAGAACAATCCCCTCTAACTATTTTGTCGGCGTTTTTTGTGGAAGTGATTGGGATATGGAAATCATAAAATAGAATCAAATGTGAGTGGATGAGTCGAATAAAGCTAGAAAATAGAGGACCATACAAACAACTAACATAGGTGCAACCGTATAGTATACTATTTGAATCATTAGAAACCCATTTGGAAAGAACTCAGCAAGCACTTGAACCACCAGTTATATCAATATTAAAGTAGATTACTGGGGATATACCTATCTAATTTGACCACCTATTTTCTATGCGTCCAACGTGTTGGTAGAAATAAATGGGGGTAGTGATTTTTTATTAAAAACATACACATATTCTATGAGGATGACCTATGTATAGAGTCTGACATCTTCCCGGTACTCCAAGCCATTTGCGGTTGGGTACTGAGTAGAGGGCACCCAGCCGTATCAACCTAGTGGTAAATGATGGAAGTAACCCTAACTATCTGAATGTAGTGAAATTACTTGTTGCATAAGTAGAAATTTTTATGAATGGTGTCACTACTACCTAACTATCTCTAAAATGGAATCTGGTGAAAATGAACTCTTGGTTCAGATTTTGACATCCCCAAGACTAGGTAGTAAGAACCCATGTACCATTCGCTTTTCTATGGGTAAGATATTCTAATGCCTCATAGGATGGTAGTATATATTATTAATAATAGTAGTTTATTATTTTCATAGATTTTTATCTCATATTTTTAAGGGGTTTAAAGTATAGAATAAGAAGAAAATAATAGTAACCATGATCGATTTGCTCTACATATGAGCTAGAGATTTAAGAGCAATCATTACTCTGAGAAGATATCTGATTATGTCTAATTGGGTCTGACTCATAATAACGAATGAATTTTATGTTTTATCAGCATGGAATCATTTTACTGAAATCTTGGATGATCATATCAAGTTCAATAGTACTTATATATATTTTATGAATGATGATTACTCAATAGTAATTTTTTTCGGTCACTCTAAACCTTCCATGGTAGAATTTGTACACCCATCTACTTAGGTACGAATACTCATACACAACCCCATGAAGAAAATGAAGATCCATTGATATTCTTTTTGACACATCATCAACATGTAAAAGAAAGAAAACACCATAAACTCATATTATTCATTGTTTAAAAATTTTACAAAAAGAAGCCATGTTGGGATTTTTATTATCAGGTCTGGAGATTGTTGAATATTTGATCCCAAAGATCCTTTATTTTTCATGTTGTGAAACCATATAGTGAAACTCCTCTATTATCTAAGAATTTTTTACATGGTTGTATCATGGATTGAAAAACCATTGGGCCATATAATGTAAATTAGAAATTAATTATCCAATAATAATTTTAGAGACAAAAATATATAATGTTCACCTCATACATTTTCCATCACTTTAGGGTCGCTAATTAGAGGTCATTCTGAGTATATTTTGGAGATACATTACCACTCTATGGTTATTTTTAGGAATAATATGTAGTTGGACCTTTATTTTTCAAAGGTATGTTGTTTTTCTTTGTCCTTTTTATCTTTTCTTCTAGGTATCTCAGTTATATCTTTACGTAAATATTTAATCAATGGTGTATTGAGTAGATGTAATATTCTCCTGATGATCTGAATATGTTTCTATTAGACCTGGTATTAAAAATGGAGGAATTAGTTATATTTGGGTTGATCATTGTGTGAGTCTTTTAGATCTTTGATGTAAGTGGTCTCTCTCTCTATCTCTTCTCTGTTGACCTTGAAGATACTGGAAATATTATAATATAATATGTGGCTAACTCATGTTAAGTATTTTAAATATAACATAGATTCAAATATAAGGAATAAATGATATTAATATAATCATCCCATAATTTTATATAGGTTATGATATCATTTTAATCCTTATCTTTTCGATGAACCCCTGGGTTATAGCATCCCACCTTTTATCACATAAACTTTCATTACATTTTACAAAACCGAGGATCTATAAGCTTTAGTGTCTTGGAAACCAGGAACTTAAAACATGACAACATAAAAAATTCTTCTTAAACACTTGAAAGGCTTCTCCTCATGTTCATCCTAGGTTCATTACTACATCACATAACCTGGGGACATACATCAAAAGAAAGGGTGAGTAGAAGGCCCAGTAAAGGAAACAAGAGAAACATTTTACATGTGAACTTGAGATACTTCAATAAGGTCATGAAAAGAACTTTAAGGCATGAGAAAGAAATCATGAGGCATATCATAATAAAAATAACATTTTTCATAACTTTAAGATGTGGATACAACATTTAATATTGTCAATCATTTCGTTTCACCAAGGTCCATCCCCAAGGTGTCGTTAAAATTACCAAGGTTATTCACCAAGGCGTCGTTAAAAATGGTCATCTCTAGAGATTAAGTCTTTACCCAAGGCATTGGAGCGCTATCAGGGCACACCCTTGACATGTCTTTATTATCATGTGAGCCACATATATAATCATCAATCATTTAATAAACAACCCATATAGCATAAATGAAATGGGTTTCATTTCATAATCATAACGTTTTAAAAACTGCTTTGAAGACATGATCGTTATGTCACTTTAAACCCACGGAAAAGGGAAAGCGGGTTTCATGTATGTAAATCCCAGAATTTAAAATAGAACATTTTGATATATGTGTGAATAAACCTATAGAAATAAGATCTTTGAGTATTCACTTAACAACATAAAATAATTTTGAGATAAAGAGGGAGGCATTTTGAGACGAAAACTATGCAGCATAACGTCTATGATACATGGTTTTAGAAAACATTGAAAAGAGAGGGGACATGAGTCACCCACTCAAAAATGATACATAAAACAGTAGGGGAACAGAATATAAAGTATTTAAGAACATAGTAATGATATTTTAATAATATACCATATGAAAATAAGAACTTGAAAGGAAGACAAAAAATAATATTTCTCTTATGAAAATTCAGCAGCCTAACGGCGTCACATAAACGTTAAAAACAATTGACGAGATCAAATAGGGTCTCTCATCATATGAACATAAAAGATCAGTATGATAAATATAGATATCATAACCCAAAATAATAAAAATATACTTGAAAGACTTGACATGAAAGTAGAACATTGAAAAATGAGAAGGGTGAAAGAATCCCTTAAAAATTCGGCAGCCTAACGGCGTCACTTAAACTTCAACAAAAAAATGAATTGATGAGATAAAATAGGGTCTCTAATCATATGAACACAAGAGTACAGTATGATAGATATATATATCATACCCCAACATAATAAAAAGGAACTTGAAAGACTTGGCATGAAAGTAGAACTTTGAAAAAGAAAAGGGTGAAAGAATCCCTTAAAAATTCGGCATCCTAACGGCGCCACTTAAAACTTCAAAAAAAATGAATAGAAGAGATCAAATAGGGTATCTCATCATATGAACATAAAAGATCAGTATGATAAATTTAGATATCATACCCCAACATAATAAAAAGGAACTTGAAATACTTTACATGAAAATAGATCTTGAAAAATGAGAAGGGAGAAAAATCCGTTACAAAAAATTCTGCAGCCTAACGGCGCCACTTAAAACTTCATAAAACGAAATAATGAGAGTAATAGGGGATCTATCATTATATGAACATGAGAAGGGAAGTAAGAGGAGTATAAAATAACACCCTTTAACATAATAACATGGATCATAAAAAAATTACATAAAAGAGATTTCTTGAAAAGAAAGAGAGAGATCAGATCCCTTACCTTAAAACGTAACTCTTAAAACTCAAAGGTTTGGGACTTGAGGGCTTGGGGTCACCTTGGGAGGACTCCTTGGGAGGTAATGAGACCCGAAATTCGTTGGGGGAGAGTGGGGAGTCGAAATGGATGAGGATGGCTTGGTATTTATAGGGAAAGTGAGGGGACAAGACATTAATGGCCAAGGGACACCTCAAAAGTGCTTTTCTCAAAACCATGTGCTCTTCCTTGGCATTTACCATGGAGTTAGGCCAAATGGGGCCCCCAAAACAATAATTCATCACCCTTGTCCGGCCAACCCTTAAAATATCTCATGACATCATCATGACACAGTTATGATGTCATTAAACATACCGAAACCCTAAAACTGTATTTTTACTATTCACTGAAAATTCAACTTTCTCAGAAAAATCCCAAAATTTCACATTAACCAAATATCAAGGCTCTGATTTCAAAAATTAACTCCATTTTATAAAAATAATTTTCTAAATATTTTTAATTTGATTTTTAAATAAATACACTATTCACCGAAAATTCATTTTTTTCAGAATAAAAACCCCAAAAATTACCATAACATAATATCGATGCTCTGAGTTCAAAAATAAAGTCCATTTTATAAAAATTATTTTCTAATTATCTTTAATTAAATTTTTAATTTAAAAACACTATTCACCTGAAAATTCTAATACTTGACTAATAATTTATGAAACTGTTATTTACCCATTTTATTGAATCTCATTACTTAATCAAGGTGTCTAAATTATATTAAAACTTTCTTTGAGTTAAATTACTAATCCATTTTGTCATATTACTAATCCTAATCATAAAATCACTATTCATATTTTACTATTCATCAAAAATCAAGTTGATCTTATTAGACTCTAAATTTTGAACTGAACATAATTGTAGTAGATCATTTTTTGAAAATCATTACACATTTTTAATTATTTAATTTTTACATAAACATTTTTTAAATATACTTTTTCTAAAATTCATCAAAAATATGCATACTATATTTACCCGGTCATTTGAAAATTCATAAACATCATCATAAGAAGAAATCCCAATTTTTATTTAAAACAAAGGATCACACAAGGAAGTTACGATCTTCTTACATAGCTCCTTATCACACCAGCATATGACCTAAGTGTAAGGTGTGATAAGGTGAGAGAATCCGAGAGAGGCTCGGCCAACATTGCACGAGTAGTAATTTCTATTAGTTTGAACTTTTTGCAAAGGCGATTCTGTTCTAGCTTCTCACGATGAAGTTCAGATTGGGTTTGGTCCAGAGCAAAGCCTAGTGGTGCTACCTCCTTCCCAAGTTCTGTTAGATGGGCTTCCATCGGTCCAAGACTACTGGGTGAGGCCATCGAATCTTCTTTCTATAATAATTTAACAAAGATTACTTGTATTTAGAGACAATAATCAAAATGTTTAGTTTCCAGTGGTCATATTGACCAATGGTCATATAACAGTCTAAACCCAACAGTCTCATTTTAATTATACTCATGTTATCAAATGAAACATTTTTGTTTTGTATAAAAATAAAATAAAATAACACATAAAATTTAGGAAACAAGATTTATTCAAAATTTTGGGTCGTTACAATATTCCCCACTTAAGAAATTGCGTCCTCGCAATTTTTTTAAATTGGGTTTTGAAATTTCATTGAATGTCCCACATCAGAAAATGAGTCAGTAAAACTATTACTTTAAAAGAAAGAAAGGGAAGTACAAAGGTCACCCGAGTTAACCCACAATAGGATTCCATGTAGGAAAACATGGACATGGAGGTGAAAACAAAGGGTCAAGTTCTGAGGGAGAGTGATAGAAAACATGATTAGGATAAAGATAACAATAAGAAAATCCGAAACTTAGGATGTGTTTAAACGATCTTTGATTACCTAGTAGTAAACATAAACCAACAACGTTTTTGTTTTACGTTCCTTTTCATAATTTTGAGGAATTCATTTACTACATAGAATAGAAACATAAGAAAATATACCTATGTTCATGTAGAGTTTCATCCTTTAATAAGTTTCTACCAAAACCAATATTTTCTCCAAATATTGAGAATTAAAAAACACTTGGTCTCATCAAAAGCACAAGAATCATATTCTAGAGAATCACATAATCCACAAAACATTAACTATCTATTTCTTCTATCTTTAAACATTATCCCAAAAACAGAAAGGGTAAGGTAAAACAACTCTTCAAAAAAAAAAGAATCCCATAGTAAGGGAAACTACTTTTAAATCTTCAAAGTTCCATGGAACTACCCAAAGTTCATCATAGACCATTCCATAAATAACGGTCCTTAAAATTATTCAAAATAAACCAAACTAAGATTGAAACCCACATACAATAGGGATTTGATAACATAGTCTTCCAAAATAAACTTCGTTGTTCATCTCCAAAACACATCAACCACTCCTAACATCTTATAACAAAAGTAGCTAACCTAAAGATATTTTATCCAAGATAGGTTAATCATTCCCATAAGTAACCTAAATTACTATATGTCCGCTTTAAATTCATCGATTCTTCAAAATATAAGTCAACCTTACTCCTCAATGAAAATACCGTAGTAATATATTTACCTCGATAATATAGGGTCCCCAAAATAGTGAACATCTTCCAAAATAATAATCATTTTTTAATCCCCTAATCATCTCTGTCATATTAATACGACAATCATCGCATTTCCTATCACATTGGTTTTTGGGACATGTTCTTCCATTTCCCGCCATTAACTATGAAAAGAAACTATAATTAGGGGCTTAAATACTTAGCTAATAATCATGAAAGGGACACATTAAGCATAAAAGGATAAACATGTAGAATAAAAGTATATCCTAACTTGTGATCCCCTAGGTTCCAATCTAGGTTATCCATGATCATATATTCTTATGTGAATCTTTATTATGTTTTATCCTTGTTCCTTTAATAATGGTTCAAACTAAGCTTATTAATTTACCAAAGCATATCCCCCAGGAGTGTCGTAACCAAGAGTGCAGCAAGGCCCGTTGTCGTGTACTAGTTCCTGTTCGAGTCTAGCTCAAAGCGGTGTTTTCGGGTTTTACCCCTATGTACATCTGTGCCAGAGCCACCTCTACCTGCTCGTATCCAGATAGGGATGTATTTTCTTGGAAACCCATTTCTCAATACTCACCAAAATACCAGGAAGATTTCCTATATATAAACTTTTCTATGGGATTCTTCCTAAAGTTTTCATATCCTAATTTCCACAAATAACTACACCATCCTTTGATACCAACTATAGAATCCTGCCTTTTTATCACATAAACTTTCGTTACATTTTACAAAACCGAGGATTTATAAGGTTTAGTGTCTTAGAAACCAGGAACTTAAAACATGAAAACATAAAACATTATTCTTAAACACTTGAAAGGCTTCTCCTCATGTTCATCCTAGGTTCATTAATGCATCACATAACCTGGGGACATACATCAAAAGAAAGGGTGAGCAGAAGGCCCGGTAAGGGAAACAAGAGAAACATTTTACATGTGAACTTGAGATACTTCAATAAGGTCATGAAAAGAACATTAAGGCATGAGAAAGAAATCATGAGGCATATCATAATAAAAATAAAATTTTTCATAACTTGAATATGTGGCTAAAACATTTAATATTGACAATCGTTTCGTTTCACCAAGGTCCATCCCCAAGGTGTCGTTAAAATTACCAAGGTTATTCACCAAGGCGTCGTTAAAAATGGTCATCTCAAGAGATTAAGACTTTACCCAATGCATTGGAGCGCTATCAGGGTGCACCCTTGACATGTCTTTATTATCATGTGAGCCACATATATCATCATCAATCATTTCATAAAAAACCCATATAGCATAAAAGAAATGGGTTTCATTTTATAATCATAACGTTTTAAAAACTTCTTTAAAGACAAGATCTTTATGTCACTTTAAACCCACAGAAAAGGGAAAGCGGGTTTCATGTATGTAAATACTAGAATTTAAAATAGAAAAATTTGATATATGTGTGAATAACCCTATAGAAATAAGATCTTTGAGTATTCACTTAATAACATAAAATAATTTTGAGATAAATAGGGAGGCATTTTGAGACGAAAACTATGCAGTATAACGTCTACGATACATGGTTTTAGAAAACATTGAAAAGAGAAGGGACATGAGTCACCCACTCAAAAATGATACATAAAATAGTAGGGGAATAGAATATAGAGTATTTAAGAACATGGTAATGAAATTTTAATGATATACCATATGAAAATAAGAACTTGAAAGGAAGAAAAAAAATAAGATTTCTCTTATGAAAATTCAGCAGCCTAACGGCGTCACATAAACTTCAAAAAGAATTGACGAGATCAAATAGGGTATCTCATCATATGACCATAAAATATCAGTATTATAAATATAGATATCATACCCCAACATAATAAAAAGGTACTTGAAAGACTTGACATGAAAATAGAACATTGAAAAATGAGAAGGGTGAAAGAATCCCTTAAAAATTCGACAGCCTAACGACGTCACTTAAACTTCAAAAAAAATGAATTGATGAGATCAAAAATGGTATCTCATCTTATGAACACAAGAGTACAGTATGATAGAAATAGAGATCATACCCCAACATAATAGAAAGGAACTTGAATGACTTGGCATGAAAGTAGAACTTTGAAAAAGAGAAGGGTGAAAGAATCCCTTAAAAATTCGGCAGCCTAACGGCGCCACTTAAAACATCAAAAAAAATGAATTGAAGAGATAAAATAGAGTCTCTAATCATATGAAAATAAAAGATCAGTATGATAAATTTAGAGATAATAACCCAAAATAATAAGAAGGAACTTGAAATACTTTACATGAAAATAGATCTTGAAAAATGAGAAGGGAGAAAAATCCGTTACAAAAAATTCGGCAGCCTAACGGCGCCACTTAAAACTTCATAAAACGAAAAAATGAGAGTAAGAGGGGATCCCTAATTATATGAAAATGAGAAGGGATGTAATATGAGTATAAAATAACACCCTTTAACATAATAACATGGAGCATAAAATAAATTACATAAAAGAGATTTCTTGAAAAGAAAGAGAGAGATCAGATCTCTTACCTTAAAACGTAACTCTAAAAACTCAAAGGTTTGGGCCTTGATGGCTTGGGGGAACCTTGGGAGGACTCCTTGGGAGGTAATGAGACCAGAAATTAGTTGGGGGAGAGTGGGGAGTCGAAATGGATCAGAGTATGGCTTGGTATTTAAAGGGAATGTGAGGGGACAAGGCATTAATGGCCAAGGGACACCTCAAAAGTGCTTTTCTCAAAACCATGTGCTCTTCCTTGGCATTTACCATGGAGTTAGGAAACATGGGGCCCCAAATAAATAATTCATCACCCTTGGCCGGACAACCCTTAAAATATGTCATGACATCATCATGACATAGTTATGATGTCATTAAACATATCGAAACCCTAAAACTGTATTTTTACTATTCACTGAAAATTCAACTTTCTCAGAAAAAATCCCAAAATTTCACATTAACCAAATATCAAGGCTCTGATTTCAAAAAAGAACTCCATTTTATAAAAATAATTTTCTAAATATTTTTAATTTGATTTTTAAATAAATACACTATTCACCAAAAATTCATTTTTTTCAGAAAAAACCCCAAAAATTACCATAACATAATATCGATGCTCTGAGTTCAAAAATAAAGTCCAATTTATAAAAATAATTTTCTAATTATTTTTAGTTAAATTTTTAATTAAAAAACACTATTCACCAGAAAATTCTAATACTTGACTAATAATTTATGAAACCGTTATTTACCCATTTTATTGAATCTCATTACTTAATCAAGGTGTCTAAATTATATTAAAACTTTCTTTGAGTTAAATTACTAATCCATTTGGTCATATTACTAATCATAATCATAAAATCATTATTCATATTTTACTATTCATCAAAAATCAAGTTGATCTTATTAGACTCTAAATTTTGTACTAAACATAATTATAGAAGATCATTTTTTGAAAATCATTACACATTTTTAATTATTTAATTTTTACATAAACATTTTTAAAATATCCTTTTTCTAAAATTCATCAAAAATATGCATACTATATTTATCCGGTCATTTGAAAATTCATAAACATCATCATAAGAAGAAATCCCAATTTTTATTTAAAACAAAGGATCACACAAGGAAGTTACGGTCTTCTTACATAACCCCTTATCACACCAGCATAGGACCTAAGTGTAAGGTGTGCTAAGGTGAGTGAATCCGAGGGAGGCTCGGCCAACGTTGCACAAGTAGTAATTTCTATTAGTTTGAACTTTTTGCAAAAGTGATTCCGTTCTAGCTTCACACGATGAAGTTCGGATTGGGTTTGGTCCAGAGCAAAGCCTAGTGGTGCTACCTCCTTCCCAAGTTCTGTTAGATGGGCTTCGATCGGTCCAAGACTACTGGGTGAGTCCATCAAATCTTCATTCTAAAATAATTTAACAAAGATTACTTGTATTTAGAGACAATAATCAAAACATTTTGTTTCCAGCGGTCATATTGACCAATGGTCATATAACCGTCTAAACCCAACTGTCTCATTTTAATTATACTCATGTTATCAAATGAAACATTTTTGTTGAGTATAAAAATAAAATAAAATAACACCTAAAATTTAGGAAACAAGATTTATTTAAAATTTTGGGTCGTTACATGGGTTATCCATTTTTATCCTTGTTGGCGCCAAAAATGTCGCCCGAAAGAAAGGATTGAAAAAGGCCGGCGCGCTGCCTCGCGAAGCCCCGCCGCGAAGCGCCCCTACCATGGCGGCGCCGCGAAGCTCCAGAGGCGGTAATGCTCCGCGATACCATTTGACGTTCGCGAGCCGCCACGAAGCACCAGAGGCGGTAATGCTCCGCGATACCATTTGACGTTCGCGAGCCGCCGCGAAGCTCCAGAGGCGGTAATGCTCCGCGATACCATATGATGTTCGCGAGCCGCCGCGAAGCACCAGAGGCGGTAATGCTCCGCGATTCCATTTGACATTCGCGAGCCGCCGCGAAGCACCAGAGGCGGTAATGCTCCGCGATACCATTTGACGTTCACGAGCCGCCGCGAAGCACCAGAGGCGGTAATGCTCCGCGATACCATTTGACGTTCGCGAGCCGCCGCAAAGCTCCAAAGGCCGTAATGCTCTGCGATACCATTTGACGTTCGCGAGCCACCGCGAAGCACCAGAGGCGGTAATGCTCCGCGATACCATTTGACGTTCGCGAGCCGCCGAAAAGCACCAGAGGCGGTAATCCTCCGCGAACCCAGTTGACGTTTGCGAGCCGCCGCGAAGCACCAGAGGCGACGCGCGAGCCCTGCTTCGCGGCGCCCCTTCCCTATAAATACTGGACTCCCCCTGAGTCCCGAGGACGGACAATCCAACCTTTCGGCTTCTCCTCTCCCGAATCGCGAAGCACTCTTTGCCCCAAGAATCATGAGCTCTGCGAGGTATTTCTACTTCGCGAGACGCCTCTGCTTTGTCTCGTTTTGAGCCCCTCTTCCGAGAGGGATGCCCTTCGCGAAGCTCAAGAGCGTTCGCGGAGGAAGGGGATTCCCAAGGGAACCCGGGCAGCCGCGGAGCGTTTATGCTTTGCTAAGCACCCAACCCATTCTAGTGATCCCTATGCCAAGGCAGGATCACTATACATCGCGAAGCACACTGCTTCGCAGGACCCTGCTTCGCGAGGCACCCCTTCTTCGCGAGGCAGTGCTCCGCGAACAGTGTTCCACTTCACGAAGCACCTCCCACTCACACATATGCCCCATGCTAAGGCCAAGGCACTCCACTTCGCAAAGCACACTCCTCTGCTTAGCGATTCCTCTTTCCGTGCGACCCTCCAGGTTTGCACGATGTGATTTCAAAGTCCCATGGACAATACCACCCGTAGCGTTGCTTCGCCTAATGCTTCTTCGCATAGGCACGCTAACGGCTATTGCTTCTTAGCATAGCCACGCTAACGTGGACCCCTCGATGGTTCGTTCCATGACCCCCCTTAACCATGGCCTTACCGGTACCTTCCCTTCCCCAAGGACCAGAGGGTATCGGTTATGTACGTCCTAGGGGTGTGGAGTGAACCCACCTCGTCCGAGCTGCAGGACGTTAAACTGCCAAGCACCATGTCCTCAACACATGACGTTAAACTGTGACCCAACCTCGTCTCCCTCACGAAGGGTCCCCCCAGGTTGAACATTCTTTACACCACTCCTCTCCACGGGAATGGATCTCTTCCGCACATGGAATGAGATCCTCCTTGTCAGAGTGGCATATGTTCGCAGGGGAAGGGCTGCCTCAGAGCGTAAGCCCCTAACCTTTCATATGGATGATTGCACCCATGCATCTCCGTACTTCCCCACTACCAAGGTCAGTGGAGGAAATGATAGGGAACGAGGCACCCCCCTCTGGGCCTCCATCCTAGAGTATTTCCCAACACCATGGGCCGCCCAACGCGTAAGCCCATTTTCACTTCTCACGGACGCACCCCTCGCGACGTGATCGTCAGGTCCTTGCAACCTCTTGTTTCTCACACCGAGCATGACTCACGTGGGCTTAGAGTGAGCACCAACCCTAACCACCCACCTCCTTTTGAACTATGAGGTATTTGATCCATGTCAAGGCATGGTACGTAGGAAGCCTTCACGAGGTTCAAGCCCACCAATAGTGGACCCCCGGGTCTACTTTCACGTCGGTGCACTGACAACCCCCTTTTGAACTACGAGGTCTTTGATCCATGTCAAGGCATGGTACGTAGGAAGCCTCCACGAGGTTCAAGCCCACCCATCATCCATTCACGTCGGGTCTCACCCCGATCCAGCATGACGTTAAACTGCATTCTGGTCCAGTGGTAAGCTGTTGCGACCCTTTCCCACCTGAACTACGAGGCCTTTGATCCATGTCAAGGCATGGTACGTAGGAAGCCTCTATGAGGTTCAAGCCACATTGTTCGGTCGTTCATTCACGTCGAGTTTCGCCCTCTTCCAGCATGACGTTAAACTGTATTCCCCCCTTGTCCTGCATGACATTAAACTGCCCACCTATTCCCATTTGAACTACGAGATCTTTGATCTGTGTCAAGGCATGGTACGTAGGAAGCCTCCCAGAGGTTCAAGCCCACCCCTCATTGAACCAAGGTCCACTTTCATGTCGGTTCGCCGATAAAGCCCCATTTGAACTACGAGGTCTTTGATCCATGTCAAGGTATGGTACGTAGGAATCCCCCCAGAGGTTCAAGCCCAACTCCCATCGGACCAAGGTCCCTTATTTACGTCGATTCGCCGACACCCATCGCCCGTCGTTTATTCACGTCAGGGTTCACTATCGTCCCACATGATGTTAAACTGTATTCCCTGAACTATGAGGACTTTGATCCATGTCAAGGCATGGTACGTAGGAAACCTTCACAAGGTTCAAGCCCACCATTAGTGGACCCACGGGTCTACCTTCACATCGGTACTCTGACGATGCCCATCGGACCAACGTCCACCTTTCCCGAACTACGCGGAATTTGATTCCCTGCCACGGGGATACGTAGGAAGCCTTGTCAAGGCTCAATCCCAACTTCACTGTCACCCCCTGCGATGGTACCATTTCACTCTCCTTCCACTCCATTCATCAACCCACCACCCGTTCCGATTCTCGCCCGGACCGTCTTATCCTGGTGAGACCATTTCGGTACACTCTTCTTCATAGTCGCCCATGGGCTGGCCCCGGTATTGATATCCCTTCAAGGAGGATCCCTCAATCCGATCTATCCTAGCTAATGCTCTGGTTGGGTTGATCCGTCTCCGCTGGACATTAAACTTGCGGCATACCCTGTGTTGAGCACGGGATGCTGAGGAAAACCTCAGATATGTGTCTATGACATATTATTCTCCACGCTCGATGTGGGATGCCTCGGGCTTCCACGCCCTCGAGAAGCCTTGTGGTCAAGGATAACAGACAGACATGCCAGGTACCCCGGCATCCAGACACGCTACTGATGCCTCAACGTGACTACTCCCCTGACTGAAGGTTGCTGTCCTGACTGGACCCTTTGGAATGTCCTGAAAGAAGTAGTGTAATTAACCGGCATCCATGGAAACATGGCACTGGGAAGAGTTTCACGAACTACATATTAAATCTATAAGGGAGACCCGGACTAGTTGATGAGTTCTGAGGAGGAATCCGCAGGAGGAAGAACTGACATCCCATCATCCCGTTTCGATCAAGGAGAAGACGTCCCTGAATAAGGAGTGAATGCCGCCCTCCTTTGGAAAGCGGGAATGCAGGGCAACAGAAGCGCCGCGCGTCCTCCCCCACGGACGGACGGGCGCACGCCCCGGCGAAAGCGTCGGAAACAGAAATGGTGAACCCAACGTGAAATTCTTCTCCTCAATATGGAGATTAGTAGCGTTCGAGACACCACTAGATTGACGTGTCACCGGATCCAGATATCCGGTGCCTGGTCCGGCCAAGCAAATAGCGGGCCTGTCGTGAAACTCACCGGAAGTCGGGGTAGTAGAACGTGGGGCACTCCGCTCTGCAGCGTGTTGGCGTGGATCCTTCTCACAGACATGGAGAATGGAAGAACGCTGGGGCACTGGCTGTTAATCTTTTTCCTCTCAGTTCTGATGAGTTGATCCCTTCGTTTCTCAGGAACCATGTTGCTATTTCAGAAACGCGGTCACCATCCGCTCCTCGCCCACGCAGGGGCAGGGGCAACACCACGACGGCCACCCCACGTAGCGCCGCTACCGCCACGACGGCCGCCACATCGCGGAATACGGGGCACCCACGCCCCCTCTCCCCATCAGAGGTCATCCAGCGAAGGGTGATCAATAACCTCGTGCGCAGGTATGAGGAAGAAGGGGTCATCCCAACCTGGGATATGGCCCTCCTGGACCTGGAGGCCTCCAGGCCCCGCCGTCAACGCCGCCCTAACAGGCCGCGCAGGGAGCCTCTGCTCCCCACCCCAACATTCAACCGTTTCGGGAGCTTGTCTCCGGAACGCCTTGACGACTCCTCACCTTACGCTGAAGAGGCGGGCGCCGTCCGGCTCAGTCCGCTCAGGTCCCCGACCCGAGGGCCCCAGGCGGGAGCTCCCGCCCGGCCGCGTCAGCGCCGCCGTCCGGCCCCGCAGGAAGAGAAGGCAGGCTACGTCCCTGCACCACCTGCACCAGCCCACCTGACTCGACGTCAGCGTCGGGCCCGGGCTGAGGACGCTCTCCTAGGCGCGTCAACGTCGACAACTATAGTGGCCCGATCCACCGCCGACGTGTATCGCGAAGCCCCTGCATACATTGAGTAGGGGAAATTCTTCACCCAACCAGGATCGAGACCCCAACCGCCCCACAGGCAGGCTGGGTTGACTCTCCGGGTTTCAGGCCCAAGTGGTGATCACTGCGAGCTAACCTGCGGTAATGCCACCCCGTACGGAGGTCCTCCCCGTACCACTACTCCACAGAGCGTGGGCCTTCCCCGTTCCGAGGTTCGTCATGGAGGCATGCCTCATGCTACCCCCATCCTGCAGGAAGACCTGCCCCGCGACAGTGACGCTCAGCGCAGAAACATTTCCCACGCCCGTTGTACAGTGTATGGAGTCTATCCTTCTGAAGGCACCGTCCATCCGGTCCTTCTCCAACGTGGGGGCCCTCCCTACATCCTCTCTGCAACTGGCGAAGGTCCTCCTCGCCCCAGCAACTCGAGGAGTGAAGGTCGGCCTCGATCCACTCGCATCGACCATGGAGGTCCTCCCCATGCTCCTGCCAGTTCCAACAGAGGCTCTGCCCACATGGGTACTGTTCATGGAGGTCCTCCCCATGTACCCTTCGACATTAGCCCTGGTGCCCCTCGCACCCCGGCTATCTCGAGTGGGGGCCCTCTCCGCCACGGCGCCAGCGCCACCCCGAGGCTGCCTGATAGGGGTCAACCCTGTCCCGAAGAGCCACCCAGGGGTAGAAGAGCGGGTCGTCACCGCCACAAGAAGAATCCTGGGAAGGCCCAGGTGGAGATCAAACCTGCCCGCTTCTCCGATTTAGAAGCGGAATGCAATTCAGTGATGGAACCTTCTCCCCGCTCCTCTGTATCAAGGACTGGGGTAGGAACCAGACGCGTTAGCCTCGTTCTCCCAGAATTTGAGGTCCACCCGATTCCCGTCTCTCTCCGCAGGTACATCCAGGAGGAAGAAATCCTGGGTCTGTCACCAGAAGAGCCCTCTACCTCTACCAGAGATCACGTAGAGTTATTTTGGGGGCCAACGACAGTAGAGCGACGACACGACCTGTCGCCGGTAGCCGCGGCTCCTGTTCCGGAAGCTGCGATTATCAGCCCGTCGTATCGTGACATCGTGGCCAGGTCACCTCACTCTTCGGAGGATGGCCCGGAATTCGGCGGCCAGTCAGCTCGTTTTCCGTATTCTCCACCGCCGAGCTTACTATCCCAAAGGTCCGCCTTAGTACCACAACCAGTTCCTCAGCCGCCCCCGGTTGACGAGTGGGGCAACACAGGGCCAGACCCCGAGTCCGAGCCTAGGAGCTTCTGGAGTATCCTTGCAGCGGATTACTTCCCGGAAAAGTTCTGGCAGACGGCGGCACTGAATTTCCGCATACCAGAGTCTCTTACCCCTAAAGACGTGGGGTGATTTTGTCGAACCCTGTGGGCGACACACTTCCGCCTCCGTTATGAATGAATGGTGTACCCCAGAAGTCGTGAGCACTTCGAAGAAATCGGCGAGCAGTGCCGCCTGATCGATGCAGCCGCACTTCTTGTTGCCCAACACCCTGAGTCGCCAGGCCACCAGAACGCCCTTCAACGAAAATGCGTTCAGAGACATAAAGCACTCCGCATAATCATCAGGGAAGCCACCCCCCATGTGCAAGTCCGTGGTTGGGGACACTATGCCGCTCTCCTCTTCAACCCTATCCGACGGCAGCCCGATTCGCTATGCGACATCGAGGATATTCCCTCAAGAGGGGTCGCAGTCCACATGGCCGACATTGTGGATAAGGAAGATGATCTTGAGTTCCTTGATGGAGACTTACCACCCGAGGGCGTACCACTGCTGCTCGACCCATCAGGGAGAGTTACCCGTCAGCAGAGAAACCTGCTAGGCCTCTCCGTACCCACCGAGTCGCCGGTACTCAGTCAAAACACTGGAAAGGGTAAGGAGCACGTCGGAACAGTCAAGCACTCTGACCCGTCTGCCTCTGTGCAGAAAACGGACAAAGATCCTGAGAAGGCCACGTTACGCCAGCATCTTGCTGAGCAGAAGAGGCTGGTTGATGAACTCTTGGCTGAACGCGCCGTAGAGCGACGACCCGACTATGGTAATCCCAGGCCGGGGCAGCAGGGGCAGGAACAATTTCCCCCCAGTGAGATGCCTCCGGGCAACCCTGATCATGCTACTACCGCAGACAGGGCGGAAGCCGGAACATACGGCAAGAGGGCGCGATACGTCTCTCCAAACCCCCCTGAGCGACGGGGCAATCTGAAGAATCCAACCTAGGTTCCCCCAGTCGCCCAGCAGGTCGTCCAGCTAGTTGACCCACGAGCGGCCGAAGCCGTCTACCGTGTTGAAGAACCTGGCAATGCACTTGTGGTTAGGGATCCCCGTCAAGACAGGGACCCCCACCCGGAGGACCTTATTACGGCACTCACAACCCGCCTCGAGGCGTTGGAAACGCGGCAGGTGGCGGTCCCACCGGATGGCAAGCCTTATCCCGCGTGGGTGGATGATATGCCCGCGCCTCCGGGTTTTGGGAACCCCACTTTCTCGCCTTTTAACAAGACAGGGGACCCGCCCCAGCACTTGGCTCATTTCTCTTCCAGGTGTGGCCCCATGTTGGGGACCCCGGCTCAGCAAGAAGCCGCCAAGCTCCGATGTTTCGTACAGACATTGGAAGGTCCGACATTCGTCTGGTACAGCCAGATCCCTATCGGATCGGCGAACGGTTGGGAGGATCTTCGCCGGCAGTTCTTATACCAGTTCAGCTCCACCACGCGAAAGACCAGCATTGCAGACCTCTTCAAGTGCAAGCAAAGGCCTGATGAGCGAGTCGCAGACTTCATCGCCCGGTGGAAGGGACTTACGTACTCCCTCGATATGCCACTGACTCAGGAGCAATTACTGAAGATGTGTGTGGGGAATGTCAAGACAGAGCTGGTACCCTCCTTGATTACCCAAAACTACCATGGAGGGTTCAGATATTTCTTGGACAAGGCTCAACGCCTCGAGGAAGCCCTGCAACAGGCCAGTCAGGCACGTTTGCTGCCCCCTATGATCCCAGCCAGGAGGACGGCCAGGGCTGAACCCGCCGCGGTGGCTCAAATAGAAGCCCCGAGGCAGCTGGAATTGCTGCCGGCGGCACCACCCCCGCAACCCCGCAGAGGTCCTCCACCTCAAGCACAAGCTCCCGCCCAGCAGCGACCGCCTCAGAACTGACAGGTTCCCCCGTGCAACGCGCCACCGCCACCTAGGCGAGACAACCAGGTGCCGCCTCCTCGGCAGGCCCCTCCGGTCCCTCGTCAGGTCCAGGCCCCCAGGGCCCCCTATCCGGAAAGAAGGTACCAGACCTATTCGTTCAACGAAAATCAGGTCCCTGGCTACTTCCGAAGTGCTCTAGAGCAAGGGATTGTGCGTCTGCCTGAGTGCAGAAGGCCGGCAGAGGCGCATCTCACCGATCACCCCAACTACTGCCCTTATCATCGGATCCTGGGGCACACCCTCAAGCGATGCTATGTGTTTAAAGACTGGCTTCAGGACCAGGTCAACAACAACATAGTCAAGTTGGGCCCAACACCAGCGCAAGTGGCAGGTGTCTTTGCAGGATCAGAGATCGGCAGCGACAGTGAAGGTGAGTGGCAACAGGTCCCTAGCCGCGGATCCCAGAAATATGACGACTGGATGGCTCGAAAAACCGTCGTCTGTGCCTAGGGTATCATCCAGGTGCACCTGAAGCAGTTGGAACCTTCAGAATAAGTAGTCGGTGCCTCCGCATCGTCTTCACAGTCGACCTCTGCCCAAAAGGGCAAGCAGTAGCGACGTAAGAAGAAGCAACGTGCACCGCCAGTGCCGTCGTCATCCCGCACTCTCGGCGACTTTATGCCCCCCGAAATGGGGATCCCTCCCAGAATCCGCCCAGCGGTGGATGAATCCTCGAGCAATAGCCAAGGGTACGCTTCGGTTAACACCGTGGAGCTGGTAAAGCCATATATGACCCCCGACGAGGGGGAACCCCTGGCAGACCTCCCCAACGTTTCCAGCCGACGTCAACGTCAGCGGAATCGCAATCGCGCCGGTCATCGAGCCACGTCAGCAGACATTTGTGGCCAAGCCGTGCACGCTACCGAGACCAGGCAGTAGGCTCAGCGCAAATCTTAGCACGCGCAAACCCATCCAACACCCTCGGCTCTACCTCCACCGTCGTTCGTGCTACTGGATCGGGGGGAGCCGCCTCGTCCGTATCATAGTCAGTCTTGCCCGGCTACAGGCCAGCCTCCGCTGTCCGATCCTCGTCCGGCAATTACTCTTCAGGCTTCTACTGGTAGGCAGCAAGATGTACCCAGTACTAGTCACTCGCCGGTTCATCCAGCCGGACCCGCTATGCCTCCGAATGCCGAACGACCCCGTGTGAGCAGAGGTTCGCGTTTGGCACGAAAGTACAATGTTCTGAAGCACCTGGACGTCATTCCGGAGAGGCTCTCCATCCTTGAGGCCCTTCGCCTGTCATCTGAAATGCGCGAAGGACTTGCTGAGGCCCTAAGGATCCCCCTCCAGTTCGAGACGGAAGTAGCAGCTGCGGAAGCCTTCCATACCGAGACGATTGAAAATGCTGAATGTCAGGCGGTTATCTCGTTCTCCAGTGAAGATGAGGACCCTCCCATATAGGGGCACATTCGCCCGCTGTATATCACTGGCCACTTCAACGGTGTGGAAGTCCGTCGCTGCCTCGTTGACACAGGTTCTGGAATCAATCTAATTCCGACCCGGACGCTGCGAAAGCTGGGTCTGTCCGAAGATGATTTAACTCCCTCTGACCTCAGGATCCAGGGGTACGACAAGACATAGCAAACCCCAGTCGGCAAGATCCGCCTGAAGACTCAGTTCGGTGGCTTAATTGCCAGCACCGAGTTCATGGTTGTTTCTTAGGACACCGCCTACAACGCATTGATGGGTAGTCCATGGCTCCATCTTCATGCAGCGGTCCCCTCGTCGTATCACCAGTGCCTCAAGTACTCGCTCAACGGTCGAGTAGGCGTGCTCCAAGGAGACGCGTCCCCTTTCACTTCTTGTGAGGCCCGCTATCTGGATGCAGGTTATTACAAAAGTAAGGATAAACAAATCCTGGTAAGCGAGGATGAGCCCGCCCTGAACACAAGTGATCCCTGGGCAAGAATGGATGACGCCTATATCCTCCCGATCCATCGGTTGGAGGCCACGACCCCCGACATGGGACAATGTTTCGTTGTTTCGGGTACACAAGGAAGGCACGTTCCCGTGTCCAAGCGACGGCGGAAAATCACCTCGTACTCCTACATCAACCAGGCTCAAGTCATCCCGGAATCTCCTACCCCTATACGGTACCGGGACGTCAAGATGATGACAACGGCGGTGCACCATACGTGTCTCTTCCGCCAGGCTGGAATTAACCGACTCAGGCCGACACGTCACCACTGCTTTGATATCATCAAACGTGGCACTTTAGGCCGAAGGCCAGATGGGATAGGGTCGACTTCTGTCATTGCCATGGTCTCGATGGAAAGTGAGTCTCCTGATGTGATGACCGCTGCTGCCCGAGCCAGCACCAGCTGCCCCGTGGATCTTGATAGACTAGAAGTATCTTCCGTCACGGGAAGTCCCCCCACGGCTGGGGAGGAAGACATGGAGGATGCTCCCCCAACCTTTGAAGAAGGCGTCTCTACCATGGTTGATGAACTGGTATAGGTGAACCTTGGTAGCGAGGCAGATCCGAGACCCACATTGATCAGTGCGGCCATGTTCCTCGAGGAGCGGCAGCAGTACGTAGACTTCCTCAAACAGCACCGTGATGTGTTTGCCTGGAGTTACGATGAGATGCAAGGGCTGGATCCCCAAGTGGCCATCCACCGTCTGGGCCTCCCGACAAAACATTTTGGGTTTAAGCAGCCTCCCAGGAAGATGCACCCTTCAGATGGTGCTATGGTTGAGGCCGAAGTTGATAAGCTAATCAAAGCCAACTTCGTCAAGGAGGTCCAGTACCCCAAGTGGCTTGCCAACATTGTGCCAGTCAGGAAGAAGAATGGGCAGATCAGAGTCTGTATCGACTTCCGCGATCTTAATCGCCACTGCCCAAAGGATGACTTCCCACTCCCAGTGACGAAGATGTTGATTGAAGACATGGCCGGGTTCCAAGCCCTCTCTTTCATGGATGGGTATTCCAGGTATAACCAGATCCGGATGGCCCCCGAAGACGAGGAGTCCACTGCCTTCAGGGATCCCCAGGGTACCTTTTGCTACCAGGTAATGCCATTCGGTTTGAAAAATGCAGGTGCCACTTATCAGAGGGCCATGCATCGCATATTCAAACCGATTCTCGAGACATTGGTGGAATGCTACGTGGATGACCTTGTAGTCAAATCATGCCAGCGCCAGGACCATCTCAAATACCTTGAGAAAGTGTTCGGTTTCCTCCGTTCCCGTCACCTGAAGATGAACCCGCTGAAGTGTGCCTTCAGAGTCACCTCCAGGAAGTTTCTGGGCTTTGTTGTCAGATACTGAGGTATCGAGATCGACCCGGAGAAGATCAAGGCCATCAGCCAAATGCCTCCCCCGAGCAACATTCGAGAGCTCCGAGACCTTCAAGGCCACTTAGCATATATACGCTGATTCATTGCAAATCTGGCCGGTAAGTGTAAGCCCTTTTCCCGGCTCATGAAGAATGGCGCTGCCTACGAATGGGATGAGGAGTGTCGGACCGCCTTCGAGGAAATCAAGCAGTATCTGCTCCAACCTCCGGTCTTGATGCCACCCATCTCCGGAAAGCCGTTGGTCCTTTACGTGACCGCCCTGGAGAGATCCCTCAGTGCGCTGCTCGCCCAGAAGAACAACGAGGGTACTGAGAATAGTCTCTACTATCTCAGCTGCATGCTTCTCGATACGGAGATTCGATACTCCCCTGTCGAAAAGAGCTGTCTTGCGCTCGTCTTCGTCGTGCAGAAGTTGCGACATTACCTACAGCACCACGAGGTGCAATTGGTCTCCCGGGTAGACCCACTGAAGTACATCCTGTACCGTCCCATGCTGACTGGCCGACTAGCACGGTGGGCAGTGATTCTCCAGCAGTTTGATATCAGGTTTGTACCTTAGAAGGCCATTAAGGGACAGGCATTGGCAGAATTTTTAGCTGCCCATCCAACCTCTGCAGATCAATCCCTAGACCTAGATTTCCCTGATGATACGATCCTCTCAGTCGATCATGCTGTCCCGTGTTGGAAAATGCATTTCGACGGTGCCTCCCGGAGCCCCACCGGTAGGAGGCTCAACGATCCCAAGCTCAACAGAGTGGGCCTAGGAATTGTCTTCATTACCCCGGCGCAGGCCGTCCTACCCATTGAGATCCAGCTGCCGTCACTACGCACTGCAGTTTATGATCACCAGATATCAGATGAGGTAGTCGAGATCCGTCTAGCTGAATTAGAGGCACTGGAAGAGAACCGGCTTCGTGCCCTACACAATCTGGAAAGGTATCAGGACAAGATAGAGAGAGCCTTTGACAAGAAGGTTCGTCTCCGCTCTTTTCTACAGGGTGACCTGGTACTGGCCCTTCGAGCGCTAATGATTCCCGGTAGGAAACCGCCCAAGTTAGAACCCAAATGGGAACGACATTATATCATCCATAAGGTTTACCCCAATGGAGCATACTCCTTGGTGACAATGGATGGAGAGCGTATAACCCCTCCCACCAATGCCAAGTTCCTCAAGCGGTACTTTGCCTAGGGCAAAAAAGGTCCAGCACGACCCTAAACTGCGTGAAGGTCCAGCACGACCCTAAACTGCATGAAGGTCCAGCACAACCCTAAACTGCGTGAAGGTCCTGTACGACCATAAACTGCAAAATGGTCCTGCACGACCTTAAACTGCATCTTCGTCCTGCAAGATGATAAACTGTGAAACGGTCCCGCATGACCTTAAACTGGACACTATAGTCCAACATGACTCTAAACCGTAAAGTCCTGCACGACCATAAACTGCGCCCTCATCCTCATGTAAGACGTTAAACTGCAAGCCAGTCATGCCTTCCTGACCGAGGCCCAGCCTCAGGCCCCTTGGCCTCCTTGGGCCCCTGGCCCCCCGTCTTCACCGCGAGATGTTCAACCACAAGCTGGTCAGGTCTCCCGGACCGCGGTTTGGCCCCAGGCCCCCCTTGGTCTTTCCCCGACTTACCCTCTTGCGGGATTGTACGGTATGGTGTAGGACTATGTCCCCATTCACGTCAGATTACTTGTCATACCGTACATATCCCCAAATGAGGTGCTTCTCATCGTCCCGCATGACGTTAAACTACATTTCCAGAACTACGTGTGGCTTGATTCCCATCTTCATGGGATATGTAGGAACGCTCGGACGCCTCGTCTCGTGCCCAGCCCCAAGCTTTTCTCTTCCGCTATTCCCCCTGGGAATAGTCTCCTTGGAGGATCTTTGTGTAGCAGGGAGTAGGCTTTCTTGGCCCCGCTCATGCAACCCTGCTCGCACAAGGATTGTAAGGGTCGCACCATGTGCCCACTCCCGTTCTTCTATCCTCCCACGTCCTCACCGCATGATGCTAAACTGCATGGCCTTCAAGAACTACGTATGGCTTGATTCTCATCCTCATGAGATACGTAGGAACGCCTGGACATTTCGTCCGTTGGCCCAGCCCAAAATCCAAAATCTTCCCCTCGGGTCAAGACATGGCAGGGTGCACACTTTTTCCCCGACCCACATCGAGCATGCCTCGATCCGGCTGCACATTCCCCCTTGGAGGTGTTTGCCCCTTTCGTGGATGGATACAACTATGCTTCACCCACTCCTTGACTGGGATTCCGTCATTTTTCACACCCAGAGGGACCCCCATGAACGGCCTGGATACAATGCCCAAGGGCTCTCCTACCGATACGGGCCAACACCCCCGAGGGTTTTCAAGCAACAAGCCGATACAAGTCCCGCGTTGCGAATTTGGTCAGCGGTCGACGCTCATTTGTTGCCCCCATACGGGTCACCATAGGAACGCTGTGTTTCGAACATGGTCAACAGTGTCCTGGATCTTCGGGTCCACCCCGAGATGTCCCAGGCATCAAGAACAGTGATTCATTCTGCCCCATCCCGAGGTGACAAACTTCCCCCAGGTGGTGCTAGCGATCCAGGCCACGGCCCAGGATTCCTCATAAGGGTGTACGGTGTGATGTGGGACTACGTCCTCGTTCACGTCGGGATCATGTACCATGCCGTACGCCCTCCCTTTATGAGGCCCAGCCTCAGGCCCCTTGGCCTTCTCGGGTCCCCGACCCTCGTCCTCAGGCAAGACGTTAAACTGCAAACCAGTCAGGCCTTTCTGACTAACAACTTTCCCTTTTCTCCGGGCCAAGGCCCAGGATTCCTCATAAGGGTGTACGGTGTGATGTGGGATTATGTCCTCATTCACATCGGGATCATGTATCATGCCGTACACCCTCCCTTTACGAGGCCCAGCCTCAAGCCCCTTGGCCTTCTCGGGTCCCCGACCCTCGTCCTCATGTAAGACGTTAAACTGCAAACCAGTCTGGCCTTCCTGACTGATGCCTGACCTTAGGCCCCTTGGCCTTTCCAGGCCACAGCCCAGGATCCCTCATAGGAGTGTACGGTGTGATGTGGGACTATGTCCTCATTCACGTCTGGATCATGTACCATGCCGTACACCATCCCTTTACGAGGCCCAGCCTCAGGCCCCTTGGCCTCCTTGGGTCCTCGACCCTCGTCCTCATGTAAGATGTTAAACTGCAAACCAGTCAAGCCTTCCTGACTGATGCCTGAACTTAGGCCCCTTGGCCTTTCCGGGCCACAGCCTAGGTCCCTTCTTATAAGAGTGTACGGTGTGGTGTGGGACTACGTCCTCATTCACGTTGGCTTCTTCTCCATACCGCACACCTCCCTTGTTTCGGGGTATATTGATACCCTTCTCATCGAGTATGACGTTAAACTACATAGAGAGAACTATGTGTGGCTTGATTCCCATTCTCATGGGATACGTAGAACCACCTGAATGTCCAAAATTCGGGTCCAGCCTCATCTCTCGGGAATCCTCATCCCATCCCAGCCCCTTGGCCTATCCTTCATCCGTGAGAGGATTATATGGTGTGGTGTGAGATTATGTCCTCATTCACGACGATCTCGTAATGACCACGCCATGCTCCCCCCCCCCTACTGAGCTGTTTTGTCAATCCCTTTTTCGGCGGTTCACCAATGTGCTTAAGAGTACTCTGGTTTATTACCTGGAATGCCAAGCTTTACTCGGACACGTCCGCACCCGCTTTCCAGGATTTGCTTATCCCCGCATCAGGGCTTTCATCATCTTTCACAGCCAGAGGGACCCCCAAGAACGGCCTGGATACTATTCCCAAGGGCTCTCCTACCGATACGGGCCAACGCCCCCCAGGGTTTCGGACAACAAATCGATAAAATCCCGCATTGCGAATACGGTCAGCGGGCGATGCTCGTTTGTTGTTCCCACCTCAGGATAACGCGATACGGACGCTGTGTTTCCATCATAGTTAACGGTCTTCTTCTATCGCCATGACAACCCATTAAGCCCAAATGCCGGGTACACAATTCACACCCTTCATCACATCATCATGTCCAAGTATTGTCTCGGAACTCTGGGTACTTTTCCCCCGTGCACGTCTGCGCGTTGGAGGAACAAGCTACATCAAAAGTGTCCTTTGGAACTCTCTGTTGACTCCCCTTTGATGGATGTCCCAAGTATTGCGATGAGGATACCCCCCTTGTTTCCCACACCGAGTTTATCTCACGTGGGCTTAGGGATTCGGTTGGCATTTGTGCTTACTCAGGATTCGTCACCACCCATGGTCCGAGCTCTAAGACCATAAACTAAGACTCCCATCTGGAACTACATTCAAGACCCCTTGTCTTTGGCTCCAGCTTGAGTTCAGCAAGTTCACCTCTCTCGGGTCCTACCATTGGGACCCCGGCCACGGGACAGCGTGGCGTAGTGTAGGATTATGTCATCATTCATGACAGGTTTGCAATAGCTGCACCGCGCGCACCTCGTTCTGAGAGTTGGCCCTCCTATTCCTTGTCCCGCATGACATTAAAAGGCACCCTTCAGAACTACGTGTGGCTTGATTCCCATCCTCATGGGATACGTAGGACCACCTGAATGTTTAAGATTCGGGTCCAGCCCCACCTCCTAGTGATCTCCTGATCTCCCGGTCACCTAGGCCACTTGGTCTATCCCTCTCCAGAAGGGGGATGTGTAAGTATGATACAAGGTTTTGGGCATCGTGCCCCCTTCCCCCGGGAACCTGCCATCTCTCGGTCACCCTCAAAGTTGTGTCCCTTGACTCCTTGCAGTGGTTCACCCATGTATTAAGAGCACTCTAGTCTAGGACCAAGAGTGTCAGATTCAACTTGATCACGTTCCTTCCACTTGTCAAGCTTCGTGTTCCCCTCCATTCGGATTTCCATCACCTTTCACACCAGGAGGGACCCCCGATAACGGCCTGGATACAATGCCCAAGGGCTCTCCTACTGATACGGGCCAACGCCCCCGAGGGTTTTGGACAACAAATCGATAAAATCCTGCGTTGCGAATATGGTCAGCGGTCGATGCTTGTTTGTTAGTCCTCATTTCAGGCTAACACGACAGGATGCTGTGTTGCGAACATGGTCAGCATTAATCCTCTATCGTCACGCCATCCCCTTCAGTCCTTGAATGTTGGTTGCATGATTCGCATCATTTTCCACCCCATCATGTCCAGGTGGAATCTCGACACTTTTGGCGCTATCCCTTAGTGCACCTTTGCATGCTAGGGGGACAAAGCTGCAATCTGGCGTCCTTTGGGGCTCCCATGGTACGAGCTCTAAGACCATAAAATAAGATCCATTCAGGACTACGTTCAAATTGATTCCCATCCTCATGGGATACGTAGGACCGCCCATACGCCCTGTCTCCGGGTACAAACCATTCAGGAAGCCAGTCTCTCTCCCTGTTTCACCTCTGTGTAGGCCCCTCGGCCTAAGGTTTCCCTCTCCGGATGGCGTACAATTTGATGTGGGACCATGTCTCTATCAATTGTGTTTTATAACACTGCGCACATTTCCCGCCTAGCATCGTCTCTGCTACGTCTGCACGGCATGACGATAAAATGCATGCTTGGTCCTATCATACGACCCTAAACTGTGACATTATCGTCCTGGCCGCACGACGAAAAACGGTACCGCATTGTGGTGACCTCGTTGTAGAGGACATCATGTTGGGTATTGGTCACGTTCCATGCCATTTGTCAACGCCCATCACGACTTGATTCTTGTGGCGACATCACGACCTACTGTTCTAGACCGGTCGCTTCACAAAAAAAACCCATTCACCTTAAAGAACAAACAAGATACATCAAATTCCGCTTCTTTTAGTGCAAGGGCCACGCCCGCACTCCCCTTTTCCCCTGGCACTAGTATCCTACCATGTCACTTCCAGAACTACGTATGGCTTGATTCTCATCCTTATGAGATACGTAGGAGCGCCCGGGCACTTCCCCGCGGGCCCAGCCTAACCTTTGTGTTCGGTCCCTCGACTCGAGCGTTTCCCCAGAGAATGCATGGTAAGTAGGGATTAGGTCCTCCTTCACGTCGGGTTTTGATTCCATGCGTCCCCTGCTCCCTTTACCCATTTATGGCCTAAGGTCCATCCAGAACTATGTAAGGCTTGATTCTCATCCCTATGAGATACGTAGGAGCGCCCGGGCACTTCCCCGCAGGCCCAGTCTAACTTTTCATGGTCCGAATTCTACGACCCTAAACTAAGATCTCCCCAAGGGAAAGGGATCTGCTCCCTCTCTCTAATACATTTCGTTGCCGTTTTCAGATGTGTTTTGACAAAGAGCCCGAAGTGTGGGATTTTCACAGGGACATTCCCCTCATCCCACGACCAAGATTCGTGAACTCGCTATTTGGATCCTCATCCTCTTCCACATCCAAAAGGACCCTCGGACGACATGGATACTAAGCTTAAGGGCTCTCCATGAATGCTGGACCTAAGGTCCATTCAATCGTTTCGGGCCAACGTCCCCACAGATATTTGACAACAAATCGATAAAATCCCGCGTTGCGAATATGGTCAGCGGTCGATGCTCATTTTTCTATCCCTATTCTAGGATAACGCAACAGGGTACTGCGTTGCGAATACGGTTAGCAGTTACCCTTCGTCGTCACGCCGCCATCATTGTGATCTGAATCTCGAGCACCATGATTCACACATTTCCACTTCCTCATGTTCAAGTGGAATTCCATCATACTCGTCTCTTTCTCTTCGCGCATCTAGGTGCGCTAAATGATCGTGTTAGTGTCATTGGGCCGGTATTCACCAAGCGTCCCTTTGCCCTAACTATCCCCTCTCTGTGTCGGGAAATTCCCACCACTACTACTTGTTTCCCACACCGAGCACGACTCACGTGGGTTTAGTAGTTTTGTCAGGTTGTGTACCAACACGGTCAGGCTGCTCCTCGTCCTGCATGACGTTAAAATGCGCTTTCAGAACTACGTATGGCTTGATTCCCATCCTCATGGGGTATGTAGGAATGTCTGGCCACTTTGCTTCGGGCCCAGCCCAATCCTCACTCTTGGTCCCTCGACCTGAAGAGTGTCCTCCGGGGGTATGTGGTGTGATTTGGACTCCAAGTCCTCATTCGCGTCGGCTTTATATCTACCACTACACACGCTTCCTTCACTCTTACTCCACGTCCTATCGTATGACGTTAAACTACAGGAGTCTATGTGTCCCCAACACATGACAATAAACTGCGGTTCTACCCTGAACAAGTTCAGGATGCCCCAAGATCCCACTGGGAAGTGGCGGATCCCCTTGCCAGAGAGGCCCTGTCCCAAAGAAGGAATGATCCATGATCAAACCAATACGCCCATCGGACGTACTCCCACCACGGTGGTGTAACTACCTAAGTGTTGGATTCTGTTCAGATAGACTATCACCCCATATTCCACGCTTTGTGTGCCCCTTATTTGGACCCTTGTCCTCATTTGTGTCTAAAGGAACCCCCTAACGGCCTGGTCTCATGCCGCATCGGCTCTCCTACCATCCTGGGCCAACGTTCCGGAAGACTGGTCATGTTTGGAGGGACCCCCAATAACGGCCTGGATACTACGCCCAAGGGCTATCCTACCGTTACGGGCCAACGTCCCAAAGGATTGATCGACAACAAATTGATAAAATCCCGCGTTGCGAATATGGTCAGCGGTCGATGCTCATTTGTTGTCCTCATTTCAGGCTAACGCAGTAAGGGTACCGTTTCTCCTCCAAGGTTAACGGTTGTCCCTTATTGCCACGCCATCCCCACAGTATTCCGAATCTGGGGTATCGTGATTCACACTTCCCATTTTCATCTGTTTGGACCGATTTCAGCGCCCCTGGCGTTGCCCCGTTCGTGCATAAGAGCACGTCGAAGAAACGGTAATTCGGCTATCCTGGAAGTTCCTCCTCCGATCAAGCCTTCCCCATCTTTTGGGAATCTGGACTGGCTTGGGGAATTGTCGTCAAACGTCCCGCAATCATTGTAGGGATGTAACAAGGCAATCCAACAGTGGAAATCATGCGTGCTACGACATTCAAAACAAAGGTAAAATTTGGAAGCACGAAAGTACCAATAAAAGGGTTTTGGATTTGTTACAATACTCGGGGGTTGACTTCCCCCATGGACGGGTTGACCCCGTCAAAAGAGCGTTGTAGCTCCGCCACCCATTGACTTGCGGCATCCATGGCTTGCTGCCGCTGAACTAGCTCTTGCTCCTCCTTTGCAGCGGCGGGGCACAGTTCGTCAGTCCTGGCTTTGGCCCTCTCCACATCAGCTTGAACGGAAACCATCTTTTCAGAGGTCTGCCTCATGTGCTCTTTTTCCTCTGCCCGCTGGGCCTTCAACCGTGAGACCAGATCAGATTGCACATCAAGAGAGGGTGAAAGCTCATCTGCCCGGGTCTGCATCCGTTGAACCTCGCCTTCAGCCTCCTGGAGCTTCTTAATGCTGGTCGCCTTCCTCTGCTGCCAGCCCACGCTGAGCCCACGATCATGCTCCCGGATCTTCTCAGCCATAAGATATCGGATGAGTGCATGAGGACGTTGGGAATCCACTCCCCCAGCGCATAGTTCGCGCAACCGCGAGCGAATCCTATCCATTTCGGCCAGCCATTGTGCTTGGGGAGTGTCCTTGATAAAGCGTGCGATCAGCTTCCACGACCGGCGATGAACTATGCTGCTGTCTTCCTCGTCGGAGGCCGTTTCGTCCCAGTCTGCGCGATTGGCAGGCTCATACACGGGATACGCCCGCAGGAAATCCTCGGCGGGATCAACATCCGGTTTCGAATCCAGTGCGACACCTGGCGCCGAAGCAGGCGCGACAGAGCTGGGACCGACCGGTTGATCCTCTTCCTCGGAGTCCACCTCAATGATTTCGGGTACGGCCCTGCTGGCGGACCCACCAGTGATGATGTGCGTCGCAGCTTGAGGAGATGGAGGGAATATTGCCACCATCACCGGCATGCCCCTAGTAGGGACACCACCAGACATCCCGACCAGCCTCGCCGCAGCGGCCCACGCCAGTCGAAGAACTGTACGACAGAGAGACATAAACGTTAGTTGGCATGGCCTACATGTGACAATGGGGAGACCAGTGGAGGAGACTTACGAAGATCGACCTCCGAGCGCTGCTCCTGAGCCGGTACTGATGGGACCCCGAGACGAGGCCCCCCGTATACTGTTGGATGATCTGGGGAGTCCAGAGGAGCCACCTCAGGCCCCCTGGTCCCAGCAGACGAAGAACAGGACGCAGCCATAGGCGCGGGTTCTGAAGGTCCCGCATCATCACCCGCCAAGGAGCGAGAACGAGGCCTACGAACAAGTTCCTTCTGCATGGCTCAAACATTGGTGAGAAGTCCATAGGGACCCAAGAACAGGTCATAAGGAGAGAAGTTCAGAATGCTTCCTCGAGAGCCTCCGCGAAATCGTCGGATTCTGAGCCTCGGTCTCCGACCTCGCCCTCCTCCAGCAGGCTCCCTCCGTAAGCCTCATCCTCCCGAGAGGAGTCCTCTGATTCCTCCAGCAAGGGGAAGCGCTCCCTCAGATCTGCAGCCGATAACTGTGGGGTGACCATCTGATTCAACAGTACCCTCACCCGGTCTGTCATTGGGCGAGGGACACCACTGGAGTGGACGTAATCCTCCATCTCTTCCAGGTACTGTTCTACCTCCGCCGAGGACGCCATGAATCCAGTCCGAACTGGGCCTATACCTGGTAATTCCATCCCGAGGCGATTCAGGTGGGCCCATATCTCGGATGGGCTGAGGAATTGTCGGTTGACATCCCAAATGTCCCAAGCCTCCGGGAAGACGGCATCCTCTGCCATGTCAATGTGACACAGGCGCTTCCCCGGAGCCTGAGTGGATATCCTACAGAATCCCCTCAGTGGCCGCCCCTCCGGATGACCCTGCTCTCCCAGAATCACCGGATCCACCGCTACTGCCATACCCTCGGCCGGTGCGGGTCTCGCTGCCATGGTAGCCCCGCTGCTGTGAGCGGCCCTAGCTACCCTCCGACCCCGACCTCGAGATAGAGGAGGCCCACCGTCCCCAACCCGGATCGTTGGCTGCTTCAGCATCTCCCCCGGATAAGCGGCCTCCCAACTGATGGTGTACTCCTTCACTAATCCGAAGGCGGCGGTGGATGGAGGCAATGCAATCCGCATCTTTCCATCTTCGCGTGTGAACATGAGCCACAGCTGCCTCATCACACACGGGTGCTCCTCGTGACGCACCTCCCAGTAGACCTGTGGGGTCAGCCGCTGGAGGCACCAGAACTGCCTCACAAACCGATGCGGAGTGTACGGTTCATAGAGCGGCTCACGATCTATTCGTGCCACCAAAACTCCACCTCTGAAGGTGAGGAGGTAAGCCCGATGTTCTTTCGTTCCCCGTCCGTCATCAGTAAGCATCCCCATCGGCAATGGGAAGGGATGGAAATTGAACTCATCCGCCCTCCACACCCGATTCAGCACCATTGGAACGGCCAGTTTGAACGGGAAGCTCCCGACCGCGTTCAGGATGGAGGGGCAAAAGTTTGATCCCGGCGGCGAAATGGGGTTTGGATACTCGTAAATCCCCCTGATATGCGCTGCGATCCACCCGTACAGGAGGTGGAAGGGACAACATATTCTTGGCGGCTTCTTGCCCTCGCTAATATGCCGCAGCATTCTGTACAGTTTGGTGTGCATCGGGATCCCCAGGTTGATCCACTGCCCCATGGCCAACATCGACACCATGATGAATGAGTTGGGTTGTACCCCCATGCTTGTATCTCTCACCGGTAGGATCCAGCCACAGATGAGAGCCGCGATGAACGCCGCCAGCCTGACTATCGGCTGTTGTTCAGTGCTGACGCTGAAACCCCAAGTCTTCCATTGGCTGTCCTCCAAGACCCACCAATACGAGTGCCCTTTGCCCCGTTGGGCTGCCCTTGGACAAGTTCGAGGCCTTGGAGGGAACTATCGATTCTCTGGGAAATTCAGGATGCATTTGAACCACCTCCTGAAGTGGACGTCCCTTACGGCCTCCTTGTCCTCTCCAGGGACAAGTGCCATCAGCGCCGACGCCAGTCGCGACATTTGCTCCGCATCTCCCCACGCGCTGACAACGGGGAGGAATTCGTCATACATGGCCCCCAAGATTGGGACCCCAGAAATCTGGTGGACATCCCACAGGCTGATGCCCACCTCCCCGTGATGCAGGTGAAAGGTGTTGGTCCTAGATGACCATATACTCATCAACTCCGGCATTAGCTGCTTCGGTTGGTAAATGTGGAATTGGGAGGCCCATACCGCCTCATACAACCCAAATCTCCTCAAATCGGCCCCGAACTCCTCGCATGAGGCGCCTACCCAGTAGGCCCAGGCCCAGTCATCAGTAAAGTTGCCGCCCTGGCACAGGTCCCACTCATCAGACCATCCCTTCTTCGAATCCTGCAAAGCCGCCTTCAGCATGGTACGATAGAGGGGAGGGTATGTCTCTGGTTGCAGTGGCTTCCCGTCAATATCATTCACATGGTTGTAGAGACAGTCAGCGGTGACGGGTGTGAAGTCCTCCCGCGCGTGACCATCGGCCGCCCTGAACCATTGGTGCTGGCACGATGTGCTCCTGAACCAGCAAGCTGGTTCATCCCTACTCGCCTCAGGGATGAAGACGTCATCCCTCAGCCCGAAGCCGTACAACGGTAGTTTCTTGCATTGCGGATAATCTTTCTGGCCCTCCGAGAGCAGATCTGTCAAAGAAGTATGGTCCGAATGGCTCCGGATCATCTCCCCCAAGCCTGGACGGTTGACCATCTCATCTCGATGAGCAACATCTCCAAGGACCCCCAAGACAGCTTCTTGATGGGCCATTTTAACTCTGGCCCTCAGAAAAAGATTCTTTCGGATGGATCATGAAGCTCAACCGCGAAGCTCGATCGCGAAGCCGGATCGCGAAGATCGGTCGCGAGACCAAGCCGCAAAGTCCGGCCAAGACAGACAAGCAGAGGTTCTCTTGGCGCGGACGCAGAGTCGGAACCCGCGGTTCGCCGCGAAGCTCGATTCGCGGAGGGATGTCGTGGAGTACGCGGAGCGTCGCGAAGTCGAGAGCACAAAAAGAAAAGGAAGGCACGTGAATACAAAAGAGGTCGAACCCCCTATTTATAGGCGGCGACCCCAGAGCATCGCGGCGCGCCTCACCCGCGCGAAGCATCGCGGCGTGTCCGGATCCGCGGCCCCGGCGAGCATCGCGGGGCCCCTTCGCGATGCTGCATCACGAACCACCGACAATTTTGGCGATTTTCCCTCAGACTTAGACCCTTCGCCCTCCGCGGCTCCAAGTCTGAGGGGGGGCATTTGTTGGCACAAAAAATGTTGCCCGAAAGAAAGGAATGAAAAAGGCCGGCGCGCTGCCTCACGAAGCTCCGCCGCGAAGCTCCGCCGCGAAGCCCCGCCGCGAAGCGCCCCTACCATGGCGGCGCCACGAAGCTCCAGAGGTGGTAATGCTCCGCGATACCATTTGACGTTCGCGAGCCGCTGCGAAGAACCAGAGGCGGTAATTCTCCGTGATACCATTTGACGTTCGCGAGCCGCCGCGAAGCACCAGAGGTGGTAATGCTCCGCGATACCATTTGACGTTCGCGAGCCGCCGCGAAGCTCCAGAGGCGGTAATGCTTCACGATACCATTTGACGTTCGTGAGCCACCGCGAAGCACCGGAGGCGGTAATGCTCCGCGATACCATTTGACGTTCGCGAGCCGCCGCGAAGCACCAGAGGCGGTAATGCTCCGCGATACCATTTGACATTTGCGAGCCGCCACGAAGCACCATAGGCGGTAATGCTCCGCGATACCATTTGACGTTCGTGAGCCGCCGCGAAGCTCTAGAGGCGGTAATGCTCCGCGATACCATTTGACGTTCGCGAGCCGCCGCGAAGCACCAGAGGCTGTAATGCTCCGCGATACCATTTGACGTTCACGAGTCGCCGCGAAGCGCCAGAGGCGGTAATCCTCCGCGAACCCAGTTGACGTTCATGAGCCGCCACAAAGCACCAGAGGCGGCGCGCGAGCCCTGCTTCGCGGCGCCCCTTCCCTATAAATACTGGACTCCCCCTAAGTCCCGAGGACAGACAATCCGACCATTCGGCTTCTCCTCTCCCGAATCGCGAAGCACTCTTTGCCCCGGGAATCATGAACTCCGCGAGGTATTTCTACTTCGTGAGACGCTTCTGCTTTGTCTCATTTTGATCCCCTCTTCCGAGAGGGATGCCCTTAGCGAAGCTCAAGGGCGTTCGCAGAGGAAGGGGATTCCCAAGGGAACCCGGGCAACTGCGGAGCATTTATGCTTCGTGAAGCACCCAAGGAAGGATCACTATACATCGCGAAGCACACTGCTTCGCAGGAACCTTCTTCGTGAGGCACCCCTTCTTCGCGAGGCAGTGCTCCGTGAACACTGTTCCACTTCGCGAAGCACCTCCCACTCACACCTATGCCCCATGCTAAGGCCAAGGCCCTCCACTTCGCAAAGCACACTCCTCTACTTAGCGATTCCTCTTTCCGTGCGACCCTTCAGGTTTGCACGATGTGATTTCAAAGTCCCATGGACAATACCACCCGTAGCGTTGCTTCGCCTAATGCTTCTTCGCATAGGCACCCTAACGGATATTTCTTCTTCGCATAGCCACGCTAACGTGGACCCCTCGATGGTTCGTTCCACGACCCCCCTTAACCATGGCCTTACCGGTACCTTCCCTTCCCCAAGGACCAAAGGGTACCGGTTTTGTAAGTCCTAGGGGTGTGGAGTGAACCCACCTCGTCCGAGCTGCAGGACGTTAAACTACCAAGCACCACGTCTTCAACACATGACGTTAAACTGTGACCCAACCTCGTCTCCCTCACGAAGGGTCCCCCCAGGTCGAACATTCTTTACACCACTCGTCTCCACGGGAATGGAACTCTTCTGCACATGGAATGAGATCCTCCCTGTCGGAGTGGCGTATGTTCGCAGGGGAAGGGCTGCCTCAGAGCGTAAGCCCCTAACCTTTCGTACGGATGATTTCACCCATGCATCTCCGTACTTCCCCACTACCAAGGTCAGTGGAGGATGTGATAGGGACCGAAGCACCCCCCCTCTGGGCCTCCATCCTAGAGTAAGTCCCAACACCATGGGCCGCCTAACGCGTAAGCCCCTTTTCGCTTCTCACGGACGCACCCCTCGCGACGTGATCGTCAGGTCCTTCCAACCTCTTGTTTCTCACACCGAGCATGACTCACGTGGGCTTAGAGTGAGCACTGACCCTGACCACCCACCTCCTTTTGAACTACGAGGTCTTTGATCCATGTCAAGGCATGGTACGTAGGAAGCCTTCACGAGGTTCAAGCCCACCAATAGTGGACCCCCGGGTCTACTTTCACGTCGGTTCACCGACAAACCCCTTTTGAACTACGAGGTCTTTGATCCATGTCAAGGCATGGTACGTAGGAAGCCTCCACGAGGTTCAAGCCCACCCATCATCCACTCACGTCGGGTCTCACCCCGGTCCAGCATGACGTTAAACTGAATTCTAGTCCAGTGGTAAGCTATTGCGACCCTTTCCCACCTGAACTACGAGGCCTTTGATCCATGTCAAGGCATGGTACGTAGGAAGCCTCTATGAGGTTCAAGCCACATTGCTCGGTCATTCATTCACGTCGAGTTTCGCCCTCATCCAACATGACGTTAAACTGTATGCCCCCCTTGTCCTGTATGACATTAAACTGCCCACCTATTCCCATTTGAACTACGAGATCTTTGATCTGTGTCAAGGCATGGTACGTAGGAAGCCTCCCAGAGGTTCAAGCCCACCCCTCATTGGACCAAGGTCCACTTTCATGTCGGTTCAACGATAAATCCCCATTTGAACTACGAGGTCTTTGATCCATGTCAAGGCATGGTACGTAGGAATCCCCCCAGAGGTTCAAGCCCAACTCCCATCGGACCAAGGTCCCTTATGTACGTCGGTTCGCCGACACCCATCGCCCGTCGTTTATTCACGCCAGGATTCACTATCGTCCCGCATGACGTTAAACTGTATTCCCTGAACTACGAGGACTTTGATCCATGTCAAGGCATGGTACGTAGGAAACCTTCCCATGGTTCAAGCCCACCATTAGTGGACCCACGAGTCTACCTTCACATCGGTACTCTGACGATGCCCATCAGACCAAGGTACACCTTTCCCGAACTACGCGGACGTTGATTCCCTGCCACGAGGATACGTAGGAAGCCTCGTCAAGGCTCAAGCCCAACTTCACTGTCGCCCCCTACGATGGTCCCATTTCACTCTCCTTCCACTCCATTCATCAACCCACCACCCGTTCCGATTCTCACCCGGACCATCTTATCCTGGAGAGACCATGTCGGTACGCTCTTCTTCACAGTCGCCCATGGGCTGGCCCGGTATCAATATCCCTTCAAGGAGGATCCCTCAATCCAATCTATCCTAGCTAATGCTCTGGTTGGGTTGATCCATCTCCGCTGGACGTTAAACTTGCGGCATACCCTGTGTTGAGCACGGGAAGCTGATGAAAACCTCAGATATGTGTCTATGACATTTAATTCCCCGCACTCGATGTGGGATGCCTCGGGCTTCCACGCCCTCGAGAAGCCTTGTGGTCAAGGATAACAGACAGACATGCCAGGTACCCCAGCATCCAGACACGCTACTGAGGCCTCAACGTGACTACTCCCCTGACTGAAGGTTGCTGCCCTGACTGGACCCTTTGGAATGTCTCGACAGAAGCAGTGTAATTAACCGGCGTCCATGGAAACATGGCACTGGGAAGTGTTTCACGAACTACGTATTAAATCTATAAGGGAGACCCGAACTAGGTGATGAGTTCTGAGGAGGAATCCGTAGGAGGAAGAATGGATATCCCATCATCCCGTTTCGATCAAGGAGCAGACGTCCCTGAATAAGTAGCGAATGCCGCCCGCCTTGGGAAAGCGGGAATACGGGGCAACAGAAGCGTCGTGTGTCCTCCCCCACGGACGGACGGGCGCGCGCCCCGACGAAAGCGTCAGAAACAATCCTTAACTGTGGTAATGAATGTTTCAATACTAAAGGGTTATAATTATACTTATAAGGTGAAAATTGGCCCCAAAATGGACATTAGATGACATTTTTTTACCATTTATCATCAAAATTATCCTTTTTTAATATTTTGATGACTTTTAAATAATTAAATAAAATATTTTTTAACATAAAATATCATTAATGTCATTTTTAACAATAATCATTTAATTTGACTTTGAAAACTACATGAAATAAAAAGAATTAAAATAAAACCATTAACACATCACTAAAATTTTATATTTACCTAAAATATTTGTGGAAATTATAATATATTCAAATTATATTACTTTTATTAGTTTTAATGTTATTTATTTTAGTTTTCTATTAATTGATTAAATATTATGTCAGAATTAGGTAAGGATTTAAGAAGATTCCTTCATAAAAAATATTTTGAAATTAATTTCAATTATAAAAACAAATTTATATTTCAAATAAACCTTTTTGAAGTGAAAAATTCATCAATTTATCCCTATGTAAAAAATTTAGATATAATAAAATAAAGATAATGACATTTGTGACTATTTATTACATGAAATTATATAAAGGTAAAAATAAAATAAATATTACACAAAGATGGTATATTCTTGAATATTGGAAGGAAATTATCAAAATAAACTCATCCAAAAGTATAAAGGTAAGTGTTAGGGTCAATTTTTAATCTGTATAATGTTATTTTTAACCATAATTACAAAATATACCCTTATTAGGTTGACAATTATTTATTATGGTTACTATTCACAATGACAAAAAAGAAGGGGTTATATTTTCCAAATTTTGAACTAATTACTCCAAATATGGAATTCAATTTTAAAAATTCAATTTCTTGAAGTGTAAGAAATAAATTTAATATTAAAACAAAAAATGGTACAAAAATACTTTCATAAAAATTTATATTTAATTATAATAATGTTATAGTACCAAATTCAATTATAAAAACCATTTTGAAGACTATAATTGAATTATATTAATAAAATAGTATTAATTTTTCTAAACTAATCTACAATAGAATATAATTAGTAAAAATTTTAAAATAAAATACATTTTCTAATAAAATCAATATTTTAAAGTATTCTTTGAAAATTGAAACTTCTCAAAAAAATCTCAAAATTTCACCAAAATTAAATTTTTATATGATGATTTTAGAAATGATATAATTTTTATCAAATAAAATTCCTAAAATTTCCAAAAATTAATTATAATATTTGACTTTTAAAAAATATAAAAACAATCTTTTAATAAAATCATTTTTTAAGAATAGAAAGAATTTAATAAAAATTGAGGGATTATTTTGTAAAAATTTATCAATATATTTATACTTAGTAAAATATTTAAATATATTTCAAAAAGCAATAAATACTATTCATACCCACTAAGTTAATGGTTCGGTTTTGATAATCATATTTATATAATAATATTTCATTTTTGGATTTAGTCTTGGTGTTGTGTGATATATATGCTATCAAACATAGTTTTATTTTTTAAATATTGGGGTGTTACATTATCCACATTTAACAAATTTCCTCCTTGAAATTTGAACTTGACCTCAGTAATCAAGGATTTTAATCCAAAAATACCTTTTTTGAAATCCTATATCATAAAAATGGTTGGTAAAACGTCATTTTGAAAAGATTGAAAAGGAAATAAAAAGTCCATCTAGAATAACACACAACTGGGTTTCTAAATAAATGATAATTAGTGTGAAGTGAAAATATGGACATGGAAGAGCATCGTAAAGTCCAAATAATGTTGGATATAGATAGAGATCATTGATCAAAATAAAGTTAATGGTCAATAGAAAGTTAATGACCATAATTCAATGAGGTGTGAAATGGTCCATCGATTTAATCGAAATGAAGGTAATGGGATAAAATTTGGGTTTCACGATATTTTTTGTAAAGTTGTTGAATTTATTTCACCATATAGACAAAGAAAATAAATATATAGTCTTACATGAAAAAAATAATTTCATCTTTTAATCAATTACCACCACAATATCATCTTCTTCTCCAAACAATGAGTATTCTAGATGAATTTAGCAATCTTGAATCACTAAAATAAACCTTTAATGGATATGATAATCCAATAAAGGATAACAATAGATTGCTCCTAATATTATCCATTATCCAAAACCAAATTGGTTAGCTCAAGGTAAGATAATTCTCTAAAAGAATAAGCCATCATATGAAGAAATACAACATTAATATCTAAAGACTCAACTACAACATCCAAAGTTCAACATAGATCATTTTTTAAACAAATATACCAACAAATGTTCAAAATATTCATGGAAAATATTAAAACCCAAAAATATTATGGATTTTATTACATATTCTTCCAATATTATTTTAACATTTATTTAAAATTAAAATTATTTACACAAAAAGTCATATACCCAAAAATTCACACGTCGTCATAATATTAACTAAAAAACATGATAACCATTTCTATAAATAACCTATATTAATATAAAGTCTCATTACAATAATATAGGCTTCAAAAAGATAATTTATCCTTTCTTCCTAAAATAAAATCCTTTAATATTATATTTTCCTTGATCATATAAGGTTCCCAAAATAGTGAAATTCTTCCAAAATATCAGCAATCACATAATCACTAAATCACTTTTCAATCCCATGATAATCTGTATGATAAAAAAATGTTCCAAAAATCAAATTAATCATTATTTATCAAATCATTTAGGTAAAAAAATCATACTAAATATAAAATTATATAGTCCAGTGGCAGGACTTACACCAATTTCGCCTATCAATTATTTGTTCAAGCCCCACAAGCATGAATGATATGATGGGTTATCACCTGACCTACATGTTATCCTTTTTACTAAAACAAAATTAATGAATATCCTAAAATACATCTACAAATTATATGAAAATATCTAAAAATTTAATATAAATCTTCTAAAATATTCCTTCACATTAACCCTAAGGGTTACATATACCTCTACCTAAGAAAGTTTTTCCAAAAAATATCATTATTCACCTTAAAATATCATCACTTAGAACCTAAAAATGATTTTTAAGACATTGAACATATTATAAAATGTAAAATTATAAACCCATGATGGAATTAAAAACTCATTAGTGAACATAACATGAAAACATCCTAATATCTATAGTTATACAAACCCTTCCTCTGATACCAACTATACTGACCCATCCTTACTCAATTCATAAATTGAATCTCTATAAGATAATTTACTTTATTTTAATTTTTAGGATCTTTTTATTTTTATATTTATAGAAAATTAGGACTCAAACATATCATAAATAAATATTACATCACAAATTGAACACTTCCCCCATTGCATTTTTTCCCATAAAACCAAAATTTTAAGAGATAAAAAGTTTTCTTTTCAGGCAATATCTTCAATATGTCCATATTAACATCATCTACAAAACTAATCATCCTTAAAACAATGTTAAATTTTTTGAAAACAATTAATGAAAACAATAATATCATTAAGGGACATAGAAAATAAATAAACAACATGTTAGTTAGTGAATACATATTTTATTTCTTTATAAAAAAACTATGCGCTCAAAGTAAAAAATTTATTACCTAAGAAATAAAATTTTCTACTAAAATATTTACATAACAATTTCATAAGAGATCTTAAATAAAAAATAAACTCATAAATATTCTTTTTCAATCATTATTTTTTTTTATTTTTTTTCAAAAAATGTTAAACATATAATCATTACAAAGTAGCATATACTTTTCATTAAATATAAGATCAATATCTTATCTTTTGAAATCATAAAATTTCAAAAAAAAACTAAAAAAATCACAAATTGATCATATATGTTTCTGAGGATATTATTTTAATATCACTATTACAAATATAATAATCAACATGGTTAACTTCCACCAATATCCTTATCTAATGCATTGCAGGGCTATAACAGAACCACCAATCCTTGGTTTATAACATAACCACATATCCTTGGTTTATAAAAATAGCATCCATACTTGGATTATAATTTAACCACCTATAATTTTTATATTATAACCACCCATTATTATAAATAATTATCAAAACCACTAAATAATCATAACATAATAAATCTTTAAATTTTTCACTTTACGCTCATAAAAATATTTTTTCATCCGCACGAAAATATTTGTGGATATAAAAATATCCATTCCATTTAATACCCTCTTTAAATTTTTCAAAATAAACTATATTTTTATTTTTATTTAAATAAAAAAGTAGTTTTTTTAAGGAATAAAAACATCAAATAATGATTACAACATTGGAAAAAATCATTTAGTAGTATATGTTAAAATAGAACATTATTTTTTTCTTCTATAAAGTAGTCGAAGCATTATATATAAAACATGTAAAAATATTCCTTTTTAAAAAACATTTAAATAAATTAAAAATAGACATAATTTATCATTTATAATTCATTTAATTATATATAATTACATCCATAAATAAATTTAAGAATATGGTAATGGAAAAAAATATTTTGAAAATAAATATTTCAAACACTTAAAATGAGGTTTTTAATGTAATGTGACCCTTTACATGAGTATGTCTCTTAACATATATTATTTATCTTAATGAGAAATAATATTAATTTAATTATTTTCTTTCTTATTAGTCTTTTTATTTTATTACCATGATATATTCAATCACTTAACCATTTAAGTTCAAGTGAGACGTTTTGATGATATTTGAATCAAATATCAAAATGACATATGTAGGTAGAATATGATCAATGAGGTCATTATTACATCATATAAAGAATAATAATAATGAAATAATATTAATTTTAATGCATAAATTATACTTTTAAACCCAAAAATGAATGATGGTTATGAAAAATGAACTCTATTACAATCATAGAGACAGTAGGTCAAACGTATGCATAGATAATGTTTACCTTTTGAAATGATTATGATGGAAAGAGGGTAATTGTTATATTAAAATTGGATAATTATGACAATATTATAAATATCATTAAATTTATTTAAATAAAATTATACATATATCATCCATGTGAGGTGGTTACGATAATAAAATTTCATTGTTTCATGAATTTGGTAATCCACATGTACGCAGAAATAATGTTACATTTCAATGGATGGAAATTATGAAATTAGAAGATATATTAATTTTTTAGATTGATAATTGTTTAATTAATATAATATATATACATTAAATCAATCATGTTAACCATCCATGAGATACAGTGACGAAAAACAAATTACATTGATTTGCGAGGTAGAAGTCTGTTGAATAGAAGAACGACATTTTTGTTTCTCATTTAATAGAAGAGGTGATTAATATTATTATATTAACCTAAAAACATCTATTTATATGAAATATACTAGGTTTTTTATTTTATATTTTTTGAATAATATTTGAAGTAGGTAGAAGATGGAATAAAACTAAAATAGTCGGTAAAAAGTTAAACCTGTTCTTCAAACAAACTCTATTTATTTACACTTTAATCCCTCTATGGTTGGAAATATTCCAAAAATAATACAATTAGAACATGGTAAGGGATGTTAGTAAGTTGTTTTTGTATAAATTTAGTTAAATTAAAATGAATTTTTAAGTGTGTAAGAATTTGATAGGGGGTTCCCTTTTATAATGAGGGGAGATACATTCATGGAATTTATTATAGTATTAAATTAATATATATTAATTTTCATGTTAAAATGAATCAAAATTAATATGATTCCAAGGTACGATGAGGATGAGAATAAAACATCTCATAGAATAATTTTTTTAAAAATCTTTGTGATGTTTTGACCATTATCTTTTTGTTTTAACCCTCTTTTATCCCTTTTGATGATTACAAAAATGATAATATTTTTACAATTTAGGGGTAAAGATAGTTAATATAAAAGGAAAATTGAACCATAAATATTCCATGGTTGATATTTTCAACCAGATCCCAAAACATTTCCCTCTATTGGATTTTTTTACTTTTAAAAAATTAAATAAATATTTTTTATTATAAAATATCATTTCTTCCATTTTTGGAAATAAATGAAATATTATAATATAATATGTGTCTAAATCATGTAAAATGGTTCAAAATGGCATGGATTAAAATATATGGAATAAATTATTTTAATATAATCATATAATAATTTTTTTAAATGTCTGTATATCATTTTAAACCTTCTCTTTTATATTAACCCCTGGTTATCCAATTTTATTCTTCACAATAGTAAATAAATTTTCAATATTAATAGGAATTAATTTTTCTTTATAAGGTAAAAACTGGCTCATAAATGGCCATGGAATGAACAATTAAACCATTTATCATACTAATAATCCCTTTTTCAAGATTTTTCAGATTTTTAAATAATTTAATAAAATATTATTTGACATAAAATACTATTAATTACATTTTTTACAAAATAAAATTAATTTGATTATAAAAATTTGAAAATAAAGAAGTAAAAATTTAATCATTTCAAACATAAATAATAAAATTTATTTATCTTAAAAATTTATGGAACACAATAATTCATTAAAAATATATTACTGTTAATATTTTTAAAATCATTTATTTTATTTTTATATTAATTTAATAAATAATCTATCGTTATTGCATAGGGATTTAAGTGAATTATTGCATCAATAAAAATTAGAATTAAATTAACATGAAAAAAATATTTTATAATTCAAATAAACCTTTTATAACGGAACATAGCATCAATTTATCCCTATGTAAACTATTTAAAAATAAAAAAGAAGTGAATTAAATTTTTTAATTTTCTTTACATAAAATAATATAATATTCAAAATTAAAGAAATATGGAACCAAGTAGCCATGTTTTAGAAACATGGATGTAAATGTATGAAATAAATTCATATAATAGGTTAAAATAATGTTTTAGTGTCATTTTTTAGTCCTTATCATATTATTTTTAACCTTAATTACCTGATATACCCGTACAGTGGTGACAATTATGTACTATGGTTACTATTCATAATGAGTAAAAATAAAAGGGACCTATTTAAAAAACTCATACCTAGTGATTCCAAATATAGAATATATTTTTAAATAATAAATTCCTAGAGGTGGTATAAATTAATTTAATACTGAAACACAAAATGTGAAGAAAATTTCTTTTTCCAAAAAAAGCTTATTTAAGTAGAAAAATATTTTTTTACCAAATTCAAGAAAAAAATTCATTTAAAATAATATAACTAGATTATATTTTAAAAAATTAACTAATAAAAATTTAAAACCAATATAATGTATAATTTTACTTCTCAAATATTTTAAAAGAAAATATAATTTTCAATAAAAACTGTAATTTTAACTACTCATTGAAAAATCATACATTTTAGAAAAATATCAAAATTTCACCATATGATAATATTGGTATACTTATATAAAAATGATATCCTTTTTATAAAATAAAATTAATTAAATCTATTGAAATTTATTATAATATTTTCTCAAAAAAATAAATAAAAAACATTTTTGAAGAAAATATATTTTTAAAGAATAAAATGAATATTCAAAAACATGAGTGATTATTTTCTAAGCAAGATCAATAAGTTTATATTGAGTATAAACTTTATATATATTTAATAAATTTATTAACCTCATTTATAACCTCCAATTTAATGGCAAGGTTATAATGGTTATATTTAAATAATAGCATTTCATGTTTCATTTAGGCTCGGTGTTGTGTGTCATATATGCCATCAAATATTTTTTTCTTTTTAAAATATTTATGTGTTAAATTAACCAATTTTAATTAATTTCTTTTTATAATTTTAAAATTGATCTCAATAATCAAGGGTTTGACATCTGAAAACACCTTTTTAGAACTCCACATCATAAAAAGGGTTAATAAAACCCCATCTTGCAAAGAGGGAAAATGAGATACGGTGGTCAACTAAAATAATACATAACTAGGATTCAAAATAAAAGAAAATTAGTTTGAAGAAAAAATATTGAAATAAAGTATGAAATTAATTTATAAATAAATACATTTGTTAAAAAATATAATTGATGACAAGAAAGTGAATTATCGAGAGAATGTTAATTTTCGTAAATCATTGAGGTGTGAAAAAGACCATTGATTCATCTGAAATGAAGTTGAAAGGATATTATTATTCAATATCATTTTTAATAGTTGAGTGATTAATCTACCATATAGAATAATAACAAAAAGAAATATACCTACTTTATAAGTATAGTTTCAACCATTAATGAATTTCTACCACAATAACATCTTTTACTACAGGAAATGTGTATTTAAGATATTTTTTCATGTTTGAAGGTCTAAAATCAACATTTAGTGGATCACATAATATACAAAAAATAAAAATATATTCCTCCTATCATTAGACATTAACCAAAACCAAAATGGTTAGCATAAACCAAGATAATTCCCCAAAATAACAAACCATTATATGAAGAAATACAATATTAATCTTCAAAAACTCAAAAATAACATCCCACGTTAAACTTTGATCATTTGAAAAATTACTAACCTCAAAATTTGTCACAATATTCTTAAACAAGTCTAAAACTCAAAGATCATAAGTATTTAAACACATATTATTTCTTGATTAATATAATATTTATATCTAATCAATATTAGTCACACATAAATTTATATGCTCTCCTCATATAATCACCAAAATATGATAATAACTTCCATAAATCACTTGTATCTTCATAAATATACATTAAAATAATATATTATTCAAAAATAAAATTCATCATTTATTCCAAAAATAAATTCCCTCATATTTTTTAACCTAATCATATAAATTTCCCAAAATGGTGAACTTATTCTAAAATAACATTAATCACTAAATCACCTAATTACTTCTCAATCCCATGATTATCTATATGTTAAAATATATGTTCCTAAAATAAAATTAATAATAATTTGTCAAATATTTTTTTAAAAAAAGATATTTCATACAAACATGGACATCACATAAGAAAAATGTAGGCATCTCACACATGCCTCCCTTCTTTTGTGGCTTCAATCCGCAAGACCTTTCTTGATGAGAATATTTTTCACCAAACATGTGAGTTGTCCTTTTTACTAAAAAAACATTAATATAAATCCTATAAAGTTCCAAAAAATGTGATGAAAATCCTCAAAAAATTTAAAATAATTATTCTAAAATAATCCTTCATGTTCCCCTTATGGATTACATATACCTCAACCTTATAAAGAATATCCTAAAAATATAATTAGTCTCTCAAACATTTTACCACTTAAAATAGAAAACGGGGTGTCTAGTCATTTAAACTTAGGATAAATTTGAAAATAATAAACCAATAATGGTATCCATAACTCCTAATATAATCTCACATGAAAACGTCCCAATCTATAAATTTATCCAAAACATTCCACTAATACCAAATATAAGGAACCAACCATAATCAATATCTAAATTGATTCTCTAAAAGTGAATTCACTTTATTTTATTTCAATAATATTTTTAGGTTTAATGTTTTATTTAATAATTCTATCACCCTTATGTAAATAAATATTTTATAATCAAGTAGACACTTCCACATAGTATCTATATCTCTATACAGAAAAACTTTTATGATATAACATATTTTCTTTTCATGAAATATCTTCAAAATTTTGTTCTTCACCTCATCCTTATCCCTACCCATCCTCCAAACCCTGTGAAAAACATACTAAAATGTGTAATGATCATAAAAATATCATTAATGGATATAAAAAGAAATAAATAAACCTTTTAGTTCATGAATACTTATAAAAAATATTACTTTTCAAAAATAAACATTGTGATCAAAATAAACATTTTATTACCCAAGAAATAAAATTTTATCCTTAAATTTTTTCAAAAAAACATTATAACATATATCAAAGAAAAAATAAATCTTATAATTTTTCCTTTTACATCATGAAAAATGTATGAAAAACTTTTTCAAAAATAATTTGTACATTTCACCCTTATGAAGTAGCATATAATTTCCTTTAAACATAATATCATTATCTTAACTTATAATATCATAATATTTCTATAATAAGAACTATTCTAGAATAAATTAATCATGTAGGTAACTTGGGACATAATTGCATATCACTCTTACAAATAGAATAACCTAAATGTTCAACTTCTATCATGATCATTACCCAATACATTGAAAGACCATAACTGACTCAGTCATCCCTGGATTATAACATAATCACCCATCCTTGGTTAATAATATAAATACTCATCTATATTTTCTAATGGAAAAAATAATTCTTAGTTTATAACATCTCCAATTGTCATCATAAATAATTCTTAATAACATAATCATTACATATGAAGGTTTTCAATTTTCAGTGTCACACTAATTAAAATATTATTTTCACTCATAATAAAACATTTTCCGATATTGAAACTTCCATTCCATTTTAAAAAATTTAAAATATGCAGAACTAAATAAAAGGGAGATTTTATTGGAATAAAACATGAGATATTGTGAAAAAATCAAAAAAAAAATAGCGGTAAAGTGTCCCTTACATCAAGTTTGAATCTTTATATATGTAATTTATCATAAAGAATTAAAAAATCATGTTACTTATTTAATTTATTTTTATCTTTTTATTTATTTTCATAATAAATTAAGTTGCATAACCATTTATGTCCATGTTAGACATTTTGATGATATTAGGCTAATATGTCAAAATGACATTAGTAGGTTCACTATGGTAAACGAGGTCATTATTAAATCATCTATAGAATAATAACCATAAAATAACTATCATTTTTATACATCAATTTTACTTTTAAAACCAAAAATTAAAGATAGGTGCAGAAAATGAACTACGTTACAATCATAGAAATGGTAGGTTGTACGTACACATGAGTAATGTTTCCATTTTTCAATGATCATGATAAAAGAAAGAAAAGCTTAATTTTATTTCCATTATTTTTATTATAGTTTAAATATAATATAATTTTTTAAATACACTTATAAATTGAAATCATGTGACATGGTTATGAAAAATTATTGGAATTACTTTAGGGAGGAGAAAATTCACTCTAACGCATGTACAATATTATTTTTAAATGGATATAATGATAAGAAATTATATCATATAATATCTTCAAAAAATTATTATCATTTCATAAATATTATATACATAAATTAAATCCATCTTTATAACCATCAGTGTGAGGCAACGATGGAAAACGAATTACATCGGTTCACAATACGGTAGTCCACCATACTCACAAACGACATATTCCGTTCGATTTTAATAGAATAGGAGATGGATATAGATTTTTACATTAACATTAAAACATCTCAATATATTGAAGATAAAAGTGTTACTATTTCATCAGGTATTAAGAATATTTTAATGTGTTAAAAGAAAGAATTATACTAAAAAATCCAATAAAAATCCTTGCATCTTCTTCATACAACCTCCTTTTCTTGACACCTTAAGCCTCATAAGGTTGTTATTATTCCTAAAATAATACCTATATAACATCTTGAGGGATGTTAATAAGGTATTTTTTAAGTATTTTATAAACTAAAGGTATTTTAAAGTTTGTAGGGAATAATATAGTGGGTTTCCTTCTATAATGAGGGGAGAGACATTCTTGAAATTTCTTATTATATTAAATTAATAAATATTAGTTTTCATGTTAAAAATGATCCAAATTAATATAATTATAATATTATATTATAATTAGTTGAAAATATCTCATAATATAAAAATTTTAAATGTTCAGGTGATGTTTTCTCCATTATCTTATTTATCCCTTTTTATGTTACCATGATAACAATGTTTTTTACTCTTTAGGGGTCAAGATAGTTACTGAAAATATACAATTAGACCATAAAGGGATGATGGTTTATAATTTCAAAATTATCCCAATAAATTAGAAAAATAATTATTTTTATGAATTTTAAATAATTTAATAAAATATTGTTTATTATAAAATATCATTTCTATTATTTTTGGAAATACATGAAATATTATAAAATAATATTTTTCTAACTCAGGTAAAATGGTTATAATATGAAATGGATTATGTGATTATGAAAATATGGTATTAATATATTCATAAAACAAAATTTTTATATGTTTTAATTAAATTTAAACCTTATATTTTGCATTAGCCCATTATTTATCCAATTTTAAATTTAACTGTGGTAATGAATTTTTCAATATTAAAGGGTTATAATTTTACTTATAAGGTAAGAAATTATCTCATAAAGAGATAAGGGATAAAATTTTAGACAATATATAATCCTAATTTTCTTTTTGATAGATTTTTATGACTTTTAAATAAATTGACAAAATTTTATTTAACATAGAATATCATTAATGTCATTTTTTACACTATTAATTTAATTTTAATTTGGAAACAAAATGATATCATAATAATTAAAATATAATAATTTAATGACTCACAAAAATATAATTCAAATTTCAAAAAAATTAACATAATAATTCATTCAAATTATAATACTTTTAATTTTTTTTAATCATATATTATATTTTTCTATTAATTGATTAAATTTTCTACCAGTGTTGTGTAAGAATTTAAGGTAATTATTTCATCAGAAAAAATTGAAAATAAATTAACATTATAAAAATATATCATTTATCCTTAAAATAACCCTTTTATAACTAAACATAGCCTTTATTTATCGCTATGGAAGAAAATTAGAGATAATGAAACAAATAGAATGACATTTCAACATTAATTTACATGAAATAATATAAGAGTAAAAAATAAAATAAATATGGATCTAAGATGGAATATTTTAGAAACATGGATGGAATTGGATGAAATTAGATTACATTATAGGATAAAAGAAAGTGTTAGAGTCTATATTTTTTACCCTTATCATAATATTTTTAGCTTTAATTTGTCGATTTACACTTATTGAGGTGACAATTATTTTCTATGTTTAATATTCATAATGAACCAAAATAAAGAAGGAATATTTAAGAAATTTGAAACCCATTATTAGAAATTTTTAATCAATTTTTCAATATTTAATTTCTATATGTATTATAAATTAAGTAAAGATTAAAATTGAAAATGGAAGGAGAAACCATTTTTTTTTCAAAAATGTGTTTTAATAATAAAAATGTTTTTATACCATATTCATGTATGAAATTCATTAAGAATATTATAAATGGATTATTTTTAATAAAATGGGAAATATTTTTAAACCAATCCAGAATAGAATTTAACAAGTTAAATATATTATAATAAAAAACAGTTTTCAATAAATATCAGTATTTTCACTATACATTGAAAATTCAAACATTTCCGAAGACTCACAAAATTTAACCATAAGATAATTTTCATATTATTATTTCAAAAATTATATATATTTTATCAACTTAAATTCCAAAAATATCCATAAATTAATTATAAAATTTTCTTACAAAAAAACAACAAAAACAATTTTTGAATCAAATGTATTTTTGATGAACTAAATGACTTTATGAAAACTTGAGTGATTACTTAATTCATAGTTATCAATAAATTAATATTGAGTATAATGTTAATATATATTTCATAAATTATTTAATCCCATTCATACCCACATATTTAAAGGCAGAGTTATAATATGCATATTTAAATAATAATATTTCATGCTTTGTTTAGGTTTGGTGTTTTATTTCATATATAATATCTAATATAGTTTTATTTTTTAAATATATACGGGTTAAATTATACCCATTTAAAAAATTTCATCCTTATGATTTGATATTTATCTCAATTTAAAGGGTTTAGAATTAGAAAATACCTTTGTTGAAATCTCACATTGTAAAAATGGTTAATAAAACATCATACTACAAAGTGTGAAAGGTAAATACTAAATTCGTCTATAACAACACATAACTAGGTTTACAAATATGATAAATTTTGTGGGAAGTGAAAAATATTTACATAAAAGATAAATATAATGTTCAAATAATTATTGATATTGATAGAGATCTTTGATCCCAAGATAGTAAATGGTCATGATAATGTTAATGGTCGTAACTTAATGAGTTGTGAAAAAGACCATCAATTCATTAAAAATTAAGGTAAAATGATTTTTTTTATTAATGATCATTTTTTTATATTTTATGAATTACTTTACCATCTATACTAATAACATAAATAAATATACTTACTTGATAATTATAATTTGATCCTTTAATCAATTTCCCCCCAAATTTCATTTTTTCCCAATCTATGTGTATTCAAGATGAATTACTCATGACATAAGCCCTAAAATCAACTTATAACAGATCACATGATATATAAAATTATAAAACATAATTCATACAATCATTAAAAATTAACTAAAACCAAAATGGTTATCAAAAGGTAATATAATTCCCCAAAAGAATGAACATTAATATGAAGAAATACAATATTAATATCTAAAGCCTCAACAATAAAATCCAAATTTCATCTTAGATCAAGTTATAAATAACTAACCTCAAATTAATTTAATATACCCCCAACCATGTTCAAAACCCAAAAAAATAGAACGATTGGATCAGATATTCTTTTGAGATTATTTTAAAATTTATCTCTAATCAACATTAGTCACTATTGAACTCATATAGCCAAAAATAAATATGCCTTAATAATCTAATTACTAAAATATGATAATAATTTTTATAAGTAACATGTATTAATATAAAGTGACATTAAAATCATATATTATTCCAAATTATAATTCAAAAATTATTCCTAAAATAAAATCCCATATTATTTTGTTAAACTTAATTATATAAGGTTCATAAAATAGTGAATGTCTTCTAAAATGCCATTAATTACTTAATCACCAAATAATTTTTCAATCCCATGATTATTTATATGATAAAGTATATGTTCCAAAAATTATATATGTAATTATCAATCAAATAATTTAAGTAATTTTTTTTTTATACTAACCAGAAAATCACTTTGGCTTGTGGTGGTCATTTCACCATTTACTTCATTTGGTATTGGGTTAAATCCCCACAACCCTACCAGATGCGATAGGTTGTTTCCTGACTTGTAGGTTTTCATTCTTACAAAAAAAATTAATATAACTCTAATATCACTACAAAATATTGTTGAAAATGAAAAAAAATTAATATCATTCTTCTAAAAAATCCTTCATATTAACCATGTGGGTAGAATTACCTCAAAATAATAAAATGTCTCCCAAAAAATAGTGTTAGACACATTAAAATATCATCAATTAAAACGAAAAAATGGGTGTCCAAGTCGTTTAAATTATTAAAAACATTAAAATTAAAAACTCATTTTAGTATCAATAACTCTTAATAAAATCTCACATCAAAACATTATAATATATAAAGTTATACAATCACATACTCTAATACCGACTATAAGGACCTCACCTTAATCAATTTATAAAATTAATATATAGAATACAATTCATGTTCTTTTATTTATAGGATATTTTTAGGTTTAGAGTTTTATATAAGTATGTCTTCACCATTATGTAAATAAATATTACACTACAAAGTTGGAACTTCCACTTAGTATTAATTTTCCTATAAAATAAAAATTTTATGATGTAAAAAATATTCTATTCATGACATATCTTAACTATTTTCATAATGACCAAATCCAATTCCCTACCCATCCATAAAACCTTGTTATTTTTTATATGAAATGAGCATAAATATTTTTGTAATGTAAATTAAAAGAAATAAATAAATCCATTAGTTCATGAATATTATAAAAACATTACCATTTTAAAAATTAAACATTGGGATGAAAATAAAAATTTTATTACACAAGAAATAAATTTTTCTATGTAACAACCAAATATTTCATAGTACGTTATTTTATCAAAAAAAATCAATAACTTGCACTACACGCAACAACGAGTTTGAGCGCACCACAAGATTACAAAACTAGCCGTTCAAAAGCAGTTATGAATAGTATTAACTGAATACTAAACTATATATAATCCTTATAATTTTATAATCCATATTATGAGTTTCTTAGACATAATTTAAGAACAAATTCATTTTTTTCAGATAAAAGAAGTATTTATTTCAAAAAATGCACTTTTACCGCCTTTTAATGATGAACCCTTTTTAAATCCAATATTTTAAACTTTTATATATTCTATTTGAAAAAATAAACTTCTTCTTTAGAATCAGTACATAAGAATTTAGTTTCAATAAATTTTTGGTGCTTTTCTGATAACTTTCATATTGGCGTGAATAGTGAAAAAAACTATATTTTTACAGAAAACAACTTTTTTTAATCAAAATAATTTATAGTGCTAAATTATAAATTTTAAGGGCTTGGAAGTATAAATAGATTATATTTTTACCATTTAATCCAATACTGGTCATTTTGAGTAATTTAACTTTGAGATTGGACATAAACAAGTGTCAATATTTTGATAGATATTGTTTCTTAAAAATACTCCTTTTAGTTTTAACAATGGGAATAAATTTTAAATTAATAAATAAAACTTCTCTTTTCTGAATTTGGTAAAATAGACTTCATTTTTCAATTTGAAATATCAAAATTATCTTAGGGATAATTTTTGGTATTTTTCTGAAAACATTCAGTTTTTGATGAATAGTGAAAAATACTAAATTTTAATTAAAAATAACTTTTTTAATCAAAATAATTTATAATACTAAATTATACTATTTAGTGGTTTTAAATTACAATTATATTATATTTTTAGCATTTAATACAATGTTGGTCATTGGACGTAAGTTGACATTTAAACTGGATATAAGTAAGTGTCAATCTTTTGATAGTTATTACTTCTTAAAACACGTTTTTTGTTTTGACAATGGGATTTAATTTTAAATTAATTTCTTCCACTTATGTGTATTAAATATAAAAAAATGGATTTAATATTTAGAATAATGTGGTAAAAATAATATTATAATAATATTAAATTAACTTAACACGTGTCCTAAACCAATTGATGATACATGTCCTTCTATGGGCATCTTTGGGTGGATTTGGGGACCCCATAGAGCCACTTGTAAGTGATAATGACACTTTATATTAATTGAGTTAAAGTAAATACAAAACTGAAATAAGCATATATCTTTTAGAAAAACAATTTTTACATAGGGTTATATATGTTATCATTTCAACTATAAATATTAATTATAAATATAAAACTATTTACTACATAATTGTATTTTACTTATAATTTTTATACATTTAATAATTAAATTTATTTATGACACAATAATGATGCAGTATTTTCCTTATTAATGAAAGAATCAAATAATTGGTATTATAAATGTTATAATAAATATAATTTGAATGTTTTGATAATATACACTAATTTTATTGGTTAATATGACATGTTAATATTTCTTAAATGACTTTATTTAGAATTAATAAAGTTATTAGGACTTAAAAATAGACAATTATTAAATATTTTTAAAATTGACATAATATAATTTTTTTTAAAAAAAATTATCTTATTAATTGATATTATATTCCTAAAAATCAAATGTTCAGACAAAGTACTTATATAATGATATGTTCATCACTAATGAAACACTTGGGGTTCACTTGTAAGTATATAGTAATTTTATTAACTATATAATATAAAAATACAAAGAGACATGGTAAATGTCAAAAAATTTAACTAAAAGTTAAATCTAAAAGTTAAGGTTAATGTAGTGATCCAAACCTGTCTAAAACGTATTTTTTGTGTGGATTTAGACCCATACCCACCTTATCCTTTAAATAATCCTCATTGGAGCCATTAAAAACAGAAAATTATTTTATTATAAAATGATATTTCTATCTTTTCCTAAGGTGCCCCTCACCCCTCTTATAAAATGGCACTCCCCCTTCTATCTAATTCACACCGTTAAATCCTTTTGCCTCGCCCAAAATCTGTCAAAATACCCTCTCAACTATATTCACTTAATCCTAGAGGCCTTCCTTTAGTCATAAATACATTATATGGAGCCCTTTTGATCAAATAAAAAGGAAGAACCCGAAGAAGAGGTAAATATTTCATCACCTCTTTGAAGTTCCATTCGTCTTCCACTTCCTCTTTCTTTGTTGTTTCCATTATAAAATAATAAATCTAGTATATTCTATATAATGTGATGTTATTATAAATATGGTAAAACCATATTCACTATTCTATCCATCCTTTGAATGACATGACACTATACGTGCGTACGTACGGCTTACCGTCTCCACGTCATGGTGTAATTGTTATTCAATACATTATTATTTTAATGGTTATAGTAATGATGTTTAATTGAAGTAAATAATGAATATAACATGATAATGATTCTGTATATATGATATACCATCCAATTATATATTATTTTAATATCAAAACAATGATATTGTCGCTCGTGTGTACGTACGGATTACCGTCTCCACGAACGCGATGAGATTCATTCCCCATCGTATCCATTCAAGAATAATTTTAATTTGATGATTAAAAATAATGTTTAAGTACTTGATATAATTTTGGATATGAATAATATACAACCTATTCATAACAAACAAGGCTTATGTAACAAAACATATAAAAGAAAATTAGTAAGTGAACACCCAAAATGACGATAATACTAAAATATTATTAACAAATCAATTTTAGAAAGTCATATATGATATCATATATATGTATATAATTCTTTTATAATTTAATAACAATGATTTAACTATTATAAAGGAGTTTAACCTACCCTTGACCAAGTAAAAGTACAAGGTAATGGTTAATTCTACAATCTCTTCATTATCTGAGGTTATTTATACGTAATTATCTACTGGAACCTCTTTATCATCCACATCCATGTTTCTTAAAAATGTATTTCAAAATATTATTACTATTTTATAGGCAATGGGATAAATTATTTTATACCCTTTTTTGACTTCTTGTAAGATGATTCTTTTTGTCGTCTTCCAAATATGGGTTTTTAACCTTTTCGACAAAATTAAGGTAAGAAGGTATTTTTTAACTTATACGGTGGGTGCAGCTATTTTACACCTTTATAAAATCATCGAATATTCCCTTAAAATATTATAAGAATATTTTAAATGTAAATGTTTTATTTTATAATTATTTGTCTTTCAAATGATTTCAAAAAAAGAGATATTTCTCTTAAATAGTTTTGATTTCATCTATGTCAACTTCCTTTGATGGATTTTAAGCTTATTTGAAGATGATTTATTATGATACAAAACTTCCATATTGTATTGAAGGTTTTGTGATATGTTTAACTATGGATGTGTTATTTTTATATCATTCATGGTTTATGGAGAAATTATTGGCATTTCGTATGCTAGTTTTAATACAAATTTTTATGTTATGTTTAAACCTATTCGTATGAGGAATGAATTGGACTTAGTAAGTGACGGGTAGAGCTCGCTATAGCTCCTCGACGTGTCGGTAGGTCTCATGAGAAAAACTACTGTCCTGGGAAAAGACCTTGACAAAATATTATTTATAGTCTTGGCACAAGGCCTTAACTATGTGGTTATGATAGTCTGGCATTATGCATTTCTTCATTATGAATGTGGTTATTGATATTGCATGTGATTATTCAATAAGTAGAATATCCCTGTGAATAAGTAAATGAAATTATATCATTTTATATTTTCCATATTATACTGAAGTTCATGTTTAAAATTCTTTTGTTTTAGTTATACATTGTCTCAAATGTTTATGCTTATTTATGAAAGTTTCCACTATATTGTTATCTTTACTGGGCATCTAATCTCACCCCTTTCTATGTTATATTTTTTCCAAGATGTGAAGAAGTATTTTATGGCTGACCAGTAGGGATAGTATGAGAGGATATGAGTGTGGACTATGGAGACTATGTTGTTGTATTTTTTTTACTTTATGATGTAATGTAAGACTTATGAATGTTCCTAGTGTTTCCAAGGTTACTATACTAATCGGTCTTTGGAGACTTGATCTTTTGTGATCATGCCAATTTTATGTAATAATGCATCAACTCTAGGTAACTGGGGTCGGGGCGTTATAGTTGGTATCAAAGAAGTTTAGTACAAACCTTGGAAGCTAGATTTAGATAAAATCTGATTAGATAACACAGAACTTAGATGGACTTTGAAGATTAGTATAGAAGAACTTCCTAGAATTTTGGTATTGTAGATATTTTGTGACTTTTCAGAGAAATACATCCATGTCTTGATACGAGCAGGTAGAGGCAACTCAGGCACAGATATACCTAAGGGTAAAACCCGAAAACAAAACTTTGATCTAGACTTGAACAGGAACTAGTGCACGAAAATGGGTCTTGTTGTACTATTGGTTACGACACTCCCGGGGGATATGCTTAAGATAATTCTCATTTTTTTACAAACTATTATGAAGGATTTATGAGTATATATTTCATCAAAGAATTTTTTTTATGATTATGGATTATATCCAAAAACTGTTCAATCTATGTAAGGTATTTTACAAGTTTAGAATTATTCATTGCAATTCATAAACTGACATAGTGTATTCCATTGTATAGAAATGGCGTCCAGTTGAAGGAATGTAAACTCCAACAATACGTATGATCCAAAGAGTAAGAAGGATAATATCTTTCACAGTATTAAGCCAACATTTAGAAGGGAAATTGTATCCCATGTATTCTCAACATATGGAGAAATAATATCATGTGTTAAAAAGATAAGTAAAGAATTATCTGAGTCCTATAGATTTGAAGGGAAGGAAAAGAAGAAAAGGATGTAAGAGAAAAATATGGATAAAGGGAAGAGGGAAAAGAAGAATTTTCTCATATGTGATAACTATGGGAAGAAACACTCTGGAACTTTCTTGAAGGGAATGGGAGTTTGTTATAAGTGTGGAGAAAAATGACTCCACATATGTGACTATAAGGGTAAGAAAAAGGTTTCAAATATACAATGCTTCATCTACAAGGAGCTGGGACACTATGCGAACCAATGTCCAAATCATCAGAGTATGCCCCAAATGATTCTATTGGGTAATAATCAAGTTATGATACAACCATAGATGAGAAGGAATGATTAGAGTCACTATGTTTTTATTAAATAATTATGTCATTTGAGTGTTGTATCAATGATGTACTGGTTATAATAATTATGGAGTATATAAGGATTGTACTACAGTACTATTTCATTAAAGACTTGAGATTGTTTGGAACCAAGAAAAGTGACTCAATAGAAGGTTATATTTTTGGAAAATATAATGTTGAGAGAAAGATAAACCATAATATGGTTCTGATATTGAGGTAGTGATTTTGGAATAATACATGTTTGATTTGGATAAATGATATTGGATATTATTGACTACCTTGAAACTGATTAATTATTTTTATATTCCATCATTGTTTGAGTTTACAAATTTTTTTGATAGAAGGAGTATATCCTATATTCTATAATGAATAATGGAGCATTAAAGTAATCAATATGGTTTTATGGTAATTCAGGATGTTGTAGTGTTTTAAAATAATACATGATGAAGGTGTTCACATGTTATTATGTGAAAAAAGGATCTTCATTGTGTTTAACTCCCCTATAAATTTTGGACTGTGAGTTAGGACGGATGTATTTTGGATAAGTCTAGTTTGAGATTATTTTTGTATTTCCATAAAATAGACAACTCATGGGTTGGGTGACATCTCGTCGCGTCCGGAAAGGTCGCGATACATGAACTCGCAACCGAAGGGCGACAAGGGTGAATCACCTACCACTGACGCACGTTATGTCCTAGATTGAATAATGTAGTTTTTTTAAAGAGTCTGGTAGATGAATTATAAATTTTTTTGGAACCCTATACGAATATGATAAATAGAATTTTTTTGTTCTATTATCTTTTAGAGTGAAAGATGAGTTTGTGCTAGAAATTAGTTAAAGGATGGAACTATACTTGTCAATTATATATTTTTCTTCTCTGATTCTATGAATAAATTAATTCTTAAACATTAGGTAAGGGATATTAAAACTAAAAATGTGTTATCTTAATACCTTATGTTTTGTGAAACCAATGATATTTTAAATCATCATAGATTGATGGCTTTGAGGCCCTCAATTCTAAAATTTTTAATGACTGATGAAGTCAATCACTCCCTATAAATATTTACATTTTTCCTCCAATTATGTGTCTCTAATTTCCACCAATGTTTTCTTAATCCAGATCATAATTTGGTGGTTAATTTTTCATTCCCTTTTTCATCTTATTAAGACTAAATTTTATTAACCCAATTTCCGATGTGGGTTTCACCACAAAGGTATTTTCTATTTTCAACCTTTTATTTTCGAAGAAAAATTTCAAATAGAGAGGAAGCAATTTATTGAATGAGGGAATAATGTAACACCCCAATATTTCATAGTACATTATTTTTTCAAATAAATTCAATAACTTGCACTACACGCAACACCGAGTTTAAGCAGACTACAAGATTACCAAACTAGCCATTCAAAAGCGGTTATGAATAGTATTAACTAAATAATGAACTATATATAATCCTTATAATTTTAGAATACATATTATGAGTTTCTTAGAGATAATGTAAGAACAAATTCTTTTTTTCAGATAAAAGAAGTATTTATTTCAAAAAAATGCACTTTTACTGCCTTTTAATGATGAACCCTTTTTAAATCCCATATTTAAAACTTTTATATATTCTTTTTGAAAAAAAAACATCTTATTTAGAATTAGGACATAATAATTTAGTTTCAATAAATTTTTGGTGCTTTTCTGGTAACTTTAATATTTGGGTGAATAGTGAAAAATACTATATTTTAACTGAAAACAAATTTTTTAATCAAAATAATTTTTAGTGACAAATTTTACATTTTTAGGGTTTGTAATTATAAATAGATTTTATTTTTACCATTTAATCTAATTCTAGTCACTGTGAGTAATTTCACATTGAGATTGGACATAAACAAGTGTCAAACTTTGGATAGATATTGTTTCTTATAAATACGCCTTTTGGTTTTGACAATGGGAATTAATTTTAAATTAATAAATGAAACTTATGTGTTTTTAATTTGTTAATATAAACTTCATTTTTTAATTCATAATATGAAAATTATCTTAGGGTGAATTTTTTTTTATTTTTCTGAAAACATTCAGTTTTTGATAAATAGTGAAAAATAAAAAATATTAATTGAAACAACTTTTTTAATAAAAACAATTTATAGTGATAAATTATTCTATTGAGTGGTTTCAAAGAATAATTAGATTATATTTTTACCATTTAGTACAATTTTGTTCATTAAAGATAATTTCACATTTAAACTGGACATAAGCAAGTGTCAATCTTTTGATATTTATTACTTCTTAAAAACACGTATTTTGTTTTGACAAAAAAATTAATTTTAAATTAATTTCCGCCACTTATGTGTTTTGAATATAGAAAAATGGATTCCATATTTAGAATCAGGAGGTCCAAATTGTGTAAATAGGTAACTTTTATTTTTATACATTTTGAATAATTACTTCGGTGAATATTTTATTTACCATGGTTAAAGGGTAAGTCTGGTAAATAAGGGGAAAAATAATATTATAATAATATTAAATTATCCTAACACGTGTCCTAAACATATTGGATGATACATGTCCGACCATGGAAATATTTGGGTCTATTTTGGGACCCCATGGAGCCACTTGTAAGTGATAATGACACTTTATATTAATTAAGGTAAAGTAAATAAAAAATGACATAAGCATATATCTTTTAGCAAAACAATTTTTACATAGGGTTGTATATGTTATATTTTTTACTATAAAAATTAATTAGAAAGCTTAAAATATATCCTACATAATTTTAGTTTATTTATAATTTTTAGACATTGAATAATTAAAATTATTTATGACACAATAATGATGCAGTATTTTCCTTATTAATGAAAGAATCAAATAATTGGTATTATAGATGTTAAAATAAGTATAATTTTAATGTTTTGATAACATAAACTAATTTTATAGGTTAATATAGAATTTTAGTACTTCTTAAATGAATTTATTTAGAATTAATAGTGTTTTTATGACTTTAAGAAAAATCAATTATTAAATAGTGTTAAAATTGAGATAAAAGAATTTTTAAAACAAATATTATATTATTAATTGATATTCTTTTCCTAAAAATCTAAGGTTTGGCCAAATGACTTATATAATGATATTTTCATCATTAATGAACCACATGGTGTTCTCTTGTAAGTATATTGTAATTTTATTAACTATATAATATAAAAATACAAAGAGACATGGTAAATGTCAAACTATTTATCTAAGAGTTAAATATAAATGTTAAGGTTAATTTAGTGACCCAAACTAGTATAAAACCTATTGGTTGAGTGGTTTTTGACCCATCTCCACCTTATCCTTTAAAAAATCCACTTTGGAGCAATTAGAAACGGAAAATGATTTTATTATAAAATGATATTTCTAGCTTTTCCTAAAGTGCCCCTCACCCCTCTTATAAAAGGGAACTACCCCTTCTCTCTAATTCACACCTTCAAAGCCTTTTGGCTCGGCCAACCTATACCCAAATACCCTTTCAACTATCCTCCCTTAATCCTAGAGGCATTACTTTAGACATAAATCGAACCTAAGGATGCTATTTGATCAAATCAAAAGGAAGAACTCGAATACGAGGTAAATATTTCATCACCTCTTTCATGTTCCTTTCTTCTTCCACTTCATATTTCTTTGTTGTTTCCATTCTAAAATAATAGCTCTAGTATCTTCTATATAATTTGATGTTATTATAAATATGGTACAACCATATTTACTATTATATTCATCCTTTTAATGATATGTCACCATACGTGTGTACGTACGGCTTACCGTCTCCACGACATGGTGTAATTGTTATTCAATACATTATAATTTGGATGGGTATAATAATGATGTGTAATTGACGTAAATAATGATTATAAAATGATAATTATTCTGTATATATTATATAAAATCCAATTATATATTATTTTAATATCAAAATAATGATATTGTCACTCGTGTGTACATACGGATTACCGTCTCCACAAACACGATGAGATTCATTCCCCATCATATCCATTAAAGACTAATTTTCATTTGATGATTAAAAATAATGTTTAAGGACTTGATATCATTTTGTATTTGAATAATATACAACCTATCCATAAAAAACACCACTTATGTAACAAAACATATAAAATAAAACGAGTAAGTGAACACCCGAAATGACGATAATAATAAAATATTATTAACAAAGAAATATTAGAAGATAATATATGATATCTGTCACAACCGCATTTTTATTTAATTTGTTTTATCTTTTTTATTTTATTTTTCTTAGTTCTGAGGTCCGGGCTGAGCCCCGTATTAAAATTTTTGTCCTTTAGTGTGCGTGGTCACCGCACAGTTTGCGGACACCGCGCGGTCGGCCCTGGTGTTGGGCAATTTCCCTATATTTTTATTTTATTATTGTTATTATTATTATTATTATTATCACATATATATATATATATATTTTATTACCCCCCTCCCTCGACCCTAACCCTATCCCCTCCCATCCGCCTCCCTGCCCCCCCCTATACTCTTCCCCTCCCCTACCGACTGCTGCACCCTGCTCCGCTTGCCCCAACCTCCACGCAACCCCCGAACTCTGCCTGACCCCTGACCTCCACTGCTCCCCTCCCGCTCTGGTAACCCCGCCGCGCCGTCCCCTTATTCCGGCCTCCTGACCTCCGGTGACCCCACCTGCCCGCCGACCACCTCCTCCGGTGACTCGGCCTCCGGTGCCCCACTCCTGCACCCCGCACGACCCGCCTCCGCTGTCTGGCGTCGTTCTGATGACCCTACCCTATTCCGGCAACCTCCCAACGTTTTCTGGTGATCTCGCCACCGTCCAGCGGCCTCTGGCCCCCACTAACGCCACCGCCTCACCTGACCCCTCTCCAGTAGCATAATCATGCAAGTGGGTTGGTTGGTCCTGTTGACGATTGCTCTAGATGTGGTTGTCAAAGTCAGCGAGTTTTTCCCCTTTGTCGGTAAGATATTTTCATTATTTTGATTCAATTCAATTTTAATGTGGAGTTTTTGTGATATTCAAGTTGCTGTTAATGTTTTCTGGTGTGCGATGGACCTCTATGTGGTTGTTTTAGGTTTTTGGTGATTGGGTTTAAGTTTATTTAATGTGTTTTAATTTTTTTTGTAGTGTGTGTATGAGTATTGCGAAGTGAGTTTGATCTGCCATCGTATGAGCTTCATGTTTAAGTTAGGTTTCCCTATGACCTGAACATTAATTAGAATTTCCATATTGCGTTTTCTTTTTCTAAAAATGTGTCTTCTGCCTTTATATAATATGCTTATGAAATGTCTATATATATATATCTGCTTATTAATAAATGGACGAGGTTCTTGAAAAGTGGTTTCTTAGACTTTTGAAAATGAGATGGTATTTATTATGACATTTTGTTTTTCTTAAAATGATCATCCATTTGTAAGAATGATTTTAAGCATGTTTTAAATACATTCTACCGTGGTTGTGCAAGTGTGCTTCTAATTGATTTCTGAAACATAATGGTGTTGAGAAAAAATGTTTTTCTAAAATGTTAAAATTTCTTGTAAAGCAATGAGGTCCTCTTGGCACTTTGATAATGATTTGAAAATGTGAAAACCCCCTCATAAGGCATGCCCCTTCGTTTTAGAAACATGATGTGTGTGTTAGTGTGTGATTCATGAGATGTGTTACATGGTATAAAAAAAGGGGATGCATTTAAGGAGGGAGAATGGTGGTGAGGTTGAGTGAGTTTTTGGATAAAGAAAGTGTGATGTTCATTTCTTTTCATTTGATAAAAAAACTCGCCACTTTTTTTGGAATAGAGAACATGGGAAAAACCGGGTATCAAGGTGGGCAGACTAGGACTAGTACGCTAGATGACACGGCAGAGTTTCATCCCGGTTAGTCTAGCAGGATTGACGCCACAACACTAACTAAACATTTGATGATTTTGGGGACCACTAGGTTATGGATGATCTCCAACTAGTGGCTCATGCACGAGTACAAATAAATATTATGGTTACTTTTCACTGAGGTACGAGGTCACTAGGGTCCCACATGTACTAGTTTCCTTTAGAGATTTCCCATGGTGCTCATCTGTGACATGTTACTTGTGGTGTGATTTCTATTTTAATTGTTTCATGTCTAATGCTTCATTTGTGAAAAAAACACATTTTTTTATAAACTGATCTCTTTTCATTTGAAAAGGTTATTGCATGATTGTTTCCATTTTTTTAACAACTATTGGAAATGGAATGTTTACCTTAAAAGTGAAATCTCGTTATTTGAATTTGAAAATACTGAATACATTATTTTTAATAAGCTTTATTTTCAAACTTTCATGACTGGTTTTCTTTTTAATGTTAAAAGCATAGGGCGTTGGTTACTCTTGGATTTCCTACTGAGTATTTTTGTACTCGTGCCTATTTTTTTACCATTTCAGTTGAAGGTTTTCCTTTGTTCAGGTTTTTCTGGTTTGAGCCGCTCAGTGTTGGAGAGACGTTGGTTTTTCGTTCGGTGGTGACCTGCGAGGTCATGTTGAGGTACGTTTGTTTGTTCTGTTTAGTTTCATTTTCTGTTTTTGATCCTTGATTTTTGGGCTGAAATCATTCCCAACAATTGAATCTTGATGCCCGAGACTTAGTTTACATGCTGGGGGGATCGGGAATGCCCCTCGGGACAAGTCGTGGACCGGCTCGGGGGACCGGTTCAGGGTCGACCCGGGCAGGATCATGACAAAATGGTATCAGAGGAGGCCCTTGTTATTTGGGTTGTTCGATAGGTGGAGATTAGAACTGTCGGGACTCGAGAGGTAGGTACAGCAAGGATGTCATGAACCCTCACCCGTTCTACACCTTGATTCTCTAGGGGTAGTCCGGGAATTGAGTCTTTGTCTCGTCCTTGTTTATTTTTAATTGAGGGATGACAATGGAGGCAATCTGATGTTACAGTGTGATCTCAAATGGAGTAGTGACCCATGTGGAGTCTGGGTACATGGTTTGAATTCCTTCTAGTGGTCAACACTTACTTGGGACATGGCCCACTACCATGTTTCCATGATAAGCGTGACTACTAGTCCCTCACTTCGGTGTTTGATGCAATTTTAGTGTTGTTTTCGTTCTGGTTGGTGTAAGTGTATTTTTTTGGAAATGAAAAATGGTTTTTGAAAATGGGACTAATTTCTTTTAAAGGAATTTAAATGTATGAAATGGTTTTAAAAATTGAAAGATCTTGATTTGGAAATACGTTGTTTTCTTTCTTTTGGTCGAAAATGGTTTGGGGTGAAACCTCAGGACCTCTTTGTGAACGTTTGCACATGTGTGAGAATGCATGGGAAGTGCATGTTGGTGCGCGTATGAAAGGAAAGCTGATGAAGACATGTGAAACGGTTCATGAGATTACCTGGGTGTGTGTTTTAAATAAGATGTTTGACCTTGTTTTCAAAATTTTTTTAAGGGGAAATGGTTTTGGAAAGTGATTTTGGTTTGAATGTGGATTGGTATTTTGAAGGTGGTCATGAAAAAAGGTGGTTTTGAAAACTAAAATGAAAAGGGGATTCCAAAAAGGGGATTTTATTTGGGGTTGTGTTTGTTTTTTTTGGATTTGAGCTGGTTATTGTTGGATGAGGGTCTTTTATTGATGTTGTTTCGATTGATATCAGTTTTGGCTTGGTGTTTTATATGTTGTTGATAAATGCTACCCAGAAAGGTTCATAGAGTTTTGTTGAGTCACGCCCAGTTTTGGGTCCTAACCGGATGTTGACTGTCCTTTATAGTGATCAGGGTCTGTTAGAGACAGTAGAGTGATTTGAAGAGGTTGATCACGTCTTATGAGTATTGAGAACTCCCGAAGCTGTTAGAGACCATTCCGTTTTGGGTTTGTTCGAAGGTCCAGCTCTGGATGGGTAGGAGTGGTTCTCCCCACCATCATGGTAAGTTGGGGTGATGTGGGATGTCTTTAAAGATGTTTCGTCCAGAGATCAAGGAGCGAGTCTTCCCTTTTTCGGAGAATCATTTTTGAGAAGTTGGAGCATGAGGTGTTTTAGCTGAGTTGGTCTCTAGAGCACAGATGATTGGAAATCCACCGTATCCAGTTGCTCGTGAAGGTCCCCCATCTGACGAACAGAGTGTGTCAGATGGATCTGTTTCCAAAGATTCATCTACAGTGGCTCTGACTTTCAGTTAGTCGGACCGTCTAATGGTGTACCGTCAGTATGGAATTTTAGGGTATACAAAGCCATCATGTCACACCCCTTCAATGACGTGTCATCATTGTAGTTGTCTGGATCATCTAGAGAAGTTTTGTATGAAGCGTCGCTTAAAGAAGAAGTTGTAATCGGAGAAAGTCAGTTCCTGACTGTGAGGCAAGAGATGTTTCAGCCATCAGAGCCCTAGCCACAGGTCGCGGTGTGAAGCTTGTGCATAGTCAGGAGTTCATGGGGGTGTGAAGCCTCCGTTCAGGTTTTTAGTTCAGTGTTAGCAAGAAATCATTAAAGGTTCTTCTGTTCTCATTCTTCCACTGTTAAAGTTTTGGCGTTGTCGTAGGTTCATTGGGTTGTCGTGAAATTTTGATGAGTATGTTCATTTTTAATCTAAGCAGTCTAACTTGTCTGATTATGGTGTTCCAGATCATGAATTTTTTCTTAAAGGTGTGTTTGGATCATGCGTGAGTTGATCTTGGTTTGACTATGTTCATTTAGAGATGTAAGTGTCTTTGGGAGAAACGACATTTTGAGAATGATTGGGTTTACTTCGTGGGTTAAGTCTTCTCATAGTCTTCTTTTTACCTAGTGTTCGGGGGTTTTTGTATAGGTCCAGAATTATATGTTTTAGTGGATTCTTTGTTTTTCTCAGGCAATAAAGGTAAGTTTGGGAGTTCCCGTGTCGCCCCCCCTTCCCGAGGTGGTATGGGTGAGTGTTAAATTTCCGCACTAGTTGAGTTCTTGTGGTGGATAGAACGCTCCCTTGTTCTCCCATCCTCTCGTGTTGTGGTTCCTTTTTCTTTCAACCTGGCATTGATTCAAGTTTGGTATATCATTCTTTTGGGTGACTTTATGGGGGCATAAAGTTCTTCTGGTGGGGAGATTTGTCACACCCGCATTTTTATTTAATTTCTTTTCTTTTTTTTATTTTATTTTTCTTAGTTCTGAGGTCTGGGCTGAGCCCCAGATTAAAATTTTTTTAGTTTAGTGTGCGTGGTCACCGCACAGTTGGCGGACATCGCGCGGTCGACCCTAGTGTCGGGCAATTGCCCTTTCTTTTTATTTTATTATTATTGTTATTATTTTTATTATTATTATGATTACACACACACACACACACATATATATATATATATATATTATAACCCCCCTAACCCTAACGCTATCCCCTCCCCGCCACCTCCCCATTCCCCCCCCCTCCTCCTGTGATCTTCCCCTCCCCTACCGACCACCGCGCCCAGCTCCTCTTGCCACGACCTCCGCGTGACCCCTGTCCTCCGCACGACCCCTGGCCTTCACCACTCCCCTCCCGCTCTGGCGACCCTGTTGTGTCGTCCCTCCACCTCCGACATCCCCTCATCCCAGCCTCCCGACCTTTAGCGACCCTTCCTACCCACCGACCGCCTCCTCTGGCAACCTCCTGCCCGCCGGCCACCTCCTCCGGTGACCCGGCCTCTGGTGCCCCACTCCCGCACCCCCGCACGACCCTCATCCATTGTTCGGCACCGTTCTGGCACTCCCTTCCTAGTTCCGGTGACCTCCCACCATTTTCCGACGAGCCCGCCACCAGCTAGCGGCCTTCGGCCCCCACTTACGACACTACCTCACATGACCTCTCTCTAGTAGCCTAATCGTGCAAGTGGTATGGTTGGTCTTGTTGATGATTTCTCTAGATGTGGTTGTCAAAGGCGTCGAGTTTTTCCACTTTTTCTCTAAGAGATTTTCATTATTTCGATTCAAATCAATTTTAATTTGGAGGTTTTGTGATATTTGTGTTTCTAGTAATGTTTTATGGTGTGTGTTGGACCTCGTTGTGGTTTTTTGGGTTGTTGGTGATTGTTTTAAGTGTATTTAATGGGTTTTAAGTTTTTGTTGTTGTGTAGTGTGTGTATAAGTAGTGCGAAGTGAGTTCGAGCTGCCGTCATATGAGCTTCGTGTTTAATGTAGGTTTCCATATGCCCTGACCTTTAATTAGAATTTCCATACTGCTTGTTATTTTTCTAAAAATGTGTCTTCTGCCTATATTTAATATTCATATGAAATATAAATATATATATATATATATATCTTCTTATGAATAAATGTTCTAGGTTCTTGAAAAGTGGTTTCTTAGACTTTTAAAAACGAGATGCTATTTCTAATGACATGTTGTTTTTCTTAAAAGGATCACCCCATTGTAAGAATGATTTTAAGCTTGTTTTAAAAACATGCTACCTTGGTTGTGAAAGTGTGCTTCTAATGGATTTCTGAAACTTAAAGTTGTTGAGCAACAATGTTTTTCTAAAATTTTAAAATTCCTTGTAAAGCAATGAGGTCCTCTTGGCACTTTGATAATGATTGGAAAATGTGAAAAACCCCTCTTAAGGCATGCCCCTTCGTTTTAGAAACATAATGTGTGTGTTAGGGTCTGATTCGTGAGATGTGTAACATGGTATAAAAAAGGGGATGCGTTTAAGGAGGGGGGACAGTGGTGAGGTTGAGTGAGTTTTTTGATAAAGAAAGTGTGATGTTCTTTTCTTTTCTTTTGATAAAAAAAACTCGCCACTTTTTTTATTGAATATAGCACTTGGGAAACCCCAGGTATCTAGGTGGACAGACTAGGACTAGTATGCTAGATGACACAGTAGGGTTTCGTCCCAGTTAGTCTAGCAGGATTGACGCGACAACACTAACTATACAAGTGATGAAGTTGGGGACCACTAGGTTATGGATGATCTCCTACTAGTTGTAACGCCCCGACCCCAGTTACCCAGAGTCAGTGCATTATTGGGTAACATTGGCATGATCACAAAAGATCAAGTCTCGAAAGACCGATTAGTTTAGTAGCCTTTTAAACACTAGATACATTCATAAATGTTACATTACATCAAAAAGTGAAAAATTACAATAACATAGTCTCCATAGTCCACACACATATCCTCTTCTAACTATCCCTGCAAGTCATTCATAAAATACTTCTTCACATCCTGGAAAATATTAAAACATTTAAAGGGGTGAGCTCAGATGCGCAGTAAGGATAACAATATAGCGGACGCTTTCATAAATAAACATAAACATTTGAGGCAATGTATAACTGAAACAAAAGACATTTAATCTTGAACTTCAACATAATATGGAAAAAGTAAAATGAGATAATTCCATTTACTTATTCACATGGATATTCTACTGGTCAAATAGTCACATGAAATATCAATATCCACATTCATAATGATGGAATGCATAATGCCAGACTATCATAACCATGTAGTCAAGGCCTCATGCCAAGACCACAAATAAGATTTTGTCAAGGCCTCGTGTCAAGACACTAGTTTGTCTCATGAGACCTACCGATGCATTGAGGAGCTATAGAGGTATCCACCCGTCACTTATTAAGTCCAATTCATTCCTCATATGAACAGGTTTAAACATAACATAAACCATAACATAATCGTATCACATAAAACGTGCATAAAGGAAACATAACATTTCCACATTTCCATCACAAGATATCATTACAACACATTGATATAATAAAAACCTTATCAAAACCATTTTCAATACCAAAATAAAAGAAAATTAAAACTTGGTATTTATTTTTCATTTAAAAAAAGTTATGGCTTGTAGAGGAAGCCGAAACTCAAATAATGGTTACGGCGGTGGAGAAGTCGTTGTCGCCGCATACATACGACAAGAAAAAAATTCCTTTATGTCATTTAGTAAAATGCTTCATATAAACAGATTCCTTTTGAATAAACATAAAAGTCTATGTGGTTTATACACCGTATAAAAGAAATTTCTGTATAAAACAAAATATGCCTCAATGAATGGAGATTGAGACAAAGTACCTTACAAAGATCATTTTTTTAAATAAAACAGATATATTATGTATATTCACTACAAGTAAACATAATGAAATTACAAATACAATATAGGATATAATAATATCATGACATAATTTTAAAGTAGGAGATTAACCCAAAGAATAGAAATTGGGTTAATAAATTCCATTACCTTGCGTCCTATCTTGACTCGACCGTTCCTTAACCTCCTGAATAATAAACTAGAGTTAATTTATAATTTCTTAAGAACCTTTTTCAAGTTTTTTATTCCTTTTATATCACTTATTACCATGTTATGTACATTATGTAATTATTTAAGTTAATAACGGTCGTTTTGTCGATCTTTGGTACTTGAGTCAAAAATAAACTTCTTATAATTACAAGTTGTTCATGTGGTGATATATCCATTATATCCAGAATTATATTCATGATATAGATATCAAATATCTCATATATATCTAGTATATACATGCATTTATAATATTCCATAACGTTTAGAGGTAAGAAATGAAATGCACCGTTCATGGAGACGGTAAGCCGTACGTACGCATGAATGCTAATTTCATTTCTATTTCGTATTTAATGAAATCATAATGATATAAGTGTATATTATAATTCCAGTATAACATCATATATAATATCATTTACTCCATCCTTTATACATCCCACATATGGGATTAACGATTCAGATCACTTTGAGGGGGCGGTAGTCCGCACTTCCTAAAATGAAAATATCGCATTTACCCATAATGGAAACAATAAACGTATTCCATAAATGAAAAATACAGAACCTTAAGTAAAACATAAACATATTATATATTATATATATAAATATAGTGACATCTTAATGGCCACCTTTGAAGGTGTTATATGAGTGTTGAACAATCATCGTTTCGTGAGGCAGAAATTCGCCATCTACAGAAACAGTATGTTCTTTAACCATTAGATGTAGGTGTGTGTAAGTGTAGCTAGAATAATTCTTATAACAACATCCTAGTTTATTTAGGATACTGGTGTTGTTACAAAATAAATGAATAAAACTAGTTTAGGGGGTTGGAGAAGCAAATTAATACAAAATAACATAAGAGAACACATTACCTTAAAATCGGGAAACTCTTTTTTAATTTGAGCCAAAGGCTTCCTTGGGAAGAATTCTTCCCAAAGTGAGGCTTCTAGGAGTAAGAGAAGGAAGTTGGGAGAGTATTTGGGAAGAGTTTGGCCGAGCCAAAAGGCATTGAATGTGTGAGTAAGGTGGTATTGGTGGGGGCCTTTTATAAGTGGAGAGGAGGGGCACTCTTGGAGAGATTGAAATGTTACATTATTATGAAATGATTTTTCGGATTCTAAAGGTCCCAAACTTATATATTTCGAGGATAAGGTGATAAGGGTTCGAAATATACTCATCCAATAGGTTTTTTACAAGTGTAAGTCTTAGATTTTACATTACCTTTTCATTTTATTTAAATCGTTAATTAATGAGGTAATCGCAGCATCACCATGGTGTCATATATAATTTAATTTATTTAATGTCTAAAAATTATAAAAAAAAATATCATGATGTAGGAAATCTTGTTAGATTTATAATGAATATTTATAGTAAAAAATATGACTTGTATAACCCCATTTAATTTTTTTTTAGTAAAACAAGTCTTGTTTGTGACATTTTTATTTTAACATTAAATAAAAAGTTATTTATGTCATTTTCCTACCAAAGTGGCTCCATGTGGTCCCCAAGTTGACCCATGGATATTCTTGGTCGGCCAGGACTCATTCAACAGGGGCAGGACAAGTGTAAAGGTATTTTCATATTTTTATAATACCATTTTTACCTTAAATTTCACTAATTACCTTTAATCGCGATTAATTAAACTTAAAAGTTACTATTCACCAAAAAATTATTTTAATCCCGTTGAACCACATTTTACTCCCTAATTACAACCATGTATGTCAGATTTTTTAAAATCAAATCACAGAAGTGGTAATGTTTCATTTAAATGAAAAATCAGTTTTTTAACTACCACTAAGTGGTTTCACTATTCATCAAAAATTGAAGTTTTTCAGAACAACACCAAAATTTCACCCTAAGCTATAATTGATATTCCGAATTCAAAAATGATATATATTTTACAAAATTGCAATCATATAATTTTCATTAATTAATTTTATAATTAATTCCCGCTGTCACAACAAATAGCATGTTTTTAAGAGACAATATATATCAAAAGATTGAAAATTGTTTATGTCCAATTTCAATGTTAAATTAATTCTAATGACCACCATTGGATAAAATGGTTAAAATATATTATAATTATACTTTAAAACCACTCAATATTATAATTTTTCACTATAATTTATTTTGATTAAAAATGTTGTTTTTAGGTATTTTTCACTATTCATAAAAAATTGGAAGTTCTCATAAAAATACCAAAAATTCAACATAGGCTAATTTCGATATTCTGAATCGACAAATGAAGTCAATTTTGAAATATAAAATATATATAATTTCAAAAAGTGGGTATTACTATTCATAATGGCTATTTTTATTGGTCGCGGTGCGTTAGAATCTCGAACTTGCGTATAATGAAAGCTATTGCATTATTGAAAAAGAAGAGTATCGTGGAAGCTCGAGGTGTTACATTCTCCCCTCCTTCAATAAATTGCGTCCTCCCAGTTTGAAATTTTTCTTTGAAAAAGGTTGAAAATAGAAAATACCTTTGTGGAAAACCCACGTCGGAAATAGGGTTAATAAAAATATAACATTAAAAGAGAAGTACAAAGGTTACCCGAGATAACCCATACTAGGATTCTATGAAAATATGGATATGGAAGAAAAACAAACCATCATGGTCTGATGGAGAGTTGTAGAAAATAGGATTAGGAGAAAGTTAACAATAAGAAAGTCACAAACTTGTGATTGGTTAAATGATCCTTAAATCCCCAGGTGGAAAAGTTAACCGGCAATGTTTTTGTTTTAAGTTACCTTTAATAAAGTTGAGGAATTTATTTAAGAGATTTACTAAGAATTTAAGGAAATATACTTACTTGTCGTGTAGAATTTCATTCTTTAATAAATTTTTACCACAAAACCATCTTTCACTCCAAATGGTAATAGAACTCAAAAATATTCTATTTATCCTAATTATATAAGGTTCTAAATATTATCACATACCATTTAGATAAGGAAAACTATTTTGTAATAATCAGGGACTTCATGTAGGCTAGTGGTAGGTAATAAAGGCATGTCGCACTATGGTTGTGGGTTCGATTCCTGCATCTTTGTCCGACGTGATGGGTTATTCCCCACCCTACAGGTTGTCCTTTTCCTAAAACTATAGTATTATAATATTCCAAAAATAATCATCAGAAATGTTTTAACCTTAAACAATACTATCAAATATCAACATAATCCATTCCTTCCTTTATAGTTATCCAAAATACCTCCGTCCAGACTTTCTCTAAAATGTCCTTAAATTCCAAAATCAATTGCAACATTAGATTCCCCAAACAAAGTGAGGTTTCTCTTATTGTCACATACTGAAAATATGATTACCTTCATTATATTAAAACCTTAATGAAAACAACATGTACCGCAGTACAATCCTTATATATATCACATTATTCTTATAACCATAATCTAGTTCTTGAGTCCAAAAACACAAATACAATAATTATTCAACTTCATCTGTAGTAATAGCATAATCTTGGCCTTGATCCCTTGGCCTTTTCGGAGGTATGTTTCCCTGACGCTTAGGACATTCATTTGCATAATTCCCCATTTTCCTATAATTGTAGCATTCAACATTGATAGCCTCTTTCTTTCCCTTGCAATCACGAGCCTCGTGACCTTTTTATCCACATTTATAACAAACTCCCATTCCTTTTAGGCAAGTACCAGGGTGATTCTTACCATAATTATAACATAATGGAAAATCCTTCTTTCCCCTTTTCCCTTTATCTATCTCTTTTTCCACCGTTCTCTTCTTCTCTTTCTTTACTTTGTTTTCATAAGACTTAGAGAATTCCTTTAATGTCTTGATAGAACATGAGACTATATCTTCGTACGTTGAGAAAGATTGTGATACTAAAGATCGACGGAGAAACGGTTTTAACCCATCAAATAAATGATCAATCGTAATTCTTGGGTTACGTATATAATCTGTGGCATGCCTTGATAACCTTGTAAAGTTGGCCTCATACTTTGCGACATTCTCATCCTCCTTTTCCCTCAGACTCAGAAATTGCCTTTCCATATCTTCTCGATGGTCATGAGGAAGGTATTTTTCTAAGAAGATTTCCTTAAACTCCCTCCATTCCATACTTGATACTTCTTCATCTTCCTTTGTGTTTTGAATCAGCAACCATCATTGATCGGCATCTCCAGTGAGCCGGTAAACTGCCATGACAACCTTCTCCCTTTCGCTACTCCCCAAGGCATGGAATATTTTCTATAAGGAGTTTATCCATTGCTCAGCTACTAATGGATTTGTACCCCCATTAATTGTTGGTGGTTGTTTCCTCATGAAGCGGTCTAACATTGATCCTCCATGTTGCAGATCAGGATGCTCCATACGAGTAAGGTTATTATTCAAAACCCGAGTGAGTTGTCCCAGTATGGTAATAAGTTGATCAGCACCAGTTGTATCTCCAGCTCCACAATAATTATCTTGTGCAGGAGGGCAATCCCTACATGGAGTGCGCGCATTTATACGGTTTCCATTCCTCCCACTAGGCGCCATTTCCAAACAATGGAATAAACTAGATTAGTTTATGAAGTAAAATATATAATTCCATACTTGTAAAACACTTAACATGAATTGAACTATTTATGGATATAATCCATAATCATAAAAAGAAATGTTTTGTTTGAGGAAGTATATACTCATAAACCCTTCATAATGGTTTGTAAAAAAAGATGATAATTATACTAAGCATATCCCCCAGGAGTGTTGTAACCAAGAGTGCAGCAAGGCCCGTTGTCGTGCACTAGTTCCCGTTCAAGTCTAGATCAAAGCGGTGTTTTCGGGTTTTACCCCTAGGTACATCTATGCTAGAGCCGCCTCTACCTGATCGTATCCAGACAGAGATGTATTTCTCGGAAAACTCACAAAATTTCTATAATATCAAAATTCTAGGAAGTTCTTCTATACTAATCCTCAAAGTATATCTTCGGGCTATGTGCTCTAATCAGAGTTTATCTAAATCTAGCTTCCAAGGATAGTACTAAACTACCTCTGATACCAACTGTAACGCCCCGACCCCAGTTACCCATAGTCGGTGCAATATTGCGTAACATTGGCATGATCACAAAAGATCAAGTATCGAAAGACCAGTTAGTTTAGTAGCCTTGGAAACACTAGATAAATTCATAAATGTTACATTACATCAAAAAGTGAAAAACTACAATAACATAGTCTCCATAGTCCACAAACATATCATCTTCTGACTATCCCTACAGGTCATTCATAAAATACTTTGTCACATCCTGGAAAATATTAAAACATTTAAAGGGGTGAGCTCAGATGCTCAGTAAGGATAAAAATATAGCGGAAGCTTTCATAAATAAACATAAACATTTGTGGCAATGTATAACTGAAACAAAAGCCTTTTAAAATTGAACTTCAACATAATATGGCAAAAGTAAAATGAGATAATGCCATTTACTTATTCACATGGATATTCTACTGGTCGAATAATCACATGAAATATCAATAGCCACATTCATAATGATGGAATTCATAATGCCAGACTATCATAACCACGTAGTTAAGGCCTCGTGCCAAGACCACAAATAAGATTTTTTCAAGGCCTCATGCCAAGATACTAGTTTGTCTCATGAGACATACCGATGCATCGAGGAGCTATAGAGGGCTCCACCCGTCACTTATTAATTCCAATGCATTCCTCATATGAATAGGTTTAAACATAACATAAACCATAACATAATCGTATCACATAAAACATGCATAAAGGAAACCTAACATTTCCACGTTTCAATCACAAGACATCAATACAATACATTGATATAATAAAAACCCTTTTAAAACCATTTTCAATACCAAAATAAAACAAAATTAAAACTTGGTATTTATTTTTCATTTAAAAAAATGTTATGGCTTGTAGAGGAAGCCAAAACTCAAATAATGGTTACGACGGCGGAGAAGTCATTGCCGCCGCATACGTACGACAAGAAAAACATTCCTTTTTTCGTTTAGTAAAACTCTTCGTATAAACAAATTCCTTTATAATAAACATAAAAGTCTAATAGGTTTATACACCATATAAAAGAAATTTATGTATAAAAAAAATATGCCTCAATGAATGGAGATTGAGACAAAGTACCTTACAAAGATCATTTTTTTTAAATAAAATAGATATTTTATGTGTATTCACTATAAGTAAACATAATGAAATTACAAATACAAGATAGGATATTATAATATCATGACATAATTTGAAAGTAGGAGATTAACCCAAAGAATGGAAATTGAGTTAAGAAATTCCCTTACCTTGCGTCTTGTCTTGACTCGACCGTTCTTTAACCTCCTGAATAATAAAATAGAGTTAATTTATAATTTCTTAAGAACCTTTTTAAAGTTTTTTTTTCCTTTTATATCACTTATTACCATGTTATGAACATTATGTAATTATTTAAGTTAATAACAGTCATTTTGTCGATCTTTGGTACTTGAGTCAAAAATACACTTCTTATAATTACAAGTTGTTCATGTGGTGATATATCCATTATATCCAAAATTATATTCATGATATAGATATCATATATCTCATATATATTCAGTATATACATGCATTTATAATATTCCATAACGTTTAGAGGTAAGAAATGAAATGCACCGTTCATGGAGACGGTAAGCCGTACGTACGCATGAATGCTACTTTCATTTGTATTTCGTATTTAATTAAATCATAATGATATAAAGGTATATTATAATTAAAGTATAATATCATATATAATATCATTTACTCCATCATTTATACATCCAACATATGGGATTAACGATTCAAATCAATTTGAGGGGGCGGTAGTCCGCACTTCCTAAAATGAAAATATCGCGTTTACCCATAATGGAAACAATAAAGGTATGCCATAAATGAAAAATAAAGAACCTTAAGTAAAACATAAACATATTATATATCATATATATAAATATAGTGACATCTTAATGTCCACCTTTGAAGGTGTTATATGAGTGTTGAACAATCATCGTTTCGTGAGGCAAAACTTTTCCATCCACAGAAACAGTATGTTCTTTAACCATTAGATGTAGGTGTGTGTAAGTGTAGCTTGGATAAATCTTATAAAAACATCCTAGTATATTGAGGATACTATTTTTGTTACAAAATAAATGAATAAAAATAGTTTAGGGGGTTTGAGAATCAAATTAAAACAAAATAACATAAGAGAAGACATTACCTTAAAATCGGGTAACTCTTTTTTGATTTGAGCCAAAGGCTTCCTTGGGAAATATTCTTCCCAAATTGAGGCTTCTAGGAGTAAGATAGGGAAGTTGGGAGAGTATTTGGGCAGAGTTTTTCCGAGCCAAAAGGCTTTGAAAGTGTGAGTAAGGTGGTAGTGGTGGGGGCCTTTTATAAGTGGAGAGGAGGGGCACTCTTGGAAAGATTGAAATGTTACATCATTATGAAATGCGTTTTCGGATTCTAAAGGTCCCAAACTTATATATTTTGAGTATACGGTGATAAGGGTTCAAAATATGCTCATCTAATAGGTTTTTGACATGTTTAAGTCTTATATAATACATTATCTTTTCATTTTATTTAAATCGTTAATTAATGAGGTAATCGATGCATCATCATGGTGTCATATATAATTTAATTTATTTAATGTCTAAAAATTATAAAAAAATATCATGATGTTGGAAATCTTTTTAGATTTCTAATTAATATATATAGTCAAAAATATGACTTGTATAACCCCATTTAAAAATTGTTTTAGTAAAACAACTCTTGTTTGTGACATTTTTATTTTAACATTAAATAAAAAGTTATTTATGTCATTTTCCTACCAAAGTGGCTCCATGGGGTCCCCAAGTTGACCCATGGATTGTATTGGTCTTCCATGACTTATCCAATATGGGTAGGACAAGTGTAATGGTATTTTCATATTTTTATAATACCATTTTTACCTTAAATTTCACCAATTAACTTTAATCGCGATTAATTAAACTTACAAGTTACTATTCACAAAAAAATTATTGTAATCCCATTGAACCACATTTTACTTCCTAATTACAACCATGAATTTCGGATTTTTGAAAATCAAATCACAGAAGTGGTAATGTTTCATTTAAATGAAAAATCAGTTTTTTAGCTACCACTAAGTGGTTTCACTATTCATCAAAAATTGAAGTTTTTCGGAACAATGCCAAAATTTCACCATAAGCTATAATTGATATTCCAAATTAAAAAATGATTTATATTTTAAAAAATTGAAATCATATAATTTTCATTAATTAATTTTATAATTAATTCCCTCTGTCACAACAAATAGCGTGTTTTTAAGAAATAATATATATCAAAATATTGACAATTGTTTATGTCCAATTTCAATGTTAAATTAATTATAATGACCACCATTGGATAAAATGGTAAAAATATATTATAATTATACTTTAAAACCACTCAATATTATAATTTATCACTATAATTTATTTTGATTAAATATGTTGTTTTTAAGTATTTTTTACTATTCATAAAAAAATGGAAGTTCTCAGAAAAATACCAAAAATTCAACATAGGCTAATTTCGATATTCTGAATTCACAAATGAAGTCAATTTTGAAATATAAAATATATATAATTTCAAAAAGTGGGTATTACTATTCATAATGGCTATTTTGATTGGTCGTGGTGCATGAGAATCTCGAACTTGCATATAATGCAAGCAATTGCATTATTGAAAAAGAAGAGTGTCGTGGAAGCTCGAGGTGTTACACTAGTGGCTCGTGCACAAGAACAGATAAATGTTATGGTTACTTTTCGCCGAGGTATGAGGTCTCTAGGATCCCACTTATACTAGTTACCTTTATGGATTGCCCATGGTTCTCGTCTACGACATTGTACTTGTGGTGTGATTTCCATTTTAATTCTTTCATGTCTAATGCTTCAGTTATGAAAAAAACACATTTTGTTAAAAACTGTTCTCTTTTCATTTCAAAAGGTTATTTCATGATTGTTTCCATTTTTTAAAAAACATATTGGAAATGAAATATTTTCCTTAAAAGTTAAAGCATGTTATTTGAAATTGAAAATGCTGAAAACATTATTTTTAATAAGCTTTATTTTCAATCTTGCACGACTGGATTTATTTTTAAAGTTAAGGGAAGGGGGAGTTGGTTACTCTTGTATTTCTTATTGAGTATTTTTGTACTCACGTCTATTTGTTTTACCATTTTAGTTGCAGGTTTCCCTTTGTTCTGTTTTTTCTGGTTTGAGTCGCTCAGTATTGGAGCGACGTTGGTTTTTCATTGGGTGGTGACCCGTGAGGTCACGTGGAGGTACATTTGTTTGTTCTGTTTAGTTTCCATTTCTGTTATTGATCCTAGTTTTTTTGGGCTGAAATCATTCCCAACAATTGAATCTTGATGCCCGACACTTAGTTTCCATCCTGGGGGGATCGAGAACACCCCTCAGGACTTGCCGCGGACCGGCTCGGGTGACCGGTTCAGGGTCTACCCAAGCTGGTTTTTCAGAATATCATATTTATGTATATGATTCTTGTATAATTTAATAACAATGATTTAACTATTATACAAGAGTTTAACCTACCCTCTACCAATTAAAAGTTCAAGGTAAGGGTTAATTCTATAATCTCTTCATTATCCGAGGTTGTTTATACGTAATTATCTACTATGACCTCTTTATCATCCACATCCATGTTTCTTAAAAATGTATTTCAAAATATTATTACTATTTTATAAACAATGGGTTAAATTCATTTATACCCTTGTTTTACTTTTTATAAGATGAACCTTTCTGTCATTTTCCAAACAATGTCCTTTTTAACCTTTTCGAAAAAATTATGGTAAGAATGTCTTTTTTAACTTATACGATGGGTGCGGATATTTTCTGCCATTATAAAATCATTGAAGCTTCCCTTACAAGATTATAAGAATGTTTTCAAAGTAATTGTTTTCTTTTATAATTACGTGACTTTTAAATGATTTCAAAAAAGAGATATTTCTCTCAAATAGTTGTGATTTCATCTATGTCAATATCCTTTGATGGATTTTAAACTTATTTGAAGATGATTTGTTCTGATAAAAAACTTCTATATTGTATTGAAGTTTTTGTAATATGTTTGACTGTGGATGTTTTATTTTTATATCATTTATGGTTTATGGAGAAATTATTGATATTTTGTATGCTAGTTTTAATATGAATGTTTATGTTATGTTTAAACCTATTCATATGAGGAATGCATTAGACTTATTAAGTGACGGGTGGAGCTCTCTATATCTCCTCAATGCATAGGTAGGTCTCATAAGACAAAATAGTGTCTTGGCACAAGGCCTTGAAAAAATATTATTTTTAGTCTTGGCACAAGGCCTTGACTATGTGGTTATGATAATATGGAATTATTCATTCCTTGATTATGAACGTGGTTGTTGACATTTCATGTGATTATTCGACTAGTATAATATCCTTGTGAATAAGTAAATAGAATTATTTCATTTTATTTTTTCAATATTATGTTGAAGTTCAAGTTTAAAAATCTTTTGTTTTAGTTATACATTGCCTCAAATGTTTATTCGTATTTATGAAAGTTTATGCTATATTGTTATCCTTACTGACCATCTGAGCTCACCCCATTCTATTTTTTATTTTTTCCAAGATGTGAAGACGTATTTTATGACTGACCTGTAGGTATAGTATAATGGGATATGAGTGTGGACTATGGAGACTTTGTTGTTGTAGTTTTTCACTTTATGATGTAGTGTAAGACTTATGAATGTATCTAGTGTTTCCAAGGATACTAAACTAATTGGTCTTTCGAGACTTGATATTTTGTGATCATACCAATGTTATGTAATAATGCATCAACTCTGGGTAACTGGGGTCGAGGAGTTACATTTGACCGATTTATTTTTATAAAACAATTCTTAAGATATATTCAAGGAAAAAAATAAAACTAAAAAATGTCCCTTTTCAATAATTAAAAATCGATGAAACCTTTTTAAAAAATAATTTATACATTTCGCTCTTACGAAAATTTCTTAAAAAATAACATCATTATCTTATATTGTGAAATCATAATATTTCCATAAGAAACCATATAAATCATAAATGAATAATATAGGTAAATTTGGAAATCATTTTCATATAACTCTTACAAATATATTATCCCACATAGTCATCTTCCACTGTGATCATTACCCAATGTATTGGAGGGCTATAATGGACCCCTCATCCTTGGTTTGTAATGTAACCGACCTTCCTTGGATTATAATGGAATAAATAATCTGTGGTTTATAATGTAACCACCCATCCTTGGTTTATAGTATAACTAAAAATCATCATTAGCAATTCCCATAAACCATAACATAATTAAAAATAGTAAATCATTAAATTTTCAATATTACATTCATAAAAATATTCTTTTCATCTATAAGAAAAAAATTTGAATATTTAAATAACCATTCCATTTAAAAACCTTTTAAAAAATACCAAGAAAAATATAAAAGTGGCCTTTTCATTTAAAAAACATGAAACCTTATAAATAAATAAAAACATCAAATAAAAATTATATTGATGGAAGAATCTTTTGACACTGTATATAATAAAATAAAACATTCAGTTTTTCTTTTATTAATAAAATTTAAATTTTCCATATAAAACAATTAAGTATATTAATTTTGAAGTAAATTGAAATATTGTAGAAATAGACATAAAATTTAATTTATATTTCATTTATTTCTATATAAATATTTCTATAATATAATTTAAAAAATATGTACATGTAAGAAAAAGATTTAGAAATTAAATATTTAAAAGATTTTATATGAGGTTTTTAATGTAATGTTCCCTAAAAAATCAAGTAATATTCTTCACATATATTATTTATCTTCAAAAATAATGAACATATATTATTATACTTTATTATTCTTATTTTAATTTATTATCATGTTCAATTCAACTAATTAATCATTTAAGTGCATGTAAAATGTGTTGGTGATATTCGATTCATATGTCAAAATGAAATTGGGACCTTGACTTTGGTAAATGAGGTAATTATTAAATTATAAACGTTATAATAATCAAGGTATAATTATAATTTTTATACATAAACTATACATTTTAGAAAAAATGAAACTTGGTTATGAAAAATTAACTACATTATAATCATGGAGACGGTAGGTCGTATGTAGAATGAGCAATGTTTCCATTTTTCAATGATTTCTATTGAATAAATGTAAGTGTTATTTATATTTCCATAATTATTATTTTATTATAAATATAAAATTATTTCTTTAAATACACTTATATATACCTTTCATGTGGTGTGTTATGAAAAACAAATCACATCGCTTCATAGTGGTGGTAATCCACACATACGCACGAAAGACTCCCTTTTTAATGGATTGAATGCTATGAAATTAGATGATATATTATCTCTAAAGAAATGATAATTATTTAATTAATATCATATATATATATATACATTAAATCTATCATTATAACTAACTTTGATAGGTGGTGATTGAAAACAAATTACATCGGTTCGTGATGTAGTAGTCCACCGTACACAAGAACGACAATTTCATTTCCCGTTTAATGGAAGAGTATTTGGACATAGGTTATTACATTAATTTAAAAATATATAATATTATGCAAGATACTTCAATTATTATTTCATCATGTTTTAATATGTTTTGTATGAGGTGTAAAAATGAATTATACTAAAATAATTGGTTAAAATCTATAGCCCTTCTTCGAATAACCACATTTTATTTACACATTAAGCCATATAAGGTTGTAATTATTCACAAAATATGCCCAATATAATGTGGGAAGGTATTTCAGTAAGGTACTTTTATATTTATTTACCAAACTAAAATGATTTTGATGTGTGTACAGAGGAGGATATTATGTTCTATTTTATAATGAGGCGAGGTAATTCAAAGAATCTCATATAGTATTAAATTAATATAAATAAATTATCATGTTAAAATTGATCCAAATAAACATAATCAAATTTTAATTTGATTTTGTATTTAAATACTCTCATAAAATAAAAATTAAAAAAGTTTAAGTGTTGTTTTATCCTTATCTTTTTCTATTAACCCTCTGTTAAATATTTTGATGATTACTACTGTAAAAAGTTTTGTAACCTTTAGGGGTTAAGATAATTACTATAAAAGTGTAATTGGACCATAAATGAACCATGGTTGAATGTTTTAACTATATTAAAATAATTTTTCGAGGAAATTTTTTCTAGGAATTTGAAATTATTTAATAAAATATTTTATATTATAACATACCATTTATGTCATTTTTGGAAATACATAAAATAGTATAATATAAGTTTTGTCTAACTCTGGTAAAATGGTTCCAAAATAACATGTTTTAGAAGATGAAGAGTATATCGTATTAATATAATCATAAAATAAAATTATTACACTTTTTGAAATCATTTTAAACCATAAGTTTTGGATTAACACCTTGGTTATCCTATTTTAAACATAACTTCAGTGATGAGTTTTTAAATATTAAAGGGATATAATTTTAATTATAAGGTGAAAATTGGATCTTAAATGGACAAGGTAAGAAATTTTAGACCATTTAAAATCTTATTTTTCATTTTTCAATAATTTCATGAATTTTAAATAATTTAACAAAATATTTTTTATTTGGAGGCAGCATGACAATAAAGTTATTCAAATATAATCCTTTATCACACCAATAACAATTTATATTTATCTAAAAAATTCATGAGACACAATAAGTATCTCAAATTATATTACTTTTAATATTTTTAAATCATTTATTTTATTTTTATATTATTTTAATAAATATAGCAACGATGTTGCATAAACATTTAAGAAAATTATTTCATCACTAAAATTTATAAATAAATTATGAGGATAAAGAAAAAATCTTTTTAAAATAATAATTTTATAACCAACCATAACCTCTTTTTAACCCTGTGTAAAAAAAATTAGATATAATAAAATAAAGAGAATGAAATTTTTGACATTTCATTTCCTAAAATAATATAAAGATAAAAATAATAACTTTATGGCACAAATTTAGCATATTTTTGAAAGATGGTTTGAAATAGTTTATAGCATCCCGCCTTTTTATAACATATCTTATCATTATGTTTTACAAAACCGAGGATCATTAAGGTTTAGTGTCTTGGAAACCAGGAACCTAATACATGAAAAAAAACAATCTTATTAAACACTTGAAAGGCTTCTCCTTATGTTCATCCTAGGTTCATTACTGCATCTCACAACCTGGGTACATACATCAAAAGATAGGGTGATAAGAAGGCCCAATAAGTGAAACAAGGGAAACATTTAACATGTTAACTTGGGATACATCAATAAAGTCATGAAAAGAACATTAAGGTATGAGAATGAAATCATGAGGCATATCATAATAAAAATAACGTTTTTCATAACTTGAAGATGTGTCTACAACATTTAACAAGGACAATCATTTCCGTTTCACCAAGGTCCATCCCCAAGGTGTCAATAAAAATTACCAAGGTTATTCACCAAGGTATCAGTCTAAATTGTCATCTCTAGAGATTAAGTCTTTACCCAATGCATTGGAGTGATATCAGGGTGAACCATTAAATTTTCATTTATTATCATGTGATCCACATATATCATCATCAATCATTTCATAAACAACCCATATATCATAAAAGAAATGGGTTTCATTTCTTAATCATAACATTTTAAAAACTGCTTTAAAGACATGGTCTTTATGTTACATTAAACCCACGGAAAGGGAAAGTGGGTGTCATGTATATAAATCCCAGAATTTAAAATAGAAAATTTCGGTATATATGTGAATACCCCTTTAGAATAAAGCGATTTGAGTATTCACTTAATAAAATAAATGAATTTGAGAATAAGAGAGACATTTTGAGATGGAAATTCTGCAACATAATGGTTATGTTATGAGGTTTTAGATAACATTGAAAAAGAGGGGAAATGGATCACCCACTCATAAATGATCCATAAAACAGTAGGGGAACAGAATATAAAGGATTTAAGAACATGGTAATGAAATTTGAAATACATACCATATGAAATGAAGAATATGAAAGGAAGACAAAAATAATATTTCTCTTATGAAAATTCGGCAGCCTAACGGTGTCACGTAAACTTCAACAAAAATGAATTGAGGAGATCAAATAGGGTATCTCATCATATGAACATAAAAGTTCAGTATGATAGATATAGAGATCATAACCCAAACATAATAAAAAGAAACTTGAAAGACTTGACATGAAAGTAGAACTTTGAAAAATGAGAAAGGTGCAAGAATCCCTTAAAAATTCGGCAGCCTAACGGCGCCACTTAAACTTCAACAAAAATGAATTGACAAGATCAAATAGGGTATCTCATAATATGAACATAAAATATCAGTATGATAGATATAAAGATCGTACCCCAACATAATAAAAAGGAACTTGAATTACTTGACAAGAAAGTAGAACTTTTAAAAAATGAGAAAGGTGAATGAATCCCTTAAAAATTTGGCAGGCTAACGGCGCCACTTAAACTTCAAAAAAAATGAATTGACGAGATCAAATAAGATCTCTCATCATATGAACATAAAATATCAGTATGATAGATATATATATCATACCCCAACATAATAAAAAGGAACTTTAATGACTTGAAATGAAAGTAGAACTTTTAAAAAAATGAGAAAGGTGAACGAATCCCTTAAAAATTCTGCTGCCTGACAGCGCCACTTAAAACTTCAAAATACTGAATTGAAGAGATAAAATAGGGTCTCTCATCATATGAAAATAAAATATCAGTATGATATATTTAGAGATCATTCCCCAACATAATAAAAAGGAACTTTAAATACTTGACATGAAAATAGAACTTGAAAACGAGAAGGGTGAAAGAATCCCTTAAACATTTGGCAGCATAAAGGCGCCGCTTTAACATTCTTAAAATGAAATGATGAGAGAAAGAGGGGGTCTCTCATCATATGAACAAGAAAAGGGAATTAAGAGGAATATAAAGGAACATCCTCCAACATAAGATCATGAAACATAAAATAAATGACATAAAAGAGATTACTTGAAAAGAAAGAGAGAGGTAGGATCCCATACCTTAAAACGTAACTATTAAAACACAATGGATGAGACCTTGAGGGATTGGGGTCACCTTGGGAGGACTCCTTGGGAGGTAATGAGACCAGAGCTTTGTGGGGGGAGAGTTGGGAGTCGAATTTATGAGAGGATGGCTTGGTATTTATAGGGAAAGTGAGGGGACAAGGCATTAATGGCCAAGGGACACCTCATTAGTGGTTTTGGAAAAACCATGAGCTATCCCATTGTATTTGCCGATGGTATTGGCCACTTGGGACACCTCATACCTTATCTTACTATTCATAAGTAGACCATATTGATTACATACTTAATACATCATTTAATGATGTCATTAAACACCTGTAACTTAAAAACTGTATTTTCACTATTCGTCAAAAATTCAACTTTCTCAAAAAAATCCCAAAATTTCACCTTAACCAAATATCGATGATCTTATTTCAAAATGTACTCCATTTTATAAAAATAATTTTCTAAATATTTTTAATTTAATTATTAAATAAATACACTATTCACCGAAAATTCATTTTTTTTCAGAAAAATTCCCAAAAATTACCTAAACATAATATCGATGCTCTGAGTTCAAAAATGAAATCCATTTTATAAAAATATTTTTTTAAATATTTTTAATTCAATTTTTAATTAAAAAAACTATTGACCCGAAAAAACTAATACTTGACTAATAATTTATGAAACCGTTATTTAACCATTTTATTGAATCACATTACTTAATAAAGGTGCCTAGATTACATTAATGCTTTATTTAAGTGAGATTACTAATCCATTTTTTTACATTACTAATCCTAATCATAAAATAACTATTCATAATTTACTATTCATCAAAAATTAAGTTGATCTTATTAGACTCTAAATTTTGTACTAAACATACTTGTAGAAGACCATTTTTTGATAATCATTTCACATTTTTAATTATTTAAGGTTTACATAAACATTTGTTAAAATATCCTTTCTATAAAATTCACCAAAAATATGCATACTATATTTATCTGAACATTTGAAAATTCATAAACTTCATCATAAGAAGAAATCAAAATTTTTATTTAAAGCAAAGGATTACACAAGGCAGTTACGGTCTCCTTACATAGCCCCTTATCACACCAGTATAGGACCTAAGTGTAAGGTGTCCTAAGGTGAGAGAATCCAAGGGAGGCTCGGCCAACATCGCACGAGTAGTAGTTTGTATCAGTTTGAACTTATCATGAAGGAGATTCCATTCTAGTTTCACACGATGAAGTTCGGCTTGGGTTTGGTCCAGAGCAAAGCCCATTGGTGCTACCTCCTTCCCAAGATCTGTTAGATGGACTTCGATTGGTCCAAGACTACTGGGTGAGACCATCAAATATTCTTTCTATATTAATTAACCACGATCACTTGTATTTAGAGACAAATATCGAAATGTTTAGTTTCTAGCGGTCATAAAATAGTCAAAACCCAGCAGTATCATTTTTATTATACTCATGTCATCAAATGAAACAGTTTTGTTGAGTATGAAAAATAAAATAACACACAAAATTAGGAAACAAGATTTATTCAAAATTTCGGGTCATTACATAGTTGAACTAAAATTATAAAATATGATAAATTCAAGTGTTAGGGTCATTTTTTTCATTATCATATTTATTTTAACCTTAATTACCCGATTTACCCTTACCGTTGTGACAATTATTCACTATGGTTACTATTTATAATTACAAAAAATAAAATATAACTATTTAAAAAATTTAAACATCCCCATTGAAAATATTCAATCTATTTTTTGAGACATGATTTATATAATTTAAAGATATTAATTTAATATTAAAACCAAAAACACAATAATAAATGATTTTTCAGAAAAAAAAAATCATTATAAAAATGTCATTAAACCAAATTCAAGAATAAAATTCATTCTAAATACAATATTTGATTATTTTTAATTGAAATTAACTAATTAAATTTTAAAATCAATCCAAAATATAATTTCAAATCATAAATAATTTAAAATAAAATTAACATTTCAGTAAAAATCAATATATTTCATTATTCATTGAAAAAAACTTTTATGGAAAATCTAAAAATTTCACCATAATATAATTTTGATATGATGATTTAAGGAATGACATAATTTCTTTCAAATAACAATTATACAAGTTATAGAAAATAATTATAATATTTTCATATAAAAAAAGAAATAAAAACCATTTATGATGTAAACATATTTTTGAAGAATAAAATAAATTTACTAAAAATTGAGTTAATATTTACTAAGTAGTTATCAATACCATTATATTGAGTATAATACTTATATATATATATATATCTCCTATTTTTTAATTATATTCATACCATCCAATTTAATGGATAGGTTATAATTGTCATATTTATGTAATAATATTTCATTGTTCATTTAGGATTGGTGTTGCGTGTTGTGTATGCTTTTGAAAATAGTTTTATTTTTAAAATATCAAGGTTTTAGAGTTTTATTTTTTAAGAAAATTTGATTTAAGAGAATTTTTTTGGTGTGATATTGGGTTTCACACATTGTGGTTCTCTTATACACCCTAGGATTTTATTCTAAGGACTGGTTTACATTATATCATATAGGGGTTTAGATGATTTTCTGTTCCCATTCTCCCTAAGTCATTGTTACATTGAATTATTTAGTTTTAACTAGTAATTATTGATTACATGGGGAGATGATACTAGCTAGCCCTGATTAATGTTATCCTAGGGGTATATTTAAAATTATTTTTTTATTTGGAATTAGGATTCATACTTTGCACATGATAAATTGATTATTTTGAAGTTCTTTTCAAAATGTTTTATATAAAATTATTGATAAACTATTGAAAAGGGTTGAATTTCCTTGTTTTTTGGTAAATTTTTGAATGTTTTATATCATGCTTATTTTTTAAAATGATTATAGTCAAATTATTTAATAAATAATTCTTCTGATAAAATTGTTGGGATCCTACTGGGATTTTTTTTCTTACACCCTATATACACCTTTAGGTTTATATATATATTTTTATCTCATGTAACTAAAGGAAAGAAACTGTATGGTGTAAGTGTATTTTCTCATTAGTAGACTATGGGAGACTAGAGGTGGCTCTATATCACTTGAAGTTAGGGGTTTTGTTAATTTTTTGAACTTTTTCAAGGGTTGTGATTCTGGAACCTATTTTCCATAATTTTGAATCTTTTCCTCTATTTACTTGTATTATAATACAAAAATTATATTATTTCATGATATCCCATTTCATTTTATTTTGTGGAAAATCAATCCCAAAGGTTGTTCTTGATGCGTTGGTGCTTCTCTCTAGCCCCTGTATATCTGGAAGACCCTTTTGGTTGTGTCATGATGGGCTTGGGTTTTCGTTATTTGGGTAATCTGGGTTGGTTAGTGAAAAATTGGTATCAATTGGTGGTATTTTATGTTTCAATTATCCTAATTCATCTTATAATGTCATGGCAAAAAGAAGATATGAATTTTGGAACCAAATGTGTATGTTTAGAGCCAGTTTCTGGGAATCATTGATCATGAAAAGACATAACTTTCCATGATATGTTGAGAAATGTGTCTTTTGTGCTTGGTTTTTAACAAATCTCAATTATTTCATAAATTATATTAATTTAATTGATATTTCTTCTATGTATGATAGTCCCTTTTCATTACATGATATAGTTCCATTCCCACAAAAGACTTCCTCATATACACCATGAGGGCACTGTGGATGATGCTCTATGAGGGAACCCTATAATTGATCATAACCTTATTGAGGATATAATATAGGAAGTTCATGAAGTGGAAAAAATGTAACTCTTACTAAAACATATGCTATAGATGAGAGATCGGGAGCTTGAGGATACAAAGTTTAAGAAAAGGAATTCTTACTCCAGTAGCCTCTATCCATTAATAGGATGAATGGACCTAAGAAAGTAGAGTACTGGTTAGATAAGATTGATCTTATCTATAGATTATTAGAGACTTGATAGTTCAGTAAGGTGAAGTGATCTACTTTCATGCTTGATATTCCCAACAAGTGGTGGGGGGACATGGGGGTCTAGGTGAAAAAATATGAGGGATTGGAGTGGATTAATATCAAGACCAACTACTTAACTATCGTTTCTAAACATCTTCATGTGCTATAGTATGATAGGAATTATATTATTCATAACCACCACTCAGTTAGTTTAAATGTAGGTAGGATGAGGATCTTCATTTCCATGTGGGAAGATTCTTCGATTCAAAAGGGATTTTGCAACAATAAAGTAAATGACTTTGGGATTCAATATCGTCTTGGGGTAATGGTATATATCCTCAGAATAGTCTCACTTGTGTTTTGTCATAATCTGCTCCCCGAATTGATTAAAGTTAATGTTGATGGTGCTTCTAAAGGCAACCTAATACCCTCAGGTTGTGGTGCTATTTTCATAAAACACTCTAGGAAACTTCTGGTTGCTTCTATGGCACTTGTGGCATCTCCTCAGCTTTGGATGCTGAAATTATTAGCGTGATATATGCTATCTTCGTTGACAATCAACATGGTTGGAATAATATATTGATTGAATGTGATTCATATACCATCATTCAAGCTATTTGGAACGGTGTGATGCACCTTGTGTGGACTCTTACTACACACTAGATAGAATGTATTCATTCGCTAATTGAACTCAACTATATTATTAGTCATTCATTTTATGAAGTGAACAAGGTGGTAGATGGTCATGAAAATATGGGTGTGAACCATGTCACCACCTGGTTGGATAACCTCCTTATTGATTTACTTCTCCTTTATGATAGATATTGTAAAAAATCTTGTCTTTTAGACTCATGTAATCATTTTCTTAATAATAATTTTTGGGCTTTGGTCTTTGATCAAGGAACCACCTTATTAAAAACAAGTTGAATGAAAAAAGATTCTTGATGGTTTTGTGACTAGAAATTCATTCTCTTGTATTCATGTAGTTACTTTCTACATATATAAAGGTAGTGGATAAATATTTTATGGTATAAATTAATCAAATTGGCATGTTAGGTTTTATTGGAAATCCTCCTCCAGCTAGTGGAAAACTTTAGTGGCTCAGATGAATATAACTTGAAGTGGATTGAGAATTTTATAGGTGGTTGTGGTAGCTATCGATTGCGGTTTTCCTCTATACCAATGATAACTACTCAAAATATTTCTTTTGAATTTCCACTACTATGGAAATACAGGGCACAATAAGCATTATTATCCCATAGATTGGAATTTAAAATGTGTTTATAGTCACCAAGATCATTTTCAAAGGTTCTATCAGGATCTATCTTCACCTCATTATGGATCTATTTCATCATCTATAAATAGTATTTTGTAATAATCAAAATCATTTAAACCTATAGGGATCTTTCCAAGGGACTCTAGAGTGAAGTTGATTGAAACAGAAGAGGAGTTTCATATAGAATTTATGTAGGACCTGTGATAATGAGTGGTTTGATCTTTATTTAATCATTTTTATAAATTATTTTTTATATTGGTTCCTTATATTCCATTATATCAACCCATCTATGAATTTTTTGAAACATCCAATGTAACTTATGTAGTTCATTTTGGAGATGCTTATGCCTTTTGGTAAGAAAAAGAAATAGGTTTTTGGATTCCCTACATGTTTTTTTCTTGATCTAGGATGTTTTTGGTATTTTATGGTTATCGACCTAGATCTCTTTGATGTTATCATTTGGTTTGATTTATTGGTTGCCCATTTTGTTGAGGTTAATTTTTATCATCCATGGGTGACCTTTACTACCCTGATGGGTGATCCCTGGTGTTTTTGAGTGAATGTGATATGAGTTCTATCTGAATAGGATGACCTTACCCGGAATTAAGGAGTTTGATATCCATTTTTTATGTTGAGTTTTGGAATGACTCTTTTAGTTTTTATCTTCCTTTGGTGGTTAATAGTCCTTCTAAAGTATTCCAAAATGACTTCTTTGGTCTTCCTTCATAAAGAGTGGTGGAGATTTCTATAGATATTTTTCATAGAACATAATTGATCTATAATACATTATATCATATTGAACAATATATGTTAACAAAGTTAAAGATTCCATTTTATGATATAAATCAATATAGATTTATTCAATTTATTGTATCTTTTTGGTAATATCTTGTGCTTTTTTCAAGAAGGATGATGTAACTTTTAAAATTTATGTCATTTATCAAAAGATTAATAAGATGATAGTAAATAATAAATTTAAATTTCTATATATTAATGAATGTTTTGATTAGTTATAGGTCGAAAAGTGGTCCTTGAAGATTGAAATTTGGTCTAGTTATCATCATCCTTGTGTTACAGTGTTAGATATCCCAAAGATCACATTCAATAGTAGACATGGACACTTTAAATCTCTTATGATTTTATTTGTTATGAATAATGATCTTGTAGTTTTTAAGGATTAGATGAACCATATATTAAACTAGTATCTGAACACTTTTGTTTGGTTTTGGTGGATGATATCATAATTTATTCAAAATTAAAGGTAGAGTGTGCAAAACATCTAAAATTGGTTTTGTGGATATTAAGGAATCATCATCTTTATGTTACTATATCAAATTTTACTTCCATATTTGAGAAGTGAATTTCATTGGACAAGTGATTTTAGAGAATGGGATCTCAGTGGATCCCGAGAAGGTGATGTATGTATTTCGATTATAGGAGACACATAATGACTTTGAGAGTAAAAATTCTTGGGGTTTTCTAGTTATTATCAATAGTTTATAAAATTATTCCCAAACTATTCACCACCATTTAAAAATATTACTATGAAATTGGTAAAATTCAGGCAGGGCACAAAATGTTAGACTTCCTTTGATGAAATGAAATAAAATAGGACCTCATCTTCAATCATGATTTTACCTGAAGTTGTTCATGGATATTTAATGTATTTTAATATCTTGGGTTACAGTTGAGGATGTGTTCTTATACATGGAGATAATATAGTGTCAGAATACACTCATCATATTTTCCCACATGATAATAATTATCCCACTGATGATCTCAAAATCGTTGTACCTATGAATTCACTCAAGTGTTGGAAAAAATACCTTTATGAGGAGTAGATCACTATCTATTCTGATAATAAGAGTATAGAATATCACTTTTCATAGAAATACTTGATCCTGAAACATATGTGATGTGTATAGTAACATTAAATGTCCAAATTTGATATTTCCTACACCCTAGAAAGGGGAATATTGTTCTTGATACTGTAACTACAAAATTTACCTCTAATATAATCTTGAAAATTAAGGAATAATAGTTTCTTATGGGAGTATTTGATAAGATACACTTAGAGGTAAGTTATGATGAGATATTTATGATTCTAGAGAGTGATTATTTTATTTCTTCTCTCCTCGACTCGATTGTTCAAGAGTAGCAACAGGATGTCGAGTTCATGGAAATTAAGGGTTTCTTTTTGGAGGGGAAAACTATTGTTGATTGTTCTATCTATTCATAAGGGTTTCTTTACTTATGGATTTGATTCATCATCCTAGTAACTATATGTAAGAATTTGATATATGATTTTCATAGTTCCTCATGGACTATTCACCCCTATACTAAAAACATGTATAAATACATGAACCATCAGTTAAGGTAATTAAGAATGATTCATGACAAAAAAGAATTTGTGTCCCATTGTTATTCCTTTTAATATATTAATTATGAAATCTAAAAGCTTTCTGGTATACATTCTCTTCTTCCTATGCCTTTTTCAAAATTGGATAAGGTATTCATGGATTTCATCATCATATGACTACAGAACACCAAAGAGAATAACACTATATGGGTGGTGATTTATTGGTTAACTACTATATAAATATTTATTCGAATTCAGGACACTAAAAAAGTTTAGGACATGGGAAATATGTAGATGGATTAAATTGTGAGGTTTCATGGGATTCTATATGTTATTTTCTCAATCAAGGATACAAATATTACTTGCTGATTCAGGATGGGTATCTAGTAGGTGGTGATAACTTAGATTATATTAAGTTTGGCATTCCATCCTCAGACTGATGGGTAGACAAATCATGTTTTTAGTTCATGGATAATATTCTCTATGCTTGAATTCAAGATTCATAAGTTATTGGGATAACGTTGTTTGCATTTGACTGAGTTTTCTTACAAGAAAATTTACTAGTCATCTATTAGAATGGTTCCTTTCAAAGATATATATGGTCACCCATGTAAATATACCTTTTTTTGGGTTCATGGTGGTAAATTATTCTCTTGGTTTATATAGTAATTTCCAAAAGACTTTGGATATGATTTCAGTTATACGTTGGTGGTTGGTGATGGTCCAGAATTGACATAATTATTACATATGCCATTATAATTATCTTTTAAAATTTATTGGTAGTGACCAATTTTTTTTTAATATATCTCCTTAGTTGGGTCACCATAGGCATGGGAAGTAGGTTAAGTTTTCTACAAGATATGTTGGACTATTTGATATCATTAAGTAGTTTGGGATGATGGACTATCAGTTGGTGTCACTATATAATTTTACTAATATTCATGATGTATTCCTAAAATTTGGTTATGAAATATCATCTTTATGTTTCTCATATCTTGAATTAGAAGGAGTCACTTGTGGAACTGAATGTGCCCATGGTTAAGGAATTAGTACATATTATTGATTTTCAGGAGAAAGTATTTCATGGAAAGATTATTGCATTGGTCCAAGAGTAATGCAGTGCATAATAGATTCTCATGAGTTTTTGATGATGAGAAAATGGCATCATCTATTTTTCGATAAACCTTCTGAAACATTACTTTTCGAAGGTAAAAATTTATATGGTGGGGAGAATTTTTACATCTCGATATCACTTCCTGGTAAAAATATCATCTTTTTTACATCTCTTGATTTAGGATTTTCTTAGGTTATTACATGTGAAATTTTGGAGTTTTTTTAGAGTTTTATCGGCATGTTAATGGTTGTAGCATGATTATGTAAAACAATATAGGTTATACTGGGAATCCAAGAAACATCTTTTGAAGTCCCAGAGAAGGGAACACAGTTATGAAAAACCTTGTAGAATTATTATAAAACTGTATAGCATGGGGTAGAGTTGTTTCTCGTGGTTAGAAAACAATTTTTCAAACCATGTGTCCAAATCATGTGGCTCCTCCAATATCCATAATATGATTTCATGGTTACAACACAGTTTAACAAACCATATAACTAAACCATGAAAAAAAATTAATTATCCAAAATTTATTTTAAATACCTAAAACTCTTCCCAATCACCTAATTATTTTACCCTTGCTTTAGGGTCTCAAACCATAGGTCATTTCTTGTAAATTTTGAAGATTACTTTTCTCTATGTAGTCAATTTTGATGATCCCTCGGGTTTTAGACCGATATTTTTCAATGGTATATCACTGTAGGGTCCTGAAAATTCCGGAAGGGGGAAATCCAATTACCCCAAAACTTGGAAAAGGACCGAACTGGTCCGCGCACCGGCTCCCAGCAACAGCACGCGGCCGGTCTGGCAGACGGCCATCCCGCAATTCCGCAGACCAGTGTCATCCACGAAGAAAAGGAGGAGCGCCTTCATGGATGCGAATCAGGAAGACCAATGGGCACCAAACTGGTCCACCGCCGCGAACCGCGCCAAACAGCCCACGTCGCGTGCGCCGTCGTTCACGAAATGGAGGCGGAGCACCTATACGGCCGCAGACCACCATCGTCCGCGGAATAGAGGCAGATTGGTGTGCCGCCGAAAAGCAACCCCACCACGACTCATCAAATATCCAAGTTGATCGAGTCATTTTTGGGTTTGGGGGTTCCCTCATGGGCTTCCGCAAAACGTGCCATGAGCCCATCAGTATTACCTCATCACGACTCTATAAATATTCACCGAGGGTAACAGAAAAGGAAAAGGAGAAAAGATGGGTGAAAACCCGTGGGGAAGCACTGGAGAAATCTCTCCCAGCAGTCCGCAACCATCCGTGAACCCCATGTCGTCTGCGGATGCGCTCTTCCGCAGAGGGGAGAAACCATTCCGTGAACCACATTCGGACAACTCCTCCACGTCCATCCCTTAGCGGCCATATCCTTCACGGACGACCATCTCCTCTGTGAACTAGTGTCGTTCGTGAAATGGAGGCAGAACCCCTCCGCGTGAGCGAATTAGGATGGGCGCCAGCCCCTTTGCAGACACCCTTCACGGACAGACACCCTTCGCGGACGACCACACCTCACGGAAGGCCACCCTTCGCGAACAGCCACCCTTCGCGGATGGACACCCTTTGCAGATGGCCACCCTTCACGGATGACCATCCTTCGCAGACAACATCTTTCACGGACAGTGCTTTACGGACATCTCCCTCTCGGCCGGTCCTTCACAGACAGCTCTTCCACGGCCAGTCCCTCGTGGCCGGCTCTTCGCTGACAGCTCCCTTGCAGCCAGCTCCTACGTGGCCCACCCCAAGCAGAAAACCCCAACACTTTCTGGTCCATACCACAGGGGCTGCGTCCCCACCCCCTGCACGGGATCAGTGCCGGGCTGCGGTCTCTTCGCTACCGTCACTGACCCCCATGAAAAATGGAGAGTCGCACCACGAACTTTTCGGCCTAAGTCAACAGTATTTCACATTGCACCCTTGTGCTGTTACAATATCCATTTTATACATTCCATGAGTCTAGCCACTCCTCATGACTCTCCTATAACCCTATTACCTAGCTACTTTTGCTAGGTTAATCTAGAAAGGGCCACCCTTGCGTAAGTCCCACACCAACCATTTCTAGGTCTCTCCTACCTAGTTGTCCTAACCACATGACTTTAAACTATATGGCCTTCGTCCTATCAATATGACGTTAAACTATATGGAAACAGTCCTCTCTACGTGACTATATACTGTAGCATTCCCCATCATTAAATCATTGTATGTCTCTTGCTCCATGCAAGACATTCCTCATGATCCAAGCATAAGATGCCTCATGCCCTGATCATAGTGGTGTGCCATCAAGAGTGTTGGAATCCGTTCAAACATTCTATCACTCCACCTCATGCTTTGCATGTCCTTCATTCAGATCCTCATCCTATTTCATGTCTGAACGGACCCCCTAACAGCCTGGCCTCATGTCGCATCGGCTCACCTACCGTCCTGAGCCAACGCCCCAGAAGACTTTGGACAACACTTCGAGATAGGTCTTGTGTTTCGAATGTGGTCAGCAGTTGACCCTTATTTGTTCGTCCCCATTTCAGGCTAACCTGATATGGATGCTGTGTTTCGAACATGGTCAATAGTTATCCTCCATCATCATGCCACCTTCACTGTGTTCCAAATGTTGGGCATGTGATTTACACCTTTCATCTCCCTTTGTTTGGACTGATTCCAACACCCTTGGAGTTATCTCACTTGTGCACTTGCACATAGGCGTTATCCCCCATTATATTCCTCAACCCACCAATGGGTTGGGATGCTCTCATGGTCAGACATGAGTAAGTCACCCCGGGAATCCATCTCGGAGTAAGCCCCGATATTCTCAGCCTCCCTAGAGTGTAAGACCCAATTCATCACCCTGGACCACTCCACGCGTAATCCCCACTCCACTTCTCACGAATGTACCTTTCGCGACATGATCCTCTGGTCCCTGCTGCCTCTTATTTCTCACACCGAGCATGAATCACATGGGATTTGGGTATGAATCGACCATGACATCCTCATATGGTCCTCCTTAGAGTGTAAGCCCCACTTAGCGAACTACGGGGACTTTTATCCATACCAAAACATGGTACGTAGGAAGCCTCCATGAGGTTCAAGCCCACCACTCGGTCGTTTCTTCACGTCGAGTTCCACCCTCGTTCAGCATGACGTTAAACTGTATGTATGAATTGTGTGGACGTTGATCCCTGCCTCCTAGATAGGGTACGTAAGAAGCCTCCATGAGGTTCAAGCCCAACACCCATTGGACCACCGGGTCCTTCTTCATGTCGGTTCCCCGACATCTATCTGAACTATATGGACTTTGATCCTGGCTTCCTAAGCAGGCTACGTAGGAAGCCTCCCTGAAGTTCAATCCCAACAACCGGTTGATCCGATCATCTCCACATCGGTTCACCACGCTACTCCTAGTGCCGCCTCAAGCGAGTTCAAACCCTTCGGGGTCATTAATCCAACGAGGGATGGTAAACCTCGGACATAAATGATTCTGAACCCCTGCGTCTAGTTGACCATTTCCCACCAAGGTTAAATCCGTGGATACTATGTTTGGGTATAAACCAAATATTCGTGAACATATGAATACGTCTTAAATCTATAAGAGAGTCCCGAAACATGCAATAATTTCCCCCCAAAAATTGTGTGATGATCCCGACTTCCCATCCTCTCGACCAATGTGAGTTCTTACAAGTCACTGGTTAGACCATCCGGCAAACGCCTGCCTTTGGAAAGCAGGTCCATCAATCATCGGATATGAAGCTGTTGGGCGTTTTGTGGCTGAAAACCAGAACGAAACAGTCACAGTTATTCATTTTTCTTCTAATTTTATCTAGATCTCTAATATTTCACTTGAGTGAAATATTATATCATAGGTATATAAACTATATCTAAATATTGGTGATATAATAATGCTTCAATTATATTGGTCTTTGAAAAATGCAGGACTCATCAAATCTGAGTTTATCATTTTGTTAATATTTGAGATCTTTATGGTAAGTGGTCACTCAATCCTCTCTTTTAACCTTATGATATTAGAATCCAAATTTCAGGTTATGGGATTCATGTTTTAGGATCCTATGTTGATTCTTAGATCCATCCTCTCATTTGGTGTGAATATCCTATGGAATTATTAGAGTTCCAAGTGTATGAGGTGGGTGGTTTCATATAAAATATTTTTCTTATGAATTAGAAATTCTCATTCATTAATAAATGTTTTTTATAATCTATTAATGGAATGATATATTATTTAATGAAATGATTATATGGTGGTTTTTGATATAAAATGGATTTCCCCTTTAAATTTGTTAAAGAAATGTTGATTTTAAATCACCATTGGCTTGTTTAAGAAATTTGGATTTCAAATTATGGTTCTGGTGTGATAATATTTTTATGGTTTGAATATTGAAATGTGATATTCCCTTGAAAATTTATTTGAAATGTTTAGTACATGGGAGCCTAGGATGCTTTATAATGGGACATTGTAGGGGATTTTTTTCATGTCATTATATGGTTGTTCAAACATCAGGGTGCTCCTATACTTATTAAGTCATCATATTAGGGAATAGTTTATAAGGAATCATAGGGGGCTCACACATTATCGTTTCCCTATTCTCCCTAATTCATCATGTCAAAGACTTCTTCGGTGTGCAGTATTTATTATTTATCACATGTTGTTTGGATCCAAGTGATCACATATCTATGTTATCCTAGGTGTATCTATATTGTGATTTTTATTGATGTGGATTTATGATATATGATTTAAAAATGATTAATGGATTACCTTAAAGCTCATTAAAAAATATTTTATATGAAATTATTGATAAACTATGGAAAAGGGTTGAATTTCCATATAGTTAGTAAATTTTTGAAATTTTTAAGTCATGCATTTTTTAATTTTAAAATGATTATAGTAGGATTATTTAACATATAATACTTATGAAACACTTTGTGTGATCAAACAAGGCTCATTTTTCTCAAACCCTATATACACATTTTGGTGTATATAGATCGTATTTTATCTAATGTAGGTTAAGGAAAGGAATCGTAGGGTGGTATAGGGTTCTCTCATTGTTAGGTTGGGGGAGTTTAGAGGTGGCTACATAACATATAGAGTTGTGTGTTTAATGTTCTTGTGTACTTTGTATTGAGTTATTATTTTTGAACCAACATTTCTTTACCATTGTATATTTTCTATGGTTTACTTGTATTCACATACCGACATTCCTTATATTCGTGCTATATAGTTTTTTGTTTTTTTATGAAAAACTCATTCCTAAAGATAGTTCATGATGCCTATGATATTGTCACCAGTCTATAGAGATCAAGAACACCCTTCTTTCCATGTTATAACTATCTTAGGTTCTGGTAAGTTGGGCCATCTTGGTTGGTTCATTATAGGAGGAATATCATGAGGAGGGGGCAATAATCTTCATCTGGCTGACTATCCCTACATTTAGGGTAAATAATTACAAGCTTCCCTATTAAATAATTAGTGTGGTATGACATCAATTATGGACACTATTAATTATTAACATTAATGGTTCCATTTCATCCAGGGTTCACATTACTCACCTCACACATAATAACCATTGTGTTTTTGTCTATTTCCTATGACATGGAGCCACTATCCCCATTGAGGAGGAAGCTCTTCATACACCATATCCTCAAATATATATCGTGATAACTATATAGAAGCTAATAAGGAGCTCTAATAAGACACTTTGAATGTCGGGATTCCATGCATAAATTATTTTGAAGAATAAGAGCCATGTTGATCGACAATAAAGGATTAGATCTTAATATTTCCCGAAGCTACCTATAAAACATGGATTGGATGATCATCCCATAACTATGTTCATTTTGAATGAAAAAATGAGGAAGGAAATTATTTTTTCTATACTATTTGTCTTTGATGTAGAAATAAGAAGAGGTTAGGAAGTTTGTAGTAGATATTCTTTGACATGGACAATTAAATTTCACTATAAACCATGAAGTGTAATTTTCATAAAGCTCTGTGTAATGTTGATAAAGACTACACAAATATTTTAGACCATCTATGTAAATTTCTGATGCTATATGCATAAATGTGTTATGGTTGTACAAGAGGTTATATAAATGTACTCCAATTTTATGTTAAGGTGATATATTCTATTTATGTAAGGGAAATTAATTATTTGTGAGTATTATGACTCAAATATTAGGTTGAATTATAGGAAACACAATCCAAACATAAGATAATTAAATGATGATGTTTATTATGACATAAAAAATCTCATTACACCATAGCTTTTGAAGAGTGGATGAATGTGTAAGGTTATTAAAATAGATTCTTCAAGGTAATATGATAGATCTAGGTTTTCACAGGATCCCTATGAAATAGGGTTTTATCTTTCATCATGTTTTCATGTGACGAAGAAGGAAGTAGATGAGGTTATACCATGATGGTTTTCTGGATTCATAGTTGAAAATGATAATTTTCATAGAGTTCCATGACAACAACATTGGGTTTGTCTGGATCACAAAGGTATTGAAAATGGTAGTGACTAGAAATTTAGAAAACACAATATTTTTTGGAATTAATTTAGGCTACATTGATGCCTGGTCCAAGGAGGATAATAGATATCGAGTGAGGCTAGAATTTGTAGGGGAAGATTTTGGATTTTGTTATTTCAATGATTTTAGAGTACAGATTAATCCCCATTTTAGATCTTATATAATCTTATTTTTCACCAAAACTATGTTCATGTTCTCTATTATTTCATAGGGAGGATGTATTAATGGATTTATATAATATGAAAACTATTTCATTGTGCCTTTTCACATTCCACAAAACTCCAGGTCAAAGGTTTTTTAAATACGATACTTCTATATTTTATGATTTTTATAGAATAAGTTATACAAGGACTTGACTCAAAAATGAAGAGACATGATGGGTCAATTTACCCATAATTAATTAATTAAAAAGTGACACACTAAAATAATTTATTGGCTATATAGAGGCTAGGGAGAGAGATTTATCTCATACATAAGAGATATAACTTAGATAGGTTTTTTAGATTTTATGTTTTTTTCTTTCTTAATTATTGATGTGTATTCTATTTTTTAATAGAAATCAAACTAAGTTTCCCCAGTTTTTCATCACTTTTATTTAAGTTTAGCTTTTAATTCCCTGTTCAATGTTCTTTAGTTTGTTCATGGTCAACAAAACATCGATCATGAGTGGATAATTTCATAGAGAAGGATGGTTTTGATTAAAATATATGTATATATCATGTTTTAAATTATTCTTTACTTGTGAATTATTATTATTAATTTTATCACATTGAGATTAAATATTCTCCAATACATTAATAACTAAGCAATAAAATTGATGATCAGTGGATGAAACCTAGTTTAATAAAGGGGAGTGGGGAGCAAGATCCAACTTAACCCAATCTATTAATTTTTTTATTGAGTTTAATGAACCAAATTTCGTTTTATATTACCTTAATATAGAGATAAAAGATTCTAGGAAGTTTTAGATTTTGTTTAGTGGTAGATCTAGATACCTCAATTATTATCACAACTCTTGATTGGAGCATTTTCGTGAGTGAAGCTAAATTATTATTAATTGATCAATACCATCCCTAAAAACCAGTTCTCTTCTATTCATCTTTCCACACATATTTTATGTTTAATTAGTATTATTTATTTTTAGTTAATTTATTTTATTTATTCAATTTAATTTGTCATTAATTTGAGTGAAAATATTATGAAGTCCTAACAATTGGATTAAATACCATCTCTATGATTCATTTTTCCTTAAAAAATCGAATCAACACTTTTGATTTACTACAAGTTTAAGGTTAGTGATTATAGGGAAAATATAAATTATGAATTTTTTTTTGAAAATTGGAAGTAATGACTCCATCAAGGACAAACAACATGTTATTCATTTTATTTCATTAAGAGATCATAATATTATAAAATTTAAGCATGGAGAAATTAAATGAATAATTAAATGGAACCTTAGTTGAATTATGTGATCTTTAAATGATTCTATCATTATAGAATCTTAATAAGTTTAATTAACCATGATTTAAATCATATATATAATCTAAATGTGTACCTAAGTCCATATTTCATCCTTCCATAGCCTTTGTGTTCTTACATAAAAGAGATGTGTGCTTTTTGACACCCATGTGATTTCCATGAAAAGATAAACTCAATTTGACAATAAAAAATAAAATTTTCTTATTATTTATCTATATATAACATAAGAGAATAAAATTACGAGATTTAATTCCTATAAATTATTCATATATTTTTTTGGGTCAAAATTATGGATTTTATACTTTGTTTTTATTCATTTTAAATTCATTTAATTACTTAAATATGTTTGACAACTAAAACCAACATTTCTATCCATTAATGAATTATTTAACACATTTTAAGTTTCATGAATATTTTACCCTGATCTTTTGACATTCTTACATGTTACGTGATGAAATTAGAACCATAAAATCATCTCATTCCTCCTGAATATTCTAAATAAACCACGAATAAATAACATTTAAAAAAATCTATATTTCAATTTTTCAATTTTTTTGTACATAACTAACTTATAAATAACATGAAAAATAAATTCAATTATTATTATTATAAACTTGAATAATATATAATTTTTTATTTATTCATTTACTTGTGATTATTCACACTTAGAAGTTTATCAACCCATAAATACGGGGTTTACTTCTTCTTAAACTCGAATTCATCTAAATTAGTTGAACGTATTGATAAAATTTGTGTGTATCCTTAAAGGAAATTTTATAGAAAAAAGTAATTCATACTAATAGAATAATAGTTTCATATAAAAAACATCATAGACCATAAATAGGTAAGTATAAGTCATATGTATGACAACCTCCTATGAACACTTACTATGTAATATAATTTCTTTGCCTTTTGATATCTTATAAAGAAGGATGCATAATATCTGTCACAATACTTGTATTATATATTGATTATATTATATAGAAGTTCCTTTCTATACCATGTCCATATATTTATTAAAGGCACTATCCCTACTCAAAGGGATAAAGATATCTTCTTTTTATGCTTTAAAGTGACAACTAGTGTCATGATCTTTCATTCAATTCATTACAACTTTTAATGAACCTAAAAAACTTCACTTATAAAAAAATTAAACTATCATGGTCTTAATAATTCATAAATTTAAATGGTTTAATGATATACATTGATAATGAGCTCTAGATAAGATACTACTATAAATGCTTATTGATAGGTTCTTTTAATGAAACCCAAAACATTTAGTGTTCTTATTTGTAGGTGCATCCAATTCATCTCTTATACATGAGATCACCAAGTGTGAAATTAATGAGAATAAATATATATTTTTATGATCCCACTATATTCAATAGTAAAATATCATCAATGTACCATTATATTGATAAATCTTTACCATAGGAAAAATGTTTAAGATTACTATAATAGTATAGAAAGGTCCTTATTGTGGCTGTTAACTACTATAAAATTTAGACATGATAAGTAATCTAAAGAAATTACCATATATAATAAAAGTATATATTGTTTTACTATGATGATAAGTATAATTCATGCATAAAACTCACCGTTTTTGTGACATGGTAATTGAAATGTATAAGATTGAGTTAGGTCTAGGGATCCCACTCTCACAAAAATCCCATTTTCATTGTATATAATTGATAATTGTTCTAAAATTTTTATCTCTTACATGTAAAATCACACTTCTAATAAGATATAGATTTATTCCTAATCTCTATGGACTTTCTTCTATACTCTATAATTTTTGACTTCTTCTCTCTAGTTAAAATTATTCAAGATATGATATCCCCAAATTATATACCTCTTCCCCCATAATAAATGTAACATATAGGATAATAACTTTTCTATAATGTTATTTGTATATATGAGCATAATATACTTTCCAAATATAATTATCATTAGTGGGAAAAATTTGCGTTGTCATGCAATTACTTTTTTGGCATCAGAAGCTGCAATATACTAAATTTTATAGAATTGAATAAAACTTAATATAAAATGATTTTATTTCTAATTTAATGAGTATAAATATTATAATTGATCAAATTTATCATTTAAAAGGTTATTTTTTTATGTCACCATTTATTACCAACTCTCGTTTCTCCCTAGTTATGAGGAATGTATATGTTTTTGTACCCAAGTATTAGCAAACAACTATAATTATTGCCTAGTATATCTCTCCTAGATCTTTATAACATTTTCTAACATTTATTTACGAAAATTAATATTAATCCCAATATTTATAATTGAATATATAATATACCCCATAGATACAGAAGATTATGTTATTATCATCATGTTAATCTCGTTCTGTTTCTTAAAAACATCATTATAAAGATATTTATGCTATATGACATTGTACAAAATACCATCTAGAATAGTTTACCTTGTATTTTTTAATACCCATTCTATTTATATACTTTACATTTTTCCAAGATAACCTCATATTAATTTGATAATATATTGTTTTTAATAACATAGGTTTCTAGATTAAATCATTTATTAAGATGTTTTTTTAACTAATCATTAATTCAGTTTGAGACTAAAATCTTTTTTACATATATTATCAACATATTTCACTTATAAATCCATGAATCTACCACTAAAATAATATAGAAAAATTAAAATATATTCATCTCTTGATTTTTTCTTCTATTATCTACTAAGGTATCCCTATAATTTTCATATAATAATCATGGACACCTACTATAAAAATCTGAATTCAAATAGATTTCAACATCTCTATCAGAATAAATATTTCTTCATTTTCAATTACATAACTTATATTAAACCTATGATATCCAATCATTATTCATAGGTATTACATTTAACATCTATGTCCAACTATTTCTTTAATACCCATTTTGACCTAGTGGTATTTACATTATCTAGCGTTACACTGAAATACTATCTTGATTTAGGCAGAGGGAATCTATTTTTGAATTTATTACTATTTTCTTTCGAGAAGATAATTTTCCATTTTTGAATTCTATATGGTATAATGATTTATTATTTTCAATGAATAATATATTACCTAAATTGGTATTATAAAACCATATCTCTTTAGATTTATCATTATTACATAGTATGTGTCTCTGGAAAAATAATCTCCATGAGTTCTCCTAGAACTTATTCTGATGAAAACTTATTAGGAATCATAATACATAAATTTATCAAATGATATCTTGATTCCATTATCTCAAGTTGATATGTGATTAAACTAATAGAAATATAGTCTTTCATTCGGCTATCAATTTTCTATATTTATAATTTATGTAATTAACTTTTTCAATTTAGGATAAATCACATATATAAAATTTAATTATTTATTGATTTATGTTTTTTTGATAAAATTATCCTTAAAATCACTTTGTATCCCAACACATGAATTTTTTAGAATACTAAATTTTTTTCAAATTATTAATCATATAAAATACTATTTTTTATTCTAGTTGGAATATGGTTAAGTAATAGTTCCACTAATAACAATGCTTGTCCTTAAAGGGGTATTGAAATACTTTCAAAACTCATTTTCAATATCAACATGATAATAAATGTTTTATTACTCCTTATACAAAAAATGTATCTAGTTTTTATAAAAATATATGATATTATGAATTATATCCACACTAAATTTAATGTCCAATGAATGATTGGGTAATATATTAATTAGCTCAACCAGAAAAAAATATCTTTTATCTTATTACTAAGCTCAATATATACATCATATAGTTTTCTTAAATGACTTAAAGGAATCTAATGATGTATGATAATTCCCCTCTATCTACTAATTGAAATAGATTACATTTATCTTACAAAAATAATTCTAGAATCTTTGTAGATATATCAACTTTAATAAAAAAGATGTATTGGCCATTATACAATATAATAAAGAATATCAACTACCTGTTTTCTGGATCAAAATAAAAGAAAACCCCATCTATTATATATTTGATTTTTTTCTTCTTGTATTAAATTTCCATATATTATATTACCAAACATTAGTGTATTTAATTAATATATGTCATATTCATCATTGATTGATGACATAATATTTCTATAATTAAAGTACAATTTAAAAAACATTCAAGTAAGGTATACCATATTAATTTTATTTGAAAACATTTAATATAATAACATTATATCTTGAAACTACATAGTGATAATTCATTTCAAAACACACAACACATGAGAATAGTATTTATCCTCAAATTCAAGAAACTATCATCTAGGGAATGTGATGTTGTGATCTTATCGAGATGATATAGGTGTTAATATCCATTAAAAACATTCATACCCAGTTCATATCTTGTAATATTTTTAAACATCCTTAGTTATTATATTTGGATAAACAATTTTGATTCAAAAATTGTATCTAATACCTTGGAAGTAAAATAAAAATATTACATGTAATGATGAATATACCTAAAGTATAATCTTATTTCACGATTCTTCCCCCAATTCATTTTTATTCCATTTCTGGTGACCTTTCATACCACATGTGAAGCAAAGAGTTTTTTTCCAATGATCTCCCACTAAATAATTGGTTTCTTGAAAGGATATGTCAAATGTTCCTTTAACATTAAAATTTTCATTTCTAATTTTTCCTTTCTTTTACTTATTTTTTTTATAAAAATTTATTTTCTATTTTTATTTTTATTTCTATTAACATAGATAAAATAATCCAAAAGATATTTAAGTTATTTATATATGCTATTCAATTTAATTTTTTTAAACAATAATAATGAAATTTGGTGATGGGTATGTAAGTATGAGATGAATTGATAGATTTTTATTCAATTAATATCCCAACTCTTATAGTTAATAAATATACTCTATCAGCTTGAGTACATAAAGATCAAAATTGATTTCATATTCTATATAAAATGTATAAAATATATTTATAATCACACTACTTTATTTCATCACATTCTCCTCATCAACTTCTTGGATATGAGACAACATCATGTGACCATTCATATTCTCATGTTACATTTGTAACTCAGTAGAATTTAATGAAAACATTATAATGTAAACCTAAAATTAGTAATATATGTGTCTGTTAAAAGAATTATTTTCTCCCTTACTTGTTTCCTAAGGAGTCTCACTATGCATTGGGGATTTTGACACCTAAAATTTTCTTTCATATCATTTTATTATAATCAATAGCTTGTACCACTCCCTAAAATTTGTGCAGTTTAAATCATGTTCATCATCCATGATTGATCATAGTGATTTTTTATAACTTTTCATATCTATATAAAATGAAACGTAGTCGACTAATACATTAATCATGGTTATTAATAATGTAGATATTATTGATTTATTAATTTTAAATGCATCTCACTATTTATTTTTCAAATAATTATTATCATCAAAAATTAAATTCATAATATTGAGATTATTAAATATTTTAGTTGAATTTGATCATTAATATAACATTCTGGGATTTTATAATATACTTCTCTTAAAAAAATTAATTTCCTTGATAGTTTGCGTTACACCCAACACCGTGTTTAAATGAACTGTGATATACAATTAAATAATAATATTTAAACATGAATGTTATAATAAGGATGTTAAAATTTGAGGAATAAATAAGAATAATAACATTATGATAAATATTTTAAAATGTTTTTTGTGATCGAAATGTATTGAATAATTCATAAAAAATAAGTACTAAATTTTTAGTAAAGTCATTTCATTCAAAAAATATTTTTATTGATATTTTTGTGTAATTGAATATTATAATTATTTTATGAAAATTTTATAAATTTTATAGGATAAAAATAAAAAAAATTAATTCATCATTTCAAAATTATCTTACAGTGGAATTTTGGGTTTTTTTCTAAAAAGAATTGTTATTATTGAATTGTGAAAATTCTAATTTTTTAAATCTGTCAATTATTTTAATTTAAGAATATAAAAAATTATTTAAATTTAATCCTAATTTTACATAACTATTATTTAATAAAAAATAATATAACTAATTAAATTTTAATCATCATGATACATGATTTTTTTATAAGTTTATTTTTCGAATAAAAAATCTTTTTTATAAAAAAAACATTTTCATTTCATATTGATATTTTATCTGAAACTAATATCTTCCACACCTATGAATTGAATTTAGTAAAATATATTCCATATTTTTAATTTATAGGTTTGAATTTCTTAAATAATTCCCATTTATTTTTTATCCAAATGAATAGTAGAAAGAGTAAAAATTTGTAACCACAGTTAACGGGTAGATTGAGGTAACATAGGATAAAACTATGTGATGATGAAAAAAAATTATATTAATTATCTTATGATGAATGTATTTATCCCTTTATCACTATAATATTTGTATTTAAGTATTTATGGGTCACTTCTCTATGAAAATGATCAATATAATATTCTATGTAAGGAAAATTTCAAAAGGTCAGTTTCTTGAGTTTAATCTCTCTATATTTTTTCCAAAAGGATAAAAAGAGGATATGTTTGGTTAAAAATATTTTTTTGAAATATAAATTAATTTTTTTCATCAATTTGATTTCTTTAAAATTATTAGTAATTAAATAAATACTATAAATTCTTATACAACACTGATATAGTATTTATTCAATTAATAAAAAAGTAAAATAAATTATTTTATTAAAATAAAAATTATAACAATTTGGGTGAATTATTATGATACATTAATTTTTAGATAAAAATGTCAGTTTATAATTATTTTATGTTTATATTATAATTTTATTGTTTTCATGTTGTTTTTAATTGCAAATAATGTGAGTAGTTCTTAAAAGTATATTAATATTATTTCATGTTAAAAATATTTAATTAAATTATTTAAAAATAATAAAAATCATGGAAGAGTAAAATATGGGATATTATATGGTCTAAAATTTAATCCATTTCCCACTTATTAGTTAATTTTCACGTTATATGTAAAATTATAACCCTTCAATATTTAAAAAGGCATTACCATAGTTAAGGTTAAAATATTTTAACCAAGGGGTTAATCCAAAGGAGAAAGCTTAAAATGATATCTATACCTATAAAAATTTCAATAAATGATTATATTAAGACTATATATTCCATATATTTTATGATATTTTATTTTTTGTAATCATTTTACATTATTTATAGAACTATTATATTATAATATTTAATGAATTGCAAAAAGAGCCCATTTCATCACTTATAAAAGGACACCCCTTTCCATATATTATTCACACCACTTTGAACCATATCGCTTAGAAATGCCTTATAAAATTCACTTATCCACTTCCCTAGTGACAATTTGGTGGTTATTTTCTTCTTGAAAGACCATTATTAGGGGTTTTAAGAAGGGATCCATTAGAATTCTACCGAAGGAATCATAATCTTCTTTACCTACTCTTCCAAGTTTATTTATTCTTATACTTCCTCTAAATATTTTGAACCCATAATAAAACTACAGATAAAGTATCATCAATATACTGATATATTATTACAACTATGTGATATCCATTTGGAATATCTTTTCAATCTCATAGAAAAGGAAAACATTGCTTGTGCGTATATACGCCTTATCGTGGTCATGTAGTATGGTAATTCACTTTTCATTATAAATTTACATAGATGGTTATAAATACATAACTAATGAATATATATGATATTTATGAACAATAATATAATTCCAAAATTATAATATCATATCTACATTTTTGATGTTCCAATCTGTTGGAACATGATAACGTCACTTGTGCGTACGTGTGGATTTCTACCTCTACGAAGTAATGTCATCTATTTTTTAATTAAAATTTACATAGATGGGAATAAATATATATTTAATGAATAAATATGATATATGGGACATAATAATGATTCCAAAATAGTGAATTAATTTTTTTCATTCTTTTATTCAATCCGTTGAAAAGTGAAATCAATATCCCTGTGTATGTACAACCTACCATCTTCATGAGTAGTGTAATTTATTTTTTCTACCTACACCTTTCAGGGATGATTATAAATATTTATATAGTGAAAATTATTATATTTATTTTACTATAATAATTTTCTAAATTATGGATGTATAACCAAATTACAAGGGCCAGAACTGATGAACTGAAACTTATATGAAAAATGCGACAATTAACACAGGTAAATGGTAGTTTTAAAAAGGAATTATAAATAAATGGGTGTTGAAATATTAAAATTGGATCATATATGATAGTATAATAATTAAAATTATTTTTTCATATATGTATAACAAATTTAAATTTATTATATATTAGGTTAAAATAAATTATGAAACAAGTTGGACTTGAGGTAAGGATTTCCTAACTTAGTTTCTTTTCATTCGTTATAAAACATCTTCAATGTCATTGATATGTTAATATTATGTGTGTAATGACCTACTATTATTTTATATTTTATCTCTACATGATCTATTTTTATTTATATCTTATATACATAATCAATAAATTGATTAATTATCACTGTCATGTTTTGGTTGTTATAATGGGTTTCATCTCATTTTCTATTTATCGAGGTATATTTTATTGTTATACCTAATTTTTTTTGATATTGTGTATATGATTCAAATTTTTACATGTAATATCATAAATTTTTAATACATCATGGTATTTTAATCTTCAATTCAAATTATTTCATCCAAGGGGATTTGAATTGAATGTTACAGTGTGGTAAGGGTTTTCTTAACTCAATTAACAATCATTAGATTATACTTCAACTTAATTGACTATGATATGAAATGATTATGTGTGAAATGACTTCTGATTTTTTTATGTTTTATTTTCACTTTTTTCTATGGATTTTTATTTTTTGAAACATAATAAGTTCGCTGATATATTATCCATTAAATGATAAGATCATAGGGGTTTATTTATCAATTCTATCCTTATTTAAGATTATTTATGTTATAAGTTTCTATGAAGGGAATTATATGATATTTCCCTATTAAACACCATTTATTTTATTATCCTCTACTTATTTATAAAAATTATATGTTTTCCTTTCATTTTCCTCTTTTATGTACTCAAGAGACTGAAATAATGTTTTTAAGGAAAACCAAATTTTTTTTCTATTTGGTCAGTATTATCTTTATTCCATATAAATATTCTCATTAAAATGTTTTAAATAATGTGATAACTATTATGAAATAATTTTTTAAACATTCTTAACCAATTTATACTTTCTATAATAATATTTTCAAGGAATATTCCTAAATTTTTTTGAAAAATGTATTTTTGATTTTTTACCAAAAATTTGAAAGTAATAATTGTTTTAATATATTTGGAATGAATATAATTTATCACCATATACATTTTTCCCATAAATGCACTTTTTAGGCATTTTTTTAAGAAATCAACAATTTTATGAGATAATTTGTTTTCATGTAATATCTTCAATATGTCTATATTAACCTCATATACATCCTTAATAATCCATAAAACTATGTTAAAAACATTTCAATACATTTAATGACAACACAAATATCATTAAGTGACATAGAAATGAAATAAAAACATGTAATTTCATGAATACTAATATTTTTTCTATTTTTAAAAATTAAACTTAGTGCACAAAATAAAAATTTTATTAACTAGAAAATAAAATCTTCTAATCAAATATTTCCATAAAAATTTAATAAGAAATATTAAAGGAAAAATAAAATCATAAATATTTCTTTTAATTCATGGAAAACTATGATTTTTTTCAAATAAAGTTATACATTTAACCTTTACATAGTAGCATATACATTCCTTTAAATATAATATCATTATCTTAATTTGTGAAATCATAAAATTTCAAGAAAACAAAAACTACAATAATTATAAATTAATAATGTATGTTTCTTTGGATATTATTTTAATATCAATATTACAAATATAATAATCAACATGTTTAACATCCATCATGATCATTATCTAATGCATTTTAGGGCTATAACAGTACCACTTATCCTTGTTTTATAACATAACCACCCATCTTTGGTTTAAAACAAGACCATCTATTCGTGGATTATACTTGAACCACCTATAATTTTTTATAGTATAACCACCCATTATTATAAATAATTCACAAAACTATTAAATAATCATAACATAATATATCTTTCAATTTTCCGGATTACACTCAAAATAAAATTTCACCTATAAGAAAATACTTATGGATATAAAAATATCCATTTCATTTGAAATAATTTTTGAAAATTTAAAAATATATTAAAATTGAATTTTTATCTAAATAAAAACTGAGATATTTTAAAGTAATTCAAACATCAAATAATTATTACAACTTTGGGAAAAATCATTTATATTGTATATGTTAAAATAGAACATTATTTTTGTCTTTTATAAAAAAATCAAAACATTATATATAAAAAACGTAAATATATTCTTTTTGAAAACCATTGAAATAAATTAAGACGAGACATAAAATTTCATTTATAATTAATTTAATTATATATAATTTCATCCATAAATAATTTTATGAATAAGGAAATGAAATAAAAATATTTTGAAAATAAATCTTTGGAACACTTAAATTGAGGTTTTGAAAGTAAAGTGTCCCTTAACTCGAGTATGTCTCTTAACATATATTATTTTTCTTAATGAATAATAATAATAATATTTTTTTCTTATTATTCTTTTTATTTTATTACCATGTTACATTCAACCACTTAACCATTCAAGTTCATGTGAGATGTTTTGATGATATTTGACTCAAATCTCAAAATGACATTGGTATATTGAATATGATCAATGAGGTCATTATTTCATCTTATCAAAAATAATAATAATTAAATAAATATAATTTTTATGAATAAATTATAATTTTAAAACGGACAATGAATAATGGTTATGAAAAATGAACTATGTTACAATCATAGAGACAATAGGTCGTATGTATGCAAAGATAATGTTTCCCATTTTAAAATGATTATGATAGAAAGATGTTAATTGATATATTATATTTATTTAATTATGAATATATTATAAATATCATTAAATTTATTTAAATAAACTTATATATATCATACAAGTGAGGTGGTTATGATAAAAAAATTACATTTCTTCATGTACGTGGTAATCCACATGTATGCAGAAACGATGTTACATTTTAATGGATGTAAAGGTAATAAATTAGAAGATATATTAATTTTTTATATTGAAAATTATTTAATTAATATTATATACATAAATTAAATACATCATTATAACTATCCATGAGATACGGTGATGGAAAAAAATTACATCGATTTCTATGGTGGAAGTCCTTTGAATATGAGAATAACGATTTTTTCCCATTTGATGGAAGAGGAGATTAATATTATTTCATTTACATAAAAATATCTAAGTATTTTAATTATACTAGTATTTTTATTTTATAATGTTAGAATAATATTTTATGTTGTTAGAATAACAAATAAAACTAAAACAGTCTGTAAAAAGTTAAACCTCGTCTTCGAACAACCTTTTTTGTCTTAACACCTTAATCCCTATATGGTTGGAATTATGAAAAAAAAATTATACAACTATAAAATGGTAAGGGATGTTACTAAGTTATATTTTTTATAAATTTACATAAATAAAAGGATTTTTTAAGTGTGTAAGAAGATGAGATGGGGTTACCTTTTATAATGAGGGGAGAGACATTCATTGAATTTCTTATAGTATTAAATTAATATATATTAATTTTAATGTTAAAATGAATAAAAATTAATATGATTCCAGAATAAGATGAGTATGAGAATAAAGAATCTCATAGAATAAATGTTTTAAAATTTTAGGTGATTTTTTCATCATTATATGTTTGTTTTAACCCTCTATTAACCCTTTTGACGATTACCAATATAATATTTTTTTATAATTTAGGGGTCACGATAGTTACTATAAAAGGAAAATTACGCTATAAATGGGCCATGGTTGATATTTTCAAAAAGATCACAATAAAGTTTCTTATATTGGATTTTTTTTACTTTTAAATAATTAAATAAATAAATTATGATGAAATAAAATTTATGTCATTTTAAAAATAAATGAAATATTATAATATAATATGCGTCTAAATCATGTAAAATGGTTCAAAATGACATAAATTAAAATATATAGATGATATGGTTTTAATATATTCATATAATAAATATTTTAAATGTGTTTATATCATTTTAAACCTTTTCTTTCATATTAACCCTTTGGTTATCCAATTTTAATCTTAACTATACTAACAACTTTTTCAATATTAAAGGGAGATAATTTTATGAATTATGTTAAAATTGATTCATAAATGGCCAAGGTATGAACATTTAGACTATTTATTATACTGATTATCCTTTTTTCAAGATTTATAGGATTGATAAATAATTTAATAAAATATTATTTTACATAAAATACTTTTAATGTATTTTTTGACTACATGCAATTAATTTGACTTTGAAAATAACATGAAAAAAATGAATTAAAATATAATGATTTTACACATAAATAATACATTATATTTATCTTAAATATTTATAGAACACAATAATTCATTAAAAATATATTACTGTAAATATTTATAAAATCATTTATTTTATTTTTTATATTAATTTAATAAATACTCTATCAGTATTGTATAGGAATTTAAGGGAATTATTTCATTAATAAAAATTAGAATTAAATTAAAATGAAAATATACTTTATAATTTAAATAAACATTTTATAATGGAACTTACCATTAGTTTATCCTTATGTAAAATATTTATAAATAATAAAATAAAGAGAATGACGTTTTATAATTTTATTTATATAAAATAATATAATATTTAAAATCAAAGAAATATGGAACCAAGTTGCCATGGTTTAGAAACATTGATGTAAATGTTTTAAATAAAGGAATATAATAGGATAAAAGAATTTTTTAGGGTCATTTTTAGTCTTTATCATGTTATTGTTATCCTTAATTACCTGATTTACCCGTATAGTGGTGATAATTATTTATTATGGTTACTATTCATAATGATTAAAAATAAAAGGGAACTATTTACGAAATTTGGACCTAATGAGACCAAATATGGAATATATTTTTAAATAATAAATTCCTAAAAGTTGTATAAATTAATTTTATATTAAAACACAAAATATAAAGAAAAACTGTTTTTTCATAAAAATGGTTATTTAAGTAAAAAAATGTTTTCATACCAAATTCAATAATAAAATTCATTTAGAATAGTATAAATTGATTTTATTTTAAAATTCACTAATAAAAATTTAAAACCAACAGAATTTAGAATTTAACTTCTCAAATATCTTAAAAAATACAGTTTTCATTACAAAATAGTAATTTTCACTTTTCATTGAAAAATCAATATATACAGAAAAAATAAAAATTTCACCATAAGATAATATTGATATACTTATTTCAAATATGATATCCTTTTTATCAAATAAAATTTCTTAAATATATTTAAATTAATTATAATATTTTCTCACAAATAAGAATAAAAAACATTTTTGAAGATAATATAATTTTAAAGAATAATATGAATTATCAAAAACATGAGTGATTATTTTATAAGTAGGATCAATAAGTCTATATTGAGTATAAACCATATATATATTTTCTAAATTTAATAACCTCATTTATAACTTGAAATTAAACGGTTATATTATAATTGTTATATTTAAATAATATTATTTCATGTTTTATTTAGGATCGGTGCTGTGTGTCATATACGCTATCGAATATAGTTTTCTTTTTAAAAAATTTAGGTGTTACATTTTCCACCATTAATAAATTTTATCCTCCAAATTTTAAATTTATCTTATTAATCATGGGTTTGACATATTAAAATCCCTTTTTTGGAATCCCACATCATAAAAAGGGTTAATAAAACCCCCTCTTACAAAGAGGGAAAATGAAATACGATGGTCATGTAAAATAATACATAACTAAGTTTCTAAATAGTATAACATTAGTGTGAAGTGAAAATATAGAAATTGAGGATAAAATTATTGTATAATTAAGGAACTTGTATGAAAAATATAATTAATCACAAGAAAGTGAATTTTCAAGAGAAATATAATGGTTGTAAATCAATGAGGTGTGAAAAAGACCATCAATTTATCAAAAATGAAGTTGATAGGATATTTTTTTAATATCATTTTAGTATAGTTTACATTTTACTTTACCATCCAGATTTAAAACATAATGAAATATACTTACTTTGGAAGTATAATTTCAACCATTAATCAATTTCGACCCCAATCACATCTTTTTTTAAAACAATGTGTATTCAAGATATTTTTTCATGTTTAAAGCTCTAAAATCAACTTATAATGGATCACATGATCTAAAAAGGATAAACAAATATTCCTCCTATCATTAGACATTAACCAAAACCAAAATGGTTAGTATACACTAAGAGAATCCCCCAAAATAATAAACAATTATATTAGGAAATAAAACATTAATCTCCCAAGACTCAATAATAACATCAAAAGTTAAACTTTGATCATTTTATAAATAACTAACCTCAAAATTGGTCATAATATTTTTAAAAAAGTCTAAAACCAAAATATTATATGCATTTGAACACATAGTATTTCGATATTACTTTTATATTTATATTTAATCAATATTATTCACTCATAAATTCATAAAATGAAAAATTCATATTCCCAACTCATATAATCACAAAAATAGGAAAATCACTTCCATAAATCACTAATATCTCCATAAAGATACATTAAAATAATATATGCTTCCAAAATTTAATTCATCATTTATTCTTCCAGTAAATTCCCAAAATATTTTTTTACCTTAAACATATAAATTTACCAAAAATATGAAAGTAATATTTATTTTAATATAGTTGGAATAAATATAATTTATCACTGTGATGACCACCCAATATTTGGAATCTTTATTTATAGGTTTCTTTGATTTTTTTTAAGGAAAATATACTTCTTTGTATTCGATAAATATCTAATTTTTAAACATGAATTTCAATGTGAAAGGTTATTTTTATTAAGAATGATTTGAATAATATATTAATGGTATTTTTGTTCATCCAAAACAAAAAACCTTTATTTTACATATGCTCCATTGGGGATAAGTTTTAATGATAGTATCCTTATTCTTTCTCTAGATAGTTTATGATCATTTTGACATGGGAAAGTGTTGACATTCCATATTCGAGTTCTTCCTATACAAATAGTGTTTTATTCTAAGTGTTGTTTATTAAGTTGTATTTTTTATTCATATAATGAATGAATTTCAATTTACAATTTATTTTCAAGGAATATTATACCCCGTCAATATATTTGTAGGCCTCGTGAGAAACACTAGTTTGTGTATTTGGTATATGCATAACCCATTAATGTATAATGTCCTAGAATGAATCTTTGATGGTATGCTTAAGATGTCTTAGAATGAGGCCTCAATTGTATGTTTAAGATGTCTAAAATTATATATTCCATAATATTGAAATTAGTTATTAATGTGCATGTGATTATTGTAATAGTTATGATATCAATGGATAAGTTTCATGCTTATGTGATTATTTATATGTGATTATTTTATTATCATTTACGCCTTCTATATTATTATTTGTTCTTAATTTATTGATTAAATTGAATTATTTATCAATTATTTAACATTCCATATTTATTATAAATTATTTACTCATGATTGTTTCTTCTATAAATAACCATTATTGAGCATATAATCTCACCCTTATTTATTCCCTTTCCCTGGGATATGAAGAAGGAATATTTAAATGAGCTCAAGATGGAGAATATTTACTTTCACTATATTGTATTTTATGTTTTCAAATGTAATGTGAGATTAATTTATGTATCTAGTTTACTAATAATACTAAGCTATTTGATCTATTAGGATGAGACCACTTGTATCTTATGCTAATGGAATAATGTAACCACTGAATCTATGCTACTGGAGTTGGGGTAATAAAACCAAAAAGATTTGGTCAAATATATCTTGGCTATTATTCTGGTGCATGGTGAATGTGCCCTTATAGTTTTACTAGTTTGAAACCCTTGGGTGATATGAATTTTTTAATTCATATTTTATTTATGAACCATTATGATGAATGATAAAGTAGAACCTATAAAAACCAATGACATTCCATAGTAATATGGAGTAAAACTAAAGTTTAATGAGTTGGAAATTATAAGTTATATTTTAATTTTAAAGTTACAGTTAACCCTTTTGAGGTTTTATGTGATGATATTTTAATATGATCAAGGATATTTTGGGAGAAATTTTTTAGAATACAACCCTTTAGTTTAGTATATGTTTCATTTGGAAGGTTATTTGAGGAATAATTATTTTATATTTTTTGGAAATAAATTTAATTTTATTGATAACCTTTAGGGTTAATATGAATATTTATGTCAAGGTAATTGAAGTAAATTAATATTTTTGGATTTTTTGGAAAAAACATAGATGTATTGAAAACATTGGTGGTTAAAAATACAGATTTTTAGTTAATGTTATTTTTGATAATGTGAACAATTTGTTTGAATCCTAAGAGGAAATATATTAATATATTCTTAGGTAAAATATAACCCATATTTCAGGAAACAGCCTGTCAAATTTGATAAGGTTGTGGGGATTGAACCCACAATCGAATGGTGATAAGGGTACATTGCTTACCACAACCTTATCTGATGTCCTAGTTATAATGTAATTTTTTTACCTAATTCATTTTATGGATAAAGATTAAGTATTTTTGGGAAGCATATTATAGGATCAAATAATTTTTAATATTTTATAGTTTGTGGTGATTAATGATATCTCGAAAGAAATTTTTTTGGGTTGAGGTATATATAAACTTTAGGTTAAACGTAAAGGATTATTTTGGAAGAATGTTATTATGTTTTTGGAGTTGTAAGATTAAGGGTATTAGATAACCTGTGAGGTTAAAAATTTATTTAATTTTGAGGTTATTGAGGTTATATTGGATATAGGTTTACTTAATTTTGGAATGATCTATGTTAAACCTTTGGTTTTGTTATTTATTTTTCATGATTAATGCATTATTTTCTCTTATGATGTTTAATTAATTTTTGATATCATATATCATTATAATAACCCCTATTGTTTTAAAAAATATAGGAGGAATAGATTATTATTATTTTTAGATAATTTTTATAGTTAGAAGTTGATATTATATAGTGACCCTAGCCTATAACACAAATGATTACATGATTTTAAGCATATTTATCCATGAAATAAAAACCAAGGATAATAAAGTCTAGTGTATTTGTAATATTAAGTTTATAAAATTAAAAACAAGGAAATATAATAAAACATATTTATATTAAACTTCTATAAAGAGCTTTTTACTTATTTTGACTTACTATGTTTTCATAGGATAACCTGGGGAATACCCAAGAAAAAGAGATGAGCTAAAAAGACCAATAAGGTAATAAACACAGGAATAAAGAAGATTAAATAAAAAGGAATGGTACATGAATAAACATGTGGAATCATGAAATATATAATCTGAGATCATGTGATCATGGAAACATAAAAATGTGGCATAAACACGAAACCTAACATAAACCCAAGTCAAGGATAAGTGCGAAGACTATATCACATTATAGAAAAAGTCCCATAATAAATTAGGTTTACTCAATAATCTTATACATGAATTATTGGGAGACTAAACATTAAAATATTCATTGAAGTTCTACCTATATGGACCCATAATAACATGTTCATGTTTATGTGTTCCACACAAAGATTAAAACACATGGAATAAACATAAGGGTTACCCATGGAATGAAATGGGTATAATAATTATGTCATAATGCATAACCAGGGGGATTAGAACAATGGAATCCATAAAAGAGGGAATTTAAATCATTCATGAACATTTATAAAGTAAGAAATAACAGTTGATCATGAATAATGAACTAAAACTGAAGTGAAATCATGGAAACGAGTGGTTGTATAACATTATAAATGAGCCACTTAAGTACAGTTTTTAGCGGAAGAATAAAGAGTTTTTAAAGATGGACAAGGAATAATTGTATTCATAAAACCAGAAATAAACTAAGATAGTGTTTCATTATAAATGAGTGATTTTAAAGAAATATTGGTGGCTTAAAATAGTGTATGGAGTGTACTCAAAAATGCATACGAAATGGAGAAGTTCTGTTTAATCGTACTTCCTTATGAAGAGAAGTTGAATAGGGAAACTTTTAATACTAGTATTTATACATCAAAAAAGGATGAATTAATATAGATACATATGCGCAAAACACATAAAATTAATTTATTATAATTATATAATATTAAAGAATAAATACATTGAGATAAATAGAGAGAATGTGCAACCCAACAGAAAAAAGGAGATTCAGAAATATCTCTTACCAAATGTCTGAATGAGTTATGAACTTTCATTTCATATCCCAGATAATAAAATAATATTGATAAATAATTTAATTCATAACCTCTTAAAAAAAATTTATTTACTATAATTTTATCATGTTTATTTAGGTCCATTTTTATGAGTACCAATGATTAATTTTGTTGTTATGGGAGCATTCATTTCATGATTTTATGGTATGTTCCCTAGAGTACAATTATTTGAGTTCCTGTAAAATAAAAAAGAAACTATAGAGTTGAATAAATGGTATTTCTATACTTATATAATTTTAAATTTTCCCATATATCATTCTTTTTAGATATGTGGTTGATTTATATGATAAAATGATAATAATAAACATTTAGTTTATTTTAGATGTTTTTTTCATTCATCAAAAAATCTTTTTGTTTTATTATTTAATATTATCTTTATATATTATTTCAAGAACATGAAAAATGTTATAATATATATTTTTAAATCCATTTTAAGTATTATAATGGTTTTATGACCATCATTGAATGTGGTAATGGAAAAAATTGTTTTCCATGAAGGTAGTTAGTTGACATATCACGAATGATGTTTTTTAAAGATAAATGGGGAAGAGAATATATTTAATAATGTATTTTCCATTAAAAAAAATAAATTTGCATATATGATAACGGATTTATCAAATTGTTATGTATTGAGGAATTTAGGATAAGGTGAAATAAATAATGAATTTAAAAGAGAAAGAAGAATAATTTTACCTCTTGAATATAATTTCCTTGAGAAGCTCCTTAAGAGACTTGGGTTTGGTATTTTGTTGAGACTAAATGATCTTGGTTTTAGGTAAAAACATGGAAAGCTAATGAGGTAGAATTTATATAACCTTCGAGGATTTTATGGTGTATGGAGAAGGGGTGGTGAGGGGTGGTATTTATAGGGCAAGGATAGGGGTGTTTTTGATTATTTTATTCATTTAATTTTTACTTTTTCTCCAGACTATCAATAGTGTTGATTTATATGATTAAATATAGTAAATTATTTTCTATATATTAAAAAATGGGTTCTTATATCATCCATACATCATACATGACTCAAAAATTCAAATATTTGTTAAATACCATAAATTATTGTATTTCACTTTTCGCTAAAAATTCAACTATTTTAGAAATGACCTAAAAATTCGGCCAAATTTTTTTCAACAAGTTGATTAAAAAAATTTAGTCTATTTAATGAAACTAATTTTATAAACTTAGGAGATATAATTTTAATTAAAATCATCATTTGTTTGAAAAATATTAATTTTAATATTATAACCAATTTTATGACACTTTATAAAATTAATTAAGGCCTTATAAAATTATATTATAATTATAATAGAAAAAAATATTATTTTTTGAATATTGTTTAGGAAAATAATTTTATTTTAAATCATTATATTAATTATAAAATTGTAAATAAACATTAACATTTTACAAAAAAAATCCACACTTATTTTTTCATTTAAAATAGTTTATTTACTTATTCCATGATATAAATTTATCATATTTTAATTTATAAGATACCAAAATTCTATATATTATTTCATAGGTGATGTTACTATTCTTATAGTTAGATTACTATTCATAATGGTTACATTACTATTCCAATGGTCAGGTTATTATTCCAATGGTTGGAAATCTAACAATCATAAGGGTTTACTACTTCCTATAAATACCACTTATTCCCTTTATCATTCACCTCTATTTTCTTCCAAGGTAATATATAATTTCATATCTTAGATTAATATTTCTTTACAACTATTATGTTTTATTTATACATCTTTTCTCATGAGTGTCATCATTCTAGTGGATTGAGTATATCCAAATTTTCATATTCTTATTATCTTATTTTCTATTTATTATTCAGCTGTAATATTTGGCATTATTATTGGTTTGTTTAATGACTTAATTATCTTTATTCATCTATGAGAATAATTTTTTATTGTGTTCTCTATGTTAATTATTTTTTATACTACGTTAAATAATTATAAGAAGAAAAACATTATTGAAAAAAAATTTGGTCGTTACATTCTTCCCCCATAAAGAAATTTCACCCTTGAAATTTCATTATACAAAATAAGTTGAATAGGGTGAGGGTACTTCTACTTAATACGTTCTTTCAGTTCCTATTTTACCTCTTCATATTTATGGATCCTCTATAGTTGTTTGACTAGGTGATTTGTCTTATTGTGCATACATTTTTCTCTGCGGTCTAAGATATTCAATAGATACTTCTCATAAGAGAGTTCATTTCTAATGGAACCACATCTGATTTTAGTACATGTGGTGGATCTTGTATGTACTTCCTCAATTAGGATATGTGGTATACATCATTTACTTGATATATGTTTTTTGTATGTTCTAGTTGATATCCCACAGATATGATGTGATCAAGAATCTCAAAGGGGCTGATGTACTTGAGACTTATTTTTCCTTTATTCCAAAATTCTATGACCTAATACAATGTAGATATGAAAAGAAATATTTTTCCACTATAATAAAACTCTATTTCCCATCTATGATTATATACATAGATATTCTACAAACATTTCTCTTCATTGATGTGTCGTTGAATGGTGTTCACATTTTCTACCATTTCCTTGACTATTTCAGGTACCAATAGCTTATATTCACCAAATTTAACCTATTATGCCCATTTTTAACATCTTTTAACATAATGTTATTCATATGGTGACATTTGGATGCTTTAGTGGAAAGTAATATTGTAATAGAAATTGAACACTAGAAGATAATGATCCCCTCCTCCTTTGAAGTCCATTGACCGTGATCTCAACATGTCTTTCAGTTTTTGAATATTCTTCTTAGATCGACCATCATTTTTGGGGTGAAAAGTTATACTAATGTTCAAATAAATATTTAGTGGATATTGGAGGATTTGTCAAGAACATGTAGGTGAATATCGTATAATGAGAAGATATAATTCATAATGATAATCCATGCAGCCTCACCACTTCTCCGATGTGTATCTATGAAAATTGATAGAGTGTGAAGTCCTCCAAAATTATGATAAGGTGATATATCTTCGTAATAAGATCTACAATAACCCATATAGAATTATTTCCTCGTGGTTTATTCAAATTTATAGTAACAAATTCCATGGGGATGTTTTCCCATTTCCATGTTAGTATGGGTAATGTATTAATAATCCCCTTAAACTTTTGTCTTCCAGCCTTCACTTGCTTACATACCTGGCACATTGATATATATTTAGTGATCTACCTTTTCATATTTTCTCACCAATAGATCTCTTAGATATCTCAGTACCTATTTGTGTTCTATGGGTGAATAGATAAAGTTGATCTATGCACATCATTAAAAATATATTTCTTTATCTATGAATTGTATGGTATACATAATCATGACCCAAATTTTACAAATCCATCCTTATCAAATGTTAACATGGAGGATTTATCATTTTTTGAGAGCTTGATCTTTCTTTAGAATTTACACCTATTCCCTTTGGGTATCCTTTATCTTCACTAAATTAGATGGATGAGCAATAATTTGTAAAAATATATATGATGTGCCTTCCCTTATTATTCCCATGTCCATACTTTTCAAGTATAAAAATATTGGATCCTTCTCAATTCACATCATTGATGATGTTACAGACTCTTTTCTACTTATAATATCTTCCATTTTATTTTCTTTACCAGGATGGTATTGGATTGACCAGTCGTAATCAATGATGAGATATAACCATATTCATCGGTGAATTTTAAGATCCTTGTATATGAATATATATTTGAGGCTCTTATGATCAGTATATATCTCACACTTCTCTTCATTGAGATAATGTAACTAGATTTGCAATGTGAATATCACAGCTGGAAACTTCAGATCATGTTAGAGATTGTTTTTAGTCATAAATTTTCAACGACCTTGAGGAGTAGGCTATCACTTTATCATTTTTCAAAAATACACAATCCTAATAATTTTTTTGAATTATCACTATATGCCACAAATATTTGGACACATGTCGGTAGTGTAAGTACTGGTATAGTGATAAGGCTATTTTTCAACTCTTTGAAGCAGTCTTTGCATTTACTAGTCTATAAATACTTTACTTCCTTTCATGTCATGTTGATAAATGGGATTGAAAATCATGATAGGTTCTTCAAAAATCATCTCGAATACCCAACTAGACTAAGAAGACCGTGAATATCTTTTTCAAATATTTTCCTATGGTACTCCTCAATTACCTTTGTCTTAGAAGGGTCCATAGATATTCCTTTTCTAGTGATAATTTTCTCCAATAGTGATACTTCCTCCATCAAAAACTCACATTTAATGTCATTTTCTTTTATTTATCCCACCTCAAGGTCTTTATCATTATGTTTAAATTCTATTCATGTTCCTCCTTGATCTTGAAGTATATCAGAGTGTCATATATAAGAGACTACCACAATTTTTTCGAGGTAATACATAAAGGTCGTATTCATTAAATACATGAAATTTTCTAGAATATTATTTAGTCTGAAGAGTGTCACTATAAACTCATAGTGTCCTCATTCAAAAGATAGTCTTGGGAGTATCTTTTTTTCTCTCCTTTAATAGATGATATCCCGACTAAAGGTATGCCTTTGAAAAATACATGGGCCTATATAGTTGATCAAAAAATACATATATATATATATATATGGTAGCTGATTCCTTTAAATTATCGTTGTTTTTTAAGCTCACGATAATCGATGCATAGGTGGGTTGATCCATCATTCTTCTTAAAGAAGATGATCAGTGCACTATATAGTGAAGCACTCGAGCATATGAAACCATTATAAAGATTATCTCGTAACTTCTTCTTCATTTCCTCCAACTCAATAGTGGACATCTTATAAAGAGTCTTTGATATAAAAAAAATATACAAGTATAAGTTCAATTGAGAACTCATCCTCATGGTTAGGAGGAATACTGAATAATTATTTAAGGAACACATCAGTGTAGTCCCTCACAATGGGCATTTCTGTGAGTAGGATCCTTCCATTCATCTCAATCATTTATTCTAGATATTCTTTCTCGTAATAAAATAATATTAACATTTGATATGATGATTCTGAAGGAGAATAATCCTCCAACTTACACATATAAATAATTGAAGGATGCCTCGGGATATGAAGAGAGGTCCCTCTCTCTCAATAGTTGGTGATGAATTTATACAAAAACAGCCTATACATTCCTAATATATCATAAAACTCCACTAAAGAATGTAAGACGGGATTTTATTCGAGGATCAGTCCAAAACAATTTACTATGGATAAGTTTTATATTTTAGATGAAATAATTTATCCATTCATTATTCTCACTTGAATCGCCAAAAGTCTTTCTTTTTATTGATTTTTGGATAATACCTCTTTTATGGGTTGTGAAGGAACCCTTACATGGCCCATAGGCCCAGTGAAAAAAGGCATAGTACATGAACCAAAGGCCTAGAGGTACAATTCCCAATACATGAATCAAAGGCCCAACCCACTAGAACTAACCATCCCAAACATTTTCATCATTGAAGTCACCTATCCTTCTACATAGCATTATTGATCGGCTAGCATTAACCCACGAAAAGCTATATGGTGCCTGGTCCTGATGGCGATTTTCATACCCTCTTGTTCTTCCAATCGGATACACTCTGCTCTGGTGGCTACTACTTAGCTCTAAATTCTATTCTACGACCTGCACTTGGTGGAATTTAGGTTTCACTAAGGTCTTTGTGGCCCAAAGGGCTTATGGCCCAAAGTCATTTTGGGTGGGTCGATGGCCCTGTGGCCCTTAGGCCCAAACGAATGCATAGTTCCATATACTACAATACCACTACTATAAGTACTACAAAACTTATATTGTAATTCTATATTATCCCAGAAATATGAACCCGCTAGGATTTGATCCTCGGTTTCATGTAGACTGACAAGGTGTGTTAAATACTCGGATACCACCCAAACTTCGGCCATTCATTATTCTCACTGATAACTCAACCATCATATTTTGATGTGGAATTTCAATTGTTCTACTAAAATTTCAAGATATGAAATAATTCATAGAACCATAATCAAGTGGTATATTCCATATTCATAAATGAATCACTAGATTACCTATCACCACATCATTTTTGGGATCCAGATTTTTGGTAGTGATAACATATTCCCTTCATTTCTACCTTGGAGGTTGTTGTGGTTGGTGTTCTCTAACAACAATCATCTTAGGGAATTAGAAAAAATAATTCCCATGTTATTTTAAGTTATAGCATTGTACAACAATAATAGTTCTCATCTATACCATCTTTTCCACTTTCCCATTTGGGGGTTTCTTCAATTCACTTTGGCATTAATAGATTGGTGACCCTATTATTCACACTTGAAGCACCTTCGAGTTTACCTTTGGTAGTTTCAATAATTTCTCTTCCAACACATTTGACAAGTGTAATGTTGGGATTTTATTCCTACATAATATTTTTCAATTTTAACTCGTACATATAATTCCATCGTGTGTTTCATGTCTCCATCCTCATGATACCACTAAGAATCACCAACCTCCATCTCAACATTAAAGGAACAACAAACAATCTCTTTAAAACTATCAAAGTCCTGAATATCTAACTATTTTTATAGAAATGGTTTCAAACCACTAAATAATCACTCAACCTTAATTTCAGTACTTATGAAAAGGATATGTGTAAAGACCTAGATTTTCCATGTAAATTTTTAAATGTAATTTTACAAGTCTGCAAAAATTTACTGCGCATGAATCTGAGGTCTGGTGTGCCTGGAATTAATTTTTGAAATTTTTTATGGTACGTTCAGTTAACGCATAACTGACTTTTTATAACCTTTCAACTGGTGCTTGGATTAAAAATATCAGGGAACCGTTGAATCTACAGTGCTGGGATTCACTTAAGGTAGAATTTACCTTGACCACAGTAGGTCTCGAGAATAAGTTATTTTTTTTTTGAGTTTTAATAGAAAAGAAATGAAATAATTTCTCCTTTTATTTTCATTCTTTTCCACCAATGGACAAGTAGAGTGTGGGACACGTGGTGAGTCAGGCTAATGAATGGATTGAATTTCCAAATCCCAAGTAACGATGTTGTTGGAGAATTAGAAAGCTTCCTAATTTATGAGACCCCATTAACTCCCCATGTCGTTACTTACCCTCTCACTCTCCTATAAATACAGAGCATGGGGAGGGGTATCGGAAATGCTTAGCCAAGAAACAAATTTCTGTTGGAGTAACGTAATGCTGAGCCCTAGACTAAAGAGCTAATCTCAACATGAGATGATGTGCGACACCGAAACCCTAAACCAGAGTTTGACGTTCGAGCGGCGGTGAGGGCAGCTTGTTGTGGGGAAAATGAACAACAAGACTCCCTCAACTGCAAGGGCTCTCCAACGTTTGAAGGTAGGGGTTGTGTTTATTTTGGTTCTCCCCAAAATTTTCTTACTGAAATGACATGAAAAGATCAACTCATTAACAAGATAATCTGTTAAATGATATCCATATGCGGGAGGGTGTGTTTCTTTTTTTTGGAACGAGTTTGGAATTAAGGACTAAAATACAATTGAACCATTCCCTGAAACTCCCCTAGAATTGTCTCTAACGTAGAGGGTGTTGGCCGAAACGAATAAGTCATGAGCCCCTATGTTCGTGCGTTGTTTGTGATTACCATTTTGATGTTTGCAAAAAACCGAAGTAGGGCCTACCACAGTAAAAAACATGATCTTAGTAGGTTGTAGGTGCAGATGGTGCAAGAAAGTGGGCCACCAGTGTGCAACTGGAAGCCCGGTGAACACTCTTCCGGTGGCACTGATGCTGGAAGTGGCACAAAGTGGCGCAGCAGCGGCATGTGGAAGCGTCGTTCGTGTGTCTGGCGGAAGACAGGTCGCCACCCCGAGCGGCGGTGGAGCGGAGGAGAGGCGTGACCATAGTGGTGCGCCCACGCAACAGCAGGGCCCATTCCTATGATGGTCATAGCGTGAGAAGAGGCAACAATTTTGAATGATGTCTGATGGATGAGGTGCGTGCCAGCAGCATGCCCGGCGGAAGAGTCATGGCCCGTCAGCCACGACGCTGATGACTCGAGGTTCCACGTGGCGCTGCGGTGGGTCAACCCTGAGGGTTGAATCGCTGACGTGGACTCATGCCATGTCATCCCTACCTAGACACATCGTGTCTGGGTGTCCCTGGATGCCGGCGCCACTAGGCGGGTGGCCCCGCCGGGTCGGCCTAGCAGACAAACCCACCTCCCAGTGGGCCGACCCACGACCCAACGACCTGACATGTGTCACAACCGGGTCGGGACGAGCCCAGTGGGCTTGTTTGACCTGGTCAGGTCAGACATGAGTTGTTCTAGGTCGACCAAGGTCGATCCAGGTCAGCCAATTCCAAACTGGGTCGGGCCAGTCCAACCGAGGCAGACCTAACCCAGACCAAGTACCGACTAGTTACACAAAACAGGCTCTAACTTCTAAACTGTGCATCCATTGGACGAACTGTCTATGATATTGGGATCCATAGGATGAGGCAGTAATTTTGAGATACTTCACTTTAGTTTTGGATAATTTTGGGGTATGGATGGTTTGTATCGATTATGAATCTAACCGAGCCCTCAGTACTAAAATGCCCGTATCATGCTGGTTGCGCATCCGATTAGAGAGATGTTTGCGGCTTTGGGGCCCTCTTGAAGAGACAGATCTTTTGGACTTCCTTTTGGTGACTTTAATAGATATTAATATGCGGTTGGTGTCTTGAGAAGCGATTCTCCCAAGAACACTAAGTACGAAACCCTGTGACTGGATGAGACCCGACGACTGCTAAGTTTTCAACTCAAAGTGACTCGACGACCATGGTATGTGATGGGGAGGAGTACCTCAGTTGGGCACAGTGGGGAGCAGCCATGGTAGGTGATGGGTAGGAGTACCTCAGCAGGCCACAGTGGGTGAGGGAGGCTTTTTGTGACCCGGTAGACCCACAGTACGTGATGGGGAGGAGTACCACAGTAGTTCAAGGTTAATGGGAAGTGGCTCGAAGTGACCCGGCAGGCCCACTATACTTTATAGAAGATGATTTATTCAGTATCCGAAGAGTTCATTGATATGATAACCCTTCTACCCTTGACCTCATGTCATACTTGGAGTGAGATGACTTGTGTTGTGTACTTTTACTTCATGTCTTGTGGTTTTCCTTAGTGGAACTCTAGGAGACCTACGGGGGTATTAGGGTCCCTACTAAGTATTGTTATACTCACCCCTGCACAGGCTTCACCCGTAGCTTATTGTCTCTAGTGTAGATGATGTAAAATGTTGATCAAGGATGAGGGAGCTAGGATTGGGTGGTGCTTGGAGCTAAACCTTTTTAGCGTGACATGAAGTAGGGACTACAAATCGTGAGCTATATCTACCCATCAAGATGGATCTGTGGTAAATGATCTAGGATCTACCTTTCACTTTTTAGTTGTTTTGTACTTTTTCAGTTGTACTTGTACTTTTTCTAGTTGGGCTTGTATTCCGACCCCCTTTACTTTCATCACTCTTTACTACAATAATTTTCTTCACAATTGATTTTGTCACATTCTTGTCTGTGTGGTTTCCTCTTATTGCGTTATAGTCTGTGGGTTTATACAGGTTTAAAGGCAATGCCTTCCCGTTTTAGGGATACAACATTCCTGTGCTAGTTGCCCGCCCCTTACCTATGGAAGGCGGGCTTTGAGTAGTCCCAGCATGGACTCCGGGGGATGGGTCATGACCCTATGATCATACTACGTCAACCTTGTGATATTTTCCTCATATGCACTGGTAGACCCATCTTCCTTTTGATTCAGACAAAGAAAGTCTTTCTCCATACTAGGATAGTTATTTCAGGGAAAATATTTACTGAAAAATATTTTCTTAAATGCATCCCATTCCATGTAATCCATTTCCTCTTTATACTTTTTATTCTTTTTCAGTGTCCACCACTAATGAAATTCTCCATCAAAACTATAGACCACCAGCATGACATTCTTTTCTTCTTAGCATTGGAAGATAAAGAATAACTTATCAATGGAGTTAATC